>CM052026.1:25033935-26519759 GCA_028476575.1 Platygaster robiniae
CAAACCTTTTCTGACGATTGAATTTTAATCGATTGTTACCAAAAATAATCGTTTTCGATTATTAATCGAATATTGACCTTCTCCTTATTATGTTGTCAACATTACTTATTACTTATCAGTGAATATCAGTTGTACTCGACTGAAACCAGTCTATAATGGCGTGTTCTGGCGGTAAACAGTAAAGTTTGATGAACACCATTCTTTACGAACATTAAAAAAAAGGTATAAAGTTTTGTTGAGCGATTTCTGTAAAATTGCTGCAAGTGTCTCCGAATTTTTATAAAAATATTTCTTCAGTTGCAAACGATTACGATTTTTCATCGAAATAATAAAAAAAAATCGATTATTCGTAGGTTCGAAATAATCGGATGATTAATCTATTGATAATCGTTTTTCGATTAAATCGGGGATTATCGCCCATCCCTAATACCAAAAATTAAGACGAAAACTTTCGTTCTGATGTTTTTTATATAATTTACTCATTTAGCATTCAGGTCAATGATTTCTTCCTACGTCAATTTTATTCTTCTTCCCAAAATTTTTAACTCTCAAAATATAATAGCTACATGGCCCATATGGAGGACAGTCTGTGGTTGTCAGTTTCAAAAATATAGTAACAAGAATATTTACTGGACGTTAGATTTTTTCATAAATATAGTCTCATGGTTTTCATCTTATAAAATAAATATACTATGAAACCAATACTTTAAATTTGAACCACAACATTTTTTTTAAATAACCCTAGCAAACGCGGCGGTACCTTATAAGGTAGAAAAAAATAGCGCATAAGCAAAAATTTTCCGAATATTAACCGTCTATTATTACATCATTACGGCAAAGTTCGAAAACTCTGGGAACACTCGAAATGCAATAGAATTATCCAAAAAAATAATAATCCCGGACCGGTTTTCCCCTGACTACGTACGCCCCTGTGAGAACAACTGAGTTGATGACGCATTTCAAATTTCCCGCGTAACGCATTGTCTGAATGTTATCTAGCGCATGACAAGTGCGTTATCTACACTTATCTGACAATTATTGTTTATAATTTTCGTTTTTTAAAGTTAATGCACTACTTTTTTGGATGTTTGACCACTGGAAAATAAAGAAAAATACTTCCTTTACAAGATAAAATAAAAAATTTACCGATTTTCAAAAAAAAGGAGTAGATATTTGAGAAAGGTACCAATTAGGTAACGGGGCGTTTGCTAGGGAATATATCAAAAATCGAGAAAATACTAAGAATTTGAAAAGTAACTGTTCAATGAACTATTCTAGAATATGAAATCATAGAAATTCCCATTATAATCTTCAAATTAAGAATAATGCCTTAATTAAGATTACCATAATCAAAAACTTATGATAAATAATTAATTAATTGCTTATTTAATTAATTAAGATTAAAGAAATTCACATTAAGTTCTTCAAACTAAAATCTTCACATAAGGATCTTTAAATTTACCAGGAAATCTTATGAAATTCAAATAGATACACAAAAATAATAAAAATACTCGAAATTCAAAAGGTACCATTAAATGCTGATTAAGTAGTTTTGAAAATCTGTGAAAATCCTAGAAAATAATAAAACTTTCATTCTCAGAGCATTTAATTTTAGAGATCTAGATAGAAATCCAAAAAAATACTAAAAATTACTGTTAATTGAATTTTTTCAAAAATTTATACAAAATTAAGAAATCAATAAAACTTAAGTTCATTAGAAATCTTCATGAAAATCCATAAAAATTCTTAAGAAATACGCAAAATATTAAAAATACTTGAAATCTATGTTCTCTGATAAATAAATCAAAAAATTGAAATATTTCAAACTTTAACTACCCAGTAAACATTCGTGATTATTCGTGATCATGATGCCATGACGACATACAGGTGTTTCCGCATATGCATGTCATTATGATGTCATATCACGAATTATATCATGATGACATGCATATGCGGAAACATCTGTATGTTATCATGACATCATGATCACGAATAATCACGAATGTTTACTGGGTCAAGGAAATCGCATCCTAGAAATATGAAAAAGAGGTACGTAAAAAAAACTAGAAAATTCTACAAGATTTTACGTATTTTTAATAAGACTGCAATCTTATTTTTAGTGTTATTTTTGGTCTCCTAAAATTGTAAAGTATGACTTGCCACCCCAAACCGTTTCAAGTTGTTTGTGTTCTGAAAAAAGAAAAAAAAAACACACACACACACACACAGAAATAAAATGCGGAACAAGCGACTGTGCTCATTTCCATATCTCCACAAAAATGTGACCTTTGGACGTTGCCCATCGACACAACCACATTACTTTCGTGAGAAGCAAAATAGAAGCACTGACCGTGTCGCATCCCTGGCTTCGATACATATTTTTCTGCGCTTCGTCGCTGTTGAAAATTGTGCATGACAATTTTTTAAATGCGTATTTCCATGTGCACCTTGCTAGATTGTGCAATTGTTCGTTTAATTTTATTTTTCCCAGCAGAGATAATTTTGCATGGAAAAATTTTTTCACCTTTCACAGCTCGAAGAATGGGCCTTGACGAATTTCACGAGTTTTGGGTATTTTTTAAAACAGGGTTGTCACACTTATTGGAAAGTGGGGAAATTCCCTGACAAGTTGAAAAATTGTAATTATTTAGTATGTTTTTTAATTCATTCCAAATTGGAGATGCGAGGTATGTATGTAGTTTAGGACATTCTTCCAAAAATAACCTAACCTCAAAAAAATTTGTTCGGGTTATTCACATTATAAGTTCCTAAAGAGCTGCACCTAACTTAGGTTATTTTTGGAAGAATGTCCTGAGCTACATAAACACCGATAGTTTGAAGGAATAAATCATTTCCAAACATTTATCAAGGAACTGCCTGGAAATGATTCATTTTCTCAAACTACCAAGGAATGTACTATATCTTGTACATTGTCCCGTAAATGAGTAAATCATAAAACCGGTTAACGTGGGACAGCCTTGCGAAAAATCCAAAAGCACAAAAAAGAGGGAAAAATGTACTTGAATTGCTCTTCAATCTGGATTTTTTTTAGATGATATCCCTATCCAAGTGACGAAGGACGACGCGAATCAGGACGGGAAAGCGAACCTCGTCTCGATTTCGGAGGAGCAGGAATCGACGGATTTGACGCGCTCGTCGACGCGACAGTCGAAGGATCAGCGGAAGCTGACGGGTTTCGCTGGTCTGGGGAAGAAACCCAAGGACAAGGAAGTTAAGGGGAAAAATGGATACGTGAATTCGGCTGAGAAGAGCCAGGTCGACGGCAGCGCCGCCAGCGTCGTCGTCAGGAAAAAGAATACTATTGTGGAGAGCAACGCCATCACCGGAGACTCTGTCACGACCATCCTCGACACCGGGGAGAGTCTGGAAAGCGTCAACTTGGACGCCATGAACCTCAAAGACCCCGAAAATGGGCCTTCCAGCATGCAAGTCAGTTCGGTTTAAGTTTTCTTTCGGTCAACACTCGTTTCAGTACAACAATGTCAAGTATTAATACAGGTATAGAATTTGTATGAACCGTCATTTTACCGGGGTATTTTTATTGTTTCACGGGCATAGCTGGGCAATGAAATGGCGTAACTACTTAATATCGTAAATCTCGTTCGATGAAAGTGGTTGAAACATCACTTTGTTTATCCTTCCAGCATCAATTCATGAAATGTAGAATTTTTAATGATCTGTCGGTCGAGTGAGTTTTATTTTTGTGAAAATGCATCGAAGGTGTTTTTATAAGGCTTTTTCGTTTCTCAATTTGTGACGATTGTCAATTAACAATTGTTTTTCAACTTGTTTATATCACGACAGTTGATCATGGTTTAAATCGTTAACATGTCCCATCTGGAAAAAACCGTTCTGTTCCATTTTTCCGTTCTTCAGTGAACACACTTTGACTACAAGTACACTAGTTGAATCTAAAAAGATCGAACACAATGTGTCCATTAATGTTGAAAAGGCACTAAGCTTGTCGTTGAGTTGCTTGAAATTATAAACTGACGAGAGGCTTTGTGAAGTTTGTTTTAGTGCGACGTTTGGGTAAATCGTTATACAAAGAGATAAAGAATGTTGAAAAAGATTGTATAAATATTGTTGCTCTTATGGCTTTATTGTGTATATCCATGTATATAAAGAAACACATTCAATAGTTGGAATATAGTGAAAAAGAGAATAAAAGTGAGACAGAAACATTTATTGGTATCTTGAGTACATTGTCTCTTCAATGTACAGTTGTGCATTGACAATTTTTTTATGGTCGACTGTACTTTTTCAAGTGAAATTCCTTGGATAGTTACCATTTCCTCGATCTGGAAACAATTTGCAATGAGTGACTAGTTCGTAAGTGATTCTGAGAAATACAATTCAAATTTAATTTTAACTATCAAAAAATTAAAATTTTTTAATTGTCACGTACCCCGGAAATATGCCCAATGATATTCACCATGATAATATTTACCATTTTCTTATTTTAAAGAACTAAGCATAAGAAAATTTACAAAATTCAATTTTATTGTGTTTTGCCTGTATACTCACGAATAGTCACAATCATCACAATTTATCACAATTCACAACCATCTGTGTTTTTTTATGTTTTTCTTGTGATATTGATGAATGTATGTAATTCATTCATATAAATTTATGAAAAACACCTGATTCGTCAATCGTAAATCATAAATTTCTTTGAATTTAGGAAACAATTCGTTCAAATTTTGATTAAACAAGACAATTTTTCAGCTTGCAAAAACAACCCATCAAATATCCATGCCTACAATAAATTAAGAGTTGATTTAATTAGCAAAGTTTTCTCCAGAGATATCTTCATTGCCAACTTCACACACCTCGAACAGTGCTTTTCCTAAACTTGTCCTGCAATATACTTTTTTGAATAAACAAATTTATGAGATATTATTATTATTCATATATTTTCCGATTATTATTATAATCACTATTGTCATTTTTATTGTAAATATTATTGCGACTATCCTTCTAACGACTATTACTATACTTATTTTTATTCTTATTTACGTACTATATATATGAAACATATAATTACAATTACACTTAAATTTAGATATTTAAGTTTAAAATTTGACACTTATATTTACATAAACAAGAAAGTCATATGATAAATATTTTTCAAAAATTTTCATTACTTGTTTATATTTATTCATTTTTTCAAACAATTTTAAAACTCGTTGACAAAATCAGGTGACACTTCATAATTAGTTTTTAGAATTCAATTGGATTCTTCCTTAAATCTTATATCCATACAATTATCATCATCACTACTTATTCTTAACTTGTTCATAATATTTCCCTCCGTAAATTTTGTTTACTTTATATGATTATTTTTTATTTTTAAATTTTTTCCCTACGTTAAAAAAAAAAAAAATTTTTTTAACAAAAACTAAAAAACAAACAAGAATAAAAAGAAAAATTTTAGCTGCTTTATTTTGCATTAAATGCACAGTGAAAAGGTATGGAAAAAATTAAGTAGAAAAATCTCTTCTAACTTGATATGTTAACTATAATATATGAAGCTAAACGGAGATTTGCAAAACTGTTGATAAGCAAAAATTAAATATTCCGCATTTCCATAAAAATGCAATTCAAGCGTTCTGTAAACTTGGCAGTGCATGCCAAGAATAATTCTCATCTAATATTCACTTGGAAACAACTTTTTTCTACTTGTTCATACGAAAAAATTCCACACATTTCCAGAAAACGGAAAATGAAAAGAAAACAAAGCGAAAAATCATATGAAATCAGCTAAATTTACCATGTAATAAATAATACCAAATAACAATTTCAGATTTTTGGAATACAACAAAATTATTAAAGTTAATGAAAAACATTGAGAAAATTTGGAAAACACGAGTTTGAAAATTATAAAAACGTGTACTACAATCTTATCATCTTCCAAAATTCAAATGAAATTTCACAATTTCATTTTTTAACATATACGAATAAAAAAATATGAATTTTCCTAACTAGAAATCGTTTTTATTCTCCGATTCATTGACTTTTACTAATCCCCCGGCGCTTGGACACGTTTGAAATTGCGCGCGCAATATGGCGTCACATGTTGCGTGGGCGAGTTAGGAGAGTGGGGGAAATTTCACACTTCCCGTTTGCTTCCCCTACAGCCCTGTGAACGGGAAGTGTCGCAGAGTCTACTGTATAGTGAAAAGGAGAATAAAATTGAGACGAAAATATTTAATGGTACTTTAAATACATTTCTAAAATAAACATTGTCTCTTCAACATACAATTGTGACATCGACAATTTTTTTATGGTCGCTCGTACTTTTTTCAAGTGAAGTTCCTCCGATGGAGTCATCATTTCCTCGATCTGAAAATAATTTGCAATGAGTGACCAGTTCTCCAGTTCATAAGTAATTGTAAGGAATATACAATTTTTATTACCTCTTTGATTTGTTCTTCAGGTGCTCCTCGTTCTTTCAAATTTTTGATGATGGTCTGCATTCGCAACTCTTTTTCCACGAATCGTTTGTTGGTGGCAGTTTCGTGATTTTCCCTCTGGATAATATTGTACAGCGCCTGGTAGCAGTGCTCCAACTCCTTTCGAATGGATTGTTCCAAGTCCGTGTAAAAGAGGTAGCGCCATGTCGTTTTGCCCCCTGGATTTTCTGCTTGCATTTGCTTAACTCGCAGAAAATTTTCACATGTCAGCATAGTGGCAAGACGCCTGACTTCTTTGGCTTGCATCATGGCCAATTTTTCCAGTTTTTCCAATTCAATGTATTTACGATCGCACACTATACTGCAATGAGTAAAAAATTATTTAATGGGCAGAGTTTTCTTACAGTTGTGGCAGACTTTTGGAAATAGTTTTTGACAGTTCAATATTATTGACATGTTTGACATTTTTATGAACAGTTTCTGAACATTTTTTTTTAGATATTTTTAAAAGTACTTGAGATTTTTCACAGTTTATAACAGCTATGATATATGAACAAAAATTGATATAATTTTGTAAATGTGTAATACATGAATAATCAATAAAACAATAATATACACATAATATATTATTTAAAACTAGCTGTCACCCGTGGTCAACGGTCAGTTTGTGGCGGCTATTTCCTATGTTTCCCAATATTCTCATATATCGCGATTTTTAGCAACTACGAGGGGGGACCCAAAAGTAACGGGAATTAGGTGGTGGGGGGACCGCGGAGGGGGGGATCGAGTTCTCCACTGGTTCTCTTCCAAGCTGCTACTCTCCCAAGTCAGTGTGCAAAGTTCATTTGCTGTGAGTGCATTCGTTCGTCCGTAAGAATTTTTCTAGTGAAACGACTTTTTCCGTTTCGGCGAAAACGTGAAATGGCTGAGTGCGGAGAGCAACGCGTGGCTGTAAAATTTTGTTTTTTGTTAGGAAAAACACCCGCGGAAACCCTTGTGATGCTGAAAACAGCTTATGGGGATAATGCTTTGAGTAAAACGCGTGTGTACGACTGGTTTTCGCGTTTCAAGAATGGAGAGATGTCAATAGAAGACCAACCTCGTTCTGGGCGCCCCTCGACTTCAAGAACGGACGAAAACATTGAAAAAATCAACACTCTTGTTCATGAAGACCGTCGCCGAACCATCGATCAACTTTGTGAGATGTCTGGATTGTCATGGAGTTCAATTCAGGGGATTTTAACTGAAGATTTGAGCATGAGGAGGATTGCAGCCAAATTTGTTCCTCGCCTTCTCTCCGACGATCAAAAGGAGCGTCGACTTCAGGCTGCAAAATCAGTTGAATGAAGACCCAGATTTTTTTCTCAAGGTTATAACTATTTGTTTCTTCGATTGCGGAGGTATTGTGCACGCAGAATTTGTTTCTCCAGGCCAAACGGTCAACCAACACTTCTACTTGGAGGTTTTGAAAAGGTTGAGGGAGAACATCCGGAAGAAAAGAGCGGATCTTTGGCGCACAGGAGATTGGTTCTTCCACCACGACAATGCACCTGCCCACACAGCGCTGTCCGTGAAGAAATTTTTGACCAAAAACGGCATGACACCGATTGTTCACCCCCCCTATTCATCGGACCTTGCCCCCTGTGACTTTTTTTTGTTCCCTAGACTCAAAAGGGACATGAAAGGAAAACGTTTTGGGACTGTAGAAGAGGTGAAACAAAAATCGCTGGAAGGTTTAAAAAACATTGAAAAAAATGAATTTCAGAACTGTTTTGAACACTGGAAAAAAAGATTGAACAAGTGTATTACAGTCAATGGGGGTTACTTTGAAGGTGATAAAAATTGTGTGTGAAAAAATTTGTCAATAAAAAAGTTGTAACACAATTCCCGTTACTTTTGGGTCCCCCCTCGTATATATTCAATATTATTATACAGAAAATATTCTTTTTCAGTCGATAATATTGGATAAGTAAATTTATAGCAAACCTCCTTTTATGAAAAATTTTATACAGATAATTGATTCAAATTTTAGTAAAAACTCAGGGTAAGGTAAAAACTTATTGATATTTCAACAAATTTTGAAAAAATACATCAAAATCTAACGCTTTATTAGCTATCAGAATTATAAGAAACATCTCCGAAAAAATTCTGCTAAAAAATAAACTTTGATTCTGCGATTAAATCACTTAATGATGAAACGATATTTCCTTATTTAAGGTCAGTTCTGTTTTTTTTTTTTTTTTTTTTTTTTGATGATAAGAGAGTTCAGACTTTTAGGTTTATAGGCCAAAACTGATAGAATAATTTAATAATGTTAAGTGATTTCATTATTTCGTGAAATTTTGTATTTTGTACCTAATATTTAGATATTTCATATATTGAAGAACTTTCGTCTTTTCGTGAAATTCCTTTTTTTTTATATTTTGTGATTTTGTGACATTGTGGGTGTATGTGTCACATTCCTTCACTTTCTAGTTATTCAACCTTCTAACTGAGGATTTTAATTTTCTTTAGCTAGAAACCATCCTCGGATCATAACAAAATATTTTTAAAAAAATCGAAAATCCATCGAGCATTTTCACGTAATGCGGTGACATGCAATCATACATTCTGCTTTATATATAGATTTATTAAAATTTAAGAAACGAATCGTTCACATATTACGTAACGCTTTTTTCTGTTGGTGTCTTTGTCTTACTTATCTTAAATCATATTCTTGTCCTCGTTTAATCGCCTTACGTAATATGTGAACGACCCCCTATTAGTTATAGAAATTATAAAAAAAATCTCAACAAAAATTCTGTTAAAAAATCAACTTTTCTAGTGCGATTGAATCGTTATGAAAAAAGATTTGAAAATGTTTTACCATTTACAATTATTTTTTTGTATTTTTTTTTTTTTTTTTTTTTTTTGATGATTAGAGAATTTAGACTTGTAGGTATATAGATCAAAACCGATAAAAAAATTCAATAATTTTGAGTGATTTCATAATTTCGTGAAATTATGAAATCAACCAATCAAACCATTTTGAGATTTTGTGACATTTGGTGATATTTTGTGATTTTGTGACATTGCGTGTGTGTGTATGTGTCATATTCCATCGCTTCCTGAGTACCCGACTTTCCAACTGAGAATTCCAAATTTTCTTTAGCTATAGACCATGACGAAAAAAATAATTTCAAAAATCGGTCTAGCCGTTTTCGCGTGATGCGATGACATACGAACATACATTCTGCTTTATATATATAAATATATAAGTTCATTAATTTTCGATAATTTTGAAAACAGTTTTGACATTTTTCATAGTTTCAAGACAGTTTTGATAAGTTCAATAGTTTGTAAGATTTTTTACTATTTTTCAGTTTATAATGCTGTATAAAAATTTAAAGAAATTTTTGAGCTTTGACAGTTTCCTTGAATTCAGGACAGATTTTTGAAAATGAAAAATTTCTATAGTTCAATAACATTAAACAGGAACCTTATTTACCTGAATATTCTTGCGGCTTTTGAGCCGAACCTTTCCTGAATTATGTTATATATAGTACCCCACGCCATATGATAAAAAGCTCTTTTCATGTTGACGCAGTATTGTCCCCCTGAAGACGCCTCAACTTTATGTACAAACTCCTTCGAGTCTTCCTCTGGAAAAACAGGGAAAAAGAATACATGATATATATTCATTGTCCTATTATTATTAATATTATGAATTGTTGAATGTAAAAGAAATTTTACGAATATAATAAAGCAGTTTCAGCAATTTGGAAATTACCTAGAAGTTTGAGGTACGAGTCCAAAACACTGAGAGGGTTCAGTCCTTTAACTGGTTCTGCAGCTGTTCTGATTTCACCAAGAGGAATCGAGTTGGAAGTATCAACCCAAGAAACTGTACGTCTGTACATTTCGTATAGCAAAATTCTCATGAGTTCTCCAGCGTTTGCGTCGAATCTCCGTGTAATTGCCGAAACAACTGCTTCGTCTCTGAAAAAAGACAACACGTTTTCAGAAACAGTTCCAAACGTTTCAGACTAAAAAACAATAATTTATCCAAAATTACTATTTTTGCCGTAATCTTGGGTAAAAATATAAAACTAATTTTTTATCCACTTTCGTTTGCTTTTTGAACATTAGGAAGGCACATGAAATGCAATGCAAGGTATACCTCAAATCTTGTATGAATCTGTCGAAATTCACTCTCCAATAAACTCCCGAGTCTCCAGCATCGGCTTTCTCATTTTCAGTTTTTTGTATAAGTCGTTTAACATCCAATTTTATTGGGGTAAAATCCGGTTTGTCAACGGCGTGTTCACCAATTTTGTCGGTGCAGACGCTGCGCATCAAAAATTGGTTACTCAAGAGCTCTTCGAATTTTTTTTTCAAGGTCGGAATATCGACACGTTTTTTGACTGAAAAATATAATCCAAGTTTAAGTGTATGTTATTTGTATATAATTGTTAAGAACTAAGTCTCAGAATCTATCGGATAATTAGAATTTGATTTCGAACATATAGACATTTTTGCAATAACGTTCAAATTTGAAAATTTAATAATTTTGATCGGGGAATTTTGCTACATAAATTTTTATTGCAAAGTGGAATAAATGTGATATAAGACAGATCGACTTTTAATGTGAAATTAAGAATTATTTAATTTTGAGAGTTCTCACAAACTAAGTTGGTAACTTGTAATTTCATAAGATGGCAATAAAAAAGATCATTACCTGTATCATTTTGAAGTCGTTTATAGACTTTGACAATGATTGATGATGCTTCATCATAACCGCAACGCAAGACTTCCTCCAACAACATTTCACCCACAATATGATCTTCTTTACTTTTTATCTTTACAAAAAACATGAACCTTGAAAAAAAGACCTCATTTTATTATCTATTCAATTATGTTCATTATTTTTATATTTATCATTTATTATTTCATAAATAAAATATTCCACAATAAGTAATGCATTATTAAATGTGGAGGATACCATCTCTAGTCTAAACAATTTATTTTGCATTAAGTGTCTAGTAATTCTTACCTAGGATACTTCAAAATCAGAAGCACTTTTTCTGCGTCGAGGTTATAAATGATATTCTCAGTCTCGTTTTCCTCGTACCATACAAAACCAAATTTGATCAGAACACAAAGGGATTCTTTGACCTAGAAAATGAACAAAAGTGATAATTACTGTACATTTCTGATGAACTTTCAAGATAAATCAATAGAATCATTAATAAATCAATATACATATTAATAAATATATTTTAAATGAAAGAATAATAAATAAATCCATATAATGAAAGAACTGTAAATATTGAATAGTATTATAAGTATAGTATGAAAAAATATATCAATTAATCCAGGTCGAATATAAAAAAATCAATTATTATGAATCAAATTGATTTTACATTTGGTAAACAGTGATCAGAAAATGTGTGTTACGTCAATAAAGAATTATAAATATATAACAGAAGTATTAAAAGAAGTTAAAAAAATAATATATAATGAAATTTGAAAATTAAATATAGCATTACATTTTTAGATAGATGTATTATAGTAAGAATAACAAATATAGTAATAAATATATATTTTTATGATACAAAAATATAGAAAGTAAGGATTTATGAACAAATAAATTAAGGGATGATATATAATCAATCAATAGATAAATTCCTGTTAACAATGTTACTGGGATGTTTGGTAAACCATAATTAAACAAATTAAAAACGAATTTTGGCTTCATAAAATATCAGTGTATGTACCTTTGAAATATCAAGTTTGGTTGAGCGATGAATAAGCATCATCGTCCTTGGCCCATACGCAAACAAATTTTTGGCCACCGTTTCCACGATGGAACCAAAATGATCACGCAAAAGCGTGCAACATAACTTCCCACATATTTTTGACATTTTGGTGCAACTTTAGTCTAGTTATTTCTGCAAAAAAAAAAAAAATTTTCTTGTTGGTTAATGTAGCATGCACAAAAGCATACATAAAATAAACATGGGCCACACGAGAAAAATTTTCACAAGTCCACGAAAAAATGTTTTGTCTTTGAATATTTATGGTATATTTGTTTTCAAATAATAATGTTTATTAATATTTATAAATAATCATTATATTTGTGTTCAAATATCGGTACTTTTATATTTACTTCAATAAATTTGACTGATTTTGAATGATTTGACTTAAAGTTGAATTTGTCACATTAAATTATAACTAGTTTTTTTCAAATGTTAGAAATTTACTTTTATCAATATTTTCTAGAATTATATATTGGACGATTTTAATTTATGAAAACTCTCAAAAATTACTCGCAATTTTCAATATTTTCATCATAAATTATTTCAAATTTGAAATTCAAGATCTTTTTATAATAAATTAAAGAAATAGCATATGTTTAATCTCAGTATTCTGTTATTAATATATTTGTATTTGCGAGAAATGTTTTATCACTACAACATTCTTTTTTTTTATGTGAGTTGAACCTGAAAACTATAACATTTTTTTAGTAACTGTATGTACGTAATAAGTTGAAAATATTCAATTTTTTTCGTTGTACATTTTGAATACAATTTTTTCAAAAAGAAAATATATTTTTCAAACATGAATCTCAAGCATTTTTGAGATAATGAAATTTAAGTTTTGAAAATTTACAAAGAGTATTATCAAAATGTAGTCTTTCAGATTCCTCGGTATAAAATTTCAATACTTAATGTAGTTTGATTTTTACTATTCCAATCTATATATTTATTTAAAAAGATTGTTCTGGAATTTGTTTACATATAAAATTATACAGTAACATTTTGAGTAGCTTTTGGAGTTTGGAATATTGAGTCTTGCAGATTTTGTAGGTCATTTTCTTCGCCTTTTTTATTTCCAAATATTTACTTGATTACTAAAAAAAATTATTGTTGATCAGAAATTTTTACTTATTACTCATTTTCAGACATCACTTTAAATAATTGAAACTGTCAAGTTGAAATAAACGTTAAATTCTTTGAAATTAAAAACACATTTCGCTGTTATTTCTGTACAAAAATTTCTTTTCATTTCGAATCATAAAAAAATCATAAAAGCACGAAAGTTTTTACTCTAAATTTAAATTATTGCAGATCTTGAATATAATTTAAGAAATAATTTTTTTCAAAGTATTTGAAGCCCAGAAACCACTTCCTGTGTTTTCCTCTGAAAATAATAAAAGCACCAATTTTAATAAATGATAATTATAAAAAATAATTTCACATAGTATATCTGTGGCTTCCCGTCATAATCGAGAAAGTCACTTGTGCCGTAAGGCTCAGTTTACATAATATTCTTATGAAATTTTGAATGTTATGGCATGTGCGACTTTCTCGGTTATGGTTGGAAGCAACAGATATAATGATATATAAATGTAGAATATATTATAATATTACGATAATGAAAATAATATATTAGTAATAGTTATTACAATAATACATAAACAGTTAGGTAATGCAAATTTTTCAATAATAAATAAAAAATGCAGTATATTTCAGATTACAATATGTAATCTCCATAAATACAATTTTTCATTCAAAAATGAAGTTTTAACTTTTTTACTGTGTCGAAAATTATCAGTTACAAGGATGGAGAATTTTAATTTTAACATGGATTTGTTAGCTTATTTACATTTTTGTTTGATCAAATGAAAGGTTAAAATAGAATTTTTTTTTGAAAAATTTTTTTAACTGGCACTTACTTCAGTATGCTCGCGGTTTTCATATCAAATGTGTGAAAATGCGTAAAAAAATAGGTTTACACAAGCATATATTTTCACAATAATTATGTACAAGTGTTATTTACAAGAATTCCAAATTCTTACCAATTCTTACCTTTTCATATGTTTTCATATCAATTTGTATCAATTTTAATAATCAATTATTATATCAATATTTAAATTGAATAATTCAATATACATAAAAGTAAACAACAAAAGCACGATTCAAAACGATTTTGCATTTGTGACAATTTGTGACTGTGAATCGTATTAAGTTAAATTTCTTGTGAGTCACAAGGGTCACAATAATTCACGAATTGTCCCAAATAGGTTGTTGATATTTTTAAAAATATCGATATCAATATTTATCATTGAAAACTATCGATATTTCGATACATCGATAGAAAATATGGACGTACGATTTTTTAAAAAAAATCGATAACTATCACGATATTTTTCAATAAATATCGGTATTTATTGCGATATTCTAAAAAAGTCTCGATTCTTATCGTAAATAAATATCAATAACCGATAGTGTTCACTAAAAATGATAATCGGTGCCACCGATTAATCGACGTTGTCGATGTTGCCGATTATTAATCGATATTGCCGATTGTAAATCGACGTTGTCGATGTTGCCGGATATTAATCGTTGTTGTCGATGCTGCCAATTTTAGTTGATTTGCCGATTTTTTTAAAGAAAATCAAGTACATCGGAATTTTCATTTTTCCATATTATGTATTCATTTTAGCTCTCGAATATATAGCTCATTGAAAAATTTTGACTTTAATCAGAAATTTTTTATAAAAAATTCTTAAAATGTCTAGAATTCTTCATAGTTGACGTATGATTGTTGAGAAAAATTTATTTATGGAATAATAATCTACGTCAATAATAAGTAATTTGAATGACGGTTGACGGTTACATTCTAAATTTAACGGTTTTTCCCTACTTGTGACGGCGCGTTCCCACGAATCTGAGGGAGAAAGTAAACTAGAGAGAGAAGGAGAGTTTACTGGCTCGAACTCGGTCGTGCGGAACAACACGGCAGCAGCGCGCTCTATCACAAGGAGGAGAGAAAACAAGAGTTGGTACCACGGGAGGATAGGGTGTGATCCTCGGTCGTGTCGGTACAAAGGGAGAACAACCAAAAATCGCCTATTCTCAACCTCGTGTCCGCAAATATCGTTCCTCCATAATTGTTACGCGTACAATTAACCAATGCTGTAAAGATTGTGTATAAGGAAGCTAGGGAGATTATTTATCGTAAATAAATCGTGTGCATTGTGTATTTCGGATTTTTTTCATCCACGTGAGAAAACCTAACCTCACTCTCGTCCAGTAAATACCTACCCTTGGATCAGATACGCTACATACTTCGAGTTAACTTCGCCAACTCAAGTTGAAACTCGATGTTAACATCGAATGAAAATCGATTTTTAGTGAACACTAGTAACCAATAAATACCGTCGAAAAATATCAATTAGATATTTTGTATCGATATTTTAAAAATATCGGTATCGATAAATATCAGCGATAAAAATATTTATTTATTTATTTATTTATTTATGTAACTTTAACGGGCCAAGCCCTTAATATACAAAAAATATATCACATTGTAAGTACAATATCGCATCCACAATTCAAACAACATTAAAGCCACAGTTCACCCAATAGTTCATACAAGTCTCAGCGCAGCTTTCACTCCCTCAAGAAAAGACCCTCGGCTATCCGAAAATATGTCAACATTCTGTGCCACATTATTGGCCAAACGACTTATCCTACCAAAGGTATCGGCCTGATCCAAAGACGTACGGGAAAATGGCACCGAAAACGTCAAAATACAGCGAGTAGTAGTCCTATTACACAGAAATCCAATTCGTTCGAGAATTAGATAATCCGTACAGATAGATAATCCGTAATAATCTTCTCAAAAAGCTTAGGAATAGCATCCAGTAACGTGATCGGCCTGTAGTTAGAAACGAACGATTTGTCCCCCTTCTTTAATATCGATACAATTTTACCCATCTTCCAACATTGAGGAAATGAACCCTCTCTGATGGCCGGATTAAATAGCAAATAAAGTGGGTTCAAAATAGTCGGTGCACAATATTTCAAAAAGGAATTTGGAATACCATCGGGACGCGGGCCTCTATGCCAATCTAATTCGTCAATGGCAGCCGAGATGTCCCCAAAACTGATTCTGTGCAAACAAGAATACTCAAATGTGTCAGCTGTAGGCGACGTCATGATGCCAGTGGTATATGAGGACGAAAAGAAGTCAGCAAAAAAATCAGCCATCTCAGCAGGATCATTACTAGTCCGGTCATCAAAGACAATAGCAGACGGAATACCCCGTTCCCCCCTCGGTACCAAACTATTGACATATTTCCAGAACACCTTAGGTGTGTAGTACAAGGAATCCTCAACCCCCGATATGTAAGCATTCCTACATTCCTCAATTAATCTGTTCCTCGCTGATCTGGAGATGGAGAAAACAACATAATTTTCATGCGAGCGGCATCCCTTAAATACCTTATGTAATCTCTTCGTATCCAAAATAGACGCAATAAGTTCACCTGAATACCAGGGTGGATAAGAGAAATACATACGCCGCTTAAGTGGTACGTAATCATTAATCTGAGAATGCAGAATGTCGTAAAAAGTTGTCGCTGCCTGTTCTACAGATTTCTCCCGAAACGTATCGAACCAATTAATCCCCATTAAATTATTATTAATCCCAAGATAGTCCCCACGCCTGTAGTCCCTCAGCAGTGGCTGATCCACTGACGCACGCGAAATAAAAAAAGAATCGAAAGAGCAGGAGACAATAAGTGCCGGATGATACGGATCGCAATGTAATAAAGGATCAGCCATTGAATCAACTCTCACAGAGTGCAACGTCGAGAATATGAGACCTAAATATGACCCCGTGTGATTAGAAATTAAATTAAATTGCTGGGCCATCAAGGATGATGATAAATCTAGAATAACCCAAGCCGCCTCTGACAAATTACCAGAATAAGAAACATCAGAGCCCCCTTGTACATTCCCGACCCAACTTAATTGCGGCAAATTGAAATCACCCATAAGAATCAAAGAAGCCGTAGGGTACTTCACATTTAAATTCAAAAGAAAATCAGCAAAATTACCATAATCGTCAGGTGACGAAGCTGGAGTAAAATACACAGCGCAAAATATAAAATCCTGACCATTGATTGTGGCATGAATGAAAACCTGTTCCAAAAGCAAAATGTCAGATTCAATGGAAAATGTAATAATATTGTCGCGTAAGGCCACCAAAACACCACCACCCCGAGAAAAAGAACTAGTTAACGCTGATCTATCACAACGATAAATATTAAAACCATACATACATAATTCGGATGATTGTATATTATCATTTAACCAGGTCTTAACAAGAAAAAATCCGTCAAACTCATGAAGTAAATGCTGTAAAGACATACGGAAATCGCATAATTTCGTTCGCAAACCTCGTACATTTTGATAATAGAAATTAAGGTGGGTCTTATCAAGAAACGAGATATCCGTGGATAACAATTGACTGTCCCGTGTTAGACGTTTTCCGAAGACGTGTTCACAATAGTAGGATTCCCGTTGATGTATTTTATCTTCAGACCCTTCTCCCCATTAGTAACGCGTTCATTCATTTCCCCCCAGAGACGCTTCAAATAACTCTTCTGTGCCGGAGTACAATCGTTCGAAACGGAAATACCCATTTTCCGGAAATCTGATTTCCTCCTCAAAACCAATAGAGCCTCAAACTCAGAACCAAATATCATTTTCAGAGGTGGAGGGGCACCATTGCGCGATTTACCGAAACGAAAAACCTGCAATGCATGAGCACAACCTGGTATCTTAGACAAAATATCATTGACTTTATCTAACTCTGCCCCACTACCATTATCACGCGTCGAAGGTATACCGAACGCGATAACATTAAATGCGCGTTTCCTCCTCTCTGTCGCCTCTCTTGCCGCCAGTTCAAGAATGTCAGATTGAGGGGGTAAAGAAGTGGGAGATGAAGCACAAGTTTCTATAGCGTTCAAGCGCTGATCAATGCTCTGAATCGCGCAATCATGATCATGAAGCTTAATTCTTATCTCCTCCAACATTGGTTTAAACATATCTGCTAATTCGATCTTGAGCTTAGAGTGGTACTTATCGAGAGTTCTATCCAAATTCTCGTTGAGCGCCGCTGCTGTCATCAGGCTGCAACATTTCTTGAAGCCTCCGTTAGCAAGCTTGGCCGGACGTTTCACGCAAGTTGGGTGAAATGGTGTATTACACACAGGGAACCTCGTAGCATTCACGATGTCCGAGATAATGCCGTCACAACACAAACAGTATATGTTGTTATCAAACGATGACTCAACTGCAGGTGAAGAATTCTCGATGCCACTGATATTTACCGCCATTCCGCCGATTGAGGTTAGGCCAATGAAAAAATACTTGTACTAATTACAGCGTGCAAGCGCGCTGCCGAGATTTTATCAAAGTGGGTGCGCCAAACACCCTGCAACAATCGCAAGCAAAAATCTCCCCAAAAGAGTGTATTAGAACAACTTGAATGGTAATTTTCGAGGAGCGTAACAGATTCACAACTTGTACTTACAGTGCCACATGTTAATTCCTGTTAATATTATCGTAAAAATATTGATATCCTCAGCAAAAATATCGATAGAATATCATATATGTAAAATATCAACACCTTATCACAAATCATAAACAAACTGGCATTTGACGTAAACAGTGCGCTTTAATTTTTTTATTAAATGCGAATAAAATCATCAAAAATTTTAAATGCCCTACAAGTGTTGCGTGAAAACATGCCACACGCCTTCAAATTTGCCGCAGCATCGTTTGCCGAAAAACGTCGAACTGGGAAATAAATGGCTTGTAGCTTTAAAACGAGAGAAATTACTCAGTGAGTGCACATAATATTATCATTGAAATAATAGGAATTTTTTTCACCGAAAAAATACTAATGTTCCAGATGCCTCTGCAAAAGAAAGATCGAAAATCCGTGTGTGTTATGAACATTTCCCAGAAGAAAAAGTTGGAAAAGATCAGGAATTTCGCAGTGTCCCAAAAGATGTCATTCCTCATTATGAATGCGAATGTTATTCGACTGAATTACCTGAATCAGACCTCGCTCAATCTCAATGTAAAACACAAGATGTAGCAGTTGGCCCGACAATCGAAGGAGCGAGTTGTACGGAAAATGTTCTCGAAGATAATTCTGTTCGATGCCAGGGAAAATTTGCGGAGCCTCTTCAAATCATGCCGAAATTGGAATATGTAGAAAAAACGAATCTTGTGGATGAATCCTTCAGAGATAGCTTTGAAATGAGTTCGGCACAAAGTTTTGAAAAACATATGGAGTTTTCTACATCAATACCAAAATGGACGAAAATCCCATCTCCCACAAAAGTAAAAAAAAATTTTTCTATTGCCTTGACATTTAGGTATAACCTCCATGAATGAATATAGTTGCAAAGTAAATTGGTTTTAGCTAATTTTAGATTATGGCATTATTTTTGACACCAGCAACGTTGCGTTGCAACTTCTTTTCTAGTAGAGCGAGAAACCAGCCTCATAGGTCATATGATTCTGTTTTGTAAATAATAAACAATGATGAACAAAATACTAAAAGCATTTTCACAGCAAATAAAAATAGATATATTTGCAATTGCATACTGAAAACTACGAAACTCAGCCAAAAAATTAAAATCAAATGAAATTATATTACCACTGTTGAAGTTTTATACTGGGTTATATTATTATTTACGAAATTGTTAGAAACGTCAACACACATGAACATTCGTCAAAATCAGACAGTATACACTGTTGCCAAATTTATCGACTTGATGCAGAAAGTGTCAAATTGGTTTCATTTTTAAACAGTACAGTAAATCTTCGTTCTGTTTGAAGCATTTCACAAAGTAAGTTATTATGTGCCAATGAAAAAAATTTTACCGAAATCTAAGTGTGGTATAGTTGAAAATTTAACAAAATTGCCTCTGCCCACAAGATTACATGTAAACTTTCATAATTTTTTATTAAATATTGTATACCTATATTTTGAACCATGATAACACATGAATGATTCTTATATATTTGTGCTTCTTTCTTGTGTTAACCTAGCGAAGCTGATAAGTTCTATTACATTATTGATGTAACTTGATATCAAGATAATCTTACTATCAAAGGCCGTGTGCATCGTTTTGAAAACTACTTGTTAAGTTATATTATGTTATTGATTTAACTTAATGTCGAGTAAATGTATCGAAGGTTAGTTGATAAGTTATATTATCTTATTTATACAACTAAATGTCAAGATAATCTTTCTATTGAAGACCATATTCATCGATTTGGAAATAAGATAAGTTCTATTATTTTACTCGATAGAAATGATTGTTTGATCTGATTGGCCAGTTTAAGTCTTGCAATCTTTTACCACGCCTTCGATCAACTTATAAAAACCCACTTCGCGGAACCAACGCGGATTCATAATTTGTTTGTTCTTCGCTCATATCTTTTGCCAAAACTCTGACACCGAAAAATCGGAAGTTTATAAAAACATTTATGAAATAAAGTTACATAGTTATAAAATATGAGTCAAAGTTAGTCCCTACGGTGAAACCCGACAAAAAAAAACGGTACAGTAAAACAAGTTGTAATTTTGCTGGTGTAAATAAGGACGCTAATATCTTTCATGTATATTTTTTGGATGAAAATCCTAAGTGAAATTCAATTTATGGAGGTGATACCTTAATATTTGTCGTACATTTTTCAAGTAATTTTGTTTTTTCCAGTTGTCACTTCAAGATACGGCGAGTAGAATTAAACATTTAGAAGCACTAGTTAGTCAACAAGACTTGACAATCGCTAAACAAAATGCAGAGATAGGAAAATTGATTAAGCAAAATCAGCTGAAGGACAAAAAGCTGAAAAATATCAGGAGGCAAATGAGAGATACTACGAGAGCTATCAAGTCTGTGCAAAGGCAAGAAAAGGAGAAAACGCTTATTAAGAGGTGAAACATGGGATAAAATTTGTTACACTTCTGATGAAGTGTCAAGGACATTTTTACGAATTACGGAGAGGAATTTCACAGTTCCTGGATTGGTGAGACTCATTTTTGAAATTCTTTCAACTTAAACATTTATTTTTATATTTGCCAAAAAATGTTTAACAAATATTTTTTTCCAGTAAAGCAAGGCTGAACCAGGACGTCGTTTTGACAACATCAAATAAATCAAGATTGAAAATGAAATAAGATTGTGAATGAACGAAAATTGGCTCTAGTCGCCATGAAAAGTTAAAATTGCTACTCCCACAAATAAAAAAAAAAAACTGAGAATTTCTGTTTTTCTTTGAGGAAAGATCCAAAAACTTTTAATGAATTAAATTTAAAAATTTATTTCAATATGCAATTTTTGGCCAATCTAAAAATAATTTAGTATTTCTGACATTACTTATTAAATTATAAATAATCATAGTAATTGACATACGGTAATTTTTGATTTTAAACTATAAAAAGTCAAACACTTTTTATACAGAAACGTGGACCGATGAAATGTTTTTTCAAAAATTTTCAGGAAATGAATGAAAACTTAATCATTACTAGATTATTTGTTGTCGCATGAAACAACCTAATTGTTTCTATGATGTACATCCTAGAATACAATCATAATTGTATTTGTATATATTAAAGTAGACAAATTCAAATGTATTAAGATACCATCAATAATTATTTTCCCATAATTTTATTATTGTATGAGTCTGAAATGTCAATGTATTTGTTCCTCCTCTGAATTTTTTTGTAGCTTGTCTGTAAAAGTTTAGATGCTTTTTGAAATAAAACTTTCGTAATGAGACAAAAAAATTATGTTTTTTTTTTTAAATATATACACCAATCGAAAGGTTTATTTGAAATGTTTCTTAAGCATTCCATTTTCTGTGTTTCTTGTATTGGCATTGTTAAAAATTTTCAAATGCATTTTTTATATTCATAATATATATAATATAATATCTTACATACAAAAAACAATTATATAAATTTGGAAGTAACCTCTTATAAATTGTAGAAAATGATTTTGCAGAAATACAAGAGTAAAAAAAAGAAAGTTGAACGATGTTTACTATTTTAAATAATTTATTTTGTTCCATCTTTCACTGTTTGAAATATTTTATTTTGTTACCTTTTTTACTGTATGAAATATTTAATATACTAATAATCAGGTATGAAACTTGATTTCTGTGTGTTTTGTGAATTTGACAGAGTTGGTGGGACAGATTTGAGAACAAAAAGGCAGAGCACCAAAGAGACTTGCTGAGAAATCAAAAATGATGCAGAAATGGTAGGACTGATTCTTTTTTGTTTTTTTCAGAGCTACTCGATTTGTGATAATCTACATCCAGACATCATGAAATTTGAGAAAATTGAATACAAAGGAAAACGATTCCACTCAATCATTGATAATCGTTTATTTTCCTTTTTCTCACTGATTTTCTTTATAATGTCTGCAATTAGCAGATACGTGATATTAACGAATGAATTATAAAAGATCAAATGAATCTCCTCTTGTTACACATAAGCATAATCATAGAGTTTCTCATTTCATTGGTAATGCTTTTCACCACAAAATCTTCAGTAAAATTAAGGTAAAACAATTCAAGACGTTTCAAATTTGGATTCACCAAGTCAGAAAAGGGGAACGGTTGTATGTTGAGAGACTCTAGAGTCAAATTCGCAAGACTGTAGCAATCTTTCAACGCAATGATGCCTGATGCTGTTACAGCTTTGCAACCTAAAAAGCACGAAAATTTAGATGCTTACATTATACCAAGATTAATCTCATAATAGGGAACTTGAACGAAAAATTCTGTTAAATCCGTTCAATCAAAGTTAAAAACAAATCCACAAGTGTTTTTTTATCTATCGAAAATGCTAAGAAATACATGGGGCCAAAAACTGCTGTGACGTAACTACCCAGTAATTTTTCGACAGAGTAGTGATGTCACAGCCTATGGTATCTTTTTTATTTTTCGATTAATGAAGAAAAGAAAAATTTTCGATTTCAAGTTCCATGCATTCAACAAAATTTCTGTACGTTTCCGGCTAAAATCTTATGTGAACCTTGACACATTTGCAGTCCTCGGACAAGGACAATATTTTCCTGTCCTTGACTAGCACCTCGGACGAAAAATTATCTTCCTTGTCCTGGGAATAGCAGTAATGCGCCGTGGTGTACAATGTACCATTCCTTTGAAAATATTAGCAAGTTCCCCATTCTCACGAAAAAGTTCATTACCTTGCAAATGAAGTGCCTGGAATCTTGGACAGAACTTGACAAGGCTTATGATTACTTTGTCAGTCGTGGCTCTACTACTTTCGCAGATGTAGAGTGTTTCTAAACATGGCATGTGCGACACAGCTTGTATCAATGAAGATTCAGGCAGTTTGTCACAGAAGAAAAGTTCCAGCGAACTTAAATTCGAAATTGGCGCAATTGTGCGAGACACATGTCTCGCCGAGAATAAAGTTCTGAAAATTATTTATTTTTTTGGTGGTAATAAATAGCAATCAATCATTTCATAACCATTATGATCAATTTTGATAAAAAACTGTGAAAAATGACTGGTTGTGCTGGCTTAAATTCAAAAAACTGGCACCACTGGCGATAACGGTATTCTATGTAGAGAAATAAATTTACTTTTTTGGTAATAAATTAGCAATAAGGATTGTGCAATTTATTACCATAGGCTTATTGCGTTTCCTCGACGCGGAACTGAAGCGTGGCGCGACGTTTTAATTCGTGTTTCTGAATAAAGTTCTGAGAATTTACTATGTTTTTTGTGGTAATAAAAATCAATCAATAATTCCATAACCATTTTGATCAATTTTGATAATGAACTGTACGAAATGAGTGGTTGTGCTGACTTCAATTCAAAAAACTGGTACAACCGGCGGTACCGGTTTTCTATGAAGAGCAATAAATTAAGTTTTTGGATATAAAATTAGAGATTAGGATTGCGCAATTTATTACCATACGCTTATTGCGTTTCCTCGACGCGGAAGTCATTTTACTTACACCTATCTTATCAAAGCGCGGCAGGACGTTTAATTGAGTGTTTTTGAATAAAGTTCTGGAAATGTTTTAATTTTTTGGTGATAATAAATTACAATCAATCATTTCATAACTGTTTGGATCAATTTTGATAAAAAAACTTCTAAAAATGAGTAATTTTGCTAGCTTTAATTCAAAAAACCAACACAACTGGCGATACCGATTTTCTAAGAAGAGCAAAAAATTTAGTTTTTGTGTAATAATAAATTAGCTATTAGGATTGTGAAATTTATTACCATACGCTTATTACGTTTTGTCGACGCGGAACTGATTGCGCTGACACCCACCTTATCGAGCGAGGCGTGACGTTTTATTGCGTGTTTTTTAATAAAGTTCTGGGGATTTTCTGTGTTTTTGGTGGTAATCAATAGCAATCAATCATTTCATAATTATTTTGATCAATTTTAGTAAAGAACTGTCAGAAATGACTGGTTATGCTGGCTTAAATTTAAAATACTGGCACAACTGGATACCGGTATTCTATGAAGAGCAATAAATTTACTTTTTTGGTAATAAATTAGCGATAAGGATTGTGCAACTTATTACTATACGCTTATTGCGTTTAGTTGACACATAACCGATTGTGCTGACACCCACCTGACCAAAGCGCGGCGGGACGTTTTATTGCGTGTTTTCGAATAAAGTTCTGGAATTTTCTAATTTTATTGGCAGTTATAAATAGCAATCAATCATTCCATTATCATTTTGACCAATTTTATAAAGCCGCTACATAAAAACCTTATAAAATCTTTATATAACGATGGCATTTTTATGAAATAGATTTTAAAGTCGACTTTATGAAGATTCCGTCTTTTTTTCAAGATTTTATGAAATATTTATGAAGTCATGTTATAACAAAAGCGAAATTTTCTTAAAAAATACCGAAATTTTCCAGTAGTTTTATAAAAACTTAAATGACTAGGGATATTCTATAAAGGTCATAATTTTTTGAACTCATCACCTGAATTGTAAGAAAATCCAATTGCGCTTAAAAATGATTTTTCCCGATATTCACATTACGGCACATAGGTTTCTTGTTGTATGAAGATGATTCTTGGGTAAAAGTAATATAATTTGTAAATGTATTTGACTATCAACAAATATTTAATCGCTTCGATCAAGAAACATAAAAATCGACAAATTGGACCACCTTAAGTTTGAATTTTCGAATTTTATGTGTGATTTTTATAATCAGCGACCTCGAAAACCCTTCTATACTAGGTGTTTCAAGAATATTATATTTTAAAAAATATGTCGGCCATATCGCATCCGCTGTATTCAATTTGAAATTGTAAGTGTTATTTTCGAAATGAGCTACCTTAAAAAGCTCTGTATACTAAGTTTCACAGATATCTCATATTTTCATAAAAATTTGAGACACATTGGATCCATCATTTAAAATTTTTTGATTTTCAATAATTTTTTTAGTTTATTATAAATGTGTAAATAATCATTTAAAGTAAACTTATAAACATGAGAATTAAATCATAGTTGGGTATTTTTCGCATGTTAAAAATTTGTATAGGTCGTCCTAACGGTCGTAATGTACATCCCAAACACAACAAAGTTATGTTCTTCAAGCAAATTACATTCTCAGAAAATGAGTTTTAAGGTAGGTGTAAGAATGACAGAAAAAAACTCTATTTTAATACATAAAATTTTTCGTTAATAAAGTACACTTATATATTCAAAAGATTGTAACTTAAATAAAATATAATAATCATTTAAAAAAACAATTACATTATCATTAAATTATTATTCACTTTTCATTGGATATCATATATTCAAAATTCAAATATGCAAGAGCGCCCTTGGGCCCCTAGGTAACCACTTCAGTGGCCATGCCAGGAATGGAATTCACTCATAGCGCATGCGCCGAAGCTACTCGCAACCGAGTATGTATTGCACTTTCACAGGTTTATTTAACTTGAACGGACACGTTTATAGCTTTTAAATACATTTCCATGTTACAAAAGTATCTTTTTTCAACCTAAAAACATGATTTTATGTAGCAAATCATTGAAGAAAGTAGTGTAAAATGCGATTTCCGATCGTTCCCTACTTGCGTTCCACTTGTCACAAAATGGAACGCCAAAGAACGTTCTTTTGCGTTCCCTCAGATCCGTCAGGGCTTCCCGGCATAACCGAAAAAGTCACACATGCCATGAGGCTCATTTTACATGATATTCTGATAAAATTTTAAACTTTATTGCAGAAGTGAATTTTTCGCTTATGCCTGGAAGCCACAGAATTGAAAGTGTAAAAACAAACCGAACAAACCTTTGTCCACACTAAGTCTATCCGGAAGGTCTAAATGTTTAAATATCATGAACAGAATTTCGTTGGGTAACTCGTAAAGTTGTTTACTACCCTCGTGCCTTGTATCACCATCTCCGTTTTCCATGTTTTTTGACTATTCAAAGTACTTTTCATATGTTTCTAAAAGCGGCATGAAATGGTACTTGGTATTATTATAATCACGTATAATTGTTTTCAAATTTCGTAAACGAAATAAACGACAAAAATACCAAGCACGAAGTACAATTGTACATGATTGTACTCAATTATACTCAATTAATCGAGTATGATTGAGTACAATCTGGTACAATCTTGTACAATCAGTACATCAGCTGTTCACAGTTTGCAAGTTGCAACCAGTTGCAACAGTTTGCAACAGTTCCAATAGGGTTATTGATATTCATCAAAACTATTGGATATTGATGTTATCGATATTCTTAAGTATATCAAATATCGTAACCGATATTTAGGGTTGAAAATATCGATATTCGATATATCGTCCAAAAAAAGTTGATTTTGAATAATGAATAAAAATTAGAACTTTTTTTCAAAAACTCATCTTTTTTTCATATTCATTTTGAAATTTGAATTCAAATTTTGAATGAAAATTGAAAAATATGGCATGAAAAGCATTGATTTCAAAATTTTGACAGTTTCACCTTTTCAATATACAAAAATTTATTAAAAAACGATTTAAATATGTACTATTTGTAGCGAATGTGATGTTTATTGATTTTAGTGATATCTGATATCGAAATTGCAAACAAAATATCGAATATCGATAATATCGGGCTTGAAAATATCGGCTGATACTATCGATATTTTATATTAAAAATATCGATATTTGATAATATCGATCAGTTTGCAATGGCAATGAGTGATGTATATGTATGCATTTACACAAAATTGTACAAAACTTATGCAAACTATTGTAAACATTGCGCATGTAACTCATTCATATAAATTTATGAAAACAACTGATTCGATTGATTAAAATCAGTTCAATCAGTTATGATTATAAATCACTTTGAATTCACTAAAGACATAACACAAATAAATTAATATAAAGAGCAATAATGAGGTCAATCCGAGGATTATTAAAAATTGCAAATAGCCGGCATTTTTCAGACCAAGTGAGATACAATACTATTTCAAATTAATAAAAAATCGTTACGGATATAGCGCTATACTTCATTAAATATATTTATTACATGTATTAATTATTAATGTATTTGCATGAAAACATTTTCACCATTATTAATTATGGTTATAATTATTGTAACATAATTTATTAATTCTTATCCTTATTTATTACAATAAATTCCTTTACAAAATTGAATACGAATATTATTAAGAGATTATTTATTAAGTTTTAGATTTCACAACACCATTTCCCAGTTTGCAAAAAAACGCAATCCGAAATAAATTCGAGTTTCATATAATTAACAGAATTTTAGAATAAAAATGTTCTGCGCGAAAGCATTCTTACCATTGTTAATTATTGTCGTATTTATAAAAGCATTTATTGTAAAGTGATCGATTTACATAATATAAATATGTACGTATAAATCCATTCTAAAAATTATTCACAAATTTCCTTTGACAATAATTTATTTTGCTTTCGATTTTGCAACATATTTTTCATCTCTCAAAATAAATAGTTGTGCTCGAGATATTAAATTAGCACAATTTAAAAATAAAATTTTCTGCGTAAAAGCATTTTCACCCTTAATAACAATTGTAATATTTATTGAAACATTCATTGTAAAACATTCAAATGATTTATTTATGAGTTTTATTTAAAGATAATTTACTTTCGGTTCAATAACATGATTCTCCAGCTTAAAAAATAATTGTGCCTGAAGAAATTCAAAGTTAATTTCATTAAAGATATTTTAGAAATATTTTTTTGTATATGAAAATATTTGTACCCTTGTTTATTATGTACGTATTTTTTAAAAGATATATCGTATAATTCATCAATTTACATATAAAAATAATTTACAAAATTATATACTAATTTTATTCAAAAATAACTATTTCAAAGTTATAACTTAAATAACAAACTTGTAGAATGAAAATGCTGTTCATGAAAGCATTTTTGCCCTACTTATATTCATTGAGACATTTATTCTAGATTTAGACAGAAGTACATAAATTTTATTATTATAGAGTAACATGGATTTAGTAATACCATTTTCCAGCTCGCAAAAGAAACTCAGAAAATTACGGCACCTGAAATGAACTTGCCACCGATCGAGTTCGACATGGATTTCATCTGCGATCCAGCGAACCACGACAGAATTCGCGACAACATAAAAAAGAGGAAAAGTCTCGGGGACATAGACAAAGTTCTCTCTCTTCTTCGCCAAAGGGAAACCAAAAATACTGAATTACTAGAATCCGAACTCAGCAAACTCCCGAATCTCACAGCGCCAGAAGTTCAAGAATTGGGCGAAGAACCAAAGGTTGTCAAAACTTTTGGACCCAGGCAAACGTTCAATTTCAAGCCCAAAGATTCCGGAGTTTTGGGGAAAAATTTGAAAATTTTGAAAATGGATCGTCTCGGTCCCGTGGCTGGCCAAAGAAGTTACGCTTTTTTGGGACCTTTAGCTGACCTTGAACAAGCTTTGATCGCCTACACTTTGACCAAACTAAGGCTGCATGGCTTCGGTCTTGTTTCGGTTCCTGATATTTTGCCTACGGAAGTTATTCGCAGATGTGGCTTCACGACGCATGGCAATAGGACTCTCGTCTACCATTTGAAACCCGATTACGGGCATGAATTTAGTCTCTCAGGGACAGCTGAAATGGCCTTGGCCCACAAGGTCATGAATTCTCGTTTTTCCATGAAGGAATTGCCATTGAAGTTGGCAGCTGTCAGTAGATGTTACAGGGCTGAAATTTCAAATTTGTTCAAAGAACGGGGGTTGTATAGGTATGCAAAAAAAGTATTGCATTCAACAAAAATTTAAGAGTATCAAAGTGGAGGTTTTTATGAATGTTACAAAATTTGAGTAATTGACTTTGGTCTCATGAATATCAATGTGTCATAAATTTAACAAATTCTTAAGAATCCAGTACTGTTTCAATAGATTTTAGAAAAGTAATTTCAAATAATTTTTGTAAAAAGCATCATTTTTTTAGTGAAATAAATATTCTGTTTTTCTCTATTCCAGAACTGAGGAATTATAAATACATTTTATTGAATTTCTAATATAATTTGGAACGATTATAAAAATAAATAGATTTTTGAGAAATCTCAGCAATCAATTCAATTATTCTACTTTAATCATTGATTGCCTTAAAATTTCAAAAATAATAAAAAAAATTTTATTATTTTTGTCACTGTCACCGGTTTGATTTATTTAAAATAGTGATCATTCGATTATTTTATATATTTTACTGGCAACTTTTCGCTTCATTCACAAATTTCTCCAAAACTTCAAAAAATTCTTACTGTTAATCCCACCTTTGTTTTGAACATATTCATTAAATTATTATAAATGTAAGGAAAATTTTAAAGTCTCGAAAAAAATTCTAAATAAATCAAAACGTCAACTGTATGGAACAAAAAAATGTTTCTGGGAAAGCGAGCTTTTATTTTGTTTATTCAATCTAATGATTCAAAAATTTTCTTCAGTTTGAAATGAACATAGATTGTGCAAGTCTATTTCAATTTGGGATAAGTTATTCTTAAAATATTTCCCTATTTTCTTCATTTTTCAGGTCTCTAATAAAATTTCCTCCGATAATATAAAATCATTTTTGAAAAATGTGAATGTTTTGGATGAAAAATTATGGAAACAATTTTTATAATTAACAAAAATGACATCAGTTCATGAAACTGCCAATTCTTCAAAGTTCCATAAGAATTCATTTTTCAGAGTTCACCAGTTCACTAAAGTTGAAATGTTTGGGTGCAGCGACCAAGAAAATTCATCCAAATTTTTGGAGGAACTCTTGGAAATTCAGGAAAACGTTCTCACAGACCTCCAAATACACTGCAGAATATTGGATATGCCACCTTTTGAACTTGGTTCACCTGCTTACAGGTATAAAATACAGGAAGCAATACATACTTAACAATTAGAACACCATGTAACTACTATGCTTATCCCACAGAAAATTTGACATCGAAGGTTGGATGCCAGGAAAGCAAGTATTCGGAGAACTCACGAGTTGCAGTGATTGTCGAGATTTTCAATCCAGAAGACTCAACATAAAATACGTGACCAACGATGGAAAGTTGTTGCACGTTCACACGTTGAATGGCACAGCTTGCGCAATCCCACGCACAATCATCGCGATCTTGGAAACGCATCAGCTCAAAAACGGAGACATCAAAGTGCCAGAAGTTCTCATTCCTTACATGAATGGAAAATCTGTGATAACTCGTGAAAACATGCCACAACTCAAAGTTCACAAATTCAATCCTTACAAATCAAATGATGATTGAATGCAGATAATTGTATGTTGTTAGAGAAAAACAAAACGTTGTATATGAAACATCACCTTGACAGTATATTTCTTGTATAAACTAATACAGTTATTGTACAAAGTAAGATAAGATTTCGAAAATTCTACATACACGTAGACAAAATTCAATTCGCCATATTTGCTTGAGGTTGTTTCAGTAAATTTTTTTGCTGGCTTATAAAAGTTGTATGCACCACGCACCGTTTTCTTTTTTTAAATGTAACAGTTTTTTCAAGAGTTACATCCTCATTTATTTATTTCTTTTCTCAAATATTCAGGCAAGTGACTTTGTCTCAATAATTTTAGTAAGTTTCGATGTCCACTCGTAGCAATTTCTTTAGCACAATACTTGATCGTTTGCAATTTTCAGGACAGAATACTGATGTACTGTTATCCGGCAATGTTGTTACGAGTTGATGAAATAATGATGGGGCAGTTTTAGTCCTCTTCGCCCGATTCGGACTCTTCCTCAGCGTTCTCCAACCACTCGATCATATTCTTCATTTGTTCCAAGAACATCATTTTTCCCTTGACTGAGTGACCTTCCTTGTACCATTTCAGGATGACCTCTTCAGACACAACATCAGCTGAAATTAAAAAGCATCACAATAAATATAAATACTAAGCAAAGTTTAAAATTATATGATTTGAGTGCTGTGATGGATTCAACGCATTTTATGAGCTTTATAATTTTTTCTATAGTCATGCAAAGTTTCGGATTAGATAAAAAAATGATAATCAGAGTACTGCACAGCATATTGGTGCTGACACACAAATTTTGTTTGGAAGGAGTTAGTATTTTAAAAATTAAGACTCTGACAATAGAATGCACAATAAATTAAAAAAGGCACTAAACCATGAAAAATGAATTGTACAGTGTTTTGAATAAAACTTCTGAATTAGGTTTTTTTCAAAAATTAAATTCACTGAAAGTAAAATAAACAGTTAAGTCATGTCTAAAAACAAAATTTACTGCTAATTTGGAAAAATATAACTGCAATGGTAGGAATTAAAAAATTTGAGTAAATTCAGTGTAATTGAGTAAAAAATGTGTACCGTGTTAAAATATTTTGAATTATTGACTGAAGACTCGAAAAAATGAATATTTGAGTAAAGAAATCGTTACTGACGAATTTCAATAGAAAAAACACTTTAAAGATATCTACTTATAAATTAAGAATTACCTAGTTCAAAGTTTACATGTCATAAATTTTTAATGACAATTTTTCATATAAAATTCATGACAAAATACAAGTCAAAAAGAAGGGCAAGAAATAAACAAACTTTTTTAAATAGTTATGGCTATTGATTCAATTGATAGAAATAGAAATTTCAAGGTCAGTAAAATTCGTAATTTCGATATTTTAGGTAATTTATTGAAAAAATTGAATATTTCCAATTGAACATCTCATACATTTTACATGAAAACTTGTATAATAAAATGCATTACAATAAAAGGCAGAAAATAAATTAGAAAAATTTTTAATAATTTACTGTTTTTGGTTTTATAGATGAAAAATAGAAATTTGGAGGTCAGAAAATTTTGTTGATATATTTTTTAAATTGGAAATATTTTGCGTTAAAAAACCAAATACTGTATTCTTGCAAATTTTTGACGATAAATGAAAAAAATGTCTATTAAATACTATCCAGTGTTAGAGATTCAAGAATTATTGATGAATTTTATTGCATTTACTGCAGAGTGAAAAAGTTCTGATTTAGACATTTAATTTGACAAATACATTTGATCGATATCATTACAAAAAATGACGAATTAAGATCGTAAATTTTTATTGATGTATGCAAACTTTATATAATTTAGATAATAGATTAATAATGTCGATTTTAACAAAATTTACCCAAATTATCAAAATCACAGTTTTTTCATTTACATCAAATCTATAAATATAATTATCTACAACTCTGATTTTTCACTGAATTTAAAGAAAAGTATTGCTATTGAAAATTTATTTAGAGATAAAACTCAATATAATTGATTTCCACATATTAAGCAGAAATTTTTTGATTCATAAATACAAAATTAAATTACTTTATAGTTTATTCTAAACATTCCATCAAATGAAATATCTCTACTGTATAATTATTGATTTTTACCAACATGAGCTGTTGTAGATGAAAATATCAACGATATTCCATAAAAAAATAAATACACTTACTTTTATAAAACAGCAGGACAATCTTCTGGAAGACTTTCATAAAGTTCATGTTTTCGTAACAAAACTCCTGAACTTTGAGGATCAGAGCGAGTTCGGATCTGAGGGACGTTGCGAATGCGCCAAACAAAGCAGTATACATCTTAAGATGCTTCAGTGCTTGATCTGCCACGAGTTCTTCTTTTTTATTCCATTCGGCTTGATTCATGACAACACCCCAAATCTACAATACAAAATGTATATGATTAAATATAATTATAATTACGATTTTGCAAGTGGAAATATTACATTTACAACAATTTATACACTATATTTACTATGCACATGCTACCAATTTTTCGTAACGAAAAAAAAAAATTAATTTACCAGTCCAATGACTTCATGGTCAGGAATGCCACTTTTGCTAGCCATCTCTTTGAGATCAAGTTCGATTTCTTTCATTGGCCTCTTTTCCGCCAAATTGTCAAGAAGACAAGTTTGCAAATCACGCTTGGCTTCCTGACTCGCTTGGGCTTTGTGAAGTTTCACAATGTCCGCCAAATCCACAGCTTCGAACACCGAACGGAAGTATTCTTCGGTTCTCTTATTAGGCGGCACGAATTCCATCAACCTGAGAAAAATTCGAATTCAGTTCATCGCCTTTACTTTTCATTTCCAATGCCACTTGAGGCATCCTTCATCGTTATGTTTCGAGGCACTTACCGACCCTCGATGCCACCTTTTTTCAGAGCAGTCATCAAACTAGGCAAACCCTTTTCCAATTTCCAGGTCTTGAAGACCTCGAGTAAGAAATCGAGAGCCAGGTTGTCTTTAACGAGATGTTCATTTATCAAAACGGAAAGCACGGTCGGTGGAACTGAGCCGTTCGAGATCCAGAGAGCAGTCATCCTCGCGAGCTTGATCCTTTCTTCGGGAGTGAATCCTTTCAAGAATACGAGGACCTTCTTCATCTCTTCCTCGAACATTTTCTCCAGGTATTTGTACCTTCGCATGAGCTTGATAAATACCTGCCAAGTAATTCATGTGAATTTTAGCTAATAGGTTTTAAATTTTATTTCCACATTTTGCTGTTTCAATTCTGTTCAAAAAACAAAACGGAAATCTGAGTACATGTTTTTACCTGTTCGAAATTATGCAGAGACTCCATATCTTCTTTCTGTCCGAAGACGCAAGCTTTCGTCCTGACGGGCTTGTCGCCATCTAGAACAATTGATCCTCCGGGGACCAAAAGTCCTCCGGCTATCAAAATATCAAACAATGCCTCGCCATATCTTCGATAATCAAGTTTTGAACCAGCTGAATCTAGATACTTGGATATTGCCTCCAAGTCGTCCGCTCCTTTATCCAAGCCGAGGATAACTGCGTCTCGAAATCCCGTTGGATCATACTTCTCTTTTTCATCTGTTGGAATTTATATTTAATGTTACAATTTAACATTAATATTTTTTATATTCTACTTCATGGAAAATCGAAAAACTATTAAAATTTGAGGTGAAGCAATATACAGTTGGATAGAAAAATGAGCATTTTTATAAATGACTCTTGAAATGCTTTCAATGTTGTAGTTTGATTGAATTGTTTTTATTTCAAGTATATTTTTTTCTCTGATTTTAGAAAATTACGTTAATTTAGCAGCATAAAATACGAAAAATACTAGATTTTATTAAGTTTTAAGTTACTCGATTTTTAAAATATTTATGCAATGCAAGGAATAAAAAATCTTTTATGTCTTGAGCTTTAAATTCTAAGAAATTTATGTTAACAGAAGTCTATAAGAAGATAAGGAAACTTTTATACTGTATAACTCTGTAAAAAATACACAAAATATTGAGGGCTCCTTAAAATGTATAAAGAAACTGATTTCTGCAAAATCGATCGAAATATACTCCAGAAATTTCAAACCTCTAATTTTATTTCATTCTAGAAATTTAAATAGATATCTTTAAAAAAACTTAAAATCTCACTACATTCTTCAAATATTAAAAAATGCAGTAAGAAAATACGTTCGGAAAAATACGTGCATATATAGAAAACATTGAAAATCTTTCGATTTCCAGAAATTCATACAGCAATATTTAAAAAAAATGAACGATTCTCGAAATCATAGAAAAACCTGAAAAATACAAAAAGTACTTGAATAAGTAAAAATCTATCGAGACACTGTTTTGTGAAAAATCCTGTAAAACACGTAATGTTTTATTATATTCAAATTCTAGAGTTCGAAATTATTGAAATGCATAGAACAATTATTATCATAAAATTACTAAAATTATGTTTAAATACTAGGGAATTCTGCAACATTCTATTATACTAAAAAATACAAATGGTTTCAAAAATACTGAACAATCCTTCAAATCATAGAAAAATTAAAATAGGTTTTAAAAAAAATCAAATGAAATGAAAATCTTCTTAGAAATATTTGTTGAAAAATCCTCTCAAATACCAATAATTCAATAAACTTTTAATTCTAGAGCATGAAGTTCTTAAAATCTATACACCATCGTAGAGAAAAATAGAAATTCTAGAAAATCCTGCAACATTTTATACATACTGAAAAGTACAAAAAGATTTCAAAATTCTGAAAATCTAGATAGGTATGCAGTTTCTTTCAAAAATCTTTTAAATTTGCAAATGTTTTCTTGTATATAACATTAAATCAAATGGCATATGCAGAAATTTCGTAAATTTTAAAAAAAACATAAAAATTTTAACAAGCTGATTGATTTTTTTCTCAGAGTGAAATATTTCAGGTTAACACTTGTTATTATATCTCAAATAAACAATTTCTGTAGAACAAAATCACAAGTACGTTGAAATTGTATTTTTCAGCCTTAGTTTTTCGATTTTGTTATTTACATTCAATTTCTTCCAAAAAGTAACGTGAAAGTAACGGAACGTTACTTTTTTCAAGTGGTAATGGTAACGAGTTACAATTTTTGAGGTAACTTTCCAAACCCTGTACAATTTGATCAATGGTGTATTTACTGTGTATTTTTTTTGATATCAGGAAGGATCTGTCAAAAATTGCATTTTTTTGTCATGGCTACAAAACAGGGATGTGAATTTACTGGTCAGAAAAAAAATTGGTCAGGTCGTGGTAATATCTGACGGTCATTTACTGTTATTTACGGTCAAATTAAAAAACTCTCTGATTATAATTTATCGTCAGAGCTTGTTTCTGGTCAGTAATTAAAGAACTTCGATGAAAAAATACGACTTAACGTAACTGACCAAACGATTCCCAACAATTCCAGGCAAAAATCACCAATCCTGCTATTTCACATTTCATAAATGGCTTTTCCATTTGTCTAAAAAAAACTCATGAGTGTCACTATACCTTTGCGTTTGCTGGACAATATATAGATTGCCCCAAAGTCAGTGGATCATCAGAAAACCATCGATGCCTCATGAAATTTCCAGACACTTTTTCCTTTACAATTTTTCAAAATTCGCAAAATTCAAAAAGTTATGAGTAATTCAGTTTCGCCCAATTGCTATTCAGCAAAGAAGAGCTTTTGATTGAAATCCCTTTTCTTTTGAACCTTATACTCTCATAAAAAATTAGAGGTAATTGAAGTGTGTAATAGAATGTAGATTAATGATGTCTCTTATATTGTAAGACAATTTTTACTCTAACTATCCTTTCTGTTAGTCAGTCTTTTGTCTGTCACATTTATAATACAGTGTTTTCTAATTTTTCTTTAATAGTTGAGATAAAGGATGAAAAAGTACAATAGTCGAAACTGATTCACAATTACAATGCCTAACAGTGAAAAATACAATACTCTTGTCTTCAAATTTGTGTAGAAATCTGACATGAGATACATAAAATAGAAAATTCTCTGAAAATAAAGATACCGAAGGAAAATACCTAATCAACAACACACTTTTAAGAAGTGATTCGTTTCTTTCTTTATAAATTAATCTTTTCAAATGGAAAGGTTGTAACTGTGCAATTATTTATTATTTGAGAAACCAATTTTTTTTTTTTTTTCATTTTTTCAAGTCATCTTTCAGTATGTAATAATTTTGACCATCATAATAATTCTGACCAGTAAAGTAAATTGACGGTCAAAATTGACCAAAACTTTCTTGTCGTAAATGACAGTCATGACCAGTATTTTACCGGTAAATTTACCGCCTCACGTCCTTGCTACAAAATCAAGAATTTTTTAAATGAAAAACAAACAGAATTTTACTTTTTTTACAATTTTCTATAGTTCTCAAGCATAGGCATTCGGCATCAAAATTTCTTACATTCAGTTTGCTTATTTTTAATTTAAATATTCATATGGCTGGTACACAAGTCTAAATAATAAATTGATAATTTTTATGAAACATTACATAGTTTGATAGAACAATAATCAGTTCTATAAATGGAACTTCACTGTTTTTGATTAATTAGTTAAAATAATAATTTTTTCGATCGATTGATTTTAATACATTTTTTATGATTTTTTGAGGATGACATGTCAATTTATAAAAATTCAATTAGATCAATGAAAAATGATGGATTTATATTTATTGAAAAGTTAAAAATGGTTATTTTTAATAAAATAATGTACTTTTTTTATGCCAAAACATTACATTTTACTTCCAGAGTAAAAATTAAATAGGACAAATGTATTTCAAATATATGTTTTTATTCTCAGCTTGTCTTACTTTAAACTAAAAAATAAATAATCAATTTCTTTTTAATTTCACTACATTATCAGAGAATGTCTGTCTAAAAGACATTTTTCTGTATTTACTGGAAAAAAAAAATGTCAAAACCACGGTAAATGCATAAACAGACCTTCAAACCTTCAAAGATCTTCAAAATATTCTACAGTAATTTTTTAGCAATATTTTATATGATATCCAATTTGACGAAAAAAAAAATTTCTGTCATCAATTTTTTCCAAAGAGACATTTTTTTGTTATTACTGCAATTTTTTCGTGACATTCAACTAATTATGTATAAATATGACATTTTCATGATACTCGATTTAATAATAGAATAAATATTTAAATTCTTCAACAAATGTAGAATATTCCTAAATGGCCTTGATTAAGTGTTGATAAAGTACATTTTACTTTTACAATTGTACAGTATAAAGAAAAAAATAACGAATACGAATAAAAACTTTAAATGTCTAAAGAATAAAAAGTAGTTGCAATATTTTATTTAACCTGAAAAAATCTCTTAAAATTGGTATGAATGAAATAGTTCAGTTTTTGAATAATGAATTGTGAGTATATTATCAGAAGTAAATAAAATTCGGTTCAGTTATGATTTTGTAAGTTAGTTGATTCATAATAAATCACTTTATCTTTAAACTACGAGAAAACGATAAATTTCTGGTAGACTGGAATTGCAAATACACGTTTTACTCATCATTTACAGATAAAATATCGTATTGACAGTTTTGGAAATGCCTTTTTTGACGAATCAATTACAAACTTTGGCTTCATCCCGGGCTACAATTTTTTGTTTCTTCAAACCAGGCATTAATAAAAACGGTCTATAATATACTATTATAGTCACAAAAATCATCGATGAATTTCACAATTCTATAATACTTAAAATATCAGATGTATTTGGAAACCTTCAAATATTGAATAAAAACTTGGTAATTTTTTGAAATACAAAATTTTTTACAAGGCATATATTGATTTTCAAAAATGATATCAGATATCCTTTTTTTAACTGATCTTCAGTTGTATAAAAAAATTTTGCAATTCATACACAAATTTTTTTATGATATGAGTACAATTTTTATTCTCATTAAAATACAATAGTATAGAATTTAAAGACAAGGTTTGAAAATTTAAAAAGTGACTCATGCTAGCTTCGAAAAATTGGTAAAAAAATATATAAATTATCGAACTCAATTACTCTAAAAATTTTATTTATTTTAATGGCATTTCTATAACAAATCCGTTACGAATAAATTTATAATAAGTAATACAAATATAAATTATAGAATATCGATGAATTTTGAATTAAAATATATTTATATGAATTGCAATAGATTGATAAAACACTTGGTCCTACAAAGTAAATTTTTTCTGAATTATATAACTTGACCAATCTTAAAGTGACCAATGCAAAAATAGAAGCAATAAAAAACAACTATATTTACCTCTTTTTCGCGTCTTTATGCGCTGGCCTGATAGAACTGGTTTTTCAATTTTTTGACTCATACAATTTTCTTCTGAAACATCAAATTGATTAAATTTTATCATTAAATGTCAAATATAACAAAATTTCTCTCTCATTAACAAAATTAGGGCCTACAATTGTGAAATTACAAATGTCAAAACTTTTGATATTCTATCTGAAACACGTTCAACAAAATTTGGGTTTTTTTCTGATCATTAAAAAGTTGAGCGAATTGTTGACCTCAATTTGGGACAACGTGACTGTTCAGTTCAAAATTGAAATTCAAAACGAGACCAAGACCTCGATACTGAAAACAATCGTGAAAAATAAATGATCAATGCGCTTGAGTTATAGAGGTTAAGGTCGAAAAGCCCACTATGGCTGACTATGGGCGAAGGTGAAGAATTTCGACAAAACGAAAAAGCGGGCGAGAAAATAGAGTTCGAGTATTGAAAATTATGAAATTTGCTACTTACTGGTACCACGTACGACCGTAAAATCACTCCTTTCGGGTAAATTGAAGGGTACAAGATGTTTTAGAACTGGATTAACGGGGTTGCTCTGCCGATTACCAGAATTTCACGAAAACAGAAAATATAAAATGGTCACGAAGGGAAGCGAGAGAGGTGGAGAGAGGGGAGTGAAAAGGATGAAAAAAGGACACCCACCGACACACACAGACATACGAGATACGTTTTTTATACAATTCAAAATGGCGGAATTGATAGTGTTCAAAAAACCCATGCAAATTGTGCATTCTCGCATTCGACATATATGTCGCGATGACTCTCAAGCACACACATTCATTATTGGATATATAAGATACTATCCTTATGAGATTCAAGATGTCGGATATTGTGAGTTTGAGAACTCAAATAGACAAAGGCGGATATATACCAATATATATGTATAAGACAAGGAAAAAAACTATCCTTTTCAACCTTGAACGGTTATTTTAATTATTTATCAGAACAGCTGGAAGAAGAAAAAAAAGAACTTTGTTTTGTCTGCTACTGTACTGTGACATGCGTTAACCTTCAATTGAGATAAACAAAAACGCGTGATAAAAACTAAAATGTAAAAAAACACTCATGATTTCAAGTTCGTTACTTGATAGTGACTGCTTTTCGAAATGTTAAGCGTGTTGTCAGGAACGAAAAACGGAAAAAATCCTATAACTCGGATTTTGAAGAAAATATCTGCCGATGGCGCGAATACAAATTTCAGGGAAAACATCGTTAAATATCGCGAATATGCTGGAATATCAAGTTTCGCGATTCACGAAAAACAACAGAAATCACCGACGGAAATGAATAGTCGACTATTATTTTGTGGTCAACCTTCGTCGTCGTCAACTTTGTCTTGTAACAATTCAACCCGTTTAGCGGCAAATTGTTTACAAAATACGACCAAAAGACATTTTCATGGGCTTGCGAAAAAGATTGTTAATAATTCTCCTAAGAAAATACAGCCTTACATGCAACTGATAAGAATGGACAGACCAACAGGTGAATAAAAAAAAAAAAAAAACATTACTAATGTATGTGCAATAAAAAAGTAAAAAATATCAAAAAGTATGATTACATAGAAGATACATATTTGGAAAATTAATTGTTTCAACCCAGTGGATCCCTGGCGATCCAAGAGGGACCGGAATTCGGTCGCTGTTTGGCCAGCTTGGTCCCTCTTCGGTTCTTTTTGGGTCGCTATTTGGTCAAACTCGAAACATCACTAATGTGCACTCATGTGCTAGATTTTTAGGAGCATTGGGAGTAAAAAAAGGGGCTGTAGAGCACTGTAGAGGACCAATGATTACCGAAATTTTCGCAAGCTTCTGCTCGAGAAATCGACCGCGGACATCAGCTGATAGTTTTGCATGCATAACTGGTTATGTTGTTGTAAACAAAAACATAAACATCAATGTTCGCGATATTCAGATGTATTTTAGCGAGTGTTAAATTTAAATGTGAAAAAATATAATTTAAACTAATTACCCTGGTGATTTGGATTATTATAGAGTTTTTATAAAATTTCGGTATTTTCTATAAATTTCCGCTTTTTTTAATTAAGTAACTTTATAAAAAGAAGAAAGTTTCATAAAGTTTCCATTAGTTTTTATAAAGTCACTATATAAAAACTTTATTAAATCTTTATAAAAAACGGCATTCTTTTAAAATAGATTTTAAAATCTACTTCATGAAGATTCTGTCTTTCTATAAACATTTTATAAAGTTTTCATGAAGTAACTTTATGAAAAAAAGCGGAAATTCATAGAAAATACCGAAATTTTATAAAAACTCTATAATAATCCAAATCACCAGGGTAATTAGTTTAAATTATATTTTTTCACATTTAAATTTAACACTCGCTAAAATACGTCTGAATATTGCGGGCATTGGTGTTTATGTTTTTGTTTACAACAATATAACCACTTATGCACACCAAACTATCAGCTGATGTCCGCGGTCGATTTCTCAAGCAGAAGCTCGCGAAAATTTCGGGACTCATTGGTCTGCATTGGTCCTCTACAGTGTTCTACAGCTAATTTTTTACTCCTGATGCTTCTAAAAATCTTGTACATGAGTGACGTTTCGAGTTCGACCGAAAAGCGACCCAAAAAGGACCGAAGAGAGACCAAACTGGCCAAACAGTGACCGAAGAGCGACTGAAGTTCAGTCGCACTTGGATCGCCAGGGATGATAAGGAAAACTTTGAACTAGATTTAAATTTAAATTAAAAAAATTAACATAAATAATAATATATTTATTGTAAACATACAGGGTGTCCTAAAAGTTGGCGGATTATCAGAAAACCATCAGTTTCTCATGAAATTCTGAGACACTTTTTTTTTACAATTTTTGAAAATTCACAAAATTTAAGTTAATTCTAGCACTTGAAAAGAATTGAAGTTAGAGACACAGTCTTTCTTGGCCAACTTCATTCAACTCCACCATTTTTGTTGGTACAACTGTTTTTTCTATCTCACTCACCGTATGTAAATATGTCAACATGCCGTAGCCGTAGTTCACACATGTAGTAGCGTTTTTCATGATTTAATTCAAATTTTTAAACGATATATGTTGGAAATATTGTCATTGCGACTTTCAAAATGCGGCATTGCCAAGCGTACCAACTTAGTTGCATGGTCCCTTAAAAAGTGACAGTTGTATGTTTTTTTTGTAAAAATCTCTAAAAATTGCTGAATTTTTAAAGGTTAATTTTTATACGAAAGTAATTTACAGGAATTATTATAGAAATGAATATAAAAAATTTTTGAAGTAAAACTTCTTAGGCGGCATTATCACCTTTCAGAAGTGTAATTTATTCTAGAATAAAATTTATGTAGGGAGTAACTTGGAGATTTTGTAACATGTAACACTGTAAACTGTAAGACTGTAAATTATGATGTAAGTACAATCTCTATAATTGAGCGGCTCATGACGAATCACAAAATATCACAATTTCGCTAAATATCGCAAAAGCACAAAATGTCTCAAACTCACACAATGGCACAAAATTTCAAAATGTTACAAAATCACAAAATGTCGCAAAATCACGAAATGTCACAAAATTACAAAAAATCCGAAATGTCACAAATCACGAAATGTTACAAAATCACAAAATGCCACATAACCTCACAAAATTACCGAATTTCACAAAATTACATAATGTCGCAAAACCCGAAATGTCAAAAACATAAAATGTCACAGTATCACGCGTCGCAAAATCAAAAAAAGTTGTTAGATGTTACAAAACTACAAAATGTGGCATCACAAAATTTCATAAATAACAGAATGTGAAAAAATCACAAAATCGCCAAATGTTACAATCAAAAAATATCTCACCTTGATATCACTTTAATTTGTATAACTTGGTGATTTTGTGACTTTTCCTGATTTATAACTTTTTATGATTTTCGTGTCTTATATTTCATACTTTCAAAAGTGCAGCAGAGGTAGATTTGGAAAAGTGGGCCATTTAGTTCCTAAATGAAAACATGCCTATTACCTTCTCACGAACATGGTCAATAAATGTATTTAATTGTAGGAGGTTTTCTGCGGTAGTTTGTAAGTTATAAAGCAGATAATAAAAAGATTTTCATCTTTTCATATCAAATAGATAATTTTGTAAAAAATATTTGAAAATAAATTTTTTAAGAGGAAGAAAATCTATACGAAGGAACCTTTTTGAAGTAAAACTTCTTAGTCAGCATTATTCAACTGATTTACAGTTAAGAAACGAAAAAAAATACTACACAGAAAAATTGAGGGATCTGTTGAAACTAAAAAAGGTAAGAGGTATCTAAAAATCTATAGATCGGAACCTTAAAGAAAGTAACATGAGAATTTTTACTTCTAACGCGTGTTGATTCAACACGCTCCAATTTTTGAAATATGAGCAGAAATGCACGATTGTCCATATGTATACATGGTAATTTCAAAAAGTTATAACTTGAAAATCTGTGTAGTAAGCAACTATGAAATTTTTACCATAGATTAGGTACAATATCAAGATCAAATTTGCAAATTTTTAGGAAAATCTATAGAAAACTGTCCAAGTGCTAGTACTACCTGTAAGAGTTATTAATAATTCAGTTTCGTTCAATCACCTTTCGGGAAGGCGAGGCTTTTGTTTGAAGCCCCTTCTTCATTTACCCCTTCTCTTTCTTAGCTTTCTCTAATAAAAAAGTGGGGGTAATTGAGGCGTGTAATGGAGTGTAGACTAACGATGTCTCTTATCTTGAAAGACAATTTTTACTCTGACTCACCTTTATTTGAGTTATAATATTTCTTTTGTCCAACTGTCACCTTTAAAATGCAGTAACTTCTGATTTTTTCTTCTGAGATTTTAAATTAGGTTATTTTCAAAATACTATTAATTACATACAGTGCTATAGTTTAATTCCAGTAATGTATATAGTGGTCTAAATTTTTTAAATCAAATATCACCGTCATAACAAATTTCCAGTTGTTAGTCTGATATTTGACTTTTTCACTTTTAAATTCCACTGTGTTGGAATTTCATGATTTGCAGGCTTTTTTTACAATAATTTTCTCTAATTTTAAATAATAGGAAAGTTCATATTTGAATGTTTTGATTATACAATATTTACACTGGAAAAACCCAAAATTTATTTTTTTGTTTAGAAAATATCTAGTTCTCTAATAATAGTAATAGTTATATTATTTAGATTCACAAACCTAGTAACTCAAAATTAGATTCTACCAGTCAGGATATTGCTGAACTCTAGAATTGCAATGCCAAATTTTGTTAAGTTACAAACTTTAAGTTGACCAATAATACATAATATGATAATATATTGGCGTGTCTATAAAATTATATACATGTTTTAATTCTCAGTAATGAAAATTTTTTCAATTTTTGACAAACAGGTTCCTGGTTGTTATTTTGGCCATGCAGTTGGAGTATAGCCTTGGCTGCAAATTCTGGATGTGTACCAGATTTACAGATGCTGTCTCTCTTTGGATTAGGATCATTTATCATGAGAGGTGCTGGTTGCACGATCAATGATATGTGGGATGAAGACATAGACAAAAAGGTATTTCAAAAAATATACATAATACCAAATACCTAAACAATACACTATGTAACAAAATCTAATTTTTTATAATAATTGGTACAAAAGAATACATTATTTTTCAGAACTTCTGAACAATTTTCATGTTTGGCAGTTGGGCAATGTGAATGAAAAAATGAGTGCATAAGTTGATTCGAAAAATGAAAAATTGGGTCACTTTCTACTAAGTTTTTTTAGTCAAACCAAAAGAATATATACATTGTTTTTCTTGTTCATTAACAGGTGAGTAGAACACGAGACAGGCCTATGGCATCAGGAGGCATAAGCCAAAAGCAAGCTCTTGCATTCTTAGGTGTACAATTAAGTTTGGGATTGGGTGTCTTGTTGCAACTCAATTGGTACAGCGTTTTTTTGGGAGCCAGTTCACTGGGTATATAAAATCGAGTTGAACACGGAAATTTTGACAACACTGCCAAAATTCCCTCATAATTCTGACAAGTTCTGTATGACGAAATACTGCTGTTTTTTCAGGACTAGTCATTATTTACCCTTTAATGAAACGAGTCACTTATTACCCACAATTCGTCCTTGGCATGACCTTCAATTGGGGCGCTCTCTTGGGGTGGTCAGCCATCAAAGGGACTTGTGATTGGTCCATCTGTCTACCTCTTTATATCTCTGGAATTTGTTGGACTGTTATTTATGACACCATTTATGCTCATCAAGTTGGTAAACTTTTACAAGCTCTTTATATGAGAATCGAAAAGAATAAGAGTTTTTTTGCATACGTATACATTTTTATATTTTCCAGGACAAAGCTGACGACGTTTTAATTGGAATAAAGTCAACAGCTTTGAAATTCAAAGAAGACACAAAATACTACTTGTCAGGATTTGGAGCTACTATGATGTTGGGTTTATTGACATCGGGTGTCATGACAGAGCAAACCTTGCCATATTACATTTCAGTGGGTTTAGTGGCTTCTCATTTGGTGCACCAGGTAATTCATAATTTGTTGAATTTTTGACCATGATTCGTTCCACAGAAACGTTATCAAGTTTTTATTTTCTTCTAGATTTACAGTCTGAATATCGATGACCCACAAGATTGTGCCAGAAAGTTTATATCAAATAACTCAGTGGGATTTATTTTATTTGCTGGCATTGTGCTTGGTAATTTGTTGAAAGAAAAAAAGGAGGCTAAGCAAATTGATGAATGCTGTACAAATAATAGTGCAACAAATTTCATTGTCAATCCTACAAGCATGTACAAAACGAGTCAATTGCAAATCTAGGAAACCAAATAAAATTGAAACACAGATCTTATTCTTAACCAAAGTTCAGTTCTCTCTCATTCCTTAAGTTAAGAACCCTTTGAGCTTGCCCTTAACTTGGAATTCAAGTGTATTTAAAAATGAAACGTAGTTTAAAGAACATGAAAATGTCATTGCAACAAACTAGATCAAAAGTAGATTAACAAAATCATACATACAACTCTTAAAAAAAAAAAAAAAATTGTAAGTTTGTCAGTTTTGATAACGATTCTAACATTTTTTTAAACTTTTAAAATATTTTGAGAACTCGAAAGGACTTTTTTCAAGGTATTTATATTCTCTGGTAATTTTTGTTGCAATCAGAAAATAAACAAGTTTTTCTTATACAACTTATTTATTATTTTTTTGTACTAGTAACATTTGTTTTTCCAAATTAAACTCATTTGACCGTTTGCTACAAAATTACAATCATGTAATTTTTGGATACACGATGTACGTTTTTTAATTTAGCACAAAAGTAATTAAAATTTAAAGATTTAGAACGTAAACTTCACATAGAATACGATATTGATCGATCATTGAAAGAAAGAAAAACAAAACGGATTGTATTTATGTTATATAAACCTGATGAACTTGTCTAGGAGTAAAAAAAAATCTTATTTTATAGATTATATCACAGAGGACTCCTATACCTTAAAAAAATGTGTTCGATTCATCAAATGACAAATAGATTGACGTCTCTATCTTCAGTTATATGTTTAATACCTAATACATATTAGTAAGGAATAATCAATTTTATATTGCAAGTTCTAAACTATACGTAGAACTGTTAATGTAATAACGAATGTACTTAATTCATACATGTATGAATAATAAATTAACCTCATGGCTTTGGCACGTATTCATCAATAATAATCTCAAAATTCAAATAAGGATGATCAAGAAATTAGGAAATTTTTACTTCGTCTGACTGAACTCAAGAAAAAACTCGAGCTCGATCCTATTGATTTCCTACGAAGTATTTCTTCACTTTTTTCTGTCTCTTGAAGTACCTCGCAGTTTGCGTGGACTCGGCTTGGCATGATCTGAGGAAGTTTGTGAGGGGTTCTTTTTTTTGTCCAACTGGAAGAAACGTCTTTTCTTTTCCTAAAATAATTCAGAATAGAAGGATGTTTATATTATCAATGTCACAAATTATAACATTGATTATGGTAGAAAAAAATGATTGTAACTGTACTGTTCTTATGTTTATCAATTTTATCTAAGCTTAATTCAATACTAATTGTGACTTACTAAAAATGAAACGTCAAAAAGATGCGTATATGATATCAAAGTTAGATTAGCTATGTCTTCAATAAATCAAATACAATGATTTTTTATTGAACCGTGAATTCAATTGAAAGGTTTTTTTTTTATTATTATAACTGTAAGTTGGGAACATTATAAGAAACTGACTATCTGAGTCCACGAATTCTTAAAGGTCATCTTAAATTTGAAAAACGTCTCTATAAATTCCCTATGGGAAATCTTGTAACAGTCTGTAATTCATGAATTACAAAACTATTACAACCGGCAGGGTAAATCCCTATTCTACCAGCTGGTCTACCTGATGATTTTTTGGCGCGAAATATATAATTAATATTTTTCTGGCATTTGACTTATTAAATCTACTTTCAGTGAGGACAATTATGAAAGATCCATGTAAAACTTCAGCTCTAACACTGTCGTTTCGGTAATTATTCAAATGAAATGATCTGGATGATCAGCTGGTACAATCGGAATCCACCCTGTCGGTTGTAACAGTTCGTAATTCATGAATTACAAGATTTTCCATAGGGTTGAAATTTACTTACCGGTTCTTGAGGTTTCAATTGGCCCGATGGTTCATATGCTTGAGGAGCTTTCGATTTTGATTGAGGAGATTTTGATTCTTGCGATAATGCCAAATACTCGTCAAACAGATCAGCAGCAGACTATATATCAATGGATTAATCAATGTAGCGTTGATTTAATTACAGTGTGTGACCAGGATAACTTTTTTGTTCCTCATCTTAACATAAACTGTCAAAAATGATTATAGCCCCCTGAATATTAGTTTTTTTGGGTCATTAAGAAATCCTTTGGAGAAGTATTCAGGAGGCTATAATTTATCATTTTAGGCAATTCCATTAAAATAAAAATTTTATGGTCACATGGTATTATTTTCAACCCTATGGAATATCTTGTAATTCATGAATTACGAACTGTTACAATCGACAGGGTGGATTCCGATTGTACCAGCTGATCATCCAGATCATTTCATTTGAATAATTACCGAAACGACAGTGTTTGAGCTGAAGTTTTACATGGATCTTTCATAATTGTCCTCACTGAAAGTAGATTTAATAAGTCAAATGCCAGAAAAATATTAATCATATATTTCGCGCCAAAAAATCATCAGGTTGACCAGCTGGTAGAATAGGGATTTACCCTGCCGGTTGTAATAGTTTTGTAATTCATGAATTACAGACTATTACAAGATTTCCCATAGGGAATCAAGTGTGTCATACTCAACCTTTTTCTTGTAATACTCCGCCTTGGACAATTTTGGATACTGGCTTAAAATTTCATACTCTTCCTCCTCTTCGTCTTCATCAGCGTCGAATAGCTTTAAGGAATCAGAACTTGTCTTTTTCTCATCTTTCTGTGCGTCTTTCTTTACAGCATTCTGTCCATCCGATATCATTTTGTCCCAATCATCATCTGAATCGCTGAACATACTTTGCTGCAATCCATTGATCATATTATTACTCTCATTTCATGATCATTTCAACTGAATTTATTACATAATATACTCAATAGTAGATAGTTCATCGTACGTTTTTTGAAGATTTCGCGGAGTAGGATTTTTCAGCTCGCACAGGAGCATGCAGCAGTTTCTGCAATAAAATGCCGTTAATCAGAGATAGATTCTATTGAAACATGGATATTTTCATTTTTCAACACTTACCGCAAAACCCTTGGGTTCTGGGTTTTCGACCGAGACAATTTTTGGCATATATTTCTTCAAAGCCCCAAATGGACTAGGCGAATCCTGTTTTGTCTACAAAAATGGAAACACGAACACTTTCTATTATGACTGACTATAATGAATAAGATGACTCAAAAAAAATTATGTTCTAAAACAATCAGAAATAAGATGACTGAAATATGGGTAGCGTATTCAAATTTTCACCTCTTTGTTTTCTGTTTTGACTTCATCCAGCATGGCCTGTTTCCTTTTGTTAGAAGCCATGGAACGTTCAAGCAGTGTTTCGAGCTCGGTCACCCTTCCTTTGTATTCGGCCACTTCAGAGTCATCCTGTGTCTGTTTTTCTCTCAAACTTTGAATTTCTTTCTCCAATTGAGCGTTCTTCAAAGTAAGATCATGGACTTCTTTGGATTCTTTAGAAGTAGCTTGCGCCAGTAAACTTTCCAAATTTTTAGTCTTCTTCAACTGCTCACGCAGATCTCCATTGCGTGTGGTCAGATCGAGCTGGATTCTCTTTTTCTCAAACGTAGAATCTACCAACAGCTTCTCTTTTTCTCGCGTCAACTCTTTTTCTTTCTCCGCTTGTAACTTATATTGTTTGCTTTCTTCCGTCAATTTTTCGATAGTCAATCTCAATTCTGACACCAACTTTTGCTGCTCTTTCACTAAATCTTCGCCACTGCTGGTTTTTTTCTGTTGCACTTCATTTTCTCCCTTCAAATCATGGATTTCAGTCTTCATCTTGCTCAGCAAGTTTTGTGTACGACTGATATCTTCATTGCGATCTTCGATCATTTTTTGATTCTTCTGGTTGATATCATTCAACTTCTGGATTTCTTTTTCAAAGAATGAGATCTTTTCGAGGTAACTCTGAAAGTTTGAAAGTAAATTAGCACAAAATAACTATTACATAAATTAACATAATCTTTTAAACTGATTGTACCTGCTCTTTTTTCAGAAATTCAGCATCTTGGGTCTCGAGCTTTTTCGAAAGTTCTTTCGTTGCGGACTCGTTTACTGTTTCAAAGTTTTTCTTCTTTTTGAGTTCATCGTTCAGCTGATTCACCATTTTCTTAGCTTCAGCAAAATCATTTTTAATTGCCGCAGTAGCACGACTATCTTCCTCGTTTTGTTCGCACTGCTTTTGCAATTCGTTTTGAAGATCGTTGATCTGCGAAATAATGCAGAGTAATTTAGTTTCAGCCACGGTTTATATCAGGGGATCCCGACTTTTATGGCATGGAAACCCTTAGCCTCAACAGAGTTCGGGGTACGTCGTTTCACGGCGCTGCATTCAATTTTTATATCGATCGCCATCGATTGTATCGTAATGATCGTAACTGATCATAACAATCATACTTTGCTTATAATATAATTGGCATACTAAAACATTTAGCTGCATTTGACATTTTTTGGGATGTATTTTTACCAATATAACGATTTATAATAATTAAAAATATCAATGTTTTCATTGTTTTGGATTATTTTGACAATTTTGGATTATCAGCTGATATTGGTTGATGTCAGCTGATATATGACAAAAAATACATCACAACGCAATATTCTAGCGACATTTCAAACAATTTTAAATTTACCGCGCGATTTCTGTTTCCCGGTACGTCGACGGGCTGCGCTGAAATCAATTCCATTGTAAAAATTGACGGAATTAATCGGACAACGGGCTCTTGTGGGAATCGGGACCCCCTGGTTTATATCTTATTAAATACGTACTTTGAGGTCTTTGCTTTCCAAACTTTCATAGAGTGTTTTCAATCGTATTTCATACTCGCTTTTTTGCTTCTCCAAATTGGCCAAGGTTTCAGTTACCTAATTAACATGATGATGATTAGATATAATCACTTCCTTGAACATTTTATTTTTAGGAATGTTCTGAAACTATGATTACTTGATTTCTTTCAGATGACAAGCTTTGTTTCAAACTTGTATCTTCCTTCTTGACTTCATCAATTTCGATCTGTATTTGGCGAAGTTCTGAGGTAATCTTTTGAATCTGAAATTGAATTCTTCAATTACGACTTATGTCAATTTTCAAATTATCTTTTCAATTACCGTTTCATTTTTCTCATCCAAGATATCTTTCAGACTGTTCAATTCGGTATTTGCAGCTGTTTTTTGATCATTCAAGTCGGTCATCTCTCTGGCTGCTTGCTCCAACTGTAAACAAGATGTAACTCACTTTGTAAAAAAAGCTGACAGAAAAAGTTATGTACACAAATAAATAACTGACCTTTGAATCTTTTTCAATCATACAATTTTCTAGGAACTTTGTCTTCTCTGCATATTCTGCTTTCAACTGAAGCATCTGTAGTTTAAAATCGAATAACATTAGCATGCTTTGGTATAATTAATTAATTACAAGCTACCAATTACCTCTGTTTCCAAATGCGATTTTTCATTTGACAGCTTGTTCAATTTATCCTCGAGTTCTCGACTATGAATTCTGAATTAAATTCATAAAAATATTAAGTGATATCAATCATGTAATTATAAGATAATAGCTTTTTTGGGAACCTGAGTTCGTCAATTTCTTTTTGACAATTTTTGAGCGATTCTTGGGCTTCGCTAAACTGCTTCTGAAGTTCAGACTTTTCTTTTCCAATTTCCTCGAGTCTGTAAAAGATCATTGCATTGTAACTTTTATTTGAAGCTGTTTTTATATTAAAGGTAACAGATAAAAAATGCACAATATTTTATAGAACAAATAAGTACATTTTCTGCTGATCACTTAGTTGACGCGTCACTTTTGCTGCTAAAGCCGCTTTTTCAATGCTTCTTTCCAACTCGTTTTTGATTTCAGCATTGACATTTTGCAAGTTTCCAATTTCTCCTTTGTAGTTTTCAATGAGTTGCTCCAATCTTTTCTCTGCAGAAAAGAAAAGCAGAACCATTGTAATGTATGACTATGAGTATTTAAAAAGAAATTTAAAAAAATGTGGATCTTACTGTCCGCAGCAGATTTTTCCAGTTTTTTCTGACTTTCTTCGATTTTGTTGTAATATTGTTTCAATCTGTCAATATCATCATATGCCCTTTTTAACTGGGCGTTTAGATCGTTCATCCTGGCGAATATAGTTTCTTGATACTCGCACAAAGTCTCAGCGCTGAAAAAAATCAAAGAATATTAAGACACATGGTGTAATAGTATAGGCAAATTTAATTTATTTAGCTAATACTTTTGACTCCATTCTTTTTCCACTTTTTGGGCAGCCTCCAACTGGTGTTTGAGATTTGTAATCCTCTTGTTCCTGTCTGCAAGGAGGTTTTTGTACTGTTCGATATTGTTTTCCAATTCAGCACATTTTGTCTGTGATGCTTCAAACATTTCTGGCATCGTCTTTCCAACTGACTGTAAAATATTCATAATTTGTACTTGGTGATAGAAAAATTTACAGTGAAGAAATAATTTAATCCTTTTTTCATTACGCTTTGTGACTGCAGTCCAAATTTTTTTGACTGCGGTATGATTTTCTGCAAACATTCACGCACATTGGAAGAGTGCGGAGATGGGTCTGTGACAGGTTTGGCTTTTTTCGCCTCTTCTTTTGGTAATTGTTCGTTGCTTTTTCGTTTACCAGATGAATCCATTTTCTATAAAGAGTCGTAAAACTTTTTCGTGAAGTGAATAATGACACGTTAATTGAGACTTTAAAAAATGAGCTGAGGCGAAAAAAAAGTAATCAACACTAATTTGATTAGTCATTATTGAAATTGGATAAAATCTCCATAGTTATTAAATGTATGAAATAAAAAAGTTGAATATGTAAATAACAAAATAATGAAAATAAAAAAATGTGCTTGTTGAAATCTAGAGGACATAACAAATAGTTTCAGGTAAGTTCTAAAAATTTAACAATATTTAAAATTCATAACTTTTCTAACTCTAAAATAACAATATTCCCAGCTTCTAGAGAGTTTTTTCTCATTGAACAAAATTCTAATCAATGTTTTGCTACGATAACATAGTGAATGAAAATTTGTAAAGTTGTTTCAACCGAGTTAATTATAGAGAAAAATTAGAATCTGTGTAAATGCCAAAAATCTAAAAAAATCTTGAACCTTGGAGCATCAAATTCTAGAAATCTACATAGAATTCTCTAAAAATACCATATATTCTTTAGAATCACGCAAACACTAGAGGAATACCAAAAGACGTAGAAATGTATGGTTTTTTAAAAAATATAAAAACATATGTAGGATATATAAAACTAAATTCAACATCACATTGTATAATAATCTATAATAATTTAAGAAATATATAATACTAGCTGTCCCCGCGGGCTAGGAAAAGTCAATTATTGTTTAATTGAAAGACGAAAATTACCAAAAAAATTATCTGAATCTCAAGGTTAAAAATGTTTTTTTTTTTTTTAAACAATTTCTAATTTTTTGACGAAATATGGGTTGGTTAGATAATAATGGATTAACACAAAGGTATAGTATACTAATATAATGGATTATATTGGTCAAAAAGCTGTTATAAGTACTTGAAAAAAATCATTTCTAATGATACTTTTTTACGATCAAAGGAAATAGTAAAATTGATGAAAGTTTATTTGTTAATCAGGATTAGGAGGTGATCATGATGAGGATTAAAATAATAACTTTATCATGACTTTTCATGATTTGTGACAGTGTATGATTTTGCGATACATAGAATTTTGTGATGATTTACCATTGTGACATTTTGCGACTTGTGTATATTAATAGTTGGTTATATTTCCCGTTATTTCCTATACAGGGTGTCCTAAAGTTGGCGGATTATCAGAAAAATATCGATGTTTCATGAAATTTTGAGACAAAATTGAATTATTAATAATTGTTCAAGTGTTGCGAATTTTCAAAAAATGCGAAGGATAAAGTGTCTAAGAATTTTATGAGGAATTGATTATTTTCGGAAAATCCGCTGACTTTGGAAGACCCCATATTTCATGGTTTTGTAAATTTATACGAGCTTTTGTGATTTGTAATTTTTTTTGATTTAGTGACTTTCAGTGATTTTTCGCATAATTTGATGAAAACATGCCGATAATCTTCACATTCATATAGTCAATAACTGTGCAAAATTTCAGGACATTTCGTGCATTAATTTTGAAGTTATAGGCGCACAACGTACAGACTTTCACATTTATATATATTGATTAGGAAACGTGACAGTGTAAATACACTTGAAAAAAATTTGAAAATACAAAAAATCAATTAAACATAAGAAACCTATGAAATAACTGGAAATTGATTGAAATTTGAATAGTAATGCATCGAATTTAAGAAATCTCTTGGATATTTAAAATTCACAAAAATTATATAAAATTTTAAAAAATTACTAGAAATATCAAAAATCTATAATTACACAAAAACTATACCCAGACATAATTTTCTTAAAAATTTATTCTTCAAATTACATAATTAATAAAATACTGAGAAAAATATACTTAAAAATGTTGTAATTTACAATACCGTAGCATCAAAATACAATACACCTTACGACACATGTCCGTACCAGAAATATTGCTGGTATATTTTAACAATTTTAAAACCTCAAGTCAAGTACCTGAAGTTCTGAATGTTTAAAATTAAACGAAAAGAAAAAATATGAGAATTCTATATTTTTCCTCAGGTAAAGTCTTGAATATTTTTTTGGGAACGTTGATTCTGTTGTTCTGGTCGAAAAGTCCTCGAAGTCAATGAAACACTTCAAATTTGACTAATTATAATTTTTCTAAGATCTATAAAAATATTTGAATTTTTTAGAACTTCATTTAAAAAACTTTTAAGTTGTATAAGTATTAAAGAATTATCAAAAATACTAAGAGTATTAGAAAAAGAAATCCTAACTTCAGTGACGTGAAAATAAAAAAAATGAAATTTTATAATATTCAATACAAATATGGGAAATTTGTGACTTTGATTAAGATCGTAAATACTTAATGTTGAAGGAAATATATTCTTTCAGAAAACTTATTCGAAACTTTTTTTATACTTATGTGCCTGTTTGATAAAATAATAAGATTATAAACCAATGCACAATGTGAAAAATAGTAAATAATAAATATTTACAATATGATATTAAGTAGAAAATAAATAATCATAATAAACAATAATTAATTTTTATTTTCAGTTTTTTGATTTTTCATATTCGTTTTGGAAAAATAAATAATAATTAACTTTTTTTTGGATTTATTTCAATATTAGGTTTTTTTATTTTTAATATATATAAACATACTTTCAATACATAGTATGTATTATATACAATGAATAATTTACATTATAAATAGTAATAAAAGTTATTATTATACAAATAACAATAATACATTATAATATTACAGTAATAAATTAGTATGCAAAATAACATTTTTAACACAATATAATATTTGAATAATTTTTGTAATCAAAATGTTCTTACATTGCAATGACCTTGACATATGTAAAAATTGGTTTATCCAGGCTGCAATTAGTGTTTAGCACTCGTATTTTTACGCGTCATATTGTCATATTGTATAAAAAAAAATCATTTCCCGGTGTTGTTTCAATTTATTGTTTACTATGGATTGTTTACATATGTGTTGTGACGTCATTTGGGATCGCGTAGACTCGGCCATTTTCGTAGCATTTGAGAACATACGAATTTTGCGATTTTCTAAATTAAGCCTATTCGTGTTGCACAGAAGAAACCACAGGAAAAAATACCCATTTTTTAAAAATATGCACCTCAATCTGTTTTTTTTTTTAAACATGCAACTTCCCTATGGAAGATTTGAGTAGTCGCGTTTGAATTTTATTTGTAACGATTTTTTCTCCCAGATTACAGATTTTTGGGATCAGTTCAATAATTCTGCAGGTTAAATTGCAGAAGAAAGTCGAAAATAATAAGATCTCAGCGCATATTGCAGCTACAATGTACCGCGATTAGGGAAAATTCGAATGACCTTGAAAAAATTTTACGGCGTCATAACGTTATGACGTCATTAACCGGACGGTCATAACGTTTTATTTTCATCTTGCAAAACTAACGAACACCGCATACGAGTCAATAATCGAGTTACAGTTAAAAAACAAATACTAAAATCGTGGTTTCTTACCCCAAAAACAAATTTTTTAGCAAAATTCACTTACGCTGTTGACCGTTGGGAGACCGGTGGCAAAATGGCCGAGTGAACGTTAAACCGGGAGGAAGTGGTGTACCACCGAACTCGACTGAGGAACAATCATTATGAGCATTTTAATCAAAATAAAAATAGACACACGATAAAATGTAAAAAAATAATTGTGTAAATATTTCTTCTAACCTTTTCAGCTCGAAATATTGTTCAGAATTGTAACATTATCATTTTTTCTTTAGTTGATTTGACTCAAGCAGTGCATAACCGTTGAGTCATGGGATTTGAAAATTCAAATTCAAATTCAAATGCGCGAAAGTTGAAAATAGTATGAATTTATGTAATTGTATGTAAATCGGATTATGATTTGATAAATTCGGTTATTAGCATCATATTTTTTGTCAATATCGATCCGTTAGCAAGATAAAAAAATAAAATGAATTGACACCTGTGTTTCTGAAATTCAGTTGGCAACAGTGTGATGAACACACGAACAGTTGGCAACACTGTAATGCATAATGATGCAAAAATGCAAATGTTGATTAACAAATGCATTTGATAGATAGATGTATACAGTATATTTAATTGCATCTAATTGCCCGATGTTGCAATAAAAGTCAATGTTAATTGTATACCCATTTTGGGTTAAAACGCTAAAAAAGTCGAAGAAAAAGTGCGCGTCGCGTCTTACCACTCGCATATATATTTGTGGCATAAAAATATGGCAATTTTAACGTGCAAAAATTTGCGAAGAACGCAAAAATTGTCGTCGAACGTGAGGAGGAACCCGCATATCGAATAAAATTGTTATTCGACGCGGAAATCATTAATCGAGCAACAGCTAAGATGACCTTGGAGTCGCGATAGAAAAAAAAAATTCGCAATGTTGTTGGCTGGTGTTGTTTGCATGCAACGGCGGATTTGATAATTTAATAAAGACGGTAAAATGACGACGACGACGACGACGAGTTTAAATGCGACAGCGGGGAAAAGTCACGAGCCTTCGCTCGCGATTCGCCAGGAAATCCAGCGTTTCGAGAGCGTCCATCCCTCGATTTATGCCATTTACGACTTGATTGATTTAATATCTGATGGCCACATCGCCAAGCAAATTCGCGAGCATGTTGTCGCGATCGAAGGTATTAAAATTTGCTATATATTTTGGTATGTACACTATCACTTGGGCAATTTTCTAGAAATTTTCCCGAACATTTGAAAATTTGATCTTCACATTTTACCTAATCTACGGTAAAAATTGCATAATTTCTTACCGCACAAATTTTCGCAGGGTTTGGGAAGATACCTTAAAAAAATGTAACGCGTTACCTTACCGTTACAAAGGTGAAAAAAGTAATCCGTTATGTTATCGTTACTTGAAAAGAAATAGTAACTCGTTACCGTTACTTTCACATATTGAATGTAAATAACAAAATTGAAAAACTAAGGCTGAAGAATACAATTTCAACGTACTTGTGATTTTGTTCTATAGAAATTGTTTATTTCAGATATAATAAAAAATGTTAATCTGAAATATTTCACCCTGAGAAAAAAATCAATCAGCTTGTTCAAATTTTTATACTTTTTTTAAGTTTACGAAATTTCTGAACATGACATTTGATTCAATGTTATCCACAAGAAAATATTTACAAATTTAAAAGATTTTTGAAAGAAACTAAATACCTATCCAAATTTTCAGCATTTTTGAATCTTTTTGTACTTTTCAGTATGTATAAAATGTTGCAGGATTTTCTAGAGTTTTTATAAATTTCAATTTTTTTGTACATTGATATATAGATTTCAAGAATTTCATGCTCTAGAATTAAAAGTTTATTGAATTATTGGTATTTGAGAGGATTTTTCAACAAAAATTTCTAAGAAGATTTTCATTTCATTTGATTTTTTTTAAAACCTTTTTTAATTTTTCTACGATTTGAAGAATTGCTCAGTATTTTTGAAACCATTCGTATTTTACAGTATGAGAATATTGCAGAATTTCTAGTATTTTCACATAATTTTAGTATTTTTATGATAATAATTGTTCTATACATTTTAAGAATTTCGAACTCTAGAATTTGAATATAATAAAACATTACGTGTTTTACAGGATTTTCCACAAAACAGTGTCTCGTTAAATTTTCACTTATTCAAGTACTTTTTGTATTTCTTAAGTTTTTCTACGATTTCAAGGATCGTTCATTTTTTTATATATTGCTGTATGAATTTCTGGAATTTGAAAGATTTTCAATGTTTTATATTATGCATGCACGTGTTTTTCGGAACTATTTTCTTTCTGCATTTTTAAATATTTGAAGAATTGTGAAATTTTTAGTTTTTTGAAAGATATCTATTCAAATTTCTAGAATTAAATAATATTGGAGGTTCAAAATTTCTGGAGTATATTTCGATTGATTTTGCAGAAAACTGTTTCTTTATATATTCAAAGGGCCCTCAATATTCTTTGTATTTTTTACAGAGTTATCCAATAGATAAGTTTTCTTATCTTCTTATAGACTTCTATTAACATATATTTTTCAGAATTTAAAGCTCAAGAAATTGAAGTTTCCTGATTCCTTGGATTGCATAAATATTTAAAAAATCGAATAACTTAAAACTTAATAAAATCTTGTATTTTTCGTATTTCATTTTATTTTTTTTATTTATTTTTTTTTGTATTCATTATTAATTCATGAAATTCTCTAGCACGATCTCTAAATCATACAAATCCTGCTATAGATTTTGCGATCTATAGATTTTAAGTATTTTTATATCTTTTCATGCGAATTGTAAACGCTTTGAGTTGTGAAAGTATTTTATCAAAAAATTCAACGCTTTGAGTTGTGAAAGTATTATATCAAAAAGAAAAAAGCCAATTCTTCGTCAAGATTTTTACACAAATTACGATTATCCTACATAGTTTCAGTAAAAATTATTAATCAAGAATTGTATGTCTCAAAATGAGGATGTTAAAAATTACCAGGATCTCAGTTTCAGAACATTTTTTAAAAAGTTATGAATTTTGCTAAAAACCTAATGGGACAGATAAAATTAACGTAAAATAATGAGATTTTCGTTACTCGTTCCCGTTATCGTTATTTTTTAATTAATGTAACGCGTTTCGTTATCGTTACAGTCAAAAATGTAACGTCTTAGACTAATGCGTTACTTGTAACGCGTTGCTTCCAAACCCTGAATTTTTTGAATTACAATTTTAGGAAATTATCACACATATATAGGGAATCATACATTACCGCTCATATTGCAAAAACTTTTCTATAATTAATTCTGAAAAAATTCCTGAAAATTACTTTAATTATACAAATCAACTTCGAAAAATTTCAACAAAGATTACTAAACTATTTTTTGAGGAACCTACAAAAAAAATACAAAACTGTCATTTTCAACAGACCATGCATCTAAGGTGGTACGCTTGGCAACGCCGCATTTTGAAAGACGCAATGACAATATTTCCGACATATTTATATCGTTTAAAAATTTGAATTAAATCACGAAAAACACTACATGTGTAAACTACGGCTACAGCTGCGAATGTAAACATGTTTACATATATACATACATTGAGCGAGATATAAAAAAACTGTTGCAATGTTGCCAAGTTTACCAACACAAATGGCGGAGCTGAATGAAGTAGGCCACGTAAGACTGAGTGACTAACTGCAATTTCTTTCAAGTGCTAGAACTACCTTAAAGAATGAATTGGAATTGCGAGTTCGAGATTTTAACAATTTTTCTGGTTTTTTAAGGATTTTTAGGATTACATGATTTAGGATTCAAAATTTCATGACATTTGAAGTGAGTTATATAAATAATTGTTGTTTTATATATAGATTTCTAGTCTTCTTCGTGTTCTTTTGATATCTATTTTTATAAATTTCATGTATTTTTGAAGATTGTTACAAAGATTTCTGGAATTTGATGCTCGAGAATTAAAATTTCAAAATATTTTTAGTTTTTTTATAAATTTCTGTGAAAATTTCACCTGTAATATTCTGAAAATTGAATAGATTGCTTGTAATTTCGTATATATTCTAAAATTTATAAAATGTTGCAGTGTTTTCAAGTATTTTTATAGATTTTTAAAATTTTATATTCAAACTAGAAATGATTTGTATCACATTAGACCCAAAACCACTTAAAAATATCAGTTTTATTAGAGCAATGAAAAAGTTAAAAATTTTTTGTAGATTTTTGAAAAAAATTATTGATATAAGTATTTCATACATTTTCAGAATTTCTGTATTTTACGTCGTTTATAAATTTTTGTAGTATTTTTTGGTATTTTCATATATTTATAGATTTCTATAATTTGATGCTATTGGAATAAAAGTTTTAGAGATTTTGAGATTTTTAATAATTTTTTAGATAAGAGAATCATTTTTTACCAATCCACAGTGATCTTTTTTTTTTTAGTAAGTATGCATAAGAAGAATTCTCTAGTATTAAAAAAAAAAAATTCCATACAGATTTCCAGTCTAACTTGTCTTGGAATTCAAAGTTTTATGTCATTTTGAGTAAATTATATTTATATAGTTATTGATTATAAATAGATTTCTAGCCTTCATTGCATTCTTTTCAAATTTATGAAATTTTGAAGGATCTACGAGTATATTCATAGATTTCTTGTATTTTTGAAGATTGTTGTATGAATATCTGAAATTCGATGCTCTAGAATTACATTTTCAATGGTTTTTAGTATTTTTATAAATTTCTGGGAGAATTTCACCGGTAATATTTTGAAAATTGAATAGATTCCTCGTAATTTCATATTTATTTTAGTTTTTTTTAAATTTTGCAGTGTATTCAACTATTTTTATAGATTTTTTAAATCGTGAATTCTAATAAGATTTGATTTTTATCATGTAAAACCAAAAATCACTTAAAAATATCAGTTGTATTAGAGCAATGAAAAATTTCAAAACTTTTTTATAGATTTTTGAGAAAATGATGTATACACAGATTTTGAGTATTTCATTGATTTGCAGAATTTCTGCATTTTGTGTTGTGTATAAAATTTTGTAGTGTTTTTTTTTTTACTTTCATATATTTATAGTATTTTTATAGATCACCCCATAGATTTCTAGAATTCGATGCTATTGTATTGCAAATTTCAACGATTTTGAAAATTTCAATTTATCTTTTAGATATGCATCTAGAGTTCTAAACGTTTAAAAATAAAAAAAAAAAAAAAAAACAAAAAAGTTGTGATGTTACCTGTTATGGTATAAAAAATTAGTAATTATTGATATTAATGAATATTATTCAAGGTTACTCAATATTTTTCAGTTTACACTTGGCTGGAAAAAGAAATTTAAGTTTCATTTTCTTCGTAGTTATTTCTTTAATGTTTGAAACTTCTGGCACATTTTTAGATAACAGTATCTTTTTCTACCCATTCTCAGTAATTTTTGTTTGTTTATTGTTTTTTTTTTTCGCATATGTATTTTTTTTTTTTTTTTTTTCAAGTTTACAGATGAATTTTCTGGTATTTTAAAAAATTGCTATACAAATTTCCAGAATAACATGCCTTAGAAGTCAAAGTTTTATAAATTTTCGAGTTATATCTGGATAGTTTTTGATTATGGATATATTTCTAGATTTTCTAGCCTTTGCTGTGTTCTTTGAAAATTTTTAAAATTTAAAAGGATTTCCGAGAATCTTCATAGATTTTTTTGTATTTTTGGGGATTACTATATAGATTTCTGGAATTCGATGCTCTAGACTTGAAATTTTAAAATATTTTCAGTATTTTTATTAAGTTTTGGTAGAATTACAGATGCCATATTTTGAACATTAGATTGCTTGCAATTTCGCATGCATTCTAGAATTTATAAAATTTTGTGTTGTTTTCAAGATAGATTTTTAAAAATAATATAGATTCTTGAAATAGAAGATGATTTTTCCACATCTTTTAGGTATTTCATAGATTTCCCGAATTTGTGTATTTTTTGTTGTTTTTGAAATTTTGTAGTAATTTCTGGTGTTTTCATAATATATATTTAAAAATTTTCTATGTATTGCCCTGTAGATTTCTCAAATTCGATCCTAAGGTATTGAAAATTTTCACCATTCTAAATAATCAAATCAAGTTTTTAGCAAACGATTTCTTTTTTTAACAATTTTTAGTAATTTGCGTTTGTTTCTTTTTCTCGTACTTTTTTTAAACTATGTATGCATTAGAAGAATTCTCTGGTATTAAAATAAATTTCCATACTGATTTATGGAATAACATGGGAATAAAAGTTTTATGCATTTTTTAGAAAATTATATCTTAATAGTTTTTGATTGTTAATAGATTTCTAGTTTTTTTTTGAAGGATTTTCAAGTATTTCTATAGATTTATTGTATTTTTGAAGATCGCTATATAGATTTCAAGAATTCGATGCTCTAGAGTTAAAATTTAAAAAGATTTTCATTTTTTTTTTTATACATTTCTGGATTTTTTTTTATAAACCCCTGCAATATTTTGAGCATTTCATAGACTTCTTGTAGTTCGTATTTTTTCTAGTATTTATGAAGTTTTGTAGTGTTTTCAAGTATTTTTTATATTCTTTTACATTCCTTACATATTGCTATATGTGTACTAATTCCTTTTAGAATTTAATGTCCTATAAAAATACTAGAAAAGTGCTAAAAATTCCTCTCCATCAAATACTAGAAAATTCTTCAAGATTTCATAAATGGGAAAAAACGCAAAGGAGACTAAAAATCTATTAATAATTAAAAATACACGGATATAATTTTCTTAAAAATGAATAAAACTTTGAATTTTTAAGCACACAATCCTTTAAATCTAAATAGAAATTCATAAAAATATCAGAAGATCTTTCAAAACATTCAAACACTGAAAAAACACTATGAGTAAAAAAAATACGAATTAAAAAAGTAATAAATAAATAAAAAGTGTAAAAATATCAACGAATACTAGAGATTTATAAATTGAAAAATTTTAAAGCAATTGAAAGTAATAAAGGTCTTGAATATTTGTTGAGAATTTTCAGAAATAATCTTTTCATAGACTTCTACTAATTTTAGTATTTACTCGGTGTTCATGACTCGAAAAATTTTCTGATATTATTCTGGATTTCTATATAGATTTCTAGAACCACAAGCTTTAGGCTTCACAGTTGTAAAAATTGTTTATAAAATTATATTTATACTTACATAATTTTTGATTATAAGCTATACATGATACTAAACAATTGATACATCAAAAGTGTTGATATTTTTACTTAAATATTTATTATTCATGAATAATTTCAGTCGAACATAATTAATTATGAATATATCATTGTATACTTGTCTAGTATTATTATTTTATACTCAAGAACTCGAAATACCTGATTCATAAAAACTAATTCTATTCAAATAATAACATTCTTTTTATATGTACCTGAAGTTCTAAACGTTTAAAATTAAACGTGAATAAAAAATATGTGAATTTTTGATTTTTCATCATGATAGGAAGTGTGACAAATATTTTTTTAAGGAGCATCATCTTTGTTGTTACAACCAAAAAGTGTTCAAAAGCAGCCAGAGGATTTTTTTCTCTGATATTAACTTATACATTGTTTTCGTTGAATTTTAAACGTTCGAAGCTTCAGGCACATGTTTTTATTTCAGTCTGTATTTGATATAAATGATGCTGTAAAAATGGAAACTTTTTGTCTGTTGGGCAGATTCGTTTGTGAATAGCCACGAGTGGACCCTTTCCAGGGATGTCGCCGAGTTGCATCTCGGGATTGTGGGATCCTCTGACTCTGGTAAATCGGCGCTGGTTCATCGCTATTTGACGGACGATTTCATGCACGAAGAATCCCCCGAGGGTGGGAGGTTCAAGAAACAAGTCATCATCGATAATCAGAGCTACTTGCTCTTGATCAGGGACGAAGGGGGAGCTCCAGAATCCCAGGTACTGATTTCCCAGGCGCCAAAGTTTTTCCTTTTTTCTTGTCTTGTCTTGTAGAGATTGGAACAACATATATAGATATCCTGGTTGTACAAAAGTGAAAAATACACGAGACAAAATTATAACCTTGAATAACAAAAATATAAATAGATTTAAATGATGTGCCTGAAGATCCAAACGAGAAAAATTAATAGGTTGATATCGGAGAAAAAATCCTCTAGCTGCTTTTGAACACTTTTTGGTTGAAACAACTAACATGATGCTCCTTAAAAAAATATTTGTCACGCTTCCTATCATAGTAAAAAATAAAAAGATTCACATATTTTTATATTCGTTTAATTTTAAACGTTTGGAACTTGAGGTACATTTTTGGGGGTTCAAACCCCTCCCGGAATTTGGATGAAATCAATCAATGTTTCATGTAAAAGTGAAAAAAGTTACATCGATAAACAATGAAAATATAAATTTGAAAAATGTATGAAAACGTTAGCAGTATATATTTAAAAAAAAAAGTAAAAATTCTTGAAACGTAGGATTACGTAGAAAATATGAAACAGGGAAATTTTTGCAACCCAGTGAATAATCAAGAAGAATAAAAATCTACGAAAATGTTAAACATTTACGAGACTTTGAATCTTAGATCATCAAATTCTAGAAGTCTATAAAAAATCCATATGAAAGTATTAAAAATCATTCGATTTCAAACTATGAAAGAATAATGAAATTAATTGAATTGTATGAAAAAACTGTTTTCTAAAAGATCTCGACAATTGCCTCTTAGATCTAGAAATTTTAAGATTCCAGAGCATCTGATTTTAAATATACTGTGAATCTATAAAAATCCTAGAAAACGCAACAAAATCTTCAAATATTTCAAAAATACGAAAAAAGAATAACGATACAACACATGAAAAATCTATATGATGTGATTTTATCATTAATTCTTGATATGACTGATAATGAGAATAGATCGAAATTCGCATTTTAAAGCATCGAGTTTTTTAAACTTCTGTAGCAATTTACAAAAATATAAGTAATCTATAAAAATATCTAGGAATTCTTCAGGGTTCCGTATATTATACTAGATAAATGTGAAAAATAAGTTTACTAGTTTATTGGCCTAATAATTTACTCGTTAACTAGTTTACTAGCTTACTAGTTTTCTAGCTTACTAGTTTACTAATTTACTTGTTAACGAGTTTACTAGCTTACTTGCTTATTAGTTTAGTAGTTTACTAGCTTATAAGCTTACTAGTTATTTAACTAGCTCAGTTGCTTACTAGCTTATTAGATTTTTTTATTCAAATAGATAACTTGTTTAACAGTTTACCATTACAAATTTGAAAAGTTTGCTAGTTTACTAATTAACTAATTTACTCCTTAACGAGTTCGCTAGTTTACTATTTTTCTTTTTCACTTGTTTACTATTTTACTATTTTACGGTTTTAGGAGTTTACTAATTTACTAGCCAACTAGTTTTCTAGCTTACTAGTTTACTAATTTACTTGTTAATGAGTTTACTAGTTTACTTGCTTATAAGCATACTAGTTTTTTATTTAACTAGCTCAGTTGTTTACTAGCTTATTAGTTTTTTTATTCAACTAGCTAACTAGATTACTTGTTTAACAGTTTACCATTACAAATTTGACAAGTTTACTAGTTTACTAATTAACTAATTTACTCCTTAACGAGTTTGCTAGTTTACTATTTTTTTTTTTTCACTTGTTTACTATTTTACTATTTTGCGATTTTAGGAGTTTACTAGTTTACTAGCTCACATGTTTATTAGCTCACCGGTTTACTTGCTTACTAGTGTACTAGCTTACAAATTCAATAGGAATCTTTCAATACGTAAAAATTATGTAGATATAACTTTCTTAGAAATTCATACAACCTGGAGTGTTATTAATAATAATAATTAATAATAAATATATTATTATGATTATATTCATTAACATGATATAATTATATGTATAATTTTTGGAATGATTCTAGAAATTCCTATAGAAAACAATAAAAATACATCCAATTTAATTTATACAATTTATACAATGAAAAATACTTTTAATTGTAGAAATAATAAAAGAATATGGAATAAAAGTATTGAAAATCTTAATGTAGGAAATTGTCGTCTGAAAAATTATTTTTATCTATTGAGCGATACATAGAAATATGAGAAATATGTAAAAATACCTGAAAATAGTACGAAATTGAATAAATAATATACCATATGAAAATAATATAAATTTATTTTGGACCTTTTATCTGCGTGGTTGAAATTTGCTCGAAAATCAATTCAAATACATACATTTTTTAGAAGTTCGATTCCGAGAGCATCGAATTTGAGAGAGCTCAAAGAAACCCATATTTCTTAATATCAGTTGATCCTGAAAGTGGCGTAAAAACAGAAAGTATTACCAAAAGATATTGAAACTGCAGCTACTAATTAAACATCACAAAAATCGAACTCCATTATTTACGAACATGAATAATGTGCAACTCTGGTAACTTTCTTGTAACCATATTGTCAAATATTAAAAATTATAAAATCCCGAAGGAAAAATATTTTCCAGAAAAACCCCTCCCGAAAATTTTTTCTGCCTACGCCCCTGTAAATGATGCTAATATCTCATTGACTTGAAGATAATGAAAAAAAAGAAATTATTTCAATAGTCCAAGTTGAATGTCTTTGCATGTGACGAGTCATTTTCATTTTTCCCAATGACTTTGTGATGATAAATAATTGTTGAATGCAAGGCTAATGAGTGAATGATTTGATTGGGTTTTACAGTTTTCTGCTTGGATAGACGCGGTGCTACTGGTATTTAGCCTCGAAAGCGAAGAGAGCTTTTCCATAGTATGTGCATACTATAGCAAAATGTGCTCCTACAGAAATATGTCGGATGTACCAAAAATCCTCGTTGGGGTGCAAGGTTGGTTTTTTTTTTTTTATTGGTTTGTTATTTCATCATCGTGTTTTTTTTGAAATCGTGAAAATATCAATTACCGTGATAGACAAGGTTTTATTATGAATGATTAATGAGATATTCATGTTGTGGTACACGCACGCAGATTCCGTGAACGACGGCAATCCTCGCACCATTAAAGATGCGAGAGCAAAAAAGCTCGCCTGCGACTTGAGGTGCCACTATTACGAAACCTGCGCCATTTATGGATTGAACGTGGAGCGAGTTTTCCAAGACGGTGAGTGATTATATTTCATTGGCCTAGCTAAACATTTTCAGTGTCTCAGCGGCAATTGAGTAATGCAGTTTTTAGGCCCAGAATTTGATCGTGAAAGTGTCGAAACTTCATTCAACTTAATTTTAAAACAAATATTCAACTGATTTTGTTTATTATAATTTTATATTGTATACAATTATTACCTTATATTATATTATATTGCTTGATATTCAATCATGTAAAATATGTACAAATTTTCTTATTTGAAAATAGATCATTTCTATATCGAATTAAAAAAAGTAGCCAGGAAAAAGATATATGAATATTATGAATTTGTTCCCAGTGTGCCAGAAAATGATGCAAAAAACTTGCAACAAGTATTATGCCCGAAACAACAATGGTCAGCAGTCCGCGCAAGTGGAGAATGAGGTATTGAAATACTCGAATACATTGCCTGTGATATTAGCCAACTCGCAACAGCAGCATGCTAAACCATTCGATGCCATTTCTTCTGGCGGCATAAGTCCCATCAGGATAAGTGTAAGTGGACTATAACATCGAAAAATATAATAACTGAAAAATACTTCCAATCGTATTAATCCTTGAAAGAAAAACAGAATACCAAAAATACTAGAAATCTATGAAGGTACTGTTTCGTGAAAAATGTATCATAATGATTGAGATATTTCAAACTTTGAATTCCAGAAAACCTCACTCCCGGAATGTGAGGTGATATTTTTAAAAAAACAAAACAATCGTACATTTTTTATTGCTAAAAAATACAAAAAAAAAAAAAACAAAACAAAAACAAACAAATAAAAAAAATATAATATCAAAAATACCCGAAATACTGACAATCTTTGAATCTGCAAGAGCATCTCACCAAATCAATAAAATACACAAAATTTTGAACAATACTAGAAATTTTCAGGTACTTCAATGCTGATTCAATTTCTTCGAAAATCTATAAAAGTTTATGAAATTTTTATTTCTTGAGCATTTAATCTTATAAATCTTTACAAATATCCAAGAAAATGATGAAAATTTCTAGATCTGCTAGAAAAACGTGCGAAATTCAATGAATTAAAAAAAAAAAAAACGAAAAAGACTGAGAATACTAGTCAATACTAGTCAATACTAGTATTTTATTAGATACTTAAAAATGCTGATTAAATTTTGAAAAAATCTATGCAAATTTTGGAAATCAATGAAAATGTGATACCTAGATCATTCAATTGTGGAAATTTGTATAAAAATCTATGAGGACTAGAAAATACTTCCAATTGTATCAATACTTTTGTAAAATGCAGAATACTAAAAGTACTGTTTTGTGAACAATTGATCAAAACAATTAAAATATTTCAAAATTTGAAATCCAGAAAACCTCATTCCAGGAATATTAAGCGATGAAAAAAAAAAAAAAAAAAAAAAACAAAAAAAAAGGAAATCCTACGAAATTTTTTAATGATAAAAATAAACGAAAAAAAAATATAATAAATAAAATATCACAAATACCCAAAGTAGTAAAAACTTTTCAATCTGCTGGAACATCTTACAAAATTCATCACATACAAAAATTTTCGAATAATACCAGAACTCAATTTCTTCAAAAATCTATGAAAAGTATAGAAATTCTTTAATCTTCTATTTCTGCTGTATTTAATTTTAGAAATCTATACGAAAACTCATAAGAAAAAATGAAAATTTCTGTATTTGCTAGAAAATCTTGCAAAATCCAATGTATTCAAAAAAATATAAACAAAAATACTGAGAATAATAGTCAACACTAGTATTTAATTAATGCTGATATTAAAATAAATGCTGATTTAATTTTTCAAAAATCTTTAAAAATTTTAAAAACCAATAAAACTTTGATTCGTAGAACATTGAATTCTAGAAATTTACATACAAATCTAAAAAAATACTAAAAATGTTTAAATCTGCTGAAAAATATTACGAAATTGAATGAATACAAAACATTACGAAAAATACTAGAGATTTTTTAGATATCTCAATGCTGATTTGATTTCTGTTTAAATCTATCGTAATTCTGGAAATTCATAAAACTGCAAATAATGGAGCGTTTAATTTAAGAACTCTATATAGAAATTCCATTAATGTGATAAAAGTTTTTAGATTTGCTAAAAAATCTTACGAAATTCAATAGATAAAAAAAAAAATAAGAAAAATACCAAGTATATTAGTCAACACTAGTATTTTACTAGATACCTATAAATTCTGAATAAATTTTGCAAAAATCTATAATAATCTTGAAAATCAAAGAAACTTTGATACTTAGATCATTGAATTGTAGGAATTTATATTGACATCCATAAAAGTAGTATAAAATACTCCAAGTCTTGTTAATCCTTTTTTAAAACACAGAATACAAAAAATACTAAAATCTATAAATGTACAGCTTTGTGAAAAAATTTTCAAAATAATTGAAATATTTCAAACTTTTAATTCCAGGAAATCATTCCAGAAACATTAGGCAATATTTTTGAAAAAGTTAGAAAATCTTACAACATTTTTTAGTACTAAGAAAGAATAATAATAAAAAAAAAAATTCGAATTACCTGAAGCACTAAAAATCTTTAATTCTGCAAGATCATCTTACAAAATTCAAAAAATATAAAAAATTTCGATAAATACAATGAACTTCTTAGATACTGAAATGCTGATTCAATTTTTTGAAAAATTTATAAAATTTTTATTTTTAGAGCATTGAGTTTTAGAAATCTATTCAGATATCCAAAAAAATAATAAAAATTTTGGATCTGCTGGAAAATCTTACAAAATGTGATGAAGTTATAAAAATAAAAAATTGCTGAGAATACTAGTCAATATGAGTATTTGATTAGATGAGTTATTAATTATTATATTCTTTTTAAATCTGTGAAAATTTTGGGAAAATAATGAAACTTTTATTCCAAGAACATTGAATTCTAGAAATTTATGTATAAATCCATAAGAGTACTAGGAAATTCTTCAGATCGTATAAATCCCTTAAAAAACGTAAAATACTGAAAGTACTAGAAATCTTTGAAAATAATGGGTTTTGTGAAAAATTTATTGAAACATGAAATGTTTCAAACTTTGAGTTCAGGAAATCGCATGCTTGAATGATATCTTCGAAAAAAAAACCAGAAAATCCTACAACATTTTTTTAATACGTAACAATAATAAAAAAAAAAAAAAAATACTAGAAATTAAATACTCAAAATCTCTATAAAATTTCAATAGCAAAAATATTGAATTCTATGATCTTTACAGCAATTCATAAGAATACCGAAAAATCCTTCGAATCTTATAAATACTCTAAGTACAATAAATCTGCGAACAAACTGTTTTCTAAAAGAATCCATCAACATCGAGATACCGATATTTTCCCTCGATATATCGATATTAAATATACAATGATTTCAATGTATCGAATTAGCTGATATCGATCTTTTTAGTTTCTATTACCAACCCTAATTCAATATTTCACGAATAAAAATTTGCAGGGTTTGGAAGTAACGCGTTACGAGTAACGATAACGGGAACGAGACACTTTTTTTCGGTAACGAGTATCGAAAATTTCGTTATTTTACGTTACTTTTATCTGTCCCATTAAGTTTTTAGCACAATTTAGAACTTTTTAAAAAATGTTCTGAAACTGAGATCTTAGTAATTTTAAACTTCCTCATTTTGAGACATAAAATTCTTTAGTAATAATTTTTAATGAAACTATGTGGGATAATCGGAATTTGTGTAAAAATCTTGACGAAGAATAGGCTTTTTTATTTTTGATTAAAAACTTTCACGACTCAAAGCGTTGAATTTTAGAAATTCGCATGAAAAGATATAAAAATACTTAAAATCTATAGATCGCAAAATCTATAGCAGGATTTGTATGATTTAGAGATCGTGCTAGAAAATTTTATGGAATAATAATGAAAAAAAAAAAAAAATAAAAATAAAAATAAAATACAATGCGAAAAATACTAGATTTTACTAGGTTTTAAGTTACTTGATTTTTAAAATATTTATGCGATTCAAGGAATCAAAAAACTTTAATTTCTTGAGCTTTAAATTCTAAAAAATTGATGTTAATAGAAGTCTATAAGAAGATAAGAAAACTTTTATACTATATAACTCTGTAAAAATGCAAAAAATATTGAGGGCCCTTTAAATATATAAAGAAACTGTTTTCTGCAAAATCGATCAAAATATACTCCAGAAATTTCCAACCTCCAATTTTATTTCATTCTAGAAATTTAAATAGGTATCTTTAAAAAAACTAAAAATATCACTACATTCTTCAAATATTCAAAAATGCAGTAAGAAAATACGTTCGGAAAAATACAAGCACGTATATAAAACATTGAAAATCTTTCTAATTTCAGAAATTCATACAGCAATATATAAAAATAATGAACGATCCTTGATATCATAGAAAAACTTGAGAAATACAAAAAGTACTTGAATAAGTAAAAATCTATCAAGACACTGTTTCGTGGAGAATTCTGTAAAACACGTAATGTTTCATTATATTCAAATTCTAGAGTTCGGAATTCTTGAAATGTATAGAACAATTATTATTATAAAAATACTAAAATTATGTTGAAATACTGGGAAATTCTGCGATATTCAATCATACTGAAAAATACGAATGGTTTCAAAAATACTGAACAATTCTTCAAATCGTAGAAAAATTAAAAAAGGATAAAAAAAAAATCAAATGAAATGAAAATCTTCTTAGAAATTTTTGTTGAAAAATCATCTCAAATACCAACAATTCAATAAACTTTTAATTCTATAGCATGAAATTCTCGAAATCTATATATCAATGTACAGAAAAATAGAAATTTTTAAAAATTCTAGAAAATCCTGCAAAATTTTATACATACTGAAAAGTACAAAAAGATTTAAAAATTCTGAAAATCTGGATAGGTATTCAGTTTCTTTCAAAAATCTATTTAATTTGCAAATGTCATATTCAGAAATTTCTCAAACTTGAAAAAAAAATAAAAATTTGAACAAGCTGATTAATTTTTTTCTCAGAGTGAAATATTTCAGATTAAGATTTTTCATAATATCTGAAATAAACAATTTCTATAGAACAAAATCACAAGTACGTTGAAATTGTATTTTTCAGCTTTAGTTTCGATTTTGTTATTTACATTCAATTTCTTCCAAAAAGTAACGTGAAAGTAACGGATCACTTTTTTCACCTTTGTAACGGTAACGTAACGCGTTACATTTTTTTAAGGTATCTTCCCAAACCCTGAAAATTTGTGGCATCACATTTTTGAGACTTCCTAGGCCAGTGGAATTATTTATGAAAGCTCTCGTATGAACAATTATATATATATTTTTTAGAAAATCATAAAAACCTTTATTGAAAAATAAAATAATATTAGAAAAGTACTGGAAAGTCGTTTGAAAAAATGTGGAGCTGGCACTTAACATGACTTTAATTTTCGCAGGTGGCTGAAAAGAGTGCCTCTGAGCATGGCGCCAACAGAAGCGCGCACAACAACGAAGGATTCAGTCCTGGAGGTGGATCCAATGATACGATTCAATACGTCCAGAATCATGCCGCCGAATTTCGCCCGGCCATATTGACCCCGACGACTGTTAGGTGATTTTCATGCATTTTCACAAGTATTGGGACATGGTGTCAAAAAATATGCTCAACGAGAAGATTGTTCTTTGCTGTCTCATAGAAGGCAGAATATCATCTCTTCACTGAACATCGAATAATAAAAGAAATGGAATGAGAAAATAATAATAACAATAATAAAATTATAAATTCAAGAACTTTGGGGCACCGAAAATTTGGCTCGCCCAGGTCGTCGCTCTGTAAATCTCTCTCGAGAATAACGCGAGTGAATTTTCGCAGGAAATTCAAGAGAAAATCGAACCTCTTCACGCCGTCCAAGAAAGAAAAGTACATCGGAGAAATGGGCGTTGGCAGGGAAATACCGGTCAAACAGGGATATTTATTCAAGCGCAGTAGCAAGTCCTTGAAAGAATGGAAAAAGAAATACGTGACTCTGCTGGAAGACGGGCGATTAACGTATCACTCGAGTTTGCACGTAGGTTTTCGCATTTTGCTTTTATCTTGGACTATTTTTTTTTTTTTTTTTTCTAATCTCGGTTCGTTGAACGAGGCGTGTGAGCTTGAAACATTGATATTGCAGGATTACATGAACGACACGAATGGCAAAGAAATCGTCTTGCAGTACGTGACGGTCAAGGTGCCTGGAAACAAAGTGCCGAAAGGCTCGAAATGCTCAAATGCTCATGGCGCAGGTGAAGATTTTTGCTAATTCGATTAATTTTTTCTGCTTTGAAAGTCAGTTTCCAGTCAATATAAAATCATGTACAATAAAATAACATATAAAACTAAATTATGTAAATATTAATATAATTGATCTCTAGGAGCCATTAATAAGTCAGTATCTTGATCATTATTCTTCTCTTTATTTCTTCAAGCTTTCGACCTTATAATTTTCGGTCCTCTTCAGGAAACTAAGTATAAATATAAAGTATCAATTCATTTTTACATAAATAAATATTAATAAAATCAGATTTTCACACTTACATTTCTCATTCTTGTAATGCTTTCTTTATCTAAATTGATTTGTCAATTACGTCACGATATTCAATGTCTTTTTTGTCCCCAAGTCATTTTTTCTTCATTCTCTATTCTTTTTACAAAATGTGTCCCTTATTAATTGTGTGCTTTGTCTTTGGGGGACGAAACGTGACTGATCAAGGAATTTCAAAAGTCTCCATAATCAAACTCAAACCAGAACAGATAAGATAAAATAAACATAAAAATCGAGTGGCCAAAAAATCAATCCTAGTTAATTGAAATGTTTTAATATCTAATTTTCTTCAGTAATTTGTCACAATTAGCGTTTAATTTTATAGTATCCGTCTGTTTATTAATATTATTACTTCTTGTTTTAATATATATCATCTCTGCTATTTGTCTTTTTTGATAATTCTTTTCGAAATTCAAAATCTTCGTGTTATTCCAGTCAAAATTGTGATTATTTTTTAGGCGATGTTCAGTTACTACATTGTGTGTTGAAGCCACATGTCTAATGTTATTCTCGTGTTCTTTGATTCGTGTTTTTAATTTCCTTTTGGTTTCCCCAATATAAACAGAGTCGCAATCCTTACATTTTAGTTCATATACTAAGCCCTGTTTTTCGTCCATTGCAAGTTCATCTTTTCCTTTCTTTATGATTCTAGTGTTTACTTTGTTCTGAGTTCTGAAAACTGTTTTTATCCCATATTTCTTGTTGATTTTCAAAAAAGTGCCTGATAAGTTATTTATTTATGGTAATGATATAAAATCGCTTTTTCCTTCAAATTTATGTACTCTCTTCAATTCATCGTTAAATTTTATACTATTTAGTCGTTTTTTTACTTGTTTATTAATTATCACTTCAGGGTAGTCACTATGTTTCAAAATATTTCTAACAATATCAAGATTTTTCTTATGTAAGCTCTGTAAATTATGTAAGCTCTGATAGTCAGATATTCAAAAAGAAAATAAGATTGTCAATAGTTGTAGAAAATTTGAAAAATCCGTAAAATTTGAAAAATTGTAAAATACTCATTAAGTTTTTAGAAAATAAAAAAAATTTTTATCTCGTACGCAGATTGTCGATAGTTTTGAAAACTTTAATGAGACAATGACGATGAAAATCTTTTCATGGAAAGTTGTTATTATTTTAAATTGACGAATTTTGAAACTCATAATGATTGTAACAGTTTCTAGTTATTGATTAATTAATCAGTTTGACATCGGATCTACATTATAAATGATAGTATTTTAAATAAACGACTTTTGACTGGTACTGTCGTATTTATTCAATTTTTGATTAAACTAGTGAAAAACATATAAACGTTAATGAGAGTCTAGAAATTGTTTAATTTTATCAATATTAGACCATTAAATATTTTAAAGATTATAAATAATTCTTGAAATTTGAGGAACCCGTATGATTTCTAAAGATAATGATAAATGATGAATATTGTGGAGAATTTCATAAATTTTGTGAAGTATAGACATCGAGTAAAAGTTTTAATATTTTAGAAAAAAAACTATTTTGTTGTACTAAGATTGAAAATTATAAAAATTTAGTAACTGCAAGAAACATTTGAAATGTTTAAGATGGTAATAAGTCTTTCGAAAAGTTTCTTGAATTTACTGAATTTTTGTTTTGATTTTTGTAAATTTGGATATTTACGTAAAATTGCAGAAACTGTTGAATATTCTAAACATTGTTAAATAAAAGAAAAATGTTAAATCGTATGGTAGTCGTCAATTATTCAAAAATTTTTAATAACAATTAAAAAGTTTTGAAATTTCGCAAACTTTAAATACATTGAAAATATAAGGGATCTTCAATAAATCTGATAAATTTTTAGGATTTCAGGAAATTATAATAAATTTCAGAAAATTCAGGAAACAGAGTTTTATGAATTCTGTAAAACTGTAGAAACTGTGTGGAATTCAGGAAATTGTTTAAAAATCAAAATTCATTTCGTCGTACAAGGATTGTTTATTCTTGAAAATCTTTTAATAATAATCTAAAATTTTTAAAAATTTGGAAAATTAGGAGACTTAAATTTGGCAGATTGTCGACAATATCGGATTACTTGAAAAGCATAAAAAAATTCAGGTATTGTTGATAAATTTTCTAGATTGTGCAAAAATGTGTAATATTTTGAAAAACTACAGTTACTGTGTATAAATCTAAACATTTTGAAAATATAGGAAAATATTTTGTCGTACAGTGGCGCTCTATAATTTTAGGAATTTCAATAATTGTATAAAATCATTGTATAAAACCATTGTATAAAAACAAAAATTTTGAAAAATTGCAAAACGTTGGAAATGTAAAAGACATTCAATAATTTCGAACAAAAATTTGCAGGGTTTTAAAAATTTTCGATAAAGCCGTAAGTTTTGAAAAATTTAATGAGATTTCATAAAATCACTGACATTGTGATATTTTCCAAATTTTAGAAAAGTCGTAAGGGATCGTGGAAAATTTTGAAGATTTTAAGAGAAAAATAAAAATACTAAGCATTTTGAATGATTAAAAAATATAAAAAATTGTAAGAGTCGTCAATAATTTAATAACAAAATTCGAAAAATTTGAAAATGTCAATAGATTTTGTAGATTTTGGAAATTTCTGGAAATTACATAAAAGTACAAAAACTCTGTAATCATCTTGGAATTTCTAAAAAAAATTTTGGTGTCGTACAGAAATCATCGATGATCTCAATAAAAATCGAGAAATTGGAAAATTTTTCAAATATTCAGACACAACAGAATTTCAAAGATATATTTATGAATTCAGAATTTCAAATATTTATTTATTAACACGAACTTTAAAGAATACAGTCACTTCGGTTTTTCAATACTTAAAATTTACAAGTTTCAAAATTTCTCACCCAAAAAAGCAAAATCACAATTTGTTCATATCTCGAAATTTATATTTTAAATCATTTCAATGCATCAACTACCGTTCATTTTTTCATCTGAAAAAATTTATGAGATTTAACATGAGAAATAATTTATCTGGTATAAATCGATACCAGCGAAATGTATTTTTATATTAAAAATTTTAATTCACTATTTATTTACTCAAACATTTATTTTTTGTTTGCAATCAAGTTTTTAATGCAGGAATTGTCAAATTTAAAATCCTTTTCATTGCAATTGTAAATTTTTGAATATGCAGTGAGTTACGGTAAATACTGTAAATAATATAAACTGACAAGTTGATTTATTGTCGATACAAAATCCATAAATTGTTGCTTTTTTGTTGCCATAGATGTAAATAATGAGAACACTTAATTACATGTTCGAATACTTGATTTTCTCACAATGTGTCAATCGTAACTTTCGAGAACACTCATCGACTCCGTTGGAATGTATTCCAGAAGACAGTTTCGAATTCTGCATCATATCTTTGGAAAATAAAACGTGGCACTTCGAAGCCAACAGCCAAGAGGATCGTGACAGTTGGATCGTCGCGATTCAACAGCAAATATTTTCCAGTTTGCAGAACAGCGACGGTGAAAAGAGAACGGAAACCGAAGCCTTCAAAATGCACTGCATCAAGAATAAAGTACCTGGAAATGACGCCTGCGTCGATTGCAATGCACTCAGTAAGTTTTTCAAAAACAGGGACTAAATTTGGACATGGTTCATTTTTTCCCTTCAATTTTCCCAATAGATCCAGATTGGGCGAGTTTCAACCTCGGAGTTCTGATGTGCATCGAGTGTTCCGGGATCCATAGGAATCTGGGCTCTCATATTTCCAAAGTTAGATCATTAGACCTGGACGATTGGTCGTAAGTAGAACTCGGATTTTATTTGACATTTATTGAGAAGCGATGACGACGACGATGAATTTCGACAGAGCTGGCCAACTGAGCGTTATGCTGGCGTTGGGCAATGACATAGCGAACAGTGTGTGGGAGTACAACTTGAATGGGAAGCAGAAGCCTGCTTCTGACTCGCCTCGAGACGACAAGGAGCAATGGATAAGATGGAAGTACGAGGACAAGGCCTTTTTGCCACCCATCAATCCTCAGATTCCCCTCGATCAGCTCCTCATCGACTCCGTTTGCAGGTAGACTTGTTTTCCATACTCTGCTGGACCTTTTTTAAAGTCGTTTCAATGATTGGTGTTTTCATTGGAATTCCAGGAGTGACATGCGCGCATTCACCCTGTGCTTGACGAGGTGCAGCAGCGATGACATCAATGCTACCGTCAGCAACAAAGATTTGCGAACTCCTTTGCATCTTGCTTGTGCCACTGGAAACTTGGCCATGGCGCAGCTCCTTATTTGGGTATGATATCATTGTTTTTTTTTGTTTTTTTTTTTCATCATTGGTGTTTTAGGGATGGGAAATATCGAAGAAAATCGATTATATTGATGAATCAAATCGAGATATTAATATCGATGTCAATGAATACCTGAAATATCGATTTATATCGATAACTTTCCTATCCCTATATATACTGCAACGTTGAGTATGAAACTTATCGATGTTAAACGATACATGACTTATCGATACTATCGATTGATATCGATGAGTTGCTTTGGAATTTTAGGTTTTATAAATTTTTGAGCAAACGCCATGTAGCTTTTGAGTCTGAATGTGAGAAATGATGTTTTTTATTTTTTTATTTTTTGTATGATTCGAAAAATTTTCTGGTATTTTTATATACGAGGGGGGACCCAAAAGTAACGGGAATTAGGTGGTGGGGGGACCGCGGAGGGGGGGATCGGGTTCTCCACTGGTTCTCTTCCAAGCTGCTACTCTCCCAAGTCAGTGTGCAAAGTTTATTTGCTGTGAGTGCATTCGTTCGTCCGTAAGAATTTTTCTAGTGAAACGACTTTTTCCGTTTCGGCGAAAACGTGAAATGGCTGAGTGCGGAGAGCAACGCGCGGCTGTAAAATTTTGTTTTTCGTTAGGAAAAACACCCGCGGAAACCCTTGTGATGCTGAAAACAGCTTATGGGGATAATGCTTTGAGTAAAACGCGTGTGTACGACTGGTTTTCGCGTTTCAAGAATGGAGAGATGTCAATAGAAGACCAACCTCGTTCTGGGCGCCCCTCGACTTCAAGAACGGACGAAAACATTGAAAAAATCAACACTCTTGTTCATGAAGACCGTCGCCGAACCATCGATCAACTTTGTGAGATGTCTGGATTCTCATGGAGTTCAATTCAGAGGATTTTAACTGAAGATTTGAGCATGAGGAGGATTGCAGCCAAATTTGTTCCTCGCCTTCTCTCCGACGATCAAAAGGAGCGTTGACTTCAGGCCTGTCTTGAGCTGCAAAATCAGTTGGATGAAGACCCAGATTTTTTTCTCAAGGTTATAACTGGCGACGAATCATGGTGCTATTGCTACGACCCCGAAACAAAGCAGCAATCAAGCCAATGGAAGACACCTCTCTCGCCTCGTCCAAAAAAGGCACGCCAAGTGAAGTCCAACATCAAGACATTGCTCATTTGTTTCTTCGATTGCAGAGGTATTGTGCACGCAGAATTTGTTCCTCCAGGCCAAACGGTCAACCAACACTTCTACTTGGAGGTTTTGAAAAGGTTGAGGGAGAACATCCGGAAGAAAAGAGCGGATCTTTGGCGCACAGGAGATTGGTTCTTCCACCACGACAATGCACCTGTCCACGCAGCGCTGTCCGTGAAGAAATTTTTGACCAAAAACGGCATGACACCGATTGTTCACCCCCCCCTATTCACCGGACCTTGCCCCCTGTGACTTTTTTTTGTTCCCTAGACTCAAAAGGGACATGAAAGGAAAACGTTTTGGGACTGTAGAAGAGGTGAAACAAAAATCGCTGGAAGGTTTAAAAAACATTGAAAAAAATGAATTTCAGAACCGTTTTGAACACTGGAAAAAAGATTGAACAAGTGTATTACAGTCAATGGAGGTTACTTTGAAGGTGATAAAAATTGTGTGTGAAAAAATTTGTCAATAAAAAAGTTGTAACACAATTCCCGTTACTTTTGGGTCCCCCCTCGTATTTCTTTATAAATTTCTAGGATCACATGCTTTAGAATTCAAAGTTTCATACATTTTTGAAAAAATTGTATCTACGTGTTTTTAAGTAGAAAAATATTTCTTCAGTATTTTTCACATTTTTTTTAATATTTACAAAACTTTGAGGGATTTTTTAGAATTTTTATAGATGTCTAAGTTTTAGTATTTCTATAGATTTATGGGGCACCTAAATGAATTTTTAATATTTTGTAGAATTCTTGTATTTTAATTTTCTGGTATTTGTAAAATTTTGCAACGTTCTTCACTATTTTTTCAGATTTCGAGTATTAACATATGCAATGCGTTTTTCAAAATTTGAAATTTTACAGATCTCAAGTTTTTGTTGAGATTTCAAAGAAAACAATAATTCCATAGATTTTTGTTACTCTTAGTATTTCTTTAGTGTTTGTATGATTTGAAAGATTTTCTCGTATTTTTATAAATTATTCTGATTCAGAGTTTTTTTTTATTAATCTTAACAATAAAGTGCTGAAAAAAATTTCCAGCATTTTTGTACATGATAATTTTTTTTATTATTCACAAGTTGGAATATTTTTTTACATTTTTCTTTCTATGTTATCCTAGCCAAACATAATTAAAATTCTGTTTCAGGAAAAATTTTTTTGAAGTCGGAATAGTTGTTTTTTTTTCAAGTCAGTAAAATCAAGAATTCTGAATTTTGTTATTTTTGAAAATTGAATTGAAAATATTCATCACGTTCCAGATTTCAGTTAATGTATTTTTGATAATTTTCAATTATTTTCATAATTGACTATTATTATTTTCATTATTTCTTATTATGATTATTTTTTTTCATTGTCTTTGTTCCTGGCCTACATTTTTTGTTACTTTTCAAGTTTTTCAGGTTTCTTATAAAAAATGTAAAAAGTAACAACATGATACTTTTTTCAAAGAAATATGATAACGAGCATAGTATAAAAAATTTGTGAACTTTTTTCAAAATTCAACAAATTCTTCAAATTCGATAAAAAAGTTAAAAATCTTACAATGTCCTAATATTTTCAAAATTTGCCTAACTCTTTAGGTTTTTTATACTTATTATTAATACTCTAGAAGTTTTTCAGATTTTGATGAAAAAATGTTTGATTGATTGGTTCATTCGTTCAATAATTAATGATTATTGGTTAACAATTATATTCACGTATTATGAATTTTTTGAAATAATTCGTTAATTTGTTGAATTGGTTCAATGTTAGAATAATTAATAATAATAATTTATTATTATTATGTTTATGAATAACTAATGTAAACAGTATTATCAACTAATCATTGAGCTGTTTAATAAATTTGTTAAATCGGTAATCAATAATTATCTATTAATGAATAATCATGAATATCATTTATCATAATTAATATTTATTGTTTTTCATTCATAATTATTTTATTTATTCATTTTTAGTAATTAGTAATGACAATGGATGATTATGAATAAAGATAATGAATCATTATTATTTAAATTATTAATAATTATTAATAAATACTATCCGTAATTCATATTATTCATTATCGAATATTTATCGTTTATTGTTGGCGGTTAAATACTGGAAATTAATATTAATAAGTAATTAATAATTTGTTCGTTTGTTCAGAAAAGTGAGAAAATATCTTGCATACGTCGAGAAAATATGACGAAAAACATAAAATCTAGAAAATTTGATGATGAAACTCTCGTGCTTTCAGCACAAAGCGAGCCCTCAGAATTTGGACCACGAAGGACGAACGTGCATGTCGTACGTTCGAGCTTTGGAGCGGAGCATCAGCAACGCGAGCGAATGCATGGACATGCAGAAGTTGCTGCAAGTGCTCGAACAAGCGAGCAAAGCCAGCTCGGGAGCAACGACGATCGAGGACTCGGAACCGACGCTCCTCGAGTATTCATGATGCGACGGCAGCGCTCGATGATTCGTTGTGTCGCTTTCCTTGCTAGAAACACAAGCACGGCACGTATTTCCCACTAGTTTTTCATCACACGTTACAATTATCGTTGCCCATAACGCGAACGTTCGCAACGAGAGGGATTTTCCTTGGTTGATGACGATCTGTCCTGGCTAGAGTTGTTGATGTAACATCGATATATCAAAATATCGATATTTGAATTACCAATAGCGATATTATCAGAGTGATATTTGAGGATCCGATATCATCGATATCCCACATTGAAATGACGATATCGTTTTACAAAAAAACTCTAACTTGCAATACAAAATGCACAAATCAGCAATCGACTCATGAAAGAAAACCATTTTTTTAAATCTAAAATATCAATATATCGATAATGTCGTTGGCCTATAAATAATTATCGATATATCGGATTATCGATACATTTTTTTGATGTATCAAAACGCGATATCGATATTGAGGAAATATTGATAAATGTCAAATCCGATATTTTGAGAAATATCAACAACACTAGATTCTCCTTGGTTGCTGATATTATATCGATATTATCAAATGTCGATATTTTTCATATGAAATATCGGTATTTGGTTTGCAATATCGAAATCAGATATCACCCAAATCAATGAACATCACATTTGCTACAAATAGTATATATTTGAATATTTTTTTAATAAATTTTTGTAAATTGGAAAGGTAAAACTGTCAAAATTTTCAAACCAATGCTTTTCATGCCATATTTTTCAGTTTTCATTCAAAATTTGAATTCAAATTTCAATATGAATTTAAAAAATAGATGATTTTCTGAAAAAAAAGTTTCAATTTTGTTTCATTATTCAAAACCAACTTTTATTGGACGATATATCGAATATAGATATTTTCAACCCTAAATATCGCTTACGATATTCGATATTTCTAAGAATATCGATAATATCGATATCCGATATTTTTGAAGAATATCGACAACCCTAGTTGATGACGATCTGTCCTGGCCAACTTCAGAAATCTTATTTTAGTCATCATGGAATTTATGCATTGTTGGATGATGGTTTTTTTTACTGCACGTGGAATTTTAAACCAATTTTTTATGACGTTTGAAGAGCAATGCATTGTTTTTTTTGTTAGATATTTGAAACTTTTAATCGTTTGTTAAGTTTCTATTTATAGTTTTAGTTTAAATTTTCTAGTTTCAAAATTCATCAATATTACCTGTAATTCTCGGTATTTTTTGAAATTCTCAAAAGTATCGACCATTTTTGTATGATGAAACTGGATTTTAAAAATTTGAAGAATATTCAATGATTTTTGTAGTTTTACGGAATTCCTAGTTTTTGATAATCAATAGAATTTATAAAAATTTTCTTATATTTTCGAATTTTTTGAAATAATCGACTATCTTGGTAATTTTCAAGGCTTTCTTTTATCATTTTTTAATATAAAAAATTTGAAACTCTACACTAAATATTTAGAAATTTCTAAATTTGTTTTGGAAATTAAGATTTTTCGCAATTTTCTCAAGTTTTTAGATTTCAATTTTAAAAGTAAATATAGACATTAAGAAAAAATATAGGTATGATATGAACATAGTCTATGAAACTTTTGAAATTTTTCTTAATTTAACAAACTTTTTGTATTTTATAGAGTGATTAAAAATTTTTTTTGAAGATTTTTTTTTACTTTTTCGAAATTTTTGAAACTCCAAACGTCACACTGACTTTTCAAACTTTTGGAATTTTATAAAAAAATTTCTAATTTATCAACATTGTTTGGAACTTTTTGTTACTTGTCCTGTTTTTCAGATTTCTTATAAAAAAGGAAAAAAACAATATATTTTTGACAAAGAAATATGATACGGAACATATAAAAAATTTGTCAACTTATTTTTAACTTCAACAAATTTTTCAAATTTCATAGAATTATTAAAAAACTTTTAATGTCCCCATGTTATAAAAATTTGGAACGTAAAACAAGCGTTTTAAAAATTTCTAAATGTTTAAAAAATTTGCTCAAGATATTTATACATAATCAATAATATCCTTAAAAATGTTAAGATTTTGATTAGAAAAAGAAAAAGTACAATGTTGCATAAGTTGAGGAAATACGTTGACATAATCTAAAAACTATTTTAACATTTTCTGAAAGTTTAGAAATTTTCCAAGTTCCAAAAAAGTATTGAAAATCCTAGAATAACCCAATATTTCCAAAAATTGGATCGTAAAACAAACTTTTCAAAAATTTTCAATTGTTTGAAAATTCTTTCCAACTTATTAGGATTTTTCACTATTGAAAATACTCTTGAAGTTTTTCAGGTTTTAATTAAAAATTGAGAAAATATCTTGCATATGTTGAGAAAATATAATGAAAAACATAAAATCTAGAACATTTTTTGAACTTTTCTGATAGTATACACATTTTACAAATTCCATACCTATTGCTGAAAATCATAGAATTTTCCACCAGTTCCAAAATTTAAAGCGTAAAACATACTTATTGAAAATGTCCTAATTTTTAAAAAATTTCCCATTTCACGAAGATTTTTAATAATTAATAAATTAATAATAATCTTGATGTTCTTCAGATTTTGATTAAAAATTGAAAAAATATAATCTTGCAAATGTCTAAGAAATATGTTAACAAACATAATCTACGACATTTTTCAACATTTCCTGAAAATCTGCAAATTTTTCATTTTAATCTTTTTAAAAAGTTATAACTGAAATTTTTTAAACATTTGTTTAATTCATAAGGATTCTTTTGAATTTTGAATACTTACAGAAATTTTCAGTTCTTAGATCGAAAAATGAAAAATAATAACAATATTCATTTTATAGTTGTAGTATATAAAATATATTATAACTTTGGAATTGAAAAAAAAATATGTATAATTGATCATTGAATATTATTGTTAAAGGATATGATAAATATTGATAAAATCAATATTATTCTTGATGATAATATAAATATTATTACCATATATAATGAAAATTATAATGTTTAATCAATATTCACTATAATAATAATAATTAACTGAATTAAATTTTCATTTTCAAAGCCTAAATAATTATTGTTGATACGAAATATTTTTAACATCAAAGATTTTTGAACTTTCCATTGTTCCCAAAATTTGGAAATTAAGGTCTTTGAATGGTGCCAGGACGGAAAAAGCGATGGTGACATGTACTTACCAAACACTCGTATTTGCATAATGCACCCTAGAAAAAATTCAATTTTATCTGTAAATATCTTTCGCAATTTTAAAGTTGTTATCTCATCTCGCGTGAGTTTTTGAAAATTGCCGTGATAATGTTTGAAACACGGTTAGGATGTTTTTGGCCTTCTTCAAAGTTGTTCAAAAATTGATTTGGACATTGTTGTCGCAAAAAAAAAAAAGAAAATTCTTATCGACAACAACTTGATACTTGAGATTAATAGTTATGTAATTATTCATGATTGTTGTTCATCTGCTCTTGGAGTGATTGTTTGATTTGAAATTTAAGAAAGCAGTTTGAAAATGATACGTATTGCGTATGATAATTTCAGTGTGTACGTCCAGCGTGAGGAAAGTTGCGGTGTGTACATTATAATAATGACTGACAAGTACAAAACATTCGTGAATTTAAACATTATATTATATTTATAATACATCACGCGTAGTATTTAAAACGCTTTTATAGATTACTCATTAATAAACTTTGAGTCTTGAGTGAATGTGTTGTATTTTTTTGGAACTAGTTCTTTTTTCAAAAGTGGATGATGATTAGGGAAATATAACTTTTTTGTAACAAATAGAATCTCGTGAGGATCAAAATTGACAAAAAGCTTGGTAATAACATAAAACAACATCGATTTATTTTCGCCAAGATGCTTACGCATTTTCGTAACATGAAAAATTGATGAAGATCATACCCATATTTGTTGAGTATGTATACTTATATACACACACGAAATAAGGCACATTTGATATCAATATTTAAAACACGCGTCACGCGTCCATCCCCACTATTTTCGTCTATTTCTAAGTGTAAAAAACGTCGTATTTATAATATACGTGTAAGAGTAGTCCTTAGATCGAAAATTTTACATTTTTTTTTCGATTTTTATCGCGATTTTTGAATTTGGAGTTTTTGGTGACCAAGGAAATTCGAGGTAGGGTTGTTAATATTTGATCGATATTTTTAAAATATCGAATATCGATGAAAATGGTCGAGTATCGATATTTTTCGACGATATTTATAGGTTATCACGACGATGTTGACCGAAACAATCGTGGAAATCAAATAAAATTAGAGGTTACTGATATTAATTAACAATAAATATCGATATTTTTAAAATATCGAATATTGATAGAATTATTGAATATCAATAGTCTTAAAATATCGAATATTGATAAAAATGATCAAATAGCGATATTTTTGCTGACGATATCGATATTTTTGCCATGATATTTTTATCGCCGATACTATGCATATCGATATTTTTAAAATATCGAATATCGATGAAAATTGTAAAATATCGATATTTGTCGACGATATTTATAGGCTATCACCATGATGTTGACCGAAAAATCGTGGAAATAAAAAAAAATTAAAGGTTACTGATATTTTTCGACGATAAATATCAATATTTTTTGAAAATACTGTGCATTTAGATTTTCTATCGATATATCGTTCTATAGATATTTTTTCCATTATAAATATCGGCCCATGATGATATTTTTTCCCGAACAATAAATATCGATATTCTTTATAACTATCGTGCATCCAGATTTTCTATCGATATATCGTGATATCGATATTTTTTCAATGATAAATATCGGCCTATGATAATATTTTTTTCCAAACTAGAAATATCGATATAAATTTTTTAAAAATATCAACAACCTTTATTTGAGGAGAGTACATACATCATTGAAAATGAAAAATTTCATGTTTGTAAGGACCACTCTTACGTTAATCGTACGTTTAAACGAGTTCATATGTATAAATGTCTTTTTTTTATTCACTTTCGATTCCTTAATAGGCGAAATGCCCGTACCACACTTTTCAACACGCCATTTCCATTCTTCTATTTACACAACTCACCATCATTCATTTCCATTTGAAGATATATCCTTTTTTACAAAACTGAACAAATGCAAATTTCAAACATCATTTTCACTTTTTTCACTTAGAAAATGCGCAACTTCGCTTTTTGACGTACTTTAATGGAATTCTTGCAGTTCATGCAGTATGTACAAAACTTTTAGAGTTTTAGAGAAAAACTTTTTTTGTTGCATCGCGTATTTTATCGTTTACTTGGCTACTGGGAAGTTTTTTTTACACTCTCAAAATTCGAAGTAAAATTAAAGTAACAATCGTAATTATAGAATCGCAAATTAAATTTACGTAACGTTTGAATAAATTCTCAGTAAATAAATATTGCAAATCTAATAATTTTGAATTCTTTGATATTAGAGGAAATTAAAATTTTAAATACAAATCTATCACAATGCAGATTTCTAAAATCAAAAAGTTCTACTGGAATGTTTCGATTTTTTCCATCGAGAAAATGCGAAACTCGAACGAAATATTGCTCAAAAGTCATTTTCCCTATATCGAAACGTACCATCAACATTCACGTATAAAAAATGCATTAGGGTTAAAAACTCTTGGAAGCTTAGATTTATCGCAGCGATATCGCGTTCCTCCTAAAAGTATCGTAGTTCCAAAACCAGTCTTTGTCGTCGTTTCAAAACTACGAATGTACTTTCCTCGAGAGCCAAAAAGTAGAAAAATCTATAATGATCTCCAAGACCTGTCAATGAAGAACAAACAACTTGCATGGATCCGTGAATCCTCAATCCTCTCTCAAAAAAAGGTATGTTTTTGGAGAATGGGGTCTTCATTGATTGATCCTTTTTCGAATGAATGGCATTTTTACAGGTATTTTACATCGCTACATTCGCTGTTCGTCGAGTTGACTTGCTATTTTTGTTCGTGTTCTGTTCGTTTAGCTCGGTAGTGGGTCTCTTCAATGGTGATTATTGTGAGCTTTTGCAGTCTTCCGGCGTCGTTAACTGAGGAGCCAGAAAGCGGAAGCGGGATCCGCGCTGAGTCGCGAGTGGTCGCGCGAAAAGGCGTCGTATCACAGCTTCGAAGGGTCGTAATTTTGGAAGGACCATTTCTGCCTATATACAATTAACGAGCAGTTCTCCATCGTGAGGTTCTGCTTGTTTTCCGTGATCGCCATGCACATGTTGCTGCTCACGTGTCGGATCTGATTCGTCTGCAACAACGAGAGGCAGCAAATCTATTATTGTGTTCATGTTTTTCCTCTCAATTTTTGCATCCATTTACAGTCATTCGGTATTGTATTGTATTATTAAAAAATACAAAAAAAAAAAAAACAAATAAAAAAAATACAATATCAAGAATACCCGAAATTTTAAAGATTTTTGAATCTGCAAGAACATCTCACCAAATGAATAAAATGCACAAAATACCGAACAACACTATGATTAAATTTTGAAAAAATCTATGCAAATTTTGGAAATCAGTGAAAGTTTGATTCCTAGATCATTAAATTGTGGAAATTTATAGACAAATCTATGAAGACTAGAAAATACTTCAAATTGTATCAATACTTTTGTAAAATGCAGAATACAAAAAGTACTGGAAATCTTTAATGGTACTGTTTTGTGAAAAATTGATCAAAACAACTGGAATATTTCAAAATTTGAATTCTAGAAAACCTCGTTCCCGAAATATTAGGTGATATTTTTAAAAAAATAAGAAATTCATATATTTTTTATCGCTAAAAATACAAAAAAATAAAAAAAATACAATATCAAGAATACCCGAAATTCTAAAGATTTTTGAATCTGCAAGAACATCTCACCAAATGAATAAAATACACAAAATTTCGAACAATACTATAATTAAATTTTGAAAAAATCTATGAAAATTTTGGAAATCAGTAAAAGTTTGATACCTAGATGATTAAATTGTGGAAATTCATAGAAAAATCTATGAAGACTAGAAAACACTTCAAATTGTATCAATACTTTTGTAAAATGCAGAATACAAAAAGTACTGAAAATCTTTAATGGTACTGTTTTGTGAAAAATTGATCAAAACAACTGAAATATTTCAAAATTTGAATTTTAGAAAACCTCATTCCCGAAATATTTGGTGATATTTAAAAAAAAAACAAGAAAATTATATATCGAATTTTTATTAATAATTAAATAAAAATTAAATCAATAATCGAAATTTTGTGTATTTTATTCATTTGGTTGGATGTTCTTACAGATTCAAAGATTTTTAGTATTTCGGGTATTCTTGATATTGTATTTTTTTAATTTTTTTTGTTTTCTTGTATTTTTGAGCAATAAAAAATATATGAATTTCTTATTTTATTAAAAATATCACCTAATATTTCGGGAATGAGGTTTTCTAGAATTCAAATTTTGAAATATTTCAGTTGTTTTGATCAATTTTTCACTAAACAGTACCATTAAAGATTTCCAGTACTATTAGTATTTTTCATTTTACAAAAGTATTGATACAATCTGAAGTATTTTCTAGTCTTCATAGATTTTTCTATAAATTTTCACAATTTAATGAAAAATACTGGAGATTTTTGCGATATCTCAATGCTGATTTGATTTCTTTTAAAGTCTATCGTAATTTTGAAAATTCATAAAACTGCGAATAATGGAGCATATTATTTTAAAAATCTATATACGAGGTGTGACAATTAAGTAATGAGACTGATTGTATTGCCGCGCTTGTGGTAAACCTGCAACCTTGAAATTTTTTTCCCCTTTCCCCGGCATCCTTCCCCTCTCCATTGATGTATTTACCGTCACTCTAGCTTGTTTAGTTCGCCTGCTACGTCGTGTTAAGTAGACGTGTGTTGGTGATGCTCGTCACGAAAATGGAGAAACAAAATCTAGAGCAACGCGTCGCGATAAAATTTTGCGCCAGATTAGGCGAAACAGCTTCGGAAACGTACGTTAAAATTGTAAAAGTGCATGGTGATAGTGCTCTTAGTCGTGCCCAGGTGTTTTGATGGCATAAAGAGTTTAAGGACGGTCGTGAAAACGTGGAAGACGAGGTGCGGAGCGGGAGACTAGTCAAGGTGCGGACTGACGCGAATGTGCAGCGTGTGCGCGCCCTAATCCATGAAGATCGGCGTTTAACAGTTCGAATGTTGGCCTCGGAGCTGGGTATGAACCGTGAAACAGTCAGACAAATTTTAACCGACGATTTTGGGATGAAAAAGTTGTGCGCGAAGATGGTTCCAAAGAACCTTTCTGAGGAGCAAAAGCAGCATCGAATGAACGTTGCAGAAGACTGGTTGGAACAAGTGAAAAACGATCCCACGCTACTTGATCGAGTTATTACAGGCGATGAGAGCTGGTTTTTCCAATACGACCCGGAAACCAAACGCCAAAGCTCACAATGGTTGTCTCCGCACGCCCCCCGCCCGAAAAAAGCTCGCATGAGCAAATCAAAGGTGAAAACGATGATCATTGCCTTTTTTGATAGCCGTGGAATCGTCCACAAAGAATTTGTTCCACCGGGGCAAACCATCAATCAAGTCTACTATTGCCAAGTACTCGAAAGATTGCGAAAACGAGTCAACAGGGTGCGCCCAGACATCTCTCGTAACTGGATCCTTCATCACGACAACGCGCCGTGCCACACCGCCCTCAGCGTGTCCCAGTATTTGGCCTCTAAAGGGATCGCCGTGTTGCAACAGCCGCCTTATTCGCCCGATATGGCACCCTGTGACTTTTTTTTGTTCCCTAGAACAAAATCGGTGGTCAAAGGAACCCATTTTGAGTCGATTACGGACATCCAAGCGGCCGTGACGAAGGTACTCGCGAACATCCCAGTCGAAGCGTTCCAGAAATGTTACGAAGCGTGGAAAACGCGCTGGAATCGTTGTATAGCTGCTCAAGGGGACTACTTTGAAGGGGATGGCAGAGTTGTAGAATAATTTTTAAATATACGGTTTTTATGGAATCAGTCTCATTACTTAATTGTCAAACCTTGTAGTAATTCCAATCATATGATAAAAGTTTCTAGATTTGCTAAAAAATCTTACGAAAGTCAATAGATTAAAAAAAAAAGAAAAATACCAAGTATATTAGTCAACATTAGTATTTTTCTAGATACTTATAAATTCTGAATAAATTTTGCAAAAATCTATAATAATCTTAAAAATCAATGAAACTTTGATACTTAGATCATTGAATTGTAGGAATTTATGTTGACATCCATAAAAGTAGTATAAAATACTTTAAGTCTTGTTAATCCTTTTATAAAACACAGAATACAAAAAATACTAAAATCTATAAATGTACAGCTTTGTTGAATGTTAGGAATGTTAGGTGATATTTAAAAAAAAAACAAAAAAATCATACATTTTTTATTATTAAAAAATACAAAAATTAACAAACAAATTAAAAAAACACAATATCAAGAATACCCGAAATACTAAAAATCTTTGAATCTGCAAGAACATCCCACCAAATTATGAAAATACACAAAATTTCGAACAATACTAGAACTTTTCAGGTACTTCAATGCTGATTCAATTTCTTCGAAAATCTATAAAAGTTCATGAAATTTTTATTTCTGGAGCATTTAATTTTGAAATCTTTACAAATATCCATGAAAATGATGAAAATTTCTAGATCTGCTAGAAAATCTTGCGAAATTCAATGAACTAAAAAAAAAACGAAAAAGACTGAGAATACTAGTCAATACTAGTATTTCATTAGAAACTTAAAAATGCTGATTCAATTTTGAAAAAATCTACGCAAATTTTAGAAATCAATGAAAATGTGATATCCAGACCATTAAATTATGGAAATTTATATAAAAATCTATGAGGACTAGAAAATACTTCAAATTGTCATTGAATTCGGAATTCTTTATCCAGAACAGCCATTTTCCGGAACAACTGAAATCTAGGAATTCTTTTTTTATCCGGAATCCAATTTTTTGAATACTATCACACTCTGAAAAATACTCTTGGAGAAATTACCAACTTTTCTTGAAAGGGACCCTCGATTCCATAATAGTCATTTGCTTTTTGTTTATGGAAACAAAGTATCAGGGGCGTAGGCAGAAAAAAATGTCGGGAGGCATTTTTCTAAAAAATATTTTACATTTCGGAATTTTTAAGTTAGACAACTTTTGGAATCCGGAGTTGCACATTTTTCATGTTCGTTAATAATAGGATTCGATTTTTGTGATTTTCAATTAGTAACTGAGGTTTTAATTTTTTTTAACTAATACTTTTTGCATTCATACCACTCTAAAGATTATCCGATATGAGCTAATATGTGTTTCTAAAAAGCTTTCTCAAATTCGATGCTCTAGGAATCCAACTTCTAAAAAATTTATGTATTTGAATTGACTTTTGAACAAATTCTGACCAAACAGATAAAAAGTACGTCATAAATTTATATTATTTTCGTATAGTATGTTTTTCATCAAATTTAGTTGTATTTTCTAGTATTTTTATATTTTTCTAATATTTTAATGAATCGCTTAATTGATTTTCAGAAATCGATGCTATAGTATTGAATCTTTTAATGATTTTGAGAATTTAAATTGATTTTTCAGACAACAGTTTCTTTTATTAAGATTTTAAATACTTTAATTCCATATTTTTTTAGTATTTCTACCATAAAAGTATGTTTAATTCTATAAATTGTACCAATCAAATTGAACGTATTTTTATTGTTTCCCATATAAATTTCTGATTGAATTTATAAAATTATGTATAATTATGCTCCAGGACAGAAAGTTTTATAATCAGTATATCATCAGTTATATTATCAGTAGTTTCAAGAATTTATGATGTAATAACATTCATATAGATTTTTCATGCTTTATGTCGTTATTATTTTTTCGTGTTTTTGAAATATTCAAAAAATTTTGTTGCATTTTATGAAATTTTCATATATTTATAGAATATTTAGAAATTGATGGTCTAGAATCTAAAAGTTTAAAGATCATAGAGGCATTTGTCAAGATTTTTCAGAAAACAGTTTTTTCATCGAATTCAATGAATTTTATTATTCTTATAGAGTTTGTATAAATCGAAAAATTTTCAATTCTTTTATCTGGATATTATATACATTTCTAGAATTTGTTGATCTGAGCATGTAAAACCAATAATTTTTCCTTCTGAGTGACGGTTTTTACTTGATCCTAAACAAAGTTATGTTTTATTAGTTTCTAACCTGTTTTTTCCCCTTTGAAATATTGAAAAACATTTAAAAACAAGCCAAAAACTATGAAAATAACCCTTATCATTTAGTAGAAAAATTCTTATAATATTGCAAGAAACACTGCCATAGTTTCTTGTAGTATTTGCTCTGTAAGTTATCGTAAATACTGACAAAGTGTCATTCGGAGAACTCCTATAAAACTTTAGTAATTTATCTGAGAAGTTCTGAAATAAACTCATACAACACAATAACATATTTTACGTTTAGACAAAAGTTAACATTCCTATCGTTCTTTGAATTAACTAATATATGATACTCTAGCAAGAACTCCTATAACTGTATGAATTATGGCTACAGTATTTGGGAGTTATTGATAAAATTATATGAATCTTTACTATAATTTCAATGTCCTATAGTTAATGGTAACATTTAGTAGAAACGGCTTAGTAAAACCGCTGTTCAATATAAATAATAAAAAATTTGCATGCTTCATGCAAGAATTTTTTTGTGCTTGAAGAAGTTTGATAGTATTGAAAAAAATTAAAATTTTTAATCAAAGTTTGCTGGTTATTACACATCACATTCAACCGTGCCTTCGAGGAGCAAATACGAGTAATGTCGTATGTACTCGAGATATCGAGAATTAGGCCCAAGTAATATAGTGTCGCATTTCCTGTAGACATGCACTTGCTTTAAGCATTCTACACAAAACTTGAAACATGAGAAAAAAAACCAGCAGCCATCTGGTGAGCGCGCGAATTTTCAAAATTTGAATTACTTTATATTCGAATTTTGAAAATTCGCGCGCTCTCCAAGCGCTCACCAGATGGCTGCTGGTTTTTTTTCTCGTGTTTCAAGTTTTGTGTAGAATGCTTAAATGAAGTGCATGTCTCACGTTAATCAATGTGGTACTTTTTGGGCGTTCAACTCCGTAGAACGCGGGATCGATTCCCACCTAAGAGAAATTTTTTTTTTTAAATAATCGTTTTACAGCTTCATTGTGATTACTTTTTACTGTAAATAATGAATTATCTTTTTATTTTCCTGAAATATATATTAATAATTATCAACAACTCCGAGTACTCTGTGAGCTCGTGGCTAGTAGTCTGCGAGCTCACACGCAGGTTCACTGGGTTTTCTAGACATCGTGGGAAAACGTAGGTTTCTCCCCAATTGTGGTCTCACGGGTCACATTCTGTTATGATAAATCAACTTCTAAACTTAGATTCTGTCTGAATTTCGCCAATTTCGAACTAATAATCAAACCGAAAAGCAGGGAAAATTCATTAGAAGCCAAGTCTCTGCGCGAGTCAATCCGATTAATGTTCTTTCGTCATTACCTTTTTTGTTTAAATTAAAATTTACAATTCCCGTAATGGCTGCTGGCAAACAGAAAAGCCATTACCAAAGAGGGGATGAAAACTCGAGAGCTTTTTCCGCCGCGAAAAGTACAACTGCAAATACATTTAATCCTACAAAGGAGGGGAATTTTCCGCAAGCTCGGACAAAGCATCGGCTGTTAATACTTAATGCTACCTCGCGAATCGAATTAACGCGGGTCGATGAAAAACAGGGCATGTAGTACGTGCCTCTTGGGCATTTATAAGTGCAGCGTCATTTACCTTGGAATTGTAGTTCCATTCCTGGTTCCCTTTGCTGCCGTGGCAAGGGTACAAAATAACGCCTTTGCCACTGTAATCCAAGCAGTACTCGTCCCTGCGAATTTCCCCTGTTTTGCTCATCATCCAGTACTGCGAAAATAACAGATTCGTTTTGAAATTTCCTCTGTATTTCGGCAGACACTACACTGTCTGACCGAAATAACTTCTTTCTTCCTCATTTCAACAAAACCTGTCAGAAAAGATGAATTACACTGTACAACGAATGTATTGACGACTTGGGAAATTTCCAATAGTTTTTCAATATTCAGAAACAAATATTTATGCTGTCAAAAGATAAGAATCTCAATACTAAAACCAAAAAAATGAGAAACAATGTTTTAAACGAATTAAAATGACGGACTCCCATTCATTTTTGGAGACAAACAGTCTTCATTGTCTCCGCATTAAAGGGGACAATGAAGACTTTTTTTCTCCGAAAATAATTTTTTGCTTCAGAAATGAGATCTTCGTCTCTAAAAAAATATATATTCGTTTTTGAATATTAAAAAACAATTGATATTATTGTTTAGAAATTGTTGGATTGCAAAAAAATTAACAAAATGATTTTTTAAACAGCTCTTTTTCAAGTTAATAAATAAATAAATGTCTTCCCTTTCATGTTTTCCAATTATTTACGAAACATTGGTTCTGTGAATTTTTTCACGTACAAATAGTTGCTATGAATGTTTTTTCTTGCAGATTTTATATCCGTTGTCGAATTCGCAAAAAAATTATATAAAATTACGTAACACAAAATTTAAATTAAATATAAATGAATGATAATGTTTTAACATTTTTGAATACAAAACTGAGAAACTTGAAAAACATTGAAATATTACGAAGAATCCTACTGACTCATTGGAAACTTTTGAGTAGTGTTATATATGTTTGAAGTTTCAAAAATCGAAAATATCAAATTCGCGAAATTTTTGAAATTCTAGAAAATGGTAAAGGATTTCGTATTAAATATTGTGTTCGGGAACATATTTTTTCTAAATATGCACAGTAACGTTTTTTTCAAATTTTGGACAAATATGTGAAATATTTAAGGAAGTATATTTATATTATATTATATATCTTCGAAATATGCAGGTATAATAATACATTTTATACTTTGAACACGAATTTGGAATACTTGAAAAGTATTTTAAAATAATGAAAAATCTCTTTAAGTTGTACAAATTTTCATAAAATTTTGAAAGTTTTAAGTATAGCTGGTTGGATGTTGAAAAATTTGAAAATAATGAAAAAATATCAAAAGCTGTCAATTATCAGTAAAAATCAAAACTTTCAGAATTTCATAAAATGTTCACTAGTTTTGTAAACTGTGTTCATTATTATATTTCTTCATAATATGCATGAATATATATTTTTTTAATTTTTGCATGAAAAATTTGCAACACTTGAAAAGTATCATAAAATAAAGAAAAATTTTGATAAGTGATACTAATTTTCATTAAATTCCGAAAATTTTGAATAGTCTTCATGATGATTCAAATTAAAAAATTTTTGAACATCAGAAAATATTTGAAGTTTGAAAGATTGTCAACAATTCTTAGAATTTTAGAATTCGGTAGAATTTCAGAAAACGTGAAATAATTTCGTATAATATTGTGTTCATTATCATATTTATTATTCTTTTGAAATATTTACATAATTTTTTCATTTTCAAAGGAAAATCTAAAAAACTCGAAAAGTGTTAAAAAATTACAAAAATCTTCATGAGTTGGACAAATTTGCATAATATTTTGAAAGTTTTGGATAGTCAGTATGGTGTTAAAAATTGAAGAAATTTCTACAAATCAGAAAAACATAAGAAATTGCGATGATTATCAATAATTCTAGAATAATCAAAAGTTTTGTAGAATTTAAGAATATAATCATTGATTTTGTAAATTGCGTTTATCGTAATTTACTTCGAAGTATAGATAATAATACCTTTTTTTATTTTTGAATAAAAATTTGGAATACTTGATCAGCATTTAAAAATTTGAATTTTCTTTTGCATAAGTTGGACGAATTTTTATAAATTATGAAAATTTCAATCTTCTCTTATAAAGTTCGATGTTTTTCAAATTTTTTGAAATCAGAAAACATTTAAAATGTCAAAGATTGTCAATAATTCTGAATAATTTGTAGAATTTTAGAAAATGTACGTGAATTTTGTGAATTTTAGAAATTTTCGAAAATGCAGTAGAATATTACAGAAACTGTATGTAATCTTTAGTAATTTGTAAATCGAAAAGTTTTCAATCAAAATCTAGAATTTCAGCAAAATTTCATAAATTCTGTAAGTTTTGGAAGGTTCAAGGAGTCAAAAAAATTACAATTTAAATTTATGCATTTTACGAATTCTACAGTGGATAAGAAAAAGTATGCAAGAAAAAAACGTAGACAACAACATTTTTTTCATTAAAAAAATGACTTATATTTCATGAATCGAGGCACATAAAAGGATAAATATTTCATTATCTTATGACTTGAAAATAAAGGCTAATTAAAAAAAAAATCCACCTTTTTTCATATAGGTTTCGTCAAAATGAGAATTTGAGTCAGTGTTATGGGAATATAGAAATGCCAGTGATTATTATCAAGTTTTGTGTCTTTTACATCTATAATGGTAGATTTCCATGATCGTGAAAACTCCCAAGGAACAGTAAAATAATTTATATACAGTTTGCGTTTAATTTATACACAAATTTAAGTGGAAAATTTACGAAAATCTCCCCATGTAGGTTTCAGAAGTTTACGAACATTTCCCGAATTTCGTGGAGTGCTTTTATGCGGATGATAAAAAAAAAAAAAATTATGGAACAGTAATTTATTGAAGCGTAGTAAAAATATGTACTACAAAACACTGCAAAGTATTATAAATACTGATAAATCTATAAAAGAACTAAAAATATTTTAAATAAATTAAAAATAGTAGGAAATCCTTTAAAATTTCATAATAACTACGAATTTTGAAAAATCTGAATATCTAGGCACTCAAAAAATATAAAAATATAATACTTTCGAAAATTCTTTGAGCTTTGAATCAAATTCTAAACTTTTCTATTCAAAACTTAGTAATTTGAAAATCGGGGAAATCTGTTTCTACGATTAGAATACGTCAATGAAAAATAAAATTTTAAACATTAAAAATTTGCGAATCTAATAGTTGTGTAATTTTGGAATTCGAAAAAATGAACTATGGAAATCAGATTGTCGAATATTAAAAATTATAAAATCCCGAAGGAAATATATTTTTCCAACAAATCCCTTAAAAGTGCTTGCAATATTATATGTATAAATGTTATCATGTTTTTGTGAAATTCTCGTAATTATTCTGAAATAATAATTTTCAGAAAATATGACACAATACATAGATATATAGTTACTGGCATTCTGTGGAAATCGAAGAAACGATTTAATTAGTAGTACTTAATTGTAATTAAGGATGAAAGAGTTTTAACAAGCAATGTAAAAGACAGGGTTTGTGGTTTCAGCATATTTACATAAAAAGTACATGCAATCAGTTTTTCAGTTTACCCATCTACAACTACTGCAAATTATTTTATAATAATTCGCACAAATTTAATACCCGTTTTCCATAAATTTTGTTATTTCGTAAAGAAATTTGTTTCAATTTTCAATGATATTGTTCAAATAGAAAAATATGAGAAAAACAATAAATTTTTATTACACGAGGAATATTCTTTCATTTTTATGACTTCAATTTTATTTCATTGCATTATTTTTATTTGATTCTACTTATGAAAATTATGAATTAGGCAGTACATAGTTTTGACTTGTTGGAATGTGCATTTTCATACTTCTAAATTCGAAATTTTTTTTGAATCTAATAGCAATTTATCCCTGGTATTTTGGGTTTTTATAAAGTTTTTATAAAACTCCTTATTAAATTTCGGTTTTTTTATGAAATCCTGCAATAAATTTTATAAAGAGTTTTATAAAAACTTTATAAAAACCTAAATGACTGGGGATGCTTGAATTCATGTTTAAAAAATTTCTGAAGCTACTTTTACAACATTAATGAATTATATAGAAGTTTCAAAAAAAGCACAAGCTTCTTGGAGTCGAATGAAATTTAATATAAATTATCGAGTTTCGTACCATGATAACGAAATTACAACCAGCATACATAATGAGTGCATGTCTTTTTTAAGACACTTGAATTATTATTTAAAACGTGTGCACTCGAAAGATTCGAGTCAGAAATATCATATAAACATAATGTATGATTTATTTTTCATGATTTATTTTTATTGTTCAAAAAGAAAATGTTGAAGGACAAACTTTCTTTTGGCAGAAAATGTATTTTGGAAATACCTCATTTTGGAATATATGTTTTGGAACTGATCCTTGATTGGGAAAAAAAGTTACAAATTTTACTTCAATCTACCAAAGTCAGTTTACAATAAACTGCAAAATTTCCAACGTCTGATATGCAGCCACAAATTTTCGTGGACTCGTCCGACGAAAAAAATTTCATCTCCTGAAAATGTTTTCCCTTGAGTGCAACTTTCAGCAAGATCCCCGATAAAAGTTTTCGTGTAATCCGAAAGCTTAACTAACTTGTCCGGCGAGATTAAAAGATTCGAGTGCAACAAGCTCTATTTCATCGAGTAAAAAGTGCGCCAGGCAGGAATAATTGAAGCAGATTTCATAAGCTCGTGGGAGAAACAGCGAAGGAATGAAATGAAGGCAATTAGGCATTTCTCGCGAGAAATTTCGGCAAGCGACGTACGAACATAAATTGCTACGCCGAGCGCGCTTTGATTACCTCGTGCCCTGATTTGTAAGATAAACCCTAACAAATTTTGAGCAAGTTATTCCTACCGCATCACATTTTTCAACTTAAATCATGGTAAAAGAAAATCGCAACTTTCTTCCCTGATGGAAAGGAAATCAGTCTGGAGTTTACAATTCGAAAGTTTTTGGCTCGAGTAATTTTCCAACGCAAATTTGACTACTTATGCAGGTTTTGAATACCTTAGGTGGGAAAGATTTTCATTAGAATTTTCAGGGAATGAGATTTCGGGTGGTATATGAAATTATCAGGATGAAAGTTGTGACACTAAGGAATATGGGAAAAATATTCATTTCATGTACACTCTCACAAATTTCTCTGTTTAATTTCCCATACTGTCTATGAAAATTATAAACCTTCTATGAATTCGAAGTGTTCATTTAATATGAAGCAGACATTAAAATCATTTTTCGACATAGTGAATTTTTTTTGCAGCAGATTTTCCCTGATTTATCAACAGCTATTTCATAATAACAAAAATTATACTGTATATTTGATTATATGCGAAAGATATTTTGAAATATTCAAACATGCAGTGTCTGAAAATGAAATTATTAAAAATAAAAAATATTGAAATTAATATTTTTAATATGAAAACAATAAATTTGATATAAATTTCTTTGAAATCCTTTTCATATACATCTCTATGAAATTTCAAACACGATTTTAAGAGAAAATCTAAAAAAGATGTTTAAAATTTCGGATTTTCGAATTATCGAATTTCACGTGTCTCAGTTCACGAAATATTAGTCCTTTTTTTCGGTAAAAAAACCATTATACGCGTTTTTTTCGCATTTTGATAAATTGAGACACATGAAAAAGTGAATATTCATAACTACACTACACAATACAAGAAAAAATTCTAGAAAAAAGTAGCCAATAAGGTTATTTAAGACCTTTTGAACTAAACTACTAAAGATTTTTGCAAAGTTGAAAGAATTTATTGACAACTTGGGCAATTATCAATCGTTTTTCAATATTCAAAAACAAATATATATATGTTTTCAAAGGTCATTGTTGAAGTACAAAACTAGAAAAAAAATGTTAACAAATTCGAAACACGATTCTCATTTATTTTCGAGAAAATAAAGTTTTCATTGTCCCCGCATCACGGGCGGTCATTGAGCAGCGTTTCGACCGTGACGGATTTCTCTCACTCGTAAGAAGTTTGAATGATTTTCAAAATCTCCGAAATAGATTCTTCATTGCCCTCCTTGATGCGGGGACAATGAAGACTTTAATCTTTAAAAAATGGTTGCAAATCGTCATTCTAATTCGTTAAATTGTTCTTTTTTCTGCTTTTGGCTTCATAAATGAGACCCTTATCTATAAAAACATATATTTTCGTGTTTAAGTTTGAATATTGAATTTGAAAAATGACTGAGAATTGACTAGATTGTCATTATATTTGTAAAATTGAAATCATATCCCTTTACACTTTACTGAATACCTTGAATGAAAAAATGATTATTCGAGTGAGAATCTTGATTTTTATGAAAATTTGATATCGGATATGAAATCTGTAAGAAAGAAATGTTAAATGTTGTTTTGTACGTGAAAGAAGGACAAATGTTTAGTAAACTGAGACACATGAAAAAGTAAATATTTATAAATATACTGTGCAATAAAAGAAAAAAATCCTAAAAGACAGTAGCCAATAATGGTTGTTTAAGACCTCTTGAATTAGACTACTAAAGGTTTTTGCAAAGTTAGCTCATTTTCTTAATTTATTTGCAATCAAACGAATTCATTAACAACTTGGGAAATTTTCAATTATTTTTCAATCTTCAAAAAAAAATATATATATATATATATATATGTTTTCAAAGGTCAGAATTTTGAACCTGTAGCAAAAAATAATAATTTTGTCAGCAAATGTGAATAACAACTCCCATTTACTTTCGGGAAAAAATTCTTCATTGTCCCCGCTTCACGGACAGTCATTATGTACTCAACCGTAAACTGTGATGAATTTCTCTCATTCGGAAGAAGTTCGAATGACTTTCAAAATGTCCGAAATAGATTCTTCATTGTCCTTCTTGATGCGGGGACAACGAAGACTTTTTGTCATCTAAAATGAATGGGAATTTTTCTCTTCAACAAAATGAGCTAAGTTTGCTAAATCCTTCAGTAGTTTGATTGAAGAGGTCTCAAGTATCCATAAATATTGGCTACTTTGGTTGAGGTGATTTTCAAAAACAATTCAAAACAACAGCTTATTTAAAAAAAAAACGCTTTGTAGGAGCATTTTATCATTTCCAACAGGTTTCCTAAAAATGAGAAACAAAAAAGTTATTGAGGTCTCTCAGAGTTATCCCTTATTTCTTCGCAAAAGGCAGAAAAAAGGCAACAAATTAAACGGCGATCGCGAAACCTACGCTTTGTTTGTCAAAGCCAGTAATTGCAAAGAAAACATGCTCGTGCAAACCGCCTAACTCCTAAGGCAAAGCATTAGATCGAGCGTTTATGTCAGTGAACGGTTAGTGCTCATTAGCATGTTCCAAAGCTCAGCTCTGATTGTGAACGCGAGGCACGTCGTCGCCAATTCCCGGATGAAAAAAGAGCCTTTTGCCGGAGGTGAGTTAATTGAAAAACTCAGGGAAGTAGATTCTTATCAAGTCGACTCGTTAGTCCCGTGAAAACCATCACCTCGTTCGGTATATTTTCCGCTTTCTTTTTATTGTTCAAGTACAAGGTGCAAATGTTCTGGCAATCATTGGCAAAAGGAAAATTTAAGTGACTCAAGAATAAGTGAACTAGTAGGAAAATACGAGATTTTTTGATCACGTCATTAGTATTATTGGCAGAACCAAAAAATTAACTTGAACTTTTCAACAATTTGATGAATTTTTGTGTATAACAAGGAATATTCTTTGATTGATACATTTACTTATGTTTATTAAATGAAAGAAATGTTCGAAACATCGATAAATAATAGTCATATTTACAATGCCAAGTACATTTTCCCCTTGCTCCTCTTTGTACAAGTATTTTCCAATTTCCCAACACAAATATTGAAAATGATCGTTTTTGTAACCCGAAGAGTGTTGCAAAAATTAGTACTGTAAATTTCTTCTCTATTTTTATACTTATAATTGCGTCAACACTTCACCATTTTAAGTACTCGTGCTGAGAAAAATATTAAACTTTACTAGGGACGAAAAGTGTTTTTTGCGATTTTGAAATAAATAAAATGCTGCACTTATAGTCATCATATTTGTATGAAATTTAACATACAACCAAGAATAACATGATGTTACAAACTATGATATTTTTAGTTTGATAAAATAAGTTGATTAATAAATTATTAGTTGCAAGAACATATGGTAATTCGTAGCAAGTGAGACGAAACCTCACTTTGATTTTTGATCATTATCATAAATCGATTGTTCATAATCCTTGGAACATCACTGCAAAAGCTCTTGTTTGCAGGACAGGGAATTTATAATATTTTTGTTTTAGTATTTATTTTTTTAGTCAGGGGCGTAGGCAGAAAAAATTTTCGGGAGGGGTTTTTCTGAAAAATATTTTTCCTTCGGGATTTCATAACTTTTATTCTTTGACAGTATAAACACAAGAGAGCGATTTTGAAAGATTATACATTTCGGAATATGAAAGTTATACAACTTTTGGAATCGAGACCTGTACATTTTTCATATTCGTGAATAATGCAATTCGATTTTTGTGATTATCAATTAGTAACTGAGATTTCAATTTTTTTTACTACAATTTTTTGTATTATCTGATAGAGAGTAATATGAGTTCATATAGAGCTTTCTGAAATTCGATGCTCTAGGAATCAAAGTTCTGAAAAATTTATATACATGAGTTGATTTTTGAGAAAATTTTAACCATACAGATACTTCATAAATTTATATTATTTCCGTAAGGTATGTTGTTCATCAAATTTTGTAGTGTTTTCTGGTATTTTTATATATTTCAAAAATTTCTATGGTTCGCTCAGTAGGTTTTTAGAAATTTATGCTATGGTATTGAAATTTTAAACGATTTTGAGAATTAAAATTGACTTTTTAGACAAAAATTTGTTTTATAAAAATTTTCAATATTTTTACAATTATGTTTTATGTTTACTTGTATAAATTGTATGAACTGAATTGAATGTACTTTTATTGTTTACTGTATAAATTTACTGAATGATTTCTAAAAGTATTTATAATTATAGTATTAAATTAATAAATATGCTTCAGGACGGAAAGTTTCATCAATTTCTAATGAAAATTATGCATACAAAACTTTCATACATTGAAGATTTCTACGTACATAGTAAACTGGTAAGCAAGTAAACTGGTGAGCTAGTAAACTAGAAGACTAGTAAGCTAGTGAACTAATAAATTCCTAAAAAAGTGAGCTGGTAAACTAGTTGAATAACAAACTGATAAGCTAGTAAACTAATTAGCTAGTTAAATAAAAACTAGTAAGCTAGTAAACTCGCTAACAAGTAAATTAGCAAACTTGTAAACTGGTAAAATAGTTAACTAGTAAGCTAATTAACTAGTAAACTACTAAGCTAGTTAGCTAGTTGAATAAAAACTAGTCAGCTAGTAATCTAGTAGACTAGTAAGCTAGTAAAATCGTTAACAAGTAAATTAGCAAACTTGTAAACTGGTAAAATAGTTAACTAGTAAACTAATTAACTAGTAAACTACTAAGCTAGTTAGCTAGTTAAATAAAAACTAGTCAGCTAGTAATCTAGTAGACTAGTAAGCTAGTAAAATCGTTAACAAGTAAAATCGTTAACAAGTAAATTAGTAAACTTGTAAACTGGTTAGCTAGGTAACTAGTAAGCCTATATAAATAGTAAACTACTGAATTACTAAAATGGTTAGCTTGTAAACTAGTTAAATAAAAAACTGATAAACTAGTAAACTAGTTAGCTAGTTAAATAGAAAACAAGTAAGTTAGTAAACTAGTAGGCTAGTAATATAGTAAACTAGTTAGCTAGTTAAATAAAAAACTAGTTAGCTAGTAATCTAGTAGACTAGGAAGCTAGTAAACTCGTTAACAACTAAATTAGGAAACTTATAAACTGGTAAGCTAGGTAACTAGTAAGCTAATTAACTCGTAAACTGCTATACTACTAAAAAGGTAAGCTTGCAAACTAGTTAAATAAAAAACTGATAAACTAGTTGACTAGTTAGCTAGTTAAATAAAAAACTAGTTAGCTAGTAATCTAGTCGACTAGTAAGCTAGTAAGCTGTTTAACAAGTAAATAAGTAAACTTTTAAACTGATAACCTTGTTAAATAGTAAGCTTATTAACTAGTAAACTACTATTAAATAAATACTTTTAGTCAAATAAAAAACTGGTCAACTAGTAATCTAGTAAACTAGTAAACTAGTACAATCGTTAACAAGTAAATAAGTAAACTTGTGAACTGATAACATTGTTAACTATTGAGCTAAATAACTAGTAAACTATGTACTAGTTAGCTAGTTGAATAAAGAATTGGTCAGCTAGTAATCTAGTAAACTAGTAAGCTAGTACAATCGCTAACAAGGAAATTAGTAAACTTGTAAACTCGTAAGCTAGGTAACTAGTGAGCTAATTAACTAGTAAACTACTGAATTACTAAAAAGGTAAGCTTGTAAACTAGTTAAATAAAAAACTGATGAACTAGTAAACTAGTGAGCTAGTTGTATAAAAAACTTGTAAGCTAGTAAACTAGTAAGCTAGTAATCTAGTAAAATAGTTAGCTAGTTAAATAAAAAACTAGTCAGCTAGTAATCTAGTAAACCATTAAGCTATTAAACTCGTTAAAAAGTAAATTAGTAAACTTGTGAACTGGTAAGCTAGGTAAATAGTAAGCTAATTAACTATGAAACGGCTAAACTACCAAAAAGGTAAGCTTGTAAACAAGTTAAATAAAAATCTGAAACTAGTAAGCTCGTAAACTCGTCAACAAGTAAATTAGTGAACTTATAAACTGGTAAGCTAGTTAACTACTAAACGAGTAAACGTGTAAGTTAGTAAATTATTAAACTAGTAAGCAAGTATACTAATATACATGTAAGCTTGTAAACTAGTTAGCTAGTTAACTAGTAAACGAGTAAATTATGAGGCTAGTAAGCTAATAAACTAGTGAACTCATTTTCACATTTTTCCAGTTTAATATACGAAACCCTGGAGGATTTCTAAGTATTTTTACAGATTGCTTATATTTTTGTGAATTGCTACAGATATTTTCAAACTCGATGCTTATTATTATATTTATTTGTATTATTATATTTATTTGTATTATTATATTTAGAATTTGATTCTCTAGATTATCGATCATAGATTCATTCGTCGAGATTTTTCAGATAACAGTCTTGTCATAGAATTCAATTAATTTTATTATTATTTTTGAGTTAGTCTGAATCGAAAGATTTTTGAAACTTTCACATTGATTTTATTAGATTTCTACAATGTGATGATCTAAGATACAAAGTTTGGTGAGTTTTTAGCATTTTCGTAGATTTTCATTTTTCACGATCATTCACTGGGTTGCAACAATTTTTATGATTCTAATTTTCTACGTAATCCTACGTATTGATTATTTTTACTTCTCTATTCAATATATACTCCTAACGTTTTCATGCATTTTTCGTAACTTACATTTTCATTGTTTATCGATGTAACTTTTTTCATTTTTACATTTAAACTTTATTGATTTTATCAGAATTTCGGGAGGGGTTCGGACCCCCAAAACCCCCTTCTGCCTACGCGCCTGTTTTTAGTATTGCAGTGAAAAAATTCAATTTTTTTCTTTTTTCCGAGGCTCATATCTAAACCCTCGTTCGCAAAATCTGTTTCGTCCCTAGTGGCGTAACGTGCACCAGTTATCCCATTGCGAATTTCCGAACAACCCCTCGATCGTATACCTGGTTGCCGCCCTGATTATGGCACTGATAAAGGCCAACCGGTTGGTGCAGGTTTTCCGGTTTCCCCGGCGAGTCTACACACATGTCATTGCTCCCCCCCTTGATTCCAAGCTGCCTTATCTGCATTAACATCCAGCAAAAGTGTCCTCGAATCAATTCCACCGCAATAATAATCGGCAAATAATCGCGAACGCTTTTTCATATTGCGCATGAACAAAACGACACAAAAGCTTGCGTGAACAAAAACAAAAACAACGTGACACTCATTTCGCAGCAGGCGTACCTAAATGCATGCCGATGGGTTGCTTACAAAAAACGAATGGGCAAGTAATTAAAAATGGGATTGTGTGTGACTGGTAACAGTCACTTGTGATGGATACTTGTAATGCATTATTTCATTGATTTCGGGTCTATAAATCCGAATCAGTCGAATATGACGGATTAAGAGGAATGCGGCAACAGTGAATCTGTCAAATGTGTCCGGACAAAATAAATCTGTTGTGATCTTGAAGGTGATACAATGAAGATGAAGGAAATACTCTTGGAGAAATTACCATAAACCTTAGGACTTTTTCTGAAAGTGGCCTTCAGTTCAAAAATACTCGTTTGCCTTTTGTTCATGAAAAAAAGTGAACATTCTGAGAAAGTCACTGAAAGATTGCTTCTTTCATCAACACTATCAAGCATACGAAATTTTTGATGAAAACTGTTGTACGTGGCACACGATGGATGTTGATGAGTTGAAAAATTCCGTGGTTTGTAATAAAAGAAGATTTAATTTTTAATTTAATTTAATTTTTTTTTATCTAAATAATTTACTTGCTTACTAGTTCACTAGTTTACTAGCTCACTAGCTTATAAGCTTACTAGTTTTTTATTTAGCTAGCTTAATTGTTTACTAGCTTATCAGTTTTTTCATTTAACTAGCTAACTAGTTTACTAGCTTATTAGTTTTTTTTATTTAACTAGCTAACTTGTTTACAAGCTTATTAGTTTTTTATTTAACTAGCTAAATAATTTACTTGCTTACTAGCTCATTAGCTTATAAGCTTACTAGTTTTTTATTTAGCTAGCGTAATTGTTTACTAGCTTATTAGTTTTTTCATTTAACTAGCTAACTAGTTTACTTGCTTATTAGTTCACTAGCTTAAGAGCTTACTAGTTTTTTATTTAGCTAGCTTAATTGTTTACTAGCTTATTGGTTTTTTTTATTTAACTAGCTAAATAGTTTACTAGTTTACTAGTTCACTAGCTTATAAACTTACTAGTTTTTCATTTAACTAGCTCAGTTGTTTACTAACTTATTAGTTTTTTTATTTAACTAGCTAACTAGTTTATTTGCTTACTAGTTCACTAGCTTATAAGCTAGTTTTTTATTTAACTAGCCCAGTTGTTTACTAGCTTATGAGTTTTTTTTATTTAACTAGCCTACTTGTTTACTAGCTTGTTAGTTTTTTTAGTTAACTAGCTTAGTTGTTTAATAGCTTATTTTTTTTTTTATTCAACTAGCTAACTTCTTTACTAACTTATTAGTCTTTTCATTGAACTAGCTAACTAGTTAACTAGCTTACTAGTCTACCAGTTTACCATTACAAATGAGACAAGTTTACTAGTTTACTAATAAACTAATTTACTTCTTAACGAGTTTGCTAGTTTACTATTTTTCTTTTTCACTTGTTTACTATTTTACTATTTCACGGTTTTATGAGTTTACTAGTTTACTAGCTTACATTTTTATCAGCTTACCAATTTACTTGCTTACTAGTGTACAGGCTTTGTGATTGAATAGAAATCTTTCAATACATAAAAATTACCTGGAAATAATTTTCTAAGAAATTTCTATAATCTGGAGAGTATTAATTTATTAATCGGTCCTGGAGTGCATTAATTAATATAATACAATAATTACATATAATTTTTGAAATAACTCTAGAAATTCATAAATAAAACAATAAAAATACATTCGATTCGGTTTACATAATTTATACAATGAAGCATACTCTTAATTGTAGAAATAATACAAAAATATTGAATAAAAGTATTGAAAATCTTAATGTAGGAAACTGTCGTCTGAAAAATCAATTTAAATCCTCGAAATCGTTGAAAGTATTAATACCATAGCATCAATTTCTAAAAATTTATTGAGCGATCCATAAGAATATGAGAAATATATAGAAATACCCGAAAATAGTAAAAAACTGAATAAATAATATATCATATGAAAATAATAAAAATTTTTTATATACCTTTTATCTGTGTGGTTGAAATTTATAAATATTTTTGAAGTTCGATTTTAAGAGCATCGAATTTGAGAGAGCTTTATTGAAAAAAAGTATTACTAAAAGAAATCGAAACTTTAGCTACTAATTAAAAATCACAAAAATCGAACTCCATTATTTACGAACATGAATAATGTGCAACTCTGGAATCCGAAAGTTATATAAGTTTCAAATTTCGAAATGAGAAAAATATCTCAAAATTGCTATCTTGTAACCATATTGTCAAATATTAAAAATTATGCAATCCTGAAGGGAAAATATTTTTTAGAAAAACCCCTCCCGAATATTATATATGATAATATAACTATAGTAATTTATCTAAGAAGTTGTGAAATAAACTGACCTCGAGAACATATTTTACGTTTGGATAAAGGTAAAAATTCGTATAGTTGTTTGAATTTACTATTATATGATACTCTAGCAAGAACTTTATTGATAAAATTATACGAATCTTTACTATAATTTCAATGTCCAATAGTTATGGTAATTTCTCCAAGACTTCATAAAGATATATCGCTCCGTAAAATTCAATTATGTATCTTGAAAAGTGTGAGAATGAATACGTCAACAAGTAGCTCAGTTGGTAGAGCACTCGACGCGTAATCAAGAGGTCCCGGGTTCGGATCCGGGCTTCTGACGGATTATTTCTCACATTTAAATCCAATGAGAGGAATTCCACTCCGGGAGACCATACTCTTACACTTCTCCAAGAGTGTTTTTCTAAGTGCCACAAATGGGCCAAATACTTAAAACTGAATCGAATGATTCTTCCTTTATATGAAAAAATCACTATTACATCAAATATCCCCAAGTGATCGTTACCAGGCCCAATTTGAACATTTGTGGAGCAAAACACAAAAAGCCCAATATGTATACGCGTGTCTCAAATTTTCCAAGTCCACGTAGACAACATTTATAACATTTTCATTCATAAATTGGGGTCGCTAAACCTCAGAATAGCACCTTCTATGAAACGTTTGCGAAAGTGAATAACCCTACGCTTTTCATGGCCGGCAATCAAGAGGATCCTCGAGTCTCGATAGCTCATTTAGCCTCTTAATTACCCGTTTGATAAACGCCGATTAATTCTTGCATCCCGCGATTGAACGTCAAGAGGATTTACACACTTTCCTCTCATTGTAATGAGCGGCCCGAGAGGTCCACGCAATTAATGCACGCGAAATTCGAGACGCGCATTTGCATCAGGCTTGTTAAACGGTCTTTTATTCACCTCGGCGCATAAAATGCTGTAAATGCCTAGAAGAAAAAGCTGCTTTTGATGAGCGCGAGATTCGCAGGACGAGTCGCAACCGAGAGAATCAATAAAATCAGAGGTTTTCCTGTACTCGGCTTCGCCTTGTCCTAGACTTCTCGCGCTTTTCGGAGTTTTTTTTTTTGATTGCATGGTATATTATTTTCTGGCTTTGAACATTCTTCTGCTGTGCGTTGCTGGGGGTAAGGGGAGGTAGAACTGCAAATTTTCTAAATTGATTTTGTACCTGGTTACCGCCCTGGCCGTGGCATGGGTACAAACCGGCGGGTTTGTGCAATTCGGATTTTCTGGCCGGTGAATCCAGGCACGTTTTGCCGCCGAGTCCGAGGTTGCGAACCTAAGGTTAGTGTGGTTAGTGTGATAAATTAGAGGGATGTACATAAATTTTTAGTTTGGTTAGGTAAAAGGCTACAAATTTAGAATGAAATTGGTGAATATGTTTTTGAGGGTGGACTTGGGAGATAATAATTTTTTGATTGATACAGAATTTCAACAAGTAATTGATAAAAAAAGTGCTCAAAATTCAAGTAAATTCAATTATTGTTTTTCGAGAAAATAAGTCAACAAAATCAATAAGGTACACATTGAATTTCAAGAAATCTCTATTTCAAACTCGAGATTTTGAAAAACAAACTTTGGAATTGGAATTTTGAAAAATGAAGAACCTTTGTGAAACAGTAAAAACTTGAGTTTGGAGAAGATTTGTAATATCTTACAGTAGCATGTACAAATAGAATTGTAATAAACACAATTTTTTAAAAATAATGTTAATTATATAAGTTATAACTAATGCTAATTATTGATTTTCAATCTTTTTTATGTTAATTATTATATCTCTGAAAATGGGGACTTGAGATTTCATTTTTTACGAATTTCAAATACACATAATGTAAAATTACAGGTGAGAAAAATTGCAGATCTTGAAAAATCGACTATTTAAAAATGAAAAATTTTAATAACTTCACACAGCAAATTTTAAGGATGGAATACAGTGGTGTTGAAATTTTTTCGTTAAAGAAAGAATCAAATTGAAAATGTTTCAAAATTTTTGAATCATGAAAAATAAAATTGTCATTCTTTTAAATTTTCAAGACAAGTTTCAAATGTGACAATTCAAGAAAATTAAACGAAGTTTTGAATTCTTCGTTTCTATAACTCGAAAATAATAGCAATCTACAAATCAGTGACCAAAAAATCATTGAAAACAAATTCCATTATGAAAATATAAAAATACAGAATTATTACAATAAAAGACGCGCAATCGTAAGTTCAAAAAATAAGATACTTTGAAAATTCAAAGATTCTTAAAACTTGAAAAATTGTGTTTTTGAAAATAGTTCGCCAATGATCGAAAATTTTCAAAATTTTGAAAACAATACTTTTCCTCTTCTGGTGCACATTTTATATCATCTTCCCAAGATGATTGAATATGTTATCTAGATAATAAAAAATAAATCTATAAGCAACTAATTTTTTATTCTTTCTTTCTTTCTCAACTTTTTAATATCAAGATGTGAAACATTTGAATGAGATAGATTGAAAAAAAAAGTATTGCAATGACAGATTGAAAATTAGTTCCAAATTGCTATTTCATCTTGCATAAAAACCAAGTTTGAGTGACATGAAAGTTAAAAGAGTTTGGTGCTTGATTTCCTGTCATTTTCATGATGGTAAAATCGATAATACTGAAGCTTTGCTCGTTTGTAATTTGATAACTCTGAAACGAAATTGGCTCCACGACTGATTTCCCGGATTTTTATTAAAAATATCGTGGAATAATCAAACGAGCACAAAGCCAAAGGATTAAATGTGCTTCGTTATAATTTCGGTATTTCCAGATTTCCGTTAATTAATTTTCTTTCTGCAAAACGGAAATACAGATTTTCCCGAAAGTTAATTGCAAATGTGAATCTCGGCATGAAAATAGAAGATGAAATTTCGGGAAGTTGGGATGTAAAAATTCTGTTGCTGAAGACTTACACTTCCGGAAGTAAAAAAATTGGAGAAAGTACTTCACTTTTGTTTTAAATTATTTTTGTAGAGAAAAATCACATATCCACGATATTACTTGAAGCTTTGGTTGAATTTTAATTAAAACGTCGTGCATTGGTTTCATTTGCTACAGAGTTTTAATTATCGGTAAATTTTCACGGGTTTTCAGTTTTTTTCAGGCTCGGTAATTTCGATCTTTAGCTTTGAATATTGCATTTTTTATATTCATTGATAGTTTTTTACTGTCATTCGTTTTAGGTTCTAATTTATTGTCACTCACATGAACGTTTTCAGATAAAAAATCATGATTCACGAAATTCTTTTCCACCGAATCTTTTTCACGAAGAACGAAAATCGATCACTAACTCCATGTACGAGTATTGCAATTTTATTATCTCTCCAGTTCAACCTCTAACAATATAAGCTCTCGTTAAAAAAAGCAATGTAAAATAAAGGAAGAAAAACAAATCTCTTTATGCAAATATTGCATTTCGAATGATATCATAAGGGAAAAATGTTTTTTCCTTCTTTATTTTTACTAGGTTAATAGTTCCTTGTAACTCTAAAATTTACGAAAATCTTATGATGAATTCACATGGCCAGCCTCTCGAAAACTCTAATTTTTAGCGAGTAATTTTTTTGCTGTTTCTTCATCCATAAATATTGAAAGTTAAAAGAGTTCAGTGCTTGATTCGCCTCTTCTGATAATGTTTGGATTCATTTTATTATTGATCATAATAATTATCCAAATGTCATTTTTTACGGAAATTTCCCTGAAATTTTCAGTGTTGAAAATCAAGCCAATTTTCTGATGTATAGAGTGCTTTGATGAAAAACTAATTTAGAACTTAATTACTTTCATAATTTTTTGTTTTTTTCCTCTTCTTCTTGTGTGATTAAAATAATCTCTTCGAATTCAAACTGCTCTATTATCGACTCCATGATATCGAGAATTCTGGGATATCATCGATATAAAAAGATTCTTCATTTTCATTACATTATTTTTTGCAAATGAAATCACGATGAAATTCGCGTTGTTTCGTGAACGCGAGAAAAAGTAGAAACGATCATCGTGAAAATCAGAGTTACAAGGACCATTGTTTTGCGTGTACCCGAGCACACGTTTTTGGCGGATGCAAAGCAGTTTCGGATTCCGGCTGTAAAAAGTTTTGCCCGTGGTTTCGGCGGCACCTGGAAAAAAGGGTTTATTAAAGCGCGGCTTTGTTCCACCGCTATGGTTTCCGGCGCTGGGCTTCCGAGCCCGTTGAAATGGCTGAAATATCCGGCTGGATTCGGCTGAAGCCTGAGCGACAAGGGACCAAACATGTGGCGAACCTCTCGATTATGAAATCTCAAAAGAAACGCATCGAAACCTCTGTTGGACTTTTTCCCTAATGATCGCAGGGAATATCATATTCAATAAACCGTTTAAATTATTCTTCAAATTGACAGAAAATTTTCATTTTTACTGAAAAAAATTACTTATCTGAGTGGATTCTAGTGAAGATCATTTTTTTTTATTTGCGTAAAAAATCCAGAAAATCAGTACACTGATTTTAATTGGCAGCACGCGACTTTCGACCATTTTCGACTTTTGTTGACATTTGATGTTTATGCATATTTTGAATAGCAATTTATGGCATTTTTCATTTCCAAAATGGCGGACAATCGGTATAACTATCAGTGGTACCACACACACACGCCACGCCACATACACAGTAAAAAAAATCTTGCAGAATTACTAGGGTATAGTAGAGGTGTTACTACTTGCAGTATAGTCAATGTACTAGTACGAATTTACCAAAGTGTAGTAAATGAGCATCACCGGATAAAGTAGTTTTACAAGCGTCTAGTAAGTGTACTAAAAATGCGTAATAGTACACCTTTCAATATAGCAAATAAAACGACCTCCTTCGGAAGGGGTCGAATTACGACCGCTAGTAAATTTACTACATTGACGTAAGAGTGCTACCAAAGTATTAGAATCGCTGCAGCCGTGGTAAAAGTATCACCAAATCGTATTTATGCAATGAAATCGTCAAAGCGCAAGTTGGACTTGGCGTCCTGTTGCGTCTTTGGCGTCTTGTACCGTGGCGTATGTTGCTGCATTTTTATCGCGTCTTGCAGTGTCTTATGCGAAGATAATATTATATGTTCTCTTGTTCAGTTTGTGATGAATAAAGCAGTTTATATTGAATTCATTTTTATTATGTTGTTATTGCATAATCCGATTCATGCCATGCAAACCTAACCTCAAATTTCTCAGTACATTAAATATTTTCTAGTACGTTTACAAATTCCTAGTAATTTTATTAGTTTCAAGTACTTTTACTAGATCCTAGTACTTCTGCTACCTGTTGTAGAATCACTACAAGCCTGTAATTTTACCCCTTCCAAAGGAGGTCGTTTTATTTGCTAGCTTGGAACTGGTAGTTCGGCAAGATTTTTTTTACTGTGTATGCACATATGAATACTTATGGCGCTTTGAGCGCCTCTAGCGGCGATTTCGAGAACTCCCGTAAACAATCATCATAGTAATGAAAACAAATAAAATAAAATCGAGCTGATACCGATTTATCAGCTCATAATTAAATAAAGTACGTCGAAATTCGACGAGAAAATCGCGTTGGTGGTCGCTGCCAAGGCGACTAGGAATATTGGAACCGTAAGCAATGTCGATTGCTTCGAATTAAGCTTCCAAATACCGGTATGAAATAGCGAAGTGGAGTTAAAGTGCTAGGTTTCGAGTAAATAAGGAAACTCAGTTTTTCCTATACTATATATATATTCACATGACATTATTAGATTTAACTTTTTTCAATGTAGTGCTTGGTGTTTTTTTTTAAATCTGCACAGGAAATACTATCGTTTTTCCTAATTTTTCGAAGCCCGCGATGTAAGGTATATTGTTCGTTTCGTCACAACGAAATTCAGTGTTTGCTTACTTCGTCAAAACGATCTCACATCTTTTTCAATTTTGTGGTTAAATACCGAATAGAAGTTATTTTATATGTTTATAATAACTAGTGTGGCAATAATTTTAAATTTTTGGTCCCACTGTATTGCCCGATTACCTCCCACTTTTTCCATAAATTCAACAATAGAAGGCCTTACGTTAACTTAAGATAGAGCAGGTGGGAGAAAGATTCCAGAATTTTTCTTTTTCCGTTTCACCCGAAGCGACTCTGACCCCGTCCAAGTTGCGGCATGTAAAACCACTGCTTGGGTTGGGCGATCGATTGTCAACCTTCGGTGTAACAACTCCATTGGATCCCCTTTAGTTGTTTATGTTAATTCATTGTAGTACATTTTGCAGTATCAAAAGTGAAGTTTTTTTTAAGGAGAAGAGTTTTCAAGATTGAGTCTTTTGGTTTTTATAACTTGGTTTGCGATTAAGTTCAAAGTCTGAAAACTCAAGAGACGATAGAATCAACGTTTTAGAAACCGTAGATTTTAGTTTTGAAGTTTCGGAATAATTTTTTACATGTAAAATTAATGATATCAGCAATTTTTTACTCGAATTTCTTGACTCTTTCGACCTAATTTTCATTTATAAGTGTACCTGATTTAGATTAAAAAAATATGCTATGTTTTTGATAAAATTCATGTATGCATTGATTGTAGTGGATTCTGAGCACTAAAGTAAAATTCTTTGGATTCCCAACTTACGAAACTTTGATGTTACATTGTTGCAATTTAATTTTTTTATAACAAAAAACGGATCAACTTTCTTTGATTGTTCTTGAAATTAAGTTTCTCAATTTCAACAACTCGAATTATTTATTGGTATTTGTTGAATTTAATTATTTTGGGTATCAATTCGTACCCAATTCAACTTATACACCAAATTTGAACAATTTCGAATGCCAATAATCCAAACTCGAAAAGCTCGAATATGTAAATGAAAAAATAAATCTAGAAGACATAACTAATAGTTTCTTGTAAGTTGTAGAACTTTAATTTCACTAACTCAAAAAATACAGACTCAGCTTCGGAAGAATTTTTCCTCAAACGGAATTCTCATTCTAAATGTTTGGTTAGGATAATGAAGAAAATGAAAATATGAAGATTGTTTTAACCCAGTGAATCAAACGAAAAAATCGGAATCTAGGAGAATGCTGAAAATTAAAAAAACTCCATATCCTGAATTTGAAAAATCTACATATACATTTATAAAAGTGCCAGAATATTTTTTGAATCATTTTAACACTGAAAAATAAGTGCTCAAAATGAAAAATATCGATAAAAGAACTGTCTCCTGAAAAATTTAAATAAATGTGTTAAATCTACACAAATTGGAATTTCAGTGCATCAAATTCTAAAAAAATATGTACGGCAATTTATAGATTCACTATAAATATGTAAAAATACTAGAAAACACTACAATATACCTTATGAATATTTGAAAATACAAATATACAAGAGGTCTATGAAATACAAACAATAAGAGTCTGTGAAGATGTTGTTCCCTTGGAAATCTACAAAAAACTTAAAATATATTCCTAGTAATTTTGATCCTTATAAAAACCTTGTAAGAAAATGAAATTTCTTATAAAAATTCTGCTCCTCATAAGATCCACTTCATAAACCCTTAAAGGAATTCAATCTTTTACAAGGTGACAAGAAATGGAAATTTCTTATAGAAGAATGTATTCGATAACATTTCATAAGAAAAAAGCCTTATAACATTTTTTCGATCAATTCTTTACATGAAATTTCATAAGTAGTAAGGTTTTCATAAGGTGCGCCTTATAAGAAATTGAATTTTTATAAGAAAATTCATCTTACAATGTTTTAAGATTTTTTTTTATTTCTTACAATGCAGAAAGAAAATACGTTCGGAAAAATACAAGCACGTATATAAAACATTGGAAATCTTTCGAATATCAGAAATTCATACAGCAATATATAAAAATAATGAACGATCCTTGAAATCATAGAAAAACTTGAGAAATACAAAAAGTACTTGAACAAGTAAAAATCTCTCGAGACACTGTTTTGTGGGAAATCCTGTGAAACACGTAATGTTTCATTATATTCAAATTCTAGGGTTCGGAAATCTTGAAATGTACATAACAAATATTATCATAAAAATACTAAGACATTCTGCAATATTCTATCATACTGAAAAATACGAACGGTTTCAAAAATACTGAACAATTCTTCAAATCGTAGAAAAATAAAAAAAAGTAACAAAAAATCAAATGAAATGAAAATCTCCTTAGAAAATACCAGTAATTCAATGAACCTTTTAATTCTAGAGCATGAAATTCTTGAAATCTATGTATCAATGTACAGAAAAATAGAAATTTATAAAAATTCTAGAAAATCCTGCAACATTTTATACATACTGAAAAGTACAAAAAGATTTAAAAATTCTGAAAATCTGGATGGGTATTTAGTTTTTCTCAAAAATCTATTAAATTTGCAAATGTTTTCTTGTGGATAACATTGAATCAAATGTCATATTCAGAAATTTCGTAAACTTGGAAAAAATATAAAAATTTGCACAAGCTGACTGATTTTTTTCTCAGGCTGAAATGTTTCAGATTAACATTTTTTATAATACCTGAAATAAACAATTTCTATAGAACAAAATCACAAATACGTTGAAATTGAATTTTTAGCCTCAGTTTTTCGATTTTGTTATTTGCATTCAATTTCTTCCAAAAAGTAACGTGAAAGTAACGGAACGTTACTATTTTCAAGCGGCAACGGTAACGAGTTACTATTTCTTTTCAAGTAACGATAACGTAACGCGTTACATTTTTCTAGGTACCTTTCGAAACCCTGGTCCAAATAACAAGGGTCGACTCTCAAAAAATGTAGTGTTCAACTTGATGGTTTTTTCCGAGTTATGTGGCAAAAAGTGTCATTTTCGCCAGAACTCGCCTCATTCTAGATCCCGAAAAAACAATCGATCGATCGGCATCGGTTCGAGGATGCTAGATTATTGTCGGGCGAGAAAGAGCGACGAGCGGAAATGGCACTTGCCGGGGGACTCGTACAGCCCGACGTGCATGGCACGTAACACGTAACGACGATACGTACAGTGTCGGAATTATTCAGAGCTTCCGGGGCCGGTTACGGAACCGTGTGAACGATAAATTCCCGCGGGCCACGGGCGAAACGCGGCCCGAAAAAGAGCGAGCGAGGAAAAAAGCACGCTTCGTTTCGTAATGAGGACGAGCTTTTTTGGCGGCGACGATACGTATGCGCAGTTTCGAACGTCGAGCCGAATGAAAGCTCCCCAAGTTTTGATTGGAAAACGCGAGGAAGTCGATGAAAGTGGCAATAAAAAACTTTGGAACGAAAAAACTCATAAACCCTAAAAACGAGCTGAAAAACAGACAATAACAAATCCACTTCGGTCGGGTGCGAAAAAAGCACGACTTTTGATTGGCGAGAAAATGCAAGGTAGAAAAGCGCAAACCTCCCCGGGCGCTTTTTTCCATCGCGATTTCCTCCTGCCACCCCCGGAAAAAATTTTCCCCGGCGAACAAAAAAGCCTCTTCATTTCCCTCGCGTAATATTTACCGCGATTTATACCACGTATTTTCGAACGGCCGCAAAAAAAGGGCGCCACGTTTTAACTGCCCTCGCAAAATGGCCTCCGATAACGAAATTGCATAACGACCATCATTCGGCGATTTCGAGTCGTGCCGCAGTGAAAGTACGCGCTACGAATGTGTGCGCCGTATTGATTAATCGCTCCAATAGCGCGCCTAAATTAATGCGCTATCAATCCCCGGCGTTATCAACGCGGCGCAACGCGAATTTAACGCCGCTTTTACCCCCGGTTTCTTTTCCAGCCATTTCGCTTTTTGCTACCTTCGCGCGTATGAATGAATGAACGAGCGTTTAAACAATCCGCGGTAAAAAAAGGCGGGCTCTCGCGAGATTTCGCGAGTCGCATGTGGAGTGTACGGCAGAGGAGTTGTTTTTAAAAAGTCGGAATGTTGGCCATTTCCGGTATCAAAATCGATTTAGAACTATTCTAAATCGATTTGGATTTTGGGGGGAGGAGGGGGGGGGGGGGCTGGAACGAGATCTTTCGAACGATTTCGATGAAAAGCTTCTATTGTTGGTTTTTACGTTTTTATATGAATTTTGATGTCTTGCGTTGCATAATATTTTTCAGAAAGCAGAGTCTGAATAGGTTTTTATTTCTTTTGGGTATTTTTTGTATATATCTTCTACGATTTGAAGGATTGTTCGGTATTTCTGAAACTATTCGTATTTTTCAAGATCTGTAGAATGTTACAGGATTTTCTAGTATTTTTCTATATTTCTAGCATTTTCATTTAAATTTTTATAGAATCCGAGAATTTCGAACTGTAAAATTTAAAGTTTATTGAATTTTACGTGTACAAAGGATTTTTCGGAAAACAGTGTCTACATAGGTATTTATTTCTTCTAGTATTTTTCGTATTTCTTCAGTTTTACTACGATTTGAAGGATTGTTCAGTATTTCTGAAAATATTCGTATTTTTTAGAATGCATAAAATGTTGCAGGATTTTCTAGTACTTTTATATACTTCAATGATTTTGATATAAATTTTCATACACGGATCTCGAGAATTTCAAGCTTCAAAATTTCAAGTTCAATAAATTTTTCATGTTCCAAAAGAATTTTTCAATAGATTCATATTTCTTTCAGTATCCTTCGTATTTCATCAGTTTTTCTACAATTTGAAGGATTACTCAGTTTTCTTGTATATTTCTGTATAAATTTCTGGAATTCGATGCTCTAGTTTTGAAAGTTGTGTAGATTTTTAATGTTCCATAGATACACTTGTATTTTCTTTTTGTATTTCCTAGTATTTATAGAATGTTGGGAAATTTAAAGGTTTTTCCAAAGATATCTCTTTGAATTTTAAGAATTAGATTTCCTAGAATTGAAAGTTTGAAATATTTGCAGTATTTCGATCGATTTTGCAAAAAACAGTTTCCTCATAGATTTAGAGTGTCCTCAATATTTTTTGAATTTTTAACAGATTTTAAAAATTTGAATATTTTTCTAGTATTTTTTTGGTTTTTTATACACATGCATTATTATAATTCAATGCTCGAGAAATCGAAGTTTCTCGATTTCTGGAATTGCAGAAATTTTCGAAGAAGCTCATAACCCTTTAAAAAAAGTAAATAATGTCTAGTATTTTTCGTATTTCATTTTTTTTTCTGTATACATAAAACTACGTGAGGTTTTCTTGCATAATCTATAGATTTTAGTGATCCTGCTATAAATTTCAAGAACTGAGGTTTCCAGTATTTTCATGCATTTATATGCAGATTTCTAAAATTCATTGCTATAATTGTGAAAATTTCTAACAAAAAGTGAAAAAGCAACATACTCTTCGTCCATATTTGTCATCTTAAATTATAAAATTATACATTTTTCACATAAAAATAAGGAAGTTAAAAAATTACGTGCATCGAAGTTTCAAGAAATTTCTGAAAAAGTGACAAATCGTTCACAAAACTGGATGAGCCAGATGTGAAATAAAAAACACGATTTTCGTTACTCGTAACAAAAAAATAAAGGAATTCGTTCCTGTTATCGTTGTTAACTAATGTAACTCGTTACGTTATCGTTACACTAAAAAATGTAGCTTTTTTGGTTTTTATAATTTCAATTGACTTATTGTATTTGCATTGCAGTCACTCGAGCCTTTAAAAAAAAAAAAATTGGGAAGGGGCTCAACTCCACCATTTGTTGATATTTTTTCATCAAATAATGTTTGTATGTTAAAGATGACAATATTCTATCGCAATAATATAGCTTCCATGTAATAAAATTATGTGCCATATACATTAAAAAATAATCCGAACCGTCCTCAATAAAGGCGTATAACCTTTTAAATCATGAAATATGTTTATAGCGTAGTAATAAAAAGTGTTTCTTTATTTATTTATTATGCATTCGTTATACATCTCAATGTGCCAAAGAAATAATTAACGTGTTTTTCGCAATTGTGTATCTGTAATTATTGAGTTGCTTGTGCTCAATTTGTTGAAAACATAACAAAGATTCAGTACATAAAGTAGAAGTTGTTGAAAACAAATGATGTTTTGATACTGCTCTATATATTTGATCATTCATTGATTAGTTGATTTATTTATTTGCTTATTTAATCTACATTTATAGTCTACATCACGATAAATGGAGTACTGTCAAACCAAATCAATTTCAATTGCATGTTATTCCACAAGTACAACATAAAAGTTGAAAACCCTTCTCGAAAAACAGGTTTCTGTGCACGAGCCTTCTATTTGAAGTCACCCCGGTAGAGTAAAAATAATCTAATTGTCGATCGAGGAATTTCAGTGGGTGAATTTCAATCTCAAATTTAAAAATTGAAATAAAAATTCAACTTATTACGAAAAATTCACGTTCTACGGTCAGAATCGGTTTTCCAAACTTATCAATCCCTCCGCAAAATTAGCGTCATAATTTTGTATCAGTCCAATAGAGATTTCGATGGCCTTGCCGAGCTGAAAACAAAAACACGGAAAAAGCGACGAAAGCTGCGAAATATTGCAGAAGGGAACATCAGTAATTAATTTTTTCCACCGTTGACGCCTGGAGTTGATAAAAAGGAGGCTGAAAAAGTTCGTTAGACTAGTGCAATTTTCAGGGCTTACCTCGCCGGAAGCGACAGCGTCGCCTGGGATGAACAGTTCCGGGTAAATATTATCCAAGTACCACTTGAATGATTTGCAACCCAGCCTTTTCCTCAGTTCTTTCCGTTCCGTCAAATCTCCGTAGTCGCCCTGCGAGAATGTCAGTTTTATTCTTCAATTTTGAGGTTTTTTTTCAAAAAAGGTTGAGGGATGGTTTCAGAATGAAAAAGGTTTGCAGTCACAAAAATCATGGGTATTGGTAGCAGTGATTTTTTCAATAGTGAGAAAAGATTCTTCGGAAATTCAAAAATTCGACTTGCATCGTGGTCACCGCAATACTCTTCAATAAAAAAGTTGTTTCGGATAAAGGGCCATAACTCCGTCAATTGTTAATTTTTTTTTATGAACCAATACCTGTTTTTTCAAATGGACAACACACTATTGAAGTACAATCACTTTAGTGTCATTACATTGTTGCCAGGGTTTGGAAAGTTCCCTAAAAAAATGTAACGCGTTACGTTACAGTTACAAAGGTGAAAAAAGTAATCCGTTACGTTATCGTTACTTAAAAAGAAATAGTAACTCGTTACCGTTGCCACTTAAAAAAAGTAACGTTCCGTTACTTTCACGTTACTTTTCGGAAAAAATTGAATGTAAATAAAAAAATCGAAAAACTATGGCTGAAAAATTGTTTACTTCAGATATGATAAAAAATGTTAATCTGAAACATTTAAGCCTGAGAAAAAAATCAGTCAGCTTGTGCAAATTTTTATATTTTTTCCAAGTTTACGAAATTTCTGAATATGACATTTGATTCAATGTTATCTACAAGAAAACTTTTGCAAATTCATTAGATTTTCGAGAGAAACTAAATACCCATCCAGATTTTCAGAATTTTTAAATCTTTTTGTACTTTTCAGTATGTATAAAATGTTGCAGGATTTTCTAGAATTTTCATAAATTTCTATTTTTCTGTACATTGATACATAGATTTCAAGAATTTCATGCTCTAGAATTAAAAGTTTGTTGAATTATTGGTATTTGAGAGGATTTTTCAACAAAAATTTCTAAGAAGATTTTTATTTCATTTGATTATTTTTAAAACCTATTTTAATTTTTCTACGATTTGAAGAATTGTTCAGTATTTTTGAAACCATTCGTATTTTTCAGTATGATAGAATATTGCAGAATTTCCTAGTATTTTTACATAATTTTAGTATTTTTATAATAATAATTGTTCTACACATTTCAAGAATTCCGAACTCTAGAATTTGAATATAATGAAACATTGCGTGTTTTACAGAATTTTCCACGGAACAGTGTCTTGATAGATTTTTACTTATTCAAGTACTTTTTGTATTCTTCAAGTTTTTCTATGATTTCAAGGATCGTTCATTATTTTTATATATTGCTGTATTAATTTCTGGAATTCTAAAGATTTTTAATGTTTTATATTATATATGCACGTATTTTTCCGAACGTATTTTCTTTCTGTATTTTTAAATACTTGAAGAATGTTGTGAAATTTCTAGTTTTTTTAAAGATATCTATTTAAATTTCTAGAATGAAATAAAAGTGGAGGTTCGAAATTTCTGGAGTATATTTCGATCGATTTTGCAGAAATCAGTTTCTTTATACATTTTAAGGAGCCCTCAATATTTTGTGTATTTTTTACAGAGTTATACAATATGAAAGTTTCCTTATCTTCTTATAGACTTCTGTTAACATAAATTTCTTAGAATTTAAAGCTCAAGAATTGAAGTTTTTTTGATTCCTTGAATAACACAAATATTTAATCAAGTAACTTGAAACTTAATAGAAACTAGTATTTTTCTTATTCTATTTTATTTTCTTTTTTTCCTTTTTTGTATTCATTATTATTCTATAAAATTTTCTAGCAGGATCTATAAATCATACAAATCCTGCTACAGATTTTGCGATCTATAGATTTTAAGTATCTTCATATCTTTTCATGCGAATTTATAAAATTCAACGCTTTGAGTCGTGAAATTTTTAATCAAAAATAAAAAAGCCTATTCTTCGTCAAGATTTTTGCTCAAATTACGATTATCCCACATAGTTTCTTAAAAAATTATTATTAAAGAATTGTATGTCTCAAAATGAGCAAGTTAAAAATTACAAAGATCCAAGTTTCAGAACATTTTTTAAAAAGTTCTAAATTGTGCTAAAAACTTAATGAGACTGATAAAAGTAACGTACAATAACGAGATTTTCGTTACTCGTTACCGAAAAAAAGTGACTCGTTCCCGTTATCGTTCCTTGTTAATTAATGTAACGCGTTACGTCATCGTAACAGTAAAAAATGTAACGTTTAAGAGCAACGCGTTACTTCCAATCTCTGATTGTTGCTGCATACTTTGAAAGATACTCCAAGTATTCTCAATTCGTCCGCACAAAAAGGAATATGACCCCTTAAAAAAAATGTGTTTCTATTCCAGCATCCTCATTTATTCTCTCATTTTCAAAATTTTCCAATTTCTTTCCTCATTCTTTAAAAAAAGCTCGTCTCTAAATTCGGTGCCTTCCAGAAAGACTGAAAATACGAAGGAAAAAAATGAAAGCTGGGATGAAAATGAAGTCACGGCGGAAGCGGAGCGATGAACGACACATAATTTTGTGTGTGTGTAAAGAAGAATGAGTAAATGGCTTTGGAGAAGAAACCACGGTCGGATCGCAAAAGTCCTCGTAGGAAGGTTTATGGAATTTTTACGACGGCAACGCGGGCGCTGGTTTATCGCGGGCTTTATCATAGTTTCCTTGATAATACCTTTTTCTCGTGTCTCGCGTGCTTTCCCGCGCCCATCTCCACCACCGACTCGCTCTTTTGTATCCCGCTTTTTAAAACTCCCGAGTTATTTCGTACATTAGCTCCGAGCTTGCTATTGACGCGTTTCGGATTAAGCTCCAACTTCCATTCAAGCACTTTTTTTAATCATCGTTTTTCCCTTCCATTAGAATATGCACTGCCATGCAAAATTCCTTGGATACCAATGTGTGTTAGGGTTTCATACTCAATTTTTCCGAATTTTCAGTAGGAGCAGGCCAGTGCGTAGAAAATTGTATTTGGGGGGTTTCAACTTTTATGTTGTACTTGTGGAATAACATGCAATTGAAATTGATTTGGTTTGACAGTACTCCATTTATCGTGATGTAGACTATAAATGTAGATTAAATAAGCAAATAAATAAATCAACTAATCAATGAATGATCAAATATATAGAGCAGTATCAAAACATCATTTGTTTTCAACAACTTCTACTTTATGTACTGAATCTTTGTTATGTTTTCAACAAATTGAGCACAAGCAACTCAATAATTACAGATACACAATTGCGAAAAACACGTTAATTATTTCTTTGGCACATTGAGATGTATAACGAATGCATAATAAATAAATAAAGAAACACTTTTTATTACTACGCTATAAACATATTTCATGATTTAAAAGGTTATACGCCTTTATTGAGGACGGTTCGGATTATTTTTTAATGTATATGGCACATAATTTTATTACATGGAAGCTATATTATTGCGATAGAATATTGTCATCTTTAACATACAAACATTATTTGATGAAAAAATATCAACAAATGGTGGAGTTGAGCCCCTTCCCAATTTTTTTTTTTTTTTTAAGGCTTGCAGTGACTGCAATGCAAATACAATAAGTCAATTGAAATTATAAAAACCAAAAAAGTTACATTTTTTAATGTAACGATAATATAACGCATTAATTAAAAAGTAACGATTATAAGAACAAGTACCGAAAATCGTGTTTTTCATTTCACATCTGTCTCATCAAGTTTTCAGAACGATTTGTAACTTTTTGAGACATTTTTGGAAATTTAGGCATAAGTAATTTTTGTAACTTCCTTATTTTCAGATAAAAATTGCATAATTTTATAATTTTAGATAAAACAGAGTGATATAATAGTAATTTATGTAAAAATATCGACAATGATTATGGATTTTTAGTTTTCATTAGAAATTTTAGCAATTCTGGCAATGGATTTTAGAAATCTGCATATAAATGCATGAAAATACTGGAAACTTCAGTTCTTACAATTTTTAGCAGGATCCCTAAAATCTATAGATTATGCTATAAAACCTTACGTAATTTTATGCATACAGAAAAAAATGGAATGAGAAAAATACTAGATATTATTCACTTTTTTGTAAAAAGCTATGAGATTCTTCGAAAATTTCAGCAATTCCAGAAATCGAGAAACTTGGATTTCTCGAGCATTGAATTATAATAATGCATGTGTATAGAAAACCACAAAAATACCAAAAAATATTTAAATTTTGAAAATCTGTTAAAAATTTAAAAAATATTGAGGACACTAAATCTATGAAGAAACTGTTTTTTGCAAAATCGATCGAAATACTGCAAATATTTCAAAATTTCAATTCTAGGAAATCTAATTCTTGAAATTCAAAGAGATATCTTTGGAAAAACCTTTAAATTTCCCAAAATTCTATAAATACTAGGAAATACAAAAAGAAAATATACGTATAGAAAAATACAAGTATATCTATAGAATATTAAAAATCTATACAACTTTCAAAACTAGAGCATCGTATTCCAGAAATATATACAAAAATATACAAGAAAACTGAACAATCCTTCAAATCGTAGAAAAACTGATAAAATACGAAGGATACTGAAGGTAATATGAGTCTATTGAAAAATTCTTTTGGAACATGAAAAATTTAATGAATTTTACATTTCAGAGCTCGAAATTCTCTAAATTTGTGTATAAAAATTTGTATCAAAATGGTCAAAGTATTTAAAAATACTAGAAAATCCTGCAATAATTCATGCATTCTGAAAAATACGAATAATTTCAGAAATACTGAACAATCCTTCAAATCGTAGTAAAACTGAAGAAATACGAAAAATACTAGAAAAAATAAATACCTATGGAGACACTGTTTTCCGAACAATCTTTTGATCACGTAAAATTCAATAAACTTTCAATTTTACAGTTCGAAATTCTCGGATTCTATAAAAATTCAAATGAAAATGCTAGAAATATAGAAAAATACTAGAAAATCCTGCAACATTCTATAGATGTTGAAAAATACGAATAGTTTCAGAAATACCGAACAATCCTTCAAATCGTAGAAGAAATATACAAAAAATACCCAAAAGAAATAAAAATCTATTCAGACGCTGTTTTCTGGAAAATATCATGCAATGCGAGATATCAAAATTTGTATCAAAATGCTTAAAGTATTTAAAAATACTAGAAAATCCTGCGATAATTCATGCATCCTGAAAAATACGAATAATTTCAGAAATACTGAACAATCCTTCAAATCGTAGTAAAACTGAAGAAATACGAAAAATACTAGAAAAAATAAATACCTATGGAGACACTGTTTTCCGAACAATCTTTTGATCACGTAAAATTCAATAAACTTTCAATTTTACAGTTCGAAATTCTCGGATTCTATAAAAATTTAAATGAAAATGCTAGAAATATAGAAAAATACTAGAAAATCCTGCAACATTCTATAGATGTTGAAAAATACGAATAGTTTCAGAAATACCGAACAATCCTTCAAATCGTAGAAGAAATATACAAAAAATACCCAAAAGAAATAAAAATCTATTCAGACGCTGTTCTCTGGAAAATATCATGCAATGCGAGATATCAAAATCTGTATCAAAATGCTTAAAGTATTTAAAAATACTAGAAAATCCTGCGATAATTCATGCATCCTGAAAAATACGAATAATTTCAGAAATACTGAACAATCCTTCAAATCGTAGTAAAACTGAAGAAATACGAAAAATACTAGAAAAAATAAATACCTATGGAGACACTGTTTTCCGAACAATCTTTTGATCACGTAAAATTCAATAAACTTTCAATTTTACAGTTCGAAATTCTCGGATTCTATAAAAATTTAAATGAAAATGCTAGAAATATAGAAAAATACTAGAAAATCCTGCAACATTCTATAGATGTTGAAAAATACGAATAGTTTCAGAAATACCGAACAATCCTTCAAATCGTAGAAGAAATATACAAAAAATACCCAAAAGAAATAAAAATCTATTCAGACGCTGTTTTCTGGAAAATATCATGCAACGCAAGACATCAAAATTCATATAAAAACGTAAAAACCAACAATAGAAGCTTTTCATCGAAATCGTTGAAAGATCTCGTTCCAACCCCCCCCCCCCCCTCGTACGCACGGGCCTGGTTAGGAGTAAGTGTCAGGGAAGTGGGGGTGTGTTGGAGTTGTAAAAGTTTTCGAGACGAAAGCTCGTGTTCGAAAGGTAAATTTATGGGGCGAAGTTAGGAGGTCGGTTCTGATAAAATACTTGCCTTCTCGTGACCTATCCTTTGGTAGTAGTACTTGGCGTACTCATCCAGCCACACTTCACTCAGTCTTATGCTGTTCCTCTTGAGCACGTTCACGCCGCTCCGCCACTTGTATGGTGAACGCTTCCTGAAGATGTGACCCACGTGGGAACAAGGCACGGTTTCCAGAGTGCCTGAAAGTGCATACGAAATGCGCCATCATCAAACCCGAGAATCACCTCGAGATGCGATGCAATCGATTATATTTCGTGCTAACCTAGTTCTGCAAAGACTCATGGTAATTTTTTTTCAATTAAAATATCTGTAGATGTATCAAGTACCTCCACACATCCAAGTTTTGAAGGAGAGCTCGAGGTTTTCCCCTCCCCAAATGTCGAAACCGTCGTCGTAGGTTCCTAGTTTTGTGAAAAAAGCTCTGTCGATGGAAAATAGCCCCCCAGCCATTGTCGGCGACCACACCGGCTCCGCCGAATTGTTGTGCCTCTTTTTTTCGCGTTCAGGAATCGCGTGCCAACTAAACTGTGATTGGAAAGTCAAACAGTTGTGATATGCGAAACCATCATCAACTTTTTACCGACATTTCTAAAAAAAATTATTACAGAGTAATATCAGTCATGATTGAAGCATATCTTAAATATTCCTGCTGCTGATGATTGAGATCAATAAATAATTAAAATGTAGGTAGTGTATGACATGACCAAAAAAACTTGCCAGTCCTACATTGAGAAAATGGGAAACGCGTAGTCGGTGCCTGGACAACGCTCAGAAGTGTCCAGACACTGGCTACCAATGTCTTCGCAATGCTCAGCAGTGTCCAGACACTGTCTACTCGTGTGTAATTTGAATTCAATCTCTCCACGATAAGGAAATTCTTCCTTTCTTGAAATTGGGGCTCTTGAGAAGTGAATGAAATGGGAAATTCGAGGTAAGGAGGACCTCTCACCTGGAGATTCCAATCGAAGCCGCCGACGTTGACGCCGGTGGAGTCCCTCCAGTGGTACTCGAGGGTCGTGTCGTCGATGACGTCGATAACAGGGCAAACGACGGTGGTCGGATCGCGGGCTATTCTGTCCAGCAGAGGCTCGAGCCAGCCATCCGTGCATTCGCAGTGGCTGTCCAAGTACGTCAACACCGGCGCGCTCGCTTTATCGGCTCCCAGCAGCCGCGCCCTTATCAATCCCTCCCGTTTTTTGGCCCTCACGATCTTCACCTTATCACTGTAATTCCTCATGTAGTCCTCCAACGGACCTTTCAGGTGTTCTAGAAGAAAAACGTCCATACATGAATTAGTAGCTTGGGTTTGAAAAAGTCGATCAGTAAGTAAATGATTCATACGTTACTCTGAGAATACTATGGGTATTACACTTGTTTACTTGAAAAACGTACCTCGAGAAAAAAATGGTTTTTAGACACATGTTGGCTCGCTTATAACTGTCATTTATTTTTCTGATGAAATGTTTTCAAAATATTAGCAAAAAATGTGTTTTTTATCTTTTTTTCAGATATTGCCAGAAATATTACGAAGAACAGATTTTATTAACCTTCAATATATATCGTTGCAAATATACACTTGTTAGCCTTACAACAATTTACTGTTTTTGTCAATTGAAACAGTAGTTTTCATGTTAAAAAGGTTCAAAATAAGGGGTTATATACCTTTTTGGGCGGACGAATTGAGGATGGTTTGAAGTATCTTTGAAAATATGTAGCAATAATGTTATTATGAAACCAAAGTTATTGTTTTCCAATAGTGTATTGTCCCCTTGAAAAAACAAGTATTTGTTCATAAAAAATATCAACAATTGGCGGAGTTATGGCCCTTTCCTCGATACAACTTTTTTTTTGAACGATTAAAAAAATGAATGTTATTAACAAGTATTTGTTAAAAAAAAAAAATAACAACAATTGGCGGAGTTATGGCTCTTTCCCCGAAACAACTTTTTTTTTGAAGAGGCCTGCGGTGACCACGATCCAAGTCAAACAGGTCAAGTTAAAATAAAAAATCCAAAAAATTTCATTAGTCTAGGAATATATCTACTTCTTGTTTTTTCAAGTGGACAACACATTATTGAAAAACTACAACTTTCGTGACATAGCATTATTGCAACATGCCTTAAAAGTAACTCCAAACAATCCTCAATTTTTTCCGCACAAAAAGGTATATAACTCTTCAAACAAAAGTGCATTTTTTGAGTTTTTTTCAAAACTACTCATGTTTATGTAGGCACTTTTTTTGACTTTAAACACTTATAAATCATAAACTGCGATTTCTTTCAACAAAAATAATTTATTGCTGTACAAATAATAAATATACTTTTATAAGGATATTTTCATGTAAATAAAACCGATCATTCTAAAAAATAACGTTTTTTGAAAATATTTTAAAAACGCTTCTCTGAAAAAATGAATCACAGTTATTTTTGTACTCAGCGATCCTGAATTATTTTGAAAAACTTTTTGTTCCGAGGTGTAATCATCGAAAAATTTGTGAATTAGTGTTATCTAGTGAGTATTATAATAATTCTTTATGTTTTTAATAAATAATTGTGTATGTTTACTACTGGAAATCACTGGGAATCATGTGTGACTGTTTTAATCTTGTCAAAATTTGTCAAAACCGGTTTTGAACCCGTTGGATTTAGTTTTGCTTCATATTATTTTATAATGTTATATTATTTTGAACAATTTCAATGCTTTTGTATAGTTTTTACCATGATTTTTCATTATTTTTCATCTTCCTTATTATCTCTATAATCTATGATATCTTTCAATTTTATCATAGCTGCACATGGTGTTTTAGAATTTTCCAAAGTCTTTAGTAGTTTTACAGAATTCATGATGGATCTCATCAGTTAATTTTGATTTTACATTTTTTTTTTAGTTTTCTACGACCTTCAATCTATAATCTTTTATAATTTTCCATGAAATCATAGAATTTTCTATAATTTTCCATTATCGCTTGTAATTTTCGATGGTTTATCATCATTTCAATAATTTTCTTAGGTTTTCCATTATCTCTAGCCTATTATTTCTCATAATTTCATACATGACAGCGTATGGTTTTCCATCATTTTTCATGATCTTCCATAATTTTTTGTTGCTTATGGGAATTGTCGACTATTTCCTATTGTATTCTATGATATCCAGTCTATGGTTCCACATAATTTTTATGAATGCACATGGTTTCCATGACTTCCCATGATTACCTTACATTGTCGATGGCTCATAGTTATTTTCCATCATTTTTTATGTTCGTACATTGTTTCTCATAATTTCCCATCATCACCATAACTTTCGATGGCTTATGGTTATTTTCCATACCTTTCCATAATTTTTCATGATTCCATGACCTCTAATCTGTGATTCACCATAATTTTCTGTGACTGCATATAGTTTCCCATAATTTCCTATATTTTTTCATGATCTCCTGTCTATGGTTTCTCATAATTTTCTATGGCTGCACATGGTTCATGATAATTTTCCATGATCACCTGTAATTTCCGATGGCTTATGGTTACTCTCCATAATTTCCCATGATTCTTCATGACTTTCCATCCATCATTTTCAATAGTTTTTTATGGTTCCACATGGTTTCCGATAATTTCCCATGATCAACTATAATTTCTAATGACTAATGGTTATTTTCCATAGTTTTCCATGGTTTTTCATGATTTTGTGAATTCCAATCTATACTTTCCCTAATTTTCAATAACTGTCCATGGTTTCCCATAATTTTCTATCGCTGCACATGGTTTCTGATAATTTCTTACGATCACCTATAACTTTTTCGATGGCCTATGGTTATATCTTAAAATTATTCATGGTTTTTTATAACTTCATGACCTCTAATCTATGATTTCCCAGAATTTCCCATAACTGAATATAGTTTCCCATAATTTTCCATAGGTTTTCATGATCTCTTGTCCATGGTTTCCCATACTTTTCTATGGCTACAAAGTTTAGGATAAATTCTCATGATTACCCATAACTTTCTATGGCTTATGGTTATTCCCCATAATTTTCCATGGTTTTTCATGACTTTGAATCTATAATTTTCAATAATTTTACATGGCTGCACATGATTTACTATAATTTCCCATGATTTTTCATGACCTTCTATCCATGACTTTCAACAGTTTTTTTATGGCTGTACATGGTTTCCAAAAATTTCCCATGATCTATTATAATTTTCGATGGCTTATGGTTTTTTCTCATAGTTCTCTATGGTTTTTCATGACTTCGTGACCTCCAACATATGATTTCCCATTATTTTCAATAAATGTCAATGGTTTCCCATAATTTTCTATGATAATTTCTGATGATTTCTCATGATCAACTATAACTTTTTCGATGGCCTGCCCTTGTGAAAAAAAACTATTAAACTATTGAAACTATACGAAAAAACTATTGGAAACTACAATAGTTGCCAATAGTTTCAATAGGTTTTTCGCATAGTTTCCAATACTTCAATAATTTTTCATGACTATATATAGTTTCTCGTAATTTCCTATAATTTTTTATGCTCTTCTGTCCATGATTTTTCATAATTTTTTATAGCTGCAAATGGTTTTTGATAATTACCCATAATTACCCATAAATTTCTATGGGATATGGTTATTCTACATAAATTTCTAAGGTTTTCCATGATCCCCAACGTATGATTTTCCATAATTTTCCAAGTTCGCACATTGTTTTATATCATTTTCCATGGTTTTCAATGACTTCCTACTAATTTCTATAAAAAACTACGATATTTATTTATTCCAAGTTAAAATCCCCGCAAGGATTTTATTGCAATTAAAACTTAACATTTTGTCGTGTAGTAGACGTAAATTCGTAACTTCTGAACTCGTGATATTGATTCGACCAATTTCATTTTCGAGCTCCATTGATCTCAATCCCTGCAAGAGCTTTCGAGAACTGAAGTTATGACCACGAATTATACCTAGCAAGAAAGCGATCGTTGATAAATCATCACAAGTTTCGAGCCGAAATTTCATTAGGGATTGAGATATTTGAGACGGATTACAAGGATTAACCGAAGGCTTGAATTCAGTGAGACTTTCGGAGTTTAAGTAGGGTGATTTCTCGTCAATTTATAGCTCTCGTGAGAAAATGAAAATTCAATATTATAATTTTTGATGATTTTTTATCTCTCAAGAACTCGAGATGTTATTGCAAATTTTAGGAACTTTTGAAAATATGAAAATTATGGTCACCTACTCAGAAAAGTATGAAAATTTTTACAAAAAAGGAAATAAGGAGAGATGAAAATCGTGATGAACTTCGACGTCTGTGAAAATATGGATAAATTTTTACTGGAATTGAATGTTTATTCTTTTAATGATCATAAATTTTAAAAATATTAGAACAGTGAAAATAAAATGCCTTAAGAAAAATTCCAACAGTTTTATTAATTAAGTTCCACTCAAGTTTAACAAATTCACTGTTACCAGATTCCATTAGTACAATTCTTTTAACGCTCCGTTATTATAATTCAGATTATCCTCTCATGATCATTCTGGAGCCACACCAAATGAATGATTCCGACAAACATCTTTTTTCAAGCTTTCGGCATTTATTTTGCCTTCTTCAGGAAAACTTAATGTACAAAATCACCACAACAATCAATAAGTTTCCAAATCAAACAATAATTTTCATCACAACATCACTCAATACACTTACTCAGAATATAAATTCCAGTTTCAAATTATCTTATGTGTAAAAACATTTCGTCATCTTTTTATAATATTAAGTGAACAGGAAAGAAACAATATGTTGTTACAAGAACTTATCAGTGGTCTGTACAAGAGTAACAGAATCACCTCAGTTTTCACTTCCTTATATAGGAAACGAACCGATAAGAATTCATATCACGTCATCAATGCATGCGTCATGGATCGAACTCAAAATTCTCGTGTCTTCTTGTCTGTTTAATGTATTTTTTGTCCTCTTTATGAAAAACATTTCCGAAAACATTCTTTTTCTATAATCTATCTCTTTATCCAAAATCTTTACTTTATCCCAATTAAACTCATGATTCATATTTATTCCATGTTCTGTTATAACCGAATTATTATCCGTAAATTTGTGAACATTTCCCTCGTGTTCCTTAATTTTAGTTTCTAAACATCTTTTAGTCTTACCAAAAATTACCAAAAATTCATAAGAAAGATAACCCATTTAGATTAATAGTGTCTTCAGTAGGAAGTCCTACATATGAATTGGCAAAGTTTATTCAGGATCTACTTTCGAAATATTAACCAAAATCGAAAAGCTATGTTTAAGATAGTTTAGAATTAAAGAAGAAGTTAAGAGGATTGCATTTACCTAAGGAATTTAAAATTGTATCTTTTGATGTGACGTCATTGTTTACAAATATCTCGAAGGATGAATGAAAAATTGACTTGTTAGAAGATACCGATTTTTAGAGCCTTATATGGACATGCCTTGTGAGGAATTTGTGGACAGTGTTATCAAATTGATGGAATTAACATATTTTACTTTTAATGGAAAAATATATGAACAAACTTTTGGAACACCAATGGGTTCTTCATTTTCTTCTATTTTAGCTAATATAGTAATGGAAGAGATGAAATTAGATGTTTTGAGTAAATTGAGTTATGAACCAATATTTTACTGTAGATATGTTGATGATATTTTTATGATAACAAAGAAAGATGAATTGGTTGCGACTTTTAAAGGATTTAATTCATACAATGATAGGATAGAGTTTACAAGTGAAATAGAAAGGGATGGAAAATCAAATTTTCTGGAATTGGAAGTTATTAGAGAAGATGAAAAGCTAATACTTGATTGGTTCATAAAACCGACTTGATCGGAAAGATTTATAAATTTTCATTCAAAAAATCCGATTGTACGGAAGAAAGGGATGATATATGGATTGGTTGATAAAGTTATTGCATTATTTGGTGATAGATGTCACAGAAAAAATGTTGATGAAATTAAAAACTTACTTTACAAGAATAACCATCCCATTGAATTTATAGAGAAAAATATGAAGACTAGAATTGATTTTTTGAAGTATGTTAAATCGAAGAATGATAAAAATGATTGTGGGATAGTAATGAAAGGAGAAAAAGAATTTTGGTTTCACTATGTATAGAAAAAGGAAAAAGAAGAATTGAGAGAATATTAAAGAAACAAAATATGAAAGTGATAATAAATTGAAAATGGATATTATTAAAAGGGGAAAAGATTACTTGGGAAATAAAAGACAGCAGAATGTAGTTTACAGGATAGATTGCAGGGATTGCCAATTTGAATATGTAGGACAGACTAAAAGATGTTCGGTAGAATTGAGGAATACGAGGGAAATATTCGCGAATTTACAGATAATAATTCAGTTATAACAGAACATGGAATAAATATGAATCATGAGTTTAATTGGGATAAAGTAAAGATTTTGGATAAAGAGATAGATTATAGAAAAAGAATGTTTTCGGAAATGTTTTTCATAAAGAGGACAAAAAATACATTAAACAGACAAGAAGACACGAGAATTTTGAGTTCGATCCATGACGCATGCATTGATGACGTGATATGAATTCTTATCGGTTCGTTTTCTATATAAGGAAGTGAAAACTGAGGTAATTTTGTTACTCTTGTACAGACCACTGATAAGTTCTTGTAACAACGTATTGTTCCTTTTTGTTTACTCAATATTGTAAAGGGATGACGAAATGTTTTTACACATAAGATAATTTGAAACTGGAATTTATATTCTGAGTAAGTGTATTGAGTGATGTTGTGATGAAAGTTATTGTTTGATTTGGAAACTTATTGATTGTTGTGGTGATTTTGTACATTCAGTTTTCCTGAAGAAGGCAAAATAAATGCCGAAAGCTTGAAAAAAGATGTTTGTCGGAATCATTCATTTGGTGTAGCTCCAGAATCATCGTGAGAGGATAATCAGATTCCATTAACTTGAATTTGTTTAAATAAACCCAAAATTAATCATATACTTGACTTGTTTAGCTTCACAAAGTATTTTATTCTATTCAATTGTCTCTCCCAGACCAGATTCGTCACCTGCTTTTAATTAAAAAATCCACAGACAGTTCTCACGCTCGCCCAATTATTCGCAACTAATGAATTCCCGTGCACGTTTGCTTCCTTTACTTTTTTTTACCACATCCCATTAAAGGAAATCGATACATTCTTTCAACGTTCATATGATCTGTCGAATCAGTGAACAATTTCAGATTCCCTAATCGCCAGAGATTTCAGACATTTCTCAGTGATGTTGCTTAGTTCTTTTTTTTTGTAGAAAACATAAAACACACGTATGGTAGTAATTTATCATAATGTGGATAAAAATCATGATTTTGATTGCAATGTTGTGAAAATATTGAATAAGATAAAATATTTGTAGGACTGTTATGAACCGAGTTATGAGTTCGAGACGTTACTTTCCAGTGACCGGGCAATAGTAGTTAAAACGATAATCTCTAATGAATATCAGTTTATTTACACACTTATAGAATGGTACAAAATACGTCTGATTTCAACAATGCAATAGTTATTACGGCGCGAGTTGTGATTCCGAAATTCAACTGCGCGAAAACTTCTAAGCCCGGATAAGTCCGAGAAAATTCTAAGCGCGACTAAACTTGAAAGGGGACTAAGCGCAGATTACCAAAAGCTCGCCTTTTTATATCCTCGATTTGACATTCTGTATGCCTATATTTGGGCATGTACACGATTCCCAATAACATGATAAGGTTGAAAATCGTTCACCGGAAAAAGCACATTTGGGGATTTCCAATCTTCGATCGAACGTTGAGTTCTTTTGATGGCCTTCTAATGCCCCTTGTCGCTGATAATTCTAAAGTAGCTTTTTTCGGCAACACTTTCATGTTTTGTTCGTGGATTTTTGTACACTTTATAAAACTAAAATTTTGCATGTCAACGGGACTAAAAATCCATTATTTGTTTAAGGAATCGAAAATAAAATACAATATATAGGCAGTCTGACATGGAAAAGGTAAATTAAAATAATCAAAAATTGTGAAATAAATTATTTTCAGCAATTATATACTTTTATCATATTGAATGAGAAGTTTGACGAATATTGTTTCACTCGAAATAAAATTTCATTTTATGATGAGTTAGGTACTAACTTTATAATTTTTTCATAAAAAATGACAAGCAAAATCATAATCTGTGTTATGTCTGTCGCATTTTCAAGTAGTGTAACATGAAAATCGAGCATTTATAACTAATTCATCATTTGTCAATATTGGTTACAAGGGTTACCAAGAATCTGCAATGAAATATCAGTATTTTCAAAAATTGAATATGAAGAAATTAAAATATTAAAAATGCTGTATGCTCAGAATATACCTTACGTTGCCTTATTTTATAGTTTCATTGTGAACATATCTTTTAGAAATTTGGAAACTGCCAAGTTTTTAAAGTTTAACTGTAAGGGCGATTATATATTTTGTAAATATGCATATGTATAAATTACCTTAAGTGACATAATTATCAACAAAGTGAACAAACAATATAATTACAATTTTTCAAATTTAGAAGCTTTACATCGAGAACGACACACTGTTAAAAAAAATTTGAAATTTCCAACATATTTTATGGACTTTCTGTAAAAATCATGTTTGAAATTTCATGGACACGTATAAGAAAAGGGTTTCAAAGAAATTTATATCAAGTTTATTGTTTTTACATTAGATACATTAATTTCAATATTTTTTTAATTATTAATTTTATTTTAAGACACTACATGTTTTATTTTTTGCATATTATTAAGTATACAATATAACTTGTGTCATACAATTTATATTCCATGAAATATTAATTTTTTGTATCAATCAAATTGCTGTTGACAAATTAGGAAAAGTCTGCTCTAAAAAAATGTATTATGTCAAAATCCAATTGAATTTAAAAAAGTTTGAATACACATTTTCAATGAGAAATCATTGAAAGGTAAAATGATTTTAATGCCTGCTTTATAATAAATAAACACTTCGATTTCATCGAAAGTTTATAATTTTCATAGACAGTGTCTACTTTTTTCATAGTTGCTTCCATAAAATTAATAGAAAATTTAATCGACAGTATGAGAAATCTGCTTAAAAGACAGTCTCTTAAATTTAATAGAGAAATTTCTGAGAGTGCAGCAGCTTAAAAACACTCAGAACTTGTTTCCAGAAAAAATTACCCATTTTTATTGTGTTTATTAGAAATAAATAACAATTGAGCAGTGGTACTCGAGTTGGATAAAACAGAACGACACAAAACAAAGCAGAACAATGCGACTTTATCGACAAAGTTGTCGATCTGACAAGCTGTGTCCAGTTGTGTCAATCTATGTATTAGTGCTTGATTTAGGATTGATATTAAAAATAATTGAAACAATAATCTAAATGTATACGATAACATACATTGAAATTAATTGTGCGTATGAGTGAATATTTTGATATTCTGATATATAATAATGAAAATATTATACTTGATATAATATATGAAATAATATGTATAATAAGTATGATATAAGAAATATTGTAATTGATAAAATGTAATGAAAAAAAATAAATTAATAACAATTAATAAATATATGGTAAGAAATGAGTTATTCTTAAATAATATTTATTCAATAATAATATTATTGTTAATATATTATAATTGATATATTATAATTGATATATTCAATGATTATATATTTTGATAATAATTGAAGAGCAAAACGCTTATTTCATTTAAGATTGAAGAAACTGAAATGATACCATTTTCAAATTTCGCGCGCTTGAACGGACGAAACAATGAAACACTGTCTTTTTGAGGTTATGGCGAGGTTGTCACTTTTGATACTTAATAAATCATAATTTTTAGAGCAATATACAAATATTCAGCATCACAATTAATTAACGGAGGTACTTTTGCCCCTTTTCTGACAACTTCTCGCAAACAATATGATGCGATTGGCCTAATATCGAAGTATAAAAATACAGTCGTTACGTTCGACAACGCAGGGTTTGGGAAGTTACCTAAAAAAATGTAACGCGTTACGTTACAGTTACAAAGGTTAAAAAAGTAATCCGTTACTTTCACTTTACTTTTTGGAAGAAATCGAATGTAAATAACAAAATCGAAAAACTGAGGCTGAAAAATACAATTTCAACGTACTTGTGATTTTGTTCTATAGAAATGGTTTATTTCAGATATAATGAAAAATGTTGATCTGAAATATTTCACGCTGAGAAAAAAATCAATCAGCTTGTTCAAATTTTTATACTTTTTTCAAGTTTACGAAATTTCTGAACATGACATTTGATTCAATGTTATCCACAAGAAAATATTTACAAATTTAAAAGATTTTTGAAAGAAACTAAATACCTATCCAAATTTTCAGCATTTTTGAATCTTTTTGTACTTTTCAGTATGTATAAAATTTTGCAGGATTTTCTAGAACTTTTATAAATTTCTATTTTTCTGTACATTGATATATAGATTTCAAGAATTTCATGCTCTAGAATTAAAAGTTTATTGAATTATTGGTATTTGAGAGAATTTTTCAACAAAAATTTCTAAGATTTTCATTTCATTCGATTTTTTTTAAAACCTATTTTAATTTTTCTACGATTTGAAGAATTGTTCAGTATTTTTGAAAGCATTCGTATTTTTCAATATGATGATAATTGCAGAATCTCCTAGTATTTTAACATAATTTTAGTATTTTTATGATAATAATTGTTTTATACATTTCAAGCATTTCGAACTCTAGAATTTGAATATAATGAAACATTACGTGTTTTACAGAATTTTCAACGTCTCGATAGACTTTTACTGATTCAAGTACTTTTTGTATTTCTCAAGTTTTTCTATGATTTCAAGGATCGTTCATTTTTTTTATATATTGCTGTATGAATTTCTGGAATTCGAAAGATTTTCATTGTTTTATATTATATATGCACGTATTTTTCCGAACGTATTTTCTTTCTGCATTTTTAAATATTTGAAGAATGTTGTAAAATTTTCAGTTTTTTTTAAAGATATCTATTTAAATTTCTAGAATGAAATCAAATTGGAGGTTCGAAATTTCTGGAGTATATTTCGATCGATTTTGCAGAAAACAGTTTCTTTATATATTCAAAGGGCCCTCAATATTTTTTTTTATTTTTCACAGAGTTATTACAATATAAAAATTTTCTTATCTCCTCATAGACTTCTATCAACATAAATTTTTTAGAGTTTAAAGCTCAAGAGATTTAAGTTTTTTTATTCCTTGAGTTACATAAATTCTTTAAAAATCAAGTGACTTAAAATTCAATAAAATATAGTGTTTTTCGTATTTTATTTCGTTTTTTTTGTATTCATTATTATTCCATAAAATTTTCCAGCAGGATCTCTAAATCATACAAATCCTGCTTTAGATTTTGCGATCTATAAATTTTAAGCACTTTTATATCTTTCCATGCGAATTTCTAAACTTCAACGTTTTGAGTCGTGATAATTTTTAATCAAAAATAGAAAAGCCTATTTTTTGTCAAGATTTTTACACAAATTACGATTATTCTACATAGCTTCATTAAAAATTATAAATAAAGAATTCTATGTCTCCAAATGAGGAAGTCAAAAATTACTAAGATCTCAGTTTCAGATCATTTTTAAAAAGTTCTAAATTGTTCTAAAAACCTAATGGGACAGATAAAAGTAACGTAAAATAACGATAATTTCGTCACTCGTTACCAAAAAAAAGTGACTCGTTCCCGCCATCGTTACTAGCTAATTAATGTAACGCGTTACGTTCTGGTTACAGTGAAAAATGTAACGATTTAGAGTAACGCGTTACTTCCAAACCCCGCGACAATGTTACAACTATAGTCCGACTATTTTCGGTCGGATTTTTTTCACCAGGGGTACTTATTCAAGGGTGGTCATTTTCTCTATAAATTTTCGACAAGCACTCACCCATATCGGAAAAATCATCGACGAGAATGATTTCTTGTATGAGGTGTTTGGGGGACTTGTTGATTACGGAGTGCACGGTCCTCAAAAGTACGGACCACGCCTCGTTGTGAAAACAAATGATCACAGCCGTGGGCGGCAGATCCTTGAGATACCTGTTGGGCTCTTTGCACCTGAAAGCAAATTGACGCGGGTTCGTTAATTACACACCGACAACGAAATAAACGAGTAGCAAAATCCTGATTAAAAAGTGGGTTAACGAAGCCGAGGCGGAATGTGACACCCGGGGTAATGAACGCGAAATTATTAAGTCCACTGTTGCGAAAAGACAAGGGTGTAATTCGGGCTACAAAGGGAGAATTACATTTTCCGATCGCGAAGGTTCATTTTTCATAGCGGTATTATTTCCGTTACTACGGAAAGAAACCTTCGCTGTCAATTTTTTAAAGAGCTTTTCGGATAATGTAATGTCATAATGTAGGAGATGCTTTAGTGCTATTTTATGCAACGTTTTGTGAATTTTTTATTCAATGACGTTGAAATCAGTCCTTAATGAATTCCTTTGTTGGGATTAAATTTAGGATATATTGTGAAGATGTACATTATATATTGGGGGTCGTTGAAAGGAGTTAGGTGGAATTTTAGTGGAGGTACCTCCTAAGGCATCTTTTTGTGCGGACGAATTGAGGATGGTTTGGAGTGTCTTTTAAAGTATGTAGCAATAATATTATGACACCAAAGTCATTGTTTTTTAATAGTGTATTGCCCACTCGAAAAAACAAATATTTGTTCATAAAAAAATATCAACAATCGACAGAGTTATGGCCCTTTCCCCGATACAACTTTTTTTTTGAAGAGGCTTGCGGTGACCACGATACAAGTCGAACAAGTCAAGTTAAATCAGAAAATCCAAAAAATTTCATTAGTCTAGGAATATATCCAGTTCTTGAACAATTGAAAAAATGAATATTACGTTTTTTTCGGTATGCAAGAACGTATTCCCCGAGGTTTCGATTTTTTCAGCTCTGAAAATTTTATTAAAAAATTCTTATCTGCAGAATAAAAACTGTTTTTTAAAAAAGCGTTCGTTTAAGGACTAGATATATTCCTAGACTAATGAAATTTTTTGGATTTTTTATTTTAACTTGACCTGTTTGACTTGGATCGTGGTCACCGCAAGCCTCTTCAAAAAAAAAGTTGTTTCGGGGAAAGGGCCATAGCTCCGCCAATTGTCGATATTTTTTAATGAACAAATAATTGTTTTTTCAAGTAAACAATACACTATTAAAAAACTGTAACTTTTGTGGCATAGCATTATTGCTACAGACCTTAAAAGTTCATCTATAACTATCCTCAACTTTTTCCGCACAAAAAGGTATATAATCCCTTAAGTTGTCATAAAAAACTAAAAATTTCAGGATTTTACAGAATCAGAATTGTAACAAAAGGGGCTTTTATCGAAGCTAAGGAATGTGAAAACAAACAAAAAAACAAAAAAAAGCAACAAAAAAAAACCTATGAAAATAGAAAAGCTTACTCAAAAATCCCTAAAAATACTGATAAAACACAATCGGAGCAAAATTTTCAAGAGTATGTATGCAAATAAGTAAAAATACTGGAAAGCTCAACAAATTTTCCTTATGCTAAAAAAATCCGATCAAGACTTGAAATATTGCAAATCCATAAAATATTAGGAATATATGAAGGTACTGATTTTTTTAAAAAGCTTTTGAAATCCTCAAAATCTGTAAATTTTTGGATTATGAAACAGTCAATTTCAAAATATATATAGAAATCTAGGAAATTACGAGGAAATGATTTAGATTGTTTAAGAATTGAAATATATTAAAATATCTAGAAATCTTTGAAATAGGAAGTCTATGGATAGACTAATTTTCGCAAAAATATTTATAATAATATCAATGTCATAAAATTGTTTGAAGATAATAAATGCTAAGAGTCTATAAAAAAATTCATGAAAATACTAACAAATCACACACAGTTTTATAAGTATTGAAAAATAATAGAAATGTTAGCAGTAAACGAAATAATTCTATTACTCTAGTTATAATTTTATGAAAAATTTATAAGATGTTTATAATAACATAAAACTGTAAATTTTATAATTCTCTAAGGCAATTCGTAAAATAACTGAAAAAAATCCTTTATACTGTGTTGGTACTCAATGGATGAATATAAAAAATATCAGCATTTTGAGAAAATTATGAAATACCAGAGACCTACGAGATTACCGTTTATCAAAAATTATTTGAAATTCTAAAAATTTATAAAACTTCGAGTCCTACGTAGAGCATTGAATTTTATAAATATGTAAATCTATAAATGAACATCAATTCACTAAAATACAGAAAATTTGAAGAAAATTTTTTTAATACAAAAGGTATCAACAAAGGCACTAGATATTGTTGCAAGATTTGAAATTAATGTAAAAATAATAATCTGAAATATGTACTTACATAGAATACTAAAAATCTCAAGAACTTACACCTTGGAACATTAAATTCTAAAAATCTCTTTAAAAATTCTTGAAATTTCATGTACTGAAGAAATATGAAAATTGCCAAAATTTCTAGTAATGTATGAAGTGTCTTCCAAAAAATCTATGTAAAAGTTGTAAAAATCGATAAAACCTTGAATTCGAGGAGTACTAAATTTTAAAAAACTTTGTAAAAACAAATGCAAATGCTACCAATCTATGAAAATATCAGAAAGCCTGACAAAATGTTATTAATACTTGAAATCACGACAAATACTAAAAATTTACAGCAGTTTAGAAAAATACGATTAATCTATGTAAGTAGATATAACGTTTCGAAAAAATCTTAGAAAATACTCAAATTCTATAATTTTCTGATTCCTAATAGGATTGCCCTATAGAACATCAAATCCTTCAAAACTATATCGAAATCCATGAAAATTTAAGAAAATCCACAGAATCGTATGAACACTGAAAAGATAATTCTTGAGAAATGCTGAAAATAAGATTTCGTCATTTTTTTGTGTGAAAAAAGTGATGCATTTTGAAAACTAAAAGCTTTGGCGTCGCAAGTCGATTTCTAAGTGTGTATAAATATGTAGACTATTTTGTAATTTGAATTTGCCTGCCCTTGAAAAAATTTTGTAAAAAAGATGTAGAAATTGTAATATAAGGTTGTAAAAAACCTATACATAAAATCAATTATATTTCATTGAAAAACAATTATAAAGATTTATTTCGATAAAACAAATTGAAAAGAAGGTAAAACGATGTATTCGAGAAATCTAAAAAAAAAACGCCCGCTGGTAGTCCAAGCCATTGAAGTCATTTCGAAGCCTTAATATCCGTTTATTGTGCCAATTACGGTCAAAAAATAACGAGCAGCGCATACGTTGCTAGGGAGAAAAAAACCGTAAGGCGGCCAAACGAGGGTACGATTTACGACGGAGCGGGCGAGTTAAAACTGGAAAAAAGGGCTGTAAAAAAACCACGGCCTCCATGCAAATCATATTACGAAAGTAACGTCATAATTTACAACAATGAGTCTTGCGTTATCGTCCATTTAAGTGTCAGTCATAAATCGGGTCTGTCGTTTAGCGGGCTGAGCCAAGTTCTGCTCATGCCGGATTCTACGGGCAAAGGCGAGAAAAATAGTCTCAAACGCTGAAGAAAATTGGGGGGTGCTCGAAAATGCAGAAAAATGTACTAAATCAATAGTTTGAGAAATACTCGACCGGGTTCCTAATGCAAAAATCTATAAACAGATGGTAGATCGAGACAAATTTCATCTAAATTTTTGATAAACATAGTCATGTATATATTTCAAGTTGATCAAAGTGAATTGCTCCAAAGTATGACAATACTCATATTACAGTGTCTGTAAGGTATATAAGTTATAATCACTTATTTTAATGTAATGTGAAGTCTCAGCGTGTTTCTCGTGTTAGAAAATATAGAACATAGGAAGGTCTTTGCATTGAAAAACACGATTACAGAATATTTTTTTCGTAACCCATCATAAGTAGAAGGCGGATTAGATCTTAGCGTTTGATGTCATATTTTATTTAAAGTCAATTTAGCCGCCTGTAACATTTTTGTTCATTTTATTTTTATTTGTGTGTAATAATTCACATAATTACTAGATTTACACTTTCTATCTCCTCTTTTTTTCTTTTCCTATACTTTTTAGATTATCGATTTAAATAAATTCTCCTTCACTTTATTGATCTTCTATCGTAGACAATATTAACCAAAAAAAAAAAAAATTAATCATAAACGTTGTCACACAATCATAAACATTGTCAAACGAAAAAAATAATTTCCCTTCCCCCTCACTAATAATTATCAAAATAAACGAAAATCTTATCTCAGTAAAATTTTTAATGAGTATTTCCGATCCGGAGCCCTTTCAGAAGCGCGGCTTCCTTTCGATCACTTGAGAAAAATATCCGATTTATCCTATAGCCAGGTCCAATAAATCGTTAAAAAAGGAAATGTTGACAATGTGGAAAGTAGCAACAGGCAGAACCGTTGAGCAGCTTTTCGAAATTTTGTTCTCCTTGAACCTTTTTTGTTCCCTATTTTGACCCGCGGATATTTTTTTTTTGAACAAGACGAAACGAACAAAATTTATTATCAAAAAACTCGCTAATTAACGACAGAAACCGAATTAGAGGAAAATTCTCACCTTTTTGAACAAGATTTCCGCGTTCAACAGTGATAATATTGAGACCTGGATTGTGGCACTTGTGTTACGTACAACAAGGCCAAAATGAAAAAAATGCAATAATGGCGGTCGGAGACGCCTAATTTTCAGAGAGGAAGAAGAAGAAGAAGAAGAAGAAGAAGAAGAAGAAGAAGGGGAACAAGAATCGATACTCATCGATTTGGCTCGTATCAATCCAACGCACTCCACTCGATATAAAAATTCCCTATTATATCGACTGTACATAACTCTATTTAGAAAAAGAATCTATGGAATTCATTTCATGAATTATCATAAGGATTACCATCGTGATATATATATGTACCTGCCTTGAAAGACATTTGTGCAGTTACAAATACTTGCAACGGAGTTTGCTCCATCTGTTGATGTAAGTTTTGTACAATGTTTGCGAATGCGAGAGGTGGCAACATTGGATCAAGCTTATGTTGCCGTCATCGTTGCGCAACAAATGCGCTAGTCGTTGCTTCAAAAAAGTTACAAACAGTAGCTGCAGTTGTTATGCAAACTTTTGTGGAATTCCAAACATTCTAGATTTTTGTGCCACAATTGCACTATAGTAACAAATATATATGAACGAACAAATTTTCTCATTTTTGGAATTGTATTTCTGAAATAAAATTGAAAAAAGGCGAAGGCTTTTCAAATTTTTGAGATTGTGTTTTTGAATACACCACACAGGCATACAGTCGTAGTATGTCATTATATATCACTATTTGAGTTAAAATTTGTGAGTGAAAATAAAAGATTGAGTGGAAAAGAGACAGTGACTCCTTTTTTTTTACTGCGAGAATCATGTGCAAGAGTGTGCAGGAGCGCTACACGCGTACACTGGCGTATACGTTGCACAATTTCCCAAAAAAATCCGACAAAATCGGGGATTCCTAAGGTATATATTATCGCTATAAACGAAAAATAGTACGTGTCAAATAAATGCTGATCGAAGAATGCATAAAAGTTCCATTTCTGTATCTATCAATGTCATTATTAGCTCTAAAAGTGTCTCGGTAATATATAGGGTTATCTGCGCACGCTAGTTTGTTTACATTTGAAAATTTTGCTTCTGGACATGAAAAATCTCTTGAAACTTTATTAGAACATGCATGTGATAGGCGAAAGTTTTTTATTTTTCAATGCAAATAAATAACTATACTACTCTCATCTTAAAATTGCATTTTTCAAACGATTTAGCGAATTTCGTGCCATAATGTATTGTCACATTTTCAAACAAATGATTTGTTAAAAATAAAAAAACGTGAAAAAGTCAGTCATGCCAATTGTATTATTCATTTAACTGCCTTTTCATATATTCAACTAGGCATTAATTTCTTTCAAAGTAAGTTGCTTGATGCAACTCAAAAATATTGTAACAGTGAAATGTTTGTTAATAATAATGAAATCAGATTTCGCAAACAGTTTGCGATGTGTTGCTATTATTTTGGGCACATTAGATTCATATACGATCTGTCATGGCTGAACCACCTGTTTGGGCGATGTTGCTGAAACTTTTGCGATATTGCGTTGGTCAAGCTGTTGTCGACAGAAGTATAGACGAATGAGGACGCACCTTGTCGTCAACTTTGTTTCATGCCATGAACTCTCGTTGCGCAAATATTTCACAAACATTACACAGCATGTCTTATTGGGCATACACGCCAGACGCGATTTCGGTGATGATCGTTATAATTTGCTGGAAAATATGTCACTAGGCTGGGCGTGACATGCAAAATAAAAGAACAATGGAATTTACTGATCACCGAATGTTACATGTTTCAAGAGGGGAAAATTCCCAGGACCAAATAATCCAATTCCTTTCAGTATCAAGTCCTCAGACGCGTATATCCCTCGATATAACGTCTACGGCACTCGAGTCGTTTCCGCGGAATTTACAGTCAGGGGAAAATTATGGCACCGTTTTTCAAAGGCCACGGACCCGCAGCCAAGTTGCCGATATATCTGGGAGGTTTCGAATGCACGCTCCTCCAAGGAAATTCATGTATCGACGAGGAAACGCCGCCCTCGCGATATACCGAAATATGTCCCCGGAAATTCCGTATTCATCACATAAATTCCCGAATGCTCCGGGCGCCATGTCCATTCGTGGGCGCTTTTTTTCCTTTCAGCGCCGGCACAAGGGCCAGCGTTATTTCCATACACGCGGATTCCGACACGTAACATTTGTGCTTCTCATTGTCGCGTAGAAAAACGCATGAATTCACAATATTTATATGCACGTGCCCGGGTAGACGTGTTTTATACACGCAAAAGTTGACAGGGAGTCTGCAAATTCATGTAAAGTTCATGTAAACAGACTCAGAATTTGATACTGAAGTTATGTATTTGGTCGAGGGAATTTTCGCTATTTATAGGATGTATTATTCAATAATAGTAACTATTATTACTAAGGGGTTTTACTCAAACTCCTCCCAAAATTTCGATAAAATCAACAAATATTTTATGAAATATAGAAGCAAATACAACAATAAATAATACAAATACAAGTTACGAAAAAAATACGTACAAACGTTAGTAATATATATACTCAAAAACAAAAAAAAATATTATCAAAACGTAGAAAATGCAAATTGTTGCAACTCACAGAATAATAAAAAAAATTCAAATTGCTAAAAATTCCATCAAATTCTAAAAATCTATATGAAATCCATATTAAAGTATGAGAAAATCTTTCAAATCATATTAACTCTGAAAAAAAATACTAAAAGTAATTGAATTCTATGAAAAAAACCGTTTTCCGTAAAATCTCGAAAAATGCCTCTACAATAAATGAATTTCAGAATTCTAGAGCATTGAATTCTAAATACGCTATTTATCTATAAAAATTCTAGTGAACGAGACAAAATCTTATGAATATTTCAAAAATGCGGGAAAACAAGAATGCAATAAAGCATGAAAAATTTTTATAAATGTGATTTTTTCATTATCTTATGGAATTACTAAGAATATGATCGGAATCCACATTTTAGAGAATCGAGTTTTTTGAATCATTGTAGCAATCTAAAAAAATATAAGAACTTACTGAGAATTACTGAGAAATCCTCCAAATTTTCGTAAATTATACTGGGCAAATGCAAAATATACTACTAAAAAACTTTTCATACGTAAAAACTATGTAAGATGTTATCTTCTCAAAAAATTAAAAACTTATAATCCTAGAAAATATTTATTAATATAGTTTTATACGTAATTCAATCATAATATAATTCTAGAAATTATTCAAGAAATTAGCATTATATACAATAAAAATACATCCAATTCAATTTCTACAATTTGTATATAGAAACACTAAAAAAAACGAAATGCAAGTAGTGAAGATCTATATAAAAGATACTGTTTTATGAAAATTTATTCAAATATTGAAAATCGCTGTATTTTTCGATGCTATAGCATCAATTTCCAAAAATTTGTTGAGCGATCCTTTGAAATACTAGAAATCTATAAAAATTCGGAAAAAACCACTGGTCTTTGGAGAAGGAGAAAAACATTAAATTAATAACGATCAAGAATTTTAAAAAGGATAATGGTCATCAGTTTTTTGCTCTAGGTATTTAATATTCATCAATTTTTTGAATATGTGATAGTTGATAGTTTTTCTTTGTATCCAAAAAAATTTGAAAATACAATAATTTTAATCGATGAGTTATAAATTCATAAACGAAATAAGGCAATAAGATGTACAAATTTATATATAGAATTAGCAACAAATATATGCCAAATATTGATGCAAATTATTGAATTTTGCGGAAAAAGATTGTTCGAATAATTTTCCGAATACGCAAGAAGTAGAAAAACGTAAAATTTTTTTGCCTGTAATTTCCTAATCAGGTTTTTGTAGAAAAAAGAGGTAAATTAATGAGAGATCGATTTTTGTTTGTTTGAAAACGAAATCTTTTGAGACACTGTCAGATGCTTGATCGAAAGTTAATGTATAAAAAGGTATCGATAATTATAATATGCTGCGATCAGTAAATTCATGAAAAGTTATGATTGCATTAAAAAGAATTTGAAATTATTAACCTTCTGAATTCAAAACTTGATCGCAAAATGTGCGAAAAATTGAAAAATAACAAATTTTTGATCGAACGGTTGAAAAAAATAGGCAAATTAAAAGAGGTATGTTTGACAAAAGGAATGGTGGCTTAGGCTTATAAATAAAACAATACACTTCACTGATATCGAATAATGTGAAATTAATCATATAGAGTTTCAGTTCTCATTATTTTTGAAAAATTGTTTTCTAACAAATTTACAAGAATATAGAGGGCAAAAAGGAAGGGAAGATATTAAAAAATGCACTTCATTTTAAGCTATGGTTTTAATTCATGAAAATCAGAAAAATTTGTAACTTGGACATTTTGGATGAGAAATTTTCAAAATCGTAAATTGTATGCATGAAATAACTAAATTTTTATACTGAATTCTGGGAAATTTTTGTTGAATAATGAATAAATTTCTTCTCATCATTATTATATTCATGCTGTAAATAGGTAAATTTTTGTTGATGATTTTTTATCGAATTTACTGGGAAGTAAAAGAGTAAAAAAAAATGTACTTGAAAACAGTAATAGATATAGATTCAACTATCGAAAAAATACAAATTTTGGGCACATAAAGATTCTCGATGTTTTGGATTAGGAAGTTTCAAAATTGTGAATTTTTTTATAATTAGGATAAATTGCGAATTCGCATTCATATGTGAAATTCCAAAGTAGACATTTTCAATAGAAAATAGACGAATAAACTCGACTCGTTATCCTATTGTGTATGCAAACAATCGAACAGCTACCGAGACTCTTTCCCCCGATAAGTCTTATAGCAACTTTCAATCCTAATTTTCATAATCATTTCACTCCAACCCTCACCTCCTCATTTTCTTGAATTCGAGCAAGCACTCAGGAAAAACAATTCCTTTGACCACAGAGGAATGCAAATAAATATTTAATGGGGAAACACGTCGATTTCCATAAGAAACGCGGGTGAAGTTTTCTCGAGTTCTCGGTGTCTCGGGGAAAAAGAGATGAGGTGAAATTATGCGTGGTCATGCGCGTTGCTTTGTTCCTGTAACGCGGTGGATGTTTAATAGAACGCCTTTGAAAGCCCGTACACTGTTAACGGTAAATTAGATTAAAAATTAACGTCCGCGGCAGAAGCGAAGAGCCCGAGCACGGGCCGGGAGTGCGCGCGGAATAAATGCATATAAACGAGTTCGGCATAACGAACGGAGCGAGTTGTTCCGTTTAGAACCACGGTCAGTGCGGCTAAAAGTGCATTTTGACGGATAAGGGAAAGGCTTGAGGTTCAGGTGTCACCATATCAAAATCACTTTTCTACACTGCTGGTCGAAAAAACTTGACCCGATGTTGAAAAACTAAATTTCCTGACTCTGTAGTAGCATATTATTTGTTGTAGGGTAGAACGGGGTTGAACAACCAATTGCCTCTAATTTTTTTTAATAAAGTCGAATCGAACGATAGTAGATAGTGATCGATACAATGCAACTTTGGCAAAAGGTTCCGTTACCGCAAGTGTGTTATAACCTGAGTTCTGACGAAAGAAAGATTTGACGCGTCCTCGCCGCGATATTTTCTGTCGACAAAAGTTCGAAATTCCACAAATCATTTTTTTTCTAGCATTATGCCGCGTCATTACGCGAGGAAGACGCCTAATCCAGACGAGAAGATAATTGAAATAGCTCTTCAGGAAGTTCAGAATGGCGGAAAAGTGCTCGCTGTTGCTGCCAAATATGAGGTGCTAAGAGGAGCTTTGCGGAGCCGCGTGCAGCGGAACGCAAAAAATGTCCCTAGTGGGCACCACAGACAGGTATATACAAATTCTTCAGTTTTCTTAAAAGAAATATTAAATTGAACTTCAAGTTTATCCCTGTAGAAGAAACTGTATTGGAGACTGCGCGAGGAGCAGGAAAATGTGGTCAAGAAGAAGGAGAAACAGGCATTGGCGAACCATGGTAAGGTCGGAAAAAAAGATCCTAAAGAAATTTTCCGAGCAAAAAAACCAAGACACGGCAGCCAAAAACGATACTCGTCGCTCCAAAAGAGGTCGTCCAAGAAAAGTAGTATACGTTGAGGAAAGTGACGTCAGCGATTAATGAAGCTCCAGAGAAACTTTTTCAAGTTAATTTTGTTCTTTTGTAACGTTTTGTAAAATTCTGATAAAATAATAGTATATTGCATTACAAGTGATGTACCATATTTTGTCCGCAATCGTCATTTTAGGAGCTCGTAACGTCCCTTGACAAATGAGCGTTGTGTCACCCATTACTGATCTGGCGCAAAAACTGGCCCTGGCAAAAATATCTGTTCTACGTAAGTTTTTGTGAGTGCTTGTGAGTCTTGTAAGCTTTGCTGTCATTGGCTACTGTCTTCACGCGGGAAGTTCGAAAACACATTCGAGATAGGTTGTTCTTGGTGTCGTAATGTTATGAATCCATAAAGCGACGGGCGAAGGTATTGTGCGTTATTGGTCGGCGGTTTCCAGAACTATTAACGTGATCACAGCTGATCGCCATACAGTAATGGGTGACGGAACGCTCATTTTTCAAGGGGGGTTACGAGCTCCTAACGTGGCGGTTGCGGATAAAAACCCTTCAATAACATTTTTTCTCACTTTTATTATAAAAAGAACTGGTGGGCTAAAACAACCATTTCACACTTTTTGTTCAAATGCAAATACCGGATAAACTATGCGAGTTTGAAAAAATTTTTTCGTATGAATTTTGTAGCCAAGGGTTCAACGAACCAGGAACAGTTGAAATTTTCAAATTATCATAAACAAAGTTTTTACAGAGTGCCAAACACAAAAGTGGTTGTTTAACCCCGTTCTACCCTATACTAGGTTGTTTCACGAAGAAATTAACGAATTCTTTTTCTGAACCCAGGTTTATTAAACCGAACCGTATAGTGTTCCTCCAAATAACTTACAATTCTTTCTGATCCGGCACTTAGATTTATTTATTAAAAGTTCGATGATGAAATATTACGGTAAACATGTCCTACCTTTCATCCATCAGTCATTGATATATCGTTCTATAGTACTGCGTGGAGTTGATTCTAATAATAAAATATGTGGGACATCCAACATAAAAAAACCATCCTTAAGATCTTTTCACGTAATTGCAAAGAAACCTTAATCGATTCTACGATGACATTATTTTCTAGAGGGTTCGATTTCAATCAAGGATTTTCAATTTAAATTACAATCTTTGCGTTTAACGAAAGCAGAACACTCTACCCTTTCAAAAACTAAATTATCTCCAAGTCGTTCAAAAAGTTCATCACGAGAGTAAAACGAAAAGTTGGAATTAAAGTGACATGCAAATTGCACTTTCTCAAGCCGAACAGTCGACGCTCTACATAATTCACTTCATCATAAAATTAGATCTCGCTGGTTCCATACAGAGCGTTTAACGATTTTACTTTCTCATTCATACTTGCATTTTCGATGAATCCTTTCTCTCTCGTGATTTTCGTGTGCTCAGACACCTGATATTTAAATGTAATACTTCAGTTGCAATGTTTTAATCGAGAAAAGACATCTTTTTTTCAACTTTTTGTCTAAAGTTGTACGTATAATTGTGTTTTTGACAAAACGCGAGCTTCCAAATGTGGCAAAAGTTTTTGGAACTGTGATGATTGGACCGTTAAGAGGCCCTTGGGGGAAAGTTTTCTGGCAATTCGTACTTTCTGCTGGTGGAATGACGTGGAAAGACGCTTAAGCCCGGAAAATGCTTTGGCCGTTTCCGGTCGATTGGTCTGATACGGCGACATCCACTTCTCAACGACAAAGACGGAAACCAACGACCCTGGGCCACGCATTATCGGATACAATCGGCTCTTTTTTCACGTCATTTCGTCTTTACTGTATCGGTCTGCGGTTACAACGTGGTCTTCTGATAAGGATTCTGATACGGCAAATATTTCCCATCATACAAAAAATCCTTGGAACCATAACTCTTTGTAAATATCGATATTTTCTTTAACTCGGTGGAAAAAGTGACCGATTATTGCTGATGACGAGGTGGTGTATGCACACGTAAATGTGAGTTCGCACTAATGCGTTGTGTTCTATGTCATATTCATACAGCTTTTGCGGACGCGAAACATCTGTATTGTGTACAAGAAACACTCTAAAAAATACTGCGATCGTAATAATTTTCGCAGTTTTACGGTAAAGTGTAAAAATACTGCGCATTTTAACGTTCTAAACAAGTGTAATTACAAACACTTCTCCGTCTTCCTCAAACACATCAGCGTGCCGAACCCAGCCGATAAAGAATCGACGGATCGAGGGCGGCCATCTTGGAATAGAAGACAAGCGTAATTCAAAAACAATAACAATCAATCTGCGTTCGCGAAAACAATCTCTCGTCCCTCGCGAGTTTTTCTAAATTGTTCAGAATTGTCCGTTCTCAAAAGTTGTAAAAGTGTATCGGGAATCGTTCCCCGATTTTTTTGTAAATATAAATAGTGTTTTTCTTGAATATATACTTTGTTGGTGTGACTTTTTGAAAGTGTTGTCATTCATCCCGCGTCCCTAATGTCGGAAATTTTTGCCATTGTACCAAGAACACGCTACAAACTGTCAGTCAAAAGAGTAAAAAAAAGTAAAACAGTGCAGCACTGATTTATTTGAATTCAAAATAAATTTGCGCACGATTCCTTTATTTGTGCTTTTATTTTTTTTTCTTGCCCCTGATGTGACGTTTTGTGGTCATGTGGTTGCTAGAATAAGTTAAAGCGAATAATTTATTGATTCCAGAAAAAATTACAAATTTTTTATTGTGTTCATTAAAAATAAATAACAATTTAGCAGTGGTATTCGAGTTGGATAAATGCAGAACAATGCGACTGTATCGACAAAGTTGTCGATCTGACAATCTGTGACCAGCTGTGTCAATCTATATATTGGTGCTTGATTTTTTAGCTGGAGTAGTATGCCACGCGCGGTTTAGTTAGAATTAATAATAAATATTATTGAAACAATAATCTGAATATATACAATAGTATAAATTAAAATTAATTATGCATATAGATGAATATTTTCATATTCTTATATATAGCAATTAATATATTATAATTGATACATATATACATTATATATATATATTATATATATAATATTTACAATAAAAAATAATAAACTACTAATGAAAAAATACATAGTAATAAAAAGGTTATAAGTATATAATATTTATATAATAATCATATTATTGTTAATATATTACAATTGATACATCATAATTAACATATACAAGTATAATATATATTTTAATAATAATTGAAGAGCAAAACACTTATTTCATTTAAGATTGAAAAAAACTATACTAATATCATTTTCAAATTTCGCGCGCTTGAACGGACGAAACAATCGAAACAGTGAAACAATGTCTTTTTGAGGTTATGGCGATGTTGTAACTTTAGATACTCGATCGATCATAATTTTTTAGAGCAATATACAAATTTTCAGCATCGCAATTAATTAAAGGAGGTAATTTTGCTTCTTTTCAGACAATTTCTCGCAAACAATATGATAGGATTGACCTAAAATCGGAATATTAATATACAGTCGTTACGTTTGACAATGTTACAACTATGTTCCGACTATTTTAAGTCGGAACTTTTTCACCAGGGTATAGACAAAAACTGTCATTTTTTTCGTGAATTATGCAAAAAGTACCGTGTGCCCACGTTGAAAAAGCTACGTTTAAGAACTTGTAGCACAATGTATTATTATTGGTATGTGTCGCCGATCTCTAGCATTTTTGTTTAAAGAGTGAGCAAAATATGGGTAAAAGAGTGCCCATCAATTCAATTAGGCCGCCCAATAGCCGGGTATGAATCATTGTTGCTCTGTAAGAGGTCGTAAAACCTTGAAAATGACTTTCCACGCGGACGCACTTTCAAGCCCCGGAAAGCAAAACGGGAAGGCCGTGATAAACTACTATTGGAACAAAGTTTTTGGTTCTACAAATGGGCGCTATAAACGCCGTGACGTATGGACGAAAAAAAGGAAGGGTTAAAACAGCGTTATGCGCTCCGCGTTCTTGCCTCAATTGTTTCTTGTTTGTCAACTTGAAGGGAAGCTATTTCTTAGAACGAAGTGAATTTTTTACCAGCATCCTGGATGAATGTGAACAAACTTAACATGATATATTTTGCATGATCCTCAACATTCCACATAAATTTTTGTTATATCAAACTGCATATTGAATGAAAAGAATTGTTACCTATTGTTATGAAATCGAGGAACAATTGGAACCAAGATTCCCATGATGGAAATCTTAAACGCTCGAAGCATGAAATTCTCTCATCACGCTCATCACAGGACCATTTACTTGGGAATGGGAAAATTCCCTAGTGTTTTGGGAGGATCACGGAGTTGTAAAAAAATGTTCTCTTAGATGGTTAAAGCGATCCACGCCATGAATATTGCAGACCGTCAGGAGTTTCCAGGAGGAAAAGGAAGGAAAATGCAAAGGGGAAAGCAGTCACGAGGAAAGTCATAAGATATGCGCCGGATTGAATATGTGCACCGGCGTACCGCTGGGGGATCGCGAAAATGCAAAAACTACGGAAACGTACTTATTTCTCTCTTCTCGCGCGTGCTCTTTCCCTTCTTTCGAAAAAATTGGATTGAGCTTCTCTCCAATGTCTTTTTCAATTTTCTTTTCATGATCTTGCAACATCGACAGGTCGTGAATTTTTGCCTTCTTCATGTAACGCCCTGATACGAATTTTGCCTTTTTTCAGAATTTTGGAATCGACGATCGAACATTTGAGCAAAATGATTTCGAGAAAACTATTTTCGAGTGGAAAATTCACGATAGAACATTTGGTATAATGAAATTTCGAAATTTACATTACATATACCTGTTGATATATAAAAGCAGCGATAAAAAGATTATACATCGACTACTTTTACTTTTATATCGTTTCATTTTCCTGTAGTGTATAGTATATTTTAATGAATATACCATTGGAAAGATTATATCGTGTTTATAAGAAATTTTCTAGATTGATTAATTATAAGAATTTAATGCTTTATAAGTTTTTAGTATTTATATAGATTTTTGAAAAATATATTTGGATACATATTTAAGGTATTTCGTAATTTATACAATTAAAAAAATATGTAGGGTATATTCTGGTTTTTTATATCTTCATAATATTTTTGTAGATTGTCATTAAAGTTTTGAGAATTTTATGATCTAGAATTCAAAGTTTACTGTATTTCCAGTACTTCAAGAAATTTTCTATATCGATTATAAGAATATAATTCTTTATAGGTTTTTAGTATTCAAGTAGATTTTTGAGAAAATATATTTAGATACATTTAAGGTATTTCATACTCTGTTCTCCCATTTCAAAGTATTTCTTAGAAAGAAAGTATTTTTCAGTTTTTCGGTACTTTATACAATTTAAAAAATGTTGAAGAACAGTCTGGTTTTTAAATGTTTATAGCATTTTTGTAGAATGTCAGAAGTTTTGAGAATTTTATTATATAGAATTCAAAGTTTACTATATTTTCAGTATTTCAAGGAATTTCCCAGGAAACAGCATTTTCAAAGACAAGTGGTATTCCATAGATTTCCAGTACTTTTAGCATTTATCGTATTTTTTGAATATTTTTACAGTTTGGATGATTTTCTGGTATTTTTATGGGTTATAGATATCTAGAAATAAATTTTTCATCAATATTAAGTGAATTTATAGTTATTCAAGAAAAAATATATACAAGAATTTTCAGTACATTATGAATTTCTGGTATTTTTACGATTTTTAAAATTTTTGAGTAATATCAGTACAATTCAAAAGGATTTCTCAGGTTCTAAATAAACATCTTGTATTTTCAAAAAGGTAAATATGGATTTTAAAAATTCGATGTTTCAGAATCTCAATGTCTAGATATTTTTAGTTTTGCAATAAATTTGTAATAAACAGTATCTATATAGATTTTGAGTATTCTACTGTTTTCTAAAACATTTAGTGTATTTTAAATTTTTTTAATGTTTATACATTCATTTCATTGAATTTTCTTTTTTTTTTTTTGTTATTTTTGTTGAGTTGTTTTTTTTTTGGTGTTTTTGAGGCAATAATATCTACATATAATTTCAGTATTTTAGGGAATTAACTATTATATTTTACTTTTTCCACACATTTCAGCATTAATGAAATGTCGAATGTTTTTCTAGTATTTTTCTAGATTTAAAATATTTTTATAGTTAACTATATCAATACGAAGAATTTATACTCTCAATTTTAAGACTTTATAGATCCTCAGTATTTCAAACGATTTTTTAAAACACCATACTTTCGTGGATTTCTGATGTTGCAAAGAATTATAGTTATTTCAGTATTTTTCATTTTTCTTGAATATAAATAAAATTTAAATATTTTCTGATATTTTAATGTACTTCCACATTAGTTTTAAGAACTATATACACCAGGATTAAAAGTTCTATAATTTTCAGGTGAATAAATAGATTTTTGAAATAATCTTTTGTGTATTCGAAGATTTGATCAAAAATCTAGTTTCAAAAACTCGTTGATTCAATATTTCATGCCTAAAAAAATACGAAATTTGAGATTGCAGATCATAATCAATTCAACAAAAGATTTTTAGACATTAATTTTTCTTTATTTCATCCTACCCGGATTCTACCCAAACCAATTTTCGGAATGGAAAAAGGTCGGTTCATTTTTGACGAAAAACTACTCCTGGACGAGTTTACATTGATTAAAAAATTCCCCAGAAAAAAATTGCATGCAGTATTAACTATTCAACTTTACTAGTGAAACTCTCGTTAATACGGAGAAGCAAATTTGTAATTGAAAATCCAGAACTTGGGTCCAACTTTGGAGCATGATACGATACACGCGCAATGCACCCTCGATTTAATGTCCCTCAAACTCATTTAACAGTAATTTCCGGCAACATTTTCGCGAAAATGTATAGTTTTGAGAAAATTTGCTTCCTGATTCAGCGTAAACGCTCAATGATTACTCCTGAATGCACATTGGGGATTCAAGTAGTAAAATCCCCCTGTGGTCAGACATCGCGGTAAAAGCCTAAATAATGCAAAGTAACGAGTGGTCGAATAATTGCAAATTGCTCGGTAATTACAAAATGCTTCTCCGCGAACATCCCCGAATTTCCCAGATGGTTCGGAAAAACCATTTCTGGGCTATCAAATTTCTGCGAAAATGCAACAGAAAAAGAAATTCCAGAAATGCTTTTTTTTCTAAAGCCACCGAGTAATTTACCAATTTTTCCGTATTTTGGGGAAAAGTGCATGCCTGTCGAGTCCAAAAATCTCTTGACCCAAGCCCCTGGCGTTTCCAAAAATCCTTTTTTTGGCGGAAACCCAAGTCGCAAATTAATTAGCCTTCGCACCGTGACCTCTTCTGCGTGATTAGTAGGCACCCGGAATTACCGGGCGTGCTTCCTCCGTGATTAATATCCCGGCGTTGCTAACTTTCGCGCGAAAGATTAATATCGGGCAAAACGCGGGGGGGGGGGGGCAGGGGCAAGCGGTAATTCCTGCCTTTCAAAGTTTCCGGTGCTCAATGTCCCCGCGATGGACGAAGGAACGGCTCCTACTTTTGTTACGCCCCATCGGCACTGGACTTTTCCAGGCGAAATTTCCTTATGAAAATAATTCATTAGCCTTGCCCGACATCCGGCGAATTTTCTTGCGCCTTTTTTCTTTCTCTCCTGTGCGCGGCGGAGGGTGGTACCACTCGCGAGAATGATCAAATTTGTTTTCCTTCTTTTTTCCGGGTCTCGAACAGGGCTTTCGCCGTTTTCACCGAAAGTTTTAACGAACCAAACTTTATTCTAATCTCTTTATCACTCGCGCTTTTACAAAAGTAATCTTGGGGTGTAGGGAAACGTGATGACAATGACTATGGGAGGTCGAAGAAAAGATTTTTCGGTATTTTGGAGAAGAATGAAATTTTTTTTTTTATTAGTTTCCTATAGGGATACTTTTCAATGTATTGGAATGTCAATTATTTTTTTTTATTATCTGAATTTTCGTATCGGTATCGAAAAAACATCGCAAGCTATTTGTGTGAAAGAGAAATTGGAACAGATTTTTTTATTTTTACCTAAATATTCAGTATTTAGGTCAATAATTCTTTCCAACATCAGTTTATATATATTTTTTGAATTTATCAACTCCCAAAATATCATAGTTACATGGCCCATATGGAGGACAGTCGAAGGTGGTCAGTTTAAAAATAAAATAGCAGAAATATTTAATGGACATTAAAATTCTTTTGTTACAATATTCACGTAATTTTCTACTTAACAAATAAATATTACTAGCAAAAAATATCGTACGATTAAGTGACGAAAATTTTTGAAAAAATACACTGGAAATCTATGAAATAGCAAGAATCTAGAAACTAACTGTTATATGAAAGATTCATGAATATACACTTAGAATCTATGAAACTTCAGTTTTCAGAGCAAACTATAGGAATTTACATAGAAAAATACAAAAATACTTAAAATCTTTAAATCTGCTCAGACATCATATAAAATTTAAAAAATTCAATGAAATAAAAAAAACACTTGAACTTTTTGAACAATTAAACGTTGATTTATTTTTTTCATAATTCTGGAAATTTTATTTCCAAGGCATTGAATTTTAGAAATCTATACTGAAATTTTTGACAAAATATCTGGATAATGCAACATAATTTTACGAAATTCAAAACATACAAGAAAAAAAAAAATTAAAGATTGAAATTATTTTTTCTGATAATTAATAATTAAATTACATTTTCGACAAATCTAGTGAACGTTGAAATCACTGAAACTTCGATTTCTAGAGCATCGAATTCTGGAAATCTATAGGTATAGAAAACTTTCGAAATAATAAAAAGTTTCAAATCTGCTGGAAAATCTTACGAAATTCAATCAATAAAAAAATATAAAGGATACTATGTTTTTTAAAATAATTGAGTGCTGACTCCATTTTTCTAAAAATCTATAAAAATTCTGAAAATTGAGAAAACTTCAATTTCCGGAGGATTGAAATCGAGAAATCTAAACAGAAATAAATTAAAATAGAAAAAAACTTCTAGGTCTGCTAGAGAATCTTGCAAAATGAAATGAATGGGAAAACATACGAACAATTTTCAAAAGACTGGGATTTTATAAGATACTGATGAATGCTGTTAAAATTTTTTGTAAACTCTGTAGAATTGTTGTAATCAATAAAACATTGACTCTTGGAGCATTAAATTCTGGAAATCTATATAGAAATGCATTTAAGCATGCACTAGAAAATTGTTAAATTGTAATTTATCCTTTGCAAAAACGCAAAATACCAAAAGCACTAGAAATCTATGAGAATCATGTTAAATAAGAAATTATTTCAACAATTGCAATATTTCAGAGTTTGAATTTCGGAAACTTGAAAGATTTCATTGGAAAAACTAGGAAATCATACAACATTTTTTCACTATTGTAAAATGTAAAATAAATGCCAAAAATACATGATGCTCTAAAAATCTGTTGAAATCCAATAACTAGACCATTGAATTCTAGAAATCTTTCAAGAAATACATAAGAATACCGAAAAATACTGTAAATCGTATAAATGTTGAGATTCTGAAAAAATACAAAAATATTGGAAAAAATATAAATTTATGAAGATATCACCTGAAAAATCCTTTTAGATACAAGAAATTTATTGACCTTTCAACTCTAGTACACAAATTTTTAAAAATCTACACAATAATCTAAATATGAAAAAAAAAAGAAACTATAAAAACAGAAAATCCTAGAGCATTTTATAAATACTGAAAAATATCGAAAATTTGTGAAATACCAAGAATTCACCAAATTCAATAAATTTCTCTTAATAATCTATCAAATGGCTCAAAATTTTTAAAATTTTACACACTGCCGTATAAAGGTCAATATTTCAATGTAGAAATCCGTAAAAATACCAGAATAGGTATGTAGTTCATCAAATCGTATGAGTACTGAAAAAAGACGAAAAATACTAAAAGTAATAGAAATCTACGAAGAAATCTATCAAAATTTCCCTGATACATCAGCAAATCGATATTAAATTTTCTTAAATATTGGTGTTGAATTTCGGATGATTCAAATATATTGTATGAGCTAATATCGATATTGAATGTGCCTAAACTTTAAAACGTCCACAAAAGGAAAAAAACTAGTTTTTCATTATTACCTCAGGTTATAGTAAAAAATGTTATCAAATCGTATAGCGATTGTTATATATAAATCATTATTTATTACTCTAGCTATGAGAAGAAATGGAAACAATTTTTTTTGTTTTCATTAATTTTTTAACTTTGGAACGATTGGGTTACACTATTCATAAATTTTTCTTTCATAATGATTCATTTTATAATGTCCGAAATGTATGAATTGTATATGTTATAGATGTTATATTTCATAATTAATTATTGTATGAAGATAAATTTTATAAACCATTTTTGTATAATAAGGTATATATATTATGGTTTTTATAAAATAACGTTCAAGTCTAAAGATTTGGCGTATGTTTTGACATCTTGATCCTCCACGTAAGTGTCGTTCTACATACGAAACTATAGTAAAGATTCGGTTTCCCCTTCTTCCTCGTTTAGAATCTTGACCTTTCCTAATTTTTTGGCCTAACTGCAGTTGCCTCATCATTATGTCATTCGTTTGGGGAATTTTCACAAAACCAATGTGCTCTCTTTGCAATGGTACCACTATATTCGTAATGAAGGAAACTACCCAAAGAAAGCAAGTAACTTATACTGCTGAATATGATTAGCTCCAAACGTCAAAAGTTATGTCAATATGTCATTTGTTTTATGCAATACGAATTATCAAATAGGACATCTACAAGAAGATGAAACAAAATTGTAAAAATATTTTTTTCATAAAACGTGTCCCCCCTCCTTTGAATCTTCAAGAACATGATATTTTCCGTTTTGATTCCCATTCCTAGTTTTCTGCTCATTATTCTGGTAGTTATTAGAATAGCCCAAATCAAAGGTGCCTGATAATACAGGGATTACTTATTATTTTGAGCAAATAACGGCGTTTGGAGGGAATTTGCATTGAAAAGTCAGATATGGCACGACCCGAGGTAATCCCGAATAGGAGCGCCATTTTCTACGCGCGATCGTGTTCACGGTCGAGCGAGGAGCCGGGATCACAGGCGATTAGGACCCAGAGCGATTAGGATTAGAGCCGTGGGATCGGCGTCATGTAGAACGTGCGTACTGCTGCAGCCTAGCGTCGTGACGCATAGGAATTACACGCTTCCCCTTTAGCTCCTGCAAAACAGCCATCCTCGCAAACGAGCTTGTTTACCCGCTACTAAATAACGCCATCGATCATTTCCCGACGTTTACTTGCAGTTTTTAACCTCGGCGACCAACTCTTTCCCCACTCGCGAGGGGCCCTACCAGTCTTCAAAAACGGGGAATTTCATGCTGGAAATTTCACGGCGTTCTAATAGTACATTGTGGTACAAGTTTGAGACCGTCCCGAGTCAAAATCAGAATCAAACTTTGAACCAAACAAATCGGGGATATTTCGGTTCTCATCGGTTCAAACTAAGCTCATTCTCAACCAACTTCACATCGTAAATATGGCAGTTAATATCGGGTTTACGGATTTTACGCCTAAACTAGGTTTTATTTTGAACCTGATTTGAACCATTTATAACCAACAACGGCGAAAAATCTTCCACATTGTGCATGTGCGATTCGGGCATGAAATACACGGCGATTTCCAACATTCTCAAAATGATACAAGCTCTAGTAACGCAAAGTATGATAGAAATATGTCATTATTATTCTCAAAAATATTCGTTTTTCCAGTTTTCCTCATGGGGACATCAGTCAAAAACTCACCATCGATCGTGAGGATTTTGGGCTGAAAATGCTCGGTTTTCCTAATTATCTACTAAAAAAATCATTTTTTTTCAGCCCATTTTAAACTTGTGATGAACTTTCAACACTCGAAAACGATCTATAACGCGTATTGACATTTTGACATATAAAATGGAAATCGAAACAAAAAACATAAGACGATCTGGGTCCGAAATGCGCGATAATTTAAAAAGCAGTGGAAATATAAGTCCAGCAGATTGCGGTAGGCATTAAAAAGTATTTAAAATATAAATTAACTTTCACTTTTAATGTAAATGATTTTTAATTATATTTCTGTAATATATTAGAAAAAATTGTAATTTGATCGGAATGAATTTTCTTCTCTTGTCAACATACAATTTTTGTCACAGCGTCAGAAAAGAAAATTTCGGAGAAAAGTAAGTTCGTTCAACAAGAAATATATATATCTCTAATGTTTTCAAGTGTTAAGAAAAATAAATGATGCGTTCTTTTCAAAGCGTAGATTTTACATTCAAGGAGCTGCCAGTTGACATTAAATATTCCGGAATGTTTCTGAAATATTTTCAAATGTTCAAGAAATTTTTCCGTAATATTACGTGCTGGATGGGCTGCTCATCAATAAAATAAACCGATTTTCAGGAGTTTTTGATACCTCCCTTCCTCATCTCTGTGTCACAAGCTGTCAAGTCAGTTAGACTCCCATTCTTGAGATAGAGGGATCACATTATCCCTAATATAATCGATGAAAATTGACGATATTGTATACTTAAGAATATCCGATAGTTAAACGTGATTTAATAAACTCTGCTAATAGATTCTTTACACTCCCCCAATTTAAATATTCACCATAAAACCGATCGTCGGGAGCTAATATCAATGGGTTATAAAATAAAAGACTCCCTTCTAACTTCCTATTTTCTTTCTCAAGCTTTCGGCTTTTATTGAGCCCTCTTCAGGAGCTACCAAAATTTACAAAAACAATTAATCGCTAACTATCAATATCCCATTTACAAACATATATATGGTACACATATGGGTTCTCCTATTTTCCCTATATTGGCTGACATGGCGATGGAGAATTTTCAGAATGAGTCTTTGATGAGGCTGGCTTTCCGACCCTTATTTTATTTCAGATTTGTTGACGACATTTTGATGTGCATAGATTTTAGAAAGATTGACTATACTTTGATTCATTTTAATTCTGGTGACGAAAGATTAAAATTTACACTCGAGATCGAGGTTAAGGGATTTTAAATTTTTTAGAATTGAAGTTAATTAGGGAAAAAAAAAAGTTGTTCTTTGATTGGTTTGTTGAACCGACTTAATCTGGACGGTATATGGATTTTTATTCTCAAAATCCACTGCATCAAAAAAAGGCAATTGTTTTTAGTTTGGTGGACAAAGTTCTGAAATTATCTGACCCGAGATTTCATCGAAAGAATTTAGATGAGATTCTTGATTCATTGTTAATGAATAATTACCATATTGAGTTTATTTTGAAGAATCTTAGTATTAGGATGAATTTTCTGAAATTTGGAATGAATAGAATCAAAGATAGACATATTGATACAGAGAAGAATTTAGTTTTGCCTTATATTGAAAGTTTGCCTCCTCAGATTTATAATTCATTGAAAAAATATAGAATACATATATAGGACGAATAATACATTAAATGAAAGAATCATTAAAAGGGGTAGAGATAAATTAATGAAAATGGATCAACAGGATGTTGTTTATAAAGTAAATTGTGGAAATTGTAATTTTAGCCATAGAAGACAGACAAAAAGATGTTTAAAGACTAGAATATCTGAACATGAAAGCAATATTCGTAGTTTAACTGGAAATCATTTAGTCCTCACTCATTATAGAACAGAAAATGATCATGATTTTAAATGGAAAGATGTGAAAATTCTCGAAAAAGAAGGAAGTTATAAGAAAAGAATGGTTTCTGAAATAGTGCCTATAAAGGGAACTGAAAACACGTTGAATAAGCAGGATGACACTGGATTTTTGAGTTCTATTTATGATGGATGTTTGAAAATATGATTATCAGTTCGTTCTTTAGATATGACTTTTATAGATGCCGATGTTTGTAAAAGCAAGTTCAGTTCGTGTTAGCAAGCTGTTCAGTTCGTTTCTTTGTGTAATTTATTGTGAAGAAAGTTTGACTAAGTCTATGATGACGAATTATTGTAATAATCAATTTCTTGAATGTTAATGTGAATTCATGGAAGTGAAAAATGAAAGTTACAGTCACGCATGCCACGCATATTGGCGGATATATTATTGTTTATTATGTGTAAAAAAAGTTAAATTTTTGATATAAAAAGTGAATAGGACAAATCGCAGGCGAAAATAAGATTTGGTTCATGTGATTTGTATGTATTATCTCTTTTTCACTAACGAAATGTGGATAATGATCACAGTGTATATTCAATTTTTGTTGATCGATGAAATACTATCGATCCTCTCTCAGCAATATGAAATCCAAAAATAAAACATTGAATCAAAAATTCCTATAAATCCGGTATTGCTGATGTTGGGTTTGAGAATATTGTTTGTGTTTATATTTTGCTAGTTTTACCTTTTTAGGTCACAGAGAATGTTAAAATACAGTAAAACTTTTTACGATTATCTACAACACAAAAATAATAAGTATATTAACTAAATTTTCAATTATTTTTATAAAAAGAATCGCGCGCGAATTTATTTTGAATTCAGAAAATCGTTTGAACTGTAAAAATACTGAAAAAATATGATAAATACTGAAAGCACAGAAAATCTATGAAAAACTAATGATATATAGGAATACTGTTTTTAATAGTCGAATATACTTTAGTATATTGAAAATTTGATAACTTTTGAATCCTAGTCAATAAAATTTTCAAAACCTATAATATGATAATCTACAGAATTACCAGAAATATATAAAAGTACTCAACTTTCTTTCATTAGTTTATTATTTCTATTATAAAAAAAAAAATATTCAAAATAGGACTACATGAAATTCCTCGAAAAAGGTGGCCAGAGTCTAAAATACCTCAAATGTATACAGGAATAATTTTCTCAAAAGTTTAGAAAAATCTTAAAAATATTCGAAATCGTTAAAATTTAAGCATTTGATTCTAGAAATGAATGTACGACCTTCATAATAACACCAGATGGTTTTTTTAATGGTATACATTCTGCAAAAGTAGTTATTAGACACGTTATAAATGAGAAATTGTTATTTTATATTTTAAAAAGTAAAAGTTTGAGACTGCAAATTGGTCTCTAAGATATTATGATGCTAGAATCAATAATAAATAATTTTTTGAAATACATAAATGAAATAAAACGATGTGGAACTTGAACTTTTTATTTTGGGATATATGTATGCGTTGAAATATTTATAATTGCAAACATTTCATATCAGTTAACTAAATAGTTGTCGAAGGATGTTGGAACACAGTTTTTCATGTGTGAAATTGGAAGGCAAACTTCAATGATGACATTCGAGAAATGAACTTGCCATGCTCAAGCTTTTACTTTCCGAAACATGCCAATTTTCTAAAAAAATTACAATATCCCATTTCCAACATCTCTCGATATCGATGTTTCCAGTACACTCGTAATTCTTTATTTATCCATTCAGAAAGTTTTTTCATACAACTCTCCTTTAAAACTTGCTAGCTCTACGACCCTAGCGATAAAAACCAACCCCTCCCCCTATTTTTCCACTTCCAAAGCGAGAGCACGCTTTTTGCGCTCGCGTGCGATAAATGTTTGTTTTCCATTTAGAGGCAGGAAAAACTCCGAGCGAATTTCGCCCACAAACGCCGATTCCGCCTGTGCATTTATGATGCTCGATTTCCACCAGTTCCCACGAGTTAGCAAATTATGCAAGTCGATTTCCACTGGTTTTTTCCAGGTTGGGGATGTAACGTGTTTATTGTAACGACGTGTTTTATTCCTCGTTACACGCTTGATGGATTTAACAATTAGTCGAGCAACCATGCAGAATTTTTGTGCAGTTTTTGAGTTTATTTTCATATTTTAGTAATGACTTTTCACGTAATTTATTATTCATCAATATCAAAATGTGTGTACACAAAAATTCATTTTAGTATCATAATACAAAAAATTGATACAGAAACATACTCATGAAACTTTTGAAACTTAATTTCCATCTATTCCACAAGCTAGCAATTCTGTGTAATTTGCAAAAAATTTTTGCTCTTGAGAATTTTTTCTTTGACAAGTTTCTTTGCTTAACTATCCCTTTGATATTCCACATTTTTCGCATTCTTACTCGAAGCCCATAAAATACATCCGAGCATCGACTGTGAGCTCGAAGATTTCGGGAGTGGATTTTCCGGGATTTTCCGTACACGCGTCGCTTGAATCTGAGACAGCGTACGTGCTGGAAGCTTCCACAACCTCTTTTAAATCTTCACGTACATATCTGAAATATTTATCCCATGGAAATCTTAAGCTAACTCTAACGGAAAAAACGTCTTATTTTTAGCCACCGGTACCCAAAGTTATAGACATTCTGTAGGCAAAAACATAAGTAGATTAAATAATCTGAACAGTTTTACTAGACATATTCAAGATTTATTTATTTTTTTTTTTTCAGTTCTTTGATACTTCCATGTATATTCACTACATATTTTTTGCAGTATTTATAACATCAATATTCCACATGATAGTAAATTAATCCTTTGTATGATTTATTGTACCAAATACACATAGTTATAGAGAAAGGATATGATTTCATGTATCATGCAGAATTTGGGTTATTGAAAGATAAGAAAACTTAAAAGAAATAAATAAACACTCAGAGCAATTTTTTGTATTTTACTATGGCATGAAAAACACGAAGCTTACAAAGATTTTAATGTACTGAAAATAATGTTTTTTCGAATAGCTTTTGCAGTTTGCTAAATTAATATAAACAAAGCAAAAAATTCATAGGAGAACACTCAAAAAACACTTTTTATTATTTTTAAACACCTTTAATTACGGAAAAAACCATTTGTAAGTTTCAAAAATAATAGTTCGTTATTATTGAAAATTTTACATTGTCCAGTTTGTAACCAGTTTCGCAATGTTTAACTACATTTAAAAATTTTCAAATATGTAGTTACTGGGACTTAATTATAATTATCTTAATTATCAATTGCATTGATAATTTTTCATATTTTTGAAATTCAGATTTGGTAAGTTATTTGAATTTTAATCATTAAGTTGAAGAATAATACAAATTTGGAACTTTTAATAATAATAATTATAACAATAATAATAATTATAATAACGATAGTTTAGATTTAGAATTTCCTCGTTGTTCGTTTAATTTTTCGAATCTAGAAGGAACTGCTAAAATTTCTGAAAAAAAAACATGAGATTAATTCATTTTTTGCTACTTATCTTAAGATTTTTTCTTTCTTTTTGAAACTCAAAATCGAATATAACTTAAAGTCTTGGCTCAATATTACGAGATTACTTCAAGTTTTGAATCTTCTTGGTCGTTTTTGATTTTTTGCTTCTGGTTTCTGGGTTGAAAACTGAATGATGTACATACAACACGATCAAGTAGAAATTTATGGATTCCACTTTTTGTTGGTCATTTTCGAATTTCGTGTTGTATGCTCCGAATGTAAAATATAATGGAAAATTTGTGATAAAAGGGATCAAATTATTCTAGATTCTGAATTTTATTAATAATTTTGCATTTTTGTTGTTTTTGGAATTCAAAATGAAGTTGTTCGGAAAAGTGGGCTCGAAAGTAAAAAATTATAATGTTATATTCTTAATTTTCGTAACTTTTCGAAATGTTGTTTCCATCTATGTAACTCAGAATTCAATTATTTTACAATTAGAATGTGCATAAAATTCAACACAGCTATAAATTTTCACTATTGTTAAAGATTTTATTGCCTTTAGTTCAATTCCTTCAATTATCATTCAAATTACTAAAATAAAGAATTAAAGCTACTACGAGTTTCGAATCTTGCTGATAATATCCTATATTTTGTTTTTCGAAATTTGTGGTGTAATGATTGAAATTTGAGGTTGAAAATGGAAAATAATTATAAAATTCTAAAACAGTGTAGAATGTTTTATGTTTCTATTATGTAAATAACGTAAAAAATGTAACTACTTCAAGATTGTGTTTGAAAGTACAAAGAAACGTAAAATAGTTCTTGATATTTGTGAGTTGTCACACAAAATACTTGACAATGGTTTCAAAGTTTTTCGTTAAACTCACAACGGTCGGAACCTTATATTCCAAGTTTAAGTGAAAAAGTTAAAAAATTGAAGATAGTCGAAACCATAAGAAAAAATTGGTAAAGTAGCATTATTAACATAATTGAAAATATCGATAATTTCGGATTCTATTGGCTTTTTTTGTATTTGTACTATTCGCTATATTGAAAATTTAATCTTTTGGATTCTGTATTGAATTTACTTGTTTCGAATTGCAATAATTTTTTCTATAGACTGTTTTCAAAATATGTATAAATCAATAGCATTCTTGAAATGAAAAGTATGTCGATTCCTCATGATGATCAAGGGTAAATGAAAACATTAAAAATTTTTTATGCAACGTTCAGCTCGACCCCCCCCCCCCTAAGGTTACACAAACTGTCACATTTTTCATATAATTTTATATACATATAACGATATAACAAAATTAGAAATAAGAAAATTTTCAAGACAATAATTTGTCAACAACGAAACCTGTAGATTGTTGAATCAAAGGTTATGAAACAAGGATAACTTCGATACTATTTATTTAACGCTCCGTTATTATAATTAAAATTATCCACTTACGATCATTCTGGAGCCACACCAAATGAATAATTCGGACAAACATCGTTTTTCAAGCTTTCGGCATTTATTTTGTCCTCTTCAGGAAAACCGAATGTACAAAATCACAACAACAATCAATGAATTTCCAAATCAAACAATAATTTTCATCACAACATCACTTGATACACTTACTCATAAATTAAATTTTAAAATTATCTTATGTGTAAAAGCATTTCGTCATCAAAGTTTATTCACGATCTACTTTCGAAACATTTGCCAAAACCAAAAAGTTATGTTAAAGATAGTTGAGAATTAAAAAAGAAGTTAGGGAATTGCATTTATCTAAGGAATTTAAAATTGTATCTTTTGATGTGACATCATTGTTTACAAATATCCCGAGGGATGAAGTGAAAAATTCACTTGTTAGAAGATACCGATTTTAGAGCCTGATATGTACATGCCTTGTGAGGAATTTTTAGACAGTGTTATCAAATTGATGGAATTAACATATTTTACTTTTAGTGGAAAAATATATGAACAAACTTTGGAACACCAATGGGTTCTTCATTTTCTTCTATTTTAGCTAATATAGTAATGGAAGAGATGAAATTAGATGTTTTGAGTAAATTAAGTTATGAACCAATATTTTACTGTAGATATGTTGATGATATTTTTATGATAACAAAGAAAGATGAATTGGTTGCGACTTTTAAAGGATTTAATTCATACAATGATAGGATAGAGTTTACAAGTGAAATAGAAAGGGATGGAAAATTAAATTTTTTGGAATTGGAACTTATTAGAGAAGATGAAAAGCTAATATTTGATTGGTTCATAAAACCGACTTGATCGGAAAGATTTATGAATTTTCATTCAAAAAATCCGATTGTACAGAAGAAAAGGATAATATATGGATTGGTTGATAAAGTTATTGCATTATTTGGTGATAGATGTCACAGAAAAAATGTTGATGAAATTAAAAACTTACTTTACAAGAATAACCATCCCATTGAATTTATAGAGAAAAATATGAAGACTAGAATTGATTTTTTGAAGTATGTTAAATCGAAGAATGATAAAGATGATGAATTGTTGGATATTAATGATATAAGAGGGGGAATTTTGGTTTCACCATGTATGGAAAAATGACAAAGAAAAATTGAAAGAATATTTAAGAAAGAAAATATGTAAGTGATTTTTAAAAGTGATAATAAATCGAATATAGATATAATAAAAGGGGAAAAGATGAATTGGGAATGAAAAGACAGCAGAATGTAGTTTAAAGGATAGATTGCAGGGATTGCCAATTTAAATATGTGGGACAAACTAAAAGATGTTTGGAAACTAGAATTAAGGAACATGAGGGAAATATTCGCAAAGTTACAGATAATAATTCAGTTATAACAGAACATAGAATAAATATGAATCATGAGTTTAATTGGGATAAAGTAAAGATTTTGGATACAGAGATAGATTGTAGAAGAAGAATGTTTTCGGAAATAATTTTCATAAAGGGACAAAAAATACATTAAACAGACAAGAAGACACGAGATTTTTGAGTTCAATCCATGACGCATGCATTGATGACGTGATATGAATTCTTATCGGTTCGTTTCCTATATAAGGAAGTGAAAACTGAGGTCATTTTGTTACTCTTGTACAGACCACTGATAAGTTCTTGTAACAACGTATTGTTCCTTTTTGTTTACTCAATATTGTAAAGGGATGACGAAATGTTTTTACACATAAGATAATTTGAAACTGGAATTTATATTCTGAGTAAGTGTATTGAGTGATGTTGTGATGAAAGTTATTGTTTGATTTGGAAACTTATTGATTGTTGTTGTGATTTTGTACATCCAGTTTTCCTAAAGAGGGCAAAATAATTGCCGAAAGCTTGAAAAAGATGTTTGTCGGAATTATTCATTTGGTGTGGCTCCAGAACGATCGTGAGCGGATAATTTGAATGATAACTTCGCATTGTTTTGATTGTTTTCACTCTTTCAAACCCTTTCTGTAATGCTTTTTTTTCGTTTTCATGCTCAATATGGGAAAAAAATTCTAAGACAATGTTTTCAAAGTAGTTATCCGTCCATTCAAATATTCGACAAGGAGTGGTTTTTTGATTGTCGATTGGCCGTTGCAAACTTGAACGGAAGCTAATCTTTTGACTGTTCCTCCCACGCCATCGCAAGCACCAAAATTTATTTTAATACAAAAATCTCGTATGAATCCGGAAAAAAAAACACGAAATCCGAAGAGAAAATGAATTGTTAGAGCAACAAGGACTATAACAATTTGCCAACACTGCAGCCTTTTTCTAGCAACTGATCCGTTGTTTCGACTAGACCAATTTTGATGAAAAGGTGCAGTCATTGTTTTCGAGGCATTTAGGTCTCGGATGTTTCGACTTCTGGCCGTATTAGAATCAAAAGCCAACGGCTGAAAGCCACTGTACGGAATGTGCCACTTAAGTGGATTGCGCTCATGAGGATCGATGGGGGTTTCGTGATTGCGGGCATCCTATTCTTAACTAGCAAGAGCCGGGCAACACTGCATACATTCGATCAACTGGCCACTATTTGCTCGGCTTTCAATCGGCCACGGCTGTGATGAGCCGCGTTTGCACAACGCGACGATGGGAAATCGATAAAAAAGACCCAAAGGAATCACTTCTTTCCATGGGTTGTTCGCAAAGGATTTCTCCAAATATTACGCCGTTGGTAAGTTTCTGAATCGTGATATTCGAGCAGTTAATAATTATTAATCAGCACACTGCAAAAAACATGTATGAGATATGTCTCCGTAGAAGACACGAAGGCGTCTTCAAAATGGCGTCAAAAAGTGTCTTTTGACAAGACACCATTTTTTGCAGTGTAGAAAACTACAAGGTATATCATTTGTAGCTATTGATTTTCTGAAGTATCCATGTTCCAGATATTCTCTAAAAATGTTTCATCCAACGACACTTCCTTTTACGTTGTTTCTGCAGTTTTCGACATTACTTTTCGCGACTCTGCAGTAGTGTCATTAAACACTGCGACAGTTTAATGTTCGCTTCCGAATATTTATGGAGACTCCGGGGCTCTTTAGTGGCATATAATTCCTTGCTCTGTTTTCTCATATCTGTCTCCCTTCCTCGAGGGCAGCGCAATCCGTCGTGGGTATCTTATTTTTCAAGATTTCCGGAAGTCGCGCAACACAAGAAGGCTTTTAAAATTGTACCAGCGAGGAATCAAAAGAGGAACGGAGCGTAATTATTGATAGAATCTCCATGATTATTGGCTTTTTCCTTCCGACGGAGCTTGGAACACGCGGATTTCGTTTCCCGAAAGTGCTACACCGTATGAAGAGTAATTAATTGGATTACTCTTCAGTTTCATGCAATAGGAAACAGGAGGACTTGTGATCTCGGACCGGATCTATTTAAGTTCTTTGCTTTGATGAGATTGTGTTATTCCGGAGTCTCGAGTTCAATCGAACGTTGTAATTGAATTAGTGACTTTATTTAAGACGATTTTTACCGGTTGCATATTCGGATATCGACTTTTTAGATCCTGATTAAAAATGCCCACCCGGTAATCAGCAGATGCAACCGCTTTTCCAACCCAACTTTTCTCATTTGGACCTTGTCAAAGATGAACGTCGCTTACAAACGCACTTTTGCGAACATGACGAGGGGTTTTCGATAATTTCCTTCCTGTCAGAAGTTAGGAATGAGAAACTCGTTCGGCGCCCGAAAACAAGGGTTTTCACTTCCCTCCTTTACAGAAAATATTTTTCATCGATTTCCGTGACTCGACTGGGCAAAGTTGATTGGCTTTCGGAGTGTGTTTTTCGAGAGTTTACTCGGCTCGGAAATAGGGCAGCGAAAAATGCGATCGGGGATGTTGCGAAATAGTGCAGCGAATATTTGCCAGATGCGCGTTTTGAATTTCTTGCGTACGATTTCCGAGGGTCGTTTTCCAATTAGGGGAAGCTAATCCAATCGAACTGAGAAGCTCATTTACCTGACATAGGCCATGCACAATAATGGATTCGAACCCTCTAATATCCGGTCACGTGCTGGTCGAGCGATAACAAAAACAGATGTCAAACGTGAGCCCTGTATTCTGTACGTACGCGGGCTTCATTTTCCGAAGGGTTTTGTTTTGTTTCTCCCAACACTGATTAGCCACGTGGCGTGATACGTGCAACTGTCATGTTACAGTTACGTGACCTCACTTTTTTGTAAAGAACATTGTACTTCACATATTGTGAAATAATGATGCAGCTATAAGGAAAACAAATCTTTCAACATTTTCGCTTCATCATTAATCCGGAATTTTACGATGATTCAAAAACTAGGGATAGGTGATACGAATTTATATATTCATCAGCTAAAAAGCGTTGTATTCGTCAAAATATTTTCCAAAGCTTTTGCGTGAAAAAAGAATTGAGACGAAAATTTACGTTAACATTTTTTCAAAAATATTTACTGCAACAGTCGACATTTGGGCCTATGATTTCTTTGAATATCGATTTTATCTTTTCGATTGTCAGTCTTAAAAATATAATAGCAGGAATATTCAATAGACCTTCAAATTTTTTATTAACGATATTTCAGATTTTCTTTTCATCAGATGAATTTCATTAAGAATGAATGTAATAAAATTTAATCCAGAAAAATAGTAGAAAAAATGTACTGGAAAATCGATGATAGCATGTAGAAGAAATCTTCTTCAAATTTCTACATCATAAATATAAAAAAAAAAAAAAAAAAAGTTTGAGAAATACATAAGATAATACCAATCTACGTTAGTATGATATTTTTAATAATCTATGAAGATCTAAACATATATTGTAGAATCCCAAATCCAAGAGAAACGAATTTGAGGAAATATCAATATGTAAATCTATAAAAATACAAAAAATTGTTTAAAGTTTTTTGAATACTGAAAAAAAAAAAAATTCAAAATTACTTTAAATCTATAAAGAAACTGTTTTCTGGAAAATTCGATTTAATAATAAGAACCCAATAAACTTTGAAATTCAAAGCATCAGATTTCAGAAGTCTATAGCTCTTCTAGAAGTTTTTGAAAAAAGGAATTCTTTTGAGTTGTGAAAATGTCAAAAAAAATTTAGAAAACAAAGTAATTTTAGATATACTCATTCATACTATTTCTGAAAGAACTATTGAGAGGTTCTTCAAAATCTTGGAAATTTCAAATTTAAAAATATTGTATTAAGAAATCTTTCCTTGAATCTATTTTAGTAACAAAGTAACTTTTTTGACATTTACTGGAAAAATCAGTGAAAATTCAAAAAGTACTAGAAATCTCTAAAGGTACTATATTCGAAAAAATCGATTTTATTACCTACTGAAAATTTATCTACCTTTGAATGATATAATATATATCAAAATATCATTGAAATCAATACAAAACCATTTTCAAAAAAGTAGATACGTTCAAAAACATCAGAACATCATATGAAAATTTCAAAACACTTGAAAAAAATTTAAGTTACGAGGAATGTGTTTGACACTAAAAAACTAATAACATGTTGGTTTTTTAAAAAACAATGTTTATACCATAAAGTTTTAAAACTTCATAGAAAAATATCAGAAAATTTCTCAAATTTTTCAAATATTGGGAAAATACGATTAAAATATAATGCTGTTTGAAAAATGTGATATTCTTTAAGTAAATACAACTTTCAATTAAGGAACATATCATATTCTAGAAATCTTCACTGCAATAAATAAATAAAAATGAACAACTTCACGAACAAATTCTATGAAACAAATTAACACTGAAAAATACGAGGATTACCAGAAGTACAGGAAATACACAAACTCAAATAAATTGTAAGTGAATATTATTTTCTCCCAAAAAAGAAAGTTACTAAATACCTTTAAAATTTTTATTGCATGAACATGAAATTTAAGTATTGCATATAATAATCCACAGAAACAACACAAAATTTTATAAATTTGATTACTACGAAAAAATACAATAAAAATGTAAAGTACTGAAAATTCTATGAAATTCTAGAAATTTATAAAGATGCTGTGTTCTGGTAAATATGTTAATATCTAATGGTCCTAAAAAGTGTTATTCGTAAGTATCGAAGTTTTAAAAATTTAAGTTAAAAAACATATCAAAAAAGTTATAAAAATAACTGCGTGATTATGATTGACACATTTTTTCAAACTGTAATGAACTATGATGTACAAAAATTCAAACATATTTTTCATAAAAACAGATATATTCCAAGTTAACTAGTGAGGAATGAAATACTTCATCATTTTTTATCAAAAACACTCAAATTTATCAAAAGATACGATCATATTCATACTGGTTATACAGTTTTTATGATTAATAGCTCTTATTTCAGATTCATTACTTTTTGTCTTCTTTTATTTACATTAGCGACTAGTGATTTTGGATTACGTATAATTAAAATTACTAGTTCAGTACGAGAATTTATAGGTGATGATGCACATTTTTACAATTCTCCCCAATTTATAAAAATCTGTGACATTTGAGGTTACGAGCAACAGTTTTTTCATAGTGATTCGTGTTGCGTCCTCACCTCGGCTGACAACAGTAGGTCATTGATTGATACAATTGTTTTTCAATAAAAGATCATAAAAACTGTTGAAGAAAAAAAGTTGGTTGTTTCCGGTTTTTTTTTTTCGAAAAAGTCGCTTATTCTACATGATAGGAGACGAATTTCGAAAATCAGCCTGCAAAATCGTGACCAGCACCAGCACCAGCGACTTCAAAAATCTTAGCATACTGAGTTTTAATTAAATCCGAACTTTTGACCAGCTTTTTCAGGATTATCACCACCATGGTCGATAGAAATAAAAATTTGATTATTAAAGAAACAAAGATAAAATTCTATTTTCCCAAATTGTATCCTCGAAAAATGGAACAATCGTTGAGAGAATCATTAATCCTGAAATGAAACGCAGTATGGTATATTGGGATCAGTGAAACTGGATGGCATTCCATCGAATCCGTGGTGTTTTTCAAAGGGCAGTGATTACATGAAAGGTGCTAGTTTCCGGAGTTGCGGAGCCCAATACGGTAACTAGATCGATTGATCGTTTGTCTACTCGAAAGTCAATTTTGACCCAAAGAGTTAGCACATTCGAGGAATCCAATTACTTGGCTCCTTTGTGCTCTTTGGTTAACTCGGGAAACCATCAACTACGTGTGTACACGGTGGAAAGTCGGCGAGAGATTCTTGGCGAGAGCGCAACTTTAATTAGTACCTGTGACAGTTAGTCACGAAAGTATCAGGGATAAACGTTTTTGATGAGTCTATTGCTACATTGTAGGTGTCGGATCTTATTCTTTTTCAACAAACGTACAATCTTCCGGCTTTACTTTCTTCGAATCTCTTCGCCACATTTTCCCTACTTGCACTTTCCTAACAATAATTTCTCCTGAAAACTTTTTTTTGTATATCGAAGCATTACGAAATGGAATAAATTTCTAGTTTTTTTAACTGTTTTCTTTTTTTTAACTAACTCTAGAACTTTTTAGAAGATTTTACGGTCAAAAACACTTAAAGCCTTCACCCCACTGACTTTTGCATGACAATTTCAAAATTTTTATGATCACATATTTCTACGAACTTTCTTATGCATCGTAAACTTTCTGAACAACTCAATTTTTTTATGACGTGTACATTGAAGCGACAATATTGCAACTTTCGGTTTTCATCTTCAATAATTTACGATCCTTCAACTTTCACAGAGCTCCTTGAACTTCCCGTTTGGTTTGTAAACGTGTTTGCAAAGATCTTAGCTGAGTTAATAGCTTAGGATCATTTCTCCCTAACGAACAATATTCAAATGAACTAACATTATCCAATGACTGGCCTCAAGTCACGTATTTAGTAATTACAAATGAACTTTAAAATATTGATACCAAGTGAACCTTAGAATGATTTGTATAATTTCTGCAGTTTACATTAAAAGGGTAAAGAATAAGGACAATATTGTTCCCGAGTATCTTGAAGATGCAAACATGAAAATGCCATGACTTCGAAGAAAAAAGAAATTGTAACGGATAGATGTATATATGTCCATGGAATTATGTACAGTCGATATGATAGGGAATTTTAGTATCGACTGGAGAATGTTGGATCGATATGCGCCAGATCGATGAGTATCGATTCATGTTCCCCTTCTTCATCTTCTTCTTCTTCTTCTTCTTCTTCTTCTTCTTCTTCTTCTTCTTCTTCTTCTTTATCTCAGAAAATTAGGCGTCTCCGACCGCCATTATTGCATTTGTTTACTTTGGCATGATTGTACGTCATAAAAGTGCCACAATAAAAAATCTCTATATTATCGCTGTTGAGTGCGGAAGTGTGATTTAAAAAGGTGAGAATTTTCTTTTAATTCGTTTTTTGTCGTGGATTAGTGAATTTTTTGGTAATAAATTTGTGTTGTTTCATCCAGAAAAGAATTTCAGCAATTTGTAATAAGGGATAAAGAAGATGAGTCAAGGAGGGCGAGATTTCGGGTTATTATTGCTTGCTCACGAGGATTTTGCTTGTTGCTGCTTTATAAGTGATCGGCATTTCCATTTTCGACGATGTTTTGGACCTATTCCTAGGAGGATTCGGATCTTTTCTTGGGTGGTCGAGAGGAAGTCGTGCTTCTTGGATAACTCCGAACAATGGATCCTCGTCATAAACCCTGATAAGCTTAGAATTTCATTCATTTTGAAATTTATCAGTGAAGGGATAATGAAATAATGTTTATGATTTGTCGACAATGTTTATGATTTATTTTTGTTAGTTAAAATTGGCTATGATAAAAAGTCAATCAAGTAAGGGAGAATTCATTGAAATCAATAATTTAAAAAAGTATAAAAAAACAAAGAGGAGATAAGATGTGTAATTATCATAATTCTGCGAATTGTTGAAAAATGAAAGTGAATAAAAAATGTTACAAAATGAAGATTATTACCATTTTTAAACTTTTTCCACATAAAGTTCATGGATTTTTTAGCTTGCTATGTTCAGTAAATATCGTAATAGAAATATTGATGTAAAAATCATCAGTCGATGAATTTATCGATACTCTAATTTTGATTCATTGAAAAAAATATTAATATTCCAATACTTTGCAAATATCGCCCATGCGTTGTGGTGACAATATAAGTCTCTCAACCATTTAATTCTCCTTATACCTCTCGAAGTATTTTGCGTGAGTCCCACCTTCAAGTGCACGAAATGCCACGTGTTCTGACATTTTTCAAATCCATTAGTGATATCTTCGTCAAGATCCCACTTGTCGCATAAAAAGCGTGTTCATCAAAACGCGAGAAACCCCAAGGAAATGTCAATGTGCCACTGATTCGTTCCAGATTCCCCATGCACTACATGTCCTCGTGTACAAATGTCAAGAGCTCAAACATCACGCCGCGATAGACTGAAATTTTTTCCAGACGCTCCCGGCACGATATCATCTATTAACTACCATCATACAAGTCAATTTCCATTAACGTCGAATAATCGAAAACACGGAATTTATTTATTGCCCACTTTCCAGATCCAGACTGACAATTACTGGTTGAATAATTGAATTCGATGTTTCAACTATTCGTGTCAATTACAATCAAAATGTAGCATGACGAGGAAATTACATTAAGCGTGTCTGCCAAACCATTACTGGCGTCACAAGTGCATTTTGTCTAAAAAATAGATATCAAATATCTGCAATACAATAACTATCGCAAATTTCTGAAGGTTTTTCATTTATCAAATCATCTCGTGGAAGTCGCTCAACCACATAAAACGATCGGGAAAATAGACACCAGCAGAGAGCTTTTTTTTCGCAACGCACAATCGATCCCTGGACAAAACAAAGATCAATTCGCAGCAGGGAAATTATGATTGGGCATATATAAATTACTTCTTGTCACGCCTTTGTGCTCGATATTTCCAGAGCAGCCTTTGAGCAGCCTCGACTTTTTTATTATTTCCGTATCCCCGGGGAGCCCGCTCGGGCCGAACATCGCCAAGGATGCTGCTTTTGCCAGCGAAGGGTGAAATTACAGGAGAATGAGAAACGACCGCGAAACAAATCGAGGCCCGAGTAATGTTTCTCACAATTTCCCATGTTAAGTGGCACAGGAAATAAATTATTCACGCCGTTTGCGTGTTTTCGAAGCCCTGTGACACCTGTCGAAGTGTACGTAAGACAGCTGTTTTCGAGACAACTACAAATCCAATTATTAAAGTATTTCAATTCTTTAATAATTTCCTACATCAATCGCGTAGGTACATTAAACTTTTGATGGACCTTTAGATTATAATTCGAAAAATGGCATCATCTGTTATCTTCTCAGTCAAAAAAATTTTATGGAAATTCTATACGAGACTTGCATTTTCCACGCAAAAATTTAACTTAGTCAACACAGTCAAAAACGTTGACATTTATATTTATAAACTCTGCACAATAACACGATTCAGGTGAGCGCATCGCTCCGCTTGAAAAATATCCCATGAAATATGCATTCGCTGACATTTCAACGTCCGATATATCGACGTGAAGCTTGTATCTCTACAGAATCTATCGAAAAACTTGGGTTCAATAAACCCGTCGAACAAGCGGCACGCCCGTAATTGACGACTCACTTGATACCATTTCGACTATTTCGTGCACCCAGAGGAAAAAATGAATGTCATGTCGATAAAAATGGATAATTTTGGATTCTTCTTAGAAAACAGATGTAGTGTCTATTTTGAGAGGTAATCTGGAGTTGAATTTTTATACCAGAAATATACATATGGTTGTAGTGATGAGTTATTAGTGTAATTTTGTCTTAAGATAGACGTGACATCCTTTTTTTTTTAAATAATAATCAAAAAACATATATTTTTATAGACATGACATTCATTATTTTCGAAATTCACATGGGATTCTGGCGAGTTGTTAAAATTTGCAGAAGAAGAAGGATGCCCTCGAAGATACTACTTTAACCTAACCTAACTATTATAGTGGACATTTAAAGGTCAAGCTACTATTATAGTGATCAACTGTAGGCCGAGCTACTATTATAGTGGAGATTTGAAGGTCAAGATACTATTATATTGATCAACTATCGGTCAAGCTACTATTATAGTAGTAATTTTTAGGTCAAGCTACTATTACAGTAGTAATTTGTAGGTCAAGCTACTATTAAAGTGGACATTTGAAGGTTAAGCTACTATTAAAGTGGTAAACTATAGGTCAAGCTACTACAACAGTGGTTATTTATAAATCAAGCTCCTATTATAGTGATCAACTATAGGTCAAGCTACTATAACAGTGGTTATTTATAGGTCAAGCTACTATTATAGTGGACATTTGAACGACTCACTTGATACCATTTCGACTATTTCGTGCACCCAGAGGAAAAAATGAATGTCATGTCGATAAAAATGGATAATTTTGGATTATTCTTAGAAAACAGATGTAGTGCCTGTTTTGAGAGGTAACCTGCAGTTTAATTTTATACTAGAAATATACATATGGTTGTAGTGATGAATTATAAGTGTAATTTTGTCTTAAAATAGGCGTGACATGCTTTTTTTAAATAATAATCAAGAATATTATATTTTCATAGACATGATATTCATTATTTTCTCTGCGTGACTGTAAAAATATAATATTCCGTATCAAAAAGCAAAAACCAGCATTTTCACGAGTAAATGCTCCGTTATACGAAGTGTATTTTTCATGCTCGTATTTAGAAAATCATTTTATGTACCTCTGGCATAGAAAACTCATTTCTCGTTTAGTTTGAAATCTATAAATTTGTTTTCCAGCCGGTACATAAATTTCAAATTCAATCGTTTGATTTTGGTCTCAATGGAGCAAAATGTTCTTGTTTAACGTATGTTATTGCACTGGACGATTATGCGAATTTACGCAAATTTCATCGCTATGATCCCAAATTTAATGAATTTGGAAAGAAAAACTTCAAAATTATAAAATTTGAACTGAAAATTAATTTGAATATCCGCAAAGCGAATTGGGAATCGAATCGGCCAATTTGGACAATGAATATCAAACTCCTATGTTCAACCAACGTTTCGTTCTTTATTCGGAACATCATCAGGGTTCAGTAGTACAATCCACAAGAAGGTCAATTCAAGCTAATTAACAATAAAACTGATAGCAAATAGTTACTGTGAGAAAAAAAGTTAGAGTGTTCCCGCCTTTAAACGAGGTAACAAGTTTTCCGTAATGATGTTTTTGGCCGATTTGATTCCTAATTCGTTTTGCGGATATTGGTGAACAGAGAATAGGACGTACTTAAATCCATTCATCATTATGAAAATTGATTTGTTATATCACCCTGTGTACAAGTTTCGTGGCATTTTGCACAATCTTCCTTTGCATAAAACAATTTTTCTCAATTGAGACCAACTCGTTTACTTGCTGATATTTCAGAATATGAGTTTGAAGACGCGACGATATCGCTGTCTCAAGTGGCAGTGAAAAAAATTGCTGTGCCACTGTGCATGATGAATCAATTTTTATTCTTCGCAACTATCTTTGTCGTCGATCTCGCTATCTTCAACATTGTTTTCGCTTGTTTTATCACAATCATTAGATTTTTCATAGACCAGAAGCGTCTGCCTTACGGTCGATTGTAAAATTTGACCATTTTTTTCCGTAAGGATGCTCTCGCTGAGAACACGACTCTCACGTACCTCTGGCGAATAATTGCACCTTACTTTCCGCGGAAATTAATTATCCGAGAGAATTCGCGAAACGACCGGGGCCGATAGGAGGCTCTTCTTCCAGATTCTTCTTTCGACTCGGCTGAATCGCCGGCAGGTATTCGCGTTTCCATTATTCAAGGGGCATCGGCCGTTCGCGCGTGTTGGTACGCTTTTGCCGTGTGTTGGCGTACAGTACCTTCGATGGGAGAAAAGGCAAGAGCACTTTTACGAGCCCGACATTAAAAGAAGCTCTCTCGAGTGGCATCGTTGCACAGGAATACGAATTTCCGAGGCCACTTTTCTTCTTCTCGATCTCTTGTTAGGCCGGATCTCCCAAACTATGAAAAAACCTCGATAAGGAATGGCCAAATATCGTTAGGATTTGCCTGCAGAACTAGACTGAAATATCAGTGAAGTATTGCTGAGTTTGTATTGACATGGTTATGTTTTTGTGAACGAATCATACAAGAAATGTGAATATTTTGGAAAAAAACGATGCAGCTTTTTTCGCTCCCTTGCGTGGTTCTTGTCTCCTTTCACAATTTCACGATGTGGAGAGAAGACGCTCTTGTCTCAGAGCAGTGGAGTGTACGCTCATTAGACAACGGGTCAATGAGGCGACGGATTCTCGCACTTTCTGCTCCCGGAGACACAAAGCTCCGGGTGCATTTTTCTCGCGTAATGGGAGTGCGCGAGTAGCTGGGGATATACTATCTTGCAGGCTTCGCCTTCTGATGAATTTCACCGCTTAACATGTGGCTCGAAAGTCGATGAAGGCTAATTATTTGAACCAAGCAATCTAGCGACTACTCGATTCGAGGACCTTACAAAAGGGCCAGAACTGAGTTATTCCAAAAAAGAGAGGAAAATATCTTTTTTAGTATCTGATAACATTCACAGAGAAAAAAAGAACTGGTTGAATACAATTTCAAAGAATATACAATAGTTTTTCCTTTATCCACGCAAATGTATATTTTCTATGCGTTATTTCAACACCTCACTGAAAACGCAGATAAAAAATGTAGCCCAAAAGGATCCCGAGATATGGAAGACGAAAAACTTGGCGAGATTTTCCGAATGATTTTCTTTGTGACCCAACCGACAGCGAGATTTCAATTTATTGTGAACACGTGTAGGAAAAATATGGAAATTTTGCACTGTGAGGGTAGAAAACTGTCTCGATATTTATACGCATTTTCCCTTCGGGAAGTCAGTGGCGCGTGGATTCCATTCTTCCGCTTTTGTACGTTAGTCGCATCTTTCGGGGAGACTTTTAAATGCTTCGATACCGAAAACGAGTGCACTCGTTTATGTTTGTACTTTTCTCGAAAAATGGGACGTTGCATTGTGAAGAAAATCGACTCTGTTCACGTGAGACGTTCGGTCTGCTTCAGTTGGCATCGGGATCGAAACGAAATTCACATGGGATTCTGGCGAGTTGTTAAAATTTGCAGAAGGAGAAGGATGCCCTCAAAGATACTACTTTAACCTAGCCTAACCTAACTATTATAGTGGACATTTGAAAGTCAAGCTACTATTATAGTGGACATTTGAAGGTCAAGCTACTATTATAGTAGTAATTTGTAGGTCAAGCTACTATTATAGTAGTAATTTGTAGAGCAATCTACTATTTCAGTGGACCTTTGAAGATCAAGCGACTATTATAGCAGTAATTTGTAGGTCAAGCTACTATTATAGTGGACAGTTGAAGGTCAAGCTACTACTAGAGTGATCAACTATAGCTTAAGCTACTATAATGGTGGTTATTTATAAGTCAATCTCCTATCATAGTGATCAACTATAGGTCAAGCTACTATTATAGTGGACTTTGAAGGTCAAGCTACTATTATAGTAGTAACTTGTAGGTCAAGATACTATTATAGTGGTAAACTATAGGCCAAGCTACTATTATAGTGAACATTTGAAGGTCAAGCTACTACTATAGTGATCAACTATAGATCAAGCTACTATAATAGTGGTTTGTATAAGTCAAGCTACTATTATAGCGAATAACTATAGGTCAAGTTACTATTATAGTAGTCATTTTAGGTCAAGCCACTATTATAGTGGTAAACTATAGGTCAAGCTACTATTATAGTGAAAATTTGAAGGTCAAGCTACTATTATATTGATCAACTATAGATCAAGCTTCTATTATAGTGAACATTTGAAGGCCAAGCTACTATTACAATGATCAACTATAGGTCTAGCTACTATAACAGTGGTTATTTATAGGTCGAGCTACTATTATAGTGATCAACTATAGGCCAAGCTACTATTATAGTGGACATTTGAAGGTTAAGCTACTATTATAGTGGTAAACTATAGGTCAAGCTACTATTATAGTGGACATTTGAAGGTTAAGCTACAATTAAAGTGGTAAACTGTAGGTCGAGCTACTATTAATAATGAGGCATTCTTCCTATTAACGCCTTCAAAAAAACATGAAGAATGGCGTATTATTCCAAAATATCATTTATTTAGAACAGCAACGTTCCGATCCCTTGGTCTGGGATCCTCTGGACTGTATGGTAAAATTTAACGGAAATTTCTTTCGGCGCATCATTTCAAATTCCAGTCGAGTAATCCGAGAGCCTGTCAACAAGTCATCTTCTCCATCCCGTAGATTGTGGGAAGAAAAAAACGTTTGCCGTGAAACTTTAATAACTCCGTCGAAAATGAATTCCACGCGAAAGCCCGGCATTATACCGAATATTCCATCCTTAATCTTCGGCTGTTCTTTGCTCTGCACTTTCATCCCGGTCGTCCTGTAGTGTCTTTGGGATAAAGTTTCCTCTGTTTACCGAAAGGTGAGGCGGAGATGATGGCGTTGAGAAGTTGAGGCGAGGGCATCACTTTCTGAATCAATAGCAGGAGCTTAAAGCTCGGCGAAAGCACTCGGTAAACACCGGTGGCCCGGGCTCAAAGAGGCAGTTGCGAAAATCGTGAATGCAACCCTCGGCTGCTGGAGTTTGTTCTGAAAATACCGCGACGACGACGAGTCCCAATCAACACGCGCTCTTTGAACTCGGCAAAAATAACGTTTCTTACGTAATTCCACCATGCTAACAAGGTTGCGGACCGAAAATTACTGTAATTCAAGACACGAATGTAATGAGGGGTCTTGCAGTATTGTCTGAAGAATCGCGAAACACTGTTATTACTCCGATCGGGGCGAAGAAAAATCCTTGGTGTGAAGTTTCTTGAACATTTCTGGTTTTCTTTTTTCGCGAGTGATTAGGAAAGTCAGTGGGGTTCATCGATGATCATAGGATGCGATGATCATTTAAGTTTGGAAGAAAAAAACATTAATTCATTTTGTGAAAGGCATTAGATGGTAATACAGTCAACCAATGTCTAGCGAAAAATATAAATTACATGTTTCTGGCAGATCTCACTGTAATCAAAGTCTACGAAATTGTAAAGTAGAAATGTAATTATGAAATCAAAATTTAAGAGTATCCTATTTTGTAACACTGAAAGTGATAATTTTTGGATATATTGGATTAAAACCTAAAAAATGTTTATAATCATACTTAATGATCATGAACAAATTATTTTGGTATTCGAGAAACTTGTGGAAAAATTCCGATCGCGAGTCACTCTCATTAGTCAAGTTGACGTTTTTGGATTGGTTGAGCATTTTATCAGACAACGTGGTTGCCCACTCGCCGCGACTAGGTCTGCATTAATGAGCGTCCCGTCGTAATTAGCAAACCACCGCTACTCGGCGCTCGGACATGCCCATTAGATCATTCAGTCCCTTTGAAACCTGTATTTTTTTTTGACATTTCCCGATCACGACTTCACGAGTTTTCAAAAATTAAGGTCACGAGAGAAAAAGGATGGGCAATACGTATCATTATATCGGAATATCGATATTTCTTTCTAATATATCAGAATTTTGGTACTGATATATTTATTAACCAATAATCGTTATATTAATGTTTTAGTTGAAATACCAAGGGAATATCACAATATGATTGCAAATATATTAAATAGACCTCTAAGAATATTTAATAACAATATTCCTGTAGAAAATAACTTTCATCGACTTTAAGTCAATGTTTTATTATCAATAAATATCATATTCGACTGGGAAAATCGATGAAAGTTATTTTTTACGAGTATTTCACCCCGTGTGAAAATAACGAAGAAACAAAGATCGGTATTCGTGTGAAATCAATGTAATTTGAAATAAATATTCTAAGTCTAACCTACAACAATTTTTCAAAAAATATATCGGAGGATCTATGAAATACTCGGAATATATGAAGTGAATGTTCCATAAATTGATTTACAATTACACTTCAAATATTATAAACTAAAGATTCTAGATAAATAAACTCTCGAAATCTGTATAAGAATCTAGAAAAATACTAAAAGTCTTTGAGTTTGCCAAAACGTCTAACGAAATTGATTTAATAGAAAAAATACAAAAAAAACTTTATTTGTTCAAATACTTAAATGTGGATTTCATTTTTTCAAAAATTTGTCGAAATTCTGGAAAATGATAAAACTGATTTTGGGGGGCTTTGCATTGCAGAAATCTATACATAAATACAGAAATTTAACATTTCAATGCAGAAATCCAAAACCATAGTAAATACAGAAATACAGGAATGCAGAATAAATGGAAACAGGAATACAGAAATCCAAGATGATAGTTAAAATCTCTCGATCTGTTAGAAAATCTAAAGAAATTCGAGAAAATACGATAAACATACTGAAAGAACAACTATTTTAAAAGATACTAAAAAATGCCAAATAAATTTTTCAAAAATCTATACAGATTTTGAAAATCAATGAAACGTAGATTTCAAGAGCAATGAAATCTGAAAATCGATATATAAATCCATAAAAGTACTCAAAAATACTTTATTGTCAATCGTATCAATCTTTGAAAAAAAAAAAAACAAAAAAAAAACGCAAAATACTCCAAACACTGAAAATATATATATATATATAAACACTGTATTGTAAATAGTTTTTTGGAGCAACTTAAATATTTCGAAGCTTGAAATCCAGGAAATTACATTCTAGAAATTTTAAGTGGTATATTAAAAAAAAACTAGGAAATCCTACATTATTTTATTCCAACAAAAAAATTATTAAAAACATAAAATACGAAAAATCTATAAAACTTCAAAAAATACAGCACGGAATTCTAAAATTCTGTAATACAATTCATAATAATGCTAAAAAATTGAAAAAATTCTATAAATATTACAAGCACTGAAGAAATTCGAAAGATACTGACAGAACTAGAAATTTATGAAAATTTCAACCAAAATTTTAGCAAACTTTGAATTCTTGACAAAAATTCAGAAATCTATGTAGCAATCTTAAAAAAAAAACCGAAATCTATAACAAATACTAGAAAATTCTACAGAAATTCACAAACACTAGAAAGGATGAACAATTTTCATAATTTTCAAAATCTAGCCAATTGAACAAATTTCTTTTTAAAATTTATTTGGTTACCAAAGATTTTATAAATTTTGAATTCTAGAGTATCAAGTTTTAGATATCTATATAGATATAAATATGGATATTGATATAGATATTTATATGGATATCTATATTGGTATTTCGAACATATATGTAAAATTTCGTAAAAATATCAGTATATTTTTCAAATTTTAAGAATATTAAAAAGTAACATAAAATCCACAGTACTACGTATTATTTAAAAACTGTTTTTTGAAAACATCCTTCAAAATCTATGCAATACATCGGCACGTCTACATTTTCTATATAATATATCGATATTGGATATCGGATGATTCTAATATATCAGATGACCTAATATTGACATTTTCTGTTAAGATTTCCATCCCTAAAAGAAAATCTAAAATCAGGAATATTCTCTTGAACCAAACTGAAACATGCATATTTTAGACAAGACTCACACTGACTTAAAGAATAATAGTATAGTATTTCGTAACAGGCACGGATGTGCGAATTTGGCGAAACGGGGAAATTACGGTCTTCGGCTTCGCCTCGGGCTGTAACCCGTTTTGCCTATGAGCACATCCATGCCTGTTACGAACGATATTTTATGTACCGAGGGCATAGAAAACGCGTTTAGAGATCTCGAGCTGGCATAGAAACGCGTTTTATATGCCAGAGGTACATAAAATAATTTTTCATTTTTAAAAAACTCACTCAATTTAACTGTTCAACGAGTATCAATAATTCCCAAGGAGTTTAAATTTCCAACAAGTTTCTGACATCAAGCTTTCAGGTATTCATCCAATCGAATCTCACTTGAAGCCGAAAAAATGAAGTTCCGTTCGATGAATAATTGACATCTTAATCATCTCGAGCTGCTAATTGCGTTTCCCGGTCTTCGATAAAAAAAAGTTGTCAATGTTTAAAGGAGTCTTGGTCGGTGGGGGCGTAATTGCAATTTTTTCTGAGCGTAGGAAAAAGCTCGACCTTCGGAACTCGATGTTGCGAGATAAAAAATAATTCACTTTTCATGGCGTCATGTGCAGCCGGCACTATACGTAATCAATAAGTTACCATCGACCAACGGCCAATAAAGGCCATTGGACGGCGGAATTTGTATCGGCCTGCATGGATACGAACCGCGCCCGAGGAATAGCTGGAGAATTTTCTATTCTTCGGCGTTCTGGGAAAAAGGGCGAATGGCGCTTGTAAAATTAGGAAAATATGGGCATGGGAAATTTCTCCGGACCGCGAGAACCAGGAAACCAGTACAATGCATGAAGGAAATTCGATTCTTTGCTTTCTTTTGGAGAGTTTGTAAATAAAAGGGATAATAAATTAAAATAAAAAGTATGCGACGCATGAAAAATAATATACCCTCGTTGATATATTCACCACTAGGGCGCGAACAATGAATGCATAATTCAATGGAGAATCGCGCGAGGTAATTGAAATAATGGAAAATGTTTCCAACAATAAGTGAAATGGGAAACGAGCCGAGCGAGGCCCTTTAGCCGGTTGAATTTCGCATGGTGGAGCGCTATTCCTGGGAGTTACATGGATGGTAGTAGACTGGTTATGATTAATGTTCCGTTTCTAGATGCGACTGCATCTCCCGCTGCATCGCGACCGCAGTTGCATACGTTAATTAAACGCCGTTGTTGCCGCCACGAATTCGTCGCGCGGAATGTCATCAGCGACGATACAACCCCCGCGGTAAAATAATTTATAACCGGGCCGACCGAAGCCGGATTCAGGTGAATAATTGAGCGCTTTCCATCGAAGAACTCGATCAGGCAAGATTTTTTGGCTCCAACATTGCGAGTCGAGGATCGATTCATTTTCCCACGAAATTTCGACATTACGTCGAATGCATCTTACATTTTGCATTCTTGTAGACCGCATTAAGTTATTACCAATTATTTTATTACCAGTAAAAATTCCATTAGCAGGAACTGATAAAATTATATTACCGCCATTGCACCTGAAACTAGGCTACGTGAAGCAGTTTGTGAAAGGACCGGATAAAGACAGTGAAGCTTTTTTACACTTAAAAGCGACTTTTCCTAAGCCGAGTGACGCCAAAATCAAAGAAGGTATTACACTTCAGATATCAAAAAGTTTCAAAGAAAGTAGCAAACAATCATCCGAAATCAAATAAACTTTTAAATTATTTAAAAATTGTTTGCATATTCCATGAAAATATAAGTTGTTACATTGTTGTATAAAAATTTTCCATTATTGTGCAGGAATATTTGTTGGACCGCAAATTCGCAAAATCATGAATGATGGAAAGTTCACTGAGAAATTGAATCAGGTGGAAAGAAGAGCATGGATGAGTTTCATTTCTCTTTATGATAACTTTTTGGGCAAAAAAAGAAGTGATGACTACGTTGCTATCGTGAATGAATTTTCACAAGCCTACGGAGACATGGAATGCAGAATGTCCATCAAAATTCACTTTTTGCATTCACGTTTGGACTTCTTTCCGGAGAACCTTGGGAAATTCAGTGATGAACAAGGCGAAAGGTTTCATCAAGAAATGGCGTCAATTGAACAGTGTTTCCACGAAAAAAACCAAATACATATGTTAGCAGATTACTGCTGGTCGCTCAAACGCGAGACGAGTGATTCTTTTCTGAAACGACGAAGGTCGGGTAAACATTTTTCAAAAAAGTTATAGATGTAAGAAAAAAAATAAATTATAAAAATATCACTAAAATATTTTCATGCATTATTCGACCACATAAACAGCCTACACTATGTAATTTGTCAGGTGTATTTCATTTTTTTTTTGTAGCACAGTGTTATTAGGTAGTTCTCTAAAACATTAAGGAGCGTGTACGTTTAACCTTTCTTTTTTTTCAATCTGCATGTACTTATGTTCATGAGCTTCAAACATATTTTGTTATGTACGAAGCCTCTTCTCTTAGTGTCAACCTCCATGCTTAAAGGTCTACAACACCTTTCTTAGATTCAATGAGACTAATCGGTCTTGAGACGCTGTTTTCGGGGTGAGAGGATTTACCAATCGCGACGCATCATCAGGCGAAGATAAGCAACATAATTATCGGGATTTCAAGACAATGGAGCTCGTTAGGCGCAGCGGAACTATCGAGTGCAGTTTCCGGATGCGGCGCGCGAGTTTTCCCGAGCGGTATTACCTCTTGTTTGGACGGGGGCCAAGACTACGGAGCTTATAGTGAGCTTCCACTACCCTTCGCCCTGCACCCCGCAGTTGTCTTGTCCCCTGAAACCACTCTTGCGTATCACGCGGAATTCGCCCCGTAACGACCTTCGAGAATGGTTCGCTTTTCTCAAACCACAGCGCGACGTCGGCTAATGCACTTTTACAGTAAGCGACGCTTACTGTGAAATCGTGACAATTTTTGGGGTTTTTATGTCAAAGCTCTTTCGGGATAAAAAATCAGACTGTCGTTTCAATTTCAATGAGTATCTAGAGTGTGAATTGGTTGCTAAATGTCCAAAAAATTTATTTCTAGATTCCAAGAGTTTTCAAAATTGCTGTTACACATCCGGAAAAAGGGCTTTTTTCAGAGCTATAGTCTAATAAAGTTTGATACAAAAATTAACACACTCTGCCAACGCATCAGAAGAATGCGCGATAAGATAAATACTCTGCCTAAACAAATCACGATAAATGCAATTCTCAAATTCATGTTTAATCACATACTGATAAAATGAGTAGAATCACAGACAATACAAGTTTCGTATTCAGTTCTGACAAATTCTCGAAGCATGAAAAAATAATGACAAATTTCTAGGGAATATTAAGATATCACACCTCCCATGAAGAAAAAATGATATCAAAAATGCGGGTCCCTTGCAAAAGAGGGACAGTCGTTCCATGAGATTTTTCATACGAAATTTAGTATACCCTAGTATAACCAGAACCCCCCCCCCCCCCCCCCCGAGTCTTATCTAGTATACCCGGTCAAAGTCTGACCCAGTGCAGCGTCTATTACTAGTAAGTATAAGACGCTTAATTTAACTTGTCGTGTTCAAATAGGTTTTCCAATTTACAATTCTCGCTTTTCGAAAGAGTTTTTAAAATTTATCATTGTCGCTTTTCGAAGTGGTTTCCAGAATTTACCATTGTCGCTTTTCGAAGCAGTTTCCAGAATTTATCGTTGTCGCTTTTCGAAGTGGTTTTTACAATTTCAATTCTCGCTTTTTGAAGCGGTTTTCAGAATCTAGCTTTGTCGCTTTTCGAAGCTATTTCCAGAATTTAACTTCGTCGCTTTTCGAAGAGGTTTCAAGAATTTAACCTTGTCGCTTTTCAAAGCGGTTTCCAGAATTTATCGTTGTCGCTTTCCGAAGCGGTTTCCAGAATTTAACCTTGTCGCTTTTTAAGCGGTTTCCAGAATTTAACTTTATGGCATTTCGAAGCGGTTTCCAGAATTTAACCTTGCCGCTTTTTAAGCGGTTTCCAGAATTTAACCTTATGGCGTTTCGAAGCGGTTTCCAGAATTTAACCTTGCCGCTTTTTAAGCGGTTTCCAGAATTTAACCTTATGGCGTTTCGAAACGGTTTCCAGAATTTAACCTTGTCGCTTTTTAAGCGGGCTTCCAGAATTTAACCTTATGGCATTTCGAAGCGGTTTCCAGAATTTATCAATGTCGCTTTTCGAAGCGGTTTCCAGAATTTATCATTGTCGCTTTTCGAAGCGGTTTCCAGAATTTAACTTTGTCGCTTTTCGAAGTGGTTTCCAGAATTTAACCTTGTGGCATTTCGAAGCGGTTTCCAGAATTCATCATTGTCACTTTTCGAAGCGGTTTCCAGAATTTAACCTTGTCGCGTTTCGAAGTGGTTTTTACAATATTAGTTCTCGCTTTTCGAAGCGGTTTCTAGAATTTAACTTTGACCAAATAACGTCGCCGTCAGCTTGTTTATATCAGTAAGTCATCAAATTTGTATAAAAAAAAATGTCTTGAGTTAGGCTAAGAGCGACTTAATATTTTATTCGTAATTAAATGTCATTAACCCCCAGCTTGTTACGTATTTATTTTTAGTATCAGTCAATAAATTTACAATCAATATAGGTGCAAAAATAAAATTTAACATGGAAATATGTGATTTATAGCTATGTTTTTCAGTTTGATATATTGCCTTTAATCCTTAAATCATTTTGTTTTAAACTCATGAAATATCTTCAAAATTTTGACAGGATACGCAAAATTTTCTGAAAAAAATTTTCGAAGTTCTATGCAATCCTTAAGTACTACGGTTAATTTAAAAGATCATATAATGTTATATAGATTTATAGTCCTTTTAGTACTTTTTAAGTACTCATACAATATAAAAATTTTTCTGGTATTTTTACAAATATATTTGAAATTAAATCTCATAGAATTCTAAGCTTGGAAAATTTTGAGCAATTCCATCGACTTTGAGTATAAATAATTTAACTATCCAGATTTATAGTATTGAAAAATGTTGCGTGCATTTTTATATAAATATAATGCAGAATTTTCTTGCACTTTCATTGATTTTCCATTTTTTTATAAATTGCTAGAAATATTTCTGAAATCAACCGATCTAAATTTCGTAGGTAAGTGATTTTTTTTACTTGGATTATTTTACAGTCAAAACCTCTATAGGTTTTCAGTTTTTTTTAGTATTTTCTGAATTTCCTCAGTTTTCTTATATAATTCAGAGGATTTTAAAGTGTTTTTATGAATTGCAATGAAGATTTATAAAATTCGATGCTGCTATCAATGAAGTTTTGAAGATTATTGATATTTTAAGCATTTCTAGTTTTTTTTTTTTGAAATTAAATAAATATTGGAATATTATCTATTTTCTTCCAATATATCCCTAAAGATCCCTTGAATGTGATTACGTAAAATTCAAAGCTTGGAAATGAAATAATTGTTAAGATAAATTTTTTACGAAATAATATCTTCATAGATTTCTACTACTTTTAACATTTTACGGCTTTTCCAAGGATTATTACGATTTGACAGATTTTCTGGTAATTTAATGCATTTCTATATAGATATTTAGAATGTAATGCCTAAGAAATAAGGATTTCATTGATTTAGAATATTTTTATGAGTTGAAAAATCGAATCAAAATTTATTTGGAGATATCTTATAAGATTCTAGTATTTTCAGTGTTTTTTCATAATTTTTGTATCTACTGAATTTCGTAAAGTTTTCTAGCATCTGCAAAAAATGTTGTTATTTTTATCAATTTCTGTAATGAAATTCAATGCTCCAGGAATCAAAATTACATAAATATACACCTTTTTTGTAAGTTTTTGGAAAAATTGAATTAGCATTTAGCTATCCGAGAAATTCTAGTGTTATTCGTATTTTTTTATAATAACTGAATTTCACCAGATATTCTAGCAGATTTAAAGATTTCAATTTTTTTTTAGATTTTTATGTAAGCAGATATTTTTAATTTATTGCTCTAGAATCTAAAGTCTTATGGACTTTCAGAGAATTCACGAATCGTTTATAGAAAAGTTGATTCATAGATTCTTAGCATTCTCAGTGCTTCATAGATTAGTCGATATATTTTGTTGAAAATATTTGCACATGAATATTCTAATATTGATTACGAACAATATTTATTTTATGAGAATCAACCTTGGAAGTTATAAAATTTTGAAAGTGAGCTAATTTTTGAAGTTTTGTCATTGACATTGCAAAAATTACTGACCTGGATGCTGAATGTTTGAGTAAAGATACAAAAAAGAAGTCCTAACAAAAATGTTAGTCTAATTTTGTTTTACAAAAAAATTGAAATAAAAATTATCGATATATGAATTTACTGATACGAAAATTCTGATGCATTTACATGAGCGATACACATCGCTCGTTTCTAGTTTTCATGATCACGTGGTCTGTTCGTTACACAACTCATAAATCACGATTAAGTAGTAGAACACGAATCAATACCCCCGAAGATGCAGCGATTTCTCGTATTGTTGGCCGTTAATGACGGCAAGAAAATGAGTAATCGAGCTTTACTTGTTAAGATGCAAATTCGGGCCGGCTGTGAAAACGCGAGCACGGGTGTTTAGTAACTTAGCGACGTGGTGCTTTCGGTGGCAACAGGCGCGCACGCCAAGTTCGCTCGCTTGTCTCGATAATGTTGGTTAATATCGCTTAAATGGTAATTAATATTCATGGGACTCGGGTTTCTTCCTCCCTCACTACGATCCCTCCCTCCCCTACAAGCCCCGCAATGCAACCCTACCCTACCACTTCGCCGGAAAGTTTCCTTCGGAAATTTACGACCGGTGGCAAAACGTATTGCGAACGAGTTTCCATCGAGCCATGTGGTGCCAGGTCGTTTGTGTTATGGGAATCCGATGACGAGCGTTGTTGTTTGGGGCTTGGAATTGTTGGCGTGATTGGAATGACGTGGCTTGGTGATGTTTTGGGGTTTCGAGGGGTGTTTCGGAGTTTTTGAATTGAAGGTTTCTCATTTTTTTTTCCTTTACAAGAAGATAAATGTAGAGAAGAAAGGAAATATTGTAAAAGAGAATGTTTGTGGAATTTTGAAGTTACTTTAACTTTAAAGTACCTCAGGCATAACTTCAAAACTACCTCAGACACTTTGTACAATAGCATTATGAGATGACCTGCAGTATTTGGCCTGACTATTGCTAGTCAGTATCACTAGTTTGGTATCTATAAGAACAGGATATTATGAGCACGTGAACAAATAAGGGAATGTTTCTGAAAAAATGTTGATTTGTCAATTCAAGCCCTCAGAATGTGTACTCCTTATTGCAAGTATTCAGTCTATTTAGATTTTGGGGAAAAAATTCCAAACTACGTGTCGATTTACACGTGTTCTTATGGAGCAAATCGTATCTTGGTGCATAATTCAAGAACGAATGACGGAATTTTTCTGAAACTTTACCAGACTTCAAATCAAACATTCACAATCAAGTTTCAGTTTACTAAACAAATTTTTGCTGCTTGTAAGTTCTGTAATTTTTATACGACATAAAAGCATCAATATTCATTTCACCAGAAATGTAAAAAATACTCCAATCGTTTCGCCTTTCTTTAAAGGGAGAAGATTTTTTTTCACATACCTACAATGGTAAATTTAAAAAAAAGGGAATATTGTGAATTAATAAAAAGACTCACCATTGGTCTCGTGGATCGGGCAGTGTTCTGTGGAGGGAAATCAAGTCGCTCACATACTGATTAAAGGCGTTGCGGGTCCAGCCATCATCAACGAGCTTCTGTATTTCTTTAGATACATTTTTCGGCAGTATCACGGGTCGACCCATTTCGCCAGGTTCCTTAAGGACCGGTTCACGAGGCGCCGCCAACACCCCGCCGCCTGCGGAAACAAAAGCCCGCGAATCGATTTTTGAACACCCTGAATTCCATTACTTCGAGACATTTTATGTTCATTTTATAGTTACAAAACACAATAACACATATTTTTAGTAATTGCAACAACCTCGGAAAAAACTTGTTTAGCCTAATTTGGGGGTGCTGAGTAAAAGAATAGAAATGTAGCAAAAATAGATTTATAGTTTGATTAAGAACGATCGATTCAATTTACAAATAACGTACATCTTTCGAAAGGTATATTTGTGAGCTTCACAGCGATATGCTGTTTTTATTGTTCGAAATAGTAGTTTATGAGTTATTAGTGATTAAAGTCAAAAAAGTGCATACATTAACATGACTAGTTCTCGAAAGAGCTCATACATTTTTTTTTCTTTAACTTTGAACGCTTGTAACTTGAAAACTACTTTTGCAATTGACAAAAACAGTATATTGTTGCAAAGCTAACAAGTACACCTTTCAAACAATGTATATTTAATGTTGATTTAAGCATTTGTTCTTGATATTTCTTGCAATAACTAACAAAAGGGTCGAAACACACATTTTTACTATTTTGAAAACTAAAAAATCTCGAAATGGAAATTATAAATACAATTATGAACTGCAAACAAAGAATTGAAGTTGAAAGAAAACAAGCACATTTTTCCACGAGTCATGACATTAATTCCATTTAATCCTAAAATAAACTAAAAACTCTCCACAAGTTAACAACGCTGAAAAAAACTGCACTGACATTTTCCAACTTACTTTTGTTACACAACGAAAATTTTAATTCCACGGACTTCATCTAATTGTGGAAAATGAAATTCTTCTTTAGCAAGGAGAAAAGCATTACAGCTTGTATGAAAACTGGTCTGCAAATCGAGCGCGCCAAGAAATGAGCCCGAAAACGTAAAATATTCATAGCAGGGGCATTAAAAAAGCTTTTTATAACTGTATTTCCGCGAGAGAAGTAAAAAGCCTTGCATTTACTCGGTTGGCGCAGATACTGGATACTTTTTACGAGCTCTATGTCGAGTTTTTCGGTTCCACAGCGAAAGCAATTTGTCATTTTCTGCCCGCAAATTTCGTCGCGGTGAAAATTACTCTTGAAAACACTGAGCTTATGAAGGTTTTTCAGTTTCTTCAACTGGAACACGCCAGGAAGACAAAAAATGGGCAAAAATTATATTCTGTATATTTTGGATAAAATTTTTGATAACTGAGAATTTTTTCACGATTCCTAAATTTGTTAATAAGTGAAACGATTTTGAATGTAATAGCAGTCTTCCGAAATTGGATTTGGTAAAAAGATTGTTTAACGTTGTAAAAAATTAGCACAGGTTGAATGGAATTCAGGAATTTATAAAAAAAACTAGATTTACCATTACGCGCTCTGTGCATTTATTTTCTTAGATGTACTACGCTGCTGAAAATTTCCAATTGGTTTTTCAATTAAAAACTCGACTCGAATTGTGAACATAGTGAATCTCAAAAACAATTGTGAATCACGGAACAATTCTGAACTCGCAGCTAACTTCAGACAGTTATACAAGATGGCCGCAACCATGATGTCATCTCCTTTTTTTATTAGGAAGGATAGGATTATACAATTTTATTATAATTTCGGAAATATTCATAATAAAATACGTGCATGATAAGACAGCAAAAAATGCGATATTGATTATGTTCTAACTTCAATTACCCGCCCTACTAACCACCTTATCGAAGTTTCTTCCTATACAGATTACCTACAATTGATTTCAGTGCTGATAATTGATAATACACAGCATCAATTTTTCTTTAGCCAATGCTGAAGAGAAAAAAAATTGCTAACTAAATTCAAACGCCTTGCAGCCAGATTCACAGCCTACTTAATACTCAAGTTGCGAATCAAAATGGCTGCCTCCATAGATCAAGATGGCTACCTTCCATAACGTCAATGGCTATCCTCCATGAAGCCATCTTCTTTTTCCCCTTAGGACAAGATATAGAAAAATTTTTAATTTTACCGTAAAATGAGTCGAAATTTGCTACTTAAATATTTCTTGATGTAATACAGAAAAATAGAAAAAAATAGAAACCTAGGTATTATATTTTACATAATTTTTTTTTTTTTTTGAATTTACGAATTTTGTATATCACAGAGAAATTAAAAAATACTCTTAATTTTGGTCATTTATCTTCTTATACTATCCAGTTTTAAAATTTTTTCATAAGCCATTAAAATTTGACGTCATCATATGAAATATGTTATGTTTTTGTGAAGGATAATAATTGCTTGTTAATTTTTCCAAATATAAAGCAAAAATGATACAGTTATTGAATTAAAATTTTGAGACTTCCATTTTTGACATAATTTAAAAGACATCTCAGAATATGAACTGCTCTATTAGATGAAAATAGTTGAAATGCTAAATTTTGAATCAGAGTCTTGACTATCGATATTCAATATTTTTTCAATAAAAATTTATTCTTTCTCAAAAACTATTTTGTGTCAATCGATAATTTTTGAATTTGCTCAATCTTCTTTATTTTTCTTACAGTATTATAATTTTAATTTCGTGTCACGTGATTGTTAAGTTATCACTTGTTATTATTGTCGAAACAAGCATAAAATTTGACAGCTGCACGAGTAACAGCGCCTCTGTCGGAATTGTGCCCTCAACAGATCACATTCAAGAACCAATCAGCGTAATTAATAATGGTGGACCTGTTGAAAGCGCGAACGCCATTGGGCGATAGTAAGTGAACAAGAACACGCATTGGCTACGCAGACATTTACTCGTGCATGTTCCAAAATCAAGAGTAAAAAATTGCGGTCTATTTACATTTACAGAACCTGCAAACCTGCCAAAATGATTTTACCTAATTTACTGATATTTTATGTTAATGAAATCGGTCGTTCTTGATGTTTCTGGCAGTAACTAAGAAAAAGGCGAAAAACGTTTTATGTTATTATTTTAAAAAAACTTGTTTGAAAAAAGAAGTAACAGTTGTCGGTTGTTTTAATACTTACTCAGCTTGTCTAAAAAATACTTTGCTCTCTAGGCACAATTTTTACGTAAACTAGTGTTATTTTAGCACCAAGTGTTTGACATTCTCATTTCGAATATTTCAAAATTGCCATGAAATGCTGCGGAAAATAAAAAAAAACAACCCTAACCAAGCTAACAAAAAATGACAGCAGCACTTCAAACAGCGAAAAAAAAAATTCGCAAATACCTGGCTCAGGTCCTGATTGATTGATCAGCAATTTGCCAGATCCGCTCCCGGTTTCCTTTTTCATCTGCATCTGCATCGCATCTTGAAAAGGACCATTCCTATCTTGCTGTTCCGATGGCACGAGGTTCTGCGATGCGCTATCTTCAGTGTATAATAAAAAAAACACTGTCAACCAGGCGGCGCCTGCCAAAACCACGATTTTCAGCCACAACGATCTTCTCCTCGGAAACACCATCTTTTCTTCTCAATGATTTTGACCTTATCACCAAATGAACTCGCGCTGTCCCAGGTTTCACTTTCCGTTACCTCAACCACATTTTCCGCGCTTTTCCGCTTTCGTCTCTTCAGCTTTTCCCGATATAAGTACACTTTTCCACGGATTTTTCACGCGACGTGCGAAAGTCGTTGCGGAAATGAGTTGTACATGCTCGGAGCAAAATATCGATATGTAGGCGAGTTACAATGATTTATCACAGATGCGACGATGATATGATGGCGATTTTCTTCGAATGCGATGTTTTCAGGTTTTCTGAAACAGAAAATGACAGTCTATGTATATGCAAGAACGTTGCTATGTGATTTTTGGAGAGGGTCAATATATTTTACATATCACGAAACTACATTTTTAAAAAAAATCAAAGATAATGATGCCATTTTGTAAATATAGACGAAAAAATATTCCTTTACAACGCTTCTACTAAAATAAAATTCTTCTCAGGAATCAATAAAAAGGAGATCTTGTTATTTGGAGGGAAAGATAAAGATTCCATTGAATGAATTTATAGAATGTGTAATAACATTATGTGACTCGACTTTTTTCACCTTTAATAATGATGTTTACAAACAGATATATGGTACACCTATGGGTTCTTCTATTTTCCCTATATTGGCTGACATGGTGATGGAGGATTTTGAGAATGAGTCTTTGATGAGGCTGGCTTTCCGACCCTTATTTTATTTCAGATTTGTTGACGACATTTTGATGTGCATAGATTTTAGAAAGATTGACTATACTTTGATTCATTTTAATTCTGGTGACGAAAGATTAAAATTTACACTCGAGATCGAGGTTAAGGGATTTTAAATTTTTTAGAATTGAAGTTAATTAGGGAGAAAAATAAGTTGTTCTTTGATTGGTTTGTTGAACCGACTTAATCTGGACGGAATATGGATTTTTATTCTCAAAATTCGCTACATCAAAAAAAGGCAACTGTTTTTAGTTTGGTGGACAAAGTTCTGAAATTATCTGACCCGAGATTTTATCGAAAGAATTTAGATAAGATAGTTGATTCATTGTTAATGAATAATTACCCTATTGAGTTTATTTTGAAGAATCTTAGTATTAGGATGAATTTTCTGAAATTTGGAATGAATAGAATCAAAGATAGACATATTGATACAGAGAAGAATTTAGTTTTGCCTTATATTGAAAGTTTGCCTCCTCAGATTTATAATTCATTGAAAAAATATGGAATATATATATATAGGACGAATAATACATTAAATGAAAGGAACATTAAAAGGGGGAATGATAAATTAATGAAAATGGATCAACAGGATGTTGTTTATAAAATAGATTGTGGAAATTGTAATTTTAGCTATATAGGACAGACAAAAAGATGTTTAAATGCCAGAATATCTGAACATGAAAGCAATATTCGTAGTTTAACTGGAAATCATTTAGTCCTCACTCATTATAGAACAGAAAATGATCATGATTTTAAATGGAAAGATGTGAAAATTCTCGAAAAAGAAGGAAGTTATAAGAAAAGAATGGTTTCTGAAATAGTGCCTATAAAGGGAACTGAAAACACGTTGAATAAGCAGGATGACACTGGATTTTTGAGTTCTATTTATGATGGATGTTTGAAAATATGATTATCAGTTCGTTCTTTAGATATGACTTTTATAGATGCCGATGTTTGTAAAAGCAAGATCAGTTCGTGTTAGCAAGCTGTTCAGTTCGTTTCTTTGTGTAATTTATTGTGAAGAAAGTTTGACTAAGTCTATGATGACGAATTATTGTAATAATCAATTTCTTGAATGTTAATGTGAATTCATGGAAGTGAAAAATGTCAGTAGAGAAAGTTAGTTAAAATGGGATATTAAGATTTATAGATTAATTTTTAATGTAAATTTTGGTAGCTCCTGAAGAGGGCTTAATAAAAGCCGAAAGCTCGAGAAAGAAAATGGGAAGTTGAAGGAAGTCTTTTATTTTATAACCCATTGATATTGGCTCCCAACGATAGTTTTTATGATGAATATCTTCTCAGGAATATAAACTAAATTTTTTAGGAGCTATTGTTGATTCGATTTGACTTCCAAAGCTTGAATTTGCACTTGGGGATATTTCTGCCTGAATTCATTACTCATCAATGATTTAATGATTTTTTGTCCGAATTAGACTCGACCCAGTTAAAAATATCCGTGTAACGAAGCAAAAATTGGAAAAAAAACTGCGAATAAACTACTTTCACATTTAACAGAATTATTCGATAAGTTGATTATGCAAATGTATCTGTAATAATTATAAGGACTGAAGGTTTGAGATTGTATTCGGAGTATTTTGAGAGGATTCCTCCATGAGTATGTGATAATGTAGGATCTAAATTTAGTTGAACCGTATGTTAAATCGCAATTATTCCGATCTTATTATTATCCTCGATCGGACATTTAGTAGGTTATTTTAAATTCTCGAAATTAGTGAATAAAACCCATCCATTGTTTCAGAATTACTCGTTATTACATTGACATTCATTCAGATCGAACGTTGGCCTGTCTCGTACTTCGGTTTCTCTATATCAAGAAACCAGTTAATGTCATTCAAACTAAAATAAATGCGCTTACTATTAAAAGTCGACAAAACTTGAATGGACGTTGGGAAATTATGATCTAACTTTGTCTTGTGTAATTATTTATTTTACAGCAGAAGCTTCGAATGCAATAATAAATTCACAACTTTGGTGGATGGAAACATGAAAATTCAGTCGACTTTACGGGTATCAGAAGTCCCGTTAGAAATTAATTTTAATAACTTTTTTCCAATCCTTAGCTATAGTTAACAATTGCAAAAAATTTGTAAATCAATTCTTGGTAACTTTAGTTAATGAACCGTCTTTTCAAGGTGTTGTAACTTTGATTATTGCAAACTTAGAAACTTTTGTATTTTTAATATATTGTCACTAAAATGGGGGTTTACTTTAGTTTTTTTTTTCTGTATAATTGAAACTTGTATTCGTTATACTCTATAGGGCCTTACATGTTACTATTTATTATATCTTTATTAACAGCATAATATCACAACCATTGTTTTCATAATAAAATATTTTATAAATAAATTTACTGTAAATGAAAGGCTTTTATTCACAAATTTTTAGATTTTTTGACCCAACCCTCCCCCTCAAGGTGTAACGTAACGTAGTTTTAAAAGAAAAAAATATAAAAACTGACATCGATTTTTCGTATTTTAAAATAGCATAAAAAACCCAAAGTGTACGATTATAAAAAGATTTTTATTGTACTGAAAACAATGTTGTTTGTTATGAAAACAAATGAAAAGCTTTTGCAATATAATAAATTTTGCCAACGCACGCTGAAATGCTCAGGATGGCGCTCAAAAAAGCATTTTCAATATTTTGAAATATCTGAAACGTTAAAGAAAACAATTTCCAAGTTTTTAAGATAATAGTTTGTTATTGGTTAAGTTTTCAAATTGTCAAGTTTATAATTGGATCCGCAGTTTTCTAATGAACTTTGAATTTTTTGAATACGTGGTTACAAGGAGATCAATTATTATTTAAATAATTAACTATTCCATTGACTACTTTGTGATACTTTTGATTTATTAAATAATCTAAAAGTTAAAAGACATACGACTGGAGAATTTTTGACATTGTTCGACGTATTTTGCGAATCTAGAAAAGAATTGCTAGAATTTCTGGAAAAAAGTTCGAAGTTGATTCAATTCCCTGTATTTTGCAATTTATCTGAAGATGTTTGTTTTCTTTTTAAAATTCGGAAGTAAATACATAGTATTAAATATTTTGAACCATATTATTATACCGTAAAATATTATTGTACTTTTTAGAATAATATTGCATTTTTTTCTACATCATTGAAATTTCTACAATAATATTGTAAATTCTGCAATAATTATTTTACTTATTACAACATTATACAGTAAAACCGCTATTAATGTACATAATGTACAAATCACAATATGTGTGCCAGTTTTTAATGCATAATTTCGGAAAACTTAAAATCTTAAAATGCAAACTTCACTATACAAACTGAAATTTTTACCATACATGGCGAAAAAAATTATTTATACATTACTTTCAAAAATCATTTATACATTACTTCCATCCAGCTTTTTTGAAAACTGTATCATAATATAATATGATGCACTAGAAACCTAGTAAGTATACAAAAATATTGCAAAAAGAACCTATACAGATCCGCATACTGAAAAAGCTGTATTAAATTTTCAATAATCTGGATTAATAGGAATTGCAATATGACATTGCAAAAAGTACAAGAAGTATAGTAAAAAACGAAACATGTAGAGGAGTTTTTACAACAAAATATATCTAAAACTACAGTAGCATTTGAAAATATTTATGATATGTTATTTCAAAAATTAATGTATCATCTAGCAGAAAGTACAATATACCAGAGTGATTCTTGTTTACTATACAGTATTGTAATAATTACTATATTTTTATCTCAGTGCACCGTTTGTTCAGTAGTAATATTGTAAGATTAATACTGTAAAAACTGCAATATTATTGTACTTTTTACAGTGTATATGGCAGAAAGTATAAGATTTTTTTCTCAGTGTATTTCAGGACATATGACTGACCCATTTAATAATCTGAATACAAAAACAACGTCTGCAAGATCCAGCCTAAGAATATATCGTAAAAAGTACAATATTATTGTACTTTTACTTACACTTTAAAAAGTACAATATTATTGTACTTTTTAGAATAATATTGCAATTTTTACAATATCGTTGAAGTTCTTACAATAATATTGTAAAATCTGCAATAGTTATTTTAATTATTACAATATTATACAGTAAAACCGCTATTAATGTACAAATCACAATATGTGTGCCAGTTTTGACTGTATAATTTCGGAAAATTTCAAATCATAAAATGCAAATTTCACTATAAAAATTGTTATTGTTACCATACATGGCGAAAAAAATTATTTATACATTACTTTCAAAAATTATTTATACACTACTTTCATCCAGCTTTTTCGAGAACTGTATCATAATACAATATGATGCACTAGAAACCTAGTAAGTATACAAAAATATTGCAAAAAGAACCTATACAGATCTGCATACTGAAAAAGCTGTATGGAATTTTCAATAATCAAGATTAATAGGAATTACAATATGATTTTGCAAAAAGTACAAGAAGTATAGTAGAAAACGGAAGATGTATAGGATTTCTACAACAAAATATATCTATAACTACAATTTCATTTGACAATATTTACAATATTTTATTTCATAAATTGATATATTATCTAGCAGAAAGTACAATATGTCAGAGTGATTCCCGTTTACTATACAGTATTGGAATGATTTCTATACTTTTTTCTCAGTGCGGGAGTTTTGATTTTGATTTTATGTGATATTTTTGGAATTTTGTTGTGAGATATGATTTATTTGCTATTGTTAATTGATCTGGAATCGGAATTTATTTTGATGTGATATTTTTTTTTGTAAATTGATTTATTTTCATTACATGTGTGATTTCTTTTGTGTAATAATTTTCATATCTACGATTTATTTGATGGGATATTTTATTTTTAAGTTATGAATTATTTGAAGTGATCATTGATTTGGGATTATTATTATGGGATCTTGTTTATAGATTTTTGATTGACAGAATATGGAATATGTGATTTGGATTTTGTCTGATATTATTTATTCCAGAGATATGTTGTATGGTTATTTCGAACGGTGATAGAAATAGTATATAAGAGAGATGTGATGATTTTTTTTTATGAATTTTGAGGGTTTTTATGGATATGAAAGAGAAATAAAAGGAGGACATAATTTTGATATTTATACTATGTCAACTTTATTTCACGCCTTAATCAATAACAGTTGTATTGATATTGATTTTTATGTTTTGATTTCTTGCCTTATTGTCTGATTGCATTGGAAGGGGCCACCCGTCATTGTGTTACAATGTAAGTACTGCAAGTTTATGATCGAAAGTACAGAATTATGTTACTAGTTTTTAATATTTGCGGCTCGTCAAACAAAACCATTGACAATGATTTTAGAATTTTTCATGTAACTCTCTTGAGTCAGAATCTCATATTCAAAGTTTAGGTGAAAAACTTTAATTTTCAAGATAGTCGAAATGACAATTCCAGGTGGCAAGAATAGCATAATTAATATAACTAAAAATATCAGTAATTTTTAATTCTATCGAATTTTTTGAAATGTGTTCTCTTCGTTGAATTAAAAATCAAACCTTCAAGATTCAGGATCGAAATTACATGTCTCGAATTGTAATAGGCCTTTTTCAAAATAATAATTATATTGCATTCTCAACAAAAAAAAATATATCTATTCCTCATAACCATCAAAGGTACGTGAGTACATTTAAAATTTGTTGAGTAACGTTCTGATCGACTCCCCCCCCCCCTCGTCTCCTAAGAGCGTTACGTCATATATGGACAGCCCCTAACTAAAACTTTGTAATATACAGCAAAATAACTATAAGTACAACCATCAATATAACAATGTTGTGTATATTGACATGAGATGAATTTCATCAAAATTCCCTTTTTTTGTCTTGAAAAGTAAAGTGACTCCCTTCAGATAATCCACGAGTAAATCGCATTTAATGAAGCAACTGGGAATCATCATGAAAATCAAGTTGGAACCGTAGATACGTCGATTGCGACGACTTTCATTGCGATTTTTACGGGACTATAAATTGTATCGGCGCCATCTTATTCGCGTTACGACGCTACGGATTATTAGTTTTCTAAGCAATGCGCGAGCAGCCCACGCTCGGTGTGCTTTATGCGTGGATAATCGAATCGTGAGGGCGGGGACGGAAAAATGGCTGGCAGTTTTTCACGTCCTCACAATTTTTTTCCAACGACAAAATTATTGTCATAAGAAAACTCGTGCGATTCGTTTCTGCGATCGTTTCTCGTGTAATCTTTTGTGCAAAAGCTCCTAAGCAATACAGTAAATTTGTAATTCTGTAAAAGAAGAATAACCTAATACTCTCAATCATTATGTACGAAGGTACCATGTATAAGTGAAAAAGTGAATATTTCCCCGTATATTTGAAACGTGTTACCGTCACTCTGAATGTCCTATCTTCGCTCATTTCCGGATCTCGACGTCAGACATGCTTTAGAATCGAGCGCTTGGATTCGGCCGTAAAATGTATTACGAGCTGAAGACACGTGCTTGAACGCTTATACATTTCCATTTTATTCGTGTTTTTCCCTTGCCAGACGTCAACTGCGCGACGGGGAATAAAAGCGTTTACGGGAATATATGATCTCATTCATGCACCGACAACGGACGAACAATCTCTCGCTGTCACAACGAGAGCTTGATTTCCTCATTTCTGACGTTTCGTTTTTTATTCTTCACGAGAAACAATAGTCTCCGTCGTGACAGTTTTTCCAGGAGATAATGATCAAGTGGCCGTGTGATGTGTTTCACGAAAGGTTTCAACGAATTATGAATACTAAAAAATTGAAAAAATCTTAAAACATGACCTTAAAACATATCATGGAATGAAAATTGTAAAAATTTTGGAATGTGAATTTAGAATTTATCATGATTCATACAAACGAATCATGATAAATAGATTGAAACAACAAAAAATGATATAAATCTTTACCATAATTTTAATGGTATTGGGTCTTTTCGGATTGCTGAATTACAGAACTCTTAAGCTCGATACGTTACGGGGAGTTGATCGAATTTATTAGTATAAAATAGTAAAAAACATCGTGTAAACAACATTGCAAAAGGCTAACATGCAAATCTACTTGGAAAGAGTCAATAAATCCCGCTAATTCGATGAATAAACACGTGGCGTGTTTCGGCCATTTTTCAGCCTCCCTTTTGCATAAATCACGCCTCGCGACACTTGACACAACATTCCATAAACATTCGCTGATAATGGATATTTCGCCACTTGGGTAAAAAATGGCCGAATTCGAGGCGGTTCGGCTCGGATCCACGAAATTTTTCGTTTCCAATACCCGACGCGAAATTGGATGTGGTTTCGCTCAAACGACATCGTGCCGAGAGTATCGGATTCGAATTCGAAAACGATTCCTCGTCAATTATCAAATGTCGTCGCACCGAGAAATTTTTCACTGTCGAAAGCACAACATCGCTGAATTATTGCGTAACGGGATTTGATTAATTAAGCCGCGCCGCGTGGAGCGTCAATTTATTATGCTCATCTTCCCTTCCAGAGCCCTGGAAGCGAAATATTTTGAGTTCTGAATTTTGATCGATCACTTTTATTCTTTTATCAAGGCCCAGAAAAACCATCCGGGTGCTACATTATTTTTTGAAACTTCTTAAAAGCGTCATCAGATGAAAATAAGTAGCCACTTCTTCGATAAGAAGCAACTCTGATGTCTTTTCCCTTCCATCTTCGTGCTTTTGTCCAACGGCAAAAGCGCTTCTTCAACCGACCTTGTTTTTACGGCTTTGTCTTCAGAGCTCAGAGACGATATTGTCTTTACTGGAGAAACCACTTTCTCGCTCTATCGACTTTCTTACATTTTGATCCTTGTTTTTAGCCATGAAAATATCGTCATAGCCAGGTAAGCTTTAAAGACTGTAGGGAACAATATGGTTCACTGATGGCAATTTTTCAATACTTTGATCGCTTGTAACCAAATCAATATTTTCAAGACAACTGCATGTGATTCAAATCTTCGACTGTCGAATCAGTGAAAAATTGAAGGTTCATGATGAGAAACCCGGGAAATTCGAAGGTTTTTTTCGCCGTGTCCCAGAGGACGTCTCGGTGAAGGTTGGGGAAATTTAAGTGGCTCCAAGTCCCTGCAATAATGAGGACATTAACGAGTCCACGATGAAGATCGCGGGCTAATAAAGCGGGGCAATGAAGAGCTCGAGCGGTATCCGCTAATGAAATAATAGACATGGCGAAACTGCGCCAGGCGCACTTTGGACCGGGGCCAAACAAATACTCGGCGCAAAAAGTTTCCCTCGAAGCGAAACAAGGGGATTTTTCGGTAACGAGTTCGACATCTATGCGACACAGGCATTGTTCGTATATCTCTATTGAACGCGTTATCGAGAATAAAGAGACAAAGGGTCCTTGAAATAACCACTAATGATTACGAGGAAAGTTATGCACTGAAAAAAATACTTTGTTACAGCAACCAATATAGACTCGACCAAGATTTTTTTGGTTCTTGCAACAATGAAGTTGATAGCGTCGATCAAAAATTTGGATGCTGCAACACAAACCTAGTTTTGAGAATATCATTTATAAATTATTTATAAATATATAAATGATTAATATTAAATGATAATATCTTTTATAAACATATATATATATATATATATATTGATGATATAATGATATACATCATGATATAATGATAAATATAATAATATACACCATGGTACTATTCATTGTGTAAGTCATTAGAAAGTCATTGGTGTAGATTGAAAAACACATCGTTCAATATAATTATATTTATTGATTAGAATATATATCATTTACTATATCATGATTGATATGTTGATATACTTATTATATTATTATTGATCTTTATCAATATTAGTAGAAGGTTATATCGTTCAATGTAATTATATTTCATTATATCATTCAATATAATGATATATTGATGATATAATGATGAACATCATGATACAATGATTAATATAATAATATACACTATGGTACTATTCATTGTGTAAGTCATTAGAAAGTCATTGGTAAAGATTGAGGAATGTATCATTCAATATAATTATATTTATTGGCTTGAGATTTTACCATTCACCATATCATGATTTTTATGTTGATATATTTATTTATTTTTTTTTATATTTATCATTATTGGTTGAAGGTTATGTCATTCAATGTCATCATCTTTTATTACATCATTAATGTCATGAAGAAAAATCATTAGCGCAAAGTAAAGATTGTATGATTTATTATATCATAATCATCATCATTAATATAATGACATAATCATTGATATAATAATATACAACATGATATTATTCATTGTGTACGTCATTAGAGAGTCATTGGTGTAGATTGAGGAACATATCATTCAGTGAATTTGTTGTATTTTATTTTATTTTATTTATTTTTTGTTTGTTTTCGTATTCATTATTATTCCATAAAATTTTCTAGCAGGATCTCTAAATCATACAAATTCTGCTATAGATTTTGCGATCTATAGATTTTAAGTATTTTTATATTTTTTCATGCGAATTTCTAAAATTCAACGGTTTGAGTCGTGAAACTTTTTATTCAAAAATAAAAAAACCTATTCTTCGTCAAGATTTTTACTCAAATTACGATTATCCTACATAGTTTCGTTAAAAATTATCAATAAAGAATTGTAGGTCTCAATATGAGGAAGTTAAAAATTACTACGACCTCAGTTTTAGAATATTTTTTAAAAAGTTCTAAATTGTGCTGATAACTCAATGGGACAGATAAAAGTAACGTAAAATAACGAGTTTTTCGTCACTCGTTACCGAAGAAAAGTGACTCGTTCCCGTTATCGTTCCTTGTTAATTAATGTAACGCGTTACGTTATCGTTACAGTGAAAAATGTAACGTTTTAGAGTAACGCGTTACTTCCAAACCCTGCATACTCATGATTGTAGAACATCCCACGAAATTCTTATCATTAAAGATGAACTCAAGGGCGCACACAGAACAAATCTCCAGGTTTCAATTTGAAAAGATATACTTGTCAGATTGACCGCGTTATGATGTTATTGTTATCATCAATAGTAGTTTAGGAGTTGAAGGTACCGTCATCAAAAAGTCCTCTCATAAAAAGTTCCACAGCAACCCTTTCGTGAAATAAGAAATTCATGCAGCCAGAGCCATAGAAATCCGGAATGGATTTAATTCTGCAATTCTGGTCTACGAGGACATCGCCGACCGTGAAACGGGCACGCAACAACTGAAAACACGCTATTATCGCCATCTCCGACGAGATTAGCTGCCTCGAGTTTTGTCTCGGAAATTCTATTGTGCTCCAAGCCACTCGAAGCAGCGAAACTACCGGGGCTCGACCAATTGAACGAGTCAATTGCTTTCAGCTTCGATTCATGTTCCGCCAATAAAAATCGCAGGAGTAACGAAAACTTGGAGTCCGAGTGTTTTTCCGGATCGTTTACGGAGTAACGCCATTGTTTCCAAAAAACAATCGAATCGCATTTCTTTCGACAAAGTCATTTGTAAGGTGTCTCATTGTTAGGTACGATCAATGTCGGAAAATTGGAATTCACAAATTTATACGTAAGGATTTCCTGTAGAAATACTGCGAATTTTCTGCAATTTAACCGAATATTACATTTTTTCAAGTCGATTGGAAGACCCTCAATTTATGAACTAGTTTTTATGGGAATGATATTTAAAATTTGATTAGATTGTAGAAAATTTACTGTCCGATCGGAAATATTCCTCTGATTGTGAGATATCCAAATTTGAGCTTCACGAGTTCGATGCGTTACGAGATTCGTTTTTCGAAAGCGCCCGGAGCTTTTTGAAAGCTCTGCTTTCATTTCGCAAATGGTTCGAGCGTGGTTTTTTCCGTTTTCCTTTCGAAGTATCGAGAGCCAGGGAAAACGCAATATTCAGGGTTTTCAACAACGACGTGAAATTGAGGAATCGTTGACCGTAAGAGCGGCCATGTTTTTTTAAAATTGGAATTTTGGTTAACAATTGTTTTTTCACTTCAATGTTTGTTTCATTAAGTTTTCTAAAGATTTATTGTCTTCTTTTTTTAATTGCAATTTTTTTGCAAGTGGAAAAATCAGGAAGATAAATATTGCAAAAAATTACGAGTGAATTCAAATCATTCGGAAATTAAGTAGCTAGATGAAGCGCATAGGCAGAGAGGAGTTTTAGGGGTTTAAACCCCTCCTGGGATTTTGATAGAATCAATCAATGCTTCATGTAAAAATGAAAAAAGTTACATTGATAAACAATGAAAATACAAGTTACAAAAAATGCTCGAAAATGTGAGTAGTATATGTTTAATAAAAAAGTAAAAATTCGCAAAACGTAGGATCACGTAGAAAATATGAATCAAAAAAATTGTTGCTACCCAGTAAATAATCAAGAAAAATAAAAATCTACGAAAATGCTAAATATTTACAAAACTTTGAATCTTAGATCATCAAATTCTAGAAATCTATAAAAAATCCATTAAAAAGTATTAAAAATCATTTCATTCATACAAACTCTACAAGAAGAATAGAATTAATTGAATTGTATGAAAAAACTATTTTCTAAAAAATCTCGACAAGTCGAGATTCTAGTATCACTACGATCTGGAAATTTCAGGATTCCAGAGCATCTAATTTTAAGTATATTGTAGAGCTATGAAAATCCTAGAAAACGCAACAAAATCTTTAAATATTCAAAAAATACGAAAAAAGAATAACGATACAACACATGAAAAATCTATATGAATGTGATTTTATCATTCATTTTTGATATTACTAACAATGAGAATAGATCGAAATTCGCATTTTAAAGCATCGAGTTTTTTAAACCTCTGTAGCAATTTACAAAAATATAAGTAATCTATCAAAATACTTAGGAACTCTCCGGGATTCCATATATTATACTAGTTAAATGTTGAAAATAAGTTTACTAGTTTACTAGCCTAATACGAGGGGGGGCCCAAAAGTAACGGGAATTAGGTGGTGGGGGGACCGCGGAGGGGGGGATCGGGTTCTCCACTGGTTCTCTTCCAAGCTGCTACTCTCCCAAGTCAGTGTGCAAAGTTCATTTGCTGTGAGTGCATTCGTTCGTCCGTAAGAATTTTTCTAGTGAAACGACTTTTTCCGTTTCGGCGAAAACGTGAAATGGCTGAGTGCGGAGAGCAACGCGCGGCTGTAAAATTTTGTTCTTTGTTAGGAAAAACACCCGCGGAAACCCTTGTGATGCTGAAAACAGCTTATGGGGATAATGCTTTGAGTAAAACGCGTGTGTACGACTGGTTTTCGCGTTTCAAGAATGGAGAGATGTCAATAGAAGACCAACCTCGTTCTGGGCGCCCCTCGACTTCAAGAACGGACGAAAACATTGAAAAAATCAACACTCTTGTTCATGAAGACCGTCGCCGAACCATCGATCAACTTTGTGAGATGTCTGGATTGTCATGGAGTTCAATTCAGAGGATTTTAACTGAAGATTTGAGCATGAGGAGGATTGCAGCCAAATTTGTTCCTCGCCTTCTCTCCGACGATCAAAAGGAGCGTCGACTTCAGGCCTGTCTTGAGCTGCAAAATCAGTTGGATGAAGACCCAGATTTTTTTCTCAAGGTTATAACTGGCGATGAATCATGGTGCTATGGCTACGACCCCGAAACAAAGCAGCAATCAAGCTAATGGAAGACACCTCTCTCGCCTCGTCCAAAAAAGGCACGCCAAGTGAAGTCCAACATCAAGACATTGCTCGTTTGTTTCTTCGATTGCAGAGGTATTGTGCACGCAGAATTTGTTCCTCCAGGTCAAACGGTCAACCAACACTTCTACTTGGAGGTTTTGAAAAGGTTGAGGGAGAACATCCGGAAGAAAAGAGCGGATCTTTGGCGCACAGGAGATTGGTTCTTCCACCACGACAATGCACCTGTCCACGCAGCGCTGTCCGTGAAGAAATTTTTGACCAAAAACGGCATGACACCGATTGTTCACCCCCCCTATTCACCGGACCTTGCCCCCTGGGACTTTTTTTTGTTCTCTAGACTCAAAAGGGACATGAAAGGAAAACGTTTTGGGACTGTAGAAGAGGTGAAACAAAAATCGCTGGAAGGTTTAAAAAACATTGAAAAAAATGAATTTCAGAACTGTTTTGAACACTGGAAAAAAAGATTGAACAAGTGTATTACAGTCAATGGGGGTTACTTTGAAGGTGATAAAAATTGTGTGTGAAAAAATTTGTCAATAAAAAAGTTGTAACACAATTCCCGTTACTTTTGGGTCCCCCCTCGTAATTTACTCGTTAACTAGTTTACTAGCTAACTAGTTTTTGAGCTTACTAGTTAACTAGTTTACTAGCTTACTTGTTTACTAGTTTACTAGCTCACTAGTTTACTAATTGACTTGTTAACGAGTTTACTAGATTACTTGCTTACTAGTTTTTTATTTAACTAGCTCAGTTGTTTACTAGCTTATTAGTTTTTTATTTAACTAGCCCAGTTGTTTACTAGCTTATTAGTTTTTCATTCAACTAGCTAACTTGTTAACTAGTTTTTTAGTTTTTTTATTTAACTAGCTAACTTGTTTAATAGCTTTTTAGTTTTTTCATTTAACTAGCTAACAAGTTTACTAGTTTACTAATTTAGTTGTTAACGAGTTTACTAGTTTACTAATTTACTAGTTTACTAATGTACTTGTTCATGAGTTTACTAGTTTACTTGTTCACGAATTTACTAGTTTATTTGTTTACTAGTTCACTAGCTTATAAGCTTACTAGTTTTTCATTTCAGTAGCTTAGTTGATTACTAGCTTATTAGTTTTTTTCATTTAACAAGCTAACTTGTTTAATAGATTTTTAGTTTTTTTATTTAACTAGCTAACAAGTTTACTAGTTTACTAATTTAGTTGTTAACGAGTTTACTAGTTTACTAATTTACTAGTTTGCTAATTTACTTGTTCACGGGTTTACTAGTTTACTTGCTTACTAGTTCATTAGCTTATAAGCTTACTAGTTTTCTATTCAACCACCTCAGTTGTTTACTAGCTTATTAGTTTTTTTATTCAACTAGCCAACTTGTTTACTAGTTTTTTAGTTTTTTCATTCAACTAGATAACTAGTTTACTAGTTTACTAATTTACTAGTTTACTAATTTACTAGTTTACTAATTTACTTGTTCACGAGTTTACTAGTTTACTTGCTAACTAGTTCACTAGCTTATAAGCTTATTAGTTTTTTATTTAAGTAGCTTAGTTGTTTACTATCTTATTAGTTTTTTTTTATTCAACTAGCCAAATTGTTTAATAGCTTTTTAGTTTTTTTATTTAACTAGCTAACAAGTTGACTAGTTTACTAATTTACTTGTTAACGAGTTTACTAGTTTACTTGCTTACTAGTTCACTAGCTTATAATCTTAATAGTTTTTTATTTAACTAGCTCAGTTGTGTAGTAGCTTATTAGTTTTTTAATTTAACAAGCTAATTTGTTTACCAGCTTTTTAGTTTTTTTTTTAATTTGACTAGCTAACTAGTTTACTGGCCTACTAGTTTACCAGTTTACCATTACAAATCAAAAAAGTTTACTAGTTTACTTGCTTACTAGTTCACTAGTTTGCTAGTTTACTAGCTTATAAGCTTACTAGTTTTTTATTTAACTAGCTCAGTTGTTCACTAGCTTATTAGTTTTTTTATTTAACTAGCTAACTTGTTAACAAGCTTTTTAGTTTTTTTATTTAACTATATAACTAGTTCACTGGCTTACTAGTTCACCAGTTCATCATTAGAAATTTTAAAAGTTTACTAGTTTACTCAATCACTAACTTACTTATTAACCAGTTTGCTAGTTTACTTTTTTAATTTTTTACTTGTGTACTGTTTCACTATTTTACTATCTTACGATTTTAGGAGTTGACTAGTTTACCAGCTCACATGTTTATTAGCTCACCAGTTCACTTGCTTACTAGTGTACTAGCTTACAAATTCAATAGAAATCTTTTTATTCATAAAAATTACGAAGATATTATTTTCTTAGGACTTTATACAACCTGGAGCGTATTAATTTATTAATCGGTCCTGAGAAATTAATGTACTGCAATAATTATATATTATTATTGAAATGATTCTAGACATTCATATATAAAACAATAAAAATTCATACAATTCGATTTATACAATTTATGCAATGAAACATACTTTTAATTGTAGAAATAATAAAAAAAATATGGAATAAAAGTATTGGAAATCTTAATGTAGGAAACTATCGTCTGAAAAATAAATTTAAATCCTCAAAATCGTTGAAAATATTAATACTATAGCATCAATTTCTAAAAATGTAGTGAGCGATCCATAGAAATATGAGAAATATATAAAAATACCTAAAAATAGTACAAAATTGAATAAATAATATACCATATGAAAATAATATAAATTTCTTATGTACCTTTTATCTGTGTGGTTAAAATTTGCTCAAAAATCAATTCAAATATATAAATTTTTGAAAGCATCGAATTTTAGAGATCTGTATAAAAACCCATATTACTTAATATCAGTTGATCCTGAAAGTGGTGTAAAAACAAAAAGTATTACTAAAAAAAATTGGAAACTCAGTTACTAATTAAAAATCACAAAAATCGAACTCCATTATTTACGAACATGAATAATGTGCAACTCTGGATTCCGAAAGTTGTATAAGTTTTAAATTCCACAATGAAAAATATTTTAAAATTGCTCTTTTGTGACCGTATTGTCAAAAAATATTAAAAATTATGAAATCCTGAAGGAAAAATATTTTTCAGAAAAATACCTCCCGGGTATTTTTTCAGCCTATGCCCCTGAGCTAGATCAATTTTGTTGTCCTTTCACAACTTTTGTAAACATACACGAAAAATTTTTATCATCAACTTATGTGAATAGTTGCATTGGAAATTTTGGGATTTATATATCTCGCCCTTTGTATACTTTGGTTTAAATGTTATATCTTCGACGTTTTATACCCCAATTGATAAGAAATTAACCCTCGCCTACTTGGCAATGGAACACGTTTCGACCGCACATTTCTTTCTCACGATAACATCGGATTTTCACAATTTGGTTAACGTTATTTTTCACGAATCTCGCGATTATGACCGACCACATGAATGAATGTTGACGCGGGATCAAGGCTCGATTTGTGACTGCGGCCACCTAGAAATGATCACGCTTCTATTCTCCAATCGGAGTCTGGCCAACACAGGAAATTTCAATCTTATCGTCACGCGGGAGACCGAGAGAAAGATAGAGATATCGTATATCGTTTCGGCCCCGCAATTTTTCTCGTGAAGAACACACAAAATCAAAATAAATTGCAGGGCGTAAATATTTCAAGAGAAATTTCGACTTGAGATAATAAGAAAAGATTCATTTGCGTAGAGTGAAGATTTTACGATTTGTTATATCATAATTGATATATTGATATATTAATGATATAATGATATGCGCAGCATGATATAATGATTGATATAATAATGTACACGATGGTATTTTTCATTGTGCATGTCATTAGAAAGTCATTAGTGTAAGTTGAAGAATATATCGTTCAATATAATTAAATTGATTGGTTGGAGATTATATTACTCACAATATGATGATTGATATTTTAATAAATTTACTATATTATTATTGATATTTATCATGATTGGTTAAAGGTTGCACCATTAAATATAATTATATGTTGTTCTATAATTTAATATAATGATATATTGATGGTGTAATGTTATACATAATGATTGATATAATAATATACACCATGGTACTATTCATTGTCTAAGTCATTAAAAAGTCATTAGTGTAGATTGGAAAATATATCATTCAATATAATTATAGTTATTGGTTGGATATTATATCATTTACTATATCATGATTGATATGTTGATATACTTATTATATTAATATTGATCTTTATCAATATTAGTAGAAGGTTATATCATTCAATGTAATTATATTTCATTATATCATTCAATATAATGATATATTGATGATATAATGATATACATCATGATGTAATGATTGATATAATAATATACACCATGGTACTATTCATTGTGTAAGTCATTAGAAAGTCATTGGTGTAGATTGAAAAATACATCGTTCAATATAATTATATTTATTGGTTGGAATATAAATCATTTACTATATTATGATGGATATATTGATATATTTACTATATTATCATTGATCTTTATCATTACTGGTGAAGATTATATCGTTCAATGTAATTATCTTTTATTATATCATCTAAAATAATGATATATTGATGATATAATAATATACATCATGATATAATGATTTATATAATAATATACATCATGGTACTATTTATTGTGTAAGTCATTAGAAAGTCATTGGTGTACATTGAGGAATATATCATTCAATATAACTATATTTATTGGCTAGAGATTTTACTATTCACTATAGAATTATAAATATGTTGATATAGTTTTTTTTTTTTCGTTGATATTTATCATTGTTAGTTGAAGGTTATGTCATTCAATGTCATCATCTTTTATTACATCATTAATATTATGAAGAAAAATCATTAGCGTAATGTAAAAATTGTATGATTTATTATATCATAATCATCATCATTAATATAATGATATAATGATTGATATAATAATATACACCCTGATATTATTTATTCTGCACGTCATTAGAAAGTCATTGGTGTAGGTTGAGGAATATATCATTCAGTGGAATTATATTTATTAGTTGGAGATTATATCATTCACTAAATCATGATTGATTCGTTAATATATTCATAATATTATTATAATATTTAGTCATTATGAGTTGAAGGTTATATCATTCAATGTTATTATATATTGTTGCATAATTTAGTATAATTAGATATTATTATATTAATAAGATCATAAAGAAAAATCATTGGCGTAGAGAAAAAATTTATAATTCATTATATCATAATTGATATATTGATATATCAATATGATGATATACATCATGATATAATGATTGATATAATAATATACACTATGAAAATATTTATTGTATATGTCATTAGAAAGTCATTGTCTCATGTAGGTTAAGGAATATATCATTCAATATAATTAAATTTATAATTTGGAGATCGTATCGTTCACTATATAATGATTGATATGTTCATATATTTATTATATTTTTTTGATATTTATCATTATTGGTTGAACGTTATATCATATAATGTAGTTACATTCAATTATATCAATAAATATAATTATATTTCATTATATCATAATCTATATATTGATATGTTAATGATATAATGATATGCATTATGACATAATGATTGATATAATAATATACACTTTGATAATAATAATTGTTTATGTCATTAGAAAGTCAGTAGAAAGTGTAGATTGAAGAATATATAACTCACTATATCATGATTAACATGTTGATATATTCGTTATATTATTACAGATATATTGATCTGTTGATATAAATATCGCATTATTCTGAATATTCATCATAACTGTTTCAAGGTATTATCATTTTGTGTAGTTTTATTTTATCATAATATATAATATAATATTGTATTATATATCATTTAAATCATAAAGAAAGAATCATTGGCGTAGAAGGCAGTATTTTTTTTCACTAGATGTAGTAGCAGTAAGTTTCAGGTATTTCAGAGCAAAACAGGTTTTTTCGTCTGAAAACAGTTTAAACAATAATTTTTTTCTTCTGTATGTAAATGTCTATGTATATATGATTTTCCAAGAAATCTATGAAAATATTCAAAATTTAATTCAAGTTGAATTAGATTTTGAGTATTGAATTGAGAAATCTGTTAAAAAGTTATTAGAAAAATCTTTCAAATTATATGAATTTCAAAATAATTCAAGAAACACTAATAGTCTTTTAGTAGGTACTGAATGAGTATGTTGATATGTTTTTGAATGTATATAAAACTTTGTATCTCATAGCATATAGTTTTATATAAGGTAAAATTCTGAAAGGAAAACTATAAAAATAGAAGAAACCTCCTTGAATCCTAAAAATATTTTAAAAAATGCAAAAAAACATAACTTTATAGGTATCTTAATGAAATACACTCTCTTTTAAGAATGAATTGATATACTTCAAAATTTTAAAATTTTCAATATTATAGCATCCGATTTAGAAATTTGTACAGCGATTAAAAGAATTACTAAAAATTTATGAAAATATCAGAAAATATTAAAAATTCCATAAATAAAATTCTATACAACAATTTTTTGAAACGACGTTTGTTTCATTTTCTCAAATATTTATAGACATTTAAAACTTTTTCAAAACTTTAATGCTTAGAGCTTTGAATCCAAAAAATCTGTAGAGAAATCCATAATAATATTAAAAATATATGAAGTTCTGTGAATTCTGAAAGTAAAAGTTATTGTTTATTACATTTTAGTTCTCTGATTGTCAATGTAGTTCTCCAATTAGAATTAGTAAAAAAAAACCGAAAGCTAAAATTTCCAAAACAGTCAAGTTTTGTCATTCTCTCTTCTGCTCCGAATGGTCGTTTGAATGATTGAATTATAAATACTGATGGCAAAACATTTTTTTCTATGTATCCGAATTTTCTATGTATTTTCAAAACTGTGTGCAATTTTCTTTAATATTTTCCCTACAGATAAAAATGTTATTTCTGGCCCTTCGAGAACTTTTGAAAATTTCAAGCGTGCATTCAACTTTTCGAGATTGGTTCGAGGACATTTTTTCAACTCGAAACACTTTTCTTCCATTTCTTTGGATGAGAAGCAACGAAAGAAAGCGGTAAAAGTTGAAATGTCACGAGGGAAGCAATCGACGCAAATCCCATCAAAGTCCTGAATATTATTCCTGCAGCGAAAATCAATTCTCTTACATAAGGTTATTTTACCCGAGAGACTTTTTCCCTTTTGCTGACTGTGATTCAAGAGACACCAATCCCAGTAGAATTGTATCAATTTTTTTATTTCAGCTCGATCTTACTTGGTTTTCTGGCTCTTCACGTTATTTTATTCCTAGGAGCGTTATTTGCAGTTAGGTCTAAAATGTTCGATATCGTAAACATTTTATCCTATTTGTTCATAACTTTTTATTATCGCGTTCTGATATTTTGAAAATTTTTCTTTGGACGATAAAATGGAAGTTAGCGTAAGATAATGATGTTATTGAAATAAATTTCTTCAAGTTTACAGGATCTTTAATATATATAAAAAAAAGGATAATTTATAGAATAAAAATAGAACAAAAGGATAAATCAATATTTTCAGCTCCAACATATGAAACCCAAATCGATCACCACTATAATATCATTAAATACTCATATCTACAAAAATACGAACAATCTCAATTACGATGCACAGAAATAAAAATTCTCTTGTTTTTTGTGCCAATTACGATCATGCCATTCAGGATAAACAATGGGTATACAAGTCACAGAACAGCGGCGCATTACGAATAATTACGCTAAAAGCTCGATTCTCTATTCATGGGGTATCAATGCAACGTGCATGTCATCTGATACACACATCGTGACATTATCTGAGACTCATTAAATCATTACGCCCTTTTTTACCTAAAACACTTCATTTTGAGCGTGCACGTTTTCACGTGATTCGGGATGGAAATAATTCATTATCTTCAAAGTGGTTTATCGTGCCACTGCTTTTGAAGTTGCATCATTCATATCTTTATAGACCTGGTAGAAAAGTTTATCGATAAAATCTTTTCAGATCTATTTAGATCTCATCATGGCAATTTTTTTTAACAATGATCAATTATCAATCACCAATGATTATCGATAATAAAACTAATTAAAGTATGTTATAAAAGTATCTCTGTACATTTGTTCACACCTTGCAAATGGCGGACAATCGATCGAGTACTTGAACAATAATCGATACATCGATAGTCTGCTTGTCACTGCTAGCGATGCACGATACGTATCGATTTATCAGAAGATCGATATTTTGTTGCGATATATCGGAAATTTTGTATCGATATTAGCATAAGCCGATAATCGTTGTATCGATATTTTTGTTGCGATATTAAGAGATCGCAAGCAATCGCAAGTGCCCCAAAATAAAAATAGACAATTCCATCAATTCATGTTGAAGAAGTTAAAAATACCCAAATAACTGGCTGAAAGACTATATAGTATAATATCCAAAGATTTTTGAAGAAGTTTGAAAAATGTAGACATTTTTGAGGAATAAAATTTTTCTGAACAAGTGCAAGATAAATAAATTGTATTAAAAAAACAAGGGCTTTGCAATAATAAAAAATTCAGCCAGAACGACTGATGATAATGATAATTGAAGGTTTTTGGCTATAGTTAATTTATAAATTCAGAAAATTTACATTTTTCCAAAGATTTTGCCAATTTCTTCTAACAATTATAAAGTATTCTAAGTTTTATTGGAATTTTTGAAATCAGTTCAAATTTCATACTTCGTTTTAAATCGTCAAGAATGTTTATAAGATGTCGACCACCTTTGATAAATAATCTAGTTTTTATATACAGAATTTCGCAAATGACTCGTTACAGCCGAAAACTGTAGATTAACAATATCATTCAACTAAGAATTTTTTCGGTCAGAATGGAAGATGATTTGTGTTTTTCAGTTTCAAAAATGTGATGAATTTAATAAACTTCACTTAACATATTTATGCTTGTCCTTCATTAATAGGTTCCAATTAAAACATACGTTGCGATGCATCGGCGTATCGATATTTTGTTTACGATATATCGGGATCGAAGATCGAATCTTTCCAATGTATCGGAAGGCTCAATATCGATATTTTAGGTTTTGATTCCCATCGCTAGTCACTGCCGTCCGCCATATTTCTCAATGTATTCCACATAGAAACTTTGATAACACTGTGCGACAAAAAAACAATTTATGTTTTGCTATAGATCTAAATACATATTAAATTAAGTGATTTTCTTCAAATTTTCAACTATGTGAAAAATGCAGTATTTCAACATTTTCATGATAACAATAGAATTTTCGACCTCAAATACATAGACATGCGCTTTTATCCGGTAAAAATCGAGCCATAATTGCCAGAATTACAAAGTTATATTTTCGAAATGTTGCATAAATTATTTCTCGAAAACTTGCGCTAACTTCGCGAAAAGCTCTTGCAGACTTGTTTATGGGGTCATTAGGTATCGATTTTATGCATTTAGATCTTTAGCAAAACAAAAATTTTTTTTATCGCACAGTGTAAATTATTATAAAAAACCATGCAAAATTATGATAATGAATATCATGTCGACGCGTTCAGGAGCATGCATTATATGTATGCGAAATTTCATGTCGATCAAACGCGAAATGTGGATTTGTACCCTGGCCAAAGTTTTGACTTTTCACTTTTACATACGAGGGTTGCTATTTATAGTTCGGGAATGGGCAACCTTGTCTTTTCACTTCAAATCTGCCATTGGCCACTTAAAGTTTGACTTTTTTCAAGAAGAAAGTACTCGGATGATTTTGACTTACGAGCAATATTTGTTTACAGTGATTTCAAAAATCCATCTTTGCCCACGAATGGAATTGACTCGTGGACACATTCGTGCGATAATTTTTTACAACTTTCGACGTGGACTATCTCAGCAACAGTGTATCGATGAACTTAATTCGACTTTCGGTGATGAAGCACCAGCAAAAACCTCTGTATTTCGGTGGTATGCAGAATTCAATCAAGGCCGTAGTTCGCTCACGGACGAATTTCGTGAAGGTCGTCCAAAATCGGTTGTTGTGCCAGAAAACATTGACGCTGTCCGGGAACTGATATCGCAAGATCATCATGTGACCTATCGTGAGACCGAGGCAACCCTAGGCATTAGTATGACCAGCATCAATAAGATAGTGCATGAACATTTAGCCATGAAGAAGATTTGTTCGCGTTGGATCCCGCATAATTTGACAGAAGCTCAAAAAAAGACTCGTGCCGATTGGTGCAAAGGAAAGCTCAAGAAGTTCGATCGTGGTGCCTCGAAAGCTTTTTATAATATCTGTACAGGTGACGAATCTTGGATCTATGCGTATGAGCCCGAAACAAAACAACAATCTACTGCATGGGTCTTCCAAGATGTGCCAAGTCCGACAAAAGTTGTTCGCGCAAGAAGCACTTCGAAGCAAATGGTCGCCTGTTTCTTCGGAATTACTGGACATGTAGCAACTGTACCATTAGAGCATCGTAGAACGGTCAATTTTGAATGGTACACAACCATTTGTTTACCAGAAGTCATCGGTGAAATACGTAAAAAGAAGCGCCAACGAAGGATCATTCTGCATCATGACAATGCGAGCTCTCACACATCGGCTCAAACAACTGCCTATTTGTCGAATCGATGGGTCATCCACCTTACAGCCCTGATTTGGCACCAAATGACTTCTTTTTATTCCCGCACATTAAAAACAAATTGCATGGTCAACGTTTTTCGGCGCCTGAATAAGCCGTCGATGCGTTCAAAACACATGTTTTAGAGATTCCTCAATCAGAGTGGAAAAAATGCTTCGAAAATTGGTTCAAACGCATGCAAAAATGCATTGATCATCATGGAGAATACTTTGAAAAACAATGAAGCTATTCTCGATGAAAAAAATTTGTCTGTATTATCCATTCCCGAAATATAAATCGCAACCCTCGTAGTAGATTGAATTTGTGAGATCATTGTAGATCATAAAATGATCTAGTTCAAGTCACGGTCAGGATCTATAGATTGAATATCTCTGATATAAAAATATAAACTAGATCCATCCGTCCAGGTTTATGAAAATCCAATAAGATCAATCAATATCTGAGGAATCAAGCATTCAAAGTTTCCCAAAATCCCTGTTGGAACAGTCCGAGTGGCCTTGCGCGGCGAGATAAGTCGCGTGTGCGCGACAATGAAGGGCTTAGTTGCGCTTGACAGACAATCCGTTTTCGCAGTGGCGCATTTAATCCGGCAAAAAGCGCCCAACGGAGAAACAAGGGAAAGCAAAAGGAAAGCCGAACCCGTGTATCCGTGCTCGGTGCTTCGGTTATTTGTGGAAACGGATGTCACGTGCAGGCGGCGCGCCTTCGAGTACCGGCGCTTCTTGCGTCGCGGCCGCCTCCGTTTGTTTTCCGAAAGATGGGAAAAAAGTGTTAACGAATGTTGTACGCGCACTCGCGCAGTAAATACTCATAAACTACGCGACACGAGGGAAAAAAACGAAGCTACGAAATCCCGGTCTCCAACAGTCGCACCATGTTTAAACATGAGAGCTAATGAATTTACTAACTGCAGATGGAGTGCGATAATATGTGAGAATAATTTGTGGTGTTTTTTTACAGATTTATCGATTGAACTTCGTTATGTCTGACGAGTATTTGTTTTTTTGTGAGGGCTTCTCGTGAGAAGAGCATATATTTTTTCAAACAAATTTCCATTATGAATAAAATTAGAAGACCACAATGAAAGGTATATAGTTGTTTTTATTATGTCCTGGAAATTGTATTTTTCAACTTCGGTAGTAAATTGATGTTTGCTAGTAATGATTCGGTCAACAAATTTGAAGTCTGAATTTTCAGTAAAGTAATGTTTTATTTGATACAGAGGACAATTGTATACAAATAAAAGAATAATATATTTAAAAAAAATATTAAGACAGAATATTTGTGGCTTATGATTGACACTTTTTTCCAAACTGTAATGACCTATGATGGAATAACATTCAAATATAAATTTTTTTATGAAATCTGATATTTTCTAAGTTAATTAGTAAGAAATTCAAAATTTTAGCATTTCTTATCGAAAACCTTAAAAATCATTCAAATATACGATTATATTCTTACTGGTTATGAATTTTTTATGATTAAGATTCTTTTAGAATCATTACTTTCAATCTTCTTTTATTTACTTTTGAGACTATTGACTTTTAAATACTTATTACATAAATTATAAGTTTCGTATGAGAATTTATGGCTGATAACGCACATTTTGACGATTTTCTTCAATTCATAAAAATCTGTGACATTTGAGGTTATGAGCAACAGTTTTTTCACAGTAATTGGTGTTGCGTCCTCACCTCGGCTGACAACAGTAGATCATTGATTTATACATTTGTATTTTCAATAAAAAACTGTTGGTGAAAAGAAGTTCAACGATCCCTGGTTTTTTTTTTTCAAAAAAAGTCGCTTATTTTACATGATAGGAGACGAATTTTTCAAATTATCCTTCAAAATCATGATCAGCGACTTCAAAAACCTCAGCTACTGAGTTTCAATCGAATCCGAACTTTTGCCGACTTTTGACCAACTTTTTCAGGCGACTAATTTACATTCGAACGTGACAATTTAGATCATCAATATACAATCAGAAATGAATGAACAATGAACATTAGTGAATAGGAAAAGATAATTCTGTATGTATTATACAAACCTAACCTTATTTATCACAGTACATATATAACATGATATTTATTCTCCTATTGACAAATAGAATACTTACTTAATTACAGTATCATCCAAGGCAAACACTTATTCCTTTATCTTGTTCGTTGGCATACATATTATGAACGTGTTCATCGAAACTTATACCCAAAATAATGCATTATATGCCATAAGTAATTGACTTCTATTTGAACTACAACGTAACCAGTAGAAAACGTAAATAAAGTTAACAATGATATTTGTTACTAATTTAAGTTGTTTCTTGTCACTGGGTATTAAATTTATACATTTTCCTCATATTCGATAGCCCAGTCAAATATTTATTTCTTTTTCTCTACACACTGTCGACGCGTTTCGGATCCCTTCTCAAAACCTACGTAATAAAATAAATAACATCTCTGAATTTCACAATATTCCAACAATCGAAAAACTTGATCCTCTCCCAAACTATTGAATCTCAACACAATGTTAACATTAAAAACTATCGTGACAAATCCACATGTTTAATGTGGATAGTACAATTCTTTCATGATTGATGGAATTACGATTTCAGATGTTAACAGTCGGAAGGTCTGTCTGATACTATTTTAAATCAATATCACGAATTTCAGTGTGCCGCGTCACCTTGACTATCATCATTTCGTCCATGTCAGCAACAATGAAAACACGATAAAAACCAATAACTGTGGAGAAAAGCAAAAAACGACAAATTCATCTAAAATGCCATCATACGTATCATTCCAATTCTCTAAATCTTTCTGTTTATTCAAACTCACTCCATAATACTTCCTGAAGTATGACATTTCAGCAAATGATCTCTCACTGTATCTTTGCTCTCTGTGCAAAATTTTCCCAATAAAATTCATGATTAATCTTTAGTCTATGCTATTGTTAATAATTATTCAGTACCTAATGTTTCAGAAAGAACCGAATTAGGAAAACGCCGATGAATGAACACTGGATCTTTTTCAGGAAAAAAAGGTCCAACCTCACCTTTCTCCATTACCGCTGATTCACTAAACTTTCGCGAAATTTGACATCACAGAAGGGACAAACGTGCGGATGGATTTTTATCGCTGACTCAAACGGGCGATACCTCGGTCCTTGCCGGTGACGTTTGTTCTCATCGTGGACGTGACTCCGGTTCCGTACGTTCGCTTTTATGGCTCCGAACTATATACTTTTGGGGAAAAGTCCTTCTGCATCCGGCCGGAATGAGGCAAAGTTCAGCACTCACGTTAAATGGCGGATCGTCGGAAAGTTTTTCAATTCCACAGAACATATGGACAAATCCGGGACAAATTAGTATTCCGTAAGTTATCATGGGATTCGAATCGTTCGAGAGTCTTGCTCGATACGGAAAAATCGCGAAACTTCGGTCTTCACTTATATATTTAATGGTTCTTCTGCTGCTGGATCAACGAATTTCGTACCTATTTGCTTCTGTGAAATGAGTGCCTTGAATTTTACGTGTTGTGTAATTTTCATTAAAGGGTTGGTTGGAAAAGGCATTTGGGAAAATGTGCTTGTACAGATTTCACGGAATGCATTTTGCGCGGAATTAAGGCTGTGCAAGCCGAACACATGGCGTACCGTTAGCACGACCGGTTACCCAAGTAAGGCCCGATTAAAAACCTCTTTCAGGGCCCAAACCAGTCGCCGCATTATTTCAATCATCGCGGCATAGTTTTTTCCGGAATTTCCGTGACGTCACATCCGCGAGACGCGGAGAATGAAACCAAGTCGTCTCGCTCCAACACGTTTCCACAAACGGAGATAATGATTACTTTCGAGTTTGAAAGGGGCTCTCCTGCGGGTAATTAGAGAAATTATCGACACTAATTATATCCCAGCATTCGCAATCACTTCGCAGAAATGTCGATAACTGACGATATTGAGAACATTTTTTTCCCGATGAATCAATAAGGGAAGGAAGTGTATTGACTTGATTTCATGTCCAGCTAATTATCATTCAGCAGTACAATTTTTCATAAAAAAACTCACAATTGCCTTTACTTATGCAAAATTCCACAGTGAAAACTTCCAGTCGCCCTTCATAATTTTCCCATCTACTCTTGAACAAAGTCCATTAAAAAAAACGTGCTTCTGTAAATTTACGATCACGGAAGGTAGTTGAAAAAAAAAATTCTATCTCATTATTTCGAGGAGCTCGGTTTGCCCGGTCCACATTTCCATTATTGAGATCGACGTTCTTTTCAGTCGTCGTAGGGTTGGAAGAAGTCGCGAATTCGTGGCCCGTAAAAAAGCGGTCGGTCGAGCTTTTTTTTCTGGCCCTTTCGCGAAGAGCGCTATTCCGTTAGGCACTTGCACGACTCTGTATCGACTTGTTCGCGGTTGCATTGCGAATTCAGATACGGCGCAAGAACAGTAAGTTTTGCTTGAATTATGCATGATTCCTCTCGTTGATTCTCCCCTCTGGGCGCATCCTCGACCTTGTATTATTCGGCGCTTCAACCGTTTCGGGACTTGGAACGACGCATTATGTACATCTGGGCGATCGTATTCAAGGATCTTCAGGTATTCAAGATTTTCGGATTATTAATAAAGATGTAATTTTATAAAATATTATGAATACATAATAAAATGTTGTGTTGTGTACAAGAAACACTCTAAAAATACTGCGATCGTAATAATTGTCCCAGTTTTGCGGTAGAATGTAAAAATATTGCGTATTTTAACGTTCTAAACAAGTGGAATTACAAACAACGTATTGTTGTGAAGTCACCGAAACCTTTAACACAGCGCTTCGTGCTGCTTCGTGTACCTTCGTGTTTGTTCGTGATTCACCCACAACCAGCTTTATCCTGATTGTCGTCCCCCAAACGTCATTGCTGATCGGCGCCTTCTTCCACCGAAAACAAGTAGACAAAAACTGTCATTTTTTTCGTGAATTATAGAAAAAGTATTGTGTGCCACACGTTGAAAAAGCACCATTCACAAAAAGAATTTTTCCTAATCGACGTGTGTCCTCCAATTTATCACTACTTTTATAGCGTTACAGCACGAGCTGTGTTTTCCAATAATGTAACGTGAGAAATGCTCGCGCGAGGCAAATGAAAAATCGATATTAAGGCGAGGAATGGTGAAAGAACGAAATTGCAAAAATTAAATAAAAAGCGAACTCGTAGGAAAATTTTATCGGGAGATACTCGGAGAGGTAAGTAGCGGAACTTGGCTCGTGGGGAGGGCAGGCGCATGAAACTTAATCCCTTACTAAGTTGGAAGATAACGATGCTGTATCGTGTTAGCTACTTTGTACCGCGTTGTTACACAGTAGCTCAGTAAAACAAGAACCATCCAAGAACTACTCGTGAAAATCAGCTATTGTTCAATTGAGAACCATTTCTGTTTGCATCTCGAAGACGTTTAAAATGTTGGCAATTTTGACCGAAAATCGTATCATTTTGAGGATGTCGCAACCAGGGGCAAGGGGGGGGGGAGGCAAGAGGCATCTACCACACTCAAAATTTTGAAAAAGGGACGGTATATTAATTTTCCCTTTTCCATCAAACTCTAGAAACACTTATAGAATTTCACAAAAGAGATATAAAATCGTACAAAATTTTATAGTGCTGCAAAATACAAAAAATCTGGAGACACACAAAACGTAAAAAGATAAAATTATCTTGATTCAATTGTTCTAAAATATGTAAAACTACAAAAATGAAATTATGTTTTTTTTTAGGTTTATGTGAAAATACATTAAAATATGATATTGATGTACATATTATTTATAATAATGGTATGTATTTATATTTGAAAATTATATTTAGTATGAAAATGTAAAATCGTTTAGAATGAAAGAAAATGTTCCGTATGAATTAGCGTTTTGCAAATTGAAAATTAGATAAGACCTATTGGTCATCTGTGCATCATTTTACTTAATTTTTGTAATTTTTTTGTAAAAGTTATCAATAAAATACTGTTTTTTTTTTTTTTAAGTAAATCATGTTCCACATGTAATCATGTTTTGCAAACTTGTCTTACATAAGATTATTGTTGGCTGAAAGAAATTCCAAGTTTGCAAATACTTGCAATTTTCTTAAGCATTTTGTAATATTTTTTGCGGAAGTTATTACTTAGACATTTTCTGGACCGCGAATCGCCTAGAATATTGAGACTTATGGTTTTTTTGTTTTCACGCAATTAACGATCCAAGAAAGAAAATGTTTGTAATTTTTTCGATTGCATTGTCTATTTCTACTGGACTAAACATGAAAATTATAGATACACAAATTTATGAAAATTGAGAAAATTTGTAACTGTTACAATCTTCAAGTATCTGATGCCTCAAATTAACGTATGAATCGAGCAAAGTTCTGGAAAAGTCAATAAAACGAATAAATATTGATAAAATACGAAATAGATTATAAGTTTTTGGAATAAGTGAAATACTTGCAATGAAAGAAAATACTGCTTCACTCAAAAATTTCTAAAAAGTACTTCTATTCGATGAAATTTTGGATTTTAGAGTATTTAATCCTAGAAATATATATTTATATTTATAAAACTACAAGATAATAACAAGGAACCTAGAGAATCCTACAAAATTTCAATTTTACTGCCAAATATTAGAAATACACAAAATATAGAGTATCAATATATACTAGATATTTATAAAATATCGAAATGGAGAGCATCAAATTCTTGAAATTCATATAGCAATGCATAAAAAAAAGAAATGCAGAAGAGTTCTTGAAACTACTACGAAATTTCTTGAATGATGAAAAATGTTAAGCAGCCTAAAGATAATATGAGTCTTCTAAATATTTTAATTTTATGATGATATTTTTATCAAAAATTTATTAGATGAAAAAAAAATATGAATCATTCAATTCTTAAGTATATAATTTGGAAAATTGACATACAAATCTATACAAATATTGAAAAATTGAATAAATAGTATAATTAATAAAAAATTACAAGATCAACTGAAAATTTTAGAAATTTGTGAAGTTCTTGTAATCTATAAAACCAGAAATATTTTTTTAAATACTAAAAATTTATTGGATTTGGTTTATAAAGTTACAATTGGAATTTTTCATAACATTAGATATCTATTAAGTACTTACAATGAGAAGATCCTACTAAATTTTAATTATTCAAAATGTATGGAAAAAATCTAACAATACAAATAAAACATTGAATACTGAAAATCAATGTTAATACAATTTTCCTTTTATCACAATAAAATTCCAAATATCAATTAAAACTAAAAAAAAAAAAAAAGAAAAACAAAACATTGAATTTCAGGTCCTCATAAAAACGTTTGAGAAAATGCCAGAAAATCGTTCAAACTGCAAAAATACTGAAAAGTACTGGGAATCTATACAATACAAGTTATTTTTGCAAATACTGTTTCTTGAAAAATTCTTTCGAATACTGAAAATCTAATAATTCCCGAATTTTAAATTATGAGATTCTCAAAACCTTTACGAAAATCTAGAAAAATGCTTGAAATATATGTATAAAAATTAGAATATCTTTTACAATACAATGAATAATATTGAGTATAGAAAATCCCAAAAATACTTACACTTTATAAAGTAACTTGAAAAGGAAAGCCGGCATAAAATACCTAAAATTTTTGTCGATATAATTTTCTCAAAAATCTATTAAAATACTGAACATCTATGAAATCTTTGATGCCATAGCATTGAATTGCTGAAATTAATCCAAGAAATTTATATAAATATGAGAAAATCCATTATCAGTATTACATACTAAAAAAATTAGTACTCACAGACAATAGATGTAAGACATTATTTTATATCGAATGTGATATATTTTCAAAAGTAAGAATTTGAGCTTTCAAATCGATTTCTAAGATGTTACAATGCTTGAATAAATATTTACTGATATATTGAAGTATTTATTGATCCTTTCAACATAAAATTTGATCATCCACGTATAATTTTGTTGAGACGCCTTTGTTTTATTTTTCGGAATTTACAGTATTAGTTACGAGTCAGCAATATTGTAATTAAATGAATAGTCACATTATTAAGAGCAATATAAAACCAAATCTTTCGAAATGTTAACACTTGAATAAAAATCAACCAAAGTTCCATGTTTCAAAGATAGAAATGTTTGCACTATTTGCAACACGAGTCGACGTTATTTTCAGTCAGCAGGGAATTGTAAAAAAAAACCTCCCAAGTTCAGAAATAATTGCCTTTTTTCCAAATGCTCGTGACGAATTATCGACCAATTTCATCAGCCCCAGTGAGAACGAATTTCCGCTGTTTTTTCATGCGTTGCTCCAAAATTTATTTCAACGAGCGGAAAAAGTGTGATCCCCAAAGCGGAAGTGACAGTTTAATTCAATCAAGCGCGAATTTCAGAGGCGTATTTAGATAACATTTGCTCTAATTCGTTCATTCCGGATCAGTTGAAACTTCAAGTTATTCATTGATAGGCCATTCGTTGCAGGTCATTGGGATGAATTTTTAAATCTTCCAAAAGTGCCGTAAATGCAAGAATACTGTCTCAACTTGGTTCATTTCAAAAGCACCTACTGTAAGAACAGTCAAATACAAAAAGCATGTAATATGTGGTTAAATGAATACCAAAAATATTTTGGATTGGGATCAATGTTTTTTATTGTTTTTATGTTTTTTCAATTGAAGGAAATGACTCACATTACGAAGACAGAAATGAAATGAAACAGAAACACTATGTTTTCAATGAATTCCCAACAGTTCCATATATTTCACTTGAATGATCTTGAATTACGACTCAGGGCTGTTGAAACGCTGGATAGTTGAACAATGATCGCGAGCAAGGAAACTTATGAGTTACAAGGTCAGAGATCTGTCAGTGTTCCACATTGCCTTGACCGCGAGAATAAGGAACGATTTTTCTCATCGTGCGTTTCCCATCGACTCGGCTCCGTGGCCGATGAAAAATTTATGAGCCGAACGCCACGGAGAAGCCTTAGTATAGTTGGAACCGGTTTTTCTCTCCTCGGAGATGTCGCGATTGTAGATCACGAGATGATCCCGGTTGTTTTTTCGCGAGTTCGACCTGACCGGAATCAGAGACACGACGGGACGTGACGGAGCTTTCTAAAAAGGGAATGATATCTCCCACTTTATTGGACGCAATGATGAGAATCGTATATCGACAGAGGGAAAAAGGCCACTTCATTTACAATTTTATTGAATACCAGGCCCATGTTAACGGGGAAAAGGGGGGGGGGGGGTTGGTTCTTTCAACAAGATCTTTTAAACGATTTCGATGAAATGCTTCTATTATTGGTTTTTTCGTTTTGATGTAAACTTTGATATCTTGCATTGCATGATATTTTTCAGGAAACACCGTAGGAATAGATTTTTTTTTGTAGTTTTCGTATACATCTTCTACGATTTGAAGGATTGGTTAGTATTTCTGAAACTATTCGTAATTTTCAAGATCTATTAAATGTTACAGGACTTTCTAGTATTTTTATATACTTCTAGCATTTTCATTTAAATTGTTATAGAATCCGAGGATTTCGAACTGAAATATTTGGAGTTTATTAAATTTTACGTGTTCAAAGGATTTTTCAGAAAACAGTATCTGAATAGATATTTATTTCTTCTAGTATTTTTCGTGTTATTTCAGTTTTTCTACAATTTGAAGGATCATTCAGTATTTCTGAAACTATTCGTAATTTTTAGGATGCATAAAATGTTACAGGATTTTCTAGTATTTTTATATACTTTCAGCATTTTAATATAAATTTTTATACATGGATTTCGAGAATTCTGAGCTCTAAAATATCAAGTACATGAAATTTTTCATGTTCTAAAAGAATTTTTCAGAAAACAGGTGTCTCAACAGATTCATATTTCTTTCAGTATCCTTCATATTTTATCAGAATTTCTATGATTTGAAAGATTGTTCAGTTTTCTTGTTTCTGTATAAATTTCTGGAAAACGATGCTCTAGTTTTAAAGGTGTATTGATTTTTAATGTCCCATAGATATACTTGTATTTTTCTATACATGTATTTTCTTTTTGTATTTCCTAGTATTTATAGAATGTTGGAACATTTTCAGGTTTTTTCAGAGATATCTCTTTGAATTTCAAGAATTAGATTTTCTAGAATTGAAAGTTTGAAATATTTGCAGTATTTTGATCGATTTTGAAGAAAACAGTTTCTTTATAAATTTAGAGTGTCCTTAATATTTTTTGAATGTTTAACAGATTTTTAAAATTTGGATATTTGTCTAGTATTTTTATGATTTTCTATACACATATATTATTAGAATTCAATGCTCGAGAAATCGGAGACTTTTGATTTCTGTAAATACAAAAATTTTCGAAGAATGTAAAAGCTTTTTTAAAAAAATTGAATAGTATGTCGTATTTTTCGTATTTTATTTTTTTCATGCATAATCTATACATTTTAGGTATTCTGCTATAGATTTTAAGAACTAACGTTTCCAGAATTTTCATGTATTTGGAATTGTGAAAATTTCTAATTAAAAGTGAAAAAGCATACTCAATGTCGATATATGTACATAAATTACTTATACGTCACTCTGTTTTATCTCAAACTATAAAATTATACAATTTTTATCTGAAAATAAGAAAGTTAAAAAATTACTTACATCTAAGTTCCAAAAAATTTCTTAAAAACTTACAAATCGTTCTAAAAACTTGATGAGACAGATGTCAAATGAAAAACACGATTTTCGTTTCTCGTTACCAAAAAAAAAAGAAACTCGCTCCTGTTATCGTTACTTGTTAAATCATGTAACGCGTTACGTTATCGTTACACTAAAAAATGTTACGTTTTTGAATATTATAATTTCAATTGACTGCTTGTATTTGCATTGCGGTCACTGCAAGCCTCTTAAAAAAAAAAAACAGTCGGGAAAGGGCTATAACTTCACCATTAGTTGATATTTTTTTCATCAAATTATGTTTGAATATTAAAGTTGACAATATTTCATCACAATAATATAACTTCCATGTATTAAAATTATGTGCTATATATATTTAAATATAATCCAAATCATCATAGAAAAAGGTGTGTAACCCGTTAAATCATAAAATATGCGTGTAGTGTAGTTATAAAAATTGTTTCTTTTTTTTTTATTTATCATGCATTTGTTACACATCTAAATGTGAAAAAGAAATAATAAACGTGTTTTTCGCAATTGTGTATCTGTAATTATTGAGTTGCTTGTGATAAATTTGTTGAAAACATTACAAAGGTTCAGTACATAAAGTAGAAGTCGTTGGAAACAAAGATGTTTTGATATTGCCTTATATATTTGATTGCTTATTGATTAATTCATTTTTTTTACATATATAATCTACATTTACCATCTACATCACTATTAATGGACCATGTACTGTCAAACCAAATCAATTTAAACTGCACGTTATTCTACAAGTACAACATAAAAGTTGAAACCCCCCTCCCCCCACCCCGAAATACAGTTTTCTGTGCACGGGCCTGATGAATGCTGATACTCCAACGTGCAATGTGTGTACATTTTGGATAAATATATCGATATCAAATATTCGATGTATTGTAAAGAAATTCCTCTATTCCGATACATCAGTCCGCATGCGACATCCCTTATTAGCGATAATTCTTGAATCCCCCTGAAATAGCGAAAACCACAATTCATGCTTGGCTTCTTCTTCAGGTCCAAGAGATTCCCGATGTCCGCATTGCTGTGCAGGAATCTTTCCCAGTTCCCGCCGTCAGTACCTGTCGAACGGAACTTGACAAGTCCAGGAAAGTCGCCTAAAGCGCGTCTCCGGTAAACCCTCCTCGTTCATCCCGCTCTTTCTTAATCCATCTCCGTTGGAAGGGCTTTGTTGAAACTGTCGAAGGCCGCAATCCAGATCTTGGCCTCTGGGAAACCAGTTCGAGAGGCCACGGTAACGTCGGGGAGTATTGACCCAACTTCGATCCGGTCGCAAGTTCACGCTCGCGTTATAATCCTCGGCGCGGTGGTTCGTCTCTCGCCATTTACATAACAATATTACACGTAATTGAGGTCATGTACGCTTTGTTCCAAGTTTTCACGAATCGCGCGTCGGATCAAGACCCGAGCTATGTAAATTCATAGCAACGAGTCAAGATCTTCGGAATTTCAGTCGGATCGACGACATCAGCGTTTTGTTTAAAACCGAGAAATGTCTGGTTTTGCAGGGCTGTTGAGCAGCTAGCTGCAGAATTGCTGATGAGAACTTGATAGAGAGAAGCAAGGATGCGTTCTCTCTGAATTCCGTGCACGAGATTTTCACTGGATGTAGCGTCAAAATACTTGAACAGAGAGGGAAATTTTCATTCTTCAGGATGGGAAGTTAACTTTCTCGAGAAGTGAATTATCAACTTTTTCACGAAAAGTGTTCATAAATGTGGCATCATTTCTACCACGTAACAGACATTTCCTACACTACAGTCAAACGGATAGAGGAATGAATTTTTACTCATGCCAGTAATTTTGATGGATATAGAGTAGCCACATTCGTCCACAATGTTACTTCATGACATACAATCGAAACGACGACCTGTAGATGGAAGGAAAAATATCTCCCATGTCAATATCATATACGGTGATCGATATTTCGGCCCTTACAAACGTTAAGAGGTACGCGCGAAGTTTTCGTGATCGGGGGGGAATTCCGATCGAGCCTCGGATATTCGTCTCGAGGCAGGTCACATCCGCATTCACGAGCAATGTTCGCAATATCGTTCCGGGACTTGGAATCACGGCGAGTCGCACCATCTGGCCCGGCTTATTGCCAGGCGCAATAAGCACTTGGAATTAATTCACAGTCACGGAACGGGCCACGCGGATATTGCGAAGAAACGCGCGAGGACGATCCGGTAGTCAGATTCTTACAGGCCCATTACATCACTTTGCATACAATACTGATGACGTTACATGCTACTTGTCGAGCACCAAAACTGGCATCTACCAGTTTTGGAAACCATACTGAACATATTGAGGAAAGTGATGAAATGGTGTCTTGTCACGAGACACTTTTTGACGCCATTTTCAAGACATTTGAAGATGGCTTTAAGACACATCTTGTTGACACATAGAACTAAGACACTTATTGACTGAAGACATGGATTTCGCGTCTTCGTGTCTTCTACGGAGACATGTCTCATACATGTTTTTTTGCAGTGTAAGTGGTAGCTTATTGTCATCCACATGAACGTTTTCATTTTTTCAAAGATCACGTTATTCACACAGCAATCCAGTCGAAATAGACCCACAACAATGAGGCGATCGAAACGTCCTACCCATTGGCGAGCGTTCGGAATATTTAATCGCATAGCGGTAATGAAGTTTGGAACCGGTTCAATAGCTGATGGTGTAGGTACTCTCTTTTGCCTTGAATTTCAAGTTGCCCAAACGTGGCTAATGCGCCACGGGCGCGCCAGCAACTGAAAATTGCATATAATTTTACGAGCCGAGAGCACGCACGATGCGCGCGTCTGATTAAACGATCGTTCGAATTCCCGCATCACCCGTAATTTCTCACTTGAGAGTTGCTTCAAACGTCTCAATTTGGACTTCGAGAACTGTCCCCGGTCATTTTATAGTGATGGAACAATGATACCTTCGATACAATTACTTCAAAACGTTTGGTGAACTTTGATTTCACTCAACGTGAGATTTGTTAGTCAAAAAACGGAATAGTGAAAGAATTGTTTTTAGATATTTTTGCAATGATCCCAATCCAATCATATAACAAAATAATATGTTCATTGTAGCCGCGCATCGATAATAGTGATTGATCTCGAGGTCGATTTAGATCGATATTGTTTTCCCCTTTTCACAGGCGCGCATGAGCAATGTGCTTCTTTTCAAAATCGGGAAGGAACGCGTCGGTTTCGGCCATACTTGCCATTGGGTTGTTATTGGAAATACGAGCTCCACATTATTTGGTATTTATTTTGCTCGTGTGATTTTTTATTTGGAATAAGGAGCACTCTCAAGGTTGAGGTGGTGAGTTAATTTTTTTTGTTTGATTTTTGTTTGATCGGTTTCGATTTCGAATACTGCGGTGTGACTTTTTTAATGGTCGCGGTGTACCATATGTATTTTTTAGCTTCTTTTATCGAAATGACGTGCTTTTTTTGTCTAATTGATGTGCTACTTTGGTCGAATTGAGGAGATTTCATCCTCATGATGGATCCAATTCAATGAGTGAGAAGATTTTGAACGAGGAATTTTTCGGGTGACCTGTCTCTTTTTGGGTCTTGCTTGGGATTAAGATTTCGTCCGCCATTGAAGGAGAAGTGACTCAGATATTGATTTTCATGAGTGACTTGGACTGTCAATTTCAGCGAAGATCAACGAAGTTTGGATTTCATTTTTGAGTGCCTTTATGAGGAATTTGGGCATCGCACTGAGAAAAACATCATGTACTTTATGCCGTATATATTGTAAAAAGTGCAATATTATTTTACTTTTCACAGTAAGATTGCAATTTTCACAATATCATTGTGGTTTTTACAGTAATATTGTAAAATCTGCAAGGTTTTTTTTACTTATTACAATATTATACAGTGAAACCGCTATTAATGTACAAATCACAATATGTGTGTCAGTTTTTACTGTATAATTTCGGAAAATGTAAAATCTTAAAATGCAAATTTCACTATACAAACTGTAATTTTTACCATACATAGCGAAAAAAATGAACTACAATAGAAACCACTAGAAACCTAGAAACCTAGAAAGTATACAAACATATTGCAAAAAGAACCTATACAGATCCGCATACTGAAAAAGCTGTATGAAATTTTTAATAATCTGGATTAATAGGAATTACAATATGACATTGCAAAAAGTACAAGAAGTATAGTAGAGAACGAAATATGTAGAGGAGTTTTTACAACAAAATATATCTAAAACTACAATAGCATTTGACAATATTTAAGATATGTTATTTCAGAAATTGATGTACTATTTAGCAGAAAGAACAATATGTCAGAGTGATTCCCGTTTACTATACAGTATTGTAATGATTACTATACTTTTTTCTTGGTGCGGGGGTTTTGATTTTGATTTTATGTGATATTTTTGGGATTTTGTTGTGAGACATGATTTATTTGTCATTGCTATTTGATCTGGAATTGTGATTTATTTTGATGTGATATTTTTTTGTTATCCAATCAACGATTTATTTTCATGTAATTTTTTTTTTGTTATCCAGTCGGTGATTTATGTTATGCGATATTTTTTTTTTTTAAATTGATTCATTTTGGGGTTATGATTTATTTTCATTGCATGCGTGATTTCTTTCGTGTAATAATTTTCAGATCGACGATTTATTTGATGGGATATTTTATTTTGGGATTATAAATTATTCGAAGTGATCATTGATTTGGGATTATTATTATGGGATCTTGTTCATGGATTTTTGATTGACATAATGTGGAAAATGTGATTTGGATTTTGTCTGATATTATGCATTCCGGATATGGTGATGGAAATAGTATGTAAGAGAGATGTGTTAATTTTTTTTTATGAATTTTGGGGGTATTTAGGGATATGAAAGAGAAAAAAAGGAGGACATAATTTTGATATTTATATCATGTAAACTGTATTTCATGCCTTTATCAATAACAGTTGTATTGATATTGATTTTTATGTTTTGATTTCTTGCGTTATTGCCGGATGACACACCATGGTAAAATATAAATTACTGGAAAAAAATCTAGTAAGTACCCTCTAACATATTATTGGGAATACGAAAAATTCAACTATTTTGGTATTCGAAAAATTCTTAGATAGAGAACGGGTATTTTTGGAAATCTCCCCTCGAAAAATTTTTCTGTTAGTGTCTCTGACATTTTCAGTTGTAGGATTCTGCACCGCAGCATAGAAATCATAATTGAAGATACATTTTTCCATTTTCAAACATTATTAGGAAAATTAGTACCATTATTCATACATCTATTAAATTTACTCAGCGTTTGGCAAAAAAGCTTCGACGCTCTTTGGAAGCATTCTCGAAAACCCGCTCCGAATCGCCAGCTACGTGAAAGCGATATCGACTGTAAAGCAGTTTTGGCGCCCAATGTTCCGTCTTTCCAGCAACGCTTTTCCTCGGCTACCAAGGCGCTGAATTGAAAAAGTTGGCTTTGATTACCCTGAGTATTTATCCACGCCGTCTCCTACCTTTTATTTCGATCTGTTGCGAATTTATGGGGAAATTATCGAGCTTCACGTATCGATTTGCGCAACGAGCCAAATGGCTGGCTGGCTAACTACATTTCAATTTGCATTCCATTCGATAGATCGTGAAAAGCTTTTCTGGGCGGGCTCGACTTTTTTCACGAGAGCTCTTTTTGTCGACTTCGTGAGGTTTGTACCAATTTTATATTACAGCTCTTGTAATTTGAGGTGCACCTGTTCATGTTAAGAATCCTTTCAAATTCTGGAGAATAAAAGGAACTTGCTGCTAAAATCTCATCTGAAGATTCGCAGTAAACGTTAAATCACATGAAATACGTGCCAAAAAGACGGAAAAGCACGCGCGCAATCAGAGCAATTGATTACCGCGCAAACATAAATAGACAGTACAGCCAGGATACGTCATTTATATGCAAGTAGCATAAGAGGATTCGCTTAAAAAACTTGTCAGCCGAGCGTTGTAATCCCGGAGCTCGGCATTAGCGATTCAACGAGCCAGATTACGGAGCTATTTGATTCATAAATTTCGCCCGATACTTCTTCTTCCTCCCTGTCTCGCTCTCTCTTCTATCGCTTTTCGTTCATCTCATTCATCACACGTTCGCACCTGGCTTGCCCGGAATACAGATTCCTCCCAATCCCGCGACTTATTACTATCATAGTTAATGAAACGAAACGTCTGATCCTCGAGCGATTTCAATTCAGATATCTTTTTTTTTTACTTTCGGCCATTTCATTTCCCTGTCGAAACATGCCGCTCTTATCAAATAATTCATCGCATTTTCCGCGACGTTTGGGAAATTATTTGCAATATAAATTTTTGATAGTTAACTGGGATGAGATTAAGCGAGAATTTTTAGAATATTTCATTTTAAAGGGTATATTGGATGAAATGAAATCATATTAACATAATTAACATAAAAAATGTTGGAAGGAAAAACTGTGTAATTCATATGACTCCTTTATTAAGCCCTCATTCGTCATTGTATAATTTAATGATGTCGGTTTGTTGAACTCCAAATAATGAATATCATTGAAGTGAAATCCGTAAATTGTACGATAAGGGTTGCGTGCGCATAAAAATTCGTAACAATAGATTATGCACCATAATTCATGGCAAGAAGCACAACTAAGATAAGTCTTGGACAAAAATCGTAATGAATCATTTATGATGATAAACTATGTAATTCAAACAAATAATTATGAATGTATAAACATACTGTATAGTGAATGAATATTTTAGATGATAATTAATTGTGATCAATTTCAGTAAAAGTGTCTGTAAATGATAAACAAAAATTACGAGGGACACATCAATTATTGCGTAAATCGATGCCATATTCAAAATTTTACCTTCACCGAATAATCAATAAAAAAAAAGCTTTGTAACTTACATGTTTAAGATTTTTCAGTTGAAAAATTTAGATGTTCTGGTCTTTTGTTCGCTACCAATTTTCCATGTTTCATATTGGATGCTTATTCTTCCACCGATAAAAAACATGTATCGAAAAACGCCACTTAATCAATAAACTACCGTCCGAACCATTAGAAATTAATTGCACGAAAAATCGATACGAGTTACTTGGCGGAATAAATTGCCAACCGAACCGGCTGTAGCGACTATTTGTTTTTCCAATTAACCCGGGCAAACAAGTTCATCTCGTAAAAAAGTTGTAACGGGCCATATAGAAAACCCGATGCGAAAAGTTCCGGCTAATACCGTTGTTACACGCGGAATTATGAATTCGCTAATTCGCGCGCACCAGAAAGAGCAAGACCCGAGTGCAATTACAACGCGTATACAGGCTTTGTGAACGTGATCTCCACGCCCGTTTTCCAAACCCTCTAGCTGTATTTGCGGACGATAAAATTGATAAATGCCTCGGGTGATGGAGGCGTTTGTTTTGTCAACGAGCCGATACTGCATCGCAATTAACCGAGCATCGGAGAAAACGGAAATTATTGTCTAGTTGGAGGTAGAATTTTCGGAATGGGATTGATTTGCCATTGGTTTTGGTAATGGGGTAGATGTCATTTGCGGTGCAAAAGAAAATATTGAATTTGATGTGTATGAATTTATTGGAAATTTACGAAAATACGCGATGGTAATTGCGATTGTTCGAAATACGTATGTTTGTTTATTCATTGTTCTAGTTTCTTGGTCGTTGAATTGGATATGCAGCTTAAGAGAGAATTTCGTTATCAATATCCATTGATAACAAAAATTTTTTATGTATCTTTCAATTTCCTTCAGTTGCTGAATTTACTTATAATTTGAATATATAGAGATCTCAAACACATCAATAAGTTACATATTTGAAAAATATTTTGTTGAGTTTGATACTGATGAGAATTCTGTATTAAATAATGAAAATTAAATTCCTTTGCGAAAAATCATTTTTTTTAGGTTGAATGAAGAAAATTTTCAAATATTCTGTGATTTTTGATAGTGACACAATAGAATTCAATCAGGCATGCGAAAATGTCAGTTATTTAGATGAATTAGAGAATTTAAACAAATAAAGAAGAAGCTAAGATACCATGTAATTTTTTCTATAGTAGTCTTGTAATTAGGTGACAACCTGTTGGACTTATGTACTCAAATGAAAAAAAAAAAATTAAGAACTTTGCAAAATTTGAACGATTCTACATTTTTTGAGTGTTTAGACGTTCAAGCGATTTTTATTATTTATAATGTAAACGTTTAGAAATTGAAATTCATTAGAACTAGACAAAAGTGATGAGCATTGGATTTACACAAAAATATCCCGATTTGCAACTGATTTTCAGTTTCTTAGATTTTCGGGAATTCTACAATTATGGATGATCCTCAAATACCTTAAATTCATGGAATTTTTCCGAAATTTTTACACTTTGGAAAATTCGAAAATAAGACTTATTTCGAAAAATTGGAAAAATATAACAAAAAAAAGTTTGAAAAAAGCAAAATTTCAAAACTGTAGGTTATCGAAGATTTAAAATTTCTTATTTTTGTTGACATTTGAAATCAGTGGAAACAAGTGCAATTTGTTTAAAAAATGGGTACTCTTATTATTATTATTATTATTATTATTATTATTATTATTATTATTATTATTATTATTATTATTATTATTATTATTATTATTATTATTATCATTATCATTACCATAATCATAAGCATAATCATTATTACTATCATTATCATTATCATCATCATCATCATCATCATCATCATTATTATTAGTATTATCATTATTATTATTATTGTTTTTGTTCTTATTACTGTTATTATTATTAATAATATTATTATTATATTTCCAAACTATCTCGTGGAACAAGTAAGAGAAAATTTTCTTGTTTTTTCGGTAATTTTTTTAATCATTTTTCAATTTCTTCGACGACCAAGCTTCCAGCTGCAAATTCAAGCCTTCCTCAGGGTACAAATTCAAAAATAAAATGCTGAACCCGACTTTAACAACCAAACACGAGGAAATCAAAAAATCCACTAGTATATCGTTATCCAATTACCAACTGGCATGGGTCCAGGATAACAAAAAAAATCAAAAAATGATGATGATGATGATGATGATGATGATGATGATGATGATGATGATGATGATGGTGATGATAATGATATATTTTGATAAGATATATTTTATTATTGTGAATCTAAATGCGTTCACTCTTTTTTCAAATGTTGGAATGAACGTAGATTCAACATCTGATACGATGTGTTTTTTCAATTTTCGATAATATCGTTCTAAAAGCAATGTGGGGTGGAGTAAATATTGGCTATTTTTTACGGCCACGTCCGATTCGTTACATAAATTAAAAGCAAGATATAAATTTTTGTAAAGTAATCTCTCAACTCGTCAATTATAATCAAGGCGCAGCGAGCGGTCGGTATCAGATCGAGGGTCCGGGCCGGAACTGCAATCTCGCCGGAAACGAATCGCTTAATCGCGTGCGAATAGCACCATAGCATTGTCACCTCGATCTCACCAGAAACTTCCGTTTGAAGCTCGTTCGCCACGTGTCGCCCCTTCCCATAAGAAATCCTAGGCGATGCCGAAATACTTCCCGAAAAAATGTTCCTAACAATGAATACTTCATTTCCAAAAACATTATTAAAAACTCTAGGACCAAGCAATGCAAGCTTGAAAATGTAAGAAAAAAATTTCCAATCACAGAAAAACGAATCATAACTAAAATTGGAGAATTATGTGTTTCTGAAAGTTAATCTAACTTAAGAAAACAATTTGTGTGTTTCCGACAGACGACGAGTTTTTTCTTCAAACTGTAAAAAGTGTTTCCAATTTACGACGCACCATCAGGAAAAATAAAATGACATCTCTATTGTTGTGCTATTTCTTTTTCCCAGTGAGATTCGAAAATTTTTTCTGTTGCACCGAAATATCGTCCCACCCCGTGAAACGCGACTCAGCCAACAATGAATTATGCAAATCGCAAGGAAACGATGCGCAATCTATGCAAGGATAAAAACTGCCGCTTACGTAAATTCAGTTGCAAGGTTTACATTTACCATCTTTTCTCGCAATCACAATAATCTGCTTACATTACGGCACGAACAAATTGCACTTCCCACTGTGACTTACCTGAAACCAAAAAAAAATTGTTGGTTATAATAAATGGGAAGTGTTGTTACTATCGATGTCATCGATGAGAAAGTTGAGGAGGGATGTTTTTTTTTACAAATTTTAATGGGAAATCGATCTTTTACTGATTTGATGTCATTTAGAGTTTTGCTGAAACGTCAGGAGCGTTGCAACGAAATTTCACATCGAGGGGCAGATTCAAATGTAAAAAGAGTCAGTATATGTTTATTTTTATGTACGAATAAATAATAAAAGTAGGTAGGCTCAGAGAGTTCTGGATCCTCCCACTCCTCTCAAACCTAACCTAAGTGGTTGACCTAACCTAAGTAAAAGACCACTAGTCTAACCGTTAGGTCAGACTAGCGATGTTCTACTTAGGTTAGGTTTGAGAGGAGTGGGGGGATCCAGAACCCTCTTAGCCTACCTACTAATAAATAATATAATAATCATATTCAATAAAATCCAATAAATTGATTTGCAAACTCAAGCTTATACTTCTTAAATATATTACTCTCCACATAAAATCACAATATCTTATTTCAAAGAACTTTTAGTGATAATATATTCAGTATGTATACCATTTTTAAAATTATCTCGTATTTGCAGAAATTTTCAACATTTAGTTATTCCTGGATTATTCTAATGAATTTCATAATCTGGCTTCCCTTTTTAACTAATTTTAATAGATTGGTGGTTTTTTTAAGATAATTCGTACTCGGTGCTATTTATGAAATTTTTCAACGTATTACAGTTTGTTTTCGCATTTATGTAGATTTTCGTGAAGGTTTTGTGGATTTAATAATCTAGAATTGGAGAATTATCAGATTTTCAGCAATATAAAAAATTTTTCAGAAAACAGTATTTTCAAAGAGAACTAGTATTTCATACATTTTCAGTACATTTTCAGCATATTATCAGTTCCTACTTTTTTCAGTGTTTTTTAATATTTTTCATATTGTTACAATTAATGTAGATTTTGTAACTTTTTTATGAATATCGAAAAGTCTGAAAAATCACAATATATATAAATAGAATTGGATTATATACAACCTCAAATATTTTATATCTTTAGTGCAAGGATAAATTTTAAAGTAAGCAGTATCTTCGTATATTTCAAGTATTTATGAAACTTTGGGTCAATTTTGTTCTTTTCAAAATTCATGAAATTTACTGTTTTTACTGAAATTTTGATAGATTCTTGTGTGGAATTCTAAAACTAGATGTTGTAGGATTAAAGTTTTTGAAGATTTTTGAAAAAATAATGAATTTTCAGGAAAATAATATGATTATAGAATTTCAGCATTTGTGTATTATTTTCAGTCTTTTTATTTTTAGCGTTCATAAAATTTCGTAGTATTTTGAAGTATTATTGTAAATTTCTAATATTTTCATGGATTGCTTTGTAAAGTAAATGAATATGGTGCTCTCGATTTCAAAGTTACATTGATTTGTATTGTTCATTAATTTTGAGTATTTTAGTATCTTTCATATTTTTTAGTATTATTTAAATAAAGCAGGATTTTACAGGTTACTTGTAGATACATGCATAAATTTTTAAAGTTCCCGTGTAAATATCTAGAATCCGACACTGTAAAACCTAAAATTTCATAGATTTTTACTATATAACTAATTTTTTCAATAAGCAGTATCTTGATAGATTCTGAGTATTTCACAGAGTTCTACAATTTTGAATTCATTTCGTATTTTTCAACATTCATAAATTTTACTGAATTTTCTAGTACTTTCATGCATTTCTACGTAAATTTTCAGAATGGGATATTTAAAGATACAAAATTTTCGAGATTTTCATAATTTTCAACAGTAAAAAACATTTCTGTATGGAATTGAAGTGTATCAGAGCTTCCTACTATTTTTGGCCTTCTTCATATTTTTCTGCATTTATCGAATTTCGTAGTATTTTCAAGTGTTTTTTTAGTTTGTTAACATCATCATATACTGTTACGTAAATTTCAAGAATCTGAGGTTATTATTGTAATGTTTTATAGAATCTTATTATTTATAACAAATTTTCAGAACAAAGTTTTTTGTACATTTCTGATGTTTCAAAGAATTCCTACTATTTACTCATTTTTTACAGTTCAAAATTTTTTATATTATGTGAAGGTATGTATTGATAAATGTTTTGTTTGTTTTTTTGTGTATTTTCTAACACTTATGCAATTTTTTAGGATTTTCTACTTATCCTAGATTTGATGCTCACAAGCAAAGAAATTAATTAATCCTTTTCCTCCTCTTCCAAATCCTCAAAAGTTGTAAAAAAACTTTTAAAAAGTATATAAGCTAACTTTGAAATCATATAGAGCTTGACTATTTCTCTGACTTGAAATATCTTAACTTTAACTGAAGAAGTTTAAAGATTATAAATTCGAAATGTTCAAGTGTCAAATCAAGATTTTCATGGTCTAGAAACATTGCAAAAAGAATATTTTCAGTAATAAAACAGTGATTCGGAAATAAACGACTTATTGAACTCCAAACGTTTTAGTTTGCAAATTACTATTCTCTCACGTGTAGGGATACATAAAATCAGGGAGTAAAAAATTTCGATACATGTATTTTCCGATCTAAAAAATTAAGAGAAAAATCTAGCTCAAACCATATTTCAACTTTTCTAATTTAATGATTCCACCTCTATTTCGACTTAATTACAAAACTCGCGGAAGTGATCAATAGATGATTTCCGCGGGGAAGATTACGTTGTTAAATCGTGGTAATAAAGTCGAGCGGAGGCGACGATTCGGAAATTTTTCGAGATTAAAGACTGTGTCAGTGTTCCCGGAGGCACTGACGGGATAAAGACCGAGAACGCCGGGGAACGCTTTTAAAGTTTCCGGACAAGTTTTTCCGCGGCTAATTTTCCGGGAGAACTTTTCCTGGTTCCTCGTCGCAGGAGAAATCTCCCTTTTTTTTTGTTTGTTGATGGTTTAAGTACACTTGTGCTGTCGGTCCGAGTTTTCGGCAGATTAAAGGTAAGAAAGAGCTGCATTGTAAAATACAGAGTTTGGAAGTAACGCGTTACTCGAAAACGTTACATTTTTTAACAAGTAACGATAACGGGAACGAGTCACTTTTTTTCGGTAACGAGTAACGGAAATCTCGTTATTGTACGTTACTTTTATCTGTCCCATCAAGTTTTAAGCACAATTTAGAACTTTTTAAAAAATGTTCTGAAACTGAGATCGTAGTAATTTTTAACTTCCTCATTTTGAGACATGCAATTCTGGATTAATAATTTTTATATATATAGCTTTATAGAATAGGCTTTTTTATTTTTTCGTAAAAACTTTCACGACTCAAAGCGTTGAATTTTAGAAATTCGCATGTAAAGATATAAAAATACTTAAAATCTATAGATCGCGAAATCTATAGCAGGATTTGTATGATTAAGAGATCCTGCTGGAGAATTTTATGAAATAATAATGAATACAAAAAAGAAAGATAGAAACAAAATGAAATACGAAAAATATTAGATTTTATTAAGTTTTAAGTTACTCGATTTTTAAAATATTTATGCGATTCAAGGAACCAAAAAACTTCAATTTCTTGAGCTTTCAATTCTTAAACTTTATGTTAATAGAGATCTATAAGAAGATAAGAAAACTTTTATATTGTATAACTCTGCAAAAAATACAAAAAATTTGGAGGGCCCTTTAAATATATGCAGAAACTGTTTTCTGCAAAATCGATCGAAGTATACTCCAGAAATTTCGAACCTCCAATTTTATTTCACTCAAGAAATTAGAATAGATATCTTTCAAAAAACTAAAAATTTTACAACATTCTTCAAGTATTTACAAATGCAGAAAGAAAATACGTGCATATATATAAAACATTGAAAATCTTTCGAATTCCAGAAATTCATGCAGCAATATATAAAATTAATGAACGATCCTTGAAATCATAGAAAAACTTGAGAAACAAAAAAAGTACTTGAATACGTAAAAATCTACCGAGACACTGTTTTGTGGAAAATCCTGTAAAACACGTAATGTTCCATTATATTCAAATTCTAGATTTTGAAATTCTTGAAATGTATAGAACAATTATTATTATAAAAATTCTTAAATTATGTTAAAATACTAGGAAATTCTGCAATATTCTATCATACTGAAAAATACGAATGGTCTCAAAAATACTAAACAATTCTTCAAATCGTAGAAAAATAAAAAAAGGTAGAAAAGAAAATCAAATAAAATGAAAATCTTAGAAATTTTTAGCTGAAAAATTCTCTCAAATACGAATAATTCAATAAACTTTTAATTCCAGAGCATCAAATTCGTGAGATCTATGTAAAAATGTACAGAAAAAAGAAATTTATAAAAACTCTAGAAAATCCTGCTACATTTTATACATACTGAAAAGTACAAAAAGATTTCAAAATTCTGAAAATCTGTATAGGTATTTAGTTTTTTTGAAAAATCTAATAAATTTGCAAATGTTTTCTTGTGGATAGCATTGAATCAAATGTCAGATCCAGAAATTCCGTAAACTTGAAAAAAATATAAAAATTTGAACAAGCTGATTGATTTTTTTCTCAGGGTGAAATATTTCAGCTCAACATTTTTTATTATATCTGAAATAAACAATTTCTATAGAACAAAATCACAAGTACGTCGAAATTGTATTTTTCAGCCTCAGTTTTTCGATTTCGTTATTTACATTCAATTTCTTGCAAAAAGTAGCGTGAAAGTAACGGAACGTTCCTTTTTTAAAGTGGCAACGGTAACGTAACGCGTTACATTTTTTTAGGTAACTTTCCAAACCCTGGTAAAATAATCGTGACTGTAAAAAACGCGAAAAGTTAAAATTAAATTCATTTCTTTACTGATAAACGAATTCATAATTATTGCTCAACTTGCTGTATAGTAAGTATGATCACAATGATTTTTATCTTAGAACAGAATCCCTTGTAATGAATAATTTTATTTGAATCGTTTCCAGTACTGGATTTTCATACACGAATTGCGAAATCCAGTGAATTTTTTCCGAGATCGTCCCTCTCAAAGGTCATCGAGTCTGCTGACAGCGGTGATTTGCATGTGCGGGCTCGCGATAATCGCGTCGGAAGAAGAAGAGGGACTGGATGCAAGCTTAGCGCACCCAGGATAAGAGTGCTTTTTCAACGTCGCCGAGTCAGCGTATTCGAAGACGTGCAAAAAAACGAGTAGACCGAACGTACGATAACCTCTTGTCACACGAAATATCTCATCGATCAAAGGCTTTCGATCATTTGAAAAATATCACTTGAAGCAGAGGGCGAACAATTTTTCCGACATCGATCAAGGCTGTTGATGGAAAATTGGCGTGATTACGCGAATGATGATCGAATCTAGTGACTGTGACGTTTGATCTGAACAATCCCGAAAACACCGCTTTCCGACTCTAGGGTTAGAAAAAACTCGAAAAGCTCCCCAGAAACTGCAAAAAATTACTCAATTGCGTTTAAAAGTTTTCCCACGCGGAAAAATCGCGATGCCCGCGTTTTCTGGTGGTTTCTTTGTCGGCGCTGGGAAACTCCTTTTTCTCCCCGCCGCAGGAGAGAACTCGCGCTCGAGCTTTTGTTGCCGTGCACAAAGGCTCGACTCGAATAACAGGGCGCGCGTAAAGTCTTTTTACCACGCGCGTGTGCTTCAGCTTTTGCATGAAAACGCGGACCCCCTTTTTCCCCAGCCGTCACTTCAATTCGCGGGAATTCGTCAAGTTGACGTTTCGGGGAGCCAAGCACAAAGATGAGCGGGGCAAGTGGAAAAGAAAAAATGTGGGACTTTTCATAATTGTCGAGATATGGAAGCGGTGGGGGGGGGGGGGGGGGGAATTCGCCGCATTTAATTCAAACCCTTTTCAAGAGCTCGGAATTTCGAGAGAGTTTTTGCCTGGAAAATATATTGTCACGTGGCAACGGGTGTTGGGAGATGGGAAAATTAAGTGTCGAGAGTTGGGAAATGGATGGAAAAAAGGGTTGTTTTGTTTTGCTTTTTCCCTTTTTTTTTTTCCTCCAAAGAGCCAATTCTTTAGTTGAGGATGTTTTTCGCTCGAGTGAGATTGGAAAATGTTTTTTTGTTGTTTTGAGTGGTTTCTGAAAATGTGTATCGTATGTTTTTCCAGTATTTTGTTCCATGTGAGGTTGTATTATTTTTATTCACTTTCATTTTGTTTATTTCTAACAATTCGCAGAATTCTGACAATTACACTTTTTACCTCCTCTTTGTTTTTTAATACTTTTTTAGATTTATGGTAAATCATAAACATCGTCAACCCAATCATGAACATTATTTCATGTCCCCTTCACTGAAAAATTCAAAATAAGAGAAGGAGAAGAAGAAGAAGAAGAATTTTCAAAATCTGAATGATTCCATTTTATTAGAAAAATTGGAAATGTTTGGGCAGACCGAACTGTTTCACTTTACAAATAAAATCCCAAGCGAATTTCTTTGCATGTTCGCTAAATTTGACGTCATGTTTAAGCTTACATTTCTGATGGAATGGCTTTTACTCAAGTGCAATAATTCGCAATTTTTTCCTTTTGTGTAATCACGAAAGCCTCAATTTGGTCAAAGTAGATTGCGAGGTCCTTAATGTTTCACGAATTACGTAATCAACTTCTGTGACAAGCGCAATGGTCTTGCATGCGCTTTCCCCGAGGAACGAATCGTCGTTCCGGTCGCGTGTTATTACATCGATCGATATCTTCGCGTGTAAACATGAAAAAAATTGTAGGTAGGAATAACTGCTTTTTGGTTTCATTTTACAGGCAGACGTGTTTGACGAGATAATCAGCTGTGAATCTGGGAATCTTGTAAATGTTTGATTTGATTTTTAAGTCTATTTTTGAGTTATTGAGTTACAAACCATATCAGAAAATATGAGTTTGAAAATGATTGTACTCAGGGATTGGAAAGTTACCTAAAAAAATGTAACGCGTTACGTTACCGTTACAAAGGTGAAAAAATTAATCCGTTACGTTATCGTTACTTAAAAACAAATAGTAACTCGTTACCGTTGCCACTTAAAAAAAGTAACGTTCCGTTACTTTCACGTTACTTTTTGGAAGAAATCGTATGTAAATAACGAAATCGAAAAACAGAGGCTGAAAAATACAATTTCAACGTACTTGTGATTTTGTTCTATAGAAATTGTTTATTTCAGGTATTATAAAAAATGTTAATCTGAAATATTTCACCTTGAGAAAAGAATTCAGCTTGTTCAAATTTTTATATTTTTTTCAAGTTAACGAAATTTCTGAATATGACTTTTGATTCAATGTTATATACAAGAAAATATTTGCGACTTTAATAGATTTTCGAAGGAAACTAAATAACTATCCAGATTTTCAGAATTTTTAAATCTTTTTGGACTTTTCAGTATGTATGAAATATTGCAGGATTTTCTAGAATTTTTATATATTTCTTTTTTCTGTACATCGATATATAGATTTCAAGAATTTCATGCTCTAGAATAAAAAGTTTCTTGAATTATTGGTATTTGAAAGGATTTTTCAACAAAAAATTACTAAGAAGATTTTCATTTCATTTGATTTTTTTTCTACCTTTTTTAATTTTTCTACGATTTAAAGAATTGTTCAGTATTTTTTAAACCATTCCTATTTTTCAGTATGATAGAATATTGCAGAATTTCCTAGTATTTTAAGATCATTTTAGTATTTTTATAAAAATAATTGTTCTATACATTTCAAGAATTTCGAACTCTAGGATTTGAATATGATGAAACATTACGTGTTTTACAGGATTTTCAACGAAACATTGTCTAGATAGATTTTTACTTATTCAAGTACTTTTTGTATTTCTCAAGTTTTTCTATGATTTCAAGGATCGTTCATTCTTTTTGTATATTGCCGTATGAATTTCTAGAATTCGAAAGATTTTCAATGTTGTATATATATCCACGTATTTTTCCGAAAGTATTTTCTTTCTGCATTTTTAAATATTTGAAGAATGTTGTAAAATTTTTAGTTTTTCAAAGATATCTATTTCAATTTTTAGAATGAAATAAAAGTGGAGGTTCGAAATTTCTGGGGTATATTTTGATTGATTTGCAGAAAACAGTATCTTTATATATTGAAATGGCCCACAATATTCTTTGTATTTTTTACAGAGTTATACAGTATAAAAGTTTTCTTATCTTCTTATAGGCTCCTATTAACATAAATTTTTTAGAATTTAAAGCTCGAGAAATTGAAGTTTCCTGATTTCTTGAATTGCATGAATATTTTAAAAATCGAGTAACTTAAAACTAAATAAAATCTAGAATTTCTCGTATCACTTTATATTTTTATCTTTCTTTTTTGTATTCATTATTATTTCATAAAATTTTCTAGCTGAATTTCTTAATCATACTAATCCTGCTATAGATTTCGTGATCTATAGATTTTAAGTATTTTTATATCTTTACATGCGAATTTCTAAAATTCAACGCTTTGAGTCGTGAAAGTTTTTACGAAAAAACAAAAAAGCCTATTCTTCGTCAAGATTTTTACACGAGTTACGATTATCCCACATAGTTTCATTAAAAATAATTATTAAGAATTGTTTGTCTCAAAATGAGGAAGTTAAAAATTACCAAGATCTCAGTTTCAGAACATTTTTTAAAAAGTTGTAAATTGTGCTCAAAACTTGATAGGACAGATAAAAGTAACGTAAAATAACGAGATTTCCGTTACTCGTTACCAAAAAAAAATGATTCGTTCCCGTTATCGTTACTTGTTAATTAATGTAACGCGTTAAGTGATCGTTCCGGTAAAAAATGTAACGTTTCAGAATAACGCGTTACCTCCAAACCCTGATTGTACTCACTATGCGAAATTCCAATGTCAGTGCAGTTACGACAAATAATGACAAATCTGTATTGATAGAATCTCCAGACAGATAATGAGAATTTTTTCCTATTTATTGATTTTGAAAATAACAATATTAATAAAAATAATATACAAATGTCTTGTGTTAGATTGTAACCACAGACTCCAGCATATTGCGTGCACCGAAATGAGCCAGAAGCATTTCAGCTCCCACAGTAGTGCAGCTCAGGATTCAGTCAGCCAGTCTTTTCGCGACCTCGACGTTGGAGAACATTCGTGGACCGAAAAAGAGGGGCGGAGTTTAAGCGTTGGGACGTCGGCCTCTCGCATGAAGTGGGCTCTTTTTGACGTAGGTTGTAGGTTGGGGGGGGGGGGCAGGGTGAACAATGAAGTCAAAAGAAGTCGCTGGTCGCGATGCGTCAACGACAGCGACGGGGGTCGAGTGGCCATGTCGGCGCCGATGAAATCCCGCAGCCTCTGCTGAACGCGGTTTTTTGGAGCCAGGGTAATTCAATTATTTTCCGAAAATCCGAAAAAATAGGAGACCAAAGCGTAGATTGAAACATGTCCAAAGAATATTGCTTGAAAATACATTGTACAGTGGTCCAAAACGTAAAAAAGCTGGACAAGAGTCAACAATTTTGAAGTCTGAATTTTGAATAAAGTAATGTTTTATATGATTCAGGCTTCAGCATTGGGATTTCGTATGTAGACGCAAAGTCACCTAAATTCAAGATAACCGTGACACGAGAATACGTGGTTAAGTATTATTTTGTTACAAAAATGTTTTAATAACATTTTATTGATGGAGGAAGTTCACCAAGGTATGTACATGAACATGATATACACGTATTAGTACTTTTTTTTCTCGTCAAAAAAGTGCTTCAGGATACTATGTAATGTCATCTACAACTATTAGAATTTCATATGTAAGTAAATGTTAAAACAAAAATACAGAAACCACAAACTATTTTGCTATACAAAAATCAAACAAAATAAGAATTAATAAACTTTTATATTATTTACAGGTTCAAGTAGAAAGTCAGTAACCCTAACCCGAAAGGAAATGTACCTCATCATTAAAAATGTATTTTCTTCAGACTTGAATCCTCAATTAAAAAAGTTGGAAGAAAAACTGCGTAAAGTTCTATATGAAACAATGAAATTATTATTATTGTTCGACATATTTTAAGTGAATCATATTTTTAGGCAAAGAAAATATTAAGACGGTATATTTGTAGCTTACAATTGCCACATTTTTTCAAACTGTAATGAACCATGATGTAAAAAAATTGTGTAATAAATTTGTTATAAAATCTGATATTTTTTAAGTTAACTAGTTAGAAATTACCAATTGAACATTTTTTATCGAAAACCTTACAAATCATCTGAAGGTACGATGATATTCATACTGATTATATATTTTTTATGAATTATAGCTTTTTTAGATTCGTCACTTTTGAGAAACATAAATTATGAGTATAATAATCTTTGGAAAACTGACCTCTAGTATTGTCAAACCTAGAATTGTGGATATTGGACTTGTTACTTTAAAAAAAGACTATCGCAGAATCGTGAACACTCAAACAGAAGATAATTTGAAATTCTTAAGGCTCACATTAAAAGATTCTAATGTGTACAGAATAAGATTTTAGAATCGTCCAATTCGAAAAATTGTTTTAGAGAGAACTGAAGTACCAAATTCAAATTTTGAGTATTCCAGAATTTAAAGTATGAACTGCTTTATAGAGTAATAGAATCTTCGACTTGATACTAAAGGAATGATGGAATTATGAATTCGAAATCTAATTTTAAAAAAGACTATCAAAGAATCGTAAATTCTCGAATAGGTGATTTTTGATTTTACCTTAGAATATATAGTGTGAAGATTTAAATTCATATCGAAATATATTCTAGAATCTTGGAATAAACACCCATCTTCAAAAAACAGCATTTCGAAGTTCTAGATGATAAAATTTTCTGCATTCTCTTGTTTTAGAATATAAACGAAAAGAATTTTGAGTTGGAAACTATGAGATGCTAGATTCAGAAATCATGAAATTCAAAATTGTACATTTTCAGACGCTAACAATTGAATTATGCACAATCGTGGATTTTCAAATGGCAAATTTCAGAATTTCGGATTTCGAAGTGAAGAATGGAACAATTTCAATTTATATAGAGTCGAATTATATATTTCTAGAACAAAAAAAAATGTTTTAAATCAAACAGTAGTTTCAATTTGTTGATCATATTTTTCTAGAATTCTTTGTTTAAGAATACGAGTTGATAAAATTTTAATTTTATGACTCTAGAACTCTAGAATTTGAGACTTTCAGAGTAGAAAATCATATGATAAACTATATAAAAAATGATAAATTTTAGAAGAAAGAAATGATAAACTTAGGATTCTAGGTTGTTAAATTCAGAGATGTAAATTCTCACAGAATAAAATCGTAAGAGTTAAGATTGAAAAGACAATAAAAAAAAAACCAGATTACTGAAATCTTAATGATATCTTGAAATTCGAAGTCAAGAATATGAATCAATGGGATTTCGAAATTTGAAGCAATAAATTCATATAATAGACTATTCAAAATTCATGAACTTTTTGTTTGAGAATTTGAAATCTTTCATTGTATACTATAAAATCCACAGGTTTAGATTAATACAAAGCAAAATTTTACAACTCTTGTATGAAGAAAATATTTTTGCACACTGTAAATCAAAAAATATGAAGACTTAACATGCATGCATGTGAAGTTATTAACAATTAATGTGGTATGAAAAATTTTCGATACTTTTGTACGAAACTCTCATTTATGTATAGGAATTTTTCCATAAATGCATGGAAATTTTTACAAACTGGAGATATTCCATTTTTTTTCCTAGCAATAAACAAGATTTCATAATTATTTATGACACTGTCTTGAGATTCAAAGTTCAAGAATAAGAAATAATGGAATTACAAATTTCTCCCCGTATTATCCTAGAATCGAAAAATTAGGGTATTGGAAATCCTAATTTGTGAATTCTATAATAGACTATAAAAAGTTTATGAATGTTGAGTATTGAATTTTAGAAATCAGGATTTATGCAAAGTCAATATTTGGAAATGAAACAGAATTAAATACTTTTCTGGAGTTAAGATTTCTAGAATATGATCAATTATTTTTAGTAATGGATTTTTAAAGCTCGAAATTTAGAATTATGCAATTAAAAACAATGGATTCGAAAATTCCAGAACTGTGGATCATAAAAAAAAAAAAAAAAAAAAAAAAAAAAAAAAAAAATCATTGAAGCAATGTAAAAACACTCATTTTGTAAGTATATTTTCAAAGATCTCTATTTATTTAAATTATTCAAATAAATTTACAGATTTAGAACAATACATGGAATTACATGCAAATATGGCTTATTGTTCATATTGTTTAACAAAAAAAAGTTATGCACTGTATGCAAAATATTTCAGTGACTTTTTTTCTGAAAATGTACCATACCAAGTTTTGAACCAGTTACATCTAATTAGTACTTTGCAAAGTTATAGCTTTCGAATTTCTTTTTTGAAAGGTATCTAGATTTTCACGAAATATCAATTTCGAATTCAGTTTCATGCAAAAACAAAAGAAAGTATGGCATATTTATCAATCAATTCCCTACAAAAACAGTTGAAAATTTTCAGAAAATTCAATATCTAACACTTTGGAAATCATCTTGTCAAATGTACATTAGTTCTTAAGGATTGCCATTATTTATAGTTTTTTTCGTGTTTACACGCTACGATATCGATCGCTGTAATAGCACACGCGACTAGAAGTATACGATTCGTTTCTCGGGGAAAGCGCATGCAAGTGCATTGCGCTTGTCACAAAAGTTGATTACGTAATTCGTGAAACATTAAGGGCCTCGCAATCTGCTTTGACCAAATGGAAGAACTCGTGATTACACGAAAGAGAAAAATTGCAGCACAACGCACTCGAGTTAAAGCCGCAGTGTAACAAATGTGAGCTCGAAAACGACATAAAACTCAGCGAGCGTGTGAAGAATTTAATTGTTTTGACAATATTACTTGTGAGGTAAAGCAGAGTAAATTAAAGTCTTGCTTTAACTACAAGAAAAAAAAAGAAAAGGTTGCCTCATGCTCATTTTCCATGGAATAAATAAAAAAAAGTTTATTGCGGAACTACATAGAATTCAGAAATAGTCGACGCCTAAAAATTTTGGATGACACAACAAATACGTAAAAATCTAATGCTCTTCAATGTAGAGTAGATAAAATTTAACTTTTCAGAGTTTTTATTCAATAAATTAACTTTCTATAACGAAATTGTCTTCTTCCTTTAGTTATTTTCTAGAAGTGTGCAAAATTGTCTCTGAAAAATCACCATTACACTTTTTCAGTCTCGTACATTCACTTCGTTTATTTTTTTCCTGAAAAGTAATCATAATGCACGTATACTATGAAACGTTCTAAAAAAAAGTGTTCCAAAATCTGAGGTATAATGCAGAGAATCGCGGGAAATGGAGGAAGAGTTCATCAAGCTGACGCTCTAAAAGATGAGTAATCATCGCAGGTGTCCATAATTTGACACGAGGACTCTATGCATCAGAATATGATGGCGAACAGAAAAATTTTAGGACCATAATTTCAACCATTTTCATTTTCTGATGATATTAGATACTCAATATAAAAACATTTTTCGCCAGGATCGTAGTAAAAATGAGGGATCATCAGGGAAGTTGCAACGAAATTTGTTTTGTATGAAAACAAACTTAAATCTCAAGAGCATCACTAAATTAACATAATATTTGCTTAGATGTATAAAAGAATTTCATGTAGTGGTAGTATGATCTCAGAAATTGATTTGTGCTATCTAATTTTTTAATTTTTGGAAAATATGTAACATTTTTAACCTCAAGATTACTGTATCTCATGTAGAAGATACTTTTTGTTTTTTTAATTACATTTCAAAGAATAATACCGTATTTGAAAGGATTTCTGTATAGAACAATGTACGTACTTATTTGAAATATACTTCTTAAAATGATAGCTCCTTGTTGATCAATTCTTGAGTACAAATTGGATTTTTGTATAAATTTTTAAAATTTGATCCTTTATGATTTAAAATTAAATAGAGTCGAAAAATTGTCATAGATTTTTGGAAAAACTTTATCTACGAAGATTGTATGTATTTTATAGACTGTTGGTATTTCGAATAATTTTTGTTGTTTATCTATACGATTTGTGAATTTTTTAGTTATATTCGTGAAAATATATAAAGATTTTTAGAATTTTTTTCTGTACGATTTAATCAAATGCAGATTTAAAGCATTTGAGATAAATACATTCACATCGATTGACTCGATTTTATGAACTGCTATATCGATTCCTCTAATTTGATGCCCTGGAATTCTAATTTTATAGATTTTCAGCATTATTGTAGATTTTCATAAAAAAAAACAGCATCTGCAAAGATTTTTAGTATTCTTTCAATTTCTAGTACCAGGTGTACGCCTAATTAATTTCCGGTTTTTTTGCGAATAAAACACATAATTCCAAAAAAACCGTAACCTTTATTTTATTCAAAGTATTTTCCGTCGCTTTCTACACATTTTTCCCACCTTTCTGGTAAATTGTGGATACCACGCCAGTAAAAATCATTGCCTTTGGAGGTGAACCACTCGGTGAGCCATTTTCGTACATTTTCGTACGAGTCGAAGCGCTGCTCAGAAAGGGCATGGCCCAACGAGGCAAAGAGGTGGTAGTCGGATGGCGCCAGGTCTGGTGAGTAAGCCGCATGATCGAGCACTTCCCACTTGAGCCTTTCCAGCGTGTCACGAACGACTTTCGACTTATGCGACGGCGCATTGTCGTGGAGCAAAATCACCTTCTTCCGTCGTTGTTGATATTCTGGTCGGTTTTCCACAATGGCTCGGCTCAAATCTTTCATTTGCTGTTTGTAGCGAACGGCATTCACAGTTTCACCAGGTTTCAGCAGTTCAAAGTATATAACACCGGACTGGTCCCACCACACGCACAGCATGACCTTCCGACCGTAACGATTTGGCCGTGCCGTCGATGTCGATGCTTCACCTGGACTCACCCACGATTTGTTGCGCTTAGGGTTCTCCAGGAAAATCCACTTTTCATCACCAGTAACAATACGATGCAGGAAAGACTTTCTTTTGTATCGTTGAAGCAGCATTTCACAGGTCACTTTTCGATTCTCCATTTGTCTCTCGGTCAGTTCATGGGGCACCCACTTTCCACACTTCTGAATTTTTCCCATGGCTCGCAGACGTTTGGAAATTGCTTGCTGTTGAACTCCCAACGCATCTGCAAGCTGTCGTTGCGTTTGCGTGTTGTCTTCATCTAATAATGCTTGCAATTCGGCGTCATCGAACGATTTTCGCTTGCCGGAGCGTGCGGCGTCGTTCAGGTCGAAATCTCCATTTTTGAACTGTCGAAACCACGTTTCACATGTTCGAAGTGTTAATGCACGATCACCATAAACTTCCGCAAGCGCACAGTGGCTCTCGGACACTTTTTTCCCCTGATTGAACATGAAAAGCAATGCATGGCGCATATGCTCAAAATTCGGTACAAAATTCGACATTTTTGAGGCGCAATAAAAACTTACTGGAAGATTTTTTCGAGGATATGACTGAATAAAATGACATATGGTATGTGTTACCAACAGCGGTACAAAACAGAACGCCATCCATTGAAAAAACCGGAAATTACTTAGGAGTACACCTGGTACTTACAGAATTTTTCTTGTATTTATACAACTTAAGAAATTGTAACTGTTAGTTTATTACACATTTTTTGTACTCTTTTGGTATTCATACAATGAAAGGGGTTTTGAGTATTGTTATTACATTTTCATGTACATTTTCAGAATTCATGGCTGTAAAAATAAAAAAATACAATTTCTCAGTAATTTTGTAGATACGAGGAAATGTTTATTCTACAATAACTGATGTTTCCAAGAATTACTATAGAAAATTTTCTGGTTTGGTGCTCTATAATTTCAATCTTATAAATTTTCAGTACTCTTGTAGATTTTTTTAAGATACACCATCTGCAAAGATTTTTACTATTCTTTCAATTTTGTGTACTTATATTATTTTTATTCAGTATGTATTCTACTCGAAAGATTCTCTAATATTTTTGAAGAAGTGTTAGTATTTTTAATGTTTTCCATACGCTTTGTTTATTTAGACAATTTTGATGTTTCAAAGGTTTTTACTATTTATCAAGCATTTTTTATAAAGATTCCCGGACAACGTTGCTGTAAGATTGAAATAATATAGACTTCCAGTTTATTTTTTTTTTTTTTTTTTTTTTTGTAGATTTTTGGGAAAACTGTATTTACGTTGAACAACTGTCTATGATAGATTACAATATGAATTTTCCTGATTTTGTGCTCTATATGTGAATTTCATTATTTTTCAGTATTATTGTAGATTTGAAAAAAAAAAACAGTATCTATGTAGATTTCAAGTATTGATATTATTTTTCCAGTATTACAACAGTATTTTTTCAGTTTACAACTTGAAAGACTCTCTAGCTTTTTTTGATAGATTGTTTGGATTTCAAATATTTTTGTACTCTTTCAGTTTTAATATAATATTAAGGATTTTCACTTGTTTACCATACATGAATTTTATAAACTGTCTCAGAATTCTTTGCTGTACGAATAAAATAGTATTAATTTTGATTATTTTTGTAAATTTCATATTTATATTTCTAAACTGTATTAAATGAATTACTATATGAATTTTTCTGATTCGGTGGTCTTACGAATTTTCAGCATTGTAGTAGATTATTGAAAAAATAAAATCTGCAAAGATTTAAAATATTTTTTTCAATTTTCATTATTCATGGTTTTTTTATAGTATTTTTGCAACCGACAAATTTCTCTAGTATTTTCAGGAATTGCTGTACATATTTCTAGAATTCATTGCTCTAGAATCTAAAGTTTAATAAATTTACAGTGTTTTTACAGATTTATAAGAAAACGACACATAGATTAATTTGACGTATTTTGAAACTTTTGAGTATTGTCAGTACTTGTTCCCTAGTAATTGTGATCCATATAAAAACTTTATGAGAAAATTGAATTTCTTATAATAATTTAATTTATTAAGAAGTGCACCTTATAGGAACTTTCTAAGAATGCAATTTCTTATAAGATGACCTTTTGAAAACCTTATAAGAAACTGAAATTTCGTACTAAGAATTGATCGAAAAAAATTTGAAAGGTTTTTTTATTATTAGATCTAATCAAATCTAAACTTTTACGTAAATTTAAAAATTTTTTTTTTTTTCTTTTGATTTTGGTTTTTGACTTCCCCATTACTTATTTTGCATAAATTATTATAATATATTTCTTCACAGAACCTTTAACGTGTGCTACACAGTCTCATACTTTGAATTTCTCGTTTTTTCTATACAGTCAAAAATGCTTCAGCAATAAATAAACAAACTAGTCATCAACTTCCTGATTTTTAAATTCATAATTATTTTACCTTATTACGAAGTTTGATCAAATTTCGATCCTAGAAAAGCGCAGAACTTATCCTTACCTAGAACAAAAAAAAAAGGTTCATTCAGAAGCTGTAGCAATAAATATGAAAATAATGACGAATGAGTGAAAAAATTTCAAATTATAATTCTACAATTCCAAGTCGCTTTGGAAACATTTCGTGTTCATATTTTCGTCATCTCGAATCAAGTATCTCAATTTAGTTATTAAAAAATAACATTTTATGGGGAGATAAAATGGTGATACCATGTTCTAGTCTCTCCATGAAATTCGCCAAAGTGAACCAAACCAGATTAAATGTACAATAGCGATGACAAAGTGCGGTCCATTACATTGCATAATTCTAATGCTCGCGAACACGACGTCGCGAGTCCCTTAACCCCGTAGGAATTCGTAAATTCAACGCAAGTTTTAATCGTCCATCAGGGACGGAACGAGAAATCCAAACTTTTCGCATAATAATTCTTCCACTTCTTTTTACGCCCTCTTGAGATTGCCGCAGTGATTTTCCCAGCATTCTCAAAAAAGTCCCGCGACGCTGCGATGACGACGAAATCACATTAGTAGTTTTCCTTTTTTTTTGGAAGTTTTTGGGGTAGAAAGATTCTCAAACCATTTTTATTTAAATTGTGATGAGGAAATTAATTTTAATTATTTCATTCAACTTTTTCCTTTATTTATGGAAAATTCTTTAAAAAACATCAAAAAATAATGGAAATGATATGCTTAAAAATGAATGGTTCTGATGCATAATTGTCACAGTTTTAAATAATTTTTAACTGAGATATTGCACAAATACAATTTTTCAAGTTTGAACTCTTCTATACTAGCCAAATTTTCATACTTTTCAGACGTGCTGTTGTTTATATTCTAGCAGGTATACAATTTGAGTTATCCGGTACTTGAAACTCCTTCGGGAAATTAGCTATGTTACACGTCAGCTGTTTATAAATGTGGGTAAACGCGAAGTTTCGTTGGTAATTAGATCGACCAAGAAGTTAACATCACACTTCTCATACACAAACAGCATTTCGAAGTGGCGAGAGTAATTCAATACTAATATTTCTTTTTTGGAGGAAAACGAAACAATTACAGTTACAGAACTTTACAAATTTGAGAAACGGTCAAATGGACTCAAGAATACGTAAAATTAACAAATAGAAATTTTCCTTTCCTTTCTTAAAATGATAAACTGAATTTTGTGACAAGTGAAGTTTGCCGCATTGATTATTTGGGCACGCATGAAGGTAGCTGACGTTTCATTTTGTAAACAAACTAAAAACAATCGCAAAGTCATTATGAAAATGAATAGTGATGGATTAATAAATGAAAAAAATCTTGCGTCACGATGCTTGGTTTTCCTTTCTTAAAATGAACTGAATTTTGTGACAAGTGAAGTTTGCCGCATTGATTCTTTGGGCACGCATGAAGGTAGCTGACGTTTCATTTTGTAAACAAACCAAAAACAATCGCAAAGTCATTATGAAAATGAATAGTGATGAATTAATAAATGAAAAAAATCTTGCGTCACGATGCTTGGTTTTCCTTCAATTTTGTGAGTAAATATCGAAAAATCGCATATTTTTGTTTGTGTTAACATTATAAAATTTTGAGTTTATAGATTCCGTGACTGACATATTGGATGAAGTGTCATCTTCAAAAATGTTTTTTACTTTGAAAAAATACAATATGAAGTTTGTAATGAAAAATAATGATTGATATTGCTGTTTTTTGTCGAAAAAACCTAACTTTTCGAATTTTTTCAAGTTAGTGTTGATATACGAATGTTATTCAATTTGTTGCATTATAATATATTTTCGAACATCATTAATTAAAACATTCGCATCAAATTTTAAAAAAACTGTCTTTTTATCTTGAGATAATTTTTTAAATTAAATGTATAAAATTTTGTTATCCAACTCTTTAAATTGAACGATATAGAATATATAGATTTTTAATTTAAAATTTCAATCGCACTTTTGAATACGAAAACGATTGAAATTTCATAAATTTTTCTACTTAAAAATCGATTTCCTACAACTAAACATATTTGTACAAAAGGTAAATAATAATGAATATAGTCTGATAAAAGTAATTCGTAATTTTGAATACAAAAATTTTATTTTTTTATTTTTTTGTTGAAAAATTAAAATGATGAATATTGAATTATTGATAGTAATAAACAAGATCACAATAATTCAATTTGTTTATGTAATTCAATCATGATTTGAGTAATTGTTTGATTTCTTCATTATTCATAGAAATTATTTTATAATTTGTTCAATTCAGGAAGAAAATGAAAATAATAATAGTATTTTATGCATATTAGTTTATTGATAATATTACATTATGAGAATAGTAAATTCCAAATTATTTTATTGAATATATAATCAAATATAAATTCAATTATGTGAAAGGTCATTTCAATACTTTCAATGATAATTTCATATTATGGTATATTATACTTTTTTACAGAATAAAGTATGATGACGTATATGTTATAAGTAAAAAATAGATGTATGCATATAAAATTAATTCGAAAAAATTCTACACTCAAGATATTTTTTGGGAGATAAATTTTTAATATTTAATTCCGAAATGTATGTATGCATATTTTTTTAAAGGAAATTACTCTCAAAATATAAGATGTAAATATTCTTGATCAATCATAGCAGAGCCATGTGATAAGAAAGAACAAAAATTTCATTTCACTTTTGACTGTTCCAAAATTTGTAAGTTTAAAATTTTTCTGAAATTGTATCAGGTGTATAAAAAAACGGAGATTAAAGTTTACTTCTATAAAATTCATAACAAGTGGACAAGCCAAAATTTGAATGATTATAATGAGAAAGTAAAAGTTTTTTAATTATCACATCACAAAAATTTAGTAGTATATTCTAATAACAGCCATTTTTGTTTATGATCTAGACACCATTTATATTTTTTCAAGGGCATCTTATTTGTTGCTACAATGTTGAAAAGAGTTTGGCAAATTTTCCATAAAAGTATTTAATTTTTTTTTTTTGCTCAAATGTTCATAACACCTGCAAAACTTATGATTTATGCTTGAAACTTGGCAGAGTTAGAGTACATGATATAAAGTTCGAAACCAAATTTCCCTACATTTTCTTTATCGAATAGGAAAATAACTGTCACTTATTACTCCATTGAATTTTCCTCGGAAGATTGTGTATGAATTATTTCTTACTAGTGTTTTAAAAAAGCTACTTTGAAAAAATGAAAGACAGTTATCTCTCTACTCAGCCACCCGAGACGAATCTACAAAAAAAAATTTTTACACAAGATAAATTTCCTATTTAAGCTATTGCGTAATTAATTTACTGAGGTAGTAGAAGAAAAAAGATGCGAATAATATTATTTCCGACCACAAAATATTTTATTCATGCCATTGACCGAAATTTCCAAGATGCCAGAGTCAAGCTCCGAAGGCACTCGGAGAAATTCGAATGGAACTCACTTTGTACCATTAATCGCGTCGTCGATAAGTCTCGAGGGGTCCGAGATGGAGCCGTGGATTGGGGACGTTCCGGAAAACCGCGTTTCCGGAAAGACAGTGAGTAACCGAGCGAGGGCCCAGGTCGAAAGTGAAGAATGAAACGTCCACCCCTCGGCGTTTTACACGCCGCGGAATTCTACCCAGTAACCCTTTGAACCCCGTAATCGCTTCACAGACTATTTGGCGTCAATGTGAAATCGACGTCGCCTCCCTTAAAGCGTTATTACGTATCACAAAATCAATTTTAAACTAAATATCTTCAAACTTTCACCACAATTTCTTTGAAGCTTCAATAAAAACAGTTCTGTAAGTTAGAAACCTAAAGCAATTGAAATTACATAATGAATTCGATACAATTTCATTTATCAATATTTTGAAATTCTTGTAGCTCTACCTTTCGGAAATTCTCAAATCAATTCAAAAAAACTTTCTCTCGTGCTCATTATTTTCAAATGAAAATTGAGTCCTCATAAACCCAAGAGTAGATGGCACCAATCAAAACCGTGTGGATAGGGGGTTGGGGGTTTGAACCCCCCCCCCCCGCCTAACGAGATTTTTCAAACGATTTCGATGGAATGCTTCTATTATTGGTTTTTACGTTTTGATATAAATTTTGATATCTTGCATTGCATGACATTTTTCAGGAAACACCGTCTGAATAGATTTTTTTTGTATTTTTCGTATATATCTCCTACGATTTGAAGGATTGGTTAGTATTTCTGAAAGTATGCGTAATTTTCAAGATCTATAAGATGTAACAGGATTTTCTAGTATTTTTATATACTTCTAGCATTTTCATTCAAATTGTTATAGATTCCGAGGATTTCGAACTATAAAATTTGAAGGATTATTCAGTATTTCTGAAACTGTTCGTATTTTTTGGATGTATGAAATGTTACAGGATTTTCTAGTATTTATTCATACTTCTGGCATTTTCATTGAAATTGTTATAGATTCCGAGGATTTCGAACTGTGAAATTTGAAACGAAACTGTTCGTATTTTTTGGATGTATGAAATGTTGCAGGATTTTCTAGTATTTTTATATACTTCAAGCATTTTTATATAAATTTTGATATCTTGCATTGGATGATATTTTTCAGGAAACACCGTCTGAATAGATTTTTTTTTGTAGTTTTCGTATACATCTTCTACGATTTGAAGGATTGTTCGGTATTACTGAAACTATTCGTAATTTTCAAGATCTATTAAATGTTACAGGACTTTCTAGTATTTTTATATACTTCTAGCATTTTCATTTAAATTGTTATAGATTCCGAGGATTTCGAACTAGAAAAATTGGAGTTTATTAAATTTTACGTGTTCAAAGGATTTTTCAGAAAACAGTGTCTCAATAGATATTTATTTCTTCTGGTATTTTTCGTATTTCTTCAGTTTTTCTACGATTTGAAGGATTATTCAGCATTTTTACCTATTTGTATTTTTTAGGATGCATAAAATTTTGCAGGATTTTTAGTATTTTTATATACTTCAAGCATTTTGATTTAAATTTTCGTGTACCGGGTGTACTCCTAATTAATTTCCGGTTTTTTTGCAAATAAAACACATAATTCCAAAAAAACCGTAACCTTTATTTTATTCAAAGTATTTTCCGTCGCTTTCTACACATTTTTCCCACCTTTCTGGTAAATTGTGGATACCACGCCAGTAAAAATCATTGCCTTTGGAGGTGAACCACTCGGTGAGCCATTTTCGTACATTTTCGTACGAGTCGAAGCGCTGCTCAGAAAGGGCATGGCCCAACGAGGCAAAGAGGTGGTAGTCGGATGGCGCCAGGTCTGGTGAGTAAGCCGCATGATCGAGCACTTCCCACTTGAGCCTTTCCAGCGTGTCACGAACGACTTTCGACTTATGCGACGGCGCATTGTCGTGGAGCAAAATCACCTTCTTCTGTCGTTGTTGATATTCTGGTCGGTTTTCCACAATGGCTCGGCTCAAATCTTTCATTTGCTGTTTGTAGCGAACGGCATTCACAGTTTCACCAGGTTTCAGCAGTTCAAAGTATATAACACCGGACTGGTCCCACCACACGCACAGCATGACCTTCCGACCGTAACGATTTGGCCGTGCCGTCGATGTCGATGCTTCACCTGGACTCACCCACGATTTGTTGCGCTTAGGGTTCTCCAGGAAAATCCACTTTTCATCACCAGTAACAATACGATGCAGGAAAGACTTTCTTTTGTATCGTTGAAGCAGCATTTCACAGGTCACTTTTCGATTCTCCATTTGTCTCTCGGTCAGTTCATGGGGCACCCACTTTCCACACTTCTGAATTTTTCCCATGGCTCGCAGACGTTTGGAAATTGCTTGCTGTTGAACTCCCAACGCATCTGCAAGCTGTCGTTGCGTTTGCGTGTTGTCTTCATCTAATAATGCTTGCAATTCGGCGTCATCGAACGATTTTCGCTTGCCGGAGCGTGCGGCGTCGTTCAGGTCGAAATCTCCATTTTTGAACTGTCGAAACCACGTTTCACATGTTCGAAGTGTTAATGCACGATCACCATAAACTTCCGCAAGCGCACAGTGGCTCTCGGACACTTTTTTCCCCTGATTGAACATGAAAAGCAATGCATGGCGCATATGCTCAAAATTCGGTACAAAATTCGACATTTTTGAAGCGCAATAAAAACTTACTGGAAGATTTTTTCGAGAAAATGTCAACGCAGTTCAAGCACTCGATATGACTGAACAAAATGACATATGGTATGTGTTACCAACAGCGGTACAAAACAGAGCGCCATCCATTGAAAAAACCGGAAATTACTTAGGAGTACACCTGGTACTTACAGAATTTGTTGAAAACAAATGATGTCTTGATATTGCCTTATATATTTGATTATTTATTGAATAATCACTCAACTTATTTACTTATTGAATCTACATGTATTATCTACATCACTATGAACGGACCATGTCCTGTCAAACCAAATCAATTTCAATTGCATGTTATTCTACAAGTACAACATAAAAGTGGAACCCCCTCCCCCCCCCCAAATACAATTTTCTGTGCACGGGCCTGTACCAATTATTCTGAAAAAACTATCGACATCCATCGATAACTCTTCTCAGCAGTTTTTCCTATCACTGAAACATGGCCGGCCGACTTTTGCCTCTCGTAGCCAGTAAAAAACGCGACAAAGTTCGTAATAAAGGAAGTTTTGTCCGTGACGCAATGGCTGTAAGCTCTGCCCTCTCGTGCGGAATGAAAAGGAATCTCGTTTGGACACGTGAACTTTCAGCGCGAAGTGAAATCCCGCCAGTGAAAGGACCAGCGGCCCTTTCAATTAGCGACGGTTTTTCCTACGTTTTTCTCCTTTCCCTTCAGCTCCTTCGCCTTTTATTTTTTATTTTCGAAATAAAATAGGCGAGTGAAGGAGAGCTTTGTGTGAGAACTTGGCTTCTTGTGGAGGGATTGTTATGCTGACAGTCAGTGTAATGAAAACTTGTGCCAAGGATTTTATTCATCTCAGGAAAAGAGGGGAAATTTCATGCAAGGGTGGTGAACCCTTTTTCTCCATTACAATCTTCAACAGTAAAAAAACATGTATACGAGGGGGGACCCAAAAGTAACGGGAATTAGGTGGTGGGGGGACCGCGGAGGGGGGGATCGGGTTCTCCACTGGTTTTCTTCCAAGCTGCTACTCTCCCAAGTCAGTGTGCAAAGTTCATTTGCTGTGAGTGCATTCGTTCGTCCGTAAGAATTTTTCTAGTGAAACGACTTTTTCCGTTTCGGCGAAAACGTGAAATGGCTGAGTGCGGAGAGCAACGCGCGGCTGTAAAATTTTGTTTTTTGTTAGGAAAAACACCCGCGGAAACCCTTGTGATGCTGAAAACAGCTTATGGGGATAATGCTTTGAGTAAAACGCGTGTGTACGACTGGTTTTCGCGTTTCAAGAATGGAGAGATGTCAATAGAAGACCAACCTCGTTCTGGGCGCCCCTCGACTTCAAGAACGGACGAAAACATTGAAAAAATCAACACTCTTGTTCATGAAGACCGTCGCCGAACCATGTCAACTTTGTGAGATGTCTGGATTGTCATGGAGTTCAATTCAGAGGATTTTAACTGAAGATTTGAGCATGAGGAGGATTGCAGCCAAATTTGTTCCTCGCCTTCTCTCCGACGATCAAAAGGAGCGTCGACTTCAGGCCTGTCTTGAGCTGCAAAATCAGTTGGATGAAGACCCAGATTTTTTTCTCAAGGTTATAACTGGCGATGAATCATGGTGCTATGGCTACGACCCCGAAACAAAGCAGCAATCAAGCCAATGGAAGACACCTCTCTCGCCTCGTCCAAAAAAGGCACGCCAAGTGAAGTCCAACATCAAGACATTGCTCATTTGTTTCTTCGATTGCAGAGGTATTGTGCACGCAGAATTTGTTCCTCCAGGCCAAACGGTCAACCAACACTTCTACTTGGAGGTTTTGAAAAGGTTAGGGGAGAACATCCGGAAGAAAAAAGCGGATCTTCGGCGCACAGGAGATTGGTTCTTCCACCACGACAATGCACCTGCCCACACAGCGCTGTCCGTGAAGAAATTTTTGACCAAAAACGGCATGACACCGATTGTTCACCCCCCCTATTCACCGGACCTTGCCCCCTGGGACTTTTTTTTGTTCCCTAGACTCGAAAGGGACATGAAAGGAAAACGTTTTGGGACTGTAGAAGAGGTGAAACAAAAATCGCTGGAAGGTTTAAAAAACATTGAAAAAAATGAATTTCAGAACTGTTTTGAACACTGGAAAAAAAGATTGAACAAGTGTATTACAGTCAATGGGGGTTACTTTGAAGGTGATAAAAATTGTGTGTAAAAAAATTTGTCAATAAAAAAGTTGTAACACAATTCCCGTTACTTTTGGGTCCCCCCTCGTATTCTACTTTACGTTGAGAATATGAATGGAAAAATTAGTTATTATTGATTTTGATTAGAAATTGTGATGCAAGTTGTGCATTGCTTTTTGCTTTGAATCAATGTTCTAAACGCAGTTATTCCTCGTGTGATTTCAGTCAATGATACAAGTGGAAGGGCTAAGGGAAATCCCAAGGCCCTGGAATCCGAATTCAACTCACGAAATGCTCGTAGCCGAGAGAATCGTAATCGAATCATGCGCAAGCACAAACAAACAATCACGTACAACAAGCTCGAGCTTGCAATGCTTGCGTGGCGGCGAAAGAAACTTGAACTGTGAAAATGATATCCGTACGTTCCGTGCGTTGTCACTTGCAGGTTTGCTCTGGTTTCAGTGACCACATAATTGTTACTGTCTTGCACGTGCGCCGGCGGCTCGCGAAAATACGTGCCACTGCACATACGCACGACAATTAACGACAACAAATTGCCCCACATCCCTGCATCGCGTGGTAGCGCGCACTCCATCATTTCCAACCTTTCGAACGATATCAATTAAGCACGCACTGAACTGATTTCCGAACAAATAGTAACGGTTGGGATTTCGTTAATTGAGGTCTCGCGACTAATTGAAAGAGGTGAAATAAGCGATGAGGCATGAAAGACATCATCTTTAGAGGGGAATGAAGAAATAGGAAGGATAGTTCTTCAAGGTTGCTGACGAGGTTTCAGAATGAGAACCTTGAATGTGAGGGTACTTTATTGAATATGAGTGGATTCAACATCATTTTTCAAGACTGAAGGACGAGAACCTAAATTGTTTCAGGGTTACCTTCAAACATCGGAACATAGCCTGGAAATTTAAGGGCTAACCTTAAGTATTAATGTGAAACTGCTTTTTCAGCATCTAACTGAATTTCAGAGTGGAATTAATGATTTCACTAAGCTTACATTTGACTTTTAGGGCGAAACCTTAGCTTCTATTAAGGTTGACATTCAACTTCAAGATGACATTGAATATTGATAAGTTACTCTCAAACTTGATGGTCCGTAAGAACTGAATTTTTAAGATAAGCACTCAAAGTTTCAGGATCATAACCTCAAATTTCAGGATAGAAAGTAATTCATTTCTCAAGGTTGTAAAGAACCTAAATTGTTTCAGGGTTAACTTCAGAATTCTGAGCATAAACTGGAAACATAAGGGCTTCCCTTAAGTTCAACTGTGAAACTGGTTTTTCAGTATCTCACTGAATTTCAGTGGGAAACTCATCATTTCTCTAAGCTTACATTTGACCTTTAAGGTGAAACCTTAGTTTTTCTCAGGGATTACATTCAATTTCAGGATGATATTTATTTTTTATTAGCTACTTTCAAACTTGAGGGCCTGTAAAAACTGAACTTTTAGGCTAGGTACTTTAATTACCTTTAATTTTAGGAGAGAAGGTGCCTCGTTTTTCAAGATTGTAGAGAACCTTAATTGTTTCAGGGTTAACCTCCAATTTCAAGGTATAACCTAAGATTTCTCAAATATACCTTCGAATTTAGGAATAAAGCAGGATTTTCAGCTTGTCAATAAATTTCACGGTGAATCATTCAAATTATTTCTTAAAAAGAATTTTGAACTTTCAAAGTTAACTCAGCCTCTAAGAATCAAAAAATTTAAACTGTTCTCCGTTTTTTTTTGTATTTATTGAATTCTGTAAGATTTTTAATGGAATAGAAATATAATTTTTTCATAGATTCCTTGATCAATTTCTGTAGTTAAATGCTTCAGGAATTAAAAATTAGCGAAATTCCTTGATGTTCATATATTTTTGAAAAAAAGTAGTTACTTAAGTATCTCAAATGATTCCTTTTTTTTTTTGTATGTTTTTGTGTTTATTGAATTTTATATTACGTATTTCGTGTTTCGTATTAAGCATATAATCAACTTAAAGTTTTTATAGCAAATCAAGGAATTTTTAGTATTTTTCTAGTTTTTTCAGTATTTTTCTATTCTATGAATTTGTAGAATTCAATGCTTCACGAAGTGAAATTTCATTAATTTCTAAAACATCTTTACATTCTCGAAAAAATGAATTCAGAACATTCTACTATTTTTCGTACATTTTTATATTTATTGCTTACAGTAAGATGTTCTAGCAGATTAAAAGATTCTATGTATTTTTCAAAATCTCTATGTTAATTTCTAGAATTCAATGCTCCAGAATCTTGAATTTTATAGATTCTGAGTGTATTCACGAATCGTTCATAAAACGGTTACTTCATTAATTCCTAGTATTTCATACACTCTTAGATTTATTTTTGTGGATTAAATTTATAATAAATGTTTCCTAATTACATTGATGAAGTGTAAAAATAAACATGAGAATATCGTTACGAACAAATGTTAACATTCACATCATAACCCTGCTACTATGTTTTGAAAAAATGACATCTACAGATTATTCTCTATTTTGAACGTTAAGGAATTTCAATAAGAATCATGAAATCGACGTTGGAATAAATCACTGACAATAATGCTTAATGTTATAGGAAATATCTGGATGAAGAATAGGCTTTTTTATTTTTTCGTAAAAACTTACACGACTCAAAGCGTTGAATTTTAGAAATTCGCATGAAAAGATGTAAAAATACTTAAAATCTATAGATCGCAAAATCTATAGCAAGATTTGTAAGATTTAGAGATCCTGCTAGGAAATTTCATGGAATAATGAAGAACACAAGAAAATATTAAAAAAAAATTGAATACGAACAATACTAGATTCTGTTGAGTTTTAAGTTACTTGATTTTTTAAAAATTTATGTAATCCCAGGAATCAAAAAACTTTCATTTCTTGAGCTTTAAATTCAAAAAAATTTATGGTAACAAAAGTCTATAAGAAGATAAGAAAATGTTCATGTTGTAATAACTCTGTGAAAAATACAAAAAATATTGAGGGCCCTTTGAATATATAAAGAAACTGTTTTCTGCAAAATCGATCGAAATATACTCCAGAAATTTCGAACCTCTAATTTTATTTCATTCTAGAAATTTAAGTAGATATCTTTAAAAAAACTAAAAATTTCACAACATTCTTCAAATATTTAAAAATGCAGAAAGAAAATACTTTCAGGAAAATACGTGCATATATAATATAAAACATTGAAAATCTTTCGAATTCCAGAAATTCATACAGCAATATATAAAATTAATGAACGATCCTTGAAATCATAGAAAAACTTGAGAAATACAAAAAGTACTCGAATAAGTAAAAATCTATAGAGACACTGTTTTGTGGAAAATCCTGTAAAACACGTAATATTTCATTATATTCAAATTCTAGAGTTCGGGATTCTTGAAATATAATGAACAATTATTATTATAAAAATACAAAAATTATGTTAAAATACTAGAAAATTCTGCAATATTCAATCATACTGAAAAATACGAATGGTTTCAAAAATACTGAAGAATTCTTCAAATCGTAGAAAAATTAAAGAAGGTAAAAAAATGAACAAACGAAATGAAAATCTTCTTAGAAGTATTTCGTTGAAAAATCCTCTCAAATGCCAATAATTCAATAAACTTTTTATTCTAGAGCATGAAATTCTTGAAATCTATATATCAATGCTCGGGAAAAATAGTAGAAATTTATAAAAATTCTAGAAAATCCTGCAACATTTTATACATACTGAAAAGTACAAAAAGATTTCAAAATTCTGAAAACCTGGGTAGGTATTGAGATTCTTTCAAAAATCTATGAAATTTGCGAATGTTTCCTTGTGGCTAACATTGAATCAAATGTCAGATCCAGAAATTCCGTAAACTTGAAAAAAATATAAAAATTTGAACAAGCTGATTGATTTTTTTCTCAGCGTGAAATATTTCAGATCAACATTTTTCATTATATCTGAAATAAACCATTTCTATAGAACAAAATCACAAGTACGTTGAAATTGTATTTTTCAGCCTTAGTTTTTCGATTTTTGTTACTTCCATTCAATTTCTCCCAAAAAGCAACGTGAAAGTAACGGAACGTTACTTTTTTCAAGTGGCAACGTTAACGAGTTACTATTTCTTTTCAAGTAACGATAACGTAACGCGCTACATTTTTTCAAGTAACTTTCAAACCCTGATATTCACGTGTATCGAGACGTATCACCTTTCCCTACTTTGTGACTAACTCTACGTTCAATAATCCTGACGTTGATTTTATCTCACTTTCAACGACGACCGTGTGGCACAGGAAATACAGCACTCTAATCAATACGCGCAAAAAGCGCCGGTGATTGATTCCCCCGGGGATTTTTGAAAAACAATCTGTTACGATTTGAATAGCAATTTTTCATAAACGAGGCAGGCGATGCATTATTGAAGAGATACAGGGACGTTTTGAAAGGAAGTCAGACGTCTGGCGCGTGATGGATAATGCCACTTGAAGTGTGGACCGTTAACTGCTGCAGTTCCTTCGATGCGATAAACTTTCTGATCGAGCGGATCGATCTCGTGACGAAACATTTTGCTCGTCCTCACTTTGTCGTCGTCGTTGTAATTAGGGACGCCGTAGGTTCCGGCTACTTCAACTTTTACGAGTCGACTTTCTCTCCTAGTTTCATTTACTTCAATTGGACTAATGTATGGCTGGATTCGAAGAAATTCTTTTGCTGGGTGTAAAAATGTGGAAACATCGAAAGGAAAATTACTTTGATGAAATCAATCATCCAATATTGAAAATGTAAGGGTGAGTTTACTTTCCGAGAGAAACGTAAGAAAGAATTGCTTGGTTTCATTGTATCAAAGAAATGGGATAACAAGTGACGTGAGAAAATACTTATTTGATTAATAATGCAAATAATTAGAAGAAAGTTTGTATGAGTGATTCATTTGAATTATTAGACACTTGAAAAGAGCAGAAAAAAAAGAAAAAAGAAATTCAGTCAATGTATCATTAGAAAAGATCTTCAATAGTATAGAATCATCAATGTTTTTCAAACAAATTTTTGAAAACGAAAAAATTCTTTTATTATTTATTAACTATGATCCTTGCTTATTTTCTATGTCAAATTCGAAGTAGAATTTTCGAGAGTATCTGTACAGTGAAAATTTCGTAACTAGAACTATTGAATAACTTAAAATTCCAAGTATTTTCAGTTGGATGAAAAATTTAAATAAATTAAACGTTGAAAGATTTTCGCGAATAGCTACTGTATCACGAAAAGAAGGAGGTGTTGATTTAGAATTTGTATTGTTGAACCATATAAAAATAAATGTGCGTAGTATGCAAACATCGAATTTGCTAAATTTTCCTTAATTTCAAATTAGAATTTCGATCAACTCCTTAATTTAACTTTATGTATTTACATCTTATTTTTAAGCATACTAGAACATCTGATAAACATACATTATCGTCAATTTGCAACGTTGAATTAATTAATACTGACTAATGCAATTTAACTCAATTTGTACATCAAAATTATACTGACAGTTATGGATCAATTTATTTATTTCTATAATATTTTTAAATCATAACTATGCGTATTAAAAATTCAAATATATACATACATTGCCAACGATGATATTTTTCAACATAACATTGAATATTGCTAATTTTGAAGACTTGATTTTTCAGTTAACAGTTTCATCCAATCAGTAGCAGCGAAATATTTATAAATAACAGACCCTTGTAATTTGCATCCCTAGAAACACTTCATTAGAAAGTTATATTTCTCATAAGCATTCAATTTCTTATAAGTTGCACCTTATAAAAACCTTATGAGAATCCATCAAAAAATGTCATAAGGTTTTTTTCTTATAAGATTGTATCGAGTACATTCGAGTACAATCTTTCAACGTTTAATTTATTTAAATTTTTCATCCAACTGAAAATACTTGGAATTTTAAGTTATTCAATAGAAATTTTAGTTTCTTCTAAGGTTTTTATAAGGTCACATGATAAGAAATTGAATTCTTACAAAAAATTTCAATTTCTTGTAAGGTTTTTATAAGGATGAAAATTTCTAGTCGAAAAATAATAAAAATCCATCTTCAAATTCGGAACAAAGTGTTTTCAAATCGACAATCTTTTCTTTTTTAATAATTGAGAAAGTAAAAATGGAAAACATTTACTATTTTTTAAGGGTTCTGAGAATGAGCAACTTACAAGTACAATTTTAAGGTGAGCGAATATTTTGTTTATGAAGTTAACATTAAAAAATACGTAAGTCAAAAGAAACGAACCTGATAAATTGAAAAGTTTCAATTTCCAATGCTGATAAAGAAATCCAGTACGTTGACGAAAAATTTTGGAAGAAAATAAATTGAAATAAAACTTTTTGTTCAATAAACATTCATAATTAAACTGTCAATTTCAAACTATTGATGAAATTGTGGCTTTAAACTTGGAATTACAAAAGACTGATACTTAAAACTTTTCAATTGTCACAAATGTTCTAAAATACAGTTCAAGTCAAAAAAACAGTACAAGGATTGAATGTTAAAAAACAATTTTTCAATAACGGGAAAAATTACGACGGGAAATTCGCTTCAAATTCAAAGAATCGAATACACTGAATTTTAATTGCTAATTTCATTGCATAAAAAACTGGAAGATTCTGTTACGATAAAAAATACATTGAATGGAAAATATTCCATCTACAAAGTTTTAAAAGTAAACACGCGATACCTTAAAATTTTTATTACTGAAATACCTCAAATTTAATACTCGTAGGAATCAAGAAGAAAAAAGTAAAGAATTATTCGTTTGAAATTAGACTCTTTGACTGTTTGAAATATTCTGTAACGAGAAATATTGTTGTGATCGCGAGACTGAAAACTGGCCAAACAATGATGTATATCGAGTAACATAATAGAACTTATCAACTAGTTTCCAAAACGACGCAAATGACCTTCCATAGATTATCTCAAGGAAGAATAATTCATGTATAAGCGTTACATACATACATAGTTGAAAATATGTATTTTTTGAAAACCCATCCAGAAAATTTTTCTGTATTCATACATGATGCTGCATATTAAATAATACATGCATACGTGTGACACTGTGCATGCATATATATTTTTTTATGCAGCTTCTTGCAGAAACTAATAAAGTAAATATTTGATAGAAAATAATTCTCTCCTTGAGTCAGACAAACCTCGTCACGAATTCCCCAAATTTGTCTAATTCAATGTAACTTCAAATTAAGAAGACAGTAATCACCTCGCCAAGCACTTCTTAAGTTTCCAAAACTTTGATGTCACCGTCGCGTATTTTTTTAACGAACTGAGGCGACCTTTTGACGGTATGTCGTACGTAATGGCCATTGAAACTGACAAAAACTGGCCCTCGACGGCACCGTCCAACTGAGATTCCGCTCCGATTACGGCTCGTAAAAAGCCCGCGGCACGAGCTAAACAGCCGGGAGCCCCCGAAATCGCGATCGTGCCGCGGCTTTTTTAATTCACCGCCGAACTTGTAAAGCAAACGGGGGGAAACCCACGAAACAACCTCGTGAAGAAAATAAAAAAAAGGGAAAAAGCAACTTCAAATACGACCTAAAACGAAACGACGAAAGTTTTTATTGCCCTGCAAGTCAGGTGAACATATTCCTATCGCCTTACCCTTCGACGTTCACGGCTTTGATTTACAGATTGCGAAAGTTTCATTATAAATACCAGAGAAGTAATTTAGAAAAGTCAATTTACAGCGCAACAACTTTGGCGCGCTCGAACAATCACACGGGCTCGACTGGAGAACGAGTTTTATCAAGTATCTCATTACCGAATGATCGTCATTCGAGTGGTTCCTCGGAGATTAGACTTTTTGGCGTGGTAATGAAGGTGGCTTTGGTTTCGAACTACTGACGAAAGTAGTGAAAACTTTGAGCAACGTGGGGTTGATGCGGAGACTGAATTATTCCGGAGTACATCCTGATTTGGGAATTGCAACCCATTGGAATTCGATCCATCTGTCCTGAAGCAATCACGTGACAATTTATTCCAAGGAGCCATTCGGACGATATCAGCATTGTTGGATTCCGGTATGGGTCGGAAACACCAAATGTGACCGAAATTCCACCAAAAGTTTTATTTACTGGAGTAATTCACAATTATCGTTATACGCGTTTCAACGATTCGTGACGAGTGTTTTCGCGACGCGACTGATTACTGATTTTGAGAAGTCTCGTTCTGAATGTATTTGACCTGATCTGATTAACTGCCTAATATCGTCTGAAGGAAAACGCCGGGGCGCGCCCTTTTATATCCTCTCTAGTGTACTGATGATGTCACTGAAGAAACGTTGAAAATGTTCTAGAATGCTTGAGTCACGTTCGACGAGTTCCTATGCGTTGAGCGCGATAAATACAATAATTTGCATTTACCGTGTAGCAATGGAGCTACGCAAGAGTATCTAACGCGAGCGTACTGATAAGATAGCCGAAAACTTCCATCGTCCGATGCGTGACGCATGGTAGAAAAACAATCATCGAAAGTAGGGTGATTCAGAGTTACATAAGTGTTCCAAATAAACAAGGTAATGGAACAACACTATGAATCGTCGCTGCTCGAGGACGTTTTAGATGACTTGAAATAAAAATGATATCGCTTTGAATTATATGCGATATGTTTCAAATATCGGAATGATAGCAAGAATATTGATTACAATCATAGATTACACGTCGATTATGATCACGAAGATAAAATCTTCGAGAAGAGAAAAGAATAATGTGTGTTCGAAACACATCCCTTACAATTTCGTCCAACCACGCCGCCGCAGTCACCATTCAATTGGATCGTCCGAGTTATCTTTCAGGACCGAGTTTTTTTCGTTTTTTGTTTTCTGTTGAAAGAGCTCGTGTTATTTTCGAAATGCGCTACGGCAAAAGTATCATATTCATAACGCCGAGTCCGGAGAGAAAAAAGTTGGCGAGCCGGGGAAAACATAAAAAGAGATGTGCTTATTCGACTTTGCAGTCTTTGAAGTAGCTCGCTGCAGAAAAACAGTTCCGAAGGCTATCCCCGCAGTCGTGTATATACGTTTGAGAACAGGTCTCGAGGGACGTGCCACGGCCTGAATGTAAAAAGGAATTTACAAGATTGAGAGGAGCAGAGAATAAACAAGGTATCATCCGGGTAATTCGCATTCTCATCGCGCCCGATTGATTGAAATTTCTCTCTTACAATGTGAACTCGGCGATAGAATCGAGTTAAAATATAATCATGCCCGCTTGGATCATTTTCGCGTTTCTTGGTAACGATAGTAATTATTGCAGATTATATCTGGGATAACACTGCAGGAGAAAATGGGAAAATGGATGTTCCTTTGTATATAATTTTATGTGCAATACAGAACTTCGACTAATGAAATCAGGCATTTTGAGAATTTCTTTATTTTTCGAAGAACCCTATGATGAGAAAAAATTTGTAACGTTCCTGCGTTTTTGATAGAGAATCTGTCATATTTCACTGATTTTACTGTCAAGAGAAAAATACCTACCTGTAGATGACTTATCTGTCATAAAAAAATTTAGAGAAATTATTTTGAAAAAAAATGTATTCATACAAATTTTTATATTTCAAGATAAAGTGCGTTTGCAGTTATGTTCAAATTTTTTTGTATTTTGAAAATTTTGTAACGTTTTCTAATATTTTGATGGATATACAGTATTTTATCAGCTGCTGTATGAATTTCTAGAATGTGATGCTTACTTATTCAAATTTCAATGGAGTTTCGTTATTTTTATGAATTTTTTTAGAAACAGAAGGTATTTTCATAGATTTCTAGTATTTCTTTGATTTCCAGTTTTTTTCAGTATTTTTCCAAGTTTCACAATCGTCATACAATTGAAAAAGAATTTTCGAGTATTTTATTTTTCTTCTACGATTGTGATTTTTTTTCTTTTCTCGTATCCGAAGAAATTCAAAATTGTTTCTTGATTCAGTAGAATTTTCATGGAGATTTCAAAAACTTGATACTCTTGCATTCGAAATCGGAAAAAATGAACAATTTTCATGAATAATTAGTACGTTGGTTGTCAGTTTTTTACGTATTTTCAGTATTTTATCAAATTTGAGTTATTCTACTATCTGAATATTCTTCAAGTTTTTTCTAGAACTTACTGCCACAATTAGAAAGATTCGCTCATATTCTTATGAATTTGATTATCGATTTCGAGAATGCAATGCACGGGAATTTAAATTCTAATAAATTCGAGTATTTTCATGGAGTTTTCATAAAAACAGTATTTCCATCAATTTCAGTAATACATAGATTTTCAGATTTTGGTTTTTACCACGAAATTTAGTATACATACAATCAAAAAGAGTTTTTCATGTTTTTATAGTATAAAGATTTTGTAACATTTTTCAATATTTTGATAGATTTACAGTATTTTATCAGCTTCTGTATAAATTTCAAGAATCGTATGCTTACTGATTGAAATTTCTGTTATTTTTCTAGTGTTTATTTAATTTCCAGTTTTTGCAGAATTTTTCGAATTTTTACAATGGCTATAGAATTTTAAAAGAATTTTCAAGTATTTTCATGAATCCCTGGGTGAAATTTAAGAATCTACTCTAAAACTGAAAATTTGGTAGAAAAAAAAATTTACTTTAATTCCTTGTTGAACAACATTTCAAAGATTTCCAGTTTTTTATTTTTCTTGAACGATAGTAATTTTTTTTCACTTTTTTCATATTCAAAGAATTCGAAAACTTTTTTTAGATTCATATCAATTTTCGTTTAAATATTTAAAATTAGTGACTCTTGAATTTGAAATCGGAAAAATGAGGTATTCTCGTGAAGTTTTTAGAAATCAGCTTTTTAAATATATTTTCAGTATTATACTGAATTTTAGTTATTTTTTAATCTACATATACTTCGGGTTTTTTTACAACTTGTTATCACAATTTGAAAGATTTTCTTAGATTCTTGTGAATTTCATTATTAATTTAAAAAAATGCACAGAAAATAAAACTCTTATAAATTTGAGTATTTTCATTGAATTTTCAGAAAAACACTATTTCCATCGATTTGAATGATACATAGATTTCCAGTAATTCTAGTTTTTTCCACGAAATCCAGTCAACATACAATTAAAAGGAGTTTCTGATGTTTTTATGGATTGATTTATGGTTTCTCAAAGCTCGATGGTCTACAATTGGAAATTGGAAATTTCTAATCCGAATTTTATGTAATCAAGATTAAATATTATATTACATTTACAAATCGTGAAATTTTGTTCAATAGTATTCATAAGGTTCAAATGAATATTGTAGTTTATCACAGGTTTCTAGTATTTTTGAAAGTCACAATCAATATTATCAAGGTGTATGTTATTTGAATTTGTATTAATAATGATAATAATGATTATTCAAGTAAAAAAATACATAGTTTCTACAGAGTGCATTACATACTACTAGCAAGATAAGTAAATCAAATCTATCGCGAGCCTAAAATGTAACTAACTTATGAACTGAAACAAAAATAAATCAGAAAAGTACTTCGTAACGCATAAATACATCAAACCTATTTCTACTCTTACATCCTATCTATGACATCATCCTTAATACTCCATATCCACTGTTTAATCAGTCTCTTGAGTCTTAATTTACTTTGAACTTGTGAATCCAGATTCCTAATATCTTCCGACAGTGCATTCAAAAATCTATACATGCTACAGCAAAAAGATCTACCACAAGTCCTGTTTATATTTACCGATCAATAATAGTCTGGATGCAACTAGTCTTCAGCAAATATCGATAAGGCTTTATCATGGTCAATTACTAATAGACTGCCTATAAATCCACGGAAATGTTCTGCATTATCTATCAATCGGAGGAGATCGGGGATTTCATGTGAGTATCATATTGCGGGATGGCTATAAAGAAGGAGAGTTATGTTAAGGATTCAGGTGTCATTATTGATAGCAGGATGGATTTTCATACTCATACACAGATGGTTTCAATGACTGCCAATAGAATGCTTGGGTTTATCTTACGTAATTGCAAACAATTTCAGAATGTTAATGCACTTGTAGTCCTGTTAAATTCGCTTGTGAGCTCTAGACTGGAGTATGCATCAGTAATTTGGTAGCCTTATCAGAAGAAATACATTTTGATGCTGGAATCAATTCAGAAGAGATTCCTGAGGTTTCTGGCATGGAAAAAGTAGGGTAAATATCCAGAGTCTGGTACGGATCTTACAGACTACTATGGACGGTTTAGGATTAGAACACTGATGGATAGGCGTAAGATGGCGACTGTCATGTTATTTTTCAAGATAGTTAGGGGTCTGACTGAGGCCCTTGACTTATTGCAGGGTTTGCAATTTACTGTTCCTCAATTTAATCAAAGGAAGATAAGGCCCTTTTTCATTCCCGTATCTGGATCATCAATTGAACAAAATCTTGCACTCATTAGGGCGACTCGTTTTTTGAATACGCTGTATGCGTTACCATCGGCTGAATTAGATTTATTCAATAATAATTTCAATAAATTTCTCAAGTTTGCTAGTGATCACACGGATTGTTTGGTTTGAGAGGTAAAATAGGATTTGGAACTGTTATGTAATTCAGCGTTTATTGTTTGAGCGCCACCGAGATTATTGTAAGCATAGTTTCGTAGTAACCCTGTTATTGGTCGAAAGACTGTTGGGATTGTATTTAGACAAAAATAAAAAAAATAAAATAAAATGAAAGGCAGTTTCAAAGAGCTGCCTCTTGTATTTCTCTCATTCAATAAAGCCAAATATCTTATTGCAAATCCACAATTTCTTGAAACAAATTTTATATCACAAAACCCCTCTGAATATCCATAATCCCATTCTCTTTTAAAAGTATTGTAGATGGGTAGGCACTTTTCTTGTTGAAAATAATCTTGATTACCTTTTTATGCCATGTCTGTATAGATTTGGTAGTCTGTGGTGAACTATCCCATAGTTAATCACAAACCAAAAAAGTGCATAACAAATAGCAAGAATAGTAAAAGTCTTAGTCTATAAAACAAAGAAACCTGATATCTCAACTTCTTAGCGATCATATCTATGTGCATATTCCAAGTCATGTTTTGATCAATCATAACACCAAGATATTCTGTACTTGTGATCCTTTCAATTTCTTGACACTGACAATTGTCTGTTATATTTCTAATTAAACAGTCAATTGTTTCGAAAAAAAACAATTGTTGTCAAAAAATCGTACGGTAGGAGAACAGAATTTTTTGAAACGTTCACCTTTCTTGTCTTACGACCCTCCTTGACCTCACAGTTTTTGCCTTCTCGCCCCTCAGACCCTCCCACTGCTCGTTGAAAAAGCATTGCAGCGATCGAGGAGCTCGCGGTCGGCAAAAAACTATTGTAAAAACTGTCTTCGAGGAGCTTTATCGAAAGGGCAGTCGAGAGGATACAACTCGAGAAGCGCGTGTTTTACGAGCTTTACGAGCTTTATCGCTAGCCAGCAGAGCGATGTATCTATCTATCCATCTATCTATCTCCTCACGTGCCATAATTCCCGTATGGTGGAACATCTTAGATAGGTACGTTCCCCTAAGTGCCACTCCAACCTACGACCCCGCATAAGAATCTCATATGGAGCCACTTTTGAGCGTCCATTAACGCCGATCCTTCCGCGCCTCTCATTTTTCCCCCTCGGAAAATTTCACGGGAAATCGCGAGAAACGCGAGATGGTTGGAATAAATCTATTCGGGAATTTGCGGAAGGTGCTATTGCTTTGACAAGCACATTTCGCGGAAATAATTATATTATCTAAGGGATTTTTGAAGGCAATTTCTTGGATTTTTGCGAGTGATTTGGGTCCAAGTTCTAGGGATGGGTGGTACGTATTGATATATCGAAACATCAATGTTTTTTGAAAATATATTAGAATTTTTTGTATCGATATACCGATCAATCGATTATAATTACTAGGAATATATGAAGTATGTCTTCCATGTACCATTTATGAATACACTCAAAATCTACGAAAGTCCTGAACTTTCGTAGATTTTTTTATTTACACTAATATACTAATTGAATGACGAGTAAAACATATTGTATAGTTACATATTTAAATAAAATTCAAATATGTTACATAAGTTATCCAGTTTTTGTCAACATAAAAATTATGAGAATATAAACAGAAAATAACATTCATTCAATTTAAAAAAAAACTTGATATTAGATTAAAATTTATGTAAGTCCTAAACAATTTTCATTGTATTATTGCAGGATAAAAATTGAATTGCTACAAAAAAAAAAACAATGCTAAAAATCTTTTAAAATTCTGGTTCTTGAGAATTTCTTAAATGACTTGATTTTTATCGAATTTTGAATTATAGAGAAAATAATTGCAAAAATTTCAATAGCAATATTTAAAAAGGCAGAGAATTCTTAAAATTTTATCGTCATGACTAAATACCGTAAGTTCTGGAAATCAATGGAATACTAGAAATGTATCAAAATACTTTTTCTTGAAGAATATATAGAAATACTGTAATTCTGGTCAAATTTGAATTCTTGAGCATCTAGTTCTAGAAACTTTTGCAGCAACTAATGAACATATTGGAAATCTAATAAAATAAAGAAGAGATTACAACATTCAAAAACTACCAAGAAATACAAAGAATACCAACAAAATAGCGAGAAAGATTTTCCACAAAATCAATAGTTATAACAAATATTTCTGAAATGCCGATCCTCAAGAATCAGATTCCAGAAATTTATATACATTTCAGTATTTATTATATAATGTCTTTTAAACCGTTAAAATACTGAAAAATGTGGGAATGAGAAAAATATTATATATCTATGAAATACTTGAAAAATCCATGAAAATAAAAGGAAATTGTACAGTATAGGAAAAATACAAACAAGTACCGAAAATACTTATAATTCTTAAATACTGAAAACCTGTAAAGGTGTTTAATTTCCTCAGAAATCAGATCTCTAGTATTTCGTATCTTCGAGCATTGAATTCGAGTAAACTATAAATAAATTCATGAAAAATCTAAGAAATAGTTCAAACTGTATAAATGTTGACAGTGTAAGAAAAATTGTAACAGAACTACAAATTTAATAAATACTAGACATCCATAAAGGATCTGTGATGAGAAAAATCCATCAAGGCATTAAAAATCAACGATACCTTGAATTGTGTATCACAAAATTAAATAAATATCCGTCCAAATCCATAAGAATACCACGAAATTCTGTACATGGTCTCGCGACCAAAAAAATATACGCAAAAGTATGAATGTATTAGAAATTCACGATATACTGTGAATCTATGTTGATATGATTATATTCATTTATTTTTTTACAATACAGCAACAGCCATAATGCCCGATAATTTATACACTTGTCTACACTAAGTCGCATGAGACTGCATACACGAACAATAATGTCCATAAATGTTTAACAATAAAAAATTTCTTTCATTGTTCATTTTCTACTGAATTTGAAATTCATTCTTGATTTTCTTCTGAATGTTTCAAAATTCTCTCAATCCACAAAACTTGAAATCAAAGAGCAAACATTCGTGTTGACGGTATGTCTTTCTTAACCTAAAAAAGTTATGTACGAGTATATACTTAATCATACTCAACTGACACTATTGAATTCCAAAATATTTTCGCAGAATTTCCTCTGTTTTACAGTGATTTCAGATGAGTTATAGATATATTTTGTAGTTATAGATATATTTTGTTGTACAAAATCCTCTACATATTTCGTTTTCTACTATACTTCTTGTACTTTTTGCAATATCATATTGTAATTCCTATTATTCCAGATTATTGAAAATTCCATACAGCTTCTTCAGTATGCAGATCTGTATAGGTTCTTTTTGCAATATTTTTGTATACTTTATAGGTTTCTAGTGCATCATATTGTAATATGATACGGTTTTCGAAAAAGCTGGATAAAAGAATTGTAGTTCATATTTTTCGCCATGTATGGTATAAATTACAGTTTGTATAGTGAAATTGGCATTTTTAGATTTTAAATTTCCCGAAATTCTACAGTAAAAACTGGCATACATATTCTAATTTTTACATTAATAGTGGTTTTACTGTATTAAATTGTAATAAGTAAAAAAATATTGCAGATTTTACAATACTATTGTAAAAATTACAATGATGTTGTAATATTGTACTTTTTACAATATATACGGCACAGTGTACGAGATTTTTTTCTCAGTGTAGAACGAAGCTTGTTGGTTTCGAAAAACATGATTATTTCATTTCTGTATCGGCATTGGATGAAAAAAATGAAGATTTACGAAAACGTAAGTTTCGCCACCTGCATACACTGAGAATAAAATACAGTAATTATTACAATACTGTATAGTAAACGAGAATCACTCTGACATATTGTGCTTTCTGCTAGATAATATATCACAATTTTTGAAACAACATATTGTAAATATTGTCAAATGATATTGTAGTTTTATATATATTTTGTTGTAAAACTCCTATACATCTTCCATTTTCTACTATACTTCTTGTACTTTTTGCAATATCATATTGTAATTCCTATTAATCCAGATTATTGAAAATTTCATACAGCTTTTTAAGTATGCAGATCTATATAGGGTTTTTTGCAACATTTTTGTGTACTTTCTAGGTTTAAAGTGCAGCATATTGTAATATGATACAGTTTTCGAAAAAGCTGGATAAAAGTAATGTAGTTCATTTTTTTCGCCATGTATGGTAAAAATTACGGTTTGTATAGTGAAATTTGCATTTTAAGATTTTAAATTTTCCGAAATTATACAGTGAAAACTGGCATAAATATTGCAATTTGTACATCAATAGCGGTTTTACCGTATAATATTGTAATAAGTAAAATTAATATTGCAGAATTTACAATATTATTGTAAAAACTTCAATAATATTGAAAAAATTGCTATATGATTCTAAAAAGTACAATAATATTGTACTTTTTACAATATATACTTAGGCGGGATCTTGCAGACGTTGTTTTTGTATTCAGATTATTAAATGGGTCAGTCATGTGTCCTGAACAACACTGAGAAAAAAATCTTATACTTTCTGCCATATATATTGTCAAAAGTACAGTAATATGGCAGTTCTTACAATATTATTGTGAAAATTACAAAATTTATTTTACTTATTACAATAGTGTATATTAGAACCGCTATATTGTACAAATAACGACATGTATGCCACTTTTTGCTACATAATTTCGGAAAAATCAAAATCTGAAAATGAAAATTTTACTATACAAATTGTAATGTTTACCATACGTTTTTTTCACGTTTCCTAAGGTCAGCCGACTGGAAACAAGTGGCGACCGGGTTTTTTTCTCGCTCGCAATTTATTTACACATGCATTAAAATAAAAAAAATGCATTAATTTTTTCCAACTTTTTCGAATACTGCATCATATTATAATATGATGCACTTGGAACCTAGAAAGTACACAAAAATGTTGCAAAAAGAACCTATACAGATCTGTTGACTGAAAAAACTGTATGGAATTTTCAAAAATCTGGACGCATAGCAATTATATGATATTGCAAAAAGTACAAGAAGTATAGTAGAAAACGGAAGATGTAGAGGAGTTTTTACAACAAAATATATCTATAATTACAATATCATTTGACAATATTTACAATATGTTATTTCAAAAATTGATATATTATCTAGCAGAAAGTACAATATGTCAGAGTGATTCCCGTTTACTATGCAGTATTGTAAAAATTACTGTATTTTTTCTCAGTGTATTATCTTCGATAAGTCTTCGTGTACCAGATCGTTCGTTGCGGAGCAAACCTGTACTTCTATCTGTAACTGGTAGGAAATAGGAAACTTTCGTCTTCGTCGTCGAAAAATGACCGTCTGTCTCGGCCGGTTTTTGTTCGTAATAATTTGCGTGGTAATGTCGATTGGCTTGCTGATTCTCTTGCTAGATTTAAAATTACTGCGGCGGAAGTCTTAAAATTATAATAATGCGCCGTCATTTTTTGGCCTCCTTTCGATGTATTTTCCCTATACGCGTCGGTTATTTTTAGTGCGTTGTTTCTTTTTAGTATTACTTTTGAGGGGAGAAGTTGTTTTTTTTTTTGCTTTTCGTTTTTTTTTTTTTTCTTACAGAAGATTATGTATGTGCGTTTGCCTATTGTAAAATTATGGGTCATCCCGTGTGTTGATTTATAAATATATAAATAATTAAACAGATATACGGCAGAGAGTACAAGATTTTTGTGTCAGTGTAAATAAATCGGAATTCAGTTTTTTTTATCGTGCAGCACGGTAAAATGCAAAGTTTTTCCTGTAAATATCACAAATTCGTCGTGAAATATTCCAAATCATTATAAGGAAAAAATCTCAAGAAACTGAAAAAGAACGCGATAAACGCCATCTAATCCGCTGCCAATCCAGGTCTATGGTGACGTTGAAGGGACGTCTCGATGTCCGGCTACGTGACTTGTTTCTGCAAGAGGATTACTTTCATGCTCTTTCCGTCCCCGCAGCATTCGTTAAACTAAATCCTCGCGATTCAAATCTTTAATCAAATGTATTTTGCGAAGCGAATAATATCGCGAATGAGAGCCTCGTTACGCTCCCAAGCTCGATGTAAATACCAAAGAAGATTCGTTATCCAGCGCTATCTAACCAGTCCTTTTCTACGGGAAATATTTTGTAAGCAGCTTCAGGTTATGGTGCATTCTGTCCGGGAAAGCGAGTGGAATAACCGTGGTACACCGAGAGCAGGAAGCTAATAGCCAATTTAGAATCTTAAGGGGTTGCACCACTGTAGAGCACGGAGAAATAGGCATTTTTCGGGCATTTTTTTGGCGCAATGAAGTAATAAATCAAAATTCCGTTAACTGGGATCTATTTCACATATCGTAGAGAATAAAATGCAATTTATTTCAAGTAATTATATCAAAAAACAACGGCTGTGCAGCATTTACCCTCCGACGCTTTTTTTTCGAAAGGGTCCACGGCCGGAAACGTAGCTGCCGCAATTTTTTATCTGGCATCAAAAACCAAAATTTTTTCGAATCTATAGAACAATAGCAAGATCCGTGCGTAGGATTTTTTTGATATATTGATTTTCCGCAAAATGGCGTGCCTCTGAACGAAAAACATGCAATCTCTTGTTCGAAATCGTCACTATATTGTTTATAAAAAAAAAAGTATGCAAAATTTTCCAATTTGAAAAAAGTGGTTTTGAGAAAAACGCGTTCAAAGTTTTTAGTACTGTAAAATTCTATTTTTTTTTATCGATCTGCAATGCCCGAACCATACAATTGTCCTTCTGCGTCGACGTCTTTTTCTCGTTTGGCCAATCTTATGTTTTTCAAATTTATTCGAGCCTGTTTTGCGCCTTCACTTAACGATCGCTCTGCTATCTTTATGCGCTCTGCGTCTATCTCCATGCAAAAATTGTAGCTTTCGGGCTTTAAATCTGGGCATTCAAACATTTTTGACACCTTCCATCTTTTAATATATTTTTTGTAAGACCCTAAAGCACATTTTAAGCCAAAAAATTCAATTTTTAGAAAATCCTACAGTGGTGTAACCCCTTAAGAATTTGGGATTCAAAATCGCATAGAAATTTGTGTAAACAATTTGATGAATAATGGCATATGAAAAAAAACCTTTCAGATATTATTTGAATTAAGTTCTAAGATTTTCTATGCGAGCGTAATAAAAAAATTATACTTCATGATCTAGCTAAAACACATGCAACAGGTATTGCATATCTTCGTTAAAACAATGAACTATTCTTGCCAATTCTTCCAGAAAGTCCTAAAAAAAAGAAAAACTGCGAGGAAAAATTCATCTTCCGTGGAGGACGCGAGGCCGCCACATTTTTGCACCCTGAAGACAGCGAGTAAACGCGGCACACTTTCCATAACCGGTGACCCCGTACACGCTGACCTCGGAGGAAAGACGTGGCCGCTCTACCAGAAACAGCCATGCCTTTACTGAAATTACCGGCTTTTTCACGCAGAACAATATATTTTATTACAAACGTCCTACACGAAAGATGATTCATCACACGTTTCCAGACAAATCACAGAGTTTCATTGTCTAACCAATAATTATCTACACTTTGAGAAAATTTGTTCATTTTAGAATTTATTTCCGATTGACAGCCATGCACAGGGGCGGCAGAACGCAATTTTTTCGGGTGGGTAGTAAATGAAACAAGTATTAAGGGGGGCGGGGGGGGGGGGGGGGGTAATATCTTATGCTACGATGATATGCACGAAAAATGTGCATTATAAGCTCATAAAGCACAAAAATGTTTCCAAATATGCATGAAAGTATGCATTATTTGCTTCGATGAACGCTTCGCACAAATCAAAATTAAAAGGATTTAGTGAAGAACGCTGTTTATATTCATCAGAAATCAGAGTTTGACACGTTTTCCTTTGTTTGATTGCTGCTTCTTGGTGATTTAATGTCACCGGATGTTGTTTCATATTGAACCATTTGGTTGCTATAGCTGTTGAATTAAGGGGGGAACCTGGTTTAGAACGCCGAAAATTGCATGATATTTAGCACAGTTTCTAAGGCTGCTTATCTTATGAAATGTTTCAAGTACTGTTGAACTAGGTCATAGATACACAAATCTTGCAAAAAAAATTTATTTTCATGTTATTCGATAATGTTAAACAATAATTATTCATATTTGTTTCGGGCACTACCCGCTTGAAGATTCTCCACTGCGTACACGATAGCGATCGTCCTATTTATCAGAAACATGAAAACTAACATTTTTTTTGCACTTTAGAAGTTTATCTTCTATTTAAACCTGAGAAATTTTTTAAAATGTTACAAATTGCAAATTTTATGGGTGTTTAAAAAAAATTCGCGTTTCACTGACGAAATTTTGAGATAATTAACCACAAAAAAAATTGATTAAAAAAATTTTTCACGTAGTTTTTTAGGTTCACATACAAGCTTACACTTTTAGCTTTAAAAAGAGCTATCACTTATAAAAATGCGGCAATCACAACATTTTTAATCGTGTACGCAGTGGAGGATCTTGAAGCGAGTAGTGCAAGAAACAAATACGAATTATTATTGCTTAACATTATCGAATAACATGAAAATAAATTTTTTTTTGCAAGATTTGTGTATCTATGACCTAGTTCTTCAGTACTTGAAACATTTCATAAGATAAGCAGCCTTAAAAACTGTGCCAAATATCATACAATTTTTCGTCGTTCTAAACCAGGTTCCCCCCTTAAGTGCAAAATATCAATATTCGATCGATACGAAAAACACAAGGATATTTTTGTACTATGAGAGTCAAAAATTGCTGGACAGATTCTTCTTCTTTGTTTATTGTTACTTTCAATTCCAAATGATTCAGACAAAGATCCTGGCGACAATGATCATAGACAAACAAAAAAACAATCGAATCAAATGTGTGAATTTGTGACGTATATATAATATGGGCAATATGAATGTATATGCTTCTATATGCATAATAGGCTCGGAATGTCAAAATATGCAAAAAAAGCATGCAATATGCAAATTCATATAAATACTCGCTCTGCCTATTATAATGTTTTTAGATTTTTGTATAGAAAAATGAGAAACGTAGAATATATTACGAAACTACGAAAATTTCTTGTAAATAAAACAGATTTTATAAAATTTCCGGAAACTTTTCGATTGTTTTTCAGATGTTTCACATTTTTGAAAATCGAGAAAAGTTAAAAGTTTTCTTGATTGTCGGTTATTATAAAAAATTCGCAATATCGGTGAAATTTCAAAAAAGGTTTTGTATATTGTGTTCAGAAACATGTTTTTTAGTGATATGCATGACGTGTTTTTTTTTTAAATAAAAAAACAGTTCAGAGAACTGAAAAAGTATGTATAAGTCAAAAAATATAATCTTATGAGCTGGACACATTTTTATCAAATTTAAAAAATTCAAGTAGTTATAATGTTAAAAATTTTGCCAATTTCGAAAAATCGGAACACATTGGAAATGTAAAAAAATGCCGTTAATTATAAAAAAAATCCAAATTTCTTTAGAATCCCAAAAAATGTTCATAATTTTATAAATTGTGTTCATTATTATATTTTTTCGAAATTAGAAATACTATTAAATAGTTTTTAAAAATCACAAGATGTCTATAAATTGTTCAAATTTCTATGAAATTTTAAACGTTCAGAGTAACTGGTTTGACATCAGAAATTTTGAAAAATCATAACACGTTAGAAATGTCAAAAACTGTCAATAATTACCAGAGAATACAAAATTTTTGTAGAATTTTAGAAAATGTTAACTAGTTTAGTAAATTGTGTTCATGCTTATATTTCTTCAAAATTCGCATACAAATAATATTTTTTTCTTTAATTTGCATTGAAATTTGCTACACTAGACAAGTATTGTAAAATTCAGGAAAATCTTGTTTAGTCAGAAAAATTTTCATAAATTAAAGAAAATTTTGAACAATCTGCATTACCTTTCAATTTCCGAAAATTTTTTCAAACCAGGAAACATTCGAAACTTGAAAGATTGCTAATAATTATTATCAATCATAATTGCTAATTATAATTTTGAAAAATTCGAGTAATAGGTAGCATTTTAGAAAATGTAAATGAATTTTGAATATTGTGTTTTTTACCAGATTTTTTTTTTTTTCTTTAAAATATGCATGATAACCTTATTCAAATCGTCTAAGAAAAATGAGAAAAACTCGAAAAATGTAAAAAAAACCGCAAGAAATCTTCATGGGTTGGACAAATTTTGAGAAAAGTTCTAAATTCTTTGATAGTTGTTATAATGTTGGAAATCATCAAAATTTCTAAAAATGAGAAAATTTGAGAAATTTGGATAGTTGATTTCTGAGAAAATCTAAAGTTTCGTTGGATTTTAGAATAAGTACATTAATTTTGTAATGAAAATTCAGAATACTTGAAAAGTATTTAAGAACTAAGAAAAATTGTGCATTTGTTAGATACACTTTCATACATTCTGAAGAAATTAATAGTCTATTACGTTTAAAAGTTTGAGAATTTATTAAAATCAAAAAACATGAAATATAAAAAAAATTTTAGCCATTCTCGAACATTCGTTAAATTTGTAGAATTGTAGAAAATATACGTAATTTTTGTAGATTGTAGAAATTTCTGAAAATGTTGTGGAATTACAGAAACTGTATGTAATCTGTAAAACTCTTACAATGAAGATTTTGTAAATAATAATCTGGAATTTCGGATAATCTTGATAAATTCTGAAAGTTCTCAAAAGTTAACCAAGTCAATAATCTTACAATTTACAAATTAATGCATTTTTGCGTGGGTATTTTTGGATATTTTACCCATGCTGAATTTTCCACGTGGGTTAATGTAAAATTGAAATTGCCAAAAAATATATAGACGACTTTAATGATACATAATCGAAAAAACCGATGGCTTATTCGCAAAATCTGTGTAAAACGTGCGAAAAAAGTCTCGAATTTTTTCGTCATAAGTAGATGTAAGGTTCCCCTTCGACCCAACAATCGGCTTTTGTTCGTTATTTACCGTTGACTCGGGTCGGAATTTTTGCCCGAACCCGATGCCTCTTGTTAATTTCGCTATATATTGGCACGAAAGGCCGATCGTGACGTCATGATCGAATTTATACATCCGCGAAGAGAGCGCGTAACCGGTTCCAACCGATCTTCCGCGTGGTTCGCAATTGTGAAAGTTTCGCATTCGCTCGCAAAAAATTCCCGTCGACGAGATTCTTTCGGTCGACACATGTTCGCATGTTTCCCTGGACCTTGCGCTTATCACGTCAGTCAGAGGATTTTTTCCCAAGGTATGATCATGCGTTAAACAAGAGAAAAATTAAGAAATCAAATAAAATCATACTAATTTGTTGCAGTTCACCTTATGTTCAGTCGTTATACTTCGAAAATGTCATTAAATAAATTCATACACATGAATGATGCCTATTATGTGACATATTTTATGAAGATGGTATTATATTGAAAAAACTGTTTTCGACAAAACGAGAGAGAGTGAGGTGTACAAACTGTAAGTATCATAGAATTTAGAAACTTGGAACATTTAAAGACAAATTCATCGTGTCTTTCATATATAAATGTAGAAGACAAAAACTTTTTAAGGTTATGTGTATTTATTTTTTTGATCATAATGGTGGTGCTGTCGCGGGCCATTGATTATTCAATATCAATATTACAAAATATTAATATATTATTTACACTCCCCCAATTTGAATATCGATCATAAAAACGATCGTTGGGAGCCAATATCAATGGGCTATAAAATAAAAGACTTCCTTCTAACTTCCCATATTCTTTCTCGAGCTTTCGACTTTTATTAAGCTCTCTTCAGGAGCAACCAAAATTTAAAATTTAAAAAGAGGTAATTGTTACTAAAGTTAATAAAGGGGGTTCTACAGTAATTATGAACAATGATGATTACTCAAAAAAGATAAAGGATGTTTTAAGTGATGAACTGACTTGTAAGAAGTTGAATGAAAAAGAAAGTAAAAATATTTCAAAAAGATTAAGAGATCAAACTAAGGATATATTATATAGATGGAAAAAGAATGGATATATTGCGGAACCCAATTATAAACGATTGCTTGAGACTGATGGTAATTTACCTAGGGCCTATGGATTGCCCAAAATACATAAGAATGGTAACCCACTTGGGTTAATTGTATCTTCTTTGGGGAGTCCAAATTACAAATTACAAATTCAAGATCTATTGGTTCATCTTTTACCGAAACCTAAGAGTCACATTGATAATAGTTTTGTTTTAAAGGATAATTTGATGAATTTGATTATGCCAGAGAGATATAGATCGATTTCATTAGATGTGACTTTTTTATTCACTAATATTTCAAAAGAAGAAGTTGTTGAACCATTAAAAAGGAGATCTCGTTATTTGGAGGCAAAGATAAGGATTCCATTGAATACATTTATTGAATGTATAATAACATTGTTTGACTCGACTTTTTTCACCTTTAATGATGATGTTTACTAACAGATATATGGTACACCTATGGGTTCTCCTATTTCCCCTATATTAGCTGTCATGGTGATGGAGGATTTTGAGAATGAGTCTTTGATGAGGTTGGCTTTTCGACCCTTATTTTATTTTAGATTTGTTGGCGACATTTTGATGTGCATAGATTTTAAAAAGATTGACGATACTTTGATTCATTTTCATTCTAGTGACGAAAGATTGAAATTTACGCTTGAGATCGAGGTTAAGGGGATTTTGAATTTTTTATAATTGAAGTTAATTAGGAAGAAAAATAAGTTGTTATTTGATTGGTTTGTTAAACCGACTTAATCTGGACGGTATGTAGATTTTTATTCTCAAAATCCGCTACATCAGAAAAAGGTAATTGTTTTTAATTTGGTGGACGAAGTTCTAAAATTATCTGTCCCGAGATTTCATCGAAAAAATTAAGATAAGATTGTTGATTTATTGTTAATGAATAATTACCCTATTGAGTTTATTTTGAAGAATGTTAGTATTAGGGAATTTTCTGAAATTCGGAATGAAAAGAATCAAAGGTAGATATATCGATACAGAGAAGAATTTAGTTTTGCCTTATATTGAGAGTTTGCATCCTCAGATTTATAATTTATTTAAAAAATATAGAATAGGAATAATTTATATGACGAATAATAAATTTAATGAAAGAATCATTAAAAGGGGTAAAGATAAAAATAATGAAAATGGATCAACAGGATGTTGTTTGTAAAATAGATTGTGGAAATTGTAATTTTAGCTATATAGGACAGACAAAAAGATGTTTAAAGTCCAGAATATCTGAACATGAAATCGAAATTCGTCATTTAACTGGAAATCATTCAGTCCTCACTCATCATAAAACAGAAAATGATCATGATTTTAAATGGAAAGATGTGAAAATTCTGGATAAAGAAGGAAATTATAAGAAAAGAATGGTTTCTGAAACGGTGTTCATAAAGGGAACTGAAAACACGTTGAACAAACAGGATGACACCAGATTTTTGAGTTCTATTTACGATGGATGTTTGAAAATATGATTATCAGTTCGTTCTTTAGATATGACTTTTATAGATGCCGACGTTTGTAAAAGCAAGTTCAGTTCTTGTTAGCAAGCTGTTGAGTTTGTTTCTTGGTGTAATTTATTGTGAAGAAAGTTTGACTAAGTCTATGTTGAAGAATTCTTGTAATAATCAATTTCTTGAATGTTAATGTGAATTCATGCAAGTGAAAAATGTAAGTAGAGAGAATTAGTTAGAATGGGATATTGATATTTAGAGATTAATTGTTATTGTAAATTTTGGTAGCTCCTGAAGAGGCTCAATAAAAGCCGAAAGCTCGAGAAAGAAAATGGGAAGTTAGAAGGAAGTCTTTTATTTTATAACCCATTGATATTGGCTTCCAACGATCGTTTTTATGGCGAATTGCAAAATATTATTTTCTTCTTCAAATCTTCGTAGGAATCTGACACATGAATGTAAAAATTAGTCAATGCAATGTCTTTTAAAACGCTGAATGACGCGAAAGGAATGCCGATTTCTCCTCCCCCGAGCCTCTTCTCCTTCAGCACCGGGGACGCATAAATTATAAAGACGGCTCTTTAATGACTTGGAGGGAAAACCACTCCGATCGCCGTTTTTGATTAATGCCCCGAGTCCTTCGCTACAAACTTTAATCGTACTTGTGTAATTACATAAAAACGCGTCGCTTTTCAATAATGCGCGCAAAGTAAAAAGTGATTTATCGCGGAATTGTGCAAGTCGTGAGTCGCGTCTAATTGGGTACCCGAAGTAAAAGCGAAGATTTTTGAATCGAAAAAAGCCAACGTTTTTATCGGGATCTCGCTTTTCCGAGTGTTTCAAAATCGTGTTTAAAAGTGGGCATTAGGTTTTATCGTTATTAATTAGCAGGACATATCTCAGGGCTTATCTGATACACATATTATTATGATGATATGTGCTTAATTACACGCTTGGGTATTCTGGAGAAGTGATGTTGCGTCGTGATATCAAGTTTTACCGTTCTAATTATAATATCGTGGGGTTTATCTCGGTGAGAGATTACGTGTGAGGTTATGAGTGATTTTATGGATTTTGTTTATGATTTCGAGATTGTCAAGTCGATGGCGTGTGTCATATTGCGTTTCGCTCTCGTTGTTGGAATAGCGATTGGAAGATTTACCGGATGAATATTTTGGAAAGAACTGTATGTATTTAGATATCTGAGTCAAATTTTCATCTTCAATTTATCAACTACATTCTGTTTCTTGTATCCCCCAATTTTCATTTATTGACAAAAAAACCTTTGTCCAGATTTCACGCGCTAATTTATGGATATCTCAGTCAATTTTTGAAATCAGCTTACTAAATTATAATCTGCGACTTCATAAACCCAATCATACTGAGTTTCAATCAAATCCGAACCTTCGCCGACTTTTGTCCAGCTTGTTCAGGATTAGGACCATTGTGTGGGGGTTGTTTATATCGTCCACTTGAACCGTTTTATTTTCCAAGGACTTTTGTACTTCGCGTATTACTTGAAGATGGTCGTATATTGTATACCCACATGTATAATTGCATTTGGTCTTATCTGCCTGTTGCGTAATGGAATGAATGAATAAATAGCTTGAGGTGGTAACGCTGCGCGCGGGCCTAAGGTTTCTGTTTTCCCGATCCCCCGGAGGATTTTCCAATCTCGCCGCGTCAACGCCCATTCGAGATTTACTGACTGACTTTACATCCACTTACATTCCATCAATCTAATACACGCGCCGCTTAATCAGCGCCCAAGTTCGCGCCGTCACAACTGCAGCGCCCCGCTAACTATATGCAAAGCCGTACGTCACCTAACCCGATTTCGCGCAAAGTGGAACTTGCAGCGTCGAGGCTTTTCAACTTCCCCGAGTCGCGTCGAAGATTTCGCGTCCTTCGTAATTAACTTTGCATGCCGAGTTTCCCCACCTCACGGGGAAAACTGTCTGTGCTGGCTTTTTTATAGTGACAAAGTTTTTCCTTTGATTGATTATTTAATTATTTCGAGGGTGTTGGTAAGTTTCTTTTCAGAAAAAATGGGAGAGTTATTTGGGACTTTCTATATACTGAGCAAGAATCTTTGGAAATTCAATTTGTCGTATGATACAAGAACAGAAAATATTTTCGGAAATTGGTAGGAGGACCATTGCAGGGCATCGCAATGAAATTTCACATTGAGGGGTTAAGCTCGGATGTTGAAGCATCGAATATGTATATTTGTTTTAAACAGGGTTTGGAAAGTTACCTAAAAACATGGAACGCGTTACGTTACCGTTACAAAGGTGAAAAAAGTAATCCGTTACGTTATCGTTACTTTAAAAAAAATAGGAACTCGTTGCCGTTACCACTTTAAAAAAGTAACGTTCCGTTACTTTCACGTTACTTTTTGGAAGAAATCGAATGTAAATAACAAAATCGAAAAACTAAAGCTGTGAAATACAATTTCAACGTACTCGTGATTTTGTTCTATAGAAATTGTTTATTTCAGATATAATAAAAAATAGCTATATAAAACATTTCAGCCTGAGAAAAAAATCAATCAGCTTCTTCAAATTTTTATATTTTTTTCAAGTTTACGAAATTTCTGAATATGGCATTTAATCCCATGTTATCCACAAGAAAGCATTTGCAAATTAAACACATTTTTAAAAGAAACTGAATACCTATCCAGATTTTCAGAATTTTAAATCTTTTTGTACTTTTCAGTATGTATAAAATGTTGCAGGATTTTCTAGAATTTTCATAAATTTCTATTTTTCTGTGCATTGATATATAGATTTCAAGAATTTCATGCCCTAGAAATAAAAGTTTATTGAATTATTGGCATTTGAGAGGATTTTTCAACGAAAAAATTCCAAGTTTTCCATTTCATTTGATTTTTTTTTACCTTTTTAAATTTTTTTACGATTTGAACAATTGTTCAGTATTTTTAAAACCATTCGTATTTTTCAGTATGATTGAGTATTGCAGAATTTCCTAGTATTTTAACATAATTTTAGTATTTTTATAATAATAATTGTTCTATACTTTTCAACAATTCCGAACTCTAGAATTTGAATATAATGAAACATTACGTGTCTTACAGAATTTTACACAAAACAGTGTCTTGATAGATTTTTACGTATTCGAGTACTTTTTGTACTTCTCAAGTTTTTCTATGATTTCAAGGATCGTTCATTATTTTTATATATTGCTGTATGAATTTCTGGAATTCGAAAGATTTTCAATGTTTTATATTATATATGCACGTATTTTTCCGAACGTATTTTCTTTCTGCAGTTTTAAATATTTAAAGAATGTTGTGAAATTTTTAGTTTTTCTAAAGATATCTATTTGAATTTCTAGAATGAAATCGAATTGGGGGTTCGAAATTTCTAGAGTATATTTCGATCGATTTTGCAAAAAACAGTATCTTCATATATTGAAATGGCCCTCAATATTCTTTGTATTTTTTACAGCATTATACAATATGGAAGTTTTCTTATTTTCTTACAGACTTCTAATAACATCAATTTTTTAGAATTCAAAGCTCAAGAAATTGAAGTTTTTTAATTCCTTGGAATGCATACATATTCTAAAAATCCAGTAACTTGAAACTTAATAAAGTCTAGTATTTTCCGTATTTTTCGTATTGTATTTTATTTTTATTTTTATTTTTTTTTGTTTTCATTATTATTCCATAAAATTGCTTTAGTATTCAAAATTTATTAGATATTTAGAAATTTTGTTGTTTTTTCATGAAATGAGCCTTACATAAATTCACAGTATTTTATTGATTCATGATATTTGTAGTATTTTTCATATTTTTTTACTTATAACGAAATTTAGTAAGTTTTTCTACCTTCTCTATGAATACCTAGTTATCTTGGAAATCCCATGTATATTTCTAGCATCGGATACTCTAAAATCTAAAACTTTATAGATTTTTAGTATCTCAATAAATTCTTCATTGGTGTCAAGCATCACACATATTTTTATAACTTCAAGTTCTTTTTTTATTTTTCCAAAATCAATAAATTGTTTTTAATTTTCTAGTGTATTGATCCATTATTATATAGATTATCAGAATTGGATGCTTTAGAGTAAAAATTTTCATTTAATATTTTTTCCGACAGAATGATGTCTAAGTATATAAGTCGAATTTTCGTGTTTCACAGATTCCTATTTTTTTAGTCCTGTTCATATTATTCAATATTTATGAAATTTAGTAGAATCTTCAAGCATTTTTCCTAATATCTAATATTTTTATAAATTTCCATACAAGTTTTCACGTTTTACAGATTTACAGTATTTCAAACGAATTTTCAGAATACAGTTTTACTTAGATTTTTAGTGTCTCGAACAATTTCTGTTATTTGATTTTTTTTCATATTCCCTAATATTATTGAATTTAAATGATTTTCACTTATTTTCATACAATTTTTTTATCAATATGTAGAACGTAATGTTCTAAGATTCCAATTTCTACAAGTTTTGGAGTTCATAAATGGATAATCAAAATAATCACATCATCATACATTGCGTACATTCGTGCATATTTTATGTACCTTCATTCAAATAAAATCCAAAAAGTTAATTTATACATTCATTTTCTTCTAAAATTTTTTTCTGCAGGTAGGTCAGACATAAAAGTAGCTGAGATTCACTGTGAATTAGTTTAACGATATTCTAAAATATAGATATGAAATATAGGTATATTGTGAACTTTATCTGATTAGAACCTGAATATCCCCGAAAAGTTGTATCTTTCAAAATATTCGTTTATACGTTCACTTTGGCAACGTAATTTAACTTAACAATTTCAATAAGCACAGTTTTTTCATTAGTATAAACTTTTCGTGAAAAAGAATAATAACCACACAGTTACATAATTTTACCGAATGATGATCTTCAGTTCTTAGTTTTCCTTGATTATGAATCACATACCTGAAACAAAAAAAATCAAAATCGGTCAAAAACAAGAATGCCAATGCCCCTTAGATAATCATATCAAAAATTTCAATTTTCGTAATCTAACGATGATATACTTATGCGGAAAAAAATGATAAATTATTTCATGCTCGTATAAAAACATTTCATTTTCCTTGATAGAATTCTATTCATCTTTTATCATTTTTCCATCTCCCTCTCACAAACTAACCACGTGAAAATCAAGTTTTCAAAACACTGCCAATTTTCCCGGTTTGTTTCAAAATGATAAAAGCCACACTCTTTTTCTCGCAGAAAAAGAACATCTGAAATCATCCAATTTCCTTGAAATCCCTGTAAGCACCTTTTTTTCCCTTCATTCCAGCATAATTCGGATGAAAGTCAAGGAGGAAAAGTTGTGAAATGAAATTCAAAAATCTCGAAAAAGATGAGTCGACAAGGGATTTTTCGTAATGACGCCGAAGCGGAAAACATCGCGGAAGAGGATTTCATGGAACGGGAAAAGGTGACAAAGTAGACGTAATGATTTTCGCAATGGAGGCGGCGTAATTGACAATCTGCCACTCTTGGATAATAATTAAGATCATCGCGAGTAACGTAAGGCGCGCGGCGTAATAACATTCTTTATTTTGATCATGTCAAAAGACTAATTATACTTCGTTTAAAGTTTCACTGGCGTCTCGCGTCTAGCGCGAAATTGAACATGGAGGGAAAAATAATGAAGGGTATTAGAGAGTATTTCGAGCGAAATTGTTTTTTCATGAGAAACCTTTCGTATTACGAGAAAGTAATTATAATAGAATTGATGAAATTATCACGTTGGTAGGAATTCGTTTAGCATTATGAGATTTTTTGCTGTTCGAATATTGTCACTTTTTCTATGTCAGAAATAAATTATTTATGGGAGGATTTTTTGCACTTGTTTGATGACAAATAGACGAAGTATGAGTGTTGAAATTAGTCACTTACGTTTTGACTACTTAGGTAGTTGTTTTTGAGTAATTTTACTAACATTAGTAGAATTTCACTATTTGAATATCTCTTTGTACAGACTACAATTTGGCTGAATTTAAACTAATAGAAACAAATTAAAATGAAAAGAAAAAAAAAAAAATTTTAAGGAAATTCTTATTAAAAATATCAAAAAAAGTCCATTATTTTATATTCATGACAGTTACGTTTTTTTTTTACGATTCTCATAAAAGTCACTGTTCGTTATTATTTACTTATTTTTTATAGGTTAGATTTAACTGCAAATATTTCTAGGAACTACTGTTCATATGAAAATCCATAAAATTTTTCGTTTTCTTATTCTAGTGATACTTGAAATCTGTAAAATACTATTTATCTGTAAAAAAACTGTTTGAAACTCATTCATCAATTTCTAGTAGTTAGTGTGTCAATTCATAAAAATACCATGAATGTATGAAAATACAACTGAATAATAATAATAGTAAAAATTGTAAAATATGAAATGAACAGTGTATAACATACATTATATTTTTATGGATATACTTTTCTTAAGAAAGCATGAAAACATTCAAAATCTAGAAATTTTAAATTCTGCAGCATCGAATTTCGAAAATCTCAATTGATATACATACACGTAAGAACACAAAATTGTTTTTGACATATTTGTATAAATAAAGCAGAAACATGAAAAACACTGAAAATATTTGAAATCTGTAGATTATTCAATGTATATGAAGAATGCGGGTATTTTCTAAAATTGAATGAACTTTGAAATCTAAGATAGGTATTGAATATTAGAAATGATTGTAGATGTTTATGAGAATAATACAGAAATCCATTAAAACTTTGTAGATTAAAAAAAAAAATTATTTGCAATCTATAGAGTACTATAAATTTACGAAAATATAATTTTCTCAAAAATGAGTATAGAAATATTAGGAACCATTAGAAATTGGAATTCTAGAAATCTATACATTAGAAATTCGTTAGAATACTGTATTTTGAGAGCATCGCCAAGCGACGGATATTCAAACTAAAGATAAATTCAAACTCATGGCAGCAACACTATGAAATAGTCAGAACCTTCTGAAAACCTCATAAAATGATATTATAAGGTTACCTCAATAAATTCTCATAAATAATTGAAATTTCATCTTATAAAATATTTTTAAACATCATACGAATAAAATCTATGCAAAGAAAAATAAACCTTTGATGAGAAGTTTGAAACCATTTCAAGAACTGTAAACCATTCTAAGGAAGACGCAATTCATTTTCAATATTTCTACATGATAAAATCAAAAAAAATTTTTGCATGGCAACTTTGAATTTTTTCACGCATCAAAATTGACGATAATTCGTCGACGTATTAGCGATTTTTTACGCATGCTTTTAGTATTCTTGAAAAGATATGTGGTTTATTTGTTAGATAACCGTATTTTTTTCGGCGAGTGCTTTTGCTTTTCACTATTGTTTGTGAAAGTAAAAAACGTTATTTTCTCGCAATACAAATCGAGGTTGTAATGTTTTGAAATTACTCGAGGAAGCAATTTTTTATAAATTTTGAGACAAAATTTAAAAGTTTAGCATGTTACCGACGATATCGTTTTTTTTTTTGTTTTTGGAAAAATGTTTGTAAAAACAATAAAATTATCGACCTCTTTAAACACATGATGAAAGTTTGATCATGCACATGATGCATGATGATCCACGTTTATACTTGATAAAAATTACTATAGTTTTTGGGACAATGTGACGTACGCTACTACAGAAAAAATCCTATAACTGCATGGCTTCCTGCTACAATTTGAAGATTGCTTGCAAAAGTTATATGAAATCATCCTATAATTTCTATTTCCAACAATTTACAGTAATCTTTGATAGGAGCGGCTTAGCGGTACCACCGTCCTAAAGTTTATGGTAATTTCTCCAAGAATTTTTTCCTCAGTGTAGGGAGTCGACTATTTCCAAAATAAGACATCAAGACGACGTTCCTTTGAAATCTGCATTTCCTAGCTTGACGACCTCTTAGGACCCCGCGTTTTTTTTACCCAGGAACGTCATTTCCTTTCGCGTACCTCGAGTATTTATTTTGTCGGGAGCTCGTTGAGCGGAGGTAAAAAGGCGCGAGGTAATTGACTAGTCAAAACGAAGAGAGCTGGGAAATGAAAGATGGACAAGCCCGAAGGCAAACGCATGATAATGAGTTGAGGGAAGAAAGGAATGAAGAAGACGGGGTTTTTTGGCGCGTCGCCATCAGAGTGCGGAACAGAATGCACAACTACGCGAAACTCTATTGTACGCGGGGATGTGCACGGCCGGTGGATTAAATATGTAAAATAGCACGAAACCGAGCGTCTAATCGGATTAATGCGCGTCCACGAAACGAGCTCGTCTCACGAGGAAGGCACGAACCACTTCTACTTGAGCTTGAATTTGTTACATGATTGAGTAAAGGATCCAGTGTTGGGAAACTTGAGCGACTATCAACACACGAGATTTCAATTTCACTCGGAATGCCCAAAATCAATGAAATCACGCGATTATACAGGGTAGCTGCTTGTTTGAGATTCACAATTATAATTGTAAGGATAAGATAATGGCTTATTTATGTTTTCATTTTCTTTTGTGGAATTGTATCGAGTCCTATACGCAGTAATTAAATGATTGCCCTAGCGAGGAATTTTTCCGAAGTATGCTTTCCGCCGGGGTTTGGAAAGTAACCTAAAAAAATGCAACGCGTTACGTTACCGTTACAAAGGTGAAAAAAGTAATCCGTTACGTTATCGTTACTTTTAAAGAAATAGTAACTCGTTACCGTTACCACGTTACTTTTTAGAAGAAATTGAATGTAAACAACAAAATCGGAAAACTTAGGCTGTAAAATACAATTTCAACGTACTCGTGATTTTGTTCTATAGATATTGTTTACTTCAGGTACAATAAAAAAAGTTAATCTGAAATATTTCACTCTGAAAAAAAAATCAATCAGATTGTTCAAATTTTTATATTTTTTTCAAGTTTACGAAATTTCTGAATATGGCATTTAATCCCATGTTATCCACAACAAAACATTTGCAAATTTAATAGATTTTTGAAAGAAACTAAATATCTACCCAGATTTTCAGAATTTTGAAATCTTCTTGTACTTTTCAGTATGTATAAAATGTTGCAGGATTTTCTAGAATTTTCATAAATTTCTATTTTTCTGTACATTGATATATGGATTTCAAGAATTTCATGTTCTAGAATTAAAAGTTTGTTGAATTATTGCTATTTGGAAGTATTTTTCGACAAAAAATTTCAGAGGAGATTTTCATTTAATTTGAGTTTTTTTTACTTTTTTTAATTTTTCTACGATTTGAAGAATTGTTCAGTATTTTTGAAATCATTCGTCTTTTTCAGTATGATAGAATATTGCAGAAGTTTCTAGTATTTTAACGTAATTTTAGTATTTTTATAATAATAGTTGTTCTATACATTTCAAGAATTTCGAACTATAGAATTTGAATATAATGAAACATTACGTGTCTTACAGAATTTTCCACGAAACAGTGTCTTGATAGATTTTTACTTATTCGAGTACTTTTTGTATTTCTCAAGTTTTTCTATGATTTCAAGGATCGTTCATTATTTTTACATATTGCTGTATGAATTTCTGAAATTCGAAAGATTTTCAATGTTTTAAATATATGCACGTATTTTTCCAAACGTATTTTCTTTTCGCATTTTTAAATATTTGAAGAATGTTGTAAAATTTTTAGTTTTTTCAGAGATATCTATTTGAATTTCTAAAATGAAATCGAATTGGGGGTTCGAAATTTCTAGAGTATATTTCGATCGATTTTGCAGAAAACAGTTTCTTTATATATTTAAAGGGTCGCTAATATTTTTTGTATTTTTTGCAGAGTTATACAATATGAAAGTTTACTTATTTTCTTACAGACTTCTAATAACATCAATTTTTTAGAATTCAAAGCTCAAGAAATTGAAGTTTTTTGATTCCTTGAAATGCATAAATATTTTAAAAATCCAGTAACTTAAAACTTAATAAAATCTAGTATTTTTCGTATTACATTTTATTTTCATCTTTCTTTTTTGTATTTATTATTATTTCATAAAATTTTCTAGCAGGATCTCTAAATCATACAAATCCTGCTATAGATTTTGCGATCAATAGATTTCAAGTATTTTCATATTTTCACATGCGAATTTCCAAAATTAAACGGTTTGAGTCGCGAAATTTTTTAATAAAAAATAAAAAAGCCTTTTTCTTCGTTAAGATTTTTACACAAATTACGATTATCCCACATAGTTTCATTAAAAATTATTAATAAAGAATTGTGTGTCTCAAAATGAGGAAGTTAAAAATGACCAAGATCTCAGTTTCAGAGCATTTTTTAAAAAGTACAAAATTGTGCTCAAAACTTAGTGGGACAGATAAAAGTAACGTAAAATAACGAGATTTTCGTTACTTGTTACCGAAAAAAAGTGACTCGTTTCCGTTATCGTTACTTGTTAGTTCATGTAACGCGTTACGTTATCGTTACAGTAAAAAATGTAACGTTTTAGAGTAACGCGTTACTTCCAAACCCTGCTTTCCGCCGTGTATACGAGTTCACATACGAAATTTCCATGCGGAGCAATTCGTCCACGCGAAGTGTATTTTTGAATCAATTAACTTTATCGTGATCATAGTTCACCACAGACCAGAAAAGTGCAGTTTAAACAGCATGTAATTGTATGTAACAGTATGTAATTCATTGCCTGAGGTTAAATTCGCCGGATACTTAAGTACGTAATTGTCTTTTATGATTTTCCAGAAGACGGTATCTCTTTTTTGTATTCTCATTGATTTCTACATATGTTGATTTTCAAATTCAATGCCCAAGATGATCATGAAATTCTCGTTTTTTATAGCATACACCACAATTCTTGTTATTCTTTCACAGACTTCATTTTAACTCTTTCCCAAGATTCTGACTCGCCAGTTTTTTTTCACAAAAACTCTATCTCTACTTTTCCAGCAACTGCAAACACTTCAACTCGGAAACTGCGATAAGCGGTTCAAAGGAACTCGTTTACATCAATACAATCTCAAGTACCCAACGCTGACTTCTCCAATCTTGTTAGAAAATTCAATTTCTCGACGTCAAGATCTCGTTTCCAGCATCAAATCTCTATACGCATTTTCCTCGACATCGCATTCACAGCACTTGACTCGATTTTAGCCACAATCTGCGTACGGGATTAATCCCATTCCCAGTGACCCAAATATCCTTATCACAAAAATCTGGAAATATTCATTTCGAAATTGAAAGGATTCGCTTTCGCGTCGAATTCAAATGCTGCTCAAAGTCAAAGGTGAAAAAAACTCGATCAATGCAGAATTCATTAATTTCACGAAGAGTTGCAAACGGTGCTTGGTGTCGCGAAATTAACGAGTTCCGTGGTAAAAACTTTATGGAATATGGCGTTCATTAAAAGTAGTTACAGGTTGTGATTTTGAATTTTAATGACTGGATAACTTCAGTTATTGTTGCATCGAGCTATTGAATACGTAATTTATTCAACGTTCGTCGTACTAATGATTTGAAAATTAATTATTGTAATGAGGCTATGGGAGTTTTAGCTCACAGTTAGGATGGAGGAAAAGTAACGATATATCGGAACATCAAATAACACAGTTCGACAGAATTTAACTTTTGGAAAATTACTGGAAGATTTTTTGGAAAAACTGATTCCTTAGGTCATCAATAAACTATTTCTGAAGAGTTTTTCGTTCGCCGACATCGTTTTCTCCTGTTATTAACAAAAATAAGAAAAAAATTCAAAATGGGATGTATATGTCCGATTTGGAAAAATCGAACATATCATTACATGACATGTCGTTACATGTATAATAGTTACATGAATATTTTTCTGAAGATAATAAACAAATATAGTAAGGTTTTTGGAAGAAACAAATTCAACCAAAATTGTCGTTTCAATTTTTTTATACTTAACAATTTTTTTATCTTTAGGGATACTTAAATCCTGATCACTTTTTTTAAAAAAAACTATCGAAATTCTGGAAATTTATAAAACTTTCATTTCTGGAGCATTTGATTTTGAAAATTGATATTGGAATATTAAAATAAACGAAATTCCTGATAAGAAGACAATTTTACAATATTAAGAAATTCGAAAAATACTGCAAATGCTAGAATTTTTTTAGATTCTTTGAAATGCTGATTTTTAATTTTTTTTTTATCTATAGGAATTCTGAAAATGTATGAAACTTTGAAATTTCAAACTTTGAAATCCAGTAAATCGCATTCTATAAATATTGAAAGATATCTTAACAAACTAGGAAATTCGACAGAATATTTTGAATACAAAAAAGTAAAAAATACAAAAAAAGAAAAAATTTCTGAAAATACACAAAATAACACAAAATTTATAAAACTAGAATAATCATTACATGAAACTCTAAAAATTCTTAAAGTAATCTATTGTATAAGTAAACTGAAAAATCCTTCGAACTCGGAAAACATTAAATAAACTGTAAATTCATGCCCGAAAAATAAAATAAAATACGAAAATTTGAATCAACTTCGAACTAATAGAGTATAAAATTTCAGAAATCTACATAGCAATCTGTTAAAAGACTGAAAATAGTTTAAATTGCATAAACCGTTTCGAAAATCGAAAAATACAAAAACTAAGCACTGGAAATCTAGAATAATACTGTCTCGTGGAAAATTTGTTTTAACATTACAAGCTTCAAATTCTAGAAAATCATGTTCTAGAAATCTTAAGAGATATCTTTAAAATAAGAAGGATATTCAATACAAAAAATACGTGTAAAACTGAAAATCTAAAAAAATTTGATTAACCGAGCATTAAATTGTAGGAATCTCTATAGCAATTGATGTATTAGATACTGAAAAATCCTTCAAATAAAATCAATATACTGAAGAAATACAAGAAAAACTAAAAAAAAAAAATATAATTATATGTGGGTATTATCTCATAAATGCATTTAAATACGAAAAATCAATGAACTTGGAATTCTAGAGCACAAAATCTTCAATATCTATAAAGCCATCTTTATGAAAAAACAGAAATTTAAAGAAATACTAGAAAATCCCACAGAGTTTATATATATTTTGAAACACGTAAAATTATTAAAATACTTAAAATACAGATATTCAAATGGAAGTCTCTGAAGAATGTATGAAATTGTTGAACATTCTTCAAACTTAGAATTTTATCACCTAAAAATTCTACATTCTATGTTGATTCCTGTAAAAATACCAGAAAATTCTTCAAAACGTATGAGCACTACAAAAATACGAAATAAACTAAATTTACAAAATATCCATCGCCGATCTGTTATTTCATTCAAATGAGCCTTTCCTTGCAAATAAATATTCATACGATACATTTCATGATATAATATCGATTACATTGAACAAAACCGAAATGTGTTTTTGTCAACTTTTAATGAACGAAAATGCATTGTTGAAAAATGAGCCAGAATGTTTTATAAGAAGACCATTGCGTCGAGTTGAGGAAAAAAACTTTTTTCATTACATTGAATGCACGTAAGCGGATAAAACTAGCATGAACCTCAGTAATCAAACATTTTTATTCGGCAGGTACATGCACGCGCAACTTCCGTGAACTTATCGCGATGCAGTGGCGGCATGTGCTATTTATTAACGCCGGAAATGGCAACGAGTTGTACATCAATGAGCATGTATCGCGAAAGAAGAAGCCGCTTCTTTGCCGAAACTTGGATTTCGATTGATCCAACTATTGATTCGCGAATCACGAATACGAGCGGTTTTATGGGAGCGGGATGAATGTTTAATCGTGAATTCTCCAGGAATCTACTGTTTTTCAAAATTAATCTTTTCGCATTTGCAGTCATTACTCTCTCAGATCAAATTAGTCGAATTCAACTATTTTATAGTAATTTTTTACTATTTGAGTTAGTAGGAATACAAAGAAATAGTTGAAAATTACTAATTCAAATAGAGAAACCGGCTTACTATTTGAAATAGTAAGAAATGACAAATCAATTAGTAGTTTTTCACCGGAATCATTCGTCAGATGGGACTTATTCTTCAGTAAACGTTGTACGTGTAAGAGACAAAAATTACCAATCCAGTAGTCAATTTATATATATTTTGTTTTGGGATCTAATCCGAAAAAAATTGCGAGGATTTCTTTTTCTCTCGAGTTGATATCTGTCTGACAAAATTTGTTTCATAAAAAAAATAAACAATTTTAATTAACATGTGTATTGATTATTTAGCATTCAAGATAATAAAAAAAAAGTTTCATTGCATTTCAACATGTTCTTCAACCTCAAATTGTAAAACTATCAAAATATCAAATACAAACAATATTTCAAAGTCCAAAATCAGCAATACCGAGAATTTCTCCGAATTATTTAATTCAAATGTTTAATTTTTTGGATTTCGTTTATATTGCTGAAAAAAGATATCGATCGAGCATATTTCATTGATCAACAAAAATATACATAGTCTGTGACAATTTACGTTGACGATCACCTTGAACCAAACAATTTTATCAATATGAAATTCCATATTTACCTTCTTTTCACCTGCGAGTTATCCTCTTCACTTATGAAAATTAACACCAATTTAGCTTTTTTTCCGCGGATAATAAACAATAATGCATATCTCCGCTAAATGTAGTGCATCCACAGAGTCACTTAGTGCCGAAATATAACTCATCAAATAATCAGAGACGACTATTAGATTAGTAAACAAATTTTGACTAAGAAAATAGTAAAATAGCGTGACTATGAAATAGTGAAAATGCACGACTACTTTGAATTAGTGAAGAATTCAAGTATTTCGATATCAAATTTTACTGATTACATAGTCAAATCTACAAAAATGACTATTTCGTTCGTAACAACACGTGTTACTATTTCAAATAGTAAAAATTTGACTAATTTGATCTGAGAGAGTGTGGATGATAAAAAGTTACACCTATAAACAATACCAATACAAGTTACAACAAAATGCATGACAATGTTAGCAGTGTATATTTAATAGAAAAAGTAAACATTATCAAAACGTAGGATTACGTAGAAAATATGTATCAGAAAAATTGTTGCAACCCGTTGAATAATCAAAAAAATAAAAATCTATGAAAATATCAAAAATTTACTAAACTTTAAATCTTAGATGATCAAATTCTAGAAATCTATATGAAATCCATGTAAAAGTATTTAAAATCTTTTGATTCATACAAATTCAAAAATAATGATAAAGTGTGTATATTATAAAGTTATGTGCTGAACAGTGCCGATCGAACACGATCGAACAGTGACGAAATATAACTCATCTAATAGTCAGAGACGACTATTAGATTAGTAAAAAAATTTTGACTAAGAAAATAGTAAAATAGCGTGACTATGAAATAGTGAAAATGCACGACTACTTTGAATTAGTGAAAAATTCAAGTATTTCGATATCAAATTTTACTAATTACATAGTCAAATCTACAAAAATGACTATTTCGTTCGTAACAACACGTGTTACTATTTCAAATAGTAAAAATTTGACTAATTTGATCTGAGGTACAGTCCACGCAACAATCAGTAGTAATTTTGTATTTCATGACTAATAAATGACTTTCAATCGTTCGAAGTTATTTTTCACTATTGGGAAGTTTTAAAGCAGTAAAATGATACCTAAAATCCTATGTCACAGGGGCGTGACACTATGTTTTGAAAATCGATTTTTAAGGGGTTACACCACTGTAGTATTTTCAAAAAATTCAATTTTTTTCGGCTTGAAATGTGCTTTAGGGTCTTACAAAAAATATATTAAAAGATGGAAGGTGTCAAAAATGTTTGAATGCCCAGATTTAAAGCCCGAAAGATACAATTTTTACATGGAGATAGACGCAGAGCGCATGAAGATAGCAGAGCGATCGTTAAGTGAAGGCGCAAAACAGGCTCGAATAAATTTGAAAAACATAAGATTGGCCAAACGAGAAAAAGACGTCGACGCAGAAGGACAATTGTATGGTTCGGGCATTGCAGATCGATAAAAAAAAAAAGAATTTTACAGTACTAAAAACTTTGAACGCGTTTTTCTCAAAACCACTTTTTTCAAACTGGCCGGAAACATATCTCGTACAAATTTTTATCGATCGATTTGAAATTTTTGACATCATATTCAGAATCGTTTTCCCTAGATCCGTACGAAGGTTTTTTTTAATTTTGCATACTTTTTTTTTATAAACAATATAGTGACGATTTCGAACAAGAGATTGCATGTTTTTCGTTCAGAGGCACGCCATTTTGCGGAAAATCAATATATCAAAAAAATCCTCCGCGCGGATCTTGCTATTGTTCTATAGATTCGAAAAAATTTTGGTTTTTGATTCCAGATCAAAAATTGCGGATCTCAACTGTTTCCTGTTTCAATAATTTACAGATGGTTTGACAAATTTTTCACCAGAAGTGACAGATAAAATAAAAAGACAGAAATATCGATCAATCCTGCAAGTTTGATTGCATAATAATAAATTATTTGTAGAAAAAAATTTTTTTGATTTCCGGGTCAAATTTTCTACCTTTTTTCAATATGTCGATGTTTGATTGTTAGACTTTATCAAGACCTGTTTAGCATGAAAGATAATTTCTATAACAATAGTTTCATTAAATCTAAACTGTCTACGAAAGTAAAATTCTTATATCTTATAAATAAATCAATAAATTTTTCTGACTAGCGGTTATGTAGAGATGGAAATAGAAAAGAAAATATCGATATCAGGTCATCCGATATATTGGAATCATATGAAGTTCAATTTCGATGTTTCAGAAAGACGATATGAATATGCCGATCTATCACGGAAATTTTTATGAATTTTTTAGAAAACAGTTTGTTCCTAAATTTATGGAATTCGAGGTATTTGTTGTATTTTTTTGATACTGATAAAATTTGAAGAACTTCCTGGTTTTTGACTGATTATTGATATCTACAATTAAATCTTATCAAAGTTGAAACAATTTTTACAATTTTAGAGATTTTAAAAAGATTTTATTTTATTACTTGCATATTGTGCATCTAAAAAATTAGTCGCATTTTTGAGTATTTTCAAAATTCTGTTATGTCTCTATGAAAATTACTAAGTATATAGATTTCTGGAATTTCGTTTTCTAGAATTCCAAACTCATTTGATTTTTTGTTATCTAATGGATTTTCCAAACTACATTTTCGGAGATTCTTACTTCATTCAAAATTTTTAGTATTTATTCAGTATTTATACGATTTGTAGGATTTCTTGGTACACTCACGAATTGCTTTAAAATTTCTAGAATAGGATGCTCTATTTATTGAAGTTTGATGAATTTTCATTTTACATGTATTTTCCTTGAAATTTTTTCTATCTGTTAGCATTAAAAAATTTTCTTTGCTTCCTTTGTTTTTTTAAAGATCTCTCTTAAGATTTTCAAAATGCCATGAACTGAAATAGTTTAAAATTTGAAATATTAAAAAGGTTTCGATAAAATTTGACAAAAAAGTATGGTTTTAGATTTCCAGTGCATACTTTTAGTATTTTGTGTGTGTTTTTTTTTAAATACGATTTGAAAGACGTACTTTACTAGATTTTTTGTTAATTTCTGAAAGTCAATGCTCCGTAAATCAAATATTTCATTGATTTTCAAAGATTTATTTAAATTTTAAATGTAACATTTATCTTTTATAAATTAAGAAAATGCTAGTGTTCTCATTATTTTTTGTATTATTTAAATTTCGTCAGATTTTCTGACAGATCTTAGAATATTCATCACTTTTATGAATTTATGTATAGATATCTGAAATTCAATGCTGCGTAAAAGAAAGTTATAATAATTTCCAGAATACAATAAATTTTGATAATATGAAACCAACATTAATAAATAATAAAAATTCAAGTCTTTTTGGTATTATTCGTATTTATCGAATTTCATAAGGTTTTCTAGCAGATCTGGAAACATGGTTTATCTTTATAAATTTCTGTATAGATTCAAATAATAAAAAGTTTTAAAAATAAATGTTACAAAAATTTCGAGAGTATAAATAATTATTTTTTGAAAATTTAAATTAGGATTTACATACCAAAAAAAAATGTTACAGTTTTTCATTCATTTCGTGTTCTTTGATATTTACTGAATTTCGGAGGACTATTTATTATTTCGAAAAATAATCATTGTTTCCATATTTTCAGATATACCTTACTTTTTTAAAATTAAATGCTTCAGGAATTCAATTTCTATTTATTTCCAGAATCTTGAAGGATTATTTAAAAAAATCACGAAGCATTTGGTTGTGTATGAAAATTAGAATATCTTTCCTTTGCTTATCATTTACTTGATTTCTTTATTAATTTTTGGATGTTAAAATATTTTTTATACTGTCTATAAATATTTATTAGTGTACGTAATATTTTCAGATAGACATTTTCAAAATCAAATACTCCATGAATATGAGTCCTATAAATTTCTACAATCTTGATTGATTTTTGAAAAAAACTATTTAGCATTTGTTTATTGATAAAATTTGAATTTTTTTTCTTTGTTTTTTATTTATTGAATTTCTCAATAAATTGGTGGATACCTAAAGATTTTTTATCGTATCTAGAAATATTCATGATTTTTATATTTTCAGGCATACTTTTTCAAAGTTATATGCTCCAGAAATCCAAGTCTGCACAATCTAGATGAATTATTAAAAAAAAGTTATTTAGCATTCAGTTATTCATGAAAATTTAATATCTTTTCTATGTTCCTCATGAATTGATTATTTCATTTATTTGTTATAACAATGCACTGGCATAAGCCCTTTTAATATATAAAAGAAATAAAAAATATTGCAACATATGAATAGCTAATGAAACGCAGTAAAAAATGTACAAACAAGACGGAGATAAATATAGTAATAGTATGCAGTACATAACGCAAAAAATCATTCCATAACACTGTGAACGATTACAATAAAAAAAATCAACGCGACGATATCAGACCATAGATGAGTGAAATATGACAAAAAAAAAAAAAAAAAAAAAAAAACAGGAGACAAATGGAATCATAATAAACGCCTTATCACTGATATGAAAGAATCCAAACTGCCATCAAAAAAGTCAATTCCATGTGCTATTCCGTAATTACTGAATTTCGTAAAATATACTTGGAGATTTCAAGATTTGCAGTATTTTCATAGATTTCTACGTAGATATGTAGAATTCAATGCTCTAGAGTCTAAAGCTCCATAGATTTTAAGTGTCTTTAAAAAAAGTTCACAGAAGGGTTCCATAGATCGAAATTGAAGAGAAGTCACGCTTGAAACACCCAATAACGTGCGTATCATGTTCTGTATCATTTGTTTCAACTGGTATGTTTTTTATATATTTAAAATATTGTACAGTCATGAACTATATAACACAAGAGCTTTTTACTCGACAAGGGCCAAAATAATAGAATCTAGAATAGAAATTAGAAAAAATTCGTAACAAATAATAAAAGTCAGTAAATGCCGATCGATATCGGTTCTTGCTGTCAATTATAAATAATTGTTTTTCACCGCTGTAAATTTTGGAAATGCACGACATAATTGTTCAAAATGCCAACAATATCCTTGAATTTTATTCTTCCTCGCACGGCATCGTTCTCTTTTCAAGAAATAATTGACGTAAATACTTCGATAAACATGCATAATTGCAAGAAAAAAAAGCGAAGAACGCTGGGCATTAGAATAATAGCTTGAAAACAACGCCTCGATCATCCAATCTATAACTCGCTTGTGCAAGACCGACGCATCGTGCATCTTTCCAGGAAACGAAGCGAGATAAGAGAGATGATATTCGTGAGGATCATGAAAAGAAGCTTGAGCAAGTTCCCCTCGAATCCTGAATACCTGATCGACGATTTCAGAAAACTTTTACGTCGATTGCGAAAACATGAAAATGTCGGTTTTGCGAGATGTCTCTAGAAAGTTGTCTCGTCCAGCTTCTTCTTCAAGCCACGAAACAGGAATCCAAATGGATCGGACTTTTTTCAAGTCTCTATGAAAATCCAAACTTACTACTTTACAACTTGGCTTCAATTTTTTCAACAAACGTTCGAACATTCAAAGAATAAAATGCGAAATTTTAACGAAGGGCGGAATAAGATTCATGTCTAATGATGTATGGAATTCCTGAGTTATTCTCAATTTTAATGAATAATTAGAATTCATCGGTTTTCTATTGCTACTCAACAAATGAAAATAAATCTCTGTCATGTGAAAACAGAAAACGTGCCTCCATGAAAACGCGTCGTTATCCAAGTCATCAAACATTCATGATTCAAACCGTTCGCTACCAAAGAAATCCGAATCCTTGCACTGATCGATGATAGATGATCATACAAATTGAATCTAACGAGCGTTTTCTCGCATTTGCATTTCCTGGTCTGATCCACGTTCATCGCCATAAAAAGATTACATCCCGATTATACAGTATCCTTACATTGTCGAGTTTTATGAAGAAGCGTTTTCCCCTCTCAAAGCCTGTCATAAAACATTCTTCCTGTTCTTTCTTTAGGAGCTTCGCTGGCAATAGCATTTTGCGATAACTCGCCAACTTTGAGTTGTTATTTACACGTAATTTTTTCGTTTACGTAAAATTCAAAGAGGTAACGACATGAAAATTACAGTGTCATGTAGTAGTATGAAGTTAAATTGAAAAATTTTTTATAATAATGAGTAATATTATGGTAGTTACAATATACGTTACAAATATGATGTAAAAAACATACATCATATTTGCAACAAGTAATATTTTAAATGCTGTAAAAAATAAATACCATGCTTATTGATATAATTATTATTAAATAACATTCCTAAAGTAATTTTCATATTATGTAAGTGCATGATTAATGTTATCTTATGCTCTTTTTGTTCGACTTACTAAAATTTTTAGTAGGTTGACTAAAAAAACTAGTTGAATTTTACTAAAAGCTTGATGTTTCAAGGAATGAATATTTTAGCAAATGTCTAAATATGTGAAATATCGTTTGATTTTTTACTATAAAACAGCAATGAATTAGTATCATTTGAATAATATTTAGGTAATCAATAATTGCAGTGATAAATATTTATTTGATGAACAGTAACTATTTACTGAAGTAGTAGTAAAAATTGACTTTTTCATTGGTTGAACTATACTTATATTTTAGTCATAATGCCCAAATAAGACTAGTCAAAACCTACTTTACCAAAGTTTAAAGATAGTTGTTCACTTTTTTCTTCAATCAAATATTACTAATTTCATCAGTGACCCATATCACTAATTCAATTAGTAGATTTTTACTAAAACTTTAGTTGCTTCTTACTCACTTTTTCAATTAGTGAAATTCTACTATCAACTAGTGGTTTTTTACCAATTCAAACTAAAAGAGTGAGTCATGAAATTTTGTGTTAATATGACGTAATGAATGTGATATAAAAATCATAGAATGACTGTATATTTGATAAAACAAACAAAACATTTATGTAATATTTTTATTATTATTGTAAAAATGTTAATTAATATGAAAATATAATATGTAAATATACTGTACTATTGCATTACGCTCGCTGGGATAAAAATTATAAATTTCCCCATATATATAAATGGAAAATTTCCCATACTTTCTATTTTTCAATAGATGTTCGGAAATTTACTATGAGCCAAGGTACTTTTACAACTTGCAATCATGAAATTAGTACAGTATAATGGGATTTCAAGTCTATGGTGATTTTTCCATAGTAATCCATATTTTTCTCATTAATGTTACTAAATTTTCTAGATTAGTAAATTTTCTATTGCATTACTTAACTTGCTATTAAATTCTAAAATATTTCCATCATTACATGAGGAAAATTTGATGAAAAAATGGAAAATTTCCTCTTGCCAACTATGGGAATTTTTTTATACTTTCCATTTTCACATACATTGTCAGAAATGAATGTTTTGTTATGATTTTTCTCCATTTTCAATAGTAAATTTTTAGAAAAGTCAGCAAATTGAAAATTTCAAATATAAGACGTGGAATTTTCTTCAACAATATTTGCGAATTCGCTACGTAAGTATATGGGAACTATTTGACTTGCAATTATTGAAATTCCCAGTTATTGATAGAATATGTCTATTTCGATCTGCGGCAAATTATGCAAAAATAAAAGGAATAACTTTCGATCCGAAAACCTTAAAAAATTTACCATTTTATTCATCTTTCAATACAATGTCATAAGTTTCCCATTAGCAATGGTTTTTCTTTCATTTAAAAAAGTTAGTTTGTAGAAAAGTCAAGTGAATGAGAGATTTCTTATAAAAGATGCTATTTTCTCAATATATATTTGCAAATTTGCTGGATGAGTATGTAAGAAATATTCTATTGATGCATTGTAATTGTCATCCATATATATCACGAACGTAAAAATTCCAAGAAGATTTTCATTTCATTTGATTTTTTTTACTTTTTTTAATTTTTCTACGATTTGAAGAATTGTTCAGTATTTTTGAAATCATTCGTCTTTTTCAGTAGGAAAGAATATTGCACTATTTTCTTGTATTTTAACATAACTTAAGTATTTTTATAATAATTATTGTTCCATACATTTCCAGATTTCCGAACTCTAGAATTTGAATATAATAAAACATTACGTGTTTTACAGGATTTTCCACAAAACAGTGTCTCGATAGATTTTTACGTATTCAAGTACTTTTCGTATTTCTCAAGTTTTCTTATGATTTCAAGGATCGTTCATTTTTTTTATATATTGCTGTATGAATTTCTGGAATTCGAAAGATTTTCAATGTTTTCTATATATGCACGTATTTTTCCGAACGTATTTTCTTTTCGCATTTTTAAATATTTGAAGAATATTGTGAAATTTTTAGTTTTTTTAATGATATCTGTTTAAATTTCTAGAATGAAATAAAATTAGAGGTTTGAAATTTCTGGAGTATATTTCGATCGATTTTGCAGAAAACAGTTTCTTTATATATTTAAAGGGCCCTCAATATTTTTTGCATTTTTACAGAGTTATATAGTATAAAAGTTTTCTTATCTTCTTATAGACTTCTATTGACATCAATTTTTTAGAATTTAAAGCTCAAGAAATTAAAGTTTTTCGATTCCTTGAATCGCATAAATATTTTAAAAATCAAGCAACTTAAAACTTAATAAAATCTAGTATTTTTCGTATAACATTTTATTTTTATCTTTCTTTTTTGTATTTATTATTATTTCATGAAATTTTCCAGCAGGATCTCTTAATCATACAAATCCTGCTATAGATTTTGCGATCTATAGATTTTAAGTATTTTTATATCTTTTCATGCGAATTTCTAAAATTGAACGCTTTGAGTCGTGAAAGTTTTTGATCAAAAATAAAAAAGTCTTTTTCTTCGTCAAGATTTTTACACAAAATACGATTATCCCAAATAGTTTCAAAAAAAATTATTAATAAAGAATTGTAAGTCTCAAAATGAGGAAGTTAAAAATTACCAAGATCTCAATTTCGGAACATTTTTAAAAAATGTACTAAATTATGCTTAAAACCTAATGGGACATGTAAAAGTAACGTAAAATAACGAGATTTTCCTTACTCGTTACCGAAAGAAAGTGACTCGTTCCCGTTATCGTTACTTGTTAATTAATGTAACGCGTTACGTTATCGTTACAGTAAAAAATGTAACGTTTTAGAGTAACGCGTTACTTGTAACGCGTTACTTCCAAACCCTGCTATTGGGTAATTTTCGTATTTTTTATCACTCTAAATCTTAGAAAAGCGAATACATTTGATCAGTTACTAAAGATCTAATGAAATTATCTGTTTCGGAATAATTGACATACATACGTTTAAATCGTGAATTTGGATCAAAAATCTACATTGACTGCATTTTTAAAAAGATGTAATTTGATGCAAAATTAGAGCCAGGTAAATGTCTCTATTATTGTCTTATCCCCTTTTTTCACCCATTAAATTAGCGAATATAGGCAAATGCAAAAACAAAAAAATACTGGTCGATTATGAATTAAAGCTATGAACAAAATTCCTATAGTTAGTATTGCAGAATTTTCTAGTATTTTAATATAACTTTAGTTTTTTTATACTTATAATTGTTTTATACATTTCAAGAATTACGAACTCGGGAAATTGAATGTAATAAAACATTACGTGTTTTACAGGATTTTCCACGAAACAGTGTCTCGATGGATTTTTACTTATTCAAGTATTTTTTATATTTCTCAAGTTTTTCTATGATTTCAAGGATCCTTCATTATTTTTATATATTGCTGTATGAATTTCTGGAATTCGAAAGATTTTTAATGTTTTATATTATGCATGACGCATTTTTCCCAACGTGTTTTCTTTCTGCATTTTTAAATATTTGAAGAATTTTGTGAAATTTTGAGTTTTTTTACAGATATCTATTCAAATTTCTAGAATGAAATAAAATTGGAGGTTCTAAATTTCTGGAGTATATTTCGATTGCTTTTGCAGAAAACAGTTTCTTTATATATTCAAAGGGTCCTCAATATTTTTCGTATTTTTTACAGAGGTATACAATATGAAAGTTTTCTTATCTTCTTATAGGCTTCTATTAACATAAACTTTTTCGAATTCTAAGCTCAAGGATTTGAAGTTTTTTGATTCCTTGAATTGCATAAATGTTTCAAAAATCAAGTAACTTACAACCTAATAAAATCCAGTATTTTTCGTATTTTATTTTTCGTATTCATTATTATTCCATAAAATTTTCCAGCAGGATCTCTAAATCGTACAAATCCTGCTATAGATTTTGCGATCTATAAATTTCAAGTATTTCCATATCTTTCCATGCGAATTTCGAAAATTCAACGTTTTGAGTCGTGATAATTTTTAATAAAAAATCAAAAAGTATGAAAAAAAAGTGACTCGTTCCCGTTATCGTTACTTGTTAATGAATGCAACGCGTTACGTTATCGTTACAGTCAAAAATGTAACGTTTTAGAGTAACGCGTTGCTTGTAACGCGTTACTTCCAAACCCTGAAGAGTCCGTTCCCAGAGCCCGGGAATAAAAGTTCTTGATTTTTCCGTCGCTCTCGAGCTTGGCAAAGAACATCGTTTTGCCGTGAATTGACGCGTTGAGCTCGTCTAATTTCCATGGGCTTCGCGCGACTTTCTTCCTCGCATTTTCTTCGTTTTCAATTTCATCCGGAATCCCGTCGGACTAGCGCGATCGCGCGATATATCCCCCGGGCTCTCGCATTCGACTTCCTCCCGTGGAGGATTCCCTTAACCTTTCGCCGCCGAGTGCTCGCGGCGTTATTCATAAATGCGCGCATGCACGTTTCGATATGCGCATTCCTGCGGTCACCAGTTGACAGAGACCACCGCAAGGTCAGCATTTCATTACGACCTTTTTTCGCGTCACGTATCCCGGCGATTAGCGGTTGCTGTATATCGGTATCAGGAATTTCTCTATTAAATTTAAGAGACTGTCTTCGAAGCAGATTTCCCATACTGCTCTATTGAATTTTCTATTGAAGTTCTGGACGCAACTATGAAAAAAATAGACACTGTCTATGGAAAGTATCAACTTTCTATGAAATCGAAGTGTTTATTTATTATAAAGCAGGCATTAAAATCATTTTACCTTTCAATGATTTCTCATTGTAAATGTGTATTCAAATTTTTTCAAATTCAAGTGGATTTTCACATAATACATTTTTTTTTGGAGCAAATTTTCTCCAACTTATCAACAGCTATTTGTTGAAATAAAAAATAAATATTGTATGGAAAATAAATTGTATAACAAAAATTATATTGCATACTTGATAATATGCAAAAGATATTTTAAAATATTCTAACATGTAGTGTCTTGAAAAAAAGTTTATAATAATAAAATATATTGAAATTAATATGTCTTATATGAAAACAATGAATTTTATAGTAATTTCTTTCACGATTTTAAGAGAAAGTCTGTAAAAAATGTATAAAATTTCAAATTTTTTTAGCCAGTTTATAATATACCTGCATTTTTCGTACTCGTTCCTTTTTTAGAAAATAAATTCCTAATGGCATGTGAACATCAGGGTGATAAGAAAAGAATTTTGGAAATTATTGTGCGATGCATCGAAATCTTAAAAGCATCGGAAAAAAAATTTTTCCTCAATTTGAGCGAAATCGGTGATGTTTTAGACGTAGCTCAAAGCAATTGTTTATTTTCGACGAATCGCGAATCTGAAATACATCACTTACGAACAATATCGTTCATTCTTACAAATTTTAAGATAAAAGTCTGAAATTTCGCAAATACAATATTATTGTAATTTTTACAATAATACTGCAATTTTTACGATATCATTGTAGTTTTTATAGAATTATTGTAAAACCTGCAATATTTATTTTACTAATTACAATACTATACAGTAAAACCGCTATTAATGTACAAATTACAATATGTATGCCAGTTTTTACTGTATGATTTCGGACAATGTAAAATCTTAAAATGCAAAGTTCACTATACAAACTGTAATTTTTACCATACATGGCGAATTATCTAGCTTTTTCGAAAACTGTATTATATTGCAATATGATGCACTAGAAAGCTTGAAAGTATACAAAAATATTGCAAAAAGAACCTATACAGATCTGCATACTAAAAAAGCTGTATGGAATTTTCAATAATCTGGATTAATAGGAATTACAATATGATATTGCAAAAAGTACAAGAAGTATAGTAGAAAACGAAATATGTAGAGGATTTTTTACAACAAAATATATCTATAACTACAATTTCATTTGACAATATTTACAATATGTTATTTTAAAAATTGATATATTATCTAGCAAAAAGTACAATATGTCAGAGTGATTCTCGTTCACTATACAGTATTGTAATAATTACTATATTTTTTTCTAAGTGTTTGAACACCTCAAAATCAAGTTTTGCGAAGATGAATTCAAAAACATTCGTTAGATAATTATTATTTAATCATAAATTATTAAACATTGTTGAGGTTATAAATTTTGGGCGCAAGCGTTTTGGTTATTGAAAAAATCGCAATAACTTCCCATTTGTAAATGTAAATAATATTACCCTATCATATTTTGAGTGTCCCTATTATAACCATACTTTCGGTACTATTACAAGAGATTTAAAATCATCATAAGTTTAGTTTTTCAAAATTTGTATGCTGCAGACTTTTTCACATTTTCATGAAAAACTTCTCGTGGTAGAAAAGAAGTACTTGAGGAAATTGAAATTTTTCGAAACTATGGAGTATATTTATTGTTTCAAATAAATATGCAATCATGGTAGGTACTAAAAAAATTACACATATGTATTGTAAAATTAAAATTGTCATAAAATTCAGAAAAATGATTATATAAATACACAAGAATATTATATTTATCGATGAATATGAGAGTAAGTGTGAAGATATTGAAAATTCTAAGTATATTATGAATATTTCGGACAACTATGTGAATTATAGAAATTTCATATGAAATCATTGAAAAAAAAAAAAAAAAAAAAAAAACAGTTTCAGTTAAGTCAACCGTCAAAATAGTAAAATAAAATGAAATTGTCGAATATTAAAAAGCTGTCTGAATTATCACGATTTCCAAAAATTGCCTACAGTGTCGAAACCCACAAAAATTTCGAAAATGTGTGAATTTTAATCGACTGTCGAAATTACCCTAGTAACAATAAAATTGACATGAGTACTGAAAAGTAAGTAAAAAATTGTAAATTTTTCCAGATTATAAAAAATTATTGAATGAATGTATAAGACAATTATGGAATTTGTTTTATTGTTATTCTTAATCATCAAAATTTAAAGAACATTCTGATTAGTTGATATTTCGTAAATCTTTTTCGTTGTCGAAGTTACTTAAAAATAGTATATACTTACACCATTAAAATCTGAAAAATTGTCCATGTATTAAAAATTTTTGATAATTTTGAGGATTTTTATGTTTTTTATGCTTTCAATGTCAGAAAAACTGAATATTTTAGACGTTTCGGATAAATAAAAAAAAAAGAAATTCTGAACCTTAAGAAATTGAAAAAATCAACAACATAACAAACTATTTTTCATTGTAAAATTTCAAAAAATTGTCGGAATCGTAAAAAAGGTAAAGGAAGTAGGAAACAATGTGGATTACATTTCTTCAAAATTTTGAAAATCCAGAATAAACCAATTGTTATTTTGAAAAAAAAAAAATAATAATTTTTTTTGATTAATTAAAAAAAACTCGTGAGCAACGGGGAAATTCGAAAAAACCGTTAAAAATTGTCAAAGTAGCCAAGTACTTGAAAATTGCAATTATGAAATAAGATTCATAATTGTGCGCATGAAAAAAGTTGAAATAGTTCCAATTTCCAATATTTTCTAAACATTTGAAACATTCAAGAAAAAAAAAAAAAAATAAATCAATTGTGTAAATCACAAACACCTGCCGAAATTAAGAAAAAACTTTCGAATTTCTTAAAAAACGGTCAGAATGTCTTAAAATAATATTTCTCTTAGAAAATTATTATAGACTGACAGAGATAAAATTCTGACAGAGCGACTCAAAATTCTGACGAATGTGTACGAAAATAAATCTTTAAGATATACAAAAAGCCTTACCAAAACATTTTCCATTGAAAAATAAATTTTTTAGCATCGTTCTTAACTATAAACGTTTAAAAATTATAGTTCAAAATGAATTTATTGATAAAAATTAGATTTTTCGACGTTGAGTCAAATAAGGCAATATTTGAAAGACATGCATTTTCCTGTGTACCTGATAAGAAAAAGAACACATTTGCGATATTATAATCCTTTCAACGCTCATCCAAATAACACGGGAAATAAGGCAGTTTTCAAGATTAATAGCAATCAAAAGATTTTAATTTTGCCACTTACGAAACGAAATTTCATTGTTTTTGCAGGCCGCAGCGGATGCGTTTTCGCAACGTGGTACTCGAGAAACTAAAAAAATGGCATTCTTGCTACTTATTTTGTTTTATTTTGACATTATGTACATTTATTTTATTGATCGAGGTATAGGAAATTTGATATTCTAATAACTATAGGAATTTTGTTAATAGCTTTAATTCATGATCGATCAGTATTTTTTTGTTTTTGCATTTGCCTATATTCGCTAATTTAATGGGTGAAAAAAGGGGATAAGACAATAATAGGGACATCTAACTGGCTTTGGTTTTGCATCAATCAAATTACATCTTTTTAAAAATGCAGTCAATGTAGATTTTTGATCCAAATTCACGATTTAAACGTATGTATGTCAATCATTCCGAAACAGATAATTTCATTGCATCTTTAGTAACTGATCAAATGTATTCGCTTTTCTAAAATTTGAAGTGATAAAAAATACGAAAATTACCCAATAGCAGGGTTGGAAGTAACGCGTTACAAGTAACGATAACGGGAACGAGTCACTTTCTTTCGGTAACGAGTAACGAAAATCTCGTTATTTTACGTTACTTTTACATGTCCCATTAGGTTATAAGCACAATTTAGTACTTTTTGAAAAATGTTCTGAAACTGAGATCTTGGTAATTTTGAACTTCCTCATTTTGAGACATAATATTCTTTATCAATAATTTTTATTAAAACAATGTGAGATAATCGTAATTTGTGTAAAAATCTTGACGTAGAAAAAGGCTTTTTTATTTTTGATTGAAAACTTTCGCGACTCAAAGCGTTGAATTTTAGAAATTCGTATGTAAAAATATGAAAATACTTGAAATCTATAGATCGCAAAATCTATAGCAGGATTTGTATGATTTAGAGATCCTGCTAAAAAATTTTATGGAATAATAATGAATACAAAAAAAAATAACAATAAAAATAAAATACAATACCAATAAAATACGAAAAATACTAGACATTATTAAGTTTTGAGTTACTTGATTTTCAAAATATTTATGCAATGCAAGGAATCAAAAAACTTCAATTTCTTGAGCTTTGAATTCTAAAAAATTTATGTGAATAGAAGTCTATAAGAAGATAAGAAAACTTTTATACTGTATAACTCTGTGAAAAAAAAACAAAGAATATTGAGGGCCCCTTAAATACATGAAGAAACTGTTTTCTGCGAAAGCAATCGAAATATACTTCAGAAATTCAAAACCGTCAATTTCATTTCATTCTAGAAATTTGAATGGATATCTGTAAAAAAACTAAAAATTTCACAACATTCTTCAAATATTCAAAAATGCAGAAAGAAAACACGTTGGGAAAAATGCGTCATATGTAATATAAAACATTGAAAATCTTTCGAATTCCAGAAATTCATACAGCAATATATAAAAATAATGAAGGATCCTTGAAATCATAGAAAAACTTGAGAAATATAAAAAGTATTCGAATAAGTGAAAATCTATCAAGACACTGTTTCGTGGAGAATTCTGTAAAACACGTAATGTTTCATCATATTCAAATTATAGAGTTCGAAATTCTTGAAATGTATAGAACAACCATTGTTATAAAAATACTAATATTTTGTTAAAATACTAAGAAATTCTGCAATATTCAATCATACTGAAAAATACGAATGGTTTTAAAAATACTGAACAATTCTTTAAATCGTAGAAAAATTAAAAAAGGTAAAAAAAATCAAATGAAATGAAAATCTTGACATTTTTTGACGAAAAATCCTTTCAAATACCAATAATTCGATAAACTTTTAATTCTAGAGTATGAAATTCTTGAAATCTGTATACTAATGTAGAGAAAAATAGTAATGTATAAAAATTCCAGAAAATCCTGCAACATTTTATGCATACTGTAAAGTACAGAAAGATTTCAAAATTCTGAAAATCTGAATAGGCGTTGGTTTCTTTCAAAAATCTATTAAATTTGCAAATATTCTCTTGTGGATAACATTGAATCAAATGTCATATTCAGAAATTTCGTCAACTTGAAAAAAATATAATAATTTGAACAAGCTGATCGATTGTTTTCTCAGCGCAAAATATTTCAGATTACCGTTTTTTGTTTTATCTGAAATAAACAATGTCTATAGAACAAAAGAACAAGTACGTTGAAATTGTATTTTTCAGCTTCAGTTTTTCGATTTTGTTATTTACATTCAATTTCTTCCAAAAAGTAACGTGAAAGTAACGGAACGCTACCTTTTTTAAGTGGTGACGGTAACGAGTTAGTATTTCTTTTTAAGTAACGATAACGTAACGGATTACTTTTTTCACCTTTGTCACGGTAACGTAACGTGTTACATTTTTTTCGCTAACTTTTCAAACCCCGCCCGATAGCACCAAAATTCATTGAAAAAATGCTTCATGTACCCAGGAAGAGTGCAAATTTTCGAGACTTGCAGTCATTTCTCGAGATTCTATTCAAATCTCAGTATTCACTGAAATCTTTCCATGACTCTAAACAATTGGCTCGAGAATCTCACACTTCCTGAACGGCCAAAATGTGGGATGTAAGAGAACGTGACAGCAATTTGCAAATTGGCGTCGCACAAGTCCGGGCCTTGTTGTTTTGAAAACTCGGCTTTCATAGCGCGAGAATATGCACGCGTTATGATCGGCATTACTTGACGATCCGAGATCGAGTTGTGTTCTCCAGTACAAGCCGCGATTTCTCTTCGCGATCTATTGCATTTTTGTCATGTCAAGGAAGTCTCATATCAGTTTCTCATAGGAAAGTTGAGGATGCGAATATTGTATACATCAGCATTTGTGTGGAGTGGAAGTGGAGTGAATAAGCAACAATTTTCGAATGGTAGAAAAATTCAAGAAAGAAACGTTGGGATGTTGCGTTTTCATCGGGGATACGATTTTTTTGATACTGTTTCAGGGACGTTCGAATTGCACGTGGAATCGCAATAGAAAAATACAACGAATTGGTATGTACTTGAAATGTATGGAGATGTCTTGATTCTTGACTTCAAATGTATAGAAATTTCAATTGACATTTTCCGGAATTTTAAGGAGCTAGAACCCCCCTCCCTAACGAGATCTTTCAAACGATTTCGATAAAATGCTTCTATTACTGATATTCACGTTTTGATATACATTTTGATATCTTGCATTGCATGATATTTTTCAGGAAACACCGTCTGAATAGATTTTTATTTCTTTTTGGTATTTTTCGTATATATCTTCTACGATTCGTAGGATTTTCAGTTTTTCTAAAATTATTCGGATTTTTCAAGATCTACAAAATGTTACAGGATTTTCTAGTATTTATACATACTTCTAGCATTTTCATTTAAATTTTTATAGATTCCGAGAGTTCTAAACTGTAAAATTTGAAGTTTATTTAATTTTACGTGTTCAAAGGATTTTTCAGAAAACAGTGTCTCAATAGATATATATTTCTTCTAGTATTTTTCGTATTTCTCCAGTTTTTCTACGATTTGAAGGATAGTTCAGTATTTCTGAAATTATTCGTATTTTTCAGGATGCATGAATTATTGCAGGATTTTCTAGTATTATTATATGCTTTCAGCATTTTGATGTAAATTTTTATACAAGGATCTCGAGAATTTCGAGCTCTAAAATGTCAAGTTCAATAAATTTTTCATGTTCGAAAAGAATTTTTCAGAAAACAGGTGTCCCAATGGATTCATATTTCTTTCAGTATCCTTCGTATTTTATCAGTTTTTATACGATTAGAAGGATTGTTCAGTTTTATTGTATATTTGTGTATAAATTTCTGAAATTCGATGCTCTAGTTTTGAAAGTTGTATAGATTTTGAATATTCAATAGATATACTTATATTTTTCTATACATGTATTTTATTTTTATATTCCTTATTATTTATAGGTTGGAAAATTTTAAGGTTTTTTCAAAGATCTTTCTTTGAATCCCAAGAATTAGATTTCCCAGAATTGAAAGTTTGAAATATTTGCTGTATTTTGATCGATTTTGCAGAACACAGTTTCCTCATAGATTTAGAGTGTCTTCAATATTTCTTGAATTTTCAACAGATTTTTGAAATTTGAACATTTTTCTAGTATTTTTATGGTTTTCCATACACATATATTATTAGAATTCAGTACTCGAGAAATCGGAGTTTCTTGATTTCTGGAATTACAGACATTTTTGAAGAATATAATAGTTTCTAAAAATAGTGAATTATACCTTGTATTTTCAGTATTTAATTTTTTTTTTCGTATCCGTAAAATTACGTAAGGTTTTCCAGCATAATCTATAGATTTTAGGGATCCTTTTACAGATTTTAAGAACTAAGGTTTACAGTATTTTCATGTATGCAGATTTCTAAAATTTATTGCTAGAATTGTGACAATTTCTAATTAAATGTGAAAAAGCATCATACTTTTTGTCGATATTTGTACATACATTACAAAAATATCACTTTGTTCAATCTAAAATTATGAAATTATTAAATTTTCATCTGAAAATAAGAGAGTTGAAAAATTACTTATGTCCAAGTTTCAAAAAATTTCTTAAAAAGTAACAAATCGTTCTGAAAACTTGATGAGACAGAAGTGAAATGAATTACACGATTTTTGTTACTCGTTACAAAAAGAAAAAGGAACTTGTTCTTGTTATCGTTACTTGTTAATTAATGTAACGCGTTACGTTATCGTTACACTAAAAATATAACGTTTTTGGATATTACAATTTCAGTTGAGTTTTGAGCCTGTCAAAAAAAATTTGGGAAAGGGCCATAACTCCACCATTTGTCGATATTTTTTCATCAAATAAAGTTTGTACATTAAAGTTGCCAATATTTTATCACAATAATGTAACTACCATGTAATGAAATTATGTGCTACATACATTGAAAAATAATCCAAACCGTCCTAAAAAAACGTGTGTAACCCTTTAAATCATAAAATATGTGTATAGTGTAGTAATAAAAAGTGTTTCTTATTTTGTTCATTATGCATTCTTTATACATTTTAATATGAAAAAGAAATAATAAAAGTGTTTTTCGCAAAGGTATATCAGTAATAATTGAGTTGCTTGTGTTAAATTTGTTGGAAACATCACAAAGATTCAATACATAAAGTAGAATTTGTTGAAAATAAACGACACATCGATATTGCCCTATATGTTTGATTATTTATTGAATAATTAATCAATTTATTTACCTATTTAATCTACATTTATTATCCACATCACCATGAATGGACCATGTACCGTCAAACCAAATCAATTTCAATTGCATGTTATTCTACCAGTATAACATAAAAGTTGAACCACCCCCCCCCCCCCCAAATACAGGTTTCTATACAGGGGCCTGCATCACATTAAAATTTCATTTCTAGTTTCATGCAAAAGCACAATAGTGTATCGAAAGAGTCGAAAAAGGGTATCAAAAAGCATTATAGCAAAGCCCCCCAAAAAATGGCCTTTTCTTTACTATAACGGTGAAAAATCGTCTTATCTAACCCGCGACGACGTTTTTCTCGTTACAGAGACGATGAAAGTGTCGATGCTGCCAATGTTACTGGGGACGATGTGCACTCTCTCGCCGACACCAGAATACATTTCCGCGGTTTCGAACAATGCTCATTGATCAAGGAACTTTCGAAACCGAATTCCCCTCGCCAAGTGCATTTTGTTCGACCGGTATATCTAACGGATCCTCGAGGAAATTTTGCTTGATGGGATAGGTGAGGAGGTGTCAGAGAGATTGACACAAATGCGAAGAGATGAATTATGCATGACATGATTTAGAGGCCTATTTAACAAATCCTGTCGGCATATTCATGATACCAAATATAGAAAGATATAAAATCTATTATACGATGTTCGTAGGAGAAACATTTCGGGAGGATTTTGTTTCGACAACATATTTTTTCTTCCGGATTTGATAATTTTTGATCCCCATTTTTCAATTTTTTGATTTCGGGGGTTTTGAGGTTGCACAATTTTTGAGGCTCAGAGGCACGTATTTTTCATTGGAGTTCGATTTTGGTGATTTTCAAGTCACTGAAATTGCGATTTTTTTTCAACTATGTACAGGTATTTTTCAAAATTCTTTAGTATTGGATGTAAGATTTGGAGATTTGGGACGATTTTTTTACAGATTTCAGAATCAGATGCTGTGGGAATGATTTTCTAAATTTTTAAGAATTCTGTTAGTGATTTGTAGAATTTTTGTTCTGTTTGTTATTTATTGGTTTTTGTAATATTCTCTTGTATTTTTAAAGGTAAAGAGTAGTTTTATGGATCGGTTTATAGATTTCTAGAATTAATAGCTACTGTATCAAAAGTTTAAAAGATGTTTGCCTTTTTATTCGATTTTTCAGAAATAGTATCTTTAATACAGATTTCTAACAATTGGTTTTTTTTTTTTTTTTTTTTTTTTGTAGTTTTTCATTATGAACACAACTTTGAGAATTTTGTAGAATGTTTATGGATTTTTATATAGGTTTCTGGAATTACGTGCTCTAGAATGAAGTTTTATGAATTATCGAAAAAATTGTATCTACATTATTTTCTACTTTAAAAATGTTCGTAACATTTTTGATTTTTTGATGTATAAAAGTTTGGAGGGTTTTTCACAATTTCTATATATTTTTAGTATTTTCGTGAATCGCTCTAGAGATTTCTAGATTTGATGCTGCAGGAGTCAAATTTCGATCGATTTTTAGTATTTTTATAAATTTTCGGAAAATTACACCTATGCAGATTTTTTTACGTTATGGTTATGGATTTATTTACAGATCTCTGGAATTGTGTGCTCTAGAATGAAAAGTTTTATACATTTAAAAAAATATTATATCTACATTTTTTTAACACTAAAATGTTTTCAAGATACATTTTTTTTTTTTTTTTTCCTCATAATACTTGACTATTTTTGGAGAATTTCTATACATTTGTAGTATTTTCGTGAATCGTTCTATAGATTTGTAAATTTGATGCAGCAGAAGGCAATTTTGATAACTTGTTAGTATTTTCATAAATTAAAAAAAAATTACATCCATGGAGATTTTTTTCGTTTTATATATTTCTGGTATGTTCATATTTTATTTGTTTTTTGTATTTTTTTAGTGTCTTCACAGTTTTGAAAACTCTTTAGTATGGTCATGGATTTATTTACAGATTTCTGGAATTATTTGCTCTAGAACGAAAAAATTTATACATTTTGAAAAAAGTTATATCCACATGATTTTTTGATTTGTATTTATAAAATTTTGAAGAATTCTTATGAATTTTCAAATCATTTTATTAATATTGTACATGAAATAGGTTTAATAAATTTGATGCTTCAGAAATTGAATTTCGATCGATTCTTGTAATTTTGTAGATTTTGGGCACGATAACATTTATGTAGATTTTTTATGTTTGATATATTTCTTGCGTTTTCTTTTTTTTTCTCTCTGTATTTATATGATTGTTTTTGCGTATTTTAGTATTTTTTAAGATTTCACGTATTATTATAGATTTTTCTACGCGCTTTTCAGATTTCATAATCCAATGCTCTAGAGTTTGCCCAGATATTCGATACTATTTTTCTGAAATTATTTTTCTAGGCCAAATTTTTCATTTAGCTTTTTAGCTTTAAGATTTTTTGTCGGGCTACTGCATTTTATTGCTGGACTTTACATTTTTTTAATACAATTCTCTTCTAGTTCTGTATCAAAAATCATTGTAAATATAACATCTATGAATTTTCAGCGTTCATGAATTGACATTTCGAAAACTCATTTTTCAATGTCATCATACAGTTCCATTTCAGCATGATGCATGATCATTTATTTGTGTCAATAGGGATATTTGAATAATGACTTGCATTTACCTTGAGCTTTAGCAAAAACTTTACGAAAATAATTAAGCATGTTTTTATAATTCTTCTCGGCGGTAACAATTTTAACGTTTCTTAATTAAAAACATAAAAATTTAATATACCTGTATCAACTTGGAAAAAAAAATTTCGGACGGATTAACCTGTTTCTGATCAATTTGAGTATAAATTTATGTTCAATTTCAGGACGTAATATATTATGTTTATCATAACTGGGTTATTAAAATTTTATTCCTTGCTTTAATGTATATCAATAAATTTTTTCTTGCGTATAAAAATGTTTATAACGGAATTCAACTTGGAGACTTATCAATACGTGCAGTAATCGCAACGATTGTTTTATCTTTGATAACGGTAATACCTCATTTTTCAATATTACATGCAATGCTCTCAAATGAAAAAAAATGTATGAAAATAGTGGAATCATAGCAGTAATTTCTATCATTTAGCTCATTTTACAGCTTTGTTAAATTCAGATGAATTAAACAAATTTCATCGTAGAAATAAAAAATATACGAAATATTTCATTTAAATATTTTCGCTTCTCATACCAAAATAATTAGGTATTTTAAAAGAGTTTTTTCTGCAGAAATGTAACTAAATAATATGATGATTTTCAGTATTTTTACCATATTTGCCTAGTGAAAAAATCACGTTAAGAGCAGTTTTAAAAGTATCAAAAACAGATTTCTTTGAAAGTCTGTAAATTTGGAAAAAATTGTTCAAGTTCGAACTTGAATTCATTACAATCATTTTGATTGAAGTTATCTGCAAAATATCCTTATCTTTAAGAAAATTACTGCACATCACCTTCAAATTTTCCGAATAACTTCTTATATAAACATTTTTTCTAAGAATATTGTACTCATGCGATTTTCCAAAAACTTTGCAGAAATGATAAGAATTTGAAAAAAAAACTATAAGGGAAATAGTAAGAATTTCAAGAAAAAAGTGAGAATTGTAATTTGTAAAAGTTGTTTAATTTTATAAAAATCTATACAAAATTTTGAATTTCACGTAAATTTTCATCAATCATAGCAACATTTCCAGATCGTTTCAAAAATCTAAACTTCACAAATACTAAACAAAGATAAAGCTTTTTGCTTTTTGTTTTGAGATTAAAATTATCCTTGAAGAAATTTCGTTTTCATGACAAATTTGTTGTTGTCAGAAATTCCCTATATCGTGAAAAATTTGAAGGTATGCAAATGTTCCGAAACTGCGGAATTCAAAAAAATTACATATGTAAGAAATACAAGAAAAAATTGTAAAAATACGATTCAATAGTCATTAATTGCACAATCGTTTGTTGTTTATCGAACAAGCAATAATTACAAAAAAAAAAAAAATTTTTTTCAACTATGATATATATTCCAATAAAAAAAAGTAATAGTTTTCGTGAGGAACGTAAAAAAACGACAGTAAAAATTATTCTGAATTGTAATTTTTGTTAGACTTTTGGGTAAAATACAGAAAAATTTTGAATTTTATCAGAATCGGAAGCATTCTATCGCAAATAAGTACTTCATTTCAGAAACAATTTTTTCATTCGAAAAAATTGTTCTTGCGATAAATTTCTCGAATCGAATCAATTTGCAGTTATAAATTTAGATTGCAAATTCGGTACTGTTAATTTCAACAATTCAAAATCGTCAGAATTGAATGATATTGATAATATGCTATCAAATGTTTTTTTCTTAAACTATCAAACTTTGTGAAAATCACCAATATTTTCTATTGATGATTGTATATCATGAAATGTTTTAAAAATATGTTTAAGAAAATACTATTCATTAGGAGTTATTGAAAAAACGAATATTGAGATCAATTATTATTCAACATTCGATGATGATAAATATATGATTTCTCAAATTACGAACATTTAAGTTCTTAATCGACCAATAATAACACCGTAATTTGGTGAATTTGGATTCGTTAAAATGTCACTATTGAACAAATGAAATTTTTGAATACTGTTTATCCTTATTCATCGTTGAAATTAATTTGAAAATTGTTGATTTTATGAAAAATTCATTTACTCGTTTTATTTCTACTTCACTTCAAGTAATTTGATTTATAAATTGTTAATTTTTGGAATACTCTTTGAATGAGTCGAAAAAATATTCTCGTTTTGTAAAAATTGTTAGACTTCGAAGTCACATGTTAAAAGTTATCAATCTTTTTTACAGTTAGAAGTATATTATGGCAAAATAAATTATCCATTTCAAATTGTGAGACTTGTCCAGAATTTGAAATAAAGCTCTTAATTTCTACTTTTCATTTTCAGTGAACAAATTTATAATCGCAATACGTTTTTTAAATTTGATCAATTCACAACCAGAAATTGATATGAATTACTTGTTAGAATAATCTCACTTTTAGAATCGAAAATGAATGATGACGTTTCATTGATTGAAAATTCGTTTTTTACAATCTCCTCAGGCCTTCTATTTGTCATTATGAATCATTCAACAGATAAAAAAATATTATTGAGTACGTAGAGACTGACGAATCACAGATCATTGACGTGTCTGACATCACTTCCAGACATTATATCGAAAATGCCGAAAAAATGGTCTTTCAATTTTGGATATTCAGGTCGCTAATGAATTTCAATATGATGAATCTAGGAGTTACAAAACGTACCTATAAAATCAATAATTCACCAATGACAAAAATTTCTTTCCTTACTTTTTGTATTTTTTTTATAATTGTTCATTACTATGAATCAAATCACCTCATAACTTGAAAAATTGGTGCACCGAACGTCACACTTCATCTAGGACTTGCATTTTGACGGATTTTTGTCGATTTACGTACGTACTTTGCAACTGTCACTTGACAACTTTTGGCACTTTCTTATAATTTAATTATTTTCTAAGTTTCATGCCGAAATACGTCGATTTTGAAAGAACGAATTTTGGTATTTAAGTAGTTAAGGACATTCTTCCAGAAATAACCTAACCTCAAAAGAATTTGTTTCAAATTATAAGTTCCTAAAGAGCTGCACCTAGCCCGAAAACAATCCAAGAAAGAAGTTGGCCACTCTATAAAATGATTATTTTCATTGTTTCAGAATAGGTGCAGCTCTTTAGGAACTTATAATTTGAGTAACCCGAACACATTTTTTTTGAGGTTAGGTTACTTTCGGAAGAATGTCTTAAACTGCATAAAAACCAAAATTTTTTTTAAGACATTTTTAGCGTTTGCCGCACTTATAGATATTCCCTACACTGAGAAAAAGGTTTATTCATTGCAAATATGCTGCCCAATTTGATGTTTAAAGAAAATTTTTAACTATTAAGAAATTAATTGCATCTCCACGAACTGTTTAAATTGTTCGTTCAAATATAACAACGTTTTGGTGCTATTGTTAAATTGTTTCTTTGGCTCAAATAGGGATTTATTGAAAGTTAACAAATCTTATTTACGAGGGAACATATTTCCCAACAGTTCACAAATAATCCATTTGAAGAAACACAATAGCTCAAATGAATTGATAGTTTGACTGTAAACAATCTTCATTTGCTTGTATTCAAGTATGAGATATATTAACAATAAGGATTTGAAAAGTTACCTAAAAAAATGCAACGCGTTACGTTACCGTTACAAAGGTGAAAAAAGTAATCCGTTACGTAATCGTTACTTAAAAAGAAATACCAACTCGTTACCGTCACCACTTAAAAAAGGTAGCGTTCCGTTACTTTCACGTTACTTTTTGAAAGAAATTGAATGTAAATAACAAAATCGAAAAACTGAGGCTGAAAAATACGATTTCAACGTACTTGTGATTTTGTTCAATAGAAATTGTTTATTTCAGATATAACAAAAAATGTTAATATGAAACATTTCAGCCTGAGAAAAAAATCAATCAGCTTGTTCAAATTTTTATATTTTTTTCAAGTTAACGAAATTTCTAAATATGAAATTTGGTTCAATGTTATCCACAAGAAAACATTTGCAAATTTAATGGATTTTTGAAGGAAATTAAGTACCTATCCAGATTGTCAGAATTTTTAAATCTTTTTGTACTTTTCAGTATGTATAAAATGTTGCAGGATTTTCTAGAATTTTCATAAATTTCTATTTTTCTGTACATTGATATATGGATTTCAAGAATTTCATGTTCTAGAATTAAAAGTTTGTTGAATTATTGCTATTTGGAAGTATTTTTCGACAAAAAATTTCAGAGGAGATTTTCATTTAATTTGAGTTTTTTTTACTTTTTTTAATTTTTCTACGATTTGAAGAATTGTTCAGTATTTTTGAAATCATTCGTCTTTTTCAGTATGATAGAATATTGCAGAAGTTTCTAGTAGTTTAACGTAATTTTAGTATTTTTATAATAATAGTTGTTCTATACATTTCAAGAATTTCGAACTATAGAATTTGAATATAATGAAACATTACGTGTCTTACAGGATTTTCCATAAAACAGTGTCTCGATAGATTTTTACGTATTCAAGTACTTTTCGTATTTCTCAAGTTTTCTTATGATTTCAAGGATCGTTCATTTTTTTTATATATTGCTGTATGAATTTCTGGAATTCGAAAGATTTTCAATGTTTCATATTATATATGCACGTATTTTTCTGAAAGTATTTCCTTCCTGCATTTTTAAATATTTAAAGAATGTTGTGAAATTTTTAGTTTTTTCAAAGATATCTATTTAAATTTCTAGAATGAAATAAAATTAGAGGTTCGAAATTTCTGGAGTATATTTCGATCGATTTTGCAGAAAACAGTTTCTTTATATATTCAAAGGGCCCTCAATATTTTTTGTATTTTTTACAGAGTTATTACAATATAAAAGTTTTCTTATCTTTTTATAGACTTCTATTAACATAAATTTTTTAGAATTCTAAGCTCAAGGAATTGAAGTTTATCGATTTTTTGAATCGCATAAATATTTGAAAAATCGAGTAACTTACAACTTAATAAAATCCAGTATTTTCCGTATTTTTCGTATTTTCTTTTTTTTTGTATTCATTATTATTCCATAAAATTTTCCAGCAGGATCTCTTAATCATTCAAATCCTGCTTTAGATTTTGCGATCTATAAATTTTAAGCACTTTTATATCTTTCCATGCGAATTTCTAAAATTCAACGTTTTGAGTCGTGATAATTTTTAATCAAAAATAAAAAAGCCTTTTTCTACGTCAAGATTTTTTTTTCACAAATTACGATTATCCCACATGGTTTCAATAAAAACTATTAATCAAGAATTGTACGTCTCAAAATAAGGAAGTTAAAAATCACTACGATCTCAGTTTCCGATCATTTTTTAAAAAGTTCTAAATTGTGCTAAAAACTTAATGGTTCAGATGATACTAGCGTAAAATAACGAGATTTTCGTTACTCGTTACCGAAAAAAAGTGACTCGTTCCCGTTATCGTTACTTGTTAATTAATGTAACGCTTTACGTTATCGTTACAGCAAAAAATGTAACGTTCTAGAGTAACGCGTTACTTCCAAACCCTGTTACGAAACGAACCTTATTTCATAGGAATAAACCTTTTTCTCAGTGCATAAATCCTAACTAATAAATCATCAACGAAACGTCATGAAATTACCTTCGTGTTTTTGTAAAATAATCCTCGATAAAATCCTCTATAAAAGGCTACACACGGTAAAAAGGAACAGAAAAAAGTATCTCCCGGGTAATCGAAACCGCCAAGTCACTGACTGAACACACCCGTATCACTAGCGATCGCGCAAAGCCGCAATACCGCTGATAAGCTTTAATGTGGCCGGAAAATGTCGGCCCCGACGTTTCCGAAACGCGAGGTTCGAAAGGCGGTAACGGTACCGCACACTCCAAGACCGCGGGGAACAAATAAGCGACGCGATCAGACTCGACTTCGAACGCTCACTGAATGCACTGAACGTCCTCAACGGCACCGAACAGGTCTTTCTTGAACCTCGGATCTTGATAGTCCCCGACTCAACAACACAGGTGTAGACGTCGAATCACGAATCCCGAGGCTTAAACGGGGGCCGACTGCAGGGAAGGGTGGTGGGGCGCGAGGGGAAAGGAGAAGGAATTCACGCGTTTTACGAGGGGCGGAGTGTAGAATTTTATTGCGAGTTTTTGGCTGTGTCGATTCGGATGGAACGGAGGGGTTTGGTTGAGAGGCGAAGACGAGGAATGTATTGCCAAAACAGAACATGAGAGATCGTACGAAAATACAGTTGAAAATTTAGAAAAATACTGCGAAATTTAATGAATACTGAAAAGTATGAAAAAGACTGAAAAGGATAAGACGTTTCTATGATAATGTAATTCTGTATGGAAATTATTCAAAAAAATTTAGGAATAATCAAAATCTTGAAATTTCTTAATCCTGGGGCTTTCAGTTCTGAAAGTATAGAACAAAGGTTCTGGGTTTCGAAAAACGTGATTATACATGATTTCTGTATCGGCATTGGATGAAAAAAATGAAGATTTACGCAAACGTAAGTTTCGTCACCTGCATACACTGAGAACAAAATATAGTAATTATTACAATACTGTATAGTAAACGAGAATCACTCTGACATATTGTGCTTTCTGCTAGATAATATATCACAATTTTTGAAACAACATATTGTAAATATTGTCAAATGATATTGTTGTTTTATATATATTTTGTTGTAAAAACTCCTCTACATATTTCGTTTTCTACTATACTTCTTGTACTCTTTGCAATACCATATTGTAATTCCTATTAATCCAGATTATTAAAAATTCCATACAGCTTTTTTGGTATGCAGATCTGTATAGGTTTTTTTTTGCAATATTTTTGTATACTTTCTAGGTTTCTAGTGCATCATATTGTAATATGATACTGTTTTCGAAAAAGCTGGATAAAAGTAATGCAGTTCATTTTTTTCGCCATGTATGGTATAAATTACAGTTTGTACAGTGAATTTCACATTTTTGGATTTTAAATTTTCCGAAATTATACAGTAAAAACTGGCATACATATTGTCATTTGCACATTAATATTGGTTTTACCGAATAATATTTTAATAAGTAAGATAAATATTGCAGACTTTACAATATTATTGTAAAAACTACAATGATATTGTTATATTGTACTTTTTACAATATATACGGCAGAGTGTACAAGATTTTTTGTCAGTGTATAGAACGAAGGTTCTTGATTTCGAAAAACATGATTATATATGATTTCTGTATCGGCATTGGATGAAAAAAAAATGAAGATTTACGCAAACGTAAGTTTCGTCACCTGCATACTCTGAGAAAAAAAGATAGTAATTATTACAATACTGTATAGTAAACGAGAATCACTCTGTCATATTGTACTTTCTGCTAGATAATATATCAATTTTTGAAACAACATATTGTAAATATTGTCAAATGATATTGTTGTTTTATATATATTTTGTTGTAAAAACCCCTCTACATATTTCGTTTTCTACTATACTTCTTGTACTCTTTGCAATACCATATTGTAATTCCTATTAATCCAGATTATTAAAAATTCCATACAGCTTTTTTAGTATGCAGATCTGTAAAGGTTCTTTTTGCAATATTTTTGTATACTTTCTAGGTTTCTAGTGCATCATATTGTAATATGATTCTGTTTTCGAAAAAGCTGGATAAAAGTAATGCAGTTCATTTTTTTCGCCATGTATGGTATAAATTACAGTTTGTATAGTGAATTTCGCATTTTTAGATTTTAAATTTCCCGAAATTCCACAGTAAAAACTGGCATACATATTGTACTTTTTACATTAATAGTGGTTTTACTGTAGTAAATTGTAAAAGGTAAATTAAATATTGCAGATTTCACAATATTATTGTAAAAACTACAATGATATTGTTATATTGTACTTTTTACAATACATACGGCAGAACGTACAAGATCTTTTTCTCAGTGTATTTGCGACGCAGCCCCCCGATACTTTCCGTAAAGTGAACTTGGGCCTCTTCCTTGCATTTCACTCGCAGCCTTTCAAAAATAATCCCTTAATACCATCAGTAGTGAAATCAAGAAATCTGTTGTAGAGAAAGCATGGCTTTATTAATTCCTGTCCGCAAGCTTGACGAAACATAATTTAATTTCTATATAAAGCCCGGAAATTTGAAATGAGGTAAAATTACGTTTTGTGTGAAATAATAAAATAAAAGAGGATTACAAATTGTCAGTTCGAGGAAGTCTCATTCTGGAAATTCAAAAAGATATCATTAAAAAAACTCGAAATTCTATAAATACCAATAAACTCAAAAAGAAAATACAAATGTAGAAAATACAAGTAAATCTATAAAACATAAAAAATATATACAAGTTTGATAACCAGAACATGGAATTCTCAAAATTCATCTAGCAATATTCAAAAATACTGTATGATTTTTCAAATCGTGGAAAAACTAAAGAAATACGAAAAGTACTGTAAAAAATTAAAATGCGGTGAGATTGTGTTTTCTGAAAAATTCTTCGGAATACAAAAAAATTGATGAATTTGAAATTTTATGTATCGAAATTCTCAAAATCTACATAAGAATTTATATCAAAATGCTAGAAATATGTAAAAATACTAGAAAATCCTGCAAAAATTATCCTAAAAAATACGAACAGTTTCAGGAGTACTGATCAATCCTTCAAATACACAGTGGTCCCGATGCTAAAAAAGCTGGCCAAAAGTCAACAAATTTGAAGTCTGAATTTCGAGTAACAAGAAATTAATATTTAAATTTCATATGTAACTAGTTATTTTTGAATGCATAAGTTTCGACTTCATAACATGTTCCACTGGCACAAAATTGAATAGGTATACGTTTTTTGATAGGAAAAGCTTGCAAACAATGAAATAATCTCTGAAGCATAAGCAGTAAAACAAAAATATATAATATATAACAAACTATTTGGCTATAGAAAAATCAAACAAAATGAGAATTTTTAAAATTTTATAATATTTACAGGTTCAAGTAGGAGCTCGATAACCTTCACCCGGAAGGAAATATACCTCATCATGAAAAATGTATTTTCTTCAGACTTGAATCCTCAATTAAAAAAGTTAAAAGAAAAACTACGTAAAGTTCTCTATGAAACAACGAAATTGTGATTATCGTTTGAGATATTTCAAGTGAATAATATTTTTCGGCAAATAAAATATTAGGACAGTATATTAGCTATACATAGCTTATGATTGACACGTTTTTCCTAACTGTAATGAACTATAATGTAAAAAATGCAGACATAAATTTTATAAAAAAATCTGATATTTTCATGTTCACTTGTAACAAATTAGAAATTGAACATTTTTTATCGAAAACCTTGAAAATTATCCAAAGACTTGATCATATTCATTCTTTTGATAAGTTTTTTACAATTAATAGCTCTTTTAGATTCATCACTTTTAATCTTCTTTTCTTAATTTTCATGACTAGTTATTTTGAAATAGTTGTTACTAAAATTTAAAGTTCAGTACGAAAATTTATAATTGATAACGCACAATTTGACAATTTTCTTTAGTTAATAAAAATCTGTGACATTTGAGGTGGTTCTATGTGTATAAAGAAGAATGGGATTGATAGTCCGAGGTTTTTCCCATACTGTAAAAAATTTGGTAAATTTTCCATGAAAGTATTGACAGTTTTTAACCCACATTCTGTATGGGAGTTTCCCCATAAATAGATCTGGAAAATTTTCCATACTATGGGAATTCTTCCATAAATATGGAAGTTTCTCCATAATTTATGGAAGAATTCCTAGAGTGTATGGAAAATTTTCCAGATCGATTTACAGAAAAAATCCCATACAGAATATAGGTTACAAACTTCCAATACTTTTCTCGAAGTTTTTTAACAGTGCAGTTCACTGATTTGAGTGAAATATGGTTTTTTGTCTTTTTTTGCAAGACAAGAATTTTTCAACTATTCCTGATAATAATTGAGGGCCGAAAAGTGTTAAAATTCAAATGATAAACAAATAAATAACCTGGAGTAACTATTTTTTCCTTACATCAAAGAAGCATTTGTTGAAATCCTGAGGAAAAACAAATGGTTCGATGTAAGTACTGAAAAGTAACAAGCATTTTGAATTTTTAATTTGACTTACACCAGAATAACAATAATTTTGGCTTCAGAAGAATTTATTCTCGAACAGGATTCTAATCATAAATGTTTGGCTATGATAACCATAATTCGAAAAGTTGTTTCAACCTAATGAATTATATAGAAAAATTAGAATTTACTAAAATACTGAAAATCTGAAAAAGTTTGAACACTGAAGTATCGAGATTTCGAAATCTACAATAGAAATCTAGAAAAATGCCAGAAAATATTTCAAATCTGACAAATTCTAAGGAAATACTGGAAATGATAGTATTCCCTGAGAGAAATGTTTTATTGAAAAATCAGAGCAAATTATCAACTTTGCATTCTGAAACATCGAGTTTGAGAAACCAAGAAACTGGATACTTCTGAAAAATTTGAAAAAATACATACATACGATCTACCAAAAATCAAAATAGAAATAAAACGAAACGAAAAATCTATATTGATGTAGTTTTCGCAAACATCCATCAAAATACTAAAAACCGGCTGAAATTTAAATTCTAGAAAATCGAATTTCAGTAATCGACATATTTTAGAAGAATTTGAAAAAATACAAACTATTTATACAAAATTCCACAAAAGAAAGCTACATAATCTTACAAATACGAAAAAATTCAAAAAAACAATATAATTTATAGAATACACAACATTTATAGAAATCTATGAAATTATTTAAAATACATTTAAATTTGAATTCTGCAACATCGAGTTCTAGAAATCTATAGACAAATATGCTGGAAAAAATTTAAAAAATTTTTTAGGTCCCATGAATATTATAAATGAGGCGAAAAATACTTGAAATCTTATAATACCCAAAAAGGATGTAATATGTATAATTTCTAAAAAGTTTAAAAAAACTTTGAGTTTTAGAGCATACAACTCTAGAAACCACACCAGAAATTTATATAAACATATGTACTATAAAGTTATTCAAATGGTATGGATACTAAAAAAAATAAAAAAATAAAAACTCAACAAGTGTTGGACATCTGTGTAAAGAATACTATTTTTTGAAAAAATAATTTAAAGTTCTCAAAAGGATTCTAATTTTTGATACTATAGTATCCAATACTGGAAATGTATAAAAATGCCAGAAAATTCGAAAACTTTGTAAAAATATACAATATGAATATTCTGGAAATCCATGAAATACTGAAAATCTTCGTACGTATAATTTTCACGAAAATCTAGAAAAATGCTGAAAATTTCTAGAAGCTTGATTTCTAGAGCATCGAATTCCACATACTTATTAAAAAATTCATCAAATTTTATCTGAAAATCCTTCAATTTTATAAATAACAATAATAATTGTGAGTAAAACTAAAAACATAAGAAAAAAAACATAATCTCAGTGATTTGTGTGAAAATCACAAAAATAGTATCCCATTATATTAAATAAGAACATGAAAAATGTTTTATTCTAATTGTAAGTTCCGAAAAATGGTTAATTTTCAAATCTTGGAATCCTAAAAATTGAGAAACCTCGGAAGAAATATAAAATGAAATCTCGATTTCTCGAAAAATCCCTGCCGAAAAATTTTGAAAAAAAAATAGAATATAAATAATATTAATAATATAGTAAAAAATACATAAAATACTAAAAGAAAGGGAGGGATATGAATGTTACATAACATGCCAATCATATGACCATGACGTGACAAAGAACCTTGTGAAATGTCATAGTGCATTTCAAATTTTAATTCATGACAGTAGTCAACTTCCTGTGTCTTGAATTTCGTTCATAATTGATAACGTCGCTACTAACTTAAAAATTAATATACAGTAGCCAACCTTCTTTTAACCGATGTTAGAAAACTGTTTCAGCAAAAAATGGAAGATTCAGATATTTACAACCAGTAAAAATTTGATGAGCGAATAACGCAACAATTTCAAAACCGACGAAGAGCAGTAAACTTTTTTCTCCGGTCCCTATAAATTACGGAAGAATTTAATAACTGCATGTCGAATAATGACGACAGTAAAAGAGATGAAAGTAAAACGTGGAGTTGAGAATGAAAAGGTTCGACAGTGGTCTTGAGACGCACTGATTCCATAATGATAAAAAGTATCAGCGTGACCTAAATATGACAAAATTCAGTACTTGCACGACTTTTTTTTGTACGTCAAAAAAAATTTAAACACTTCTTCAGGATCTTATTTCTTTTATTTTCTATTAGTGACCTAACGTTTCGAACAACAAAAATTTTCGAAGTCATGTTCAGCACTAAATTAAGAATCTTAAAAATTATCGTGAACTCAACAGATTATCTAAATCAAAAATATTCATTTCCAGGGTTTGGAAAGTAACTTGAAAAAAAGTAGCTCGTTACCGTTACCACTTAAAAAAGTAACGTTCCGTTACTTTCACGTTACTTTTTGGAAGAAATTGAATGTAAATAACAAAATCGAAAAACTAAGGCTGAAAAATACGATTTCAACGTACTCGTGATTTTGTTCTATAGAAATTGTTTATTTCAGATATAATAAAAAATGTTTATCTGAAACATTTCACCCTGAGAAAAAAATCAATCAGCTTGTTCAAATTATTATATTTTTTTCAAGTTTACGAAATTTCTGAATATGACATTTGATTCAATGTCATCCACAACAAAACATCTGCAAATTTAATAGATTTTTGAAAGAAACTAAATATCTACCCACATTTTCAGAATTTTTAAATCTTTTTGTATTTTTCAGTATGTATAAAATGTTGCAGGATTTTCTAGAATTTTCATAAATTTCTATTTTTCTGTACATTGATATATAGATTTCAAGAATTTCATGCTCTAGAATTAAAAGTTTATTGAATTATTGGTATTTGAGAGGATTTTTCAACGAAAAAATTTCTAAGATTTTCATTTCATTTGATTTTTTTTAACTTTTTTTAATTTTTCTACGATTTGAAGAATTGCTCAGTATTTTTGAAACCATTCGTATTTTACAGTATGAGAATATTGCAGAATTTCTAGTATTTTCACATAATTTTAGTATTTTTATGATAATAATTGTTCTATACATTTTAAGAATTTCGAACTCTAGAATTTGAATATAATGAAACATTACGTGTTTTACAGGATTTTCCACAAAACAGGTGTCTCGTTAAATTTTCACTTATTCAAGTACTTTTTGTACTTCTCAAGTGTATCTATGATTTCAAGGATCGTTCATTATTTTTATATATTGCTGTATGAATTTCTGGATTTCTAAAGATTTTTAATGTTTTATATATGTGCACGTACTTTTTCTGAACGTATTTTCTTTCTGCATTTCGAAATATTTGAAGGATGTTGTAAAATTTTTAGTTTTTTCAAAGATATCTATGTAGGTTTCTAGAATGAAATAAAATTGGAGGTTTGAAATTTCCGGAATATATTTCGATCGATTTTGCAGAAAACAGTTTCTTTATATATTTAAAGGGTCGCTAATATTTTTTGTATTTTTTGCAGAGTTATACAATATGAAAGTTTTCTTATCTTATTACTGACTTCTATTAACATCAATTTTTTAGAATATTAAGCTCAAGAAATCGAAGTTTTTGATTCCTTGAATTGCATAAATATTTTAAAAATGAAGTAACTAAAAACTTAAATTTTAGTATTTTTCGTATTTTTCGTATTTTCTTTTTTTTTTTGTATTCATTAGTATTCCATAAAATTTTCCAGCAGGATCTCTAAATCATTCAAATCCTGCTTTAGATTTTGCGATCCATAAATTTTAAGTATTTCTATATCTTTTCATGCGAATTTCTAAAATTCAACGCTTTGATTCGTGTAAGTTTTTAATCAAAAATAAAAAAGCCTATTCTCCGTCAAGACTTTCACACAAATAACGATTATCCCACATAGTTTCATTAAAAATAATCAATAAAGAATCGTATGTCTCAAAATGAGGAAGTTAAAAATTACTACGAACTCAGTTCCAGAACATTTTTTAAGAAGTTTTAAATTGTGCTAAAAATTTAATGGGACTGATAAAAGTAACGTAAAATAACGAGATTTTTGTAACTAGTAACCTAAAAAAAAGTGACTCGTTCTCGTAATCGTTACTTGTAACGCGTTACTTCCAAATCTGTTCATTTCTAAGTTGAAACGTAAATATTTCTCGTTGTCACGATTAAAAAGAATAATTATGAAAAATAACGACGTGATGTGAAGTGAACTTTGCTTTTGATGTAACGGCACTTTCGATTGAATTCGAATGATGTGAGTAAAAAAGGAGGGAGATAAATAATGCAGTGTCGTAGTGGATGAATAAATAGAATTATTTATGCAGTGGAAAAGGAGAGAGAGATGGCATTTGCGCGAAAGTCTTCCTTCGCGTCTTTCGTTGTGCAACGCGACCTCTCGATCGAAAGGATATAAAAGGCTCGCACAGAGGCGACGTTGGAATCCCGACTCAATTTATGCATTTTTGAAATCTAAGGTTTCCTTCATCATTTTTTCAAGCCATAAAAACAACTTTATCCAAATAAACAGAAAACAATCTGGAAATCCTATCGAAAACAACAATAGATACGAAAATGTTCAAACCATCAACAATTTTTTCTTTATCACGTTTCTGGACTTCCTTTTTGTGAATCCTGGAAAATCTTGTGACCACATTCCACGCATCACGAAAAAAGCTTATCACGAAAACCTATATTAATTACCATACTATTTTCTTCATACGCATCGAGCCCCCGAGAACATTTCTGTACGCAGTCCATAAAACGGTTATCGATCTCGATAATTTTATGTTAACGCTGCGTTTTAATTCACCCGTTGAGATATGGTTTTTTTATTTAAAAATCTCGTAACGCTCGCGAGTTTTATTGCAAGAGTACAGTTACAAAGCGACTCGGAAATCGCTTCGATTCGAAGCAACCGTTCTACGCACGAGCTGTACTTTCGTTCTGCAGATATAATGTGTTAGCAATGAAAAAAATTGCGTCAAGTCGAATTTTTTATCGACACAAGTTCTTTCCTGTATTGCAATCTCTGTGAAAAATGTTGAATTCTATGTACGATTGGATACAAATGTTAATTCAAATGAGACTTTTTGTAGAAATGTTTTACAGCTTCTCGAAAGACATGATTTAACAATGAATACTTTATAAACGATGGTGATGACTTTGCCAGATTTGAAATTTAACAATAACAGAAATATGGTTCTTTTTTTTTCAGTTTCATCCACCTCAAACTAAGGAAGTTTGCCACAAAGATTGGTGTGATTTTTTTATGGAGGTGCCGTTAAGGCCACTTCAAGGTCACCATTTTCAATAAACAAATGACTTCAATGCATTGATTTTAAGAAGAACGATGTACTAGCCCAGTAAAAAACCGCATCTCAAATTCATGTTTAGTTTTTTTGCAATCCATCTTTAAAAACACGCTCGAGATTCGGGCTCGTAATTTCACAAATGAACTGATACACAACCTTATAGACCATGAGTTTTGATTCCCCAAAATATCTTGCTTTTATATTCGTCAGAATATAAAAGACAATTACTTTCTGAAAATGTAAGAATTAAAATGTTGATCATTTTTCCAGTGTTTAGCAATTACAATACCTACAAAATATGGAATTATTTATTGTTCCCAAGAGTTTATTTAAGTATAATTAAAAAAATCTAACTGATCATTCTCGGTCATTCAATAAATATTTATGATGCTTGTACATGAAAGTGAGTTTTCAAAATTTCACATCACTTCAAAATTCCTAAAAAGTGAAAAAAAATTATTTATTGATTGATTGATTCATTTATTAATTATTGTAATAAGAAAAGTGCTTCTCTGTATTTTTAATTAGATGATGACTAACAAGATATGAATGTTTATAGTATTTGCAAGGCCTGGAGAATAATTTTGATTCACGACCATACACTCTGTAAGAAGGATTTATATTATTTGCTTATTAATTGGGACTTACATAGTTTATGATTTGCAGTGAATGGAAATCCTGACGTGGATCCAATTAGGGTCGAAATATTGATGCGTTACGAATCGAATGAAAACAAAGTTGGTTCCTAGAGATCAGTGACTATTCATTAGATGAAACTAATTATCAAAATTATTAACTTCTAAAGAATAATTTATTTCCATTCTTTTAAGGTCATTCTCTCGTAACTTCCAAAATTATTAAAATAATCTACAGAAAATGATAATTGCCTTTACAAAATGCTGGAAAAACTTCATATAGACATGATCCCAACGTTCCATGGACTTTCTAGAGAAATGCATAAATTTTACATTAACTTCATAAAAACAAAGTGAAAACGTTCAATAAACTTCACAGAAACGTCGTATTTAACTTATATGAACGATGGAAAAATTTTTAATAAACTTAACTCCAACGTTTCATGTACTTTATCTGAACTTTGGACAAACGCTGCATAAATTTCATCAAAAAACTAGAAAAACGCCACGTCAACTTTCTGTGAACGCTGTTAAAACGCTCAACAAACTCGGTACAATCGTTACATCAAGTTCATATAAACGATGAAAAAATGTTTCATAAACTTTTTTTGGTCGTTATTCTAACGTTTCATTAACTTGAAATGAATGGCGCTCTAGAGTTATATAAATCCGATAAAAAAGTTTTAGAAACATCGTATAAACTTTCAGTAAACGTTGCAAAAATGTTGGAATAACTTTTTTCAGACAATATTTTAACGTTGCATAAACTTCATATCATAAAAGATGCACAGATATTGTATGAACTTGTTAAAAACGTTATAAAACATCACATTGTTCCTTTGTAGACGCTGTAAGAATATTGGAGGAATTTCATTCGATCGTTATATTAGGTTCATATGAACGTTAAAATGACGTTTGTTGAGCTTAAAATAGACTTTATTTGAACGTTTCACACACTTTGTATAAAAGATGCACAGACGTAGCATAAATCTTCTAGAAACTTTAAAAACGTTTCATCAAATTTCCGTAGACGTTGTAAAAACCTTTGATATACTTCATACAAACGTTTTATTAAGTTCACGTGAACGTTGAAAACACGTTGAACGAACTTTATGCAGTCGTTATCTGAATAGTGCATCGACTTTGTAGAAAAATGCACAAACTTTGCATAAACTTTAAAAAAACACAGTAAAAACGGTAGATAAACTTTATAGAGACGTCGTATTGAACGCTGAATGAGCCTAATTTCAACGTTTTTCCAACGTTTTATGAACTTGATCTGAACTTTAGACCAACGTTGCATAAATTTCACCAAAAAGCTAGAAAAACATCGTGTCAACTTTCTGTGTACTTTGTTAAAACGTGTAAAAAACTTCGTACAATTGTGTAATCATGTTCATATGAACGTTGAAAAAACGTTTCATAAGTTTTTTTTTTTGGTCGTTATTCTAACGTTTCATTAACTTGAAATGAATGGCGCTCTAGAGTTATATAAATCCGATAAAAAAGTTTTAGAAACATCGTATAAACTTTCTGTAAACGTTGTAAAAATGTTGGAATAACTTTTTTCAGACAATATTTCAACGTTGCATAAACTTCATATCATAAAAGATGCACAGATATTGTATGAACTTGTTAAAAACGTTATAAAACATCACATTGTTCCTTTGTAGACGCTGTAAGAATATTGGAGGAATTTCATTCGATCGTTATATTAGGTTCATATGAACGTTAAAATGACGTTTGTTGAGCTTAAAATAGACTTTATTTGAACGTTTCACACACTTTGTATAAAAGATGCACAAATGTAGCATTAATCTTTCAGAAACTTTGAAAACGTTGCATCAACTTTTCATAGACGTTGTAGAAACCTTTGATATACTTCATACAAACGTTTTATTAAGTTCACGTGAACGTTGAAAACACGTTGAACGAACTTTATACAAACTTTATCTTAACGTTTCATAAACTTCGTGTAATGGATGCAGAAGCGTTGCATAAACCTAATAAAAACTTTGTGACATGATATTGTTATCTAAAAATTTGATGTCTTTTTATGAAATAATGATGCACTACCATTTAATGAATTTCACGAAACGTTATAAAAACGTTGCATCATCTTTCCGCAAACTTTATAAAAACGCTTGATGAACTTTATACAGACGTCATCACAACGTTTCATGAACTTTTTTTAAACGATGCACAAATGTTACATAAATTTGATAGAAATTATCTGAAAACGTTGGGTAATATTTATACAAACGTTCACCAGAGTCGATATAAACGTTATGCAAAATTAAATCTCCATACAGAGCAATGAAATCCAATTGTCTCGATTGCGATGCATTTTTTCCCGTTGCATGGAAAATATTCTCGATCGTATCATCGCGCAGTGAGTCAGGGCAACGCGAAAGAACATTGTCGTGCTGGCCATGTTTAGCGTTGCAAAACATGCGTAATTCCGCGGGCAGTAAACGTGCAACTTCAATGGAAAGTACGTCTTCTTGCGATTAATGAGATTGACGCAACCGACAATAATAAAATCTTCGATGCCATCGGATGGATAATCGAAGGAAATGGACTTGCTCTCCGCGATCGTGTTCTTCTTAAGCAACAGTTTTACGAGGAAAATCGTGATTTATTTTATACGAATTCCCCAGAAGTTGAAAAACAAAATATTATAAAATAATGAGATTTTTCCTGTATTGTTCATTAGGATTTTGGAATTTTTGTCTTTGATTTGTAGGGTCTAGACGAAGAAATCTGCGTCGGGGGACAACTAAGAAGCACATTTTTATACACTGAGAAAAGAATATAGTAATTATTACAATACTGTAAAGTAAACGGGAATCACTCTGATATATTGTACTTTCTGCTAGATAATACATCAATTTCTAAAATAACATATCTTAAATATTGTAAAATGCTATTGTAGTTTTAGATATATTTTGTTGTAAAAACTCCTCTACATCTTCCGCTTTCTATTATACTTCTTGTACTTTTTGCAATATCATATTGCAATTCCTATAAATGCAGATTATTGAACATTTCATACAGCTTTTTCAGTATGCAGATCTGTATAGGTTCTTTTTGCAATATTTTTGTATACTTTCTAGGTTTCTGGTGCATGAAATTGTTGTATGATACTGTTTTCGAAAAAGCTGAATAAAAGTAATGCAGTTCATTTTTTTCGCCATGCATGGTAAAAATTTTAGTTTGTATAGTGAAATTTGCATTTTAAGATTTTAAACTATCCGAAATCATACAGTAAAAACTGGCATACATATTGCAATTTGTACATTAATAGCGGTTTTACTGTATAATATTGTAATAAGTAAAATAAATATTGCAGATTTTACAATATTATTGTACAAACTGCAGTAATATTGAAAAAATTGCTATATTATTCTAAAAAGTACAATAATATAGTACATTTTACAAATATATTTAGGCGGGATCTTGCAAACATTGTTTTTGTATTCAGATTATTAAATGGGTCAGTCATATGTCCTGAAATTTACTGAGAAAAAAATCTTATACTTTCTGCCATATATATTGTAAAAAGTACAATAATGTTGCAGTTTTTACAATATTAATCTTACAATATTACTACTAAACACATGGTGAATTGAGAAAAAAATATAGTAATTATTACAATACTGTAAAGTAAACGGGAATCACTCTGATATATTGTACTTTTTGCTTGATAATACATCAATTTCTAAAATAACATATCTTAAATATTGTAAAATGCTATTGTAGTTTTAGATATATTTTGTTGTAAAAACTCCTCTACATCTTCCGCTTTCTATTATACTTCTTGTACTTTTTGCAATATCATATTGTAATTCCTATAAATGCAGATTATTGAAAATTCCATACAGCTTTTTCAGTATGCAGATCTGTATAGGTTCTTTTTGCAATATTTTTGTATACTTTCTAGGTTTCTGGTGCATAAAATTGTTGTATGATACTGTTTTCGAAAAAGCTGAATAAAAGTAATGCAGTTCATTTTTTTCGCCATGCATGGTAAAAATTTTAGTTTGTATAGTGAAATTTGCATTTTAAGATTTTAAACTATCCGAAATCATACAGTAAAAACTGGCATACATATTGCAATTTGTACATTAATAGCGGTTTTACTGTATAGTATTGTAATTAGTAAAATAAATATTGCAGGTTTTACAATAATTCTATAAAAACTACAATGATATCGTAAAAATTGCAGTATTATTGTAAAAAGTACAATAATATTGAACTTTTCACAATATATACGGCAAAAAGCAGAAGATTTTTTTCTCAGTGTAGCAATGGTGGATAATTTCGAGTTGTTGACAATTCAAAGCGATGTAGGATGGAGTTAAATATTTATAACAAAAATGATAAAATGTAGAAATCGATATCATGTAAAGTATGTAAAAACAAAAAACAGAAACTAATTTACATGAAGAGATAAGTGAAAAATGAAAATTAAAAATTTTTTAGATTCAACTTTCTGTCCTCACGACAGAAAGGATTTTCAAGAGTAACATCTCTTAAAATCCTACTAAAATAGTTTCTGTTTTATGCAAAAATAACGAAAAATCCAGATTATAACTCAAAAAGTAGGTTAAAATTTATGCAAAATAGTCGTAGCAAGAATCATGAAAAATAATTAAATGAGTGAAAATGATCAAAAATGTATTCACTACAATCTAGTGAAAGTAACAAATGGTTTCAAGTGTGTTCCCAAAATCTCACGAAATTAAGAAATCGTAATGTTTCTCATTCAAGAATGACAGTAATCCAGACCACAAAATAATTTTCTCTCAAAATTTTCAGGTTTTGGCAAAGAAAATGTAGAAAAAAACATGTTTTTGAAACGATTCAACCAAGTGAATTGTTAAATTATAGAATCCATGAAAATGCTGGAAATTAAAAAAATTTTGAACCCAGGAGCATCGAATTCCGAAAATTTGCATATAGATTCATGGAAATATAAGAAAATCTTTTTTATTATAGAAATTATGGAAAATATTGGAATGAACAGAATTTTATTGAAGAACTATCTTCTGAAAAATTTCAAAAAATACTTGAAATCCATTCAAATTTGTGAAAACGTTACTAAATTTCGAAAAAATTCACAAAATACAAAAATAAAAAAAAACTTCTTATAACCTCAAAAAAATCGATATAATCTGTAAAATTACTGTAAACGGTTGTAAGTTAGATACTAGAACATTGAATACTAGATTTCTGTATAAAAACCTATAAATATACTGCCAATTCATCATAATACTAAAAAAAAAAACTTGTAGTTTTCATAAATTCTAACAAAAATCACAAAAAATACCCAAAATCCGTTAACTTTCTAAAACAATGTAAATAGGATTTTGTCTGAAATTTATAAAACCTTGAATCATACAGCATTGAATAAATTTTACAAATTTACATAGATAGCCATAAAAATGTCAAAAGTCTCTGTATACATGCTGAAAAGATACACGAAAAAAAAATTTATACAAACGATATTCTTTTCTTACGAATCAATTTAAATACTCTAAAACATTAAAATATTCCATACTATTAGCATCTCATCCCAGAAATCTATAGAGCAATCCATACAGATACTAGGAGTTCACAAAAATACCAAAAACTATTACAAAACAAATAAGAAACAAGGAATACGAAAATTATCGTAATTTATAAATTCTTGAAATCTGTGTAACTATACATTTGATTTCTGTCAAATCTTGAAAAAATTAATAAATTTTTTAGAATCTGAAATACAAGATTATCAAATTTCAGAAAGATGAATAGTAATCCGTAATAATATCAGAAAATACTTCAAGTTGTATAATTACCAAAGAACAATGAAAAATACTAAAAGTCCTAAAATCTTTACCTTAGTGACTTAAAAATCACAAAAATCAAATTACATCATCTTGAAAAATCACATGAAAAATGTGCGACTCTGGACACCAAAAGTTGAATATCTTCGAAATTCCAAAATTCGAAAAATTGAAAAATCTTACTCCAGTAAATAGATCTTCAATGAATAAAAAGTCTGAAATTCCAAAGAAAATATATTTTTCCAACAAACACCCATCCAAAATTTTTCTGCTCATGCTCCTGTAAATGCAGTAAAATATAAGATTGTAATAATTGTACGGAGATGAATGTTTATCATTCTATGAACAATGTGTATTGTTTTCAATATTCAACATTTCATTATTCAAAAGGAGGTTTTAAAAAGATGAATATTGAAATCTGGATACCAAAAAATTATGGAACTTTCACTACACATTTAGTTCCTGTAACGTCAATCACCTAATCCTCAAAATTTCAAAAAAACCTGTATAAAATCATCCAAGGAACCTCTCGACTATAATTTCCATTTCCCATTTCTTCTCTTCGCATAAATTTCCGTAAAACGTCTTTCTGGGATGTCATCAGATCGCGATTTTCAATAACTTTAATAACAGCCGGCGGCAGCCGATCGTTCAAAGACAATGAATACTCCAAGTTGAGTCGTCACACGCAATATCCTCTCCCTCAGCGAACCTCGATTTTTCGTCGCATCCGACTTCCTTGCGAAATCAACGAGAGATTTCGCCTTGGCGATGAATCCAACAATCAAATCGAACGTGAGCCCTCGATTATGGCTATTGAATTTTGACGAGCAGTCGCGCGATATTCGTTACAGCTCGAATCGTCCACGTGCGTTTATAGAAAAATCGAAGTTAACGTAAAAAAAAAGCTATGAAAAATACGACTGATGAGAAGAGGGGTTAAAAGCAAGAGAAAAGGTGCCTCGCGAGATTTATGGCGGAGGGAAATGAGAAAATCCACGCGGAACAACTATGAATGAGCTTTTTTTTCATCTCTTTTTCTTCGGGAATAAAGTCAGGAGTTGAAATAAGTTCCATTCGTATGAATGTTGTGAAATAAATATTCATGGGATTGGCATTTTGAGAAAAATGAACGGTGATCTTACAGTATGGAAGCTTTTTTTGGAATGTCGAATTTTAGGTTAGCCACATCTTGACTGATTTTTTCAGGGTTTCGAAGTAACGCGTTAATCTAAAACGTTACATTTTTCACTGTAACGATAACGTAACGCGTTACATTAATTAACAAGTAACGATAACGGGAACGAGTCACTTTTTTTCGGTAACGAGTAACGAAAATCTCGTTATTTTACGTTACTTTTATCTATCCTATTAAGTTTTAAGCACAATTTAAAACTTTTTCAGAAATGTTCTGAAACTAAGACCTTAGTAATTTTAAACTTCCTCATTTAGAGACATACAATTAATTATTATTAATTTTCAAAGAAACTATGTGGGATTATCGTCATTTGTGTAAAAATCTTGAGGAAGAACGTGCTTTTTTATTTTTGATTAAAAACTTTAGCGACTCAAAGCGTTAAATTTTAGAAATTCGCAAGAAAAGATATAAAAATACTTCAAATTTATAGATCGCAAAATCTATAGCAGGATTTGTATGATTTAGAGATCCTACTAAAAAATTTTATGCAATAATAATGAATAAAAAAAAAAAAACGATAAAAATAAAATAAAATACGAAAGATACGAAAAAAACCAGATTTTATTAAGTTTTGAGTTACTTGATTTTAAAAATATTCATGCATTTCAAGGAATCAAAAAACATCAATTTCTTGAACTTTAAATTCTAAAATATTTATGTTAATAGAAGTCTATAAGAAGATAAGCAAACTTTTATACTGTACAACTCTGTAAAAATACAAAAAATATTGAGGGCCCTTTAAATATATAAAGAAACTGTTTTCTGCAAAATCGATCGAAATATACTCCAGAAATTTCCAACCTCCAATTTTATTTCATTCTATAAATTTAAATAGATATCTTTAAAAAAACTAAAAATTTCACAATATTCTTCAAATATTTAAAAATGCGAAAAGAAAATACGTTCGGAAAAATACGTGCATATATATAAAACATTGAAAATCTTTCGAATTTCAGCAATTCATACAGCAATATATAAAAATAATAAACGATCCTTGAAATCATAGAAAAACTTGAGAAACACAAAAAGTACTTGAATAAGTAAAAATCTATCGAGACACTGTTTCGTGGAAAATCCTGTAAAACACGAAATGTTCCATTATATTAAAATTATAGAGTTCGAAATTCTTGAAATGTATAGAACAACTATTGTTATAATAATACTAAAATTATGTTAAAATACTAGGAAATTCTGCAATACTCAATCATACTGAAAAATACGAATGGTTTTAAAAATACTGAACAATTCTTCAAATCGTAGAAAAATTAAAAAAAGTTTAAAAAAAATCAAAGAAATGAAAATCTTTTTAGAAATTTTTTTGTTGAAAAATCCTCTCAAATACCAATAATTCAATAAACTTTTAATTCTATAGCATGAATTCTTGAAATCTATATATCAATGTACAGAAAAATAGAAATTTATAAAAACTCTAGAAAATCCTGCAACATTTTATACATACTGGAAAGTACAAAAAGATTAAAAATTCTGACAATCTGGATAGGTACTTAATTTCCTTCAAAAATCCATTAAATTTGCAAATGTTTTCTTGTGGATAACATTGAACCAAATGTCATATTTAGAAATTTCGTTAACTTGAAAAAAATATAAAAATTTGAACAAGCTGATTGATTTTTTTCTCAGGCTGAAATGTTTCATATTAACATTTTTTGTTATATCTGAAATAAACAATTTCTATTGAACAAAATCACAAGTACGTTGAAATCGTATTTTTCAGCCTCAGTTTTTCGATTTTGTTATTTACATTCAATTTCCTACAAAAAGTAACGTGAAAGTAACGGTACGTTACTTTTTTAAGTGGCAACGGTAACGAGTTACTATTTCTTTTTAAGTAACGATAATGTAATGGATTACTTTTTTCACCCTTGCAACGGTAACGTAACGCGTTACATTTTTTTAGGTAACTTTCCAAACCCTGGTATTTTTAATTTAAACATACGTCAATTTTTTGACGCCAACGTCATAATTTTATTACGTTTCTGCAAGGTTAAGAATTTTTTTTGATCAAGTGAGCAGTGTCAATAGTGCAATCACCATAAAACCAAGCAGCACCTACAATAACAAGGTAAGTGACTGACACCATACCCTTTCAGAACATAATTTCTAACGCTATGTCAAACTTTTTCCCATATTCCATTGTTTCGTTTATCTGCACTCAGCTCGTATAAACTTTACAAAAATAATAATAAAAAAATCCCAAGCTCGAACTCGTGGAAAGGCTGTGAAAGCCAATTTACGAAGACAGCGTTCTCAATTATTTTCCGAGTACTCGCGGCGGCGACGACGACTCGTTCAAAAAGGCCAAGAGGCGTTAATAAAACTGTCGATGCAGCGGACAGGCCTCGAAAACGTTGCGTCTCGAAGACTAATTGCATAAGTGACTTTCCGACGCGCCAGCAAGGAATCGCGTGAGTGCGCCCCAACCCCAGAAAACGGTCCGGCGAATTTAACACCGGCCTTCGAGTCCATTAGCGACCCCAGGGTAATCAGCTTCGGCTATAAATCACCTTCGCGAACCGATAAACTTGCATGTCAGGCTCCCGATGCTCGCGAGGAAGAGTTCGACCAACCCAGAAGTGAGTCAAGACCTCGAAGGTAAATGATACTATTCCACTAAGATTGTTCCACCACCTGATAGTATCGTTTCATCGAAATATCGATTGTTGCTTCCAATATATCAGAATTTTCTGTCCGATTTGTAGATCAGCTGATAATCATGATATGAATATCATTCGTAGCACGCCACAATTGCGTGTTTTATTTTCACGAACAAATAATAACTACTAGCTGGCACCAGCGGACTTGGTTTGGTCGGGTTTAGTTATTTGTTTGGTAATTTTCTTCTGCAATAATTATCTTTCATGGGATGTTTGGTCTGTACATTTAGCGGCGTAGTGTAACAGTACCGTATATTTACATATTATATATCGACGATCATTTTCATGTCTTTGATCGATCAATTTTTATAATTTGTGCATTTTGCCAATTTCGAAATCAGCGTCAGAAAAATCACCATTGAAAAATCTAGCGTTTATAGCAGATCTATTCGAAAATATAGATTCTCGTCAAAATTTTAGGTCATATTTCTATCATCATATCATATAAAAACTTTTCATTGCTCATCATAATTTATTGCGTTGCCAAACAATCTTGTAAAACACACAGAGTTGCATGTAATAACCTTCAATCTCGATTGTAAACATGCAACTCGTCCGATGTAAGTAGAAAGATTTTCATCAGCGTTTCGCAATTTCACTTCACATGGAAAAAACTGAAATTATTACTGTCCCGTTGAATAAATAGGACGTTTGCAATTCAAATAAAAAATATTCCCTGCGGGCAACGAGCAACTGCCAACGAATTAATTACCTCGCATGTTTGATATTCGTGTATCTGTGGGTAGCTTTTTTCCTCCAGCATTCCGGAAAAAATGTTACGTCTCACCATGATTGAGCTTTTTATTTTCGCACACATCCACTCGAATAATTCTACTTCTCCGCGGTCGCAAGTGATGCACTTCTCACAGGGGTGAATGTATATCAATTTTTCACGGACCACAGAGCTCATAAATTTTGTATATTCGTTGTTCCCGGAGATAAAATTTACCCAAGCGAATTCTGGATCTGTCGAAACTGGAATTGGTATTTTGTTTTTTCAGGTTTTATTTTATTGGTTGGTAATGTATCGGAATTGCTCGACCAGAAACTGAGAAAACTACACGACGACGATCAATCACTTGATTAAAAGGTCATTGAGGTTCATGTTGATTTACTGAGCGATGCGAGTTGAATTGCTTACTTCAAGTGACTGATTAATAGAGCCCTGTTTTTGGCTTGCTGAAAAATAATCGTTTTCTTTTCCTATTCACCAATTTTTTTTCAAGAAAATTGTTTGGAGTGACGATCGGTCCCTCGAGTAGACAGGAACGAAATAATTTAAGTGAAAAGATGTTTTTATCGATCAAATTATTTTGATGCTGTAGCTTAACTGGAAACTAAAACTATTCCCTGTCGCTCGACTCGAATGAGCCCTAAAATCATCAGCCAAATTTTGTTTTATAGCAATGAAAATTTCTTTTTTTGTTAAAGAAATAAAATCGGTTTCCTTAGAATCTGTAATAAGTACACAAAAAACCAGGAAACGCGATTGAATGCAGACATATCTTTGAAATTTCATAATTCATTATTCAAAAATTATTATTTATTTATGTATTGTTTACTTTAGAAATTTGAATAAATCAGGAGAAAAATTCTCCTTTAACTTTGATGATTTGCCATTTATTATAATTATTGATTAACCATATAAAGTAAATATTTTTTTGAAAGAACTAACCTTTTCAAGGAGAATCCATTTTCGGAAATTATAACAAATCAGTCTGATAAAACATTGAACAAGTGGCAAAATAAAGAAATTGTATGGAAATAACAAGGGCTTTGAAAAAATAAAAAATTCAGCCAGAACGACTGGTGATAATGATAATTGAAGGTTTTTAACAATAGTTCATTTGTGAATTCAAAAAATTAACATTTTTCCGGAGATTCCCTTGTGAAAAAAAAATCTATTGGAAACTATTGGTAAGTTTTGACCAATAGTTTCCAATAGTTTTTGAATCCTATAGTTTCCAATAGTTTCCAATATTTCAATAGTTTCCAAAATTATTGAAACTATGGACATTATGAAATATACTGAAAGATAAATTATTGAAACTATGAAAACTATAGAAACTATTAGAAGATTCATTATTGAAGCTATGGAAATCATTGAAACTATTTCAATGACTGACAATCATTGAAATGATTGAAAATCATCACAAATTTTGAAAATGATTGAATATCAATAAAAATCTTGCAAATCATTGAAAATCATCGAAACTATTTTAATGACTGAAAATCATTGAAATTATTTCAATCGTTGAAACTTTCAATTATTGAAACTATTGGCAGGAATATTATAGGAACTATTGAAACTATGGAGACTATAAGAAGGGAAATTATTGAAACCATAGTAACTATGGAATATACTGAAAGATAAATTATTCAAACTATGAAAACTATGGAAACTATTAGAGGATAAATTATTAAGGCTATGGAAATCATTGAAAATCTTGAAGATGATTAAAAATCATTGAATATTTTGAAAATGATTGAAAATTGTTTCCAATTTGAAAATTGCCCAAAAAATTGTAATTTAACAATTTTCATTCAAATGATCATTAAATTGTGATTTCAAATCGGATTTGAAAATGATTGAAAATCATTGGACCTATTGTAATGACTGAAAATCATTGAAATGATCGAAAATCATTGAAAATCTTGGAAGTGATTGCAAATCATTTTCAATATGAAAATTGCATTAAAAATTGTAATTTAACAATTTTCATGCAAATGCTCATTAAATTGTGATTTAAAATCGGATTTGAAAATGATTTGAAATCATTGAAGTTAATAGTTACAATGATTTAACATCACTGAAACTATTTCAATCATTGAAATTATTGGCAGGAATATCATAGGAACTATTGAAACTATGGAAACTATAAGAAGGGAAATTATTGAAACTATTAAAACCATCGAAATCATTCGATAGTTTCTCGATAATTCCAAATAGTTCCCAATAGTTCCGAACAGTTGCTAATAGTTTTTTTTCATAAGGGCTTTGCAAATTTCTTTTAACAATTATTAAGTTTTTTAAGTTGTATTGGAATTTTTAAAATCAGTTCAAATTTCATACTTCGTTTTAAATCTTCAAGAATGTTTATAAGATGTCGACCACCTTTAATAAAAAATCTGGTTTTTTTATACAGAGTTTCGCAAATGACCCGTAACAGCCGAAAACTGTAGATGAACAATATCATTCAACAAAGAATTTTTTCGGCCAGAATGGAAGATGATTTGTGGTTTTCAGTTTCAAAAATGTGATGAATTTAATAAACTTCACTTAACATATTTATGCTTGTCCTTCATTAATAGGTTCCAATTGTTGCGATATATCAGCGTATCGATATTTTGTTTACGATATATCGGGATCGAAGATCGAATCTTTCCGATATATCGGAAGGCTCAATATCGATATTTTAGGTTTCGATTCCCAAGCGTTACAACGTTTTCCGACAGAATGAGTCAACGGGGAAAAAATGATCATAAAAGTACATTCCATCCTCATAAATTAGATAAAATAACTGTATGGGTATCACTGCAACTGTAGAATTTAAAAAAAAACATAAATTCAAAAAGTTTTTTTTCCCGACTTTTGGCCAGCTTTTTCGATTTCTGGAGCACTGTGCGGCAGTATATGCAAGATTTAAGCTTGGCCATCTCAGATTCAGAAAGTATACACTTCTCTGTGTTTTTTTAGTTGAATATGATGATTTAAGAAAATGTTACGTGTAGTCGAACAGTATGAAATCGTATGCTTGAAAATATCTACAACTCAATGCTGACTAAATCCACTTGATAAAGGCCATTGCACTTGTTCGCTATGAGCGTGGGCTTTTCGTGCTCGCAAAATCATCCGACTGGCCAAAAAACCTCCCGGATCTCCATATTTGGTCACACTGCAGAGGTCCTAATTGTTTTAAAAAAGCTGGCATCATGAATTTTCATTCCTGAACAATACGCATTGAATAATGCCAACGATGCTTTCATCCTTTGTATTCGGAATATTGCAAAACGCGTCCTCTTTGACTATGAACGCGCAACAGTCGGCTCGGCAAAAGACAGAGCTAATGCAATTTCTCCGTGAATTTCTGTTGGACTTTGCTTCTGTTCCGCGGATGACGTCATTGATCACGACCTCGCTCGCTATAATTCACTTGCCGTGGCTCGAAATTCCGGAAATATGCTCGATGCCACGTTTCATAACTGTTTTGTTAAACCAAATTTTAGTGGTTCAACCGTTAAAAGTTCGAAAACTTCTGAAAAGTGAAATTCACGCCATAGATTTCTGAAAACATCCCTGAGAAATTGTAATTTTAGCTGTATAAATCGAAATTTCATCAATTTTTTCGTTGCATTGTGAATTTCTTTGTCTCAGGAAAAAAGTTGCCCTCACTGCAAAAAAACATATATGAGACATGTCTCCGTAGAAGACGCGGAATCCATTTCTTCAGTCATTAAGTGTCTTACTTTTATGTGTCAAAAAGGTGTGTTTTAAAGACATCTTTAAACGTCTTGAAAAACACCATTTTTTGCAGTGCTCTTTCGAGTGCAGCAAAAACCTTCTGCCATTTGTAGTTACTTGAGTTTTTATTTATTCAGAGTTCATTTCTATCAATCAATAATTTGAAAAATTATGAAAGATGTCGATGAAATTTATGAAACACGAGATTTCTTCCCTAAAATGTTAAATCTTTCATTGTTCCATTGTAGCAAAAATATCTTCGAAGATTCGATCGGGAGACAAGACAATTGTTGCGAGATGAATTAAACAATTTGGGTCAAATTCCAAACACAACGATCGATATCCGATTAATCCTCTGGGGCAGTATAACAACGTCTACGCAATAGACCAAGGTTGAACTATTTTCATCGCGGATATTCTAGAAATTACCCAGGCCAAACAGGTTCGACTTTAACACAGTGTAATTTTGCCGATTTAAACTTGACTTTCCATATTGAATTGTTGTAGAAATTTCCCCGGTTTGTCAAGTATACAAGATAATTTATTTCAGCCTTTACAACTTACGAAAAATAAGGAAACTTGAAAAGTTCAATTTGTTTTCAAACATCGAAAGTTGACGCCCAATTTCGAAATGTGTTCAAATACTTCAATTCTTGATTTTCAGCTACAGAAGTGTTTTTCATAAGCCTCTGATCCAATTTTTCATTCGCATGTAACTCCATACTTCAGTTGATAAGTTTATAAGGCAAGATAATAAGTTTAGAGTTATAGTCACCATATCGGCGCTGTCGGTGGCTGTGTCAATACCCTTTCATAGCGCTGTAACAAAAAGCGAGGATAAAAGTCAACATTGATAAGTGATAAAACGCAGGAAATTAATTAATGGCGCGACAACGCGGAACACGCTGAATAAGTAGCGATTTACGACACTCGAGTTGCGACATCATAATGTTCATAAAAGAGGCATGATATATCGATCGCGTTACGCGCGACAAAGAAATTGGAATTACAATCATCTACATAAAGGTGTCAGAATGTAGTCGCGCTCATTCAAAGTAGTCCCATAAAACCATGAAATACTGTGATTGTCAGATTTTAAACGATTCAGTTGTGATTGTCAGCGAAATTCGATATGGAATGAAGGGAAAGATGAATGTCGATTGAACGTCATTTCGTCTTTTATTCTATCAATAAGTGTTTTTTTTAGCTAAATAAGATCGAAACAACAGTTTTAACAAAATCGAAATAACAACAGAAATTTTTTTCTTCTTCATTTGTTGATTATAGTGAACGTTTGAAATTCAGCTTGAGATTTTTTAGAGAAGTAAGAGACAATAAAACATAATATTGCAAAATTTTTGATACTCAATGAAATCCAGTTAATCCCTTGTGAAAAAAAACTATTGGCAACTATTGATCAATAGTTTCCAATAGTTTTTTAATCCTATAGTTTCCGATAGTTTCCAATATTTCAATAGTTTCCAAAATGATTGAAACTATAGACATTATGAAATCTTCTGAAAGATAAATTATTGAAACTATGAAAATTATGCAAACTATTAGAAGATTCATTATTGAAGCTATGGAAATCATTGAAACTATTTCAATGACTGACAATCATTGAAATGATTAAAAAACATTGAAATGATCGAAAATCATTGAAAATCTTGGAAATGATTGAAAATCATGAAAAATATTGAAAATCATTAAAAATCATCGGAAATCTTGAAAATGATGGAAAATTGTTTAAAATTTGGAAATTGCACTCAAAACTATGCATTCACAATTTTCATGCAAATAATCATCAAATTGTCATTTCAAATCGGATTTGAAAATCATTGAAAATCATTGCAAATATTTTAATGACTGAAAATCATTGAAAATCTTGAAAGTAATTGAAAATCATTTTTAATTTAAAAATTTCATTATAAATTGCGATTTAACAATTTTCATGCAAATAATCATTAAATTGTGAGTTCAAATCGGATTTGAAAATGATCGGAAATCATTGAAACTATTCCGATCATTGAAACTATTTCAATCATTAAAACTTTTAATCATTGAAACTATTGGGAAGAATATTATAGGAACTATTGAAACTATGTAATTATAAGAAGAGAAATTATTGAAACCATAGTAACTATGATATATACTGAAAGATAAATTATTGAAACTATGAAAACTATGGAAACTATTAGAGGATAAATTAATTGCAAATTGCAATTAATTTATTTTCAATTTGAAAATTGCACTGAAAATTTGTGCATTCACAATTTTCATGCAAATGATCATTAAATTGTGATTTTAAATCGGAGTCGAAAATGATTGAAAATCATTGAAACTATTTTGAAGACTAAAAATCAATAAAATGATCGAAAATCATTGAAAACTTTGATAATGATTGAAAATTGTTTCCAATTTTAAAATTGCACCAAAAATTGTAATTTAACAATTTTCATGCAAATGATCAGCAAATTGTGATTTCGAATCGGATTTGAAAATGATTAAAAATCATTGAAACTATTTTAATGACTAAAAATCATTAAAAATCTTGAAAGTAATTGAAAATCATTTTCAATTCAAAAATTTCACTATAAGTTGTGATTTGACAATTTTCATGCTAATGATCATTGAATTGTGATTCCAAATCGGATTTAAAAATGATTGAGAATCATTGAAACTATTTCAATCATAGAAACTTTCAATCATTGAAACAATTGGCAAGAATATAATAGGAACTATTGAAACTATGGAAACAATAAGAAGGGAAATTATTGAAACCATAGTAACTATGAAATATACTGAAAGATAAATTATTCAAACTATGAAAACTATGGAAACTATTAGAAGATGAATTATTAAATCTATGAAAATCATTTAAACTATTTCAATTATTGAAAATCTTGAAAATCATTGAAAATGACAGAAAATTGTTTCCAATTTGAAAATTGCACAAAAAATTATAATTCAACAATTTTCATGCAAATGATCATTAAATTGTGATTTCAAATCGGATTTGAAAATGATTGAAAATCATTGAAACTATTTTAATGACTGAAAATCATTGAAACGATCGAAAATCATTAAAAATCTTGGAAGTGATTGCAAATCATTTTCAATATGAAAATTGCATTAAAAATTGTAATTTAACAATTTTCATGCAAATGCTCATTAAATTGTGATTTAAAATCGGATTTGAAAATGATTTAAAATCATTGAAGTTAATAGTTACAATGATTTAACATCACTGAAACTATTTCAATCATTGAAATTATTGGCAGGAATATTATAGGAACTATTGAAACTATGGAAACTATAAGAAGGGAAATGATTGAAACTATTAAAACCATTGAAATCATTTAATAGTTTCTCGATAGTTTCCCAATAATTCCAAATAATTTCTAATAGTTCTCAACAGTTGCTACTAGTTTTTTTTCATAAGGGATAATACAGAAAACTTAAAAATCTTAGGAAATCTTCTAAAATCAAGAAACCTTGATTCCTAGAGCATTGAGTTTTACGGAATCTAATGAATAATCTTCAAAAATATAACATCGATTTATGCAAATACTGAAGAAATGAGAAGATGAATGGAAATTTGTGTAAGTTCCGTTATATAAAAAGTTTTTAACTAATACTCCAAAGAAAAAAATGTTGAATTCACGATTAAATTATAGAAAACGTACATAGTAACATGTAAAAATAATCGAAAATTTTATAAAATCTTATGAATACTAATTTAAAAAAAAAACAACAACAGCAAGAAATGAATAAAATATTTAAGAACTTTTTAAAATATTCCCATAAATATATGGAAATGCTTAAAATCGAACGAAATTTTTAACGTGGAGTATCGAATCGCATAAATATATAAGTAAAGCAATCAACACAAAAAATAAAAATCCATGAAAATTTTACACTATCGTTCAAAGTTTGACACATAACAAAAAAAATGTGAGAAATACTGGAAATCTAGAAAAAATTTAAAACTCTGTAGTTCAAGTTTTCTCAAGAATGTATTACCCTTAAAATTGTAAAAAAGTGGAAAGAGTTGATCCTCAAAATCTCTACGTAAAGAAATCTATGAAAATGTAAGGAAATTTTTCGAATTCTGCAATAACTATAAAAAATAATAATAAAATTCAGAAAAAATAAATCGAAAAACCATTTAGATACACAAAATGTATGGAACTTTCAATTCGATAGCATATAAAAATTGTAGAAATCTATAGAGCAATCCATTAAAATACCAAATATCTATAAAAATTACCTTCTATAAATATAAAATTTTGGGAATAGCTAAAAGTTTCAAAATTTTTTTATCTTTGAATAGAGCTAACGCTTGGGAGGGGGGGGGGGGGGGTCAGCATGAATTTTACTATTTGTTATTGTGGAGGGGGAGTTTTGTCTTGTGTTACGTAATTAAGGATCTGTAAAATTTCGAAATTTAGAGTATTGAATTTTCAAAATCAACATATCAATCCTTTAAAATTCAAAAAATATAGAAAAATATTAGGAAATACTGCGAAATTTCATAAATACTAGAAAGTGTGATAAAGACTTAAAATAATGGGAGGCTCTAAAATACTAAAATTCTATATCGATATTTTTTCATCCAAAATTTGTTAAATTTATATAAGTGTTTTGAAATACTAATCTACAGCTTCAAATATTGAAATCCCTTAGAAGAATCTATCAAAATACTAGAAAAATGAATTAAATTCTTCAATTTATTGAAAAAATTATATATCTACTGAAAGTTTCCAAACTATGTAAAATACTTGAAATCTATAAAAGTACTGCTTTCTAAAAAATTTATTGAGATACTTATAGCTTCTAAAATGTTATATTATATTTTATAAATGTAAAAATGTATAATGGAATTCTTAAAAATACTAGCGATCCTCAAAAAACCCAGAAAATTCTACTAAATTCGAATAAAATTTTTAAATATGAAAAATACTGAAAATACTAGAAATCAATAAAATACTCGAGTTCAAAATGATGAACATCATTTCCATCAATGACTTTGAGAGTACACAATATTCAAGAAACTTCGAATCCTAAGGTATCGGATTATACGTATTCATAGTAAAGAAATTAATAGAAAATAATGAGAATCCAAAAAAAAACGTTAAAACGGTAAAAATACCAAGAAAATACGATGGAATACTGAAAAATTTGAATATCAATGAAATATACGTTTTCTTTTGAAATTCTGTTTTCTGCAAAATTTTTTATAATACTCTGCATTCTAGATCATTATATTCATAATGATCTAGAAATTTAAAAATCTAGAAATTTAAACATAGATGGCAATTTACAAAAATGGTAGTAATATGCAGAAAATTGATAACCCTTAAAAATTTGCTGAATTGTACTAAATACCATAAATCCTGAAAGCAGTTTTTTCTAAACTTGCAAAAACACTTTCAAAACTTACAACATCTTAAATTTAAAGGGAAAAAATCACCTTTATTTTATAAATAAAGGAAAAATATCTGAAACAAAAAAATTTTCGAATTCATTCAAAAAACAGTAATAAATATTGAAAAGACAGAATTATATAATTTGGTATAGAAATTCAAATTTTATTCCTTTTTTTAATTCTCGTTCCTGAAGAGTGCTTCATAAAGCCTAAAGCTCAAGATCGTAACAGGTGATACTTTTATTCATCATCTTTTTTCTCACAAGAAAGAGAAGAATAAGGAGAAAAAATTTTCGCATTTTTGGCTCTAATGAATAGAAATCTGATTCAATTATTGATAATTTTTCAGATACTCTCTTCAAAAAGAGCTGAGATTCGAAATTCCCCACAATTCGTGAAATCAGAATCAAGCCTCACGACGTTTACCGTAGAAATTCGCGGACCTGCTGATAAGGCGATAGCAAAATGTCAAGATGGAGGGAAAAAGCTCGGGCCACGCTGAATCGGCGATATCGCTTTTCGCGGCCTCGTACGCGCCCCGAAAAATGATGGAGCGCGAGCAATTCACGTTCGCCTTGATCCGGCTTATTTTCCCCGGAAAACGACGTTATCGGAACTCGGGGATACCCCGTGAAAAACTTTTGCGGAAGACGCGATTTCCGCATCGCCGGTGAAAAGGACAAAATGAACATCGAGGGTATTTATAATGTGAATGAAAATTCATTCGTCCGATCGTTTTGCACTTTGAATTATTCAACTCGAGCAACGTTGCGCAATAAAAAGGTGAGTGTTCAATTTCTATTAGAAAAGTTTTTCCTTTTTAAACGTTCATTTTTCTGATGATTTTCTAGATCATTCAACCTTCCGATACGAGGAACAATGCGGTAAAAAAGGATCCAGGATTCTCTAAAGGAAAGGATGCTCTATTAGACACCAAATTGTCAACGCCACTGCCAAATCGACGATAACTTGATGATTCTCTAGATTGTTCAACCTTCCGATACGAGGAATTATTTTTTCTGAATTGTGGTAAGAAATGATCCAGGCAAAAACAAGACGATTGCCAACACGACAAGCAAACGATAACGATTTTCTATTAGACACCAAATTGTCAACGCCACTGCCAAATCGACGATAACTGGATGATTCTCTAGATTGTTCAACCTTCCGATACGAGGAATAAGTTATACTAAATTGTGATAAGAAATGATCCAGGCAAAAACAAGACGATTGCCAACACGACAAGTAAATGATAACAATTCTCTATTAGACACCGAATTGTCAACGCCACTGCCAAATCGACGATAACTTGATGATTCTTTAAAGAGGTCCGAATTCAACCACCTCCATTTCCTTTGAAACATATATAAACCCGGTGAATCTTTCATTTCGTCAAAATTGTTCTTGAACTTCCAGCCTGCAAGCTCCTCTCAAGAGCTAGTCCAAACATGGACCAAAAGCTGAGAACACTTCTAAATAAGGTCCACGAGCTTGACCTGACGATAGCCCTATAGATAGAAAAGAAATTTTCATTACTGTTCTTATTACAACATTGAACGTAACTAATCTCCTGATACAGAAACAGTGGGAATACGGAAATAATTTCCTCCAATTCATTCATTAAGCATCGTCATGCAGAATTAACTAGCTCATCGGTTCCGGTGCCAAAAACTGGGAATGCAACACGCTATTTCATTACACAGTCGATTCCGAGTTTCAAAAGTTCATCTTATTCACGGCGATGCAAAAGGCAAAACTTTGCCACGAATGTTATAAATAATTCCGCTTCTGAAACTCGACGTGAATTTACATCGGAGCTAATTCGTTTCGCGCCGAACTTCATGCCGCGGATTACAGTTTTGCCCTCAACTTCTAACGAGAACTTCGGTGTTTTAAGGGAAAAATTGTAACAGTAATTTGCGATGCTGTTTGACTAATTTTCGTGTGCTCGACCTAATAGAATAAATTGGCGATGGAATTTCCATTCGGGGTCACCGAATTCCAGAAATGGAATTTGGTAAATTGAAACTTAAAGTTGTGAATGAACCCTTCTGTAATGAATGGGAACTTCTGAGCACTTTTTCAATTTCTGAAGAAAACTCCAGAGTCGTCAACTAAATTGAGTTATTTTCTCTTTTCTATGTAATATTATTCAATATCCACGTCAGTTTTAATGGAATTCTCCTCAAGGAAGAAAAGTTTGCTGACAAGTCAATCAGATGACATAAAAAATGATGAAACAACATTATTAAGAAGACATTATCAATAATAGAAATCTTCTATTTTTACCCGACTCGATTCGCGAGATCATTATTGTGGTCGCACGACAGAAAACCGCATAAGATGCAGTAAGGAGACGGGAAAATTTCAACCTTAATAAATGCTGAACGTAATATTCTGTACAATATGATGATTTTCATTTACGTTTTTTGTCTAAGCTATATTTTTTTTTAAATATTTTACGTACACTTTTCGTGATTTTTGTAAACCAACCTACAATTTCCGAGCGGATTATGTGATAATTAATACGATTGAATATTCATTGAAATCTGTTTTTAGAAGTTTCATGAAGCGTTTAATGATTTTCATTAGGCGTGCATATAAATTATACGATCTCAAAATATGAGACAAGTTACGTAAATTTTTGTAAAGGTATTCATTACGTGTTTTTATAACTGAGGAATAAAAATCATTCGAAATGTCAAAAGTTTAAACATATGCTTGGGATGTATTTTCCAAAAGAATATAAGTATAAAGTAATAAAAATATTTTGTTATCTGAGAACGAATCGTAAGCAAATATATCGAATACTTGACGTATATAAAAAAGTCGGAAAGTTGTTTTATAGGCTTGAGAAGTCACCTAATAATAATCTGAATTCAAGTAACCTTACGCCCACTGAAAAGCACGTTTTGGGTCCCAATAATTCGATGATTACAAATTCATGATTGCGTTCCTAGAGCATGAATAATTTATGCATTCGACATACACCCCTAGGCCATGTATGATTCATGCTGCTTTTTCTATATTCTGATCGAATTCTCTATCAAATGCGCCTCAAACTCCAGTGTAATACTACACTACATTGTCTCTTGAAATAAGAAATGCAGATTTCATTTTTATTTATTCTTAATTGAAAAAATGCATACAATTGGAATAAAAAAATTGATTTTCGATACAATTTATTTCTAGAGCATGAATTTTGTTAAATTTAACCAAGCGAAAAATCTAAAGAATTATTAAATGTTTAGTGCTCCATCATATCTGAAAATTTTTTTTCAATGACTGTAACCTCGTCTCTAATAAAAAAAAAATTCCCTCATAAATCATCTAAAACTATCTTAATTTAATAATGTTACAGTGAAAAGAGGAATTTTCTCCTCCAATATTTCCCTTGCTTAATCACATTTCCTCAAGTCGTCGTTGACTAATTCGATTAAGTCACAGGAATTCCAGCGACGAGGGAGTAAGTGAAATCTCCAGCGTTGCGAAAAATTGCATTGCCGTTTAACAATAACCATTGGCTTACACGCTGAGTCTTATCAGAACCGTGTTGGTGCAAAGCGTCCGTAAAAGCCTTTCTCTTACTTCGAGATCTTCGCGAGGATCGAGCTGTAGCGAGAGCTCAGGGTCCAGTATTTTTTTGAAGTCTCCGAGGAAATGATTACGAGAAAATAAATGCAAAATTCAGTTGTCAATGAATTGAAAAAACACTCGAAATGTGTATTATGTAAATGCAATCTAAAAAAAATCAATAGTTCAAAATCTGAGATTTCTCATGATTTTACAAGTTGATAACCAAGTGTATCAGAAATGAGACAAATCGGTTTGTCGATCTCCCAGTCAAATTTTCTCTCTTTTATTCCAAATGTCAACGTTGTCAATGTTTTACTTTTGAATGGATATCCACTAGAATAGAATGAAGATAATACAGAATGACGTGTCCACATTTTCAGGCACATTGAATAATAGAGAAAGACATCCTATAGATGAAAAAATTATTCTTTCAGTTCCGTATATTGAGGGATTTTCAGAAAGACTACAGAAAGACATAAAAAAATTCAACATCAAAATAGTAAATAGAATATCTAAAAATAACAATAAAAATTTCATAAAATTAGGTAAAGATAAGGAAGAACATATGAAAAGATCTCATGTAGTTTACAAAATCAAATGCAAAGATTGTGATAAATGCTATATTGGACAGACAAAGAGGATACTTGAAAAAAGAATTAAAGAACACAAAAACAACATTAATAATGCGAATACTGAACCGTCAGTTCTTACAGAACATATTTTAAAATTCGATCATGAGACTGATTGGGAAAAAGTTGATATCTTAGATGTAGAAACTAAATACAGGAAGAGATTGTTTTCAGAAATGGCTAATGTAAAATTAAATGAAAGTAAAAGCCTAAATAAACAGAAGGATTTGAAAGATTGGAATGATGCTTTTGACGGTTTGATTGAATATTTCTAATTGATATTTCATTTTATGCTTTGTATTGGTAACGTGGATCGAAGAACTATTCTTTTCTTATATCAGTCATAGACGGTAGGTCAATGTGAAAAATACTCTCGATAATATGTTTATTAATTGACAAAGAATGTATTATTTTTATAATTGTAATAACAAAGATCGAGAAATATAATTGTTCACCATACTGATAATTCTGATTGAACTGTTCAAAAAAAGAAAATTCCATCTAATACTAATGTAAGTGTGATTGTTATAAATTTTACATATTGTATTTAGTACGACGGTATTGTTTATTTGATTATTATTGATGTGTAATAGGTCTTGATAAGGGCCCAAATGGGGTTGAAACGTTGACATTTGGAATGAAAGAGAGAAAATTTGACTGGGAGATCGACAAACCGATTTGTTTCATTGAATAGTTTAACCCAGTGAATATACCCAGTTGATCTATAGATGGATCATATTACAATGTATCAGAAATGTTGAGTATCTAAAATTCAATAATTGAATGCCATTCCTTATTTTTTTCAAATGCCACATATTATGATTTCTCCAAAAGACCATTCTTTAAATTAGAAGCTTCCCAAAAAAATGAGCAAACGAAAACCCTCGCCAAGTTTTTTCATTCGAACATTGTGACTTTGAAATCGCAAGATGAGGAAAATATAATGATGTCAGAATATTGTGGTTCAAGTTTTTAATTACAAGTGCCCCGAAGGCGTTTGATCGAAAAGCTAAAAAGGTAAAAGAGCGAGGAGGAAAAAAATAAGCAAGGCGCGCAAAGGAAACGCGAGAGCCACGAAAAGTAAGGAAGTGAGTGTGTAGAAGGAAACGATAAAGTTCCCGGTCTGCGTTCTTCTGCCTTTTATTCGCCTCTCACAGTTGCCTCGTGATTTACGGATCCGCGCATCGGGAAATTTTTCATGCGAAACTTTGTGTAAGCGCGAGATTTTGTTAACCATCTCGGAAATCTTCAAATCTCTATATTTTTCTTCATAATATCCCGCGATAACGTAGGATGGCATGATAAAAAATGGAAAAACTCAACGTAGAGATGTTAAAAATCAGGTTCTTCAACTGGAGTTTTTGCTTCAGAAAGCACTCATTCACTCTATTCCAAGTGTAACGATTTTTGCGACAAAGAATAATAATAATGAAACTCTCTACGTCAATCAGTCTCAAAGAAAAACGCTGTATCTCGTCGACTGAGATAATGAAAAACTTGCAATTGAAATGTTCCGGCGTCGCAGAGGGAATAAATTTCCTCCTCGATAAGAAGCGCGGGGCACGTAATTTTCCCTCTTTTTTTAATTCCCCGTTCCCGATCGTTCGGCCCGTTTTTCACTGATCGCGACAATTCGAGGGAGCGACTTGCTGGCTTCGAGGAGCGATTTCACGCTATGAAAACTTAATCCGCGAGTGTTTGATAAACGAGGGGATCCGCGTCGTTTATGCGCGATCTCGGATGTGTTCATCCGGGCAACGGTGATTCATACTCATCAAGGCGCCCCTTAAGGATTAATTGTTTCGCTGCAGGATCTCGCTAATGCGATTAGCTGCTTGTACTTGCGACCATTAGAGACAGGCTCACCCACGACGATAAGGAAACCAGAGCCTTTGGGCGAAACGACGAGATAACGGTGCCTCCAGAGAAAAGATTTCGTTTGATTGCATGAAACGGTTGCTTTCGTTATATATACTCTACTATCTCATTTCCTCAAAGCAGATTTTAACAATTATCGTTAAATTGCTTTTCTGATAGGATGGGCAAATTCATCACATACGTATTTCAGAATCGGTTACACAATGGTGAAATACAAAACTTCCTGCAAAATCCCGACGAAACATAATTAGAAAAGAATTGTTTGTCGAATAAATTTAAAAATGTATATTCCTTCTTATAATTAACAAATTTGACGGGTTTGAAAGTAACGCGTTTCTCTAAAACGTTACATTTTTTACTGTAACGTTTTAGATAATGTAACGCGTTACATGTATTGAAAAGTAACGATAACGGAAACGAGTTACTTTTTTTTCGGTAACGAGTAACGAAAATTCCGTTATTTTACGTTACTTTTATCTGTCTTATGGAGTTTTTAGCTCAATTCGTAACTTTTTAAGGAATGTTCTGAAACTGAGATATGAGTAATTTTCAACTTCCTCATTTTTGAATGAAAAATTCAATATTAAACATTTTTATTGGAACAATTGTTTAATTTAATATCCACTTTCATTGCAAAAAAACATATATGAGACATGCCTTCGTAGAAGACACGAAAACGCGAAATCCATGTCTTCAGTTAATAAGTGTCTTAGTTTTATGTGTCGACAAGATGTGTTTTAAAGACATCTTTCAACGTCTTAAAAATAGCGTCAAAAAGTGTCTCGTGGCAAGACACCATTTTTTGCAATTTTAATGCGGAATGTCAGCAATTTGTAAATTTGAAAAAAAAAATACGAAAATACTCGAAATACAAGATTATCATTAGTTTCATGTTGTTTGATTCTTCGAAAATTTATGTGATTCTAGGTATCAAGAAACTTCGATTTCTCGAGCCTTCAAAATTCTAAACATATATGTTCATAGAAGTCTGTGAAAATATAAGAAAATTTTTCAAATAGTAAAACTCTGTGAAAAATACAAAAAAATATTGAGGGCACTCGAAAATCCTTAAAAAAAACTGTTTTCTGCAAAATCGATCGAAATACTTGAGAAACTTCGAAATTTCAATTATATCTTACTCTGGAAATTCAAAGAAATATTTTTAAAATTCCACAACATTCTATAAATACTTAAAAATACGAAAAGAAAATACGCGTAGATATATGAAACATTGAAAATCTTCCGAATTCCAGAAATTCATACAGCAATATATAAAAATAATAAAAGATCCTTGAAATCATAGAAAAACTGAAGAAATACGAAAAGTACTGGTATAAGTAGAAATCTATCGAGACAATGTTTTCTGGAAAATCTTATTAAACACGGAAAATTTCATTATGTTCAAATTCACGAGTATGAAGTTCTTGAAATGTGTCTATCAGTTTATACATAAAAATCCCTAAATTATGCAAAAATACTAGGAAATTCTGCAACACTGTATCATCCTAAAAAAGACGAATAGTTTCAGATATACTGGACAATCCTTCGAATCGTTGAAAAATTGAAAAAGTATTAAGAAAAACAAATGGAAATGAAAATCTGTATAGATACTATTTGCTGAAAAATCCTCTTGAATACAAATATAATAATGAACTTGGGATTATAGAGCATGAAATTCTTGAGATCTATGTATCCATGTACCTGCAGAAAAGAAGTACAAATTTATAAAAATACTAGAATGTGCTGCAACATTCGATGCGTACTGGAAAATACAAAGAATTCAAAAATTCCGGAAACCTGGGTTGGTACTAGGATTCTCTCGAACATCTTTTACATTGGCGAATTTCGTAATCTTGAAAAAAAAATTAAAAATTAAAACAAGCTGATTGATTTTTTTCAGGGTGCAAAAGTACGGATTCACATTTCCTAGTATTTCTGAAGTAAACAATTTCTATAGAACAAAACCACGAGTACGTTGAAATTTTTTTTATTCAGCCTTCGTATTTCGATGTCTGGTTATTCACATTTAATTCATTCCAAAAAGTAACGTGAAAGTAAAAGGACGTTACTTTTATCAAGTGGTAATTGCAACAAGTTACTATTTCATTTAAGGTAATGGTAGCGAAACACGTTACATTTTTTTAAGTAACTTTACAAACCCTGCAAATTTGTAATTGCAGCAGTTATCAGCTCCCGAAGCTGTAAAATTTGATATCCTACGAATTAATAGGGTTTTTTTCCCGGTTCTTGATTATCCAAGCAAACGAAGTGCAAGTCACTCCAGAAGAATAGCCCTCTACTTCGGTCAACTTCTACCAAGGAAAACCAACTTTCATTGAAATCCGAAGAAGAACGTAATTAAAGGAGCGAGTGTCTTTTCGCTCCATTACACCACGTAGCATTTAATCGCGAATAGCTCGACTCTGAAAAGTTGTAATGACGTAAAGTTCATCCAGGGGTTTTCTGATGAATACGAAAAAGGATTTCGGTTGCTCGGAACACTGGATTTGAGAGGTTCGGTTTCCCTTGAAAAGAAATTCCTGGTAATTAAGGGCCAACACGTGATTTTCAACGCCAATTAAGCAGTGATTGCATCCGCTCGATGCGTTGTAAATTGGCAGAACAGACGAATCTAATGCAATTCTGATGGTCTTGGTATATAAACTGAAGAATGTGGGTTATGCACGTCGTGCCGTAGGCAGGCATAAATAATAAAGGAACACTTGTATAACTTTTTTTTCACAATAAAGTGTATTTGCACTGTAGTGTTACATGTTGGTTCATCACGTGAACAGAGCGTGATGAAAGACGAAAATAAATAAAATTTACAATGCTAAAATCATTATTGTAGACAAGAGGTTTTTATGATAACTGCTCAAACGCGCGGAGCGAAAACAGAATATGGGAATCCCAAATTATTAATAAAAGACTCTAATGTTGAAAGGATTAAGATACGACTTATAACGTATATATAGTTGTAGTCAAAAGCCGTGACTACAGCAATATCGTGTACGTGGCAAAGCTGAAACTCAATTTAGCATCGTGGAACGTGAACAAAAAAAAGGGAAAAACAATCTTAAAAACAAAACTAACAGAAAGAAAAAATTATAATGAGCATACTAGATGCAGATACCGCTGGAAAAATAGCATAACCATGCAAGTACTCAAATAGTTTTGGATTATCTTTTAAGATGATTTCATAAAATCATAAAGTCAAAAAATTTTCATTCGACCAGGAATATTATATGATATGAAGATCTACTCGAGTTCTATGTAGATCTACTTTTTTTAAACTTGGTTATTGTTAAAAAACTCCGATCTAGTAAAATTCCTCCCTCCCCCCCCCCTCACTCTCGACAACCCCTCCCCCTGATCACGGACCAGGGCGCCATCTCATACATGTCGATGTTGGCGCCTGACATCGCGGTGATGTCTTTCCGCGTCAGATATGCGGAAACACGTGAAATTATGCTTGATTGGAGAATCCCGCGCACGTCGCTCGATCTCGTCAAGAATGCGTCTTGCAAGGCTGCGCCGTCTTTCGTGCGATGAGATCCCATAAAGATTATAATAAGATGAGGAGGGGGCGACGTGTTGGCGGAAAATGAAGGGGCAAGGGGGGAAGAGGGGACTGAAAATCACAGCCGCATATCAAGCAGGCGCGAGATTAATACGAGAGCCCCAGTTGGCGAACATTACGAGTCCCAAGACGATTAGATGGTCTCTGGATTTAAGAGCTTCTCAATGGAGACGTTTAGGTTGGTGTATTTTTGGAAGTTGATTCATCAATGCTGTGTTAATGGGTCTGGAGATGACTGGTGATGATAGTTTGTAAAATGGGGATGATTAATACATGTTTTGATGACAAAATTATCTAGTTCAGACTTCAAGTTTGTTTTGTGCCTGATCATTTGGTATTCTTACAATTTGACAATATGTATATATTAAAATTATCATCTCTTCGATCATTCTGGAGCCACACCAAATTAGTAATTCAGACAAACATCCTTTTTCAAGCTTTCGGCAGTTTATTCTTGCCCTCTTCAGGAAAACTGAATTTACAAAATCAAAACACCAATCAATAAATTTCATCACAACATCATTCACTACACTTACTCAGAATATAAATTCCAGGTTAAAATTATCTTATGTGTAAAAACATTTCGTCATCTTTTTATAATATTAAGTGAACAGGAAAGAAACAATATGTTGTTACAAGAAATTATCAGTGGTCTGTACACGACTAACATAATTACCTCAGTTTTCCTTCCTTATATAGAAAACGAACCGATAAGAATTCATATCACGTCATCAATGCATGCGTCATAGATTGAACTCAACAATCTCGTGTCTTCTTGTCTGTTTAATGTATTTTTAGTCCCCTTTATGAAAAACATTTCTGAAAACATTCTTTTTCTATAATCTATCTCTTTATCCAAAATCTTTACTTTATCCCGCTTGAACTCATAATTCATATTTATTCTATGTTCTGTTATAACTGAATTATTTTCTGTACATTTGCGAATATTTCCCTCGTGTTCTTTAATTCTAGTTTCTAAACATCTTTTAGTCTGTCCTACATATTTAAATTGACAATCCCTGCAATCTATCCTGTAAACTACATTTGCTGTATTTTATTTCCCAATTTATCTTTTCCCCTTTTAATAATATCCATTTTCAATTTATTATTACTTTCATATTTTCTTTCTTAAATATTCTCTCAATTCTTCTTTTTTCTTTTTCTATACATGGTGAAACCAAAATTCTTTTTCTCCTATCATTATTATCCAACAATTTATCATCTTTATCATTCTTCGATTTAACATACTTCAAAAAATCAATTCTAGTCTTAATATTTTTCTCTATAAATTCAATGGGATAGTTATTCTTGTAAAGTAAGCCTTGAATTTTTTCAAAATTTTTTTTATGAAATCTTTTATCAGATAATTTAATAACTTTATCAACCAATCCATATATTATCCTTTTCTTCTGTACAATCGGATTTTTTGAATGAAAATTCATAAATCTTTCCGATGAAGTTGGTTTTATGAACCAATCAAATATTAGCTTTTCATCATCTCTAATAACTTCCGATTCCAAAAAATTTAACTTCCCATCCCTTTCTATTTCACTTGTAGACTGTATCCTTTCATTGTATGAATTAAATCCTTTAAAAGTCGCAACCAATTCATCTTTCTTTGTTATCATAAAAATATCATCAACATATCTACAGTAAAATATTGGTTCATAACTCAATTTACTCAAAACATCTAATTTCATCTCTTCCATTACTATATTAGCTAAAATAGAAGAAAATGAAGAACCCATTGGTGTTCCAAAAGTTTGTTCATATATTTTTCCATTAAAAGTAAAATATGTTAATTCCATCAATTTGATAACACTGTCCACAAATTCCTCACAAGGCATGTCCATATAAGGCTCTAAAAATCGGTATCTTCTAACAAGTCAATTTTTCATTCATCCTTCGAGATATTTGTAAACAATGACGTCACATCAAAAGATACAATTTTAAATTCCTTAGATAAATTCAATCCCTTTAACTTCTTTTTTAATTCTAAACTATCTTTAACATAACTTTTCGGTTTTGGTGAATGTTTCGAAAGTAAATCCTGAATAAACTTTGCCAATTTATATGTAGGACTTCCTATTGAAGACACTATCAATCTAAATGAGTCATCTTTCTTATGAATTTTTGGTAATCCGTATGCTCTAGGTAAATTTCTATCTGTCTCTAATAATTCCAAATGTCTTTTTATCAATATAATTCTTACTTTTCCATCTAATTAAAATATCTTTAACTTTATCTCTCTTTCAATCTCCTATATGTAAACTCATCATTAAATAGTCCCTTCATTTTATCAAAATATTCTTCCTTATATATTTATGAGGATTTATATTTTGAGAAATACAAGAGGGTTTAAGATAGGAATTTTATTAGAAAAAAATATGAACGTACTCGTGGTTTTGTTCTATAGAAATTGTTTATTTTAGATGTACTAGAAAATGTGAATCCATTTTTTTCCTATGAAAAAAAATCAATCAGCTTGTTCAAATTTCTATATTTTTTTCAAGGTCACAAAATTTCTGAATATGACATTTTATTAAAACATTCACAAATTTGGCAGATTTTTGAGAGAATCTTCATACCTACTCAGATTTTCAGATTTTTTGAATTTTTTTGTGATTTTCAGTATGTATCAAAGGTTGCAGGGTTTTCTAGAATTTTTATAGAAAAAAATTTTATGGATTGTTGTTAAAAAGTGAATTTTATAGTATAAACTTAAATGAAAAGAGAGCTTGTGATTTGACAGATATTAGATTACCTAAAGGTAGTTTCAATGATGTTGTCTTTAGGAGAAAAATTTATTTTTCCATATGGAATTAATGTAAAGACCTCGCTATTGGAATATGTTAAAGAATTAGAAAAAAGGATATTGTTTATAGAAGATAAAAAGAAGAATGAAATAAGGTCTGATGTTTTGAACGTTTCATTGCACAACAAAAGAAGAATTATTTAAAAATTATTGATAGATATATTTTGAATAATTTCGATTTTACAAAGAGATTTTTAATAATAATAATGATTTGATGGTTATTATTACATTTATTTATTTTAATTAGATGGGTTTTGCATATTCAGTTTTCCTGAAGAGGACAAGAATAAACTGCCGATAGTTTGAAAAAGGATGTTTGTCTGAATTACTAATTTCGTGTGGCTCCAGAATGATCGAAGAGAAGATAATTTAAATTATAATAACGGAGCGTTCAAAACAAATATACACAAATCGTTCTTTTTTTCGATTCTAATTCGCAAATGTTTCTCAAGTAACACTTTTAGGCCCACCACTGGTTTCTAATGAATTTTGAGTTGACAAGAAGTTGGAGGAGAGGAAGCAGGACAATTAAATTTTTTAAAGTTTTGAGATGGCTGCAGAAAATGTTGAGCATTCTGCAGGAGACTGAAGATTTTGTGTATTCTGCAGAAGTATTCCATGGAAAAGAATAAAGAAGAATACGTCAAAGCAGAATTTCAGTCACTTCTAAAAAAAGTTTTCCTACTCGATGCACTGCAAAAAATGGTGTCTTGCCACAAGACACTTTTTGACGCCATTTATAAGACGTTTGAAGATGTCCTTAAAATACATCTTTTTGACACATAAAAGTGAGACTCTTAATGACTGAAGACAATGGATTTCGCGTCTTCGTGTCTTCTACGGAGACATGTCTCATAAATGTTTTTTTGCAGTGTGATCTCTAAAAACATTCTCTACTGATATTTTTTTAGTTCAAAAATCATTTTGCTATCGTTTTTTGTTCTATTTGGCTGTTTTTTAATACGTATAATTATTTTCCATAGCTTGGATTTTCAATGGTAGACTTGCGTTCGCAAACTGCCTAGAGGTCCTTAATTGGCTGAATTTTCATTCAACCTACTGGTCTTCACAGACCATTTTAGAACGTTGGTTGAATTATGCTTTGTCGAAATTCGCCGAGGCGAATCTCATTTCCCTGCGGCAAATTGTAACGCGTTAAAAATGACATGATTACGGGCCCGAGAGGGAAAGTTATTAGCGGCGTAAAAAAGGAGATAATCCTCGGACTTGGGAGTTTTCCGGTGAAGCTAATTAAGAAGATTTCTCCGTGTCGGGAATTCGTTCTTCTTCGAGCGATTTTTCGGTTCTCGGATTCCGTTCGCGCAAGGTCCGGAGAGTGTCCTCTTGGCGAGAGCTAATCGGAGCGTAGTTTGATTGCTTGGCGAACTTCATTTCGAACCGTCCAGTTGACAGTCACGTCACGTGGTCAAGTACCAAACTCATTAACACTGTCTGGTATAGATTCAGTATATTTTTCCTCTCTTTTTTACAAGGAATGTTTCATTATACACTAAAGATTGAGAGAAGCGTGAGATTAATTGAAGAAAACATATTTTTTGATACGTACAAAATTTTATTTTAAATGATGATTTTACTTGAAAGAATGTAACGCGTTACGTTACCGTGACAAAAGTAACTCGTTGCCGTTACCACTTAAAGAAGTAACGTGACGTTACTTTAACGTTACTTTTTGGAATAAATTGGATGTAAATAACAAGACATCAAAAACTGAGGCTGGAAAAGAAACGATATCAACGTAATCGTGGTTTTGTTCTACAGAAATTGTTCATTTTAGATGTACTAGAAAATGTGAATCAGTACTTTTTTCCTCTGAAAAAAAATCAATCAGCTTGTTTAAGTTTCTATATTTTTTTCAAGTTCTCACAATTTCTGAATATGACATTTAATTAAAACATTCACAAATTTGACAGATTTTTGGGCATACCTACCCAGATTTTCGGATTTTTTGAATTTTTTTGTGATTTTCAGTATGTATCAAAGGTTGCAGGGTTTTCTAATATTCTTATGAATTTCTACTATTTTTCTGTACATTGATATATAGATTTCAAGAATTTCATGCTCTAGAATTCAAAGTCCGTTAAATTAGTTGTATATGAGAGGATTTTTCAGCAAATAACATCTATGAAGATTTTCATTTCCTTTGATTTTTTTGGTACTTCTTCAATTTTTCCACGATTCGAAGAATTTTTCAATATTTCTGAAACTATTCGTATTTTTTATGATGATAGAGTGTTGCAGGATTTCCTGGTATTTTCATATAATTTAAGTATATTTATGATATAAATTGATAAACACATTTCAAGAATTTCGAACTCGAGAATTTGAACATAATGAAATTTTCCGTGTTACACAGGATTTTCCAGAAAACAGTGTCTCGATAGATTTTTACTTATACCAGTACTTTTCGTATTTCTTCAGTTTTTTTATGATTTCAACGATCGTTTATTATTTTTATAGCTGTATGAATTTCTGGCATTCGCAAGATTTTCAATGTTTCATATATATACACGTATTTTTCTTTAGGTATTTTCTTTCTGTATTTCTAAGTATTTATAGAACGTTGTGGAATATTTGAGTTATTTTAAAGATATTTCCTTGAATTTCCAGAATGAGATATAATTGTAATTTTAAAATTTCTCAAGTTTTTCGATCGATTTTGCAGAACACAGTTTCTTTATAGATTTGGAGTGCCCATAATATTTTTTTTGTTTTTTACAGAGTTCTAAGATTTGAAAAATTTTCCTATCTTTTTGTAGACTTAAATAAACGTATATTTTTAGAATTCAAAGCTCGAGAAGTTGAAGTTTTTCGATTCCAGGGAGTACATAAATTTTTAAAGAATTGAATAGCAAACAAATTATTAAAATCTAGTATTTCGAGTATTTTTTTTATATTCACCCTATTCTATAAGATTTTCTAGCAGCATCTCTAGATCTTGTATATTTATTTTATTTTTTTCTTTAGATTGTGAGTATTTTCATAAAAATATACTAACGAGATTTTTATTCATCGCACTATACAGAGGTTTTGAATTCTCCATAAGTACATCATAAACCATATCATCAATCATAAACGTTATACTCCAAAATGAAACACCAAGCATTTTTATATATTTTCATGCAAATTTCTGGAATACGACGCTTTGAATTGTGAAAGCTTGTAATGAAAAGTAAAAAAGCATATTCTTCGTCAATATTTTTACACAAATTACTTATACTCCACATCGTTACATAAAAAATGATGAATATAGAAGTTTTCATTCACAAATAAGGAAGTCAAAAATTACTTATATCTCAGTTTCAGAACGTTCCTCAAAATGTAACAAATTGTGAAATAAAATAAAAGTAACGTAAAATAACGGAATTTCCGTTACTCGTTGCCGCAAAAAAGTGACTCAGTCCCGTTATCGTTACTTGTTAAATAATGCAATGCGTTACGTTATGATGAAGATTATTCAATAAATGATCGCTCGGAGCCATGTTTTCATAAAAAATCTATTTATTCTTTGATCAATGTTTACACCCAAATCGGGTCCTTTTCAAGATCCTTTAAACAAATCAAAACTACTATACAACATATTTCCCATACAGAGAGTTACTTCACAACAATCAAATGTACTTACATTCCTCTAGTCAAAGCCATATTCATAAAGTGATAGTCAAATTAATATACGGTCTAAATTAAACCACAGTCAAATTTAAAATATACATAATCACTTTCTTTCCAATATATAAATAATTCTTAGTTGTCATTTAAGTGAATAGGCACAGGTGAATAGGCACAATAATTTGTACAGTATGTAGTAGCATACCTTACAACGACGACTAACGAAATTTCAACAAATCCATTTCCTTTGAAGGCAACCTTATCTTCAAAACATATCGAAAATCAATTTTCTAAAACATATCCAAATAACTGTCATAAATAAAACTCAAATTCTTCGTATCCTCTTGCTTGTTAAGTGCATCATTTATCTTTCTAATAAATATCATTTCAGAAACATCTCTCTTAAATTTATTACTCTCTTTATCCAATATTTCTACATTTTCCGAATCAAATTCATGTCCTATATCAATTCTGTGATTTGTTAATACATTATGATTAGATGAAATTAATTTTATATTGTTCTTATGTTCCTTAATCCTTGTCTTTAAGTTTCTTTTCGTTTGTCCAATATATGAAAAACTACAATCATTACATTTGACTCTATAAACCACTCCCTGTTGTTCCAAAAACTCCAATTTATCTTTCCCTTTCTATATAATTTCATTATTTAATTTATTGTCAGTCCTATTGATTATCTGAATATCATGTTTTCCAAAAATCCTCTTCAATTTTGAATTTAAATTTTCCACAAAAGGTAATATCAATTTTTTCCTCTCTGAAACATTTCTACTTGTGTTGGAATTGATAGTCATTAAGTAATGAAAACGCTTATTAATATGTTTTAAATTTAATATGAAAATCTTATTGTGAAATTTGCAATCAGCCAATTTTATATTCTTATCATCTAAACTGATGACAGTACCGATCTTCTAATGTAACGGGTGTCTCGAAAAATAATTTATGAATCTACATGAAGATGTTGGTTTCAAATACCAATCTAAATCAATTCCAACATCATTTCTCATAATTCTTAATTCCAAAAATTCAATAATCTTATTCTTCTCCAATTCATAAGTAAATTTCAATCTAGATTCATAGGAATTGAAAATCGAAAGCATCTCTAAAATCTTATCCTTGGGTATCAAGGCCAAAATATCGTCAACATATCTAACAAACAATGGGCAAATAAAACCAAAAGAGCCCAAACATATATTCTCTAGATCTTGCATCACCAAATCTGCCAAAACTGGCGACAAAGGTGAACCCATTAGCGTACCATATTTCTGTTCGTATAATGTATCATTAAAACTAAAACAAGTCGATTCCATCAAAAGTAAAATGCAATTAATAAATTCTTGTTTAGGGATCCTCGTCAATATACTCAAAAATCTATCAAATCTAATTTCCAAGGTCGAACGAACTAACTCTTTAGAAATGTTCGAGAACGAATTCGAAACATCAAAAGAAACAAATACATGGTCATCAGGAACATTTAAATTTTTAATTAAAGTTCTCAATTCAAAACTATCTTTTATATAAGTCTTTGCTTTGGGTAAATTTTAAACTAAAAAATCTTGTAAAAATCTGCTCAATTTATATGTTGGACTACCTATCGACGAAACTATAATTCTTAATGGATTATTCAACTTGTGAATTTTCGGTAAACCATATACCCTAGGGAGACTTGCTCCACTTTCCATAATTGACCTATATACATCACGAGTTATATAATCCATCTTTAACCATCTTTTAAGAATGTCATTAAATCTATTTTTAATAGTATTTACAGGATTCCTCACAATAACTTTATGAGTGCTTTCATCCCTTAATGAATCTCCCATTTTAGATAAATATTCCCCTTTATACATAATAACTGTCGCACCACCTTTGTCTGCGTTACGTTATCTTTACAGTAAAAAAATGCAACATTTTAGAGTAACGCATTTGACGTGGAAGAAACGAACTAGACATTTTATACCATCAGTAGTGGCCAAAATTTACTTTCCACCGTTTTCGATGTTGGCACTTTTTTTCTTCGATTTTGGAGCTTCATTTCCTCGGTGGCAGTGAGCGAGTCAACTGTCCGATAACGCGCTTGGGCTCGTTCCAAAAGCAAAGTCATCCCCTCGCCACGAGATTGCCCGTTCCGTCCGCGATACTGCTCACATAGCCGAGCGTGACCATCCGGATCCGTGCACTTTTCTCCTCCGAAATGGCCTGTCTTACTCTTCGTCTTCCTCCTCTACCAATTTCGCCGAGGAATTCTCGATGCGATATTTTATTCGACTTTGTTGCGTCCGGCGAGAATAATAGCTCCGGGTCAAGTTGCGGCGCGTGCAACGCGAGATTGGTATTTTAAAATAAACGTGCCTTCGTTTCCAGGACTGACGTTTTTCAGGGCCGTATATTTCATTACAGCGAATTTCTGGTTCCTCAGGTTTTTCTACACTGAGAAAAAAATTCTTGGAGATACACTTCAGAACGGTGGTACCACTAAGCCGTTTCTAGAAATAGTTCAGAAACTTTTCTGAAATTTTGCATTCCTGAAGAGTGAATTCTACCGAAACTATAGCGAAAAAAGTATTGTCTGTTTGAGTCACCAAATATAATGAATTTTGGAAAAGCTTCTTGGCAAGTATCCTTAATCTATTCAGGCTTCAATTATTCAGAGAATGACTGAAAAGCATGGAAAATGTAACGAAGAATATCGATAGGTACTTACAAAATATCATCAATTTATCTTTCTGCACTGCAAAAAAAGACACGAAGACGCAAAATCCATGTCTCCAGTCATTAAGTGTCTTACTTTTATGTGCCAAAAAGATGTCAAAAAGTGTCTTGTGGCAAGACACCATTTTTTGCAGTGTGAATCGCCCATTTTTTGACCACAGAACAAACTGCGCAATTCACGGGGTGCCAATCGTATGAATGTTTTTCACCGGTATTTTACGTATCGGTCTTGTAGCGCTGTATCTCCGACACGTTTACGAGAGGTGCGATCTGCAGGACGATCGTAAAGCTCGCCATTTATCACGTCCTAACGCCGCTGTCATGTGTAGGCCCCGGCGCCGAGTACAAGGCGTTCAAAGCTCCATCGCAATATCTCGCTGAACGTGACAAGATGGCAAACAATGCTCGCTTTTCGATGCAAACACTAGTTTTTTCCGACATTTTTCCTGGCCAGGAACCTGGATGATGGTTTGTCGAAAAAATGGCAACCAGGTAGAGGGTGGGAAATTTTGTAGATGAGTGATATGAATTCAAATTTTAGCAACTCAGGGTATGTACTTGTGGATATGCATATTATTATTTTCATCTTTTTGTCATGTAACAACTTTCAGAATATAAAAGAAAACTGAGCTTGAAGATTACAGTAATACAAATTATTAAAGAAATTAAGATTGTGTTTCAGTTAACGCAATGAATGTACAAGCAAATTTATTAATGGTTCTTGAGGCCTGAAAAAAAGTTTTTCAGTTATCATTTTGTTTCAATATCTTTGATTTTGTCATGGAATAATTTTTTCATCTATATTCTATAAAAATCAGAGAAAATTTTAGAAGTTACATGAATCTTTTCCAAGTCAATCATTTAAATATTGTGAAATTCTGAAATGATTAACACCTTGAAAATTTTGAGACACTGTATTACACACATGTGAATGTATGTATAAAGTTACATACGTATCTAACAATTCAGTTGAATAGCGTAAATAATATAAAGATGGATATGAGAAATAAGATATACTGTGATTTTTTAGAGAAAATTATTAAATTGTGATGAGGCGTCCCCGTATATCGTCATCGAAAAAAAAACTTCCAATAATCACATATCTCATTTTGATAGATTATCAAAAAATGATAGCCTTAGTATGTATATTTAATAATATTTTGATATCTTCCTCAATTTTAATTCGAAATCACGGTAATAAACGATTTATAAATTCTTCTATTCCTAGATGTTTAAATTATACGGAATATTATAATTTTCAATGTAGATTATTCAAAATTATACGAAGTTTTTTATATTCTACAAAATGAAAAGAAAAATTCAAAAAAACGAAAATGGTAAACTAGAGAAATACATTTTGCAAACTCGATGAACTTTATCTTCCTCGTATGCATATTTTACAGTCGTTTCGTTCCAGAAAAAAAGTGAAAAATCACTGTGAAAAGTCTTGTGCAGATTTTTCAAACTGCATAAAAAAGATGGGTCAAGTGCAAACTGCGTTATGAACTTCCGGCCCAAGTGAGTCGTGCTTAGACGATAATCCTGGAGCGGTTACCCGCGAGCACGTTTCCATGGGAAAACGTGTGAACCGTTTTTTAGCACTTTCGTAATTTGGGTCTCGTGGGAACTTTACGAGATCATCGCTGGTTTTAAACCGGTTAAGGTATCGTGGCACGTTTTCGAATTATTGCTCGGGGTAAGAAACGCTGCTGGACCGTACTGAATGCAATTTACTTCCGACTGCTTCGGCTTTTCATGTCGCGTGGCGTTCTCTACGACCCGAGTAATTTCATCAAAAATTAGAGCATGGGACAGCATAACTAAAATTTTGATAAAATCCAGGGTATGAACATAGTTCAGAAAATAAGTTGAAAAAGTTATTGTAACTTAAGTATTTTAAAGCAGTGAGGAAGAATGCACCCGGATATTTATAATTAAAGCAAAAAATTCATTAGTTTCATAATGTAAGTTAGAATCTTATGTTAGAAGATTCGAATCACTGGTTCAATTAGAATTTTGTTACATACTGTATAGTTGATTTCCGTTAATCTTCAAAGAAAAAACAGAAAATATATTTTGGGTTTTGCTTCAAAATAAGTTCTGCCAATAAACAACAGTTTTTATTCCCGATAAAACGCTAAAAGAGTTCAAAGGACTGCAAATGACAGGTGTCTTTATAATGGCTTATCTGTTTGCTCATTGTCTTCGACAAACCTAATGCGCGACAAGTTACTCCATTCGAAAATATCTTTCTGTATTTTGACAAATCACTTGCTAACTTTTGAAATACGAGTTCAAAGGTCTACAAATGACAGGGCCGATAACAAAGTCCGATTGCTCATTGTCTTCGACAAGCTAATGCACGAACAAACTATTTCGATAAGATATTTTTCTCAATAAAAAGTGGACTTCGCCAGTACGGCGCTCTTCTTGTTCTTCGACATCCAACCGATATCTATCTTCGTTGTAACTCTGTAAGCATCTGCAAGATTTTATGATTTCTCCTTTATAAATTTCACGAACAATTGTCTGTGCCGTGTGAATAATTTCATGTAGACATTATATTTGATTTTTGTAAATCACGTTTAAGATGCTGATAAATTTGTAAAAGCGATTGGCTTCTATAGTTCTTCAGAAATCCTAAAATACAGTTTAGCAGTTATCAAATCCTGTTGTGTCCCTCAATATTATGTCAAATTAAGGGGTTACACCACTGTAGGATTTTCAAAAAATTGAATTTTTTTCGGCTTGAAATGTGCTTTAGGGTCTTAAGAATAATATATTAAAAGATGGGAGGTGTCAAAAATGTTTAAATGCCCAGATTTAAAGCCCGAAAGCTACAATTTTTGCATGGAGATAGACGCAGAGCGCATGAAGACAGCAGAGCGATCGTTAAGTGAAGGCGCAAAACAGGCTCGAATAAATTTGAAAAACATAAGATTGGCCAAACAAGAAAAAGACGTCGACGCAGAAGGACAATTGTATGGTTCGGGCATTGCAGATCGATAAAAAAAAATAGAATTTTACAGTACTAAAAACTTTGAACGCGTTTTTCTCAAAACCACTTTTTTCAAACTGGCCGGAAACATATCTCGTACAAATTTTTATCGATCGATTTGAAATTTTTGACATCATATTCAGAATCGTTTTCCCCAGGTCCGTACGTAGGATTTTTTTTTAATTTTGCATACTTGTTTCTTTATAAACAATATAGTGACGATTTCGAACGTGAGATTGCATGTTTTTCGTTCAGAGGCACGCCATTTTGCGGAAAATCAATATATCAAAAAAATCCTACGCACGGATCTTGCTATTGTTCTATAGATTCGACAAAATTTTGGTTTTTGATTCCAGATCAAAAATTACGGCAGCTACGTTTCCGGCCGTGGACCCTTTCGAAAAAAAAGCATCAGAGGGGAAATGCTGCACAGCCGTTGTTTTTTGATATAATTACTTGAAATAAATTGCATTTTATTCTCTACGATATGTAAAATAGATCCCAGTTAACGGAATTATGATTTGATACTTCATTGCGCCAAAAAAATGCCCGAAAAATGCCTATTTCTTCGTGCTCTACAGTGGTGTAACCCCTTAACCATTTTTGTCAGTTTTTCTTCGATTTTTTTGACTGACCAATTTACTTTTCCGTAATCAATCACCAAAAAAAGCAAAATAATACACAAACAAACAACCTGTTAAAATCCCCCGAAAAAGCCAACGAACCCTCGCAAAAAATCGCGTCTACGCGTCAACGGCGCAATAACGCGCGCGAACGCTTTCCCCGTAATACGCATCTGCCTTTAAATAAGCCAATAAAGCCTCCCCCGACCCTCTCGCCCCGATCGCGCACTTCCGGCGGCTTTTCCTGAACGCGGGGCGGAGTCCCTCTTCGCCCTCCCGGGATCGCGAGTAAGCGTGGCTGGGATCACAGCATGAAAATTTATCGCTGACTTCACGGATCACCCTATTACGTGACAAAAAGGATGGAAAAGTCGACGGTCTTCGAGAAAACGATATAATGCGAATGGAGAGAAAGCGGTGCATTATTATCCTACAAGTTGAAAAAGTGAAGGACTTTGAATGAACGTTATGAAGGAATCCAACGTGTTCCTTAGAGGATGTTCATAAATTACGTAACATAATTTTCGGGATTTTTCGAACCCTTCTCTTCGAGATGTGACGTAACGCAGTCTTCAAAAGAAAAATTTCAATACTTACAGCAATTTTTCGTATTTTACAATAGGATGAAAATCACAAATCATACGAAGATATTTATTGTACTGAAAACAATGTTTTCAATCAACATTTTTCATATTTTGAAGTAACTATACAATAATTCCGGGAAAATCTTTTTCCAGGTTTCAAAAATAAGAGTTCCTTATTGTTTGAATTTCAAAATCGTCCAGTTTGTAATTAATTTTGCAGTTTTTTTATACTCTTGGCATTTTTCAAATACGTTGTTACTAGGGCATTAATAATTATTTACATAATTAACCATCGCATTCATAAATTTGTTACATTTTTGAAATCATAATTTGAGAAAGTATAAAAGTTTCCATCTAAAAGTGATAAATTAATACAAATTTTGAACTTTTGTGATAATTTCGTCATTTTTCGTCTTATTTTCTCACCACATTTGTATATTTTGCTACTTATCTTATGATTTTTGTTCTCTTTTTGAAACCAAAAATCAAACATCACTAAAAGTTTTGTACCACAAACACTAAATTCAACGAATCTTTAATGTTCTTAACTGTTGCCTAATTTTTTTATTCACTAACGGATTGTAGGCAATCAAGTGACTGAAAGTTTTGGCTCAATATCACAAAAATACATCAAGTTTTAGATGTTCCTGATCGTTCTTAATCACTTGCTTCTGTTTCGAGGTTTAAAATCGAACTATGTACATTGTTATGTATTGGAACTTGAAACCAACAAATATACGTCTTGATGAAAATCAAGACTCACAATGGGATGTGAAGGCGTTGTCAATGAGAGATCCGTATACAAAAAGAAAAAGCACATTTATTGGCTTATACTAAAAAAAAATACGTAACTAGTTGCGGGTTCATAACTTTTAATTACAAATAAAATTATGATTAACTTTATGACTTACTGATATAAACAAGCTGACAGCGACGTTCTTGGGCCAGTGCAGTCACATTCGCAAAATAAACAGTTCAAAAAGCGACAAAGATGAATTCTGGAAACCGCTTCGAAAAGTGACAGAGGTAAATTCTAGAAACCATTTCGAAAGGCGACAAGGTTGAATTCTGGAAACAACTTCAAAAAGCGACAAAATTACATTCTGGAAACCATTTTGAAAAGCGATAAGGTTGAATTCTGGGAACTGCTTCAAAAAGCGACAGAGGTAAATTCTAGAAACCGTTTCGACAAGCGATAATGTTACATTCTGGAAACCACTTCAAAAAGCAACAAAGTTAAATTCTGGAAACCGCTTCAAAAAGCGACAGAGGTAAATTCTGGAAACCGCTTCGGAAAGCGACAAAGTTTCATTTTGGAAACTTCTTCAGAAAATGACAAAAATAAATTCTGACAACCGCATTCGTAAAGCGGCAAAATTAAATTCTCAAAACGGCTTCAAAAAGCACACAAGACTAAATTCTGGAAACGACTTCGAAAAGCGACAAAGTTAAATTCTGGGAACCGTTCAAAAAGCGGTAAGGATAAATTCTGAAAACGGCTTCGGAAAGCAACAGAGGTAAATTCTAGAAACCGTTTCGAAAAGCGACAAGGTTGAATTCTGGAAACCACTTCAAAAAGCGACAAAGTTAAATTTTGGGAACTGCTTCGGAAAGTGACAAAGATAAATTCTGGAAACGGCTTCGAAAAGCGACAAGAATAAATTCTGGAAACGGCTTCGAAAAACGACAAAGCTAAATTCTGGAAACCACTTCGAAACTCGACAAAGATTAATTCGTCGGCGTCGGCAGAGTTTTTATTATTTTTGTGGTCAATTTTATCAGACTATAGATCTGAAAATAGCACTTATTTTCGGACATATAACAATTTTTCTAAATCGATAGCGATTCTACATAAAAAATATAAATTGGGGACATTTCCAATGTATAACAACATACAAAAAGTAAAAGTTAAAAAGTAGAAATTTGAGAAGGATCTTACATTCTGTTGGTTATTTTCGAGTTTTGTGTTTTATTTTCCGAATTGAGAATTGCATGAAAGTTTGGTGTTGAGAGTTATTGAATTACTACAAAGTCTGAATTTCTTTAAAAACTTACATTTTTCGTTCTGCTTTTGCGATTTAGAATGGAATTTTTGAAGTTTGGATTAAAAAATAAAAGGTTATTTTGTTTTAATAATTTTCATAACTTTTGGCAATGTTGTTTACGTATACATATTTCAGAATTCAATTAATTCACATTTTCAGGATTGGCATAGAATTCAATATGGCCGGAAATATTCTTTATTGTTATTGATCATTAGATTTTTCGTTCGATATCTTTGAATATCATTCGAATTAATAAATTTAGGTTTAAAACTATCACGAGTTACGAATCTTGCTGATGGTTTCCTCTTTTGTCGAAATTCGTGGTGTAATTTCTTAAAGTTGCAGTGAAAAAATTCATAATAATTAGATAAATCCAAATAATTGAATAATATTTTACGTGTATATTATGTTCATAAAAAATAAAATGTAACTATATACTTCGAGTTTATGTTTGAAAGTACAGAATACCTGAAAATGTTTCTTAATTTTTGTGATTTATCACACAAATTTATTGACAACGGTTTCACAACTTTTCGTGTAATCCCTAAAAGTGAGAATCATATACTCAAACTTTAAACGAAAAAGTTTAAATTTTCAAGATGGTGCAAACAATAATTGAAAGTTGCAAAACAAGCATATCGCAAATTTCGAAATTCATAGACTATTTTTGAATTTTTTCTATTCAGTGAATTGTAAATTATATGTTTTAGGATTAGGGTTCGAAATTATTTATTTGTTCGTTTGAAATTATGATTTCTTTGAATATGTTGAATATTTTCAAAATTTTAATCACATAGAATTCTAAAATGAAAAATATATTGATTTCTGATGCCGATCAAGGACACATGAAATTATTCAATTTGTTACGAAACATTCTGCTCGATCCCCCCCCCCCCCTTTCACTTTACTCATCTTTACTAAAATGTTATTAAGGTTTTACAAATTCATTTCAGTAACCAGACACAATTTTTTAACCAATTACGTATTCAATTTTTTACGATGAATAAAAAAAAAAAACGAGAAAAATTCATGTGATTGTTACTTCACCATCGACACTCCCCGAGTTACTATGATTAAAGCCACGAAACTCTTTATTACCTTTCTCGAATATCATCATGAGCCCAATTTTACGCCCCATTGAATTCGCTCGAGCAAAAAACCGCTGATCGAGTCTTCATTTCCTCCTCGTCCTTTTTTTCCTGGCTCTCAGATCCAACTCTTGAGGCCTTTCATGAACCCTGATATCCTGAAGATTTTGACATTTCGATTGTCATTCATGATTATCACATTCCGTAAAGAAATTCAGAACATAAAATCGTGTATAGAAGAATATAAAATATTTTTAAGTATAGGTACTATTTCTTGCTATTCTAGTACTTCATACTGACCTTATTCTGTATACTTATGTAGGTGTTATGATTTACTTCCGAAATAATAATTTGACATAAAGGGTTGTCCACAAAGTACGTCACGCCTAAAGAGGAAAGAGGGGGGGGGGGGGGGGTTGTTGGAATGTGACGTTCTATTTGTTTAATATTGGCTTTTTTTTGGAATACCTATATTTTCTTAAATCATTCCAAAATTTCATTTTTTTATTGATATTTTTATCTGTAATCCGACAATTTGGATTCGATCGAATCTGTATAAATGACTGATTTTGAGAAATGATGGCCATCCTAGTAGGTAACCAAGTGGAACGGCTCGAAGAGGGTGATTTGGATTTGACTGGGGTACATCTATCGCCTGAAGGAAAAAAAAAAAAACAAAGAAGAAGCTGGTTCTATGCCAATTTATTCAGCTGAAAAATGTATGGATAATCCTTGGGAGGAAATTTAAAACAATCTGTTCTATGGTTCTTTTTTTACTTGAGTTTGTTTGTTTGATAATATGTGTAATGAAAAGAGAAAAAAGCGGTCAACCAGAGCAATAGTGGGAGAAAAATCCATTATCAAATTCTGTGCCAATGTTGCACTTTTATTAACCAAGCTTTCGGTCTACATTGAGACCATCTTCAGAGTGACTATTGAACAATATACAATCTTGAAAATCAAAAATAAACCTCTTAACAATAATTCCAAAATGTCGAACATTACTCACAATATGCGGTTATTGCTCATATTCCCAGCTGAAAAAATCCGATTGGTTTTGCCAATTGGCCCGACGATGGTCCGACCAATTGGCAAACTTAATGTTCTATCCGATTGGCAATCATAATTGTCGGGCCAATTGGCAATTCCAAATGGTCGGACCAATTGGCAAATTCGTCAAACGAATTGGTTACGAATTGGATACGAATTATTATGCATTATACTTAATGTATTAGTGCTAAACTTGTAAAATGAGAAAAAAAATCGACTTCCATCTCGTGGATCTCGCAGTAACTACTGGTATGTCGCCCTCAAATTTGAATATTCCGCGCTATACCAAGTAGTTACTGCGAGATCCACGGGATGGAAGTCAATTTTTTTTCTCATTTTACAAGTTTAGCACTGATTCATTAAGTATAATCCATGATGATTCGAATCTGCGGGAACGCGATGTCGTTTCACAATCTTTTTATGAACTTGGGCAGAGTTTTCTCAATTCCACCGATGGTGAAAAATTTAAAGCATTGCATAATTAATTTATAATAAACAAAATTCACTTTTATTGACAGTACGAGTTGGCAAATTGGCATTTTGCCAATTGGTCGGACCATCGTCGGCCGATTGGCAATTCCAAATGGTCGGACCAATTGGATTTTTTCAGCTGGGTTAACATGAGCCAGACCCTTTGTATTGATCGTGATAGTAAAGGATTTTTTTTGTTCTTGAATCATAAATTGTAAGTGTTTTTTTGCTGTTGTTTTTAATTCTGAATTTATTCATTGAGATTCATATTTTATTATGTAATGTTTTCGATTTCTATCGATATTTCAGTCCATTCCATATTGTTGACGAATGTTGTAGGACGCGATTGAGCCCTTGTTAATATGAGCTAGAACCGCATATTGTGAGTAATGTTTGAGATTTGGCAATTATTATTAAGAGGTTTATTTTTGATTTTCAAGGTTGTATTTTGTTCAATAGTTACCCTGAAGATGGTCTCAATGTACACCGAAAGCTTGGTTAATAAGAGTGTAACATTGGCACAGAATTTGATGGTGGATTTATTCTCCCACTATTGCTTCGGTTGACCGCTTTTTTCTTGGATAATAATTCCCCAGCGGAGCGTTATCTATTATATAATTAAAAGAATTACAATCTACGTGATTATAATACAGCTGTGAATGTTCCTTATTTATATTTGTCGTAATGATGAGTACTGAATAACAATATTCGTATTATGCTTCAATGAATATGATGTGTAGATAAAATTTATGTATTTTGAATTTGTGACGTGACTTGAGGGGCAGGGGGGGGTCTTTGCTGCTGTGACCATGTGTGACACAGGGGGGTGGGGGGTCAAAAATTGCCGGAAAAAGCATGACGTCCTTTATGAACAACCCCCAAATAAGCTCTACAAATGTAGTTATGTTGATTTAAGAACCTAGACCGACTTGTAACACTTATATTTTTTAAAAAAAAGCTGTGTTTCTGTTACATCCACCCGATATTTAAATAATGTGGTTTATTCATGATATGATTAGACAGTCTTACGATTTTGTTTATTTTTGAATACGAAATAAAACAGTTCTGTGTCCGAATGGTTGTTATTTACTCTACTGGACTCGACTGTTCTATTAGTAGGTCTTTTACCCTGTGTGTCAGATCGCATTTTTTCCCCTCACGAACCTTGAAACTCGCGTCTTTGCAGTTTTCACCGACGTCGTCTTTCTCCCCCAGCAGATTCCACCGACAGACCGGAAACAAGTAGCCGATGCGATGCGGAATATACGTTCTTGGATGCGGATTAAGTCGAGTGGGCTGATCGTAAATCACGTGCTACTACTATCGTACCGCGGTGGCGTAGATAATAACCATTTTGCGCTCACACAGACAAACCTCTTTGCGTCCTTGTACAAGGAATCTTATTAAACTCGAGCGAGCGAGTAGAGGGTAATGGAACTATGATAATAATGGCATGTGAAAGAAAAATTTCGTGGATAACGGCTGAAAGGAGGGGCGGGGGGGGGGAGGGGTAGAGGAGAAACATTAATTAGTTACATTATCTCAAGTGAGCGAGATTCGCGAGATTGGTTGAGCACTGAAAAAGTTCAAGGAATTTCACCATATACATAGTCATCCCAGCTGAAAAAATCCAATTCGTTTTGCCAATAGCACGACCAATTGGCAAAACCAATTGGCAAATTGGCATTTCGCCAATTGGTCCGATCATTTGGAATTGCCAACTGGCCCGCCGATGGTCCGACCAATTGGCAAACTTAATGTTCTGTCCGATTGGCAATCATAATCGTCGGGCCAATTGGCAATTCCAAATGGTCGGACCAATTGGCAAAATGCCAATTTGCCAATTCGTTTTGGCATAAATGTGAATTCCGATTACTATTGACTAATTATGCAATTATATATTTAATTTTTTCACCCTCGGTGGACTTGGGAAATTCCGCCCAATTTCATAAAATAATTGTGAAACGACATCGCGTTCCGGCCGATACAAATAATTATGCATCATACTTAATGTATCAGTGCTAAACTTTTAAAATGAGAAAAAAAATTGACTTCTATCTCGTGGATCCCGCAGTAACTACTGGTATGGCGCGGAATATTCAAATTTGAGGGCGACATATTTAAAAATCCGGCGCCATACCAGTAGTTACTGCGGGACCCACGAGATGGAACTCAATTTTTTTTTCTCATTTTACAAGTTTAGCACTGATATATTAAGTATAATGGCATGATAATTCATATCTGCGGGAACGCGATGTCGTTCCACAATTTTTTTGTGAAATCGGGCGGAATTTCCCAAGTCCACCGAGGGTGAAAAAATTAAATATATAATTGCATAATTAGTCAATAGTAATCGGAATTCACATTTATGCCAAAACGAATTGGCAAATTGGCATTTTGCCAATTGGTCCGACCATTTGGAATTGCCAATTGGCCCGACGATTATGATTGCCAATCGGACAGAACATTAAGTTTGCCAATTGGTCGGACCATCGGCGGGCCAGTTGGCAATTCCAAATGATCGGACCAATTGGCAAAATGCCAATTTGCCAATTGGTTTTGCCAATTGGTCGTGCTATTGGCAAAACGAATTGGATTTTTTCAGCTGGGATGTCAGGGGTTTATGCAGAAATTATTTTCGAGAGGGGTTTTTTCAAAAAATATGTATTTCCTTTGGAAGTTGATGTTTTTTTGTCATTTTGAAATTTTTCGATTTTAGAAATTTAAAGTTACGCAACTTTGGAAGTCTGGGGTCATACATTTTTCATATATTAATGGGATTCGTTTCTTACGATTTTCAAGTCACTGAAGTTGAGACTTTTTTTCTAATACTTTTGGTACTGTTCATAAATCTTTGGTATTTTTACAATCTGAAGGATTTTCTGATATTACCATCAATTGCTACTCAGGTTTTGAAAGTTCAATAATGTAAGACTCAAGTTTTTGAAAAATTTAGATATTTTTGTAGATTCTTCAATAAATTATAGATGCATAATTATGCACTTCATAGATTTATAGAATTTTCGTATTGAATGTGATTGATAAAATTATCTAGCATTTCCTGGAATTTTTATAGGTTTTTAGTATTTCTACGAATCGCTTTATAGATTTTTAGAATCTGATGCTGTAGTATTGAAAATTTAAGCGATTTTGAGTAGGTATTTAAGTTAACTTTTAAGAAAACTGTATTTTTCCATTGGTTTCTAAAAATGTTTTTATTTGTGTTTTTTTAAAAGCTGTACAACTGAAAAAATTTCGTGGTATGTTACTGGTTTTTTTAATATATTAGATTTCTAGAACTATATGATCTAGTATTCAAAGTTTTATAAAGTTTTGGGAAAATTATATATAGGTAGTTTTTTAGCATTGAAAAATTTTTTGTATTTCTCACATTTATTAAGTATTAATGATTTTGTAGTATTATATGTACTAGATTTCTGGTATTTATGTTGATTGCTATATAGATTACAAAAAATTTGATGCTATAGGATTCAAATTTCGATCAATTTTCATTTATAACTTATTCAAATGTCTGAAAAAATGATATATAGATTTTTTGTTGTTTAGTATTTTTTCTGGTATTCATAATTTCTAACGTTTTTTAGTATTTCCATAGATTACTAGAATTTTTGTTGATTGATTTATAGATATACAGAATTAGACGCCCCAGAATTGAAGTTTTCATCAATTTTCACTTATTTCACGGATTTCTGGTAAAAATACATGCATACATACAGATTTTTGGTGTTTTACTGATTTATTATAATGTTGTGTAAGTTTTTCAGTAATTTTAAGATTTCGTATAATTTTTTTAGTATTTCTACAGATTTCTAGTATTTTTGTTGATTGCTATATGAATTTCTAAAATTTGATGCTCTAGGATTCAAATTTTTATCAATATCCAGTTATTTCATAAGTTTCTGAAAAAATGACGTATGGATTTTTTGTGTTTTATAGATTTCTTGTTGTTTAGTATATTTTGTGGTGATTATAGTTTCTATCCTTTTTTAAGTATTTTTGTAGATTTCTAGTATTTTTGTTAATTGATTTATGGATTTACAAAACTCCATGCTCTTGAATTCAGGTTTCGGTCAATTTTCAGTAATTTTACAGATTTCTGGAATAAATACATGTATACATATTGCATATGGATTTTTGGTGTTTTATAGATTCATTATATTTTGGTGTAAATTTTTAGGTAATTCTACGATTTTGTATCGTTGTTCTAGTATTCATACAGATTTCTAGTATTTTTGTTGATTGCTATGTATGTTTTTAGAATTTCATGCTCTAAAATTCCAAGTTTTATAAATCGTATGTATTTGTTTCGATTTCCCAAAACCAGCTCTTTTATAGAATTCTATCATGTATGCAATTTTAGTATTCCTTCAGTTTGTACGGTTCGAAAGATTTCCTCGTACTTTCATTATTTTTATATAGATATTTAGAATTCGATGTTCTAGGTTTTAAAGATATTCAGATTATTTGCATTTTCATAGATTTCTATTTTCCAGTGCAATCAACTCGCTTGAAACGATTTTTCAAAATATTATTTCTTATATTATCCTTGCCAAACATTTATGATTAGAACTATTTTTGATAAAAAATTTTTTCGAGGCCCGAATTATTTTTATTTCTGAGTTGAAATTGAAAATCATGAAAATTCTTTTACTCCCAGAATTTACAAGAAACCATTGGCTTCACCCTCTCAATTCCATGAAGTACATTTTTGATGATTTTGAATTATTCGATTCATAATTTATATTATGTTCATGAATTTTTTTACTGATTGAATTTCAATAATTTATTATTGCATTATAGTTACATGGCCCATACAGAAAAAAGTTTGTGATTGTCATATTCGAAAATTTATTTTTTGAATTTTTTACCTTAAATTAATACAACGATTTTTCAAGCGCATCACTGTTCTATTTTCGTCCTTCATCAATGTTTAACAAAAATATATTGAATTTAAAAACATTTTTTCGCCTTGAGCGATTTGCTTATAATGATGTCGTAACCATCGGCAGAAGATGCAGCTTGAAAGTTACGCAAGTCGTGTAAAAATACGGAGTACACAAAAACAGAAATTGAATTGCATTATGTAGGGAACGTTTCCTCGCGAATTGCGATTCTTGTACATGCTCGCGGGAGGAAAAGTTTTGCGGTTTCCGACTCCCCTTTCCCCGCTGCCGCGGCAATTACGTTACAGAAAATGCCGCCGCGAACGCATCCTTATTAAATAAAATTCCATTTCTTTTCCGCGAGTTGCGACACCTCAAAAAGTGGCTTGAATGGTTTTTTGAAATCGTTTTAAACTTATTTTTAGAAATATTAGGCTTTAACAGTATTTTCTGATTTTCCGAAGTCACAAAAAAATTAAGATTTACTAATATTTTTTCGAAAAACCCTTACCGGTAATTTTTTCTGCCCACGTCCCTGATTAAAATAAAAGCTTCTATCGTGTGTATGACTTTCTGATTTTGTTCAATTTTGTTGTAATATCATTAGGATTTAAAGGAATAAATAAATCCTAATTTTCATACAATTCGGCTATCGCCTTCTGATTCATTACATTTTTGATAAATTTCCCTGAAATTCGCCACCATTAGCTGCAATAGAAGCCTTTTCCTCTTCAGATACATACACGCCTCTGGTGTAATCACATGAAAGGCAATGCTCTCTTCACCAGAGTTATGAAGAAGGAATGAATCAGCTCTCTTTGAGGTCGAGTCATTCAGGCTCCAATTCTGTGATGCCCCTCAACTTCTCGGCTTCCGGTTACTTTTGATGCGAGCAATATCATGACGCGATGTTCGTTTCTTTCCGCGAATAAAAAGCAACTCAGATAGGATTATGAACTTTTACTCGAAGAATATTTCAGTTTTAGTGGAAAACGCGAGTGGGGAGGGAAGAAGAAAAAAGTGTAAAAGTTGGAAGAGTCGAATTTCCGTGTAGAGCTCTTGGGGCTTTTTTCGATTTGATCAATGACACGTGTTAATCCTAGCGAAGACGTCTTTGGTGAGAAGCGGCGTCGGCAGTTCCAAGTGAAGCCGGATTTTGGAGTGCGCTTGAAACTTAGTTGACGAATAGCATTTTCGAACGCGTTGAATTCCCCGCTATCTGTCTCGTTTGCGACAGCAGACGTCTCTGGGATTCATCGTTAACTAACTTTCTTGCGTTGAGCTTCTATGAAGGAAAAATATCGGGTATTCACGAGAGGCCTTTTGAATACTTTTCAAGAGGTTGTTGTATCCGGCAAAGTTCTGCTTAATTTTCGTAATGATATCACTATGATTCAAAATGAAGCACAAGGATAAAGGAGATAGTGCGAGATAGTCTGATGTTACAGTTACATCAAAGTACCAAAAATTGAAAATACTATACGCATAGATCGATTCATATTTGTCATGATTCTCAAGACATGAACCGACTCTAGAGAATAATCAACAAGTCAGAGAATCACCCAGTTTCCGCATGGGACATTATTCGAAAAGTCACGAGAAAAAGGAACAAATGACAATCAAAACTTGTGCAGGAAACTGTGATTCTCGAACGAGTAGGGCGCAGATGGCAAATCCCGGGTGTCGTTTTGCTCGCGAAAAATTTCCACTCGGAACAATGACGCTGTAAATGCAAATGAAGTCGCGTTAAAAGTGTTGCCTTCGGAGCAGGTAGCGTGATTTTCCCGGGGGACAATGCGTCGAAAGAAAACGATCGCGAAATGTGGAGACGTGTCGTGCGGGTTAATTTAGGCGGTCTGAGAGGGAGATGAATAGTTGAAGAGTGTCTTTGACAATGGGAAGCGGATGGGGAAAAAGGCGTGGGGAGAGAAAAAGAGAAATGGGAGAGAAAGTCGAAGAGTGAAATATGATTGCGCGAAATTGAACTCGACATATCAGGTACAAGTACGCGCGGCTGCTGGGAAAATTCGTCTGTTCTCGGCGCGGGGCAAGATTGCACTTTGGGTCGGGAGGCCCTATTTTTAGAACTGGGTCAGGCGCTTGGATAGAAACAATTTTCTGGGGAGGGGAGGGGGGGGGGGTTGGAAACATATAATTGTTACGTTCCTGCAGTAGTAACATGAGTCAACGCGATAGTCATAGGAATCATTGTGACATATCACAAATAACTTTAGAATGTATGGATCGTTACAAAATCATGAAATTGCTATAAATTATTGCGACATCACAAATTACTTCAGGATGCATATACCATCATTACGATGTTACTAACTACTTCAAGATGAATTAACCATTACAATATCAGAAATTACTTCAGGATATGTAAATCATAATGATATGTATGAATCATTACGATATCAAAAATTTACTTTAGGATATACGAATCATTGCGACATAACAAATGACTTCAAGATGCCTCAATCATCACGATATCACAAAGTAACTTTAGGATGTAGAAATCATTACAATATCAAAATTTACTTCAAAATGCATAAATCATTACGATATCACAAAATAACTTCAGGATGTTCGAACCATCGCAACACCACAAACTACATGAGGATGTATGAATCATTACTAAGTGATGAAATTGCTCTAAATCGTTGCCACATCACGAATTACATCAGAATGCATAAATCATATCAATATTAAAAAATTACTTCAAAATATATAAATCATTACGATGTCATAAATTACTTCGGGATTCATAAATCATTGCAAATATACAATATTACAAATTACTTGAGAATTTATAAATCATCACGAAATCACAAATTATGAATCATGACGATATCAAAAAATGACTTCAGGGTGTACGAATCATTGCGACATCATTAATTACTTCAGCGTGTATGAATCATTACGATATCGCAAAATGGCTGTGAATCATTGCGACATCACAAATTACTCCAGGACGCATAAATAAATACGATATCACAAAACTACTTCAGGATTTACGAATCATTGCGACATCATTGATTATTTCAGGGTGTATGAATCATTACGATATCACAAAATTATTTCAGGATATACGAGGGGGGACCCAAAAGTAACGGGAATTGTGTTACAACTTTTTTATTGACAAATTTTTTCACACACAATTTTTATCACCTTCAAAGTAACCTCCATTGACTGTAATACACTTGTTCAATCTTTTTTCCAGTGTTCAAAACGGTTCTGAAATTCATTTTTTTCAATGTTTTTTAAACCTTCCAGCGATTTTTGTTTCACCTCTTCTACAGTCCCAAAACGTTTTTCTTTCATGTCCCTTTTGAGTCTAGGGAACAAAAAAAAGTCACAGGGGGCAAAGTCCGGTGAATAGGGGGGGTGAACAATCGGTGTCATGCCGTTTTTGGTCAAAAATTTCTTCACGGACAGCGCTGCGTGGACAGGTGCATTGTCGTGGTGGAAGAACCAATCTCCTGTGCGCCAAAGATCCGCTCTTTTCTTCCGGATGTTCTCCCTCAACCTTTTCAAAACCTCCAAGTAGAAGTGTTGGTTGACCGTTTGGCCTGGAGGAACAAATTCTGCGTGCACAATACCTCTGCAATCGAAGAAACAAATGAGCAATGTCTTGATGTTGGACTTCACTTGGCGTGCCTTTTTTGGACGAGGCGAGAGAGGTGTCTTCCATTGGCTTGATTGCTGCTTTGTTTCGGGGTCGTAGCCATAGCACCATGATTCATCGCCAGTTATAACCTTGAGAAAAAAATCTGGGTCTTCATCCAACTGATTTTGCAGCTCAAGACAGGCCTGAAGTCGACGCTCCTTTTGATCGTCGGAGAGAAGGCGAGGAACAAATTTGGCTGCAATCCTCCTCATGCTCAAATCTTCAGTTAAAATCCCCTGAATTGAACTCCATGACAATCCAGACATCTCACAAAGTTGATCGATGGTTCGGCGACGGTCTTCATGAACAAGAGTGTTGATTTTTTCAATGTTTTCGTCCGTTCTTGAAGTCGAGGGGCGCCCAGAACGAGGTTGGTCTTCTATTGACATCTCTCCATTCTTGAAACGCGAAAACCAGTCGTACACACGCGTTTTACTCAAAGCATTATCCCCATAAGCTGTTTTCAGCATCACAAGGGTTTCCGCGGGTGTTTTTCCTAACGAAAAACAAAATTTTACAGCCGCGCGTTGCTCTCCGCACTCAGCCATTTCACGTTTTCGCCGAAACGGAAAAAGTCGTTTCACTAGAAAAATTCTTACGGACGAACGAATGCACTCACAGCAAATGAACTTTGCACACTGACTTGGGAGAGTAGCAGCTTGGAAGAGAACCAGTGGAGAACCCGATCCCCCCTCCGCGGTCCCCCCACCACCTAATTCCCGTTACTTTTGGGTCCCCCCTCGTACGAATCATTGCGACATCAGAAATTACTTCAGGATGCATGTAAATCATTACTTTATCATACATTACGTCAGGATTCATAAATCATTTTGATTTTACAAAACTACTTCAGGATGTACGAATCATGATGATATGACTAAATTGCTATATATCATTGTGACATCACAAATTACTTAAGGATGCATCAATCATTACGATATCACAAAATCACTTAAGGATGTATGAATCATTACGATACTCCAAATTCCTTCAAGATGCATAAATAAATACGATATCACAAACAACTTCGGGGCGCATAAATCATTACATATAACACAAAATTACTTCAGGATGTATGAATCATTACTACATCTCAAAATTGCTATGAATTATTTCGACATCACAAATAACTTAATGATACATAATTCATTTCCACATTGAAAAATTACTTCAGGATATGTAAATCATTACGATATCAGAAATCATAGATCATTACGGTATCACAAAATAAATTCAGGATGTACGAATCAATGCGAGATCATAAATTAGTTCAGGATGAACGATATAACAAATTACTTCATAGCGTAAAAATTATTACAATATCACAAAATCACTCCAGGATGTATAGAACATTACAATATTACGCACTACTTCAGGATGTATAAATCATTACGATATCAAAAAATGGCTTCAGGATGTACAAATCATTGCGACATCACAAATAACTTTAGGATGTATGAAACATTGCGATATCACAATATTACTCCGGATATATGAATCATTACGACTTTGCAAATTACTTCAGGATGCATAAATCATTACAATATCACAAAATTACTGAAGGATGTATGAATCATTATGATATTACAAATTACTTGAGGATATACGATTCATTACAGTATCATAATATGACTTAAGGTTGTACAAATCATTGTGACATTACAAATTACTTTAGGATGCATAAATCATTACGATATCTCAAATTACTTAAGGCCGCATTACTAAATCACAAAATGACTTCAGGATGTGTGAATCATTGCGACTTTAGAAACTACTTCAGGATGCATTAATCATTTGGATATCACAAAGTTATTTGAAATGGATATATAAATACGATATGAGTAGTTACTTCAGGATGCATGCGTCATTACAATATTACAAAATTACTTCTGGATGTACGAATCATGACGATATGATTAAATTGGTATGTATCATTGTGACATTACAAATTTTCTAAGGATGCATCAATCATTACGATATCACAAAATTACTTCAGGATGTATAAATCATTACATCACAAATTATTTCAGGATAGATAAATTAATGAGATTTTACAAAATTACTTCAGGATGTATAAATCACAAAATTACTGGAATGATGAATCGTTGTAATGATTCACCAACATACGAATCATCGATAAATTCACTTCGGAGTTTTCGATTGGTTCCATACTCTATAAAATAGGCATTGTTATTCGTTCATCACCACTTCGCAAACTGAAATTTTGGCTCTGGTTTTTAGACTCGCTCGTCTCTGCGCTTGTGTCGAGTTTGAATTCGCTGGTGTTTTTCGTGTTTGTGCATTTTTTGTTCCCTTGGGCACTGCGCGTCGTCCGCTTTCGAAAACAGTTTTTTCATATCCACTAAATTGAGTGGTAAAAAAATTTGAATTCTCGATTGTCCTAAGGGTCGAACTCACGAACCTACGGCAGCCCTACGGAGTGTTTAGCTACACTGCAAAAAAAGGTGTCTTGCCACGAGACACTTTTTGACGCCGTTTTTAAGACGTTTAAAGATTTCTTCAAGACACATCTTTTTGACACATAAAAGTAAGACACTTAATGACTGAAGACATGGATTTCGTGTCTTCGTGTCTTCTACGGAGACATGTCTCATATATGTTTTTTTGCAGTGTACTCATCAAAATTTCATCCATAACAATATTCTCTCCCGAATTTCATCATTCTTAATATTGGAAAAATTCCATAGCAGAGCTCTAAAAAAATTCCCTCAAACTGAAGACAAGTGCAGTACCAAAATGCATAAAGTCCTGGGGAATTCGATGAAGCGTCGATTTCTTGGTATGACAGTTAATACGTCGAAGACGCCACGAAACTTTGTGTATTCACGAGGCAGCGTGGAATAAGGGTTTTGCCTTCAACACGCGCGGATCATAAATAATTCGAATTGCGCTGGCGAAGAGTTCAAATAACCGCGATAAATTATCGCGTACCGTCGGTATGAAAATTTATGTACGTTGTTTGACCGGGCGCGGTTAGCTCGAGCAAATTTCGCCCGCCATTAATTTAATTATCCGGGCATATGTTATCAGCAAAAATGCGTTCGCAGATTGTCCGTATAATCGAGCGTGCATCGTTTGAAAAATCCCTTGTTTTTCCGTTGAGGAGGAAACAAGCCAAATGTTTAATTTAGGATATTTGCTTGCCAAATATGAAAAGCTGGAATTATCGGGAAAGCTTATCTATTGCGGTATAATTGAAATCGTCATAGTACGACATCGTGACGGCAAAAGTACTTTTTCATGCAAAAACCTTTGAAAAGCGACGTCTCATTACGGGGAAGTCTCTCAAAGACCGAGCTTGTAACGAGAATCATGAAAATAAAATGGAAAAAAAATTACGAAAAACCGTTTAGTAATGACGGATAGCGCAATTTGCGAACGTCGAATGGAAAAAAGAAGCCATAAAATCGAGGCACTGCGAAATGTATTTGCGCAGTATAGCTAACGAGAAAACGCACGGGCATGAGAAAAAAAGTAGAAAAAGTGCACACATTCAAGTAACTGATATTTCAAACGCGATGAAGTGGCTCTATGAAAATGCCGAAAAAGTTTTCGATGAAAAATTTATTTATCTCTTTCTATATAAAACTAAATTTATTGTATCGTAAAAGAAAAAATAACGTTTTTCCGAATTTATTGGCAATGAATTTGCATGATTCATGCTTTTTTCATTTCACAGATAATTTGACAAAATGCAATCTACTACCATAAAAACACTTATCCACGTATAAAAACTAAAAAGAAAAAACTCGGGTTATAAATGTTATCAAAATGTCACGATCCTCCCGCTGGAAGTTGGACACCTAGAATATTTTATACAGCCATATTCTCGTGAACTTTTGATTTTTACAGCCAGTGATAAAACATTCGAATCAAATTTTGATCACGGTTAGAGTGCACCGCTTTTTTACAACGACGAAAAACAAAATTCTCGGGAGATTTGATATTTCATTCATGTGTTACTGAAATTTCAAAATGGTTTTTTACCCATTTTTCATCATGGAATGAGTTACTATTTTATAAGATTACTTTTTTACGGACACCAACTCTTTTCCATCGTTTTTTTTTTTTTGTGAATATAAATCGTTCAAGCTCGAAAGCTTCTTAAATATGAAAAGAAAGAATCAATACGTCTCAATTATTCTGTCATTTTCAGAAAACTGAAAATGTGACTCACTTTTCGTTATTCATTGATAGCGCCCTCTTTTTTAATTATACTTCAAGAGTTACTGATGTCTTTTGAATGTCAGATAAAAGTCACAAACTCAATATTCTCCATTGGTCGAATGTTCATTAGTCTGATTTCTCTTAATGACCATACATTTATTGCCAAAGTAAGCTCGTCTAGGGTAATTGAACTTTGACCATGCATCGTGGATGGCGAGTCCTTGGGCAGGATTAATACACTGCAATTGTACCGTAGAAGGACTTTGACATCTCATTTACATCACGAACCGCAACTAAGGGTCACTACGGGTCAGCAATTTTCTAACGCATTTTGTCTTTTGGAATTTAATTGGTGCCCTTCAGCTCTTTTCTTTTTCCCCCTCATGTAATGATGTATTTCTCAACTAGCATGAATGAGCTTTTTTTAACGAATCTTGGTATTGCTAGTATGGGATTGCAAAAAAAAATCAGAACAATATGATGTGTTTCAATAAATTTGAATAATAAATGAGTACGAATCAATGATGAAATTGAAAATGTTTGATTTTATTGAGTTCTATTCATATGCATTATTTATTATGAAGTATCAATCCATGAAATATTGTACATGACTGAAAATACGTTGAATAACATGTTAGGTTTCATATCATAGAAAAATCTAAAATCCTCAATCAATTATTATAATTCGATAAATAAATACAACTTTTGGTATTGAAATTGAAACTTTTTTCTTCATTATTTACTATTTCAAAACTATTTGCATTACATAAATTTGTTAATATTTTGATTGATAGTTTTAGTTCAACTTTAAATCGTTTTCAACCAATTTCATATAGACGGTCGAAAAAACTTTTTTCATTTCTGCAGTCCTAGACAAATCGATAGATTGTTAAAATATTGAAATTTTTCGTTCAAGCTAACTATTTCAAGCCCAAATAAAACGTTAATGAGTCCAATATCCAGGCACAAGCGGAATACCCGTTAAACCGACAATATTGAAGTTTTCTTTTACGAAAGTTCGACATTGAAGTCGCAAGATCATGAAACCCGACTCTCGACTCGGAAATTTTTAATTACGTCTTCGCTCGCAATAAAGGAATAAATTATAACTTTTTCATCATTGCTCTATCAAAAAGCTCTTCCTTCATGCAATAAATATTCGTTACTCGGCAGAGACTCGCTTTTTATACGAAAAGTTAATGAGTCAAAGCGATCATGAATCGCCCTGATATAAATACTTTTTAGAAGTACAACTTATTTAAACATAATAGGTGTTTCGGTTAATAATGTCGATTATGCTAAGTAACAGGAAAAGACGTTTTGCCGGGAAGATTAATAACCTTCTTCGATTTAAAAAAAACGGCTGCTGAAAGTTACCGATTGTTAGTTGAAGCTTATGGCGAACATGCCCTAACCCAAAAAACTTGTGAACGATGGTTTCAACGCTTTAAAAGTGGTGATTTCGATATAAAAGTCAAGGAGCGCTCTGGTCAACCTAAAAAATTTGAAGATCCAGATTTGCTAGCATTATTAGATGAAGACTCAACTCAAACTTTAAAACAATTAGCGGAAGCATTGAATGTTGCCCAATCGACTATTTCTGAACGTATACACGCATTGGGAAAGATCCAGAAGGAAAGGAAATGGGTGCCGTATGAATTAAAGGAAAGAGACATTGAAAGGCGAAAAACCATTTTTGAAATTTTGCTTGCTGGACAAAAAAGGAAAGGTTTTTCGCATCGAGTTGTGACAGGTGATGGAAAGTGGATTTATTTTGAAAACCGAAAGCGCAGAAAATCGTGGACAGACCCAGGTCAACCTTCAACATCAACACAACATACATGGAAAGAAGGCTTGGTGGATAATAGGGGAGCTGTGTATTATGAACTGTTGAAACCTGGTGAAACGATTACTGGCGAAAGATACCGAAAACATTTAATAAAATTGAACCAAGCATTGAAGGAAAAACGACCAGAATATGCCCAAAGACACGATAAAGTCATTTTTCAACATGACAATGCTCGGCCCCATGTTGCGAAATGTGTTAAAAACTACCTGGAAAACATTAAATAGGACGTCCTACCCCACCCGCCATATTCACCGGACTTGGTCCCTTCGGACTACCACTTATTCCGATCAATGCAGCACGGACTTTCAGAACGAAAATTTCATTCTTACGAAGAAGTGAAAATTTGGCTTGATGAATGGTTGGCCTCAAAAAACGAACAGTTCTTTTGGCACGGAATCCATTCTTTGACAGAAAGATAGGAAAAGGTCATATCTAACGATGGACAATACTTTGATTACTAAGGTATATAATTTTGATATGAAAATAAATGCTTCAATTTGCCGGAAAAAATTGACATTATTAACCGAAACACTTTCATTGAATCCGTCGAATTTGACTGAAAATCTGTTATAGTCGACAGATTCAGATTTATAAAGTACAAGCATCCTACTGTAAAAATGAATTATTTTCATAAGGGATCTGAAAAAAACCAGCGCTCTGGAATATCACCGCCTTGAAGTCACCAATTACGAAGGATTTGGTAGGAGTAAGTCTGAAAATGAAAGAAGCGTTCTGATTTTTGCGTTAAGCGTCAAAACAGAGCGGAAATCAATTTTCAATCGGCCCCTGCACTTTACGAGCTGGCGAACGTCGACAGTAAATGCCAGAGCTGCCCGGAAACTTCCCCGAACATCGTGCCATTTGGCACCGATTGGAATTCCACTTAGCTCCCAATACCGAAATCTTTCTCATAAGATTAACGGTGCTTCGAAGGCTCGTTACGTCTTCGCGGCTTCGGCGGCCCGCTCTATTGGCAATCGCTGCGGGAAAAATCTTGACGCGATCGCGGCAAGCTCCTTTTCAGGGAGCGAATCGTTTACTATTCGCGCCGGCTGCTCGGTGGCTTCCGATTGCGCCCACCGAGCGATCAAACGCCTTGCGACCGATTTTCATGTCATAGGGAAGAAAACGATAGTGACCAAAATTGGCCTGATTTTTCACGGAAGTCGGCAGAGTATCTGCACTGTTTACTAAAGGAAAATTGTACCTGAGATGCATTTTATCGCTTAGATTCACGGTCTCTTCAGACCATTTGGTAAATAAAAACTATAGTGTCAATGTTTGCTTTAAAGTCTTGCAATAATTTAGAAAAATTCCCTCGTTCTTGAATTATGCACGGAAATATGATTCCCCTCATAAGAACACGTGTAAATCGCCGCATATTTTGGCATTTTTTTTTTTTAAAAACTTAAAAGACGAGATATTCATAATTTAGCCTAAACATTCTTTCGACTTTAATTGACAAATAAAAATTTTTCTGAAACAGTCTCTCAGATGTACGAAATAAAATCTAGGGGATATTGAAAATAGTTTTATGTTCAATTATTTCTTAAAGTTAAAGAAATCAGTATTTTTTTCCGTTTGAGAATCTTCGACAGAATTCTTATTGTAAATGGTCCGCTAGAATGGCAAAACAAAAAATTTGAAAACTGATGCCAAATTATGCAATAAGGAAGAACAATTAATATGTAAATTGTGAAAATACTAAAAATCTGAACATCGAGTTCTATAGATCTGTGTAGAACATCCTAAAGATAACATGATTTTTTTCAAATGATAGTAACAATGAAAAAATAATAAAATTGGTAAAAATCTCTATAATAGCATCGAATTCTAAAACATGTATATCGTAATAAATAGATGTACGAGCAATCTTTCGAAATACTAGAAAACACTATAGTATTACAATAATACCACAAAGTATAAAAAAAAAAAGATATCTGTTATACATTTCAAATGTATGTCATGTTTCCTTAGAAATTTGTGAAAAATCAGTATTTTCTATACACTTTAATTCTAGAGCATCAAATACTTTAGACTATACATCTCTTTAGTCATCCACACAAGATTTAGAGTCTTCTAATACAAGAAAATCCTTATATATAAATACCACAAAAGAAAAACTCAAAACTCACGAATAACTACTTAAAATTCATGTAAATCTAATGCTGTCAAAAATGTATAAATTTCAAAGTTCAAAGCATTAAATTCTAAAAATTTAGTATTCTAATACCAGAAAATAATTCGAATTGCATAAATAGTAATCGTATACGATACATACTGAAAGTACTGTAAATTCATATCAAAGATACTGTTTTCTGACAAATTTTTCGAAAATAATCAAAATCTCTGAAACTTTCAGTTACATAGCATCAGATTCAAGAAATTTATAGGTAAAGCAATTCATAGAAATACTAGAAATCTATAAAAACACATGCAAATACTACAAAGCTTTGTAAAGACCAAAAAATATAATACGAAAGTTCCAGAAATCTATAAAATTCCTTCGATCTCTGTCGATATTGTTTTCCTCAAAATCTGTAAGAACACTAAAAATTTCTTACAACTTCAATTTCATGATCATCGAATGTTATAAATTAGTGGTTAAACTCTCTCAGTTTGAGTTGTTAAAAAACTACGATTTATTAGTAATATTTCACTAATTGAACAAGTGAAAAGAGAGAAACTAAAGTTTTAGTGAAAATCTACTAATTGAATAAGTGATATAGCTTACTGATGAAACTAGTAATATTTGAAAAAAAAAAGCAAATAACTATCTTTCAACTTCAGTAAAAATCCACTACTACAGTAAGTAGATTTTGACTAGTCTTATTCGTGCATCATGACTAAAAGATAAGTATAATTCATTTAATGGAGAATTCAATTTTTACTCAAACTTTAGAAAATAGTTACTGTTTATAGTAATAAATATTTACCACTGCGATTATTGATTATGCGAATAGCATTTTAATGCTGTTGATTCATTATTGTTTTTTAATAAAAAATCAAACAATAATAACACATTGCAACAAGATATTCCAGCCCAAATAGGTCCAACATGAAATGAAAGTAGATCGACAAACTAAGAAAACCCTCAAAGGGTTTGGTGATATTAGTTCGCATTTCTTTTTTATGGTCCCTCGAAATTCCCATGCTTTGTAGCCAACTTCCTAATAATTTTTTACATGTGAATAAAAAAAGGGAAGAGATAAATGGATTTCACAAGTAGGATTTTGTTTTTTATAATTGAAAAAGTTAAAAAATGAAGTAATTTGCCTTTAATAACGAAAATTCCTTTTTGAGGTTATGTTTCCCTAGTAATTTGGATTTTTACAAAGTTTTTACAAAACTCCTCATAAAATTTGGGTATTTTTTTTTTATTCTGCTTTTCTATAAAGTCACTTTATAAAACATTGCTTATTTTATAAATTGACTTTATAAAAAAAGCAAAATTTTATTAAAAAAACCGAAATTTTATAGAGAGTTTTACAAAAACTTTAGAAAAACTCAAATTACTAGAGTTAACGAATTTTTAGTTTTATTTTGTAATTCATCCTTGTTTTTATTAAACGATACTGCTATAAAATTCTAATAATGAAAAAAACAAGAATGGCCATTTTCCACTTCTACTAGTACGAAAAAAAAACGAGGTAGATGATATTTTTGTAATTTATGGAGTGTTTCGTTACATTGAAAAGAACATAATTTGAAACAAATTTCCTTGTCTCATATGTGTAAAGTAAAAATTTAATTCATTTTTTATTAATTATTAATTTTTTCAATTACTATGTCAATTTAAACATTGCTAACAGTCGAAAAAAAGCCAAAAATACGTCTCTCCAGGATGCAATAAAAAAAATAACTACTTATAAAAAAAATACTAATTCAATTAGTAAAATTTTATAAATTCGAACTGAGAGAGCAACCTTTTCTGTACTTCTTGAACTATAAATCTCTTAAAATTCTCATATTCATTTTCTTTTTCATTTTCACCACAAAACTGGTGACTTATGCATTTCCCCGCATTTCCGTATTTCCTGTATTAACCACGCCTCGCGAAACGTTTTTAATGAAAATTCGTTTTTCCCGGGCGAGAAAACGACGAAATTAAAGACGAGTGGAAACGTTTTCTCGCGGCGTAACTTTTGAAAACAGGTGCTAAAATTACCAGCTAGGAAAAACGTTTGCCTGGTGAAAGTTGACTTCTCAAGTGTGTCTTCTCTTTGAGTTTTGCGGTTTTAAAGTCCAAGTCGTTCCCAAAAAACTCTTATATATACATGGATAATTTGATATAACCAGGGTTTGGAAGTAACGCGTTACAAGTAACGCATTACTCGAAAACGTTGCATTTTTTACTGAACGATAACGTGACGCGTTACATTAATTAACAAGTAACGATAACGGGAACGAGTCGCTTTTTTTCGGTAACGAGTAACGAAAATCTCGTTATTTTACGTTACTTCTATCTGTCACAGTAAGTTTTAGCACAATTTAGAACTTTTTAAAAAATGTTCTGAAACTGAGATCTTAGTAATTTTTAACTTCCTCATTTTGAGACACACAGTTCTTGAATAATAATTTTTAATGAAACTATGTGGGATAATCGTAATTTGTGTAAAAATCTTGAGAAAGAATAGGCTTTTTCATTTTTGATTAAAAACTTTCACGGCTCAAAGTGTTGAATTCTAGAAATTCGCATAAAAAGATATAAAAATACTTAAAATCTATAGCAGAATGTGTATGATTTAGAGATCCTGCTAAAAAACTTTATGGAATAATAATGAATAGAGAAAAAAAGAGAACAATAAAATAAAATCCGAAAAAAAATGGATTTTAATAAGTTTTAAGTTGCCCGAATTTTTAAAACATTCATGCAATTTAAGGAATCAAAAAACTTCAATTTCTTGAGCTTCAAATTCGAAAAAGTTTATGTTAATAGAAGTCTATAAGAAAATAAGAAAACTTATATATTGTATAACTCTGTAAAAAATACAAAAAATATTGAAGGCCCTTTAAATATATAAAGAAACTGTTTTCTGCAAAATCGATCGAAATATACTCCAGAAATTTTGAACTTCCAGTTTTATCGCATTCTAGAAATTTGAACAGATATCTTTAAAAAAACTGAAAAATTTCACAACATTCTTCAAATATTAAAAAATGCAAAAAAAAAATACGTTCGGGAAAACACGTGCATGTATAATATAAAACATTGAAAATCTTTCGAATTCCAGAAATTCATACAGCAATATATAAAAAAAATAAACGATCCTTGAAAACATAGAAAAACTTGAGAAATACAAAAAGTACTCGAATAAGTAAAAATCTATCGAGACACTGTTTTGTGGAAAATCCTGTAAAACACGCAATGTTTCACTATATTCAAATTCTAGAGTTCGAAATTCTTGAAATGTATAGAACAATGATTATCATAAAAATACTAAAATTATGTTCAAATACTAGCAAATTCTGCAATATTCTATCATACTGAAAAATACGTATGTTTTCAAAAATACTGAACAATTCTTCAAATCGTAAAAAAATTAGAAAAGGTAAAAAAAATCAAATGAAATGAAAATCTCCTTAGAAATTTTTTGTTGAAAAATCCTCTCAAATACCAATTATTCAATAAACTTGTAATTCTAGAGCATGAAATTCTTGAAATCTATGTATCAATGTACAGAAGAATAGAAATTTATAAAAATTCAAGAAAATCTTGCAACATTTTATACATACTGAAAAGTAGAAAAATATTTAAAAATTCTGAAAATCTGGATTGATATTTAGTTTCTTTCAAAAATCTATTTAATTTGCAAATGTTTTCTTGTGGAGAACATTGAATCAAATGTCACATTCAAAAATTTCGTAAACTTGAAAAAAATATAAAAATTTGAGCAAGCTGATTGATTTTTTTCTCAGGGTGAAATGTTTCAGATAAACATTTTTTATTATATCTGAAATGAACAATTTCTATAGAACAAAATCACAAGTACGTTGAAATTGTATTTTTCAGCCTCAGTTTTTCGATTTCGTTATTTACATTCAATTTCTTGCAAAAAGTAGCGTGAAAGTAACGGAACGTTCCTTTTTTAAGTGGCAACGGTAACGAGTTACTATTTCTTTTCAAGTAACGATAACGTAACGGATTACATTTTTTACCTTTGTAACGGTAACGTAACGCGTTTCATTTTCTTAAGTAACTTTCCAAACCCTGGATATAACGACTCGATAGGAGAATTCTAGAATAATGTTAAAAAATTTGTCATATTTATCACAAAAAGAGAAGAAATAACTCATGTTCTTCATGAATTGTTAACTACAGAATTTCCTTTTTTCTTTTGATAAACTATGAATAAACGAGAGATGTGAATTCCTGTAACTAAGAGGGTTGACTCGCATGCACACCACGTCGTAGCATGTCATCAAATTTTTCTCTCTTGAGTATAATCAAAAACTGGCCGACCGAAAATTTCCAACAGGTTTTTCTACTCACTCGACCTCCAAGATAACGAAAAACGCAGTGAAGAAGAATCGTAACTTATATTTCGCTCCCGTAAAAAACAAGAACATGGTCTCGTGCACGTTTTCTTGACGTTCTTTTCTTGACAGGGAGTTACGTCAACATCGAGCTCAGCTTTTACGTCGTAAACGTCTTGGAAAATGATACGACGTGCTGCACAATTGCCACGCCAGGGACTGCAAAGCAAAAAATTCTTCGTCTACGGCGTGGGTGCGGTTCACAATCGTGCCTGTCTTTCAAAAATTCGCGAACGTGGCAAGAGACACAAAAATCTCACTGCGAGACATGAAAATATTGTAAAATCGAATTTTAAACTCTACAAAGAAAATTCGAGGAATGAAAAAGGGTCTCCTGATTCTGTGATATAGGTCAGAATTCCTGAAAAAGTTAAACAGATCATAAAAAGATCATATGTAACAAACGAGACAAGATTCTAAGCATCAATAAAGGTGACAGGTTTTTCTCTCGCAAGTTTTGTCCCTACGGCCATTGCAAACACAGCGCAACTCTACGTTAATCAAAATTATGTAAATAAGAACCGCACTGTTCGCGAAAAATTAGTTATCATGAAAAAGTATGCCAGAGGATGAATGTCCCGTCGTACAATGTTGACTCTTCAACCAAAAGTTGTGACTTGTTTATTCGTTAAAAAAAGTGAGACTTTGCAATTGCATTGTAAATGAATTTTCCTCGAATAAACATATATTCGAATTTGAATTTGAAGACGAAATTCCATCTAGGAATACTGAATTTTCTTGCAATTTTCACTGTATTCAACGAATATTGGAAAAGTTGGAACGCAGATTCAATCATATCTATAGATTCATAACACAGACTGGGCAAACAAGTAACGATTCCTCGAAATCCGCGGGCCACCAGAAAAATTATGAAACCCTGAAGTAAGGTTCTATCGATCAAAGGGTCCGAAAAAAGCGTATCCCAGCGAACAAGCCAATCCATTCCGCGCTATCGCTGATCCCGGTGTAACAATATAATTCCAACAATGCAAGGCGATAAGGGCGTCAAAGCGATTTACAACCTGCCATATTTTATGCAACTGCATTCTGCGAACCACTCTAACCTCATTAAGATAAAGCGAATCGAGCGCGACCGAGGAATTGTGCGAACTTCTTCGTCAAAGTCGCGAATAAAGCCCTGCTATCGCGGCGCGCGTCCAGCTTCGTAAATTTATATAAATTCCAGCTTCATGAATTCACTATCAACACAACTTCGAATACCGTGGATTCAGGGATCTTCGGTTGAACAATGCTTCACATGAAGTTATGTACCCCACAAAAGAACATTTTGTCCATGGGATTTATTTTCGTAGGTTTTATAGAGACTTCCACGGTTTGGAAAGTTACCTAAAAACATGTAACGCGTTACGTTACCGTTACGAAGGTGAAAAAGGGATCCGTTATGTTATCGTTACTTGAAAAGAAATAGTAACTCGTTACCGTTGCCACTTAAAAAAAGTAACGTTCCGTTACTTTCACGTTACTTTTTGAATGAAATTGAATGTACATAACAAAATCGAAAAACTAAGGCTGAAAAATACAATTTCAACGTACTTGTGATTTTGTTCCATAGAAATTGTTTATTTCAGATATAATATAAAATGTTTATCTGAAACATTTCACCCTGAGAAAAAAATCAATCAGCTTGTTCAAATTTTTATATTTTTTTCAAGCTTACGAAATTTCTGAATATGACATTTGATTCAATGTTATCCACAAGAAAATATTTGCAAATTTAATAGATTTTTGGAAGAATCTAAATACCTATCCAGATTTTCAGAATTTTTAAATATTTTTCTACTTTTCAGTATGTATAAAATGTTGCAAGATTTTCTAGAATTTTTATAAATTTCTATTCTTCTGTACATTGATACATAGATTTCAAGAATTTCATGCTCTAGAATTAAAATTTCATTGAATTATAGGTATTTGAGAGGATATTTCAACAAAAAATTTCTAAGGAGATTTTCATTTCATTTGATTTTTTTTACCTTTTCTAATTTTTTTACGATTTGAAGAATTGTTCAGTATTTTTGAAAACATACGTATTTTTCAGTATGATAGAATATTGCAGAATTTGCTAGTATTTGAACATAATTTTAGTATTGTTTTTATAATAATTGTTCTATACATTTCAAGTATTTGAATTCTAGAATTTGAATATAATGAAACATTAAGTGTTTTCCAGGATTTTCCACAAAACAGTGACTCGATAGATTTTTACTTATTCGAGTACTTTTTGTATCTCTCAAGTCTTTCTATGATTTCAAGGATCGTTCATTATTTTTACATATTGCTGTATGAATTTCTAGAATTCGAAAGATTTTCAATGTTTCATATTATATATGCACGTATTTTTTTTCTGCATTTTTAAATATTTGAAGGATGTTGTGAAATTTTGAGTTTTTTTTAAAGATATCTATTCAAATTTCTAGAATGCGATAAAATTGGAAGTTTAAAATTTCTGGAGTATATTTCGATCGATTTTGCAGAAAACAGTTTCTTTATATATTTAAAGGGCCTTCAATATTTTTTGTATTTTTTACAGAGTTATACAATATATAAGTTTTCTTATTTTCTTATAGACTTCTATTAACATAAACTTTTTCGAATTTGAAGCTCAAGAAATTGAAGTTTTTTGATTCCTTGAATTGCATAAATGTTTTAAAAATCGGGCAACTTAAAACTTATTAAAATCCATTTTTTTTCGGATTTTATTTTATTGTTCTCTTTTTTTCTCTATTCATTATTATTCCATAAAGTTTTTTAGCAGGATCTCTAAATCATACACATTCTGCTATAGATTTTAAGTATTTTTATATCTTTTTATGCGAATTTCTAGAATTCAACACTTTGAGCCGTGAAAGTTTTTATTCAAAAATGAAAAAGCCTATTCTTTCTCAAGATTTTTACACAAATTACGATTATCCCACATAGTTTCATTAAAAATTATTATTCAAGAACTGTGTGTCTCAAAATGAGGAAGTTAAAAATTACTAAGATCTCAGTTTCAGAACATTTTTTAAAAAGTTCTAAATTGTGCTAAAACTTACTGTGACAGATAAAAGTAACGTAAAATAACGAGATTTTCGTTACTCGTTACCGAAAAAAAGCGACTCGTTCCCGTTATCGTTACTTGTTAATTAATGTAACGCGTCACGTTATCGTTCAGTAAAAAATGCAACGTTTTCGAGTAACGCGTTACTTGTAACGCGTTACTTCCAAACCCTGGTTATATCAAAATATTAATTAATTAAATTAAATAATTTGAATATAATGAAACATTAAGTGTTTCCCAGATTTTTCCACAAAACAGTGACTCGATAGATTTTTACGTATTCAAGTACTTTTTGTATTTCTCAAGTCTTTCTATGATTTCAAGGATCGTTCATTATTTTTACATATTGCTGTATGAATTTCTGGAATTCGAAAGATTTTCAATGTTTCATATTATATATGCACGTATTTTTCCGAACGTATTTTTTTTCTGCATTTTTAAATATTTGAAGAATGTTGTGAAATTTTGAGTTTTTTTAAAGATATCTATTCAAATTTCTAGAATGCAATAAAATTGGAGGTTCTAAATTTCTGGAGTATATTTCGATCGATTTTGCAGAAAACAGTTTCTTCATATATTTTTAAAGGGCCTTCAATATTTTTTGTATTTTTTATAGAGTTATACAAGATGAAGGTTTTTTTATCTTCTTATAGGCTTCGATTAACATAAATTTTTTAGAAGTTAAAGCTCAAGAAATTGAAGTTTTTTGTTTCCTTGAATAACACAAATATTTTAAAAATTAAGTAACTTGAAACTCAATAGAATCTAGTTTTTTTCGTATTTTGTTTTATTTTATTTTATTTTTTTTTTTTTTGTATTCATTATTATTCCATAAAATGTTCTAGCAGGATCTCTAAATCATACAAATCCTGCTATAGATTTTGCGATCTATAGATTTCTAGTATTTTTATATCTTTTCATGCGAATTTCTAAAATTCAACGCCTTGAATCGTGAAATTTTTTAATTAAAAATAAAAAAGCCTATTCTCCGTCAAGATTTTTACACAAATTACGATTATCCCACATAGTTTCATTAAAAATTATTAATAAAGAATTGTATGTCTCAAAATGAGGAAGTTAAAAATTACTACGATCTAAGTTTTAGAATATTTTTCAAAAAGTTCTAAATTGTGCTTGAAACTCAATGGGACAGATAAATGTAACGTAAAATAACGAGATTTTCGTTATTCGTTACCGAAAAAAAGTGACTCGTTCCCGTTATCGTTACTTGTAACGCGTTACTTCCAAACCCTGGTAATTTGCAACAAATTTTAAAATTTCTATAAACTTTCATTTCAAATACAGAATAATATGAAAAATCAGGAATTGTATCATCCTCAAGTCGAAATAAAGAAACCTGAACGTATTCTTCAAATACCAGTTTTTATTTTTGATGAGATTCATCTTTCTTTTTTTGAGCCGCGCTGAGTCTCAATTTTTAGTGACAAAAACGAGAATAAGCTAAAGGATTCGACGTATCCTCCTAACTTGCGAAAATTCCAATATCTTAACCAACAATCACAAATTTTCTCTAATTTTCTTATCCCCAATCAAGAAATTGACAGACACCTCACTTTCGTCATATAAATCTGGCAACAGTCCCACTTTTTACTTTCATTTGAAAATCTCATTTCTGAATTTTACTTTCCCAAATAATGATCCAGAAACATCTAGGTCTTGGAAAATATACACTCGACTTTCGGTGCCAGCCAGGGTCGTTCTATTTTATTTACCTCTCGTATAATAGTGTTGCTGTGGCAGAAACAAGAGGGGCGGCGAGAGGAGGGGGGGGGGGGTTCAAAGGGTAGAAAAAGGGGCCAGAGGGAGTGAGAGAGAGAGATAGACGAAATCAGAAGAAAACCCGTACTTCGCACTTATCCGCAGTGTACTCTCATCAGGAACACTCCCGTTGAAAATGGAGACTTTGAGTGAGCTTTTCTTTGGTCGCCGTGGATTTTCAGCAGAGTTTGAAAAATAGCGAGAGGTCGCGGAAAACGAGAAGTCATGGGCGCAAGTTGACTACTCGGAGAGAATGCGAATGTGACTTGGAAGAACGTGAAACAATTTTGGAAATCGAATGCACGAGACGTGAATCATAGGAAATTATGAAGTAAGATATAATTAATTTTCGTTTGTTTAATTATGGCTTGGTATATGCAATGATGACAGAAGATGTGAGGATAGTATGTAGCACTTATCTAGAAAATTCTGGATGGGGAAAGTATTTTAAAATTCCCACGTGAAAATGCTTACATTCAAGTGTTGCGGTTTTACCGAACAGTCGCAATTTACAAAATTTATATGGATTTTGCCATTTATGAAATTTTACTGAATTGTCAAAATTATCGACGTTTCTTATAGTATTGAAGACTGAAAACTTTTTACTTTTGAAAAACCTAATGAATTTTTCATAGTTTCTAGAGTTGAAAGTAATTTTTCGAATTTTGCACAATCTAGGAAGTTAATTATTATTCTATGAAATTCTACAAACTTTTGAAACTTCCAAAAATTATTATAGATTATCCTTGCAATTTTTCGTTTTTTCCTTCATTTTTATAATACTTTAAATATAAAACAATTTTTCCGAATTGTACAAAAATTGGTTCGATATAATATGTAATAATATAAATATATTATAATATAAATATTATTTGGGTTTCTATGATTTACAGTAATTTTTGATACCTTTCAAGTTTTTGAAATTTTTTAATAGTTAAAAAATATATATAGTGTAAATGTTAGTCAAATATCATTATAAACACAATCTAAAATATGCCATAACTGTTTTAGTTTCCTTAAATATTTTGAATTTGTATACATAATTGACAATTTTGAAAGTAATCAATTGATATTATAATATTGATATTTTTTCAATTTTTCAACATTTGTGAAATTTCAGCCGTCATACAAACTATTAAAAATTTTTTAAATTTTATATAAATTTGTTACATTCATTGTATTTTATCATATATTTATATAACTTTACAGGTTTTTAGGTTTTGTTAGTGATGAGCAATTACTACAAAAAACGCGATATACAAAATTTAGGTACATTTTCTCAAATTCTACTTATAAGGATTTTTCTTCATTTTTTTATACAATTTTTGTTTTCGAGATTTTCAATTGAAAAAATTTTTATCGTGTATATGTCAAAAAAATATGGCAATAAATACAGCCTGGGAAAATTTGTTAAAATTTTTTACGAATTCTAAAACTTTTTCAAACGTTTTTGAACCATCAAAATTTTCGAAATTTTCAGTGTTTTTACATTTCTATCAATTATTGAAATTCCTAAAATAATACTTACCATTCTAAACGTCATAAACCGCTTCGAAAAGCGACAATACGAAAGTTTGTAAACCGCTTCGAAAAACGACAAGTTAAAATTCTGGAACTTTGAAAAGCGAAAATTCAAAATTCTGGAAACCACTTCAAAAAGCGATAAGGTTCAATTCTGGAAACCGCTTCGAAAAACGATGAGATAAAATTCCGGAACTTCGAAAAGCGAAAATTAAAAATTCTGGAAACCACTTTGAAAAGCTACAAGGTTTAATTCTGCAAACCGCTTAGAAAAGCGACAATTTGAAATTTTGTAAACCGTTCGAAAAACGACAAGTCAAAATTCTAAAAACCGCTTCGAAAAACGACGAGTCAAAATTCCGGAACTTCGATAAGCGAAGATTGAAAATTCTGGAAACCACTTTGAAAAGCTGCAAGGTTTAATTCTGCAAACCGCTTAGAAAAGCTACAAAGTAAAATCCGGGAAAACGCTGCGAAAAGCGACAATTCGAAAGTTTGTAAACCGTTCGAAAAACGACAAGTCAAAATTCTGAAAACCGCTCTGAAAAGCGACAATCCGAAAGTTTGTAAACCGCTTCGAAAAACAACAAGTTAAAATTATGGAACTTTGAAAAGCGAACATTAAAAATTCTGGAAACCGCTTCGAAAAGCGAAAAGTTAAATGGTAAAAGCCCGCATGGAAAAGCGCAAGTCTAAATATAAGAAACCCACTAGGAAAAACAACAAAGATAAATTTTCGAAATCACTTTAAAAGCGACAATTGGAAAATCTGGAAACCACTTTGAAAAGCGACGGATTACATTAAGTTCAATTAAGTTATTACCAGGGGGGGGGGGGGGGGTTACTGGTTCCACTAGGGTATACTGAATTTCTTTTAGGGCACGATGGGCTTCTGATAGAGCGCATCTTTTGCAAGGGACCTCCATTTTAATATCATTTTTTTCTTCGTGGGATGCATGATATCTTAATATTTATCTTATCAGTATTTATCTTATCAGCGCGTAGTCTAAACTTCCTTTACGGTTCCGTCTGATGCGTTGGCGGAGTCTGTTAATTTTCGTGTATAATTTCATTAGCCCTTATTTCCGGATACATTACAATATTCTCAGGCGATTCGACATGAAAAATATACCTATATTATGTACCTGAAGTTTCAAACGTTTAAAATTAAACGAAAATGAAAACTTTATAAATTTTCTCATTTTTTATAATGATGGGAAGTCTGGCGAATATTTTTTTGGGGGGCATCAAGTTTTTTGTTACAATCAAAAAGTGTTCAAAAGTAGCTAGACAATTTTTTTCTCCTATATTAACTTATAAATTTTTTTCGTTGAATTCAAACGTTTGGAACTTCAGGCACATCCTATATTGCGGAAATTCTCAATGTATATGTATATTACAACAGCCTTAAACTCTTTTATTCTTAAAAATGTTTGAAATTTGATTATTGGAACTTTTGCATAGAATGATCATGAAACACAGAAACATGCCATGAATAATGACAATTCGAAACCTTCCTTATTAAATCCTAAATTCAAAATGACGAGAACCGCTTTCGTCTCGACATCAAAACAGCCTAATTGAGCGCTTGACGAGCATTAACTCATCCCGAGCTCAACGAATCGCGTAATTACGTTTACTAGTCATCTGACATTAGCGCCGGGAGAAAAAAAAGAGAAGCAACAAAGCGACGTCTTGGCACTTTGCGGTGCGCGCACAGGTGTTCAGCCGTGAATGTTGACTCCTGACAAGCAAATGAAGAAAAAGGAAAGTGCCAGGAAAGAAAAAGGAAAAAAAACCTCGCCGGGAAAAGACGTTCCAAAGTTTTCTCGGGGATAAAAGTTTTGAATAAATGCTACCAGAGATATTTCCCCACGCAAGAATAAAAAAAATTGTCTGATTAAACGGAAAAAAATCACTCACCAGAGTCATTTGTGGCCCTTTTTAACCTGAAACAAAAAAAGATGGACTATGAACTTTTTTTTCCTAATAAACACGGTATTTTCATTAGAAATTAGAGATACTCGTCATGGGCGAATTTCGGGATCTATAGTATCATTATTCAGGGAATTTTTCACATTTTTGAGTAATAAGAAAAAACTGAGAAAAATGAAGGAAAAGCGTTTGATTGAAAAATAAAAATTATTTCTCTTACCATATCTTTTTCTTCAATTTTCGAACAAATTTTTTGTAGACTTTGAATGGCATTTATTGGAAAGTGCATGTGTTGTATTGAGATTTAGTGATTCGGAATTGGCTGTTGACCAGAATATTACGTACTGATGGTGTATGCCTCGCAATAGTGAGGTCACTTGTGGAACCGTTGAATGGAATAAGGAATTCAAGCCCATGCATGGTTACGAAAAGATATGTGAATATTTTTCAGTAAAGGTCGTTCATTTTATGGACATACATCATCACATCAACTTTTACATGCATGCCTGCAGAAGAACTGGTTTTGAAATATTCAGTGATCCTCTGCTTTTGGATATAGATACTGAATATTTTTCATTCATCGTAAAACAGCTTTTTGAGACATTGCTTTTAACAAAATGAAATAAACTTTTCAGCACTCTACTATGTACTTCAATGTTCTCAAACATAACATTTGTATGAAAAAAAACATCAGCTGACACGCTGACAATAAATTATAAGTCACCTATTCTACATGTCGATATATATTGATTTTTCTTTTTAGCGCGATAGAGAAATGCGATAATTCAATAATCTGCATGCAACGCCAATGAAGCATGAATTGACCAAATCAGAGTAAATATACTCTGACAAAGTAAAGAATTAATTTTTAAGGTAATTATAAGAGTAAAGAATTCACGCATCGGTTTTCCTTCATTCTCATTAAACAATTTATTTTAAAAAAAGCGCGTAATTCAAGTACGCTGCTTCGACAACAAATGACAATCGCGATGGTACGTACACGCCGTACACGCTGTGCTAGTGTGTTATGAAAAAAAAAAAAAAAAACATTGCTCCGAAAATATCCAAAAACGGAAAACAATTAGTGTCCAAGGCACGCCCGAAAGAGTTCGCCTTAATTTTCTGGATAAAAACCGGTGACAAAAACGTAATTCCGGTATCATCTTTACCCAAAAATACAAAAAAAGTGGGTTCCATCGTAACGCTGACCTGGGACGATGAAAAAGGAAAAAAAAAACAAAGCACGGGGCGAGAATCGTTGCAACAGATTGTAAGTATTATTAAAACAATAATTTTTGCTCTCATTTTTTACCTATGTATAGTATTTTCCATGAATGCTTTTACTTTTTCGACTACTCTCCAGTAGTATTCAATATTCATCCATTCACAGTAACATGAAGTTGTAATAAGTGTTTTTTTTTTAAGTCCATAGGTCATTTCTTTTTTTTTTAGATTCCACAAATATTTCATCCCTGGCAGCGGGCAATAATCGAAAGATATCCAAAGTTTTGTATTTTTATAGATGCTCAACGGATTTTTCAAAAATCAAAACACAGTAACGTCTAAATATCAAATTTTATTCAATCGATGATGAGTAATGCCTAAAATCGTTTATTGACATCCTTGATGTTCTTAAACAATAGACAAAAGAATTAATGAACTACATTTAATTGGCCGGAACATAATAATAGCATTAATTACGACTTTCGACTTCAAAAGAGTTAAAAATCACTCCGAGTGTCACTGACAGCATTTTAAATCTGTGAAGAGAAATTATTTTTTCCAAGTAATTAAGAGAGCGATTTAGACATTTTCTAGTTTAGTTCTTAAAAAATCCAGAAATAATAATAACAGAACTTTACTTCATTTAAAAGTCCCTAAAACCCTAGAAATTTAACCGATCTAATAATTGATTTAACTCATAAATCTTTTGATGGCGTGAATTTTGAAATAAAAGAAATTTTATGGATATGATGCATCATGAATGCATGTGACAGTGGCCTTTGAGAAAATATTTTTTTGAGAAACATAACCTAAAAATGGATAGAGTAGAAAACACGTTTGTAACCGAATTGGATTTTTTTCAAATTACCCTATCTTCGAAAAATTTTGAAAAAATTCCCATTCATAGCCCCAAAGTCTAAAAAAATGAAATATTCAATGATTATTGATAAACAAAATTTAATCTAAAGAAGAGTGCAAAAGGAATGTTATGAAAGTTTTTCGGGAAAATTTTGTTCGAAAAGGTGATAATTGAAATTCCTATGAGAATTTCGATATTCGGAAAATTTCAAGGAAAAAGGTCCGTTACGTCCGTTAGGTTGCAAGAGCGGTACATGGAGTGAAAATGGATAGAGTCCCGTTTTGAAAAAAATGACTATTCTGATTTTAAAAAAATAGATAGTTACATGGGTTCATCGTAATGGTCATGATAACACATTTTATTTTTTTAAGTCTCACTAGATTGAAAAATAACTGCATTGCCCTTGAAATCGTACTGAATAGTCGAAAAAAGGCGAGCTAAATTTCGTCCTTTCATTTTTCATTCATTTTTTTTAAGTTTTTCGTAAGTGGAAAGACTTTGAAGACACATTCTGAATGTTCTTAAATAATATCCTTCAGTAGCGGGTTCAGTCTCCACTATTTAGTCTCCTGTCTCTTTCATATTTGAAGTTTTTTTTTTTTTTTCTTTCTTTTTGTGGTCAGGGCATAATGAACCAGTCTTTTTCGATTTCAGGTAACGAAGTTTTGAATTCACAGTTTAGGTTTTTTACGATTATGTGTAAACTTTAAATATATTTGATGATTTTTGCATAAAATTGCTGAGAGTTTTTGGCTTATAGTATACAATTTTTTTTCAATCAGCTTTTGACTTTTTACTATAACTTGTGGATTTTTCAGGGTCATACCCACGGCTCTGACAAATTTTCTATTCAACAATCTTTAATGTTCTTTTTTTTTCTATATAATCTTAACTTAGGACAGGATTTTTTCTTAAAACCCGCGTTAAAATTTTTCGGAGCCGTGGATATGACCCATATTTCAGTTACTCATGTTAAAAATTTTCGAAAATTATTAGCACTTTCACGTAGGAGGCAATTTTCCAGTCCGGATAAAATGGCGGGGGAAATTTCAAATTCACCATCAACGTGATTTTCAATTTTCTTCTAACTACAACGTAACACTGTCATGTTACACTGTGCAACATCGTAACTGCAACGTCACAATTAAAATATAAGAGTTTCGTTAATGCAACGCCGTATTGTTGACAGGGTAAATGATACGAAGTTATTCTAGAAACACCCTGAAAACTGAATCAAATGGGAAAAACCAATAATTTCTAATATCGCAAACAAAAGGAATATTGAAAAGGGGGCAAGGACGGAAAAAGTGGAATAATATTTCCGGGCTGGATGGTTGAATCGGGGCGAGGGAGGAAGATCTCGACCCAGCGGAAGTGGAAGTCATTACAGAGGGATGACTGAGGTTTTCGCGAAGCAATTCTGAAGGGGTGGCGGTGACCAATTCAACTTTCGCTCTGAATATCGTCGCTCGGTCATAATACCCCAGGTCTTTCCGTTGTATTTAGGTCACTCTGGAAACCGAGATTATAATACGAGCTCGCGAAAAGCGAATGGGCACTCGGCGAGATTTTTACTCGCCGCCTCCGACGCCGCATATGAATTATTAATAATTATGTTCGGAATACCGAGCTTCCGACGGATCCTCATTAATGAAACATTTCGACGACGACGCAGTAAAGCCGGAAACAGAGCGTGCTTCGACTTGCTTAATTGAATTCTATAAAATTGATCAATTATATAATGCGCCGTTTCAGTCTTTAATTAACAAAATCAGTGGCAATATGCGTTCATTCGATTTGAAATTCAGCTTCAGCGGCGTTCAACGGATTAATTAGGACGTATTTCCATATGGACTTCTGTTTAATTTGCGAGATGAAGATGTGACGGATTTGTCATATATTATAGCTTCGAGTGGTTTATCACTGGATATTGGTGAATTCTGAATATTTGATGGTTCGGTGTGAATCAGTGCTTATCCATTGTAATAGTACAGTTGTAAAAGTCACGATCATGTTTTTTATATCCATAAATGTTACATACTTCGGAAAGTTATCAACCAAAATTCAGAAAATATACCTATATGGCTCGTTCAAGTATAATGGAACACACTTTTTGTCTATTTTCGACCCCTCCTCTCCCCCTTGCAACCTTGCAACTTGTAACACATTTTTTTCTTTCATTAATTATGCGTAGAGGTCAGACAATCAAATTACAATGTTAAGTACAAAGAGAGGAAGGAAAAAAATAACCTGAGCCTAAATTGTTTTTGTTTTTGTCGGAAAAGCTATTTTCGAGTTCTATTTTCAAAAGTCCAATCGTTTTTTTTTAGAAAACAATTTATTCTACCAATTTTCGACACCATCGTCAATTTTTCTTAATTATGAATAAATCATTTACTCATGATGAAATCAAAAATATTTTTTGTATGGCAACTTCGAATTTTTTCACAAATCAAAATTGTCATCAATTTGTCGACGTATTAGCGATTTTTTCCGTATGCTGTTAGTTTTTTTAAAAGATATTATGTGGTTTATTTTTTATATAACCGTATTTTTTTCGGCGAGTGCTTTTGCTTTTCACTATTGTTTTTAAAAGTAAAATACGTTACTATCCCGCAATAAAAATCGAGGTAGTAATCTTTTGAAATCAATTTTTAAAACTTAATCAAAGTTGCAAATTTTCATAAATTTTTAGAAAAAATGTAGAATTTTAACAAGTTACCGACAATATCCATTTTTTTCGTTTTTGGAAGAATGTTTGAATAAACAAAAAAATTATCTGCAACTTGAAACACATGATGAATTGTAATGCAAATGAGTATTTGCATCGTCACATTTGACTAAAACTTGTGAACTATAGTAAATATTGCCAAAAGTCGCTGCACTAAAAAGTCTTATAAAACTATGGTAATTTATCAGAGAAGTTTTTAGATAAACCGATGTAGTCGAATGAAGTATTTCACGTTTATATTTGATAAAAATTACTATAGTTTTTGGAACAATGTGACGTACGCTACTAAAGGAAAAAATCCTATAACTGCATGGCTTCCTGCTACAATTTTGAGAATTATTGCAAAATTTATATGAAATCATACTATAATTTCCAACTCCAACAGTTTATAGTAATCTCTGATAGAAACGGCTTAGTGGTACCACCGTTATAAAGTTTATGGTAATTTCTCCAAGAATTATTTTCTCAGTGTAACGTTTCGCTTAAACCCCCCTCTACTTGTCACGTAACACTTACAAATTTTCATGAGCCCGGAAAATAGTGGTTATAATATCCAAAATATATTATCATTGAAATTTTTCTTCAAAAAGTATCACTGATAAAATACTGATGAGTAGGTTTTTTCACTTACTTTATTAATTTAAATTCGTACTTTGAAATTGCTCGAAAACCTTCAAATACCATTCTCAAACTCGGAAGATGTTTTAAAAAGTGTTCGAGATGTATCATGTTTTGAAAACGTTTTTGCAAGTTGAAAAAAATGATTGCAAGATTTTTTGTATTTACATAGTTAAATTTATATAATTTGTAAGGGTAATCAATTTTTTCACGTAAATTGTCATGTATGTTTTAGAAATTGAGAAGTATTGTAAATCATTTTTCATAAAACAGCATTTATAAAGGTAAATGGCATTTCATATGTCTCCAAAACCTTAAGTTTTTATCGTATTTTCTCAGCATTTTTACAGTTGGAACGATTTTTTTAGATTTTTATTAATTTCTATACTACAAATATCTATAATTCGATAATTCATAATTCAAAGTTTCATAGATAAATCGTAATTTCAAAGTTATGGACGGAAATTATGTACTTTGTTAATTTCTAGTACATATTTGTAGTATTTTTGAAAACTCCAGAATAATTTTTTGGAAAACAATTCATATAGATATCAAGTATTTCACAGACTTATGAAATTTTTAGTATATTTTAGATTTTTTCAGTAATATTCAAAAATTTCATTTTTTTCTTGTGTTTTGATACATTCTTGCATGGATTTTAAAATTTTATGCTCTAAGATTGAAAGTATCAAACATTTAATTTATTTACGTAATACTTGATAATATTATAAACTATAAAGAAGTATTATTACTGATCTCTTTTATACTCTGCATTTATTGCAAATCTTTCAGTATAGTTTTTGTCGTAAAGTATTCGTTCACGTATTACGTAACGTGCTAAGAGAGAGGGGGTCGGTCCATATGTTACAAAATATTACAAAGGAGGGGGGGGGGTGTCATCGACTTCGTTACGTAACGTCAAAAAAATACACCAACGCTATATTTTCAAGGATTTGTTACGTCGTGTTACGACCAGAAAAGTGAGGGTCTAAAAATATCAAAAACTGCGTTACGTAATATGTAAAAGATCCCAAATCTAGCAATGAATTACGTTTTTCTTTCAATTACAGAAAAATCGATACTCTCGCGTACTTCATGGATTTCAATCCATTTTCGATATCGGTATTCCATAACTGGGCCATTACTGGTTGAAACCATATTTCGACATGCACAGTTGCATCTAATCGAACCGAGTATAAAGCACGTACAATGGATATTCCTGATCCGATCATCGCCTCTTGTTCTATTTCCACAGCCATTATCCACCACTTTGAGATAAAAAAAAATAATCCCTCTCGAACACGTCACTCACCCATTTATTTTCTGTGAGCACTTCTAACAAAAAACCTACGAGCATCATAAAAATTGCACTTTGTAGCGACAAGTAACGACGAACTAACGTATGAAAAAACGTGGCTTTATTTCCCAACGAACGACAGAATAAACACAAAACTTGAAAAAACAGTCATTTGCTTTTGTTATCAGATGCTGGACTCTTTGATGTTTCCAATTACGAAGAAATTCGTTGGGTTACGCATTGGTGGAAATGTATTGTGGATGTCATAGGTTTTCAAAAGACAATTGAATTTTTTTCATCAGATTGGGAAGAATTCATTAGTTATTGTGAAGGAAAGTTCTTATTATAAGATACTAATTTAATTGTCTCTTGCCTTGGCCAAACACAAAACAAGGACGTCGTAACTATGGGAAATTGCGAAATGGCTTTATCAGATGATCATGTAAAAAACGATGGAACGTGCTTGCAGGCAATCAGACTGGCGGAAAACCTTTCACGCAAAATCGCGTCACACTTCTCTTCGTCCACAAGCACATGTCTTCTTCCTGCACTGGGGTCCTAGTGCGTGCGTTCGTTAGAAGCCTACTTCCGCTTGCGAATGAAACGAAACCTGCCGGATGAAAGTGAAATCGTGCGCGCCAAATACATTTGTTATGTCACACAAAAGCCGTGTTTTCTCGGCAATTATACTGACGAAGGTCGTGCGAAACCTGCTATTATCCTGAGCTATTATATCTTCAATCAATCACTTTTGCATAGCCGTGAAATTCGGCCCCGTTACGGTGCGACTTCGAGTGAGAAGTTGCCTGACTTATAACACGGATTTGTAGTTTTTCCAGATATTTCAAATTGAGTTTCCTCTCGAATGTTTCCCAATTAGCTGGTTTACCTGACATTTTTGGGTCATTTATTTCCGGTCGTAAAGGAATATGCGATCGATGTTGCTTTATTCGAATATCTGCAACTTGTTTAAAGGATTTTGATGATATTTTCAATTGGGAATGAGTCTTCACTTTCAAGAGTGCGAATTTCACTCTTAGTGAAGAGTGACACATTATTTTGCTGTCATTTACTTCCTTACATACAGTCGTTAATATCTATGAATCCTCTTATACAAACGACATAATTTTAAATCTAAAGGGCAATAGTACACGTGGTTTATGATAAAGTTCGTACCGTCTTAGTTCTTCTTTAGGGAAAATGAAAAACAAAGAAAATCCAAAAAATGATTACATAGTAGTCAGCATTCCTGAAGTTCATTTTCAAGGTTAAGCATCAACATACGTGCAATGATAAGGGAAGGTAGCCTTGGAACGAAGTATTTCGCAACAAGCGAAAATTGAAATTGATGATTTCGAGAATGTCATCAATTCAGGCGTTCGGATTCAACCTCCAGAAGTTCTCATTCAATCAATTGATGTTACTAAAGTAATTGATGACACGTGTCTGATGACATTCAAAAAAATTGAAGTGACTTGTCCTGAATTTTGAACATTTCAGATGATAGTCTATGAATAGCTCGAAGTTAAGCTCCACGGAAGAAAACAGTCAAACCTGCAGTTGATCCGACTGACAGATAAATCAATTACTGACTGTCAAAATTTGACTGTTTTATGGTCAATATTACTGTCAGCAGACAAATTTTGACTGTATTACTGTTGACAGTCAAATTTCGACTTTTTAATAGTCAAGTTTCGACTTTTTTTACAGTTGAATCGACTGTTGGTAGTCAAAATATTACCATTATATAGTTATTTGGACTGACAACGGTCAAAATTTTACTGTTACTCAATTGAGTTGACAATTGGCTGACGAATTTTAACTGTGAGACAGTCAATTTTCGACTGTATTACAGTTAAATTAAATCAGCTGTTGAAAGTTGAATGTTGACTTCTTGACAGTCCAGTTTCAAGTGTTTTACAGTTGAATCAACTTTTGGGAGTCAAATTCGACTGTCATATAGTCAATTTGACTGTCAACAGTCATTATTTGACTGTTATTTAGTAATGTTCACTGTTAACAGACAAATTTCAATTGTTGTTATTTTTTTTAATGTTTTACAGTCGAATCAGCTCTAGGAGTCAAATTTGACTATTAAATAGTCAATTTGACTGTCAACAGTCAAAATTTGACTGTTACTCAGTTGAGTTGTCAATTGGCAGACGAATTTTAACTGTGAGACAGTCAATTTTCGACTGTATTACAGTTGAATTGAATCAGCTGTTGAAAGTTGAATGTTGACTTCTTGACAGTCCAGTTTCAAGTGTTTTACAGTTGAATCAACTGTTGGGAGTCAAATTCGACTGTCATATAGTCAATTTGACTGTCAACAGTCATTATTTGACTGTAATTCAGTCATGTTTACTGTTGACAGACAAATTTTTATTGTTGAAAAATCAAACTTAAACTGTATTACAGTCATATCAACTGTCTTACAGTCATATTGACTGTGTTTCAGTCATATGTCATATTGACTGTCCAAAGTCAAATTTCGATTTCTTTCAAGTCTTCCTTCGACTGTTTTAGAGTCAAATCGACTTTGACAGTCAAATTCTACTCTTAGATTGTCAATTAGACTGTCAACTATCGAATTTCAACTTTTTGACAGTCCAGTTTAGACTCTTTTACAGTTGAATCAATTGTTGATAGTCAAAATTTGACTGATGTAAGATAGTAAATTACGCTTTCTTCGGTCAAAATTTGACTGTTACTCGATGAAGTTGACTGTTGGCAGACAATCTTCAACTGTTAGACAGTCGAACTTCGACTGGATAAGAGTCAAATCGGTTGTTGACAGTGTGATTCGACTTCTGGACAGTCAAGTTTCAACTGTTTTACAATTGAATCAACTGTGACAGTTAAAATTTTTCTGTTAGATAGTCAGTTAGACTGTCAACCGTCAAAATTTGACTATTGCTCAGTCTGGTTGACAGTTGACAGTCAAATCAACTGTTTACACTTAGATTTTAACTTTTTGACAGTCAAGTTTCGATTGTTTTACAGTTCAATCAACTATTGACAGTCAAAGGATAACCATAATTGAATTGTCGATGGTCAAAATTTGACTTTTAGTTGATTGTTGACAAACAAATTTCGACTGTTAGTCAGTTGAAATTCGACTGTTTTAGAAGCAATATGTTATGTGACTGTCAACTGTCAAATATTTATAACTTGAAAGCCCAGTTCAATGTTGCTGTCTGAAATTTTCTTTGTTATAATCGCATCGAGACATAAGATAAGTACCTACTATGCTCTTTTTCATCTCTGAAGTACTGCAACCTATGATTCTGTTATTTAAATTGTTTTATGATTCTTACTATTCGAAAGTTATTATTTTCAATTATTATCTATTGGTCATTTGTATTTATCGTTCATAGTCATTCGTATTGTATCATTCATAATCATTTTTTTAAGACCTAATCATTGATTTTCTTTTTCTTAAATCATCTATATTATCAACTTTTAACTATGTAAAAAGTAACTCTCAACGGTGGAAAACAGTTGAATCAACTCCTAACAATAAAATTAACTATAGGTTGTTTAATTTACTGTCAACAATTAAACTGCTCCATTAATTTGAATTCAAATTATGATTAACCATAATTAACCATCTTCCTTTTTTCATACCCTTAATTGAAATTATGTGATGACACAATAAATTCTTCAATAAATTAGTGACACCATTCGTCATTATCAATCAAATTATACACAATTATCACGCATTTCTCGCAAAAACAGACCCCACGCTACCCCCTCACCAGTCAGCGGACTGTGCGAAAAATGCGCAGCCTTTCGGTGTCACGAACAATGACGAAAGAGCATTTTAATTCGCATTGAGAGTCACTGTCTTTCAACAGCAGCATCCGGCTCCAGCGGGGTGCCCCGCATTGCCCCGCGTGACCCATTGGACGCGCGAAGAAATGCGGGCTCGTGAGCATTGTGCAGCTAGCGGCAGCCTCGTATTTTTTTTCTAAACGCCGAGATATCAATAAAGACTCCGCCGGGACGACGAAACCTGATCCCCGGTCTCACAAAGCAAATCCTCATTTTTTTCTCGCGCGCGCAAAAAAAAAGCACACGAAACCGCAGAAGGTGAAACGAAAGGAAACGCGAAAAATGAATTATGAAGTGAGGCTCGAATAGCCCCAAGCGCGGTTCGGCGATGGGCTTGAAAAACATAATTAAACCTTTCCTCTCGTATCGTGATGTCATTAAAAGGATCGCATGTGTTGGGTATACTTTTTCTATAAAATTTTTTATAACTTACATTTTTTAGGACACTCTTGTTTCTCCGAATGTCCAAAACACCGAACTTGTCATTTGTCTAAATTACGAAACTCCGGAAACGCAAAATCAAATCAAATCAATTTGATACTGTATGAGATTTTTCCCATCAGTAGTTAATGAAATTCCCCATGTGCGTAATGGAATTCCTCAATATATAGGTATAAAAATTTCCCATAAAAGTATTGAAAGTTCTTAACCCATAGTGAATGGGATTTTGTCCATAAGAAGCTATTGCAATTTCCCATGTGCGATAGTAAAATACCCTCATATATTGGTACCCATACCCTGAGGGGGAAATTTTCCTATAAATTATTATCGAAACACCCTTAAAACTTCAGACTCTATTCACAGTCTATGGTGACGAGAATAATGAAAGATCTAGAGAGATCTACTACAGAAAATATCCTGTGAAGTAAGATTTTAAATTTCTCAGAGACATCTCTCAAACTTAACCATTCCTAACAAAACTTGGAATATGAGAAAAAAAATTCAACAACCATCTGGTGAGTGTTTGGAAAAGCGCGCGAATTTTCAAAATTTGAATTTGAGTTGGTCTCCAAACACTCAAAGAAGTAAATTTACTCTCAAGTACTACAAACAACTATTATTCAACTATACTTTATTATTATTATTTTTTTTAATTTTTATTATTATCATTCATCGTACACAAGCAGCAGTTACAAAACTGATATCGCCTGTATCTGGCGTAATAGTGCATTCAATTTAATTTCAATTTACAGAGATAATTGTTTTATCATAATATAAACACATAATTCCAAACGTAGTACAAGTAAAGGTCAAAGTAGTCAAGGCCTGTTATATATATATATATATATTCTATTAAGTATTAAGTAGAACTGAAGTGTTGAACATAAGCCTTCTTAAACGCTGGCACAGATTATGAGCTTATCACATGAACTATTAGTTTAAGGTTGTTAATTATTTTCAATAATTTAAAGTTATTTATTAGTTAGAAGACTATAAAATTATAGTTATCCAAAGAATGGCGAAAATTCTTCCACAACTTGTGGAAATTTTTTCATAGGTAGTATGATACTATACTTTTCTATACAAAGTATGGAAAAAGTACCACACAGAGAAGGAAAAATTACCATAACATTGTAGTAATCCTGAAGAAGGGAAAATTTTTTTGGTAAATTATGGAATTTCTTCCATGTGAAGTATGGTACGAAACTTCCCATACGAAGTATGGAAAATGTACCACATAAAGATATGAGAAATTTTGAATATTTTTTCGAGTGTCAGAAAATCTTTCTAGACAAAGTATGATGTTATACTATTCTACAAAAAGTATGGAAAAAGTATTAAAAACCAATAGGAAAATCAGTATAAAATTATGGTAGTCCAAAGTATGGGAAAAGTTCTTCGACAACTTCTGGAAATTTTTCTATACGTTATATGATTTTCTACTTTTCCATGCAGAGTATGGAAAAAATACAACATAAAGAAGGAAATATTACTAAAAAATATGATAAACCAATATATGGAAAATTTTTTTCCTAAATTATGGAATTTCATCCATATAAAGTATGGTATCATACTTTACCATACGAAGTATGGGAAAAATACCACATAAAGATATGAAAATTTTCAAGTCATTTTTAACAGTATACTTTTATAATGTTAAATAGAAAAATGCCAGAGTGTAAATCAATATAAAAAACTCGACATTGTTTCAAATCTTCATTCCAACCATTTTTTTTGTGCTTTAGCAAAAATGTCGCGTACAGCAAATTACTCAAAGGAAGTGTGAAACAGGTCAGACGGCCTTCGTAGGCCATCGACCATCGTTTTCCTCTTTCTTTCTGGCCTTCGTGCATTCCTTTCACATCTATCTCTCCCCTTTCCTTTTTTTCATTTTCATGTTATTTGCACTTTTGAGCGAACCGATTGAAGACACTTCTTCGCTAAAAGCAGCAATTTTAACTTCTTTCCTCTCGTATTTTTTGAAAAGTTTCGTGCAGTAAATTTGACACGAACAAAAATTAGCAAACGTCTGGAAAAATCCTGGATTCGATGAAGGTGGATTTTAGAAACCTTTTTTTAACATTTTAAAGTACTCATCAAACATTCGAAATTACTGTTAATTCAACAGTGATTAACTGATTCATTTAAAAAGTGAAATTTCAATTGTCGCAGAGTCAGATGAATGTTTTAATGACAAACGTGTCTAAAACTTTTGAGTTATAGCATGGGCTTTGCAACAAAATTATTCATGGGAGGAAAGGAGGAATCATTGGAACTGAGACGTTGCTGGATTCCATAATAATTTAAAAGAAAAATGATTGAAAGTGGTTATTGTTGTATTCAGCCAAATTATAATGATTATACCACATATGTCATCGAGCAACATTTACAATTTTGACTGTACAGTATTATTTTGCTTTATAACGCTAATAGTCAACAATTTTAGAGCATAAAAATGTACTGTTTTTATTTCTATGACTTTGCACCCTCCACTCAGGGTTCAGGTAGAGCCGTTGCTCTACATTGGTCCTTTTCTGGACATCGTGGGACGACATTGGTTTTTTCCAGATTAGGGTGCTTCGCGCGTCACGAGTATGATTTTTTAAATCAGTTATAAATATATTTTTAACGCAATTTTTTCTAAGCAATGATTCAAAGTTATTGAAGCGCAATAAGCAATGAAAAAAGATCACTATAACTATATCTTCAAATTTGGTCCAAATTTCCGAATTGTGGCAGTTATCACACTGCATTTAGCTACAGATAAAAGAGGCAATGAGCTACACACTGTTGAAAATGATTGAAAATTTTCCATATCTTTATGTGGTATTTTTCCCATTCTCCGTATGGGAAAGTATGATATCATACTTTATATGGAAGAAATTCCATAATTTGGGCAAAAATTTTCCATACATTGGATTACCATACTTTTATAGTAATATTTCCTTCTCTATGTTTATTTTTTCCATACTCTGCATGGAAAAGTAGAAAATCATGTTACGTATAGAAAAATTTCCAGAAGTTGTCGAAGAACTTTTCCCATACTTTGGACTACCATAATTTTATACTGATTTTTCTATTGCTATTTAATACTTTCTCCATACTTTTTGTAGAATAGTATAACATCATACTTTGTATGGAAATATTTCCTGACACTTGAAAAAATATTGGAAATTTCTCATATCTTTATGTGGTACATTTTCCATACTTCGTATGGGAAGTTTCGTACCATACTTCACATGGAAGATATTCCATAATTTACCAAAAAAATTTTCCCTTCTTCAGGATAACTACAATGTTATGGTAATTTTTCCTTCTCTGTGTGGTACTTTTTCCATACCTTGTAGAGAAAAATATAGTATCATAAAACGTATGGAAAAATTTCCACAAGTTGTGGAAGAATTTTCGCCATTCCTTGGATTACCATAATTTTATAGTTTTTGAACTAATTAATAACTGTAAATAATGACAAGAATTAATAACTTTAAACTGATAAAGTATAGTTGAATAACAGTTGTTTGTAGTATTTGAGAGTAAATTTACTTCTTTGAGTGTTTGGGGACCAGCTGATATTCAAATTTTAAAAATTCGCACGCTTTTCCAAACACTCACCAGATGGCTGTTGAATTTTTTTTCTCATATTCCAAGTTTTGTTACGAATGGTTAAGTTTGAGAAATGTCTCTGAAAAATTTAAAATCTTACTTCACAGGATAGTTTCTGTAGTAGATCTCTCCAGATCTTTCATTATTCTCGTCACCATAGACTGTGAATAGAGTCTGAAGTTTTAAGGGTGTTTCGATAATAATGTATAGGAAAATTCCCCCCTCAGGGTATGGGTACCAATATATGGGGGTATTTCACTATCGCACATGGGAAATTGCAATAGCTACTTATGGATAAAATCCCGTACAGTATATGGGTGAAGAACTTCCAATACTTTTATGGGAAATTTTTATACCTATATATGGAAGAATTCCATTTCGCACATGGGGAATTTCATTAGCTACCTATGGGGAATATCCCATACAGTATATGGGTTAAGAACTCCCAATACTTTTATGGGTTAATTTACCAAATTTTTTTTTAACAGTGCAGATAAAAAGCCTAACAACATTATTTATAAAAATTTTTGAATGGGGATTGCACAAATAGAAACGTAACAATGACATAACACCTCGCGACAGTAAACCCGACTGATAAGGCTAATTATTAATTAGCGCGTGTTATTGCGCACAGTACCAACGTGAGATAAAAAGTATTGTTGATCAGCGTGCGCTGCAATAATAACGCTTGTCCCGATATGAAATCAACGCATTCGGCGACGGCCGACAGCCTTTGTGTGCGTCTTGTTGCAACAACGAATGTTAGCCTTCGCGATCGACTGCCGCTCGACACAAAATCGTTATTACATGAATAATCATCGCACGCTTGTTTCGACGCGATGATTTTCGAAACATCATCATCAATCTACATGACAGGGAATTTATCGATCAGAGAAAAGCCGTATTCCATTCTTCCATTCGTTTTCATTATTTTTACGTTTGAAAAGTAGTTTTGTGTGATTTTTCATTGAATTTTTCATTTTCGTTTTTAATTTTTTTGTTCCCTTTCTTACGTCTTCGTAGTTTGTGAATTTCTGTATATAATGTCGTAGTGCTGCATGGGTCAGTTCGTCTGTCACATTTGATGACAGAGGGAGGAGAGGGGTCAAAAAAAGATAGAGAGCTTTGGGATCATTTTTAAAAGCTTCCTTTGCAAACTTTAGCTACTAGAAAATCTGTTTCTAGAAATATATGCAGAAATCCATAATAATACTAGAAACTGTACTTTGGACTGTAAAAAATTAGAAAATACCGAAAATACTCAGTTTACGAAATATTTATGAAGATGCTAAATGTCCATGAAGATACTGTTTACTGAAAAAACTATCAAAATAGTTATTGTACACATTTGTAGAATTTTGAATTCTAGAGAAAGAAATTCTTGGAATATATGAAAAAATCTATTAAAAAACTGAAAATCTTTAAATATGTGTACTTGGAAATCCTGCAAAGTACTATAAATATCAAAAAATGCGATCCATTTAATAAATACTGTAGATCTATCGAGAATAAAATATTGCCAAAATCTGTGCAGTTACTGAAAATTTATTTTGTATTGTGAGGAATCTAGTTTTTTTGAATATTATAGATATTCATCGAAATTCCGGAAAGTCTTTCAGAATGAATTGATACATACTAAAGAAATACTAAGAATACTAAAAGTACTAGAAATCTAAGAAATAAATATTAATACTAGGCAAATTATTATCAAAAATGAATTCAAAAAATAGAAAAAAAGGTTAAAAGTACAATAAAAGAATAAATACTAAAAATACATGGAGGTATCTACATTTTCCTCGAATTTTGAAGAAAATTTTAAAACTTCAAATCTATCAAACGTGGCAATGTGAATGCAATTAAACCATAGAGCAATACACGAAGGAACTGCAGATTCATGAAATCACTGGAAAATTCTACAAAATTTCATCAATACTAGAAAATACCAAAAAAAAGGACTAGTTGTCAAAAAAATGCAATAAATCTCTGTAGACTACATTTTTCCTTAATCCTTAAAATGACAATACATTCATGAAACTCTGAATTCTATAGAATCAAATTTTTCAAATTTGAAGAATGAATCTGTATTGATTTAATAAATTCCTCAAAATCGTACAAAAATACAAAAAAATGCGCAAAATACTCTAACAATAAGTACTATAGTGAATTAGTGATATACAGAATACTTGAAACCTATGGTGATAGTTTTTTTTTATAAAATCTACTTAAATACTTGAAATCTATAAATTCTGCAATTCTAGAGCATCTGATTGTAATATCCTTTTGAAGATGTTAATAAAATAATAGAACCCTATAAAATACGAATATCCTTCAAAAAATTTTATAAATAGGTACTGGAAAATACGAAGATACTTTAAATACCAGTTGCCCATAAAATAATGGATAATCTGAGTTAATTCCATTTCTCAAAAAAAATACTATAATATAATAATAAAAATTACTAAAAATGAATGAAAGATAAAATCATAAGACATTTGAAGTCTGAAACTTTTATTGATATTCACAAGAGTAATAAAAAGTCTCTAAGTTGTATAAATACTGAAAAAATACGGAAAATGCTGTAGTATAAAAATTTACTAGGAAAACTATTTTCTTAGAAATTCATTTTAATCGAACATCTATACAACTTTGAATCACGGACAATCAAATTCGTGAAATCTTCAAAGCAATACATTGAAAAACAAGAAATCCAGCAAAATACTAGGATATTATGTAAAATTTCATAAGAATTAAAATATACCAAAATTTAAAAAGTACATACTACAGGCTAAAGTTGATTTTTTTTCAAATATTTATCAAAATAACAAAAATCTATGAAAATTTGTATCTTGAAGCATCGAATTCTGAAAATCTTTATAGAAATGTAGGTATATTGCTGTTATAAATTCTTCGAATTGTATTCATCCTTAAGGGATGCACTCTACCTAGAGCCTCAAAAAATAGTCTTTTTTCTGAATTATTTTTAAACAATAAAGCAATGAGGCAAATATATGATAATTTTCGTATATTAATATATATGTCTGAATTACAGTTTTTGATTGTTTATGTAAAATAAATTTTCAAAACGGTGGCAGTAGCAGCCATCTTCCGATAAATCTTCCAGAAAAATCAATTTTTGCAGTAATCATTCTACAGCCCAAACCAACCATCTCAGAACACATAAACTTTTTTTGTTTAATGCGTGACCCTCAGAAACGTTAAGAAACACTGAAACTTATTAACAAAATCATATAGGGATAATGAAGAAAAAGTTCAATTTTTACTGTTTTTTTTTTACTATGAGCAGCTGAAAAATTGTTTAGACAATTTGTTTACTTAGATTTTGAACTATTCTCTTCATAATTTATATCTTCGCTGTAAGAAAACGTTTTTATCAAAACATCTGATGGATCTGAAAAATCACTTTATGCTTTCAAACTTTCACGAACAACGGAAAAGCTCTAAAAAGTACCATCCCTCTGCAATATATTGTTTAAATATTCCGTTACAAAGTTCAAATCCCCGAAGTGCAGAATGCTCAAAGCACGAAAGTGCGGAAAGCGTGTTCACCAAAATGTCGGTGCTTCGATACGCGACACTAGAGAAATCGCTCGGACCTTGATACAGCGCAATCATAACTGTGAATCGATTAAAGATAATGACTCGGTGACTTGTTGCGAGTAACTGTACTCACTTCGACTAATGACGATCGCGTCATCATCATTATTTTATACCTCGCGAATGATTCGCAATCCTCGCATTCGGGACACTGTGGGATTTTCTTCCTCACGTTTTCACGAGTGCGACGTTCATTTTTCGCATTTTTCTTTTTAAATTGAACATCTAATGGGAATTCCAATCTTCAGATGAAAAAAAATGTCCACAAAAACTGCAGATAGAACTCATGCAACCTTTTATCAGTTTCAGAATTTTTTTTAACCTTTTCTAATAGAAATATTTTTCCCCAGTTTTTTTTCGGGAATTTTAGTGTTCGACAATTTTTATTTTCCTTTTTCCATAGAAATATGAAGTCGGTTTGTAGTTTAGGATAAGCACTTTGTTTGGGAAAAATTTTTTGCAGTATTTCGTAACTGTAGATAATTTTTTTGTAATTATTAAAACGCAATGGTTGTTTTTTTTTCTATTTTCTATTTCTGTTTTAAAAATTTATGTATTCATATGGGTTTTCAAGGTTTCAAAAATTTCCGTCATAGTCTGCAATATTCTCATCAGTTAACTGAATTTTTATATAGTTTTTTTTTTCGTGTATTCGCATAATTTTTCTTTTTCCTAGTTTTCTGTCTTATTTCGTAATTTAACGTAACTCTTCGAATTTCTGTTTTTTTTTTTTTTTTTTTCAATTTTTTATCATTCCACTGGTTTTATTTTTATGTTAAGTTAAGTATGTTAAGTTTTGCAATTTATATAATATGCCAGAGTTTGAATTTTAAACAAACGGACAGTCTATGGGAGTTCTCATATTAATGAATCGCGCGAGGATATTTTCAAACCCTTGCCATATCCTGTACTACAGTTTGTTTTTCCGGAAGGACTTTTCGTTACTTTAACAAATATTTTCCCGGGCAATTTCACGAGCGTCTGAACATTCCGCTCCGAAGAACCAATTCGATTCGAAAGCTTCGCGTCTGTTAAAAATGAAGCGGATAAATAAGATTGTGTTTGTAAAATGTTCAAGTATCTTTCGAGTTGGATGCCTCGATAATGGACCAAGTGCCAATATTTTTATTAACAAAATAAACATCACTTTGAGATATCTTTTGAAAAAGTACTCACATGTGACGAGTTATAATTTTCAGGCTTTGGAAGAAACGCGTTACTCTGAAACGTTACATTTTTTACTGTAACGATAACGTAACGCGTTACATAAATTAACAAGTAATGATAACAGGAACGAGTTACTTTTTTTCGGTAACGAGTAACGAAAATCTCGTTATTTTACGTTACTTTTATGTGTCCTATTAAGTTTTAAGCACAATTTAGAACTTTTTCAAAAATGTTCTTAAACTGAGACCTTAGTAATTTTAAACTTCCTCATTTAGAGACAAACAATTGATTATTATTAATTTTCAAAGAAACTATGTGGGATTATCGTCATTTGTGTAAAAATCTTGACGAATAACGTGCTTTTTTATTTTTGATTAAAAACTTTAACGACTCAAAGCGTTCAATTTTAGAAATTCGCAAGAAAAGATATGAAAATACTTAAAATTTATAGATCGCAAAATCTAAAGCAGGATTTGTTTGATTTAGAGATCCTGCTAGAAAATTTTATAGAATAATAATAAATACAAAAAAAAAATTAAAATTAAAATAAAATAAAATACGAAAAATACGAGGAATACTAGATTTTATTAGGTTTTAAGTTACTTGATTTTTAAAATATTTATGCAATTCAAGGAATCAAAAAACTTCAATTTCTTGAGCTTTCAATTCTAAAAAATTTATGTAAATAGAAGTCTATAAGAAGATAAGAAAACTTTTATACTATATAACTCTGTAAAAAATCCAAAAAATATTGAGGGCCCTCTAAATATATAAAGAAACTGTTTTCTGCAAAATCGATCAAAATATACTCCAGAAATTTCGAACCTCCAATTTTATTTCATACTAGAAATTTTGATAGATATCTTAAAAACAACTAAAAATTTCACAACATTCTTCAAATATTTAAAAATGCAGAAAGAAAATACGTTCGCAAAAATACATGCAAATGTAAAAAACATTGAAAATCTTTTGAATTCCATAAATTCATTCGGCAATATATAAAAATAATAAACGATCCTTGAAATCATAGAAAAAGTTGAGAAACACAAAAAGTACTCGAATAAGTAAAAATCTATCGAGACACTGTTTTGTGGAAAATCCTGTAAGTAATGTTTCATTAAATTAAAATTCTATGGTTCGGAATTCTTTAAATGTATAGAACAATTATTATCATAATAATACTAGAATTATGTTAAAATAATAAGAAATTCTGCAATACTCTATCATGCTGAAAAATACGAATGGTTTCAAAAATACTGGACAATTCTTTAAATCGTAGAAAAATCAAAAAAGTTAAAAGAAAAATTAAATGAAATGAACATCTTCTAAGAAATTTTTTGTTAAAAAATCTTCTCAAATACCAATAATTCAATAAACTTTTAATTCTAGAGCATGAAATTCTTGAAATCTATATATCAATGTACATAAAAATAGAAATTTATAAAAACTCTAGAAAATCATGCAACATTTTATACATACTGAGAAGTACAAAAAGATTTAAAAATTCTGAAAATCTGGATAGGTATTTAGATTCTTCCAAAAATCTATTAAATTTGCAAATGTTTTCTTGTGGATAAGATTGAATCAAATGTCATATTCAGAAATTTCATAAACTTGAAAAAAATATAAAAATTTGAACAAGCTGATTGATTTTTTTCTCAGAGTGAAATATTTCAGATAAACATTTTTTATCATATCTGAAATGAACAATTTCTATAGAAAAAAATCACAAGTACGTTGAAATTGTATTTTTCAGCCTTAGTTTTTCGATTTTGTTATTTACATTCAATTTCTTCCAAACAGTAACGTGAAAGTAACGGAACGTTACTTTTTTAAGTGGGGAGGGTAACGAGTTACTATTTCTTTTTAAGTAAAGATAACATAACGGATTCCTTTTTCACCTTCGTAACGGTAACGTAACGCGTTACATGTTTTTAGGTATCTTTCCAAACCCTGATAATTTTAATTATTCAAATCTACGATATTTTAATGTAGTCATTGCCAATTCAATCGTACTTTATCACATAAAAAATAGAAAAATTATAAATTCTTCATGATTCTATAATTTTACGAAACATTTCGTAATGTTGCGGAAATGGTATCCGAAAATCTCAAAGAAATTTGTAAACAATTACGCAAATTGAATTTAAATTTAAAAAAAAGAAATAAATAAGACATAGAAAGAAACTATAAAAATGTAAAAATTCAAGATAGGGTAGAAATGAAATTAATATTTTTTAATATTTCACGAGTTTTATATTGCACGCATCACGGAATTTAGTAAAAAGATTGAAAAACTCAAGAACCCGAGTTTTTTGTTACGTTATTACCTGAGAGTCATCAGTTTCAATTTAAATGATCCAACGACACGAGGGGGGCCAAGTTCTCTGGGGGAAAGCTCGCACCACGAAAGTTCGGCCGAGGCAAGATTAATCACAAAACATGAACAACGGTACAATAAATTTTTGTCGTGACACCGCGAATCTCACGTGTATTTACGAGCGAAGCAAATGACGTTTCAACACGTCCGCAAGCAAGGCCGTGGGAGCTCATTAAGATTGAGGATTGGAACATATTAAAAAAATTTTAACACTCATTTCGTACAGTTTAAAATTCATTCTTTTATTTATATGACATGCCAATTATAATTATAAAATACCATATGAATTTTTTTTTGTCAAAATCTTCATGTTAAGTAATCAAAAAACAAGAATGAAAAAAAATATAAAAAAATCATAGTTCAGTTATGTGAACACTGGAAAATAAAAGAATAAAACTTCTAATTCAACATTTTACATTTACTAGTGAATTTAATTTACACATTGATCTTCAATTTTGATCTTTTCCGGAATAAAAAATAATTTCAAATGTTCAATTTGGTTTTCTTGTATTGACTTTTACAAAAATCAATGACATCAACATTTTTATACTCATATTCAACATATGTTCCAAATAAAAAAAAACTCTGAATTTTTTACCGGATTATTTTGAGCTGTCAAGACCATCAGATACGTAATCAAATTTCTGCTTTTAAAATTCTTTGATTGATTTCTGTTCACTCTATGATTTCCTATTAAATGTACTATTCTTTCGAGATCGCACGGTCGGGGTACTTGCAATTTAATTACCATCCCAAATAGGCCGATCGATGCTGGTAATTACGAGCTCCACAAATAGGTCACCGACAGTCATAGAAACGAGGGAAACATTTGAATGGCACTTAGATCAACGAATCAACGGAGCACAATTGATTCGCGGATTTTTATCCGTTGAAATGTGGTTTCGAAAAAAATTAATCCTCCAAGCGCGAAAAAAATGTTAATTATAAAAACATTTTTGCTGTCTTTCTAACCAGGAATTCGCTCATCTGACCGTAAAAATTTAATTCATCTGGTTCAGAGACGTTGCAACTAAGGGCAGAATATTCATTTTACTCCTCTACTTGTGAAAATCAAATTCCAAAACTCCATATGGGATTTCACAATAGATTAGAAAATTGTACGAAATTCTATAAGTAATAAAAAATTGAAAAAATACGGCAAATACGTAAAATGTATGAAGAATTTCCTCGAAAATCCATTTACTTAACGAAAATCTGAAGAACTTTTTATCCTAGATATGACGCACGAGGCCCCGATTGGGGAGACACCAATGTTATATCACGATGTACAGAAAAGGACCAATGTGGAACAACTGCTTTACTTGAGCCCTTGGTGACTTGGAATTTTTTTGATCATGTTGAAATATATTCTCCAAATCTGAATCAGTCAATTATGACAGATTTCCTTTTTCCGCATTCCTTTTTATGCATCAGTCAGATTTAATTGTTGTAACCTGTGATATCAACAAATGAATCTGTCGAATCAACAGATGAGTATGTCAAATCAACAGATGAATCTGTCAATGTTCACATATCAATCTGTCAAATTTGACAGATTGAATTAAAATGAATGCGGCAACAGCAAAATCAATCAAATCTGACTAAGTCAGATTTAGAGAGTAACAAATCAAGGTTTATTCCCGGGAACACTGACAATCAGCGTTATTATCTAATGAGATTTTAAAGTTACAAACGCTGAGAAAAAAATTCTAGGAGGAATTACCATAAACTTTAGAACGGTGGTACCACTTCGCCGTTTCTAGAAATAATTCAGAAAATTTTCTGAAATTTTGCATTTCTGAAGAGTAAATTCTACCAAAACTATAGTAAAAAAAAGTATTGCCTGTTTGCGTCACCAAATATGATGAATTTTGAAAAAGCTTTTTGGCAAGTTTCCCGTCTGCTTGAACAAAAATTACTATAGTTTTTCACAAACCTTTTTGATAGGTGCTAGAAGTGAACGTTTTATTGACTACATGATGAACTGACTCGGAAAGTAGTACTCGGTCCTATAAAACTATGGTAAAAATTTCAATCCGTTCATTCAAAGACTGTATATGTGCGTCATCGTACACTTCTACGCGCTTTAGCAGAATCTGTGTAGTGTAGTGTTTTGTTTTTTGTCATTCGCCTGCTCACCGAGAAAGGAATTGGGAAACTTAATTTCACAGAACAGAAACATGAGGTAAGTCTAGAAAAAAATTATTATTTATCATAGAGTTGTTGTTGTAAGTTATTGTTTTTTTTTGCATTAATTACGCGTGGAGATCAGACAATCAAATTACAATTAAGTACAACGAGAGGAGGGAAAAAAAAACCTCAGCCTCAATTTTTTTTATTTTTGTCGGAAAAACTATTTTCGAGTTTTATTTTCAAAAGTCCAATCGTTTTTTTTAGATATCAATAAAATTCATTCTACCAATTTTTGACACGATCGTCAATTTTTCTTGATCATAAATGAACTATTTCTACATGCTGAAATCAAAAACATTTCTTATACGGCAACTTCGAATTTCGTTAAGATTGAAATTGTTATTAATTTGTCGACGAATTAGCGATTTTTTTCGTATGCTTTTAGTTTTTTTAAGAAGATATACTGTTCAAAATTTTATTAAATTTCATACACTTTTTGTTCAAAGTGTATTAAAATGTACTTTAAATTTCGTAAGCCAGCTGTATGAAACGTATATTAGATACACATGTTTTAAAAGTGTATGATTCAAGGACACCTACTTGAGTTTAATACACTTTCCATAGATTCTGTATTAAAATGTACCTGAAATTTCATAAACTTGATATTTGAAACATAAGTATGATACACATACTTTAAATGTGTATAAATTCAAGACACTTGTTTGAGTGAAATACGTTTTTCACACAAGTTGGTTAATACACTTGTGCTCGCTAGGTGGCTACACCAAATTTTTTCTCAAATGCGAATTATTGTGGAAGTCCTTCAAATATGAGTGGAAACCATATAAATATTAAGGTGAAGGTGGGTGAAGGACCTGATGGATGGAATATTACATGCAAAAAATGCGAAGAAATTATTCATCTTTGAAAGTGTTTTGTTCGGCTGAAATTCAAAAATACTAATAACTGAAATAAATAAAAGGGAAATTTAATGTGAGAATGTTTTCTGTAAATATTTGCTCAAAACCAAAATTTTTTGTATTAGAATTTGAACAGAAAAAATTTGGCGTCGACATGGTTTGTTGGGATGTAAGGCAAATTACACATTACTTGTACTAAATTTAATCCAAACATTTTTGTATGATTTTAGTACATCAGTGCATTAATACGAATCTGACTTAGATTCATCTGGAATATAATAAAAGTATATATTAATGTCTTGTATAAATTTAAACACACATTATGTATAAAATTTAAGACACCTGTAAATCAAAGTAATGCAAGCGTGTATATATATTTTGTATATTTTTAATGCATTATTAATACAGGTTATGTGAAATTTGCGTTATACGCGTTATATTAAATTCAAGACAAAAATTTCTAACAGTGTATTATGTGGTTTAGTTTTTACATAACCTTATTTTTTTCGCCGCGTGCTTTTTCTTTTCATGTTATCGACGTTATCTTTTTTTTTGTTTTTGGAAAAATTTTTGAATAAACGATAAAATCATCGACCTTTTGAAAAACAATATGAGTTGTAATGCAAATGAGTATTTGCATCGTCACATTTGATTAAAACTTGTGAGCTATAGTAAATATTGTCAAAAGTCGCTGCACTGAAAAGTCTTATAAAACTATAATAACTTATCAGAGAAGTTTTTAGATAAACCGATGTAGTTGAATGAAGTATTTCACGTTTATATTTGATAAAAATTACTATAGTTTTTGGAACAATGTGATATATGCTGCTGAAGGAAAAATCCTATAACTGTATGGCTTCCTGCTACAATTTGAAGAGTTATCGCAAAAGTTACATGAAATTATCCTATAATTTCTAACTCCAGCAGTTTATTGTAATTTTTAATAGAAACGGCTGAGTTTCTGAAGCTAGTACCACCATTCTCAAGTTTATGGTAATTTCTTCAAGTATTTTTTTCTCAGTGTATAATAATTGTTATAGTACATACCATGTCTCGATACAATCTTGCAATGTATTCTCGATGAGAATAGGAGAAAGGTCCTTGGAAGTGTTGGGAAGAAAGCAGCGATTTCTTCTATTTCCGAATCCGTTATAAACGAGTGTTCCAGCTTGACCCTTTTTGCAAGAGATTAACCCGTCGTGATGATATTATCAAAAATCCTATCAAATTCTGCATCGAACTCTTTGCCATTAATATTCCCTAAAATTTCTGAATCCTGAATAACACTTATTATCTTGGTTTTGGCCTTTTGGTCTTCTTCCTCTATTTTAAGTTGGATCTTTAGCTGGAGTCCAAAATGGTCTTGAGTTGATAATTCCAGCTTGAAGTATATTTAACTTTAGAAAATTATACCTAACTTCAACTTTAAGACAATGATTGTAACCAATAACTATTTTCTCCGTGATTTAAAATTTCAGAAATTCTAATAAAATCGCAAACAGATAACTGAGGAAATGAGTAAATATTCTGTTGAAGTTCCCAAATATCTGAATTGATTGAGTCACGTAAATCATGAGTCGTTTGAAGGTTCGAAGACCTCTTCAATCTTGAAGATTGCGACGAATAATCTCAGGTCCAGCATAAATGACGATAACGACATCAGCCAGCATTGAGCAGACGTTACTCGTTATCCACCTTTTTTTTCAACTAGTTAACGCCGCTTTTGTCGAATCGCTTGGTCGTTCCCATGAAAAATATACCATGAATAGGGCCCATAATTGCTATCGACTGAAGAAATATGAATAAGAAAAGCCTTCGCCATTTCTCAGACAACTCCAATTAAGTTCACAAATTATCACGTTTTCTGCTATGTATTCTTTTACTCATTATCTACTTAATTTGTTTAGAAATTAGCAGAATATCAAATATCCCAGGCAGAAAATTATCGGGGAAAATCCATACATTGGCGTGGCCCGAGCTAGATCAGCTACTACATAGGAAACTCTGGATTGGGGCTAGACGGGTGCTAGTTGATAAAATCTATTATTCGTCAGACCTTCCCTGGCATTATCTTGGCCCTCTACAGGATTATTCATGTAGGGGTGCTGTCACGAATGATCTAGACAAACTAAAGCTAGCTTTCACTAAATGTGGCCTGGATAGAAAATTCTATCAAGGCCCCATCTAGGCCCACATTAGGATATACTGTATTGGGTTTCTTCTTATGATCTAGACAGGACGACTCTCGATTTGACTAGTTAAAGCGTTGGTACGAAATTTTGACACCTAAAAATTGATTAAAAACTTGATGTTTCAAGGAATAAATGATTTAACAAATGTTTAAATATGTTTATTATTATTGTTTTATTTTTAACTCCAAAACAAAAATGAATTAGTTTATCTTCAAATTTTGAAAATTCGCGCGCTTTCCCAAACACTCACCAGATGGCTGCTAGATTTTTGTATAATGTTTAAACCAAGTGCATGTCTGAGGGAAAATAAGGATCATAATTCATAGGCCCAGTTCTGTAGTAAATCTTTTATTACTCGCGCCTCAAAGACAGGATTAATGCAATCACGATAATAAGGAATAATTTATCTATGTATTTATTGCGTATAAGTGAAATTCTACTATTAATTAGTAGTATTAACTAATTCGAACTGGGAGAGTAGGCTTAAAATGACTATCTAGGGCTAGGCTTGAAAGAACCATCTGGGGGCTAATTTATCAAGGGTCTACATTACAAGGGTCAAGACATTACTTGAAAGGCCTACGATTTAATCGGGGCAAACCTAGCTAGGGTCATTTGAAATCGAGTCAAAATTTATGCTGGGATAAGTATCTAATTTGTGTGAAATTCGAAGAGTTTTGTTAGATCAACATTTAAAATGCACTATTTCCAAGTTGAAGTTAGTGAAATTGATCAAATCTGATAATTTAATAGGTGTTTCGGTTAATAATGTCGATTTTTCCGGCAAATTGAAGCATTTATTTTCATATCAAAATTATATACCTTAGTAATCAAAGTATTGTCCATCGTTAGATATGACATTTTCCCATCTTTCTGTCAAAGAATGGATTCCGTGCCAAAAGAACTGTTCGTTTTTGAGGCCAACCATTGTCATGTTGAAAAATGACTTAATCGTGTCTTTGGGCATATTCTGGTCGTTTTTCCTTCAATGCTTGGTTCAATTTTATTAAATGTTTTCGATATCTTTCGCAAGTAATCGTTTCACCAGGTTTCAACAGTTCATAATACACAGCTCCCCTATTATCCCACCAAATACACAGCAAAGCCTTCTTTCCATGTATGTTGCGCACTGGTTGGGATGTTGAAGGTTAACCTGGGTCTGTCCATGATTTTTTGCGCTTTGGGTTTTCAAAATAAATCCACTTTCCATCACCTGTCACAACTCGATGCGAAAAACCTTTCCTTTTTTGTCCAGCAAGCAAAATTTCAAAAATGGTTTTTCGCCTTTCAATGTCTCTTTCCTTTAATTCATACGGCACCCATTTCCTTTCCTTCCGGATCTTTCCCAATGCGTGTAGACGTTCAGAAATAGTCGATTGGGCAACATTCAATGCTTCCGCTAATTGTTTTAAAGTTTGAGTTGAGTCTTCATCTAATAATGCTAGCAAATCTGGATCTTCAAATTTTTTAGGTTGACCAGAGCGCTCCTTGTCTTAAATATCAAAATCACCACTTTTAAAGCGGTGAAACCATAGTTCACAAGTTTTTTGGGTTAGGGCATGCTCGCCATAAGCTTCAACTAACAATCGATAACTTTCAGCAGTCGTTTTTTTTTTTTTTAAATGGAAGAAGGTTATTAAACTTCCCCGTAAAACGTCTTTTCCTGGTACGAAATTCGACATTTTCGAAGCGATGGAAAACTACTTGTTTTGGACAGTAACAATGCAAAACAAAATAGCTTTAAATGGCATATGTGCACACTCAAAAACACTACAAATGTCACTAGCCTATGGCAAAAAATGTATGAGTAACGCCATCTCTTAGCATAATCGACATTATTAACCGAAACACCTATTATAAAAATTAAAATTCATTTTCTTAGAAATTAGTATTAGCATGTCTGATTTACAATTTAATTTTATAATAAACCATATTGTTTCATGACAATATAAAACACAACATAGTCGATATTGAACTATTTTCGGGAAATCTGAAAACAATATCGAATGTTTTTTGGATTTTTATGGAAGAAAATATTAAACAATGAACAAAATTTGATACACTTTGAAAATTTGTTGTTTCTTTGAGTATCGGAGGGATATCAGGCTTTATCATACAATGTAGGATGATAGGAACACCTCGAGGAAAGTGGTAAATCAGGACGAAGCAAATGATGACGTTCGACCAGAGGGGCGGAGGGTTTGGCACTTTGTCAATAGCTGACTCGGGGCACGCACGTGCACGCGCGCTTCTCTATGTCCTGGGGCAAAAAGTCGCGCGCCGTAAAATTTATCGTCCCCGCTCGCCAAGTGTCCGCTTCGTGCATGCATGATGCGTGCTCAACATGTGAAAGCGAATTAGCAGAGGACAATCTGCGCTGCAGGTGACGCGACTCCGGACATTTTACATAAGGGTGAACTTTTTAGAACTTTTTTTAGGTTTCTTTATAGATGACTACATAAATATCTGGAATTCGTGCTCTAGAAGTAAACTCTTAAACAACATAAAAGGCAACAGGTTTTTGGAAATCACAAAATAACCATCAAACAGACCTTGTTCATTCGGTAAGTATGTAAACAAACATGTATTTCATAAAACTGAATAAATAACCTTAAAATTTAATAACACACTGTGTAATGTCCTAGTTACAATATTTCTCAGTATATCTTATCATTCGAAGGCCTTAATTTCTGAATCATTCAGGCGATCATAGATTATCTTATCCAAGGGGTTTCATCATATTACTGACATGAAACTAGGCTATGCGTACATTATAATGAGAAAACCTCACTATAAAGAGGAGTGCGGGCGATAAGGAAACAGAATAGAAATTACCATGTAAGAATGATCAAGACCTGTCATAATAAATTACAAAGTTACCAGTATTCAACGAATTGTTTTTCCCTGCACCTGACCCCCCAACCACCCGAGAATGCAACATTACAACTGCAATGCAAATACACGCAATTTTCCATTTGCATATTTTGTTAGTATAAAACCATCCAATATAAAAATCACGTATATTAAAACAGAAAGTCCCAATTCACCTTTGCTATTTTTTGCAGTAAGCAATTTTATGTTTTGATCACATCAACAAAATTCCGTCACACAGTTGTTTGTACCTGCACAACAACGCAATTATTATGTGAAAAAATACTTCACATTTATTCTCAGGGAAAAATGACTCCCAGTTGCCACGTTCCCATCATTTTTCACAAACTTTCTTCTCACTCGTTCATTTCCGGAATTCCCTTCGGTGGCAAGACGAGAAAAATGCCCGTTATCAATTTTACAGTCTGAAATGCCCAGTGGCACTTTTCACCTGCTTCTTACCTGCCTCACGGATTGGCGATAAAATATTTGCCCCTTCTTACTCCTCAAAAGCCTCCCTCAACCCACGAAAAACCCCATCGAAAGACGAAGTTGCGAGGGTTCGCGGCGCATATAAAGCCAATAACGAGGTGCAATTAATCGCGTTGCGCCATAACTACTTTTATTTTACGATTGTACCTTGATCGATGCTTTCAATAAAATATAAATTGAACTATAAAGCCCGGGAGTAATGACACGTAACAGGGCTGAAGAAGAAAAGCGAGATTTTCCCATTCTCGAGGGTTGCGTCAAGGTGTTTTTCTTTTTCCCCCTTTTTTTCTGCTCGCGATTCTTTTTATCGTGTGACGTAAAAATCGAGGAGCTTGAGGATTGACGTGAAAAGATTTTACGACACACACAGGTGTTAACATTGGATTTTTTTGGTGTTGTAAAATGCACACAATGTAGTAGACATTTTGAGGTAAACGTTCGTCGTTGTTTTTCGAATAAAAGTGCACAAGTTTATCTGCGACGATTTTGTGAGCAGTTTCTTCACAGTTATGGTCAAGATTTGGTTTTTTTTAAGGAGCGTACATGCGAAAATTTGTAGGAGAAAGGACTTCCGAGAAATCAAATGGTATATTTAATAGCTAATAGGTCCTAAAGTCCCTGTAAATGAAAGTCTGGACAAGAGCATTTACGCGTGTAAGTGCATGAGAGAACTCTGTATCTTGCTCACTCATGCTCTATCCTTTACTTTCCTCTCTTTCCGAACAAAAAATGGCGGCGCTGTGACGTCATAGATTCAATCATATGTTTCGGCAAACGTAAAAAAAATATATTAGTGGTCTCAACGTATGTGATTGCATGCAAAATGAATGCAAAATATTTCGAAATGCCATCTTGATGTTACAACGATTGCAAGAGCAACAATCGAAAAGGAAAACTCTACATGGCTGTGTTTTCATCCGATGACCCGATCGAAAAAAAATGTCCTATTTGTATACGGAAGATATCCGCCAGATGTTCTTCCTCGGATATTTGGGAATCCGATATCTTGGATATGTAAGAAAGATATACGTTCCAAGATACTCCCTAATCACACTAAAATCATCGAAATTTCTATATTTCGATATAATATACTAAACAAACATCTAACGGATATATAACAGATATCGGCTCGCATACATTTTCACATATGCATGGCTTGTCAAGAAATGTCAACAAAAAATTGTCAAAATATAAAATCGAGGTCGGGAGTTCAATAATTTCATAATTTGGTAAGTATAAAAAAACAATGTCAATAAATATTATTAAGCAATAGTACATGCGTTTGAAATTTTTTTCTTATTTTCGTACATAATTGTAACGTCTTTGCATTTTTATTATTTCAGCAACTTCAAAGATTTGGAAAATGTCGAGCGTTAACTTCGTACGCATAAAAAAATTTGAGATTTGGGAAGGACAACTAAATGAGATAGACGTGAAATAAAATTAATTTAATTTTTGTACTGCGAACCCTCTTTTGTTCTAAAATGAATGCATGGAATAAATAAAAATATTCTGCCTCATCACCAATTGTTTTTTTATCTAACCTCGAACTTGAAAGCCCATTCAATATAAAGTCCTATCTATCAAAAATATATTTTCAATGTGATAAAATACGACTTTCTCAGTGAATTAATCCTTTGATGTGTGTGAAAACATACAATAAAGGATTATTTAACCGGTAAGGTCATATTTTATTGCATCGAAAATCATTACATCAGTGGAGAAAAATAAAAATATGGATATGTTAAAGATATACTACGGATATTTTTCGTATATGCTACGGATATACTTAAGACATCTGATGGATGCATGCTAGATAATCCTCTACGGTACAATCGCCGCCATTTTGTCCGAAAGCGTCACATTCGTATGTACGAAAAATATCCGTCGGATGTTTTGTTCGGATATCCGCGTACAGATTTCGTACATCTTTCGGATATCTTTCGGACATTTTTTTTCGATCAGGGAACCACGGAGGCAAGAGTGGATTGAAAATCTGGACCCCGTCAAAAAATTACACTATAATAAAATAGTTCAATGATGTCTGTGTTTCTCTAAATAAATAAAAATTGAAAAAAATATATTGGAAGTTTTTTCATAGCGTAATACAAATCCACAGTCCTATTACATTTATAGTAACCGTTGAAACAAATATTTTTCAATTTTTTTTTATTAATTATATCAGGTTTATTTATACAAGCAATGGGAAATTAGCAAAAAATTTTTGTATGAAATTAGAAATTTTCAGCAACAAGATAAATTTGTACTATTTGAATAAACTTCATATTGCCGCTTTTTTTTCATTGGTGCCGCCATTTACTGTTAGCCAATGGCGGCACCTGCCAGCACCAATCAAAAAGTTACCACCTCGTGTCTAGACTTTCGTTTACAGGGACTTTAATAGGTTTTAATAGGTTCACTCCTAGCACCTATTTGAAAGTATTCCTAAGAACTAATAGTAATTTTTGTTCAAAGCAAAGGTAAAATTTCTAAGAAAATTTTTTTATCTTTGTTATGTTTTGAGGCTCAAACAGGCCATACTTCTTTTTACTATAACTAGAGTAAAATTTTCCCTTTGGAAATGCAGAATTTATAAACCATTTATGAATTATAACTAAGAAATGGTTTAGTGGAACCGCTGTTCCAAGATTTATGGTAATTTCTCCAAGAGTATTTTTCTGAGTGGTATGATCGAAAAAAAATTTGTCCATCCATGTCTGAAAATCAGTATGATTTTCTTTTGTTTTGTTTTTTCGCTCCGAACACCAATTTACTCATCGGCAGAGTGAGAAATTCACTTATATTTTCGTGACCGAAAATTTTTCCCATCGCTTCGGTGTCGTTTTGCCGAAACTGCTTTATATCCCAGACACCGTGATTCACCGGGGTGTCGATGTGAAATCATGTGCAACATTATACATCAGGATCCGTACACGTGCACACGTAACCAGCTCTCGGCGGTGTAAATGGAACGCTGGGTCGTATTCCATGTCACTGCCGGGGTTACGGAAAGATCCTGCAGCGTCGTCGCCCGATACAATATCGTTGAATTCCTACGGCTAAAACACGATCCTGCGAATACCAGGATTCCGATCTCGCATGGATTTGCGATAAACATCGTCTCCTCGAAAATGTTCCCCAGCTTTTTTTCCCATGAGCGCGAATTCTAAATTGCGAGGAACCGAGTAAGCAATGTTTTTCTTTTTCTTTTATCAAAATTCCATGTCTTTTTCACGTCGCTGGGAGATTTTTTATACCAATGTAAAAAAAATTTAGAGATATTTTCCAGATTTGTTGAAAGAAGTCAGTAGCATATTTCTTGATGGGAAATTTGTTGCATTGAGAAGCGGATATATTTTGATATATATATATATATTACCCACACACACAGGCAAAAACAAATTAATAAATACTTGACATTTGTTAGGTTTATAATCTTTCGCTGTATAGAATGATTTTGATTTTTGATTTGTAAAATGTACAATAAAAGCTAATCCAAGGTGTAATAATAACCAACCTTCCCAGTCAACAGTATTTTATTGTGCAATTAAAACACGGCGTTTCGGACACTTGTTTTGTGTCCCTTTTCAAATGTTCTATAACAAATTGTACAATGATGTCAATATTTTGAAACACAACGAAACAACAATCTCAAATAAATCAATACAATACCAGTCACGTGTAAGATGTTTAAATAAATTTCTAGTCTCCTCTATTTAAATGGTAAAGTAAAAATTTCTTCGAGAGACTCCAGACGTCATAGTTCTCGATCTGACGTCTGGGCCGTGACTGGGTAAAATTCCTTATCATTACCTACATACTGAGTCAACTTGGGTGGTGTGAGTGTGATCATCTATTTACATCATATTGGTGTGAATGAAAATTCTTGTTTAGGTGGGTCTTTTTGGAAATCCAAGCCCCTTAACCATAGCATGAGATCATAGCCCGTTAAAAATTCTGTCGTAAATGGAACTCAAATTCTCAATGTCTTTCTGTTTATTCAAAGAATTACTCCCCACTTTCTTAATGAAGAACATTTCAGAGACAAGTCTTTTTCTATAATCGAGTTCCCGGTCCAAAATTTCAAGATTGTCCCAGTGCATTTCATGATTATTCTCAATCCGATGCAAACCAACAACTGAAAGTTCCCCTGAGGTTTTTATAATATCTTTTTGATGTTCAACCTTCCTTTTTACTAGATTTCTTTTCCTTTGTCCAATGTACTTTCTTTTGCGATCAGGTTCAACACAATTGATCTTATAAACAGTATTCGTAGTTTGTAAAGAAGGTAATTTATCTTTTCCTATTTTTACAATATCATTCATCTTATTAGGTATTCTACCTACAATCTTTATATTATATTTGTTAAGAGTCCTTTTCAAAGCGTGAGAAATGTCCTTAATGTAAGGAAAAGGTGAAGTAACCTCGTCCTTAGAATAAGTCATAACAACTTTTTCAACACGGTTCTGTTTATTACTGAGAAACCGTACCCTTTTTCCTATTTCCCTCTCAATTTATTCACCAGGAAAATTATTTTCCAACAAGATGTCCTTAACAACTTTCAAATTACCTTCCCAAAATGATTCATGTGAAAGACAAATAGCTCGATCAACAAGGCCTATCAAAACACTGATTTTATATTTGGTCGGATGATTAGAATAAAAGTTCAAACATCTAGTGGAGGATGTGGATTTTCTGAACCAGTTAGTAATTATTCGTCCATCAGAGCATCTGTGCAATTTCACATCCAAAAACACAATTGAATCCCCTTCCTCCCTCTCAATGGTGAATTGGAGTCTCAGATGGTATGTATTAAAAATTTGCAATAAGATTGCAATGTCCTCTTCTAAAACAATTCCCAAAATATCATCTACATAACGTACATAAAAAATTGGTCTGCCCTTAAACTTATTCAAACATTCAATCGCCAAATCCTCCATTACAATACTTGCCAAAATGGGTGATAACGGGGAGCCCATGGGGCTGCCAAAAGTTTGCTTATAATATTTGTTATTAAAAGAAAAACTGGTGTTTTGCAAGGCAAGTTTAACCCCTGCTATAAATTCATCAAACGGAATATCGGTCTCTTTTCTTATGTCATTCCATCTCTTTTCAATTCCTCTAAAAACTAAATCATGGGGAGTATTAGTTAACAAAGCTTTATCGTCAAAAGAAATCATTCTATATCCTATAGGACAGTTAATCTGTTTAATTCTCTCCCCAAAGTCCCAACTATTTTTAATAAAAGATTCAGGTTTTTAATACTGTTTTCTAAAATTGCATGCAGTTTCCTTCCAAGATTATAAAGGGGTGAGTCCATACATGAAACGATGATTCTTAAAGGAACATCTGCCTTATGAATTCTTGGCAATCCATAACATCTTGGTAAGTTACCATTCCCTATTGGGCAACTAAGACACTTATATTCTTTATCATCGACCAAACCCTTGTGTTTCCATCTTTGAATCAAGTTCCTTTTCTAAGATAATCATAACATTTTCTTAGTTCCTGATCTTAATGTTATCAGACAAATGATATCTCAGTTCGTTACGAATCTCTTCAGATAGTCCATAGCAATGAGTCTCAAATTATTCAATCATGTCCAAAACCGAAACGTCGTGTTTTAATTGCACAATAAAATACTGTTCACTCGGAAGGTCGGTTATTATTACACCTTGGGTACAAACAACCCGGTGAAGAATTATAATTATGGATGATAAAAGCTAATTTTGATCACAAGTGGGGAAATAGTGTTTTTCGTTTATTCTGAGCATGGCCTCAAAATCGCAATTTCTACGTTCAGGTTGGGAAATCATCTATTTTGAATTAGCCTTCACCCTCGCTGCGCTCATGATATTCAAAATGTCTAATTTTTTTCTAACTTTCAGCATTATATCCCATGAAATTCAACCAAATTTGTTGGGAAACTTTTTTGATTTGATTTGAAAACATGTGCTCGACGTGTTTACTGCCTCGGGGTTGATCGGCTTTAGTTGTAACGAGGCGAGGCCGCGATAAATCCCGAATGACATCAGACCACACGGTCGCATTTGAGACCGCGAATCGCACAATCATCGCGAGTTCAAGCCCCGATGAAAGGAAAAGTGCCCGACAAATGCCTCGTTACTCCCGACGATTTTTAATCTAATGAAACCGCCCCTGCTTTTTTCTGTCTTTTTCGTCCCGAAGGGACCTTCATTTTCGACCCTCGCAATTATGGTCGAACAAACGAACGTGGCGCCGGCAGAAATCAAAAGCGAGAATCGAAACTGGGTCATCTTTCAGGGAATAATTGCTGGGTTCCGAGATCGTTGAGATCGTCGTTTCTGAGGGGAAAAGGTCGATCGTTCTGGGTTACAAAAGCGATTTATACACGGCGAACTCGATTCGTTGAGATTAAGTGTGAAATAATTGAAGATACGAAAACATAAAAGTTACATTTTAAGTATATAAATTTGTAGAAATACATAATATACATAAGAAAATCCTAGCTAATATTTAAAATACTTAAGCTTGTATTCATATAATACAATCAAAAGTAAAAAGTGCAGTTTAATCTAATTATCGCAGTCAACAGAATGAAGTGATAAACATGAGTAAAAATTTTTTATGAAGTAAGCAAAACTCAAATATATCTGTTACTAATTGAGCGAGAAAATCGATTTTCTGGCAACTAATTTGCGACTAATTAGCAACATTTTAATCTTCTACATTTCTCATTCGTTTGTTTATTTAACGAAAAATTTCGTAGAAAATCAGTTTATGCAAACTCCAGAGAAACTCTTATGTTTTTGAAAAAAATCAATAAGACAAAGTACATTTTTAGCAACTAATTAGCGACTAATTAGTAAACAAATTCGCACCATTGCAATTTTGATTTGCATTGATATTAATAACATGTTTTTCTGAATGCATGTCAATTTAGCAAGAACTCTATATTTCTTTATATTATTGGGCGAAAAAATTGTTACTTCAGTAACTAATTAGCAAAAATATGTGAGCTACTGCACTTCTAGTTCGTTTGTATATTAAATAACAAAATGTCTTGCTAATAATGAATTCATGTAAACTTGACAGAAACTTCCATTTTTTAGAAAAAATCGAAAGAAAGAATACATTTTTAAGATACTAATTAGTGATTTATTAGCAAAGAATTTTGCACTATTTCTTTTAAGTCTTGCATTGATACTTAAAAGTATGCTCTGCTAAGTTCATGTCAACTTAGCAAGAACTCTCATATTTTTTCAAGTAATTAAGTGAAAAAATTGTTACTCTGCAACTAATTAGCTACTAATTAGCAACAATTTGTGCGCTACTGCACTTATAATTCGCTTGTATATTTAACGAAATGTCTTGCTAACAATAAATTTATGCAAACTTTACAGAAAATTTTATTTTCAGAAAAAATCGAAAGGTAAAATACTTTTTTAGCAACTAATCAGCGACTAATTAGCAAACGATTAGGCGCTTTTGCATTTAAGATTTTACATCGATAGTTGATGACATGCTTTACTAAATTCATTTCAATTTAGCAAGAACTATCACATTTCTTTCAATAATTGAGTGACAAAATTATTTCTTTGGGAACTAATTAGTGACAAATATGAAATAATTTGTGGGCTACTGTACTTTTAATTCACTTGTATATTTAACAAAATGTTTTGCTAAAAATAAATTATTTTTAACTAAACAGGAACTCTCATGTTTTAGAACTAATCCAAAGACGAAACTCATTTTTTAGCAACTAATTAGCGACTAATTGGCAAACGATTCCGCACTGATGTATTTCAAATTTGCACTCATAGTTATTGACATGTCAACTTAGCTAGAACTTGATTATTTGGAAACCGATTAGCAACTAATTAGCAACAATGTATGCACTGCTTTACTTCCGATTCGCTTGGATATTTAACGAAACGCTTTGCTAAGTTCATACTAACTGAACAAAAGTTTTTATACTCCTAAAAAAAATTAAAAGACGAAATTCGTGTTTTAGCAACTAATTAGCGACATATTAGGCGCATGTTAACCGAGTGTTAAGTGAAAATAATCTCGTCAAATTCACGCACATATTTCAGTAAATGGTTAAAAGTTTGAAAAAATATTAAAAACTTTACCTTAGAATACCTGATACACTGTCAAAAAATTTTTGAAATCTCAAGCTTCTTTCATAGGCTTTCTCCTAAAATCGTGGTTTAAATTTTATTGACATGTATATGAAAAGGATTTCAACGAAAAAAATATTGTTTTCATACTGGATACATTAATATTATTGTTTTTCATTATTATTAATTAATGAAGTTGAGGTGACTTTATTTCAAAATTTGTCTATTTAATTCAATGTATTATATTTGAATTCCTATCAAGTTGCAAAAAGCTTTACTATACATTTTCATTGAGAAATCATTAAAAGCTTCAATGATTTTAATGTCTGTTACACTGTAAAAAAAATGAAAAATTTTCCCATAAATATAAATTGAAAATTTCCCATAATCTCTATTTTTCCATACATGTTCGGAAATTTACTATGAGCCATAGTACTTTTACAACTTGCAATCATAAAATTAGTACACTATAATGAGAAATTAAGTCTATGGTAATTTTTCCATAGTGATCCATATTTTTCCCATTATTGTTAGTAAATTTTCTAGATAATTTCATCGGAAATACTCTATACTGCATTACTTAACTTGCTATTAAATTCGAAAATATTTCGATCATTACATGAGGAAAATTTGATGAAAAAATGGAAACTTTCTTCTCGCCAACTATGGGAATTTTTTCATACTTTCCATTTTCCCATAGATTGTCAGAAATTCATGCTTTGATATGATTTTTCTCCATTTTCAATAGTAAATTTTTAGAAAAGTCAGCAAATGTAAATTTTCACATATAAGACGTGCAACTTTCTTCATAAATATTTGCGAATTTGCTGCGTAAGTATATGGGAACTATTTTACTTACAATTATCGAAATTGCTAGTTAGTGATAGAATATGTCTATTTCGATCTGCGGCAAATTAGGCAAAAATAAAGAGAATAAATTTCCATCCGAAAACCTTGAAAAATTTACCGTTCTATTTGTCTTTCAAGACAATGTCATAAGTTTCCCATCGGCAATGGTTTTTCTTTCATTTTAAAAAGTGAGTTTGTAGAACAGTCAAGTGAATGAGAGATTTCTTATAAAAGATGCTATTTTCTCAATATATATTTGCAAATTTGCTGGATGAGTATGTAAGAAACATTCTATTCATGCATTGTAATTGCCATCCATATATATCACGATCTGCGGAACATAAAGAAAAAAAAAATTTTTTTCTTATCGAAAGCCGCAGAAATTTCACCATGGATATTTTTCATTCCTCCATAAATTGTCAGAAATTAATGATAAATGAGAGTATTTTTCTCATCGACTACATTCAAATTATACTAATGTAACTCCCTAATGTACATAAAATGATAACTACATCAACGCTTAACATGATGGTACAATATCGTATCGAATAGTGAATATTACATTTTTTATTTGTAAAAATGTGATATATCCGATAAAAAACTGGGAAAATAATTTCCATTACGAATAGTAATTTTCATTTCCATATAGAAGGAAAAAGTTTGACTGCGTGTATTAAAATTTCGATGTATGGGAAAAAATTTTCTATATCGATGAATGGTAAATTTTTCAATAAAAAATAGGTTAATTGCGTCCAATTAAAAAATAGAAAAATAACTATTTTTTTTAGAGTGTATATATATTACATTTACACTTTGATTTCATAGAAGCTTTGTTTATTTTTAAAATTTCGTAAAAAGTCGTGCTTGCAGGAAAAAAAGTGAAACCTAAACTGGGTCATCTTTCAGGGAACGATTGCCGAGTTTCGGGATCGGTTGGATCGTCGCTTCAGGAGGGAAAAAAAAGTCGATCGTTCGGGGTTTCGGAACCAATTACACGGCTAAACTTGGTACGTTGCGTTGCTATTCGAACGCTGGATTTTTTGTGAGGCGAGAAGATTGAAATGGGAAAGGGAACGGGCAAAAAAGCTCGGGGAAAACGGCGAATTACAACTGCGCGGACCGGACAATTTCGCGTCGTTTTGTATGGTTTGGGATTGTGACTTTCCACGGTGCCGTTTGCGTTTGTCGAAGGAGACTATATGCTACAATTTTGGTTGATCCTTTTGTTTCTCGCAACGTTCAAAAAAAAGGGAACAAATGTTTATGAAGAGAAATTGTTATACGAAAGAGGGAAACTAAAAGCACGATTTTTTCCCTACAGAATAATGATACCAAAAGTAAACCTTCATATTTTTACAATTTGTTTTTCAATTTTTGAATTTTGACTTTGAAATTCTGGATTATTAACTAATGCCATCTGTATACATGTCGTAGATTCATGCACGACTTCACACGTTGAATCTGTGACCTATAAATCCATATGCATATCTACGATTATTTTACTATTCACATCAGATCATATATATTCACATCAGAACAAGATCGTCAGTATCACTCGTAAATATATTTTAAGAAAACTGGAAGTGATTTATTTCATTTCGTGCGAAGGCGCGACACACATAATTCGCATTCTGAATTTCGAAATCCATAAATTCACTCGTTAACGAAAGAAGCTGAATTACACGCATCATGAAGTTTTTGTTCGATGGAAATTATCATAAAAATTTTTGTACATGAAGCAATAGAAATTCCTGCGTTTGAGTTGCAGTGCATATTTCAGCAGACGCAGTAATTTAGCAGTACTTGTTGCGTTCAAATGATTTAATTACATGAGAAACGTTGTTGCATTTCACTCCGGCTTATTCAGCTCTAATTACACATAATTCGTGTTCTTCATAATTTCACTTCTAGGTTTTATGTAACGTAAATGTGTATTAAATACCGCGCTTAATACTCTTTTCATGGCATTCTTTGCAAATGATGTACAATGTTAAGAAAAATTCACGTATGGAATCGTGATTGTTAACTATTTAAAGAACAAAGGGTTCATGCTTTGAGTGCACAAGAGCACGAGTAAGTCATTTATGAGAATGTTACATGAAAGATAAAACAATTTATTGCATGCTCTGCAATATGTTGCCTATTATTTCCCTGATGATTCCACTTTTCTAACAGAATAATTAAAAATTGATTCTCATGGAACTAACAATTGAAAAATAAATTTTGTAGGATCAGAATTTCATAATTCTTAATCTTTAATGATCTACCAAAGGAGCTACCAAAATTTACAATAACAATTAATCCATAAATATTAATATCCCATTTCAACTAATTCTCTCTACTTCCATTTTTCACTTCCATGAATTCACATTAACATTCAAAAACTTGATTATTACAATAATTCGTCAGCATAGACTTAGTCAAACGTTCTTCACAATAAATTACACCAAGAAACAAACTCAACAGCTTGCTAACAAGAACTGAACTTGCTTTTACAAACGTCGGCATCTATAAAAGTCATATCTAAAGAACGAACTGATAATCATATTTTCAAACATCCATCGTAGATAGAACTCAAAAATCTAGCGTTATCCTGCTTGTTCAACGTGTTTTCAGTTCCCTTTATGAACACCATTTCAGAAACCATTCTTTTCTTATAATTTCCTTCCATATCCAGAATTTTCACATCTTTCCATTCAAAATCATGATCATTTTCTTTTCTATGATGAGTGATTGGTGAGATTTACTCTCGATTTTTCTCCGTAAACAAATATGGATACTACGTAAATAAAAAAGTGATAATCCTGGCGTATGGATAAAAATGGATGTGACGTCCATATAGGTTTGATAGTTAACTGTTGTTAACATAAAAATTGTTATATTTGTCATAACAATTGTTATATTTGCCATGTCCATATAATGGACGTGATATCAATTAATGCTACATCAATGTCATATTGTTAGAGGGTCATCTTAATTTGGAAGACATATAAATTACGTTTATAATAGATTCTTTACACTCCCTAATTTAAATATTCATCATGAAAACGATCGTTGGGAGCCAATATCAATGGGTTATGAAATAAAAGACTTCTTTCTAACTTCCCATTTTCTTTCTCGAGCTTTCGGCTTTTATCAAGCCCTCTTCAGGAGCTACTAAAATTTACAAAAAATAAGAAATCTATAAATATTAATATCCTGAATAACTGAACTTGATTTTACAAACGTCGGCATCTATATAAGTCATATCTAAAGAACGAACTGATAATCATTTTGTTCAAACATCCATCATAAATAGAACTCAAAAATCTAGTGTCATTCTGCTTATTCAACATGTTTTATGAACACCATTTTAGAAACCATTCTTTTCTTATAATTTCCTTCCTTATCCAGAATTTTCACATCTTTCCATTCAAAATCATGATCATTTCCTTTTCTATGATGAGTGAGGACTGAATGATTTCCAGTTAAATGACGAATATGCTTTCATGTTCAGATATTCTGGTCTTTAAACATCTTTTTGTCTGTCCTATATATATATATATATATATATATATATATATATAAATTTCGGTAGCTCCTGAAGAGGGCTTAATAAAAGCCGAAAGCCTAAAAAAGAAAATGGGAAGTTAGAAGGAAGTCTTTTATTTTATAACCCATTGATATTTGCTCCCAACGATCGTTTTTATGATGAATATTTGAATTGAAGGAGTTTAAGGAATCTATTATTTCTATGCATTTTTCTATAATTTGTAAGAATAAATTTTTTTATTTTCACACAAAATGATACTTCATCTTATCTAAATTTCAGGAGCGATTTAAGACCTCGAACCTTTTACAGTTTCTGTTTAAAATATAGTTGAATATAATAGTAGAAAATCAATGAAACAAAAAAAAACACATAAATTAACTGAAAAAACTAAAGAAAATCGCAGTTAATCGTTAGAAAACTGTTGTACATAACTATTATTTTTAGTAAACGATCCGATACAACAAATATCTTGATAAAAACGAGAAAAACAATTTCACATCTCGTTCGCGTCCCTTTTTTCAATTTCCCAGTCCCAAAAGAGCCGAGTTCTCTTAATTGAAAATGATAAAAAAGGGCTTGGCAGAAAAAAAAAAACAAAAGACACGGACGATCCGGGATACAAAACGGACGGAAAAAAGGTATCGTTTTGCCCGTTGCTCGCGAGTTGCATCGAACTGGAGCGCATCGCCGCCGCAATTGATTGACGTCGAATTGTTTCGTGTTGCTTGGGACCGATGGCAATAACGGAGCGTCAAAAATGCGGCGGCTTCATCCGGCTGAGCACGCGAATATGAGAAACTGGGTTATCATACACGAGACACGACGACTCTTCTGCATTTGAGAAATTCTTTGTCATGTCAGTAGAGTAAACTCTGACGATTCGACACGATGTTCCGTCAAAACAGGCATCGCGAGAGAAAAAATTTATAGATTTACGCGTATACAAAATTTTCGGAAGGGGTTTTTCTGAAAAATATTTTTCCTTCGGGATTTTATAATTTTTCATTTTTGACAATATGGCTACATGAGAGCGGTTGTGAAATATTTCACATTTCGGAATTTGAAAGTTATACAACTTTTGGGATCCAGAGTTGCACTTTTTTCATGTTCGTGAATAATGGAATTCGATTTTTGTGATTTTCAATCAGTAACTGAGATTTCAATTTTTTTTACAAATACTTTTTGTATGTATCCTACTTTAAGGAGTATATGATATTAAGTAATATGGGTTTTCTAGGAATCAAACTTCTAAAAAATTTACATACTCGATGATTTCTGAGCAAATTTTAACCACACAGCTAAAAGGTACATCATAAATTTATATTTTTTTCCGTATAGTATATTATTTATCAAATTTCGAACTCTTTTCTGGTATTTGTATATATTTCTAATATTTCTATGGATCGCTCAATATATTTTTAGAAATTGATGCTATAGTCTTGGAACTTTCAACGATTTCGAGAATTCAAATTGATTTTTCGGAGGACAGTTTCTTTTATGAAGATTTTCTATACTTGTTTTCTACATTTTTTCAGTATTTCTACCCATAAAAGTATGTTTAACTGTATCAACTGTATAAATTGAATTGGATGTATTTTTATTGTTTTCCATATGAATTTCAAAAATAATTTCTAGAATTTATATAATTATAGTATTATTAAAATAATTATGTTCTAGGACAGAAAGTTTCATAAATATCTATGAAAGTTATACCTACATAATTTTTATGTATTGAACGATTTCTAGTAAACTGGTAAGCTAGTAAACTAATTAGCTAAAAAAAGAGTAAACTAGCAAACTAGTAAGCTAGTCAACTGCTCAACTAGTAAACTACTGAAATTGTAAAATAGTAAAATAGTAAACAATTGAACAAAAAAATAGGAAGCTTAAAACTCGTTAACAAGTAAATTGGTTCGAATGAATTATATGATAAACAGTTTCTACCAGTCGACAGTCAACTTTTTGAAATGTATTTATTTTACTCAACATTTTGGACCCTCAATTTGGTGAATTAGCAAGTAAATTGGTTAATTAGTAAACTATAAATTTTGCCAAATTTGTAACAGTAAACTGCTAAACTAGTAATATAGTTAAATAAAAACTGATAAGCTAGTAAACTAGTAAACTGGTAAGCAAGTAGACTAGTAAACTTTTTTTTCACATTTTTCTAGTATAATATACGAAACCCTGGAGGATTTCTAAGTATTGTTATAAATTGCTTATATTTTTGTAGATCGCTACAGAGATTTAAAAAACTCGATGCTTTAAAATGTGAATTTCGATCTATCATCAGTAATTTCAAAAATTTATGATGAAAACACATTCATATAGATTTTGCATGTTCTATATCGTTATTATTTTGTGGTATTTATGAAATATTTAAAAAATTTTGTCGCTTTTTCTAGAATTTTTATAGATTTATACTATACTTAGGATTTAATGCTCTAGAACCCCAAAATTTATAGATCGTACATCTATAAATTTTCCAAAAAACAGTTTTTCCATAGAATTCCATTAATTTATTATTATTTTTGAATTTGTAAAAATCAACAGATTTTTAATACTTTTATATAGATTTTATATAGATTTCTAGAATTTTATGATCTAAGATTCGAAGTTTAGTAAATTTCTGGTATTTTCATAGATTTTTATTTTTTTTTATTGTTCAATAGGTTGCAACAATTTTTCTGAATTCTTTGCTATTTTGTATTTTTTTTCAATATTTCTATGCATCATAAAAACGATCGTTGGGAGCCAATATCAATGGGTTATAAAATAAAAGACTTCCTTCTAACTTCCCATTTTCTTTTTTGGGCTTTCGGCTTTTACCAACCCCTCTTCAGGAGCTACCAAAATTTACAATAACAATTACTCTATAAATATTAATATCCCATTTTAACTAATTCTCTCTACTTACATTTTTCACTTCCATGAATTTACATTAACATTCAAGAACTTGATTATTACAATAATTCGTCATCATAGACTTCGTCAAACTTTCTTCACAATAAATTACACTAAGAAACGAACTGAACAGCTTGCTAACACGAACTGAACTTGCTTTTACGAACGTCGGCATCTATAAAAGTCATATCTAAAGAACGAACTGATAATCATATTTTCAAACATCCATCGTAGATAGAACTCAAAAATCTAGCGTTATCCTGCTTGTTCAACGTGTTTTCAGTTCCCTTTATGAACACCGTTTCAGAAACCATTCTTTTCTTATAATTTCCTTTCTTATCCAGAATTTTCACATTTTAAAAATTTATTTAATTCTAAGAAGATTTTGTCGCTATTTCTAGAATTTTTATAGATTTATAGTATATTTAGGATTTAATGTTCTAGAATCCCAAACTTTATAGATCGCAGATCTATAAATTTTTCAGAAAACAGTTTTTCCATAGTATTCCATTAATTTTATTATTATTTTTGAATTTGTATGAATCAAAAGATTTTAAATACTTTTACATGGATTTCATATAGATTTCTAGGATTTGATCATCTAAGATTTAAAATTTAGTAAATTTTTGATATTTTCATAGATTTTTATTTTTTTGATTATTCAACGGGTTGCAACAATTTTTCTGATTCATATTTTCTACGTAATCCTACGTTCTGATAATGTTTACTTTTTCTATTAAATATACACTGCTAACATTGTCATGCATTTTGTTGTAACTTGTATTGGTATTGTTTATAGGTGTAACTTTTTATCATCCACACTCTCTCAGATCAAATTAGTCAAATTTTTACTATTTGAAATAGTAACACGTGTTGTTACGAACGAAATAGTCATTTTTGTAGATTTGACTATGTAATCAGTAAAATTTGATATCGAAATACTTGAATTCTTCACTAATTCAAAGTAGTCGTGCATTTTCACTATTTCATAGTCACGCTATTTTACTATTTTCTTAGTCAAAATTTGTTTACTAATCTAATAGTCGTCTCTGACTATTTGATGAGTTATATTTCGGCACTAAGTGACTCTGTGGATGCACTACATTTAGCGGAGATATGCATTATTGTTTATTATCCGCGGAAAAAAAGCTAAATTGGTGTTAATTTTCATAAGTGAAGAGGATAACTCGCAGGTGAAAAGAAGGTAAATATGGAATTTCATATTGATAAAATTGTTTGGTTCAAGGTGATCGTCAACGTAAATTGTCACAGACTATGTATATTTTTGTTGATCAATGAAATATGCTCGATCGATATCTTTTTTCAGCAATATAAACGAAATCCAAAAAATTGAACATTTGAATTAAATGATTCGGAGAAATTCTCGGTATTGCTGATTTTGGACTTTGAAATATTGTTTGTACTTGATATTTTGATAGTTTTACAATTTGAGGTCACAGAACATGTTGAAATGCAATGAAACTTTTTTTTATTATCTTGAATGCTAAATAATCAATATATATGTTAATTAGAATTTTCATTTTTTTTTTTCATGAAACAAATTTTATCAGACGAGAGAAACAGAAATCCTCACAATTTTTTTTCGGATTATATCCCAAAAAAAATATATATAAATTGACTACTGGATTAGTTATTCTTGTCTCTTACACGTACAACATTTACTGAAGAATAAGTTATATTTGACTAATGATTCAGGTGAAAAACTACTGATTGGTCATTTCTTACTATTTCAAATAGTAAGCTGGTTTCACTATTCTAATTAGTCATTCCTAGCTTTTTCTCAGTAACCAGATTCCCACTAATTCAAATAGTAAAAAATTACTATAAAATAGCTAAATTCGACTAATTTGATCTGAGAGAGCATGAAATATTGATTGATTTCATCAGAATCCGGCATATCAGCACCAAAATTTTTCCCATCGAAAAACGAACGACACGAGGATCTCGCCTGATGTAAATCGGGAACTCGGCAGGTGCGCCTGTTGAAACAACGATCGCGGGGGTGCAGCTCTTCGCTTACGAAAAAGCCGATCGAATATCGCGCTCGATTAATTGAAAGCCGGCGACGGTGATGAATGATTCGCGAAGGGAAGAAGGGGGAATGAAGAAAAGCGAATGGAAACGTCGATCCGGAGAGTCGTTGAGACGAGACAGGACGGAACGAAAGCCAAACACGGATTGAAATGCACGGAATAAATTTGCGCGCCGAAACCGCGCGGATTCGACTAACCGCCGGCGCTCGAGTGGGCGAGATTTAATTAAAGATGCATTTAAGTTGAATGAAGCCCGGCGGTGATACGAGATCGCCGGCCCGCGATTGCGACGTATTCCCGATTTTCATAAAACCGCATTGTTCGCGGGAATCGGGTGCCGTTTTCCTTTTTTTGTCCCTTTTTTTCCACCTCCGTCGGATCAAGTTGGGTTCCGTTAACGAAGGTGCCCTTTGACGTTTTTTTAACGATTCCATTGGAGAATATTTTAGTCGGGCCAGAAAGGTTGGGAAAAAAATTATATTCGGTGTTGGTTATATTGCCTCATGCACTGAGAAAAAAATTCTTGGAGAAATTACCATAAACTTTAGATCGGTGGCACACCCAGTCTCGATGATTCGTTTTTTATTTGCCGGATTTCCCTACGTTTAACAAAAGAAATCTAGGGAAATCAGGCAAATGAAGAAACGAATCATTGAGACTGGGTGTACCGCTAAGCCAGACTGCAAAAATGGTGTCTTGCCACGAGACACTTTTTGACGCCGTTTTTAAGACGTTTAAAGATGTCTTCAAAATCATCTTTTTGACACATAAAAGTAAGACACTTAATGACTAAAGACATGGATTTCGCGAGACATGTCTCATATATGTTTTTTTGCAGTGCATTTCTAGAAATAATTCAGAAACTTTTCTGAAATTTTGCATTTCTGAATTTAGATTGAATGAACACATCGAAAAATTCGATCATTGAAAAGACTATATTGAATGATAATTTACCTTTCCTCCAAATCGAAAAAATTCATCACATTACTTGCGTTTGCTGATTATCACTGAATTCAAGGAACATAAATTTGTGTTGCTATTTAAAATAAAATACGCCAATATTATTACATTGTACAATGTAGAAAAGTTTATTAAATCACGTTTAATTATCGGGTACTCCAAAGTATCTTAGGGGGGGGGGGGGTCTAGCCGACTTAACAGCTTGTGACACAGAGATAGGGAAGAGAGAACGTTGAGGAAACTGTTAGCACTTTAAAGAAAAAATATTGTATACTCACTTGCTAATAGTAGATGACAGATTTTTTAAATTCCAAGTAGAGCATTCAATTATTGTCCATTTCTATGAGAAACTTGAAAATATGTGGGCAAATTGTCGAACAATCCCATTACGAACCTGAAAAAAAAAACCAAAAACATATTATTAAAATCGTACATAAATTTACTGTACTCTTTACAGCCGCATTCTATTTTTGATCATCACTAATTTACTTCAATCGATATTTTATAAATTTGTATAAAACTATAGTAATTCTTTATGTGAACCTTACCACTGAATAATGAACAATTAATAGGTAAATGAACACATGCAAAGCTGTATACATGTCTAAAAATTAAAAGAGTTAATTCAATTGAGGTACCCAACGTAATCTAAAATTTGGAAATGCACAAGAATATTTAAGTACAATCATAACAACTTTTATCATGTTGAAATAAAAGAGTTGAGATAAATTATACAATCAGGAAAATTGCAAGAGTTGATGATCAACCTAAATTTCAACACCTATACTGCATCTCATGATAATGTTAAAAACATTTGAAATGAATTCAAAAAACTTTTAAATACTTGAATGTACCACATATCCTTATTAAAAAAAAAAAAGTAAGTAAATTCATTCAGATCATTCTATTTCCTTGTTTTTTTTTTTTCATCTCTTTTACAAGCTAAAAGTAATTTGATCTCAAAGGGACCACCGAATTCATTCACGGACATGAAAGCCGTAAAGACCGTCGTTGCGAGTCGTTACTGCAATTACACTTATCAACTGTAACAACTGCCTTCAAACATCGGACACGCTCAAGTTTGCACGACTCGACTGAATAAATCAAGAATTAGACTACATTTCCGGAAACCAGAAAGCTCTGCGTTTATCGAAATAATGAGACTATTTTATCTATCGATGAATTCGACATGTACACTAACTGTAAAATACTATTGCTACATACTATAAAATCATTTCCATATAAATCGTTAATCTTCAAAGAAAAAAAAAGAAAAATGTATTCTGGGTTCTACTCCAAAATAAGTTCTGCTAATGAACAACAATTTTTATTCCCGATAAAACTCTGAAACAGATTTATCACCGACAAATCAGTTGCTGACTTTGATAACTTTTGAAAGAGTTCAAAGGACTGCAAATGACAAGTATCCTTATAATGGCGCAGATAACAAAATCTGCTTGCTCATTGTCTTCGACAACGCTTATAAACGAACCATTTCGAAAAGATATATTTTTTGAATGAAAAATCTTCGTTGTCAATACACCTGTAAACCTGCTGTACGCATCTGTGAGATTTTATGATCTTTCCTTTATGAATTTCACGAACATTTGTCTGTGCCCTGTGTGAATAACTCCATATACACGGAAAGAAATTTCCGTTGAATTTTACCGTGCACTTTACTGTAAAGCCAGGACAGAGTGGATTTCCAGTCATTTATCTAGTGTTGCGTCCTAAATATAGACCGATCTTCGACTATCTTCGACGATATGGAGGACCTTTGCCCTATCGTTCCTGCCTTTGTGCGTACCAATTTTTTGCAGTTTTCATTGGTTCTCATAGTTCATCAGTGAAGGATCGTCAAGCACGTCAATTGTGATTAACGAAAAAAAATACAAGTTAGGGCCAGGAGAAAAAAAAATGTGAGTATAAGAATCGGTTGTATAAACGTTTTGAGCTTCTCAAAAATTATTTACAACATGCAAACAATTTTTAAGTACAGCATTTTAATAAACTTGTGTGTATTTTATATTCATCTTTTACATTTTCCATGACGCACTGCAAATTTTAGGTTCGAAATTATTATATTACATGCTGCACGGTAAAATTTATTGTGTGGTACACAATATATACATCGTTGTAGGTAAAAAGTAAAAAATTGCCCCTATGTCCCACGATTCGGTAATTTTCAGGGTTTGAACAGTTACCTAAAAAAATGTTACGCGTTACGTTACCGTTACAAAGGTGAAAAACGTAATCCGTTACGTTATCGTTACTTAAAAAGAAATAGTAACTCGTTACCCTTCCCACTTAAAAAAAGTAACGTTCCGTTACTTTCACGTTACTTTTTGGAAGAAATTAAATGTAAATAATAAAATCGAAAAACTAAGGCTGAAAAAAACAATTTCAACGTACTTGTTATTTTGTTCTATAGACATTGTTTATTTCAGATAAAATAAAGAACGGTGATCTAAAATATTTTGCCCTGAGAAAAAAATCGATCAGCTTGTTCAAATTTTTATATTTTTTTCAAGTTGACGAAATTTCTGAATATGACATTTGATTCAATCTTATCGACAAGAAAACATTTGCAAATTTAATAGATTTTTGGAAGAATCTAAATACCTATCCAGATTTTCAGAATTTTTAAATCTTTTTGTACTTCTCAGTATGTATAAAAAGTTGCAGGATTTTCTAGAGTTTTTATAAATTTCTATTTTTCTGTACATTGATATATAGATTTCAAGAATTTCATGCTCTAGAATTAAAAGTTTATTGAATTATTGGTATTTGAGAGGATTTTTCAACAAAAAATTTCTAAGAAGATTTTCATTTCATTTGATTCGTTTTTCCTTTTTTAATTTTTCTACGATTTGAAGAATTGTTCAGTATTTTTAAAACCATTCGTATTTTTCAGTATGAAAGAATATTGCAGAGTTTCCTAGTATTTTATACATAATTTTTGTATTTTTATGATAATAATTGTTCTATACATTTCAAGAATTTCGAACTTTAGAATTTGAATATAATGAAACATTCCGTGTTTTACAGGATTTTTCACAAAACAGTGACTCGATAGATTTTGACTCATTAAAGTACTTTTTGAATTTCTCAAGTTTTTCTATGATTTCAAGGATCGTTTATTATTTTTATATGAATATAAAATATGAATTTCTGGAATTCGAAAGATTTTCAATGTTTTATACATATGCATGTATTTTTCCGAACGCATTTTCTTTCTGCATTTTTAAATATTTGAAGAATGTTGTGAAATTTTAGTTTTTTTAAAGATATCTATACACTAGCCGTCCAGCAAGACGACCTCCGGCAAGACGACCCGCTCAACAAGACGACGGGGGAACGTTCAACGAAACGACGGCGGAGGCCGTACCTCTATCCCCTCCACATTCTTCTCTGTACTGCAAGATTGCTGCTGAAGCAATTTACAGATTTCACAGCTAGTTTGTTTTCACTTTTATAAACATAAACAAAATAATACAGGCAATGGAATACAAATCAGTTAATTTTCAAAATATGAATAACTAAAGATAAAATTTGAAAAAATCGTAATTTAAAAAAAGCAACGATAAAAAAGAAGTGTACAATACAGGTTGTCCCAAAGTCGCGTATACAAAAAAAAACCATGGCTTCCCTAATGGCACAGAATAGTCTAGGAATGTGCTAAGAATATTCCCTTAGAATATTTCTAGAATATTCCTATAGCCGAGTAGTGTCGCATAAGGCCAATGTAAAGGAGAATATTCTAAGAATATTCTAGGAGAATATATTTTTAATATTCTTTAAGAATATTTTCAGAATATTCTCTTTACCATTGACCTTATGGGACACTACTCGGACATAAGAATATTCTAGAAATATTCTAAGGGAATATTCTTAGCACATTCCTAGAATATTCTGTGCTATTAGGGTTCCTTTTTCAATTTCGAGTCGAAAAGTCCTTTACCGCTTTGTATAAAACTCAAAATTTCAAAAGTTATTTAAACCTAAAATTTAAACAATAATTGTACACTTTCGAAAAGTTGGCATCGAATTTTCAAAACAAACTTTTTCCGAATTTTCGTCATATTTTTCCGAGTCGGAAAGTCCTATGGCACTTTTCACGAAACTCAAAATCAAAACAGATAATCGAACATAAATAAATAATAAATCTGATTGGTTGAAACTTGCGACCCGAATATCTTTTTTGGTTTTGAGTTTCGTGGAAAATGGCATAGAACTTTTCGACTGGGAAAAATATGAAAAAAATTTGGAAAAAGTTTGGTTTGAAAATTCGATCCCAACTTTTCGAAAGTGTACAATTATTGTTTAAATTTCAGGTTTAACTAACTTTTGAAATTTTGAGTTTTATAAAAAGTGGTGAAGGACTTTTCGACTAGAAATTGAAAAAGAAATCCATGGTTTTTTTTGCATACGCGACTCTGAGACACCCTGCATAAGAGTACATTATGGTGATAAGTGATTGATTTTAAATGAGTGTGAGGTCACTTATCCTGATCGTAGAGAAGGTAACTATCACACGAATTCAAAATTCAGTTTTTTACCGTGTAGCATACGGTATTTCGTTTGTAGTTTTTGAAAGAAATATCAGTTTTTCCTTTTTTTGCTTACTATACGGGACGGTTTTGTTTCTACAGAGTGGAGAAGATTGTCACTTTTTCTATTAGATTTAAAAAGAGTGAAAAAAGAACACGGTTTTCATGAAAGCCCTAAATTATTAACTGTTTTATTGGAAATAAGTACAGAAAACTAAAAAAACTTGCACTTTGGTAAGGATTTAAAAAAAAACATGTATCATACAAAACATTACGCATAGTGATTTGCTCTACAATTTTATGTTTTCGATGTTAATTAAACAACGAATATTTATTAACAAAACAATTTATAACTAACACAGCTTGTGGACATAGTGTGATTTGGCAAAATTAGTATTATGTATCGTGCACAGCCTTGTATTGCACAAAAACATCATTGACATACAAAAAAAACGTACATAGCCTAGGTGTCGTGTACAATAATAAAAAGTTATATTATATACTATAATATATAAAAGCATTAGAAGACTGGTCAACTTCTATATGAATTTAAAAAAAAAATGAATTTCGAAAGAAAAAAAACTTTTATGTCTAGGCTACAAAAATGTTATAAATTTTGAACATTTAAAAAAAATCATTGATCTTTCTGTAATGCTTCTTTCAAATCAAATAACGAATCTCGAAACTTCACCAAGGCTTGACGATGTTCGTCGTTCACCAACTCAACCCGTGCTCGATTCCAGTTCACAATCCTTTTTGTCATTGCCAAAATCGAATCAGGACAATCATTTTCTCCTGTTTGGCCACCTATTTTTTCTATGGAATCGTTGCAATTCTCGTCATCTTCATCGTCACTTACTGTTTCGTCAAGTACTGGTAATTTCAGCCCAGCATAGCGATTCAATAATTCTTCATCAGAATATATTTCAAAAACTTGTATTTTTTTATCTTCAACGAACCAGTTTTCTATATCATTTTTTGAACATACTCCATTATTTGGAATTCTGTTGACAAGTTCAACAATTCTATCATTTCCACAGTCATTTTCAGAAAAAGGAATCATTCTCGTTCGATTGTTGAGATCAGGAATCAAAGGACGCCATGCATTCGACAGTGTTTCTCTCGTCAGACTGTCCCATGCATCTCTCAATACAGTCATGCAATCGTAAATGTTCCAACTCTTCATAAATCCGACAACTCCAGCACTTGTTTCATGTGTCTGCGAAAGAAGTTCTCTTAAAAAACCAGTACGGTAACGCCTTTTGGCTGCGTTAATAACGCCTTGATCCATGGGCTGTATTTCACTTGTTACATTTGGAGGTAAATAAATGCAGGTGCATCTTGAGTCAATTTTGTTCAAAATTCCCAGAGAAGGGTGAACGAACGGGTGCGTTGTCGAGTAACAGTAAGAATCTGTAAATAATAATATACAACTTTTGAATCCCTTTGTTGCTATTTTATAGTTGAAGTTTTAACTATTGTTCTCATTTTTTGCCGATCGTTCTGAAATCATACTCGCACTGTTTGTATACTTAAATATGCGTTGAAAGACATTTATTTAATTTTTTTTGTGAAATTGAAAAATTTTTATTAATTAAATAAAAAAAAAAAAAAAAAAAAACGCTGAAATTTACGTACACAAATAATTTTACAAACCTTCCGTTTGGTTACCATTGGGTGACAGTTGGCAAGAAAATATTTTTGTACCAATTCAGAAATATTTCTGTGTTCATCCAGGCTTTGGCTTTTTGCTTATTCTGAGATCTGTATTCAATCGGCAATTTTCCTTTATTTTTGAAACAGCGTGGATTTTTCGATTTTCCGATCATCATCAATGGAATACGCAGTGTTCCAGATGCATTGGCACATGCCATGAGAGTCACACGATCCTTTAAAGGCTTATGCCCAGAAACTTCTTTGTCATTTGACAGAGCTAATGTTCTTTCAGGGAGAGATCGAAATTCTAATCCAAATTCATCTGCATTAAAAATTTCTTCTAGTTCATATCCACCTTTTTCTATCACATCACGAAATTCTTCAATGAACTCTTCACCAGCTTTGTATCTGCAGATTGTCTTTCTCCTTTGACCGTGACCATGCGTAATCCATGCCTCTTTTTGAAATTTCTCAGCCATCCATCACTAGCTTTGAAAGTCGGATTGCAGTTTTCTTTATTGTCATTGGCGCTTACGATTTTTTCGGCAAAAATTTTTGCTTGCTCTTTTAATAAAATGCCAGTGACAGGTTCTCCAACGGCTCTTTTCTGACAGAACCACGCATACAAAGTTTTTTCTAACACTGATTCTTCTGCATGACAATATTTTTTTTTTTTCAACATTGCCTTGAACGCTATTCAGAGTTTCGTAAATTTTTTTGTATTTTTCTTTATTTTTCAAAATGGTTGATACAGTGGAATGGGGCAGGTTGTATTCTTGCATGATTTTGAAATTCTTGGTTCCATGCTCTAACTTTTCGATTATCTCAATTTTTTTTAACACAGATAATGGTTTTCGTTGGCAACGCTGAAAAGAAAAACATCTTTTTAATATTCAGTGGCAGTTAACATGTTTTCTATGCATTTTCATTCCGTAGATATTATTTCAATTATCCGTATTTTTTATAATAAATTATGTGCAGCCTCCTATCATTATTGCATAAAATAACTTAATAGAAGTTTTTGACGAACATCATATCATGAACAGATTTATCTCAGTTTGAATACTAACAAATCATCTTTTACTCTCGTAACAATACATTTCGTAACAATCCAAAAAATAAAAAAAGATTTTCAAGATCTTCAAAATCTCTCTTTCAAGTCAAAAAAACGAAAAAAAAAGTTAGGTTTCATGTTATCGAAAAAGAAAATCTTGAAGATAAGATACTTACGAGCCTATTTAATGTTTGCGAAAAAAATATTTAAAAAATAGTACGAATATATTTACATGAAAAAAAAGTTAGGAAAAATTAATTTTTAATATAGCATTTATTAATTGCATCAATTTTGTAGTAAAATTGTGATTTAAAACTTTATATCATAATAATCATACGATCAATTGCATAACAATAAAAAAATTGAAATGGTGATAAATAATGATTTTTTCTATTTTTTTCTAAAACTAATGGTTATTAAAACTAAGGATTCTATAAAATCATTATTAAAGCCAGATTTTATACTATATTTAATATTATATTAAATATTATAATCAAAAAATTGCTATCCCCATTTTCACTATTATTATGAAAGCGCGAATTCCGGAAAACATTTGATCTGTTTTTCATCAATCACAATTGCGCAGAGTACTTCTCGCAGCTGTGAAGTATATAATAGAAATCAAATATTTATTATAATAAAACATAATGTACAATAATATTATTGATGAATGAATATATGTAATAAAATATTTCTAATAAGATTGTATGTAATATAATAATATAAGACCATACAGTTTTTTGTTTTAATGAAGAAATTCAAAAAATCTATAAGAAATGGAATGAAATATTTAACGCTTTTCATTTAAAACGGCTTCAGAGTGTTTTAACAATTTTGCATTATATTTCTACTCATCTGAATAATTTTTCAACCTTTCCGACTTTCTTAATATATCTTGAGATGTACGATTTCAACCTTAAATAATTATTTACCTATATTATATCATGAATATTTTGTTGTAATTAAACATTTTTTTCGCTTAAAAACTGTTCATCCGAATAATTCACTAGAACCTATTATTGATTCCATCTTGCAGCTGCACTCAAAAATTATCATTACTTACATGCTAAATTTACATTTTATCAGGTCATATTTAATCACTTTCTTAATATCAAATTATAATCAAATGGTGATCACTTGACTTACTGTTTTTTCTGCTTTCTCCATTGTTGACACTCCTTTGTAATTATACTTTCTTAGCAACAATACGAAACAGTATTTTCAACCCACTTACAAATTTGCCACATTGCGAGCGCGTATTATTATCAGCTGTTTTCACAGACACTCAACACATTATTTCGCTCTACGCCGAATACACTCTCAGCGCAGGAGTGGGGGCCCCTCACGCTGTCGTCTTGCCGGACGGTGAAAGTCCCACGCTCGTCGTCTTGCTGGACGGCTAGTGTATAACTTTCTAGAATGAAATCAAATTAGAGGTTCGAAATTTCTGGAGTATATTTCGAGCATAAATATAAAATTTTTCATCTTTTTTAAGACTTCGATTAATATAAATTTTTTAGAATTTGAAGCTCAAGAAATTGAAGTTTTTTGATTCCTTGAATTACATAAATATTTTCAAAATCAAGTAACTTAAAACGTAATAAAATCTAGTATTTTTCGTATTTTATTTTATTTTAGTTTTTTTTTTTTTTTGTATTTATTATTATTCTATAAAATTTTCTAGCAGGATCTCTAAATCATACAAATCCTGCTATAGATTTTGCGATCTATGAATTTTAAGTATTTTTATATCTTTTCATGCAAATTTTTAAAATTCAACGCTTTGAGTCGTGAAAGTTTTTAATCAAAAATAAAAAAGCCTATTACTCGTCAAGTTTTTTACACAAATTACGGTTAAATAAAAAATCGTATGTCTTAAAATGAGGAAGTTAAAAATTACTAAGAATTCAGTTTCAGAACATTTTTCAAAAAGTTCTTAATTGTGCTTAACATTTAATATGACAGATAAAAGTAACGTAAAATAACGAGATTTCCGTTACTCGTTACCGAAAAAAAATGACTTGTTCCCGTCATCGTTACTTGTTAATTAATGTAACGCGTTACTTTATCGTTACAGTAATAAATGCAACGTCATAGAGTAACGCGTTACTTCCAAACCCAGGTTATTTTTATAGTGAATATCACGTTAAAATTCAACGGAAATTTCTTTCCGTGTAGACATTATATTAGATTTTTCTAAATATTTCTTCAGAAATCCTAAAATATAGTTTCGCAGTTATCAAATCTTGTTGTGTCCTTTCAGGACAAAACAACAATCGATTCCAAAATCACGTTGAAATCGCAAAATGGGCATCAAAAACCCAAACAAAAATTCAATCTCAATCCCGTCAGATTTGACGGAATGACGTTTTTCCATCTGAAACAACTTTGATTCAATCACAAAATGTGAATTCCGATTACGCCTAATGCGCTTTCGATTAGTGACCACGCGCAATTTTTCCCAGCCAACGGAAAAATAGCGATCCGTCATTTGCAGCCTTTGCAAAATCCGCGCGAAACACGGCAGGAAAATGCTTTTAGCCCGCATTGTTTCGCGGAATTTATGCCGAGGCTATTAATGATCATTGCGCCATAAAAATAAATGTACCGAGCGCTCGTAAAAATGAATAAGTCGCGGCAACAAAATTGCTGTTTGTTTAGTTTCGGCGATTTGCTAGCGGAACATTACGGCTTGATTTCAAGTTACGGGGGAATTGCGATATTTTTCATGTGGCTGCGGTTTTGCAAATGAAGCTTGAAGCCATTTGTTAGAATTGCCATTTTACGGCAGAAGCTTACAACTACGCGTTAATGCTGTAGAAGAGCTATGGAGTGATTTATACACTCCGGCACCTCATACCCTGTCGCAAATTTCACATTTCCATACCGTCTCACATTTGACAAGATTATTTAATTATCTTCTGAAGGGCTCTTCATCCGCCAAATTGTTTAAACTTGTGCCATTGGAAAAACTGAGAAGAAAATAGGAACAATTGTGTTGATAAAAAAATCTGCGTATGAAATCGCATCAATTTCATCGTTGGCTCGTTTATGCTAACGCCACTTCTTCCACGTCACGATCGAAAATGCAGAACCGCGACAGTTTTTCCCGAGCCGCGAAACCCGTTCGATCATGCACGGCTCGCCTTTCATTCGATTAATTTGATTACGCGAAACACGGCCAAGGCTGAATTTTCCCTGGCGACACGGAAACCGAAAGACCATATTAATTGTGCTCGTTACGATCAGGGCCGGATTTATATCAAGGACAACTGCCCAGAACAGCAAATTTTTTCGAAAAATTTGGGGCAGAATATTTCACAAAAGTTTTCAGCAAAGAAATTACACAGTAAACTTGAATAGTAGAATAATTTCAAAATGAATGAATGAATAATTAGGGTTTCTCAAAAATAAGAACTTAGGTATCTACAGAGAGATCTATAAAAATAACAGAAAATATTTCAAATGATGCACAATCTGAAAAAATGCTGAAATGATGGAATTCTATGGAAGTACTGTATTCTGAAGAATTTCAAGAAATACTTAAGATCAAGGAAACTTTGATTTCTAGAGCACCAAATTCTAAAAAGCGTATAGATATTGCAATGTATAGAAATACATTAACATACTAAAAAACATTTCAAAATCTCATGAATACGAAAAAAATACTAAAATCTTCACAAAACTAAAAATTTAGCAAAATTTTTCCAGAAATCTATAGAATTACTGAAAATCAATGGAAAATTGAATTCCAGATATCTATATACCCATCAAAAAAATTCTAGGAATTTTCAAAAATACTAAATAAAATGAAATAATACTAAAACCTTCTAATTCTCGAAAACTATGTGAAAACAAATTTCTTAAAAATTTATTCAACTTCGAATCCTATAGCACAAAATTCTATAAATCTGTATAGAAATCCATAAACATACTGGAAAATTCTAAAAACTGTAAAAATACTAAAAAATAAAATAAGAAAAACACAAAAGATTTTGTAAATTTGTTCAAAAGCTACTGTTTTATGGAAAATCAAAACCGTTTAAACTTTTGATATTTTATTAACACATTCTTTTAATCTATAGAACGATCCATAGAAATAAAATACGTACTTAAATTTTTGTAAATATTGTACAGGGTGCGCCATTTCTTATGTCGGTATTGTAACATTGAATAACTTAAACATTTGACAACCGATTTACTTGACTTCACTTGTTTTGGAAACGTCAATTCAGTACAATTTCAACCATGTATCGCTTCACACCAAAAGAACGCGCTGAAATAGTTACTTTGTACATTGAAAATAGTCGTTCAGTTGTGTTAACTCAACGAGCATATCGTCGAAAATATCTTGGCAAACAGGCACCATCTGACAACACTATTCGTCGTTTGGTGTCGAATTTTTGTGACCACGGGACAGTGAAAGATCGCGAACAACCCGTTCATCAACGACCAAGACGTTCAAATGAACTGATTGAAGCTGTCAGAGAGAGCGTTGCCCAAAACCCAAAAGTTTCATATCGTCACCGCGCTCAGCATCTCGGCATCAGTGGAACCACTCTACGGCGCATTTTGAAAGATGATTTGCATTTGTTTCCGTACAAAATGCAATTAACACAAAGAATATTGCCTACAGATCATCCACGTCGCTTGGAATATGGACAAACAATCGCTCGAATAGTTGATACTGAACCTGATTTTTGGAAGCGAATTTTAATGACCGACGAGGCACATTTCAAACTTTCTGGAGGCGTTAATAAGCAAAATTGCCGCATTTGGGGAACGCAGAATCCACACGAGATTCATGAAACGCCATTGCATGACCAAAAAGTTACTGTTTGGGCCGGCGTTTGCGCCAAAACCATCATTGGTCCTTATTTTTTCAAAGAGAACCAAACGATCGATGGAAACCGATATCGGTGGATGTTGGCTCACTATGTCTGCCCACAAATGCGTGAAAAAGGTCTTGAAGATTACTGGTTTCAACAAGATGGTGCGACCTGCCACACTGCGAATCAAACAATCCAGTTTCTGCAACGAAAATTCCCTGGACGTCTGATGTCAAAAAGAGGCGACATTGAATGGCCACCCAGATCTCCAGATTTGACCCCTCCAGACTTCTTTTTGTGGGGTTATTTGAAAAGTAAAGTGTACGCCAGCAAGCCGCAGACCATTGAAGAGCTTAAGGAAAATATTCGTGCCGAAATCATTGCTATACCACCCGAGATGCTCGAAAAGGTAATGGAAAACGCCGCAAAAAGGGCATATTTTGCTGTGAACAATAAGGGCGGCCACTTGATTGATGTTGTGTTCAAAAACTAGTCTAAATAAATTGTAAAGGACCAAACTAAATAAAAATACCTCATTTACAGAAATCGGTTGTTTTTTTTTCAAGTTATTCAATGTTTACATGCCGACATAAGAAATGGCGCACCCTGTACATACTAAAAACTCTATCAAAAATTTTCAAAATTTGTATCAACTTAGATTTCCTGAGCATTGAATTCTTAGGAGCTGTATAAAAATTCAAAATGATACGAGGGGGGACCCAAAAGTAACGGGAATTGTGTTACAACTTTTTTATTGACAAATTTTTTCACACACAATTTTTATCACCTTCAAAGTAACCCCCATTGACTGTAATACACTTGTTCAATCTTTTTTTCCAGTGTTCAAAACAGTTCTGAAATTCATTTTTTTCAATGTTTTTTAAACCTTCCAGCGATTTTTGTTTCACCTCTTCTACAGTCCCAAAACGTTTTCCTTTCATGTCCCTTTTGAGTCTAGAGAACAAAAAAAAGTCCCAGGGGGCAAGGTCCGGTGAATAGGGGGGGTGAACAATCGGTGTCATGCCGTTTTTGGTCAAAAATTTCTTCACGGACAGCGCTGCGTGGACAGGTGCATTGTCGTGGTGGAAGAACCAATCTCCTGTGCGCCAAAGATCCGCTCTTTTCTTCCGGATGTTCTCCCTCAACCTTTTCAAAACCTCCAAGTAGAAGTGTTGGTTGACCGTTTGGCCTGGAGGAACAAATTCTGCGTGCACAATACCTCTGCAATCGAAGAAACAAATGAGCAATGTCTTGATGTTGGACTTCACTTGGCGTGCCTTTTTTGGACGAGGCGAGAGAGGTGTCTTCCATTGGCTTGATTGCTGCTTTGTTTCGGGGTCGTAGCCATAGCACCATGATTCATCGCCAGTTATAACCTTGAGAAAAAAATCTGGGTCTTCATCCAACTGATTTTGCAGCTCAAGACAGGCCTGAAGTCGACGCTCCTTTTGATCGTCGGAGAGAAGGCGAGGAACAAATTTGGCTGCAATCCTCCTCATGCTCAAATCTTCAGTTAAAATCCCCTGAATTGAACTCCATGACAATCCAGACATCTCACAAAGTTGATCGATGGTTCGGCGACGGTCTTCATGAACAAGAGTGTTGATTTTTTCAATGTTTTCGTCCGTTCTTGAAGTCGAGGGGCGCCCAGAACGAGGTTGGTCTTCTATTGACATCTCTCCATTCTTGAAACGCGAAAACCAGTCGTACACACGCGTTTTACTCAAAGCATTATCCCCATAAGCTGTTTTCAGCATCACAAGGGTTTCCGCGGGTGTTTTTCCTAACAAAAAACAAAATTTTACAGCCGCGCGTTGCTCTCCGCACTCAGCCATTTCACGTTTTCGCCGAAACGGAAAAAGTCGTTTCACTAGAAAAATTCTTACGGACGAACGAATGCACTCACAGCAAATGAACTTTGCACACTGACTTGGGAGAGTAGCAGCTTGGAAGAGAACCAGTGGAGAACCCGATCCCCCCCTCCGCGGTCCCCCCACCACCTAATTCCCGTTTCTTTTGGGTCCCCCCTCGTATAAGAAAATTCTTTAAGTTGTATAAATACTGAAGAATTGTGAAAAATACCGAAAGTATAAAAAAAAATCTAAACCTCAACGACTTGCATACAAGAATCGAAAAAAAATCAAAATATGAACATAAAAAATATGCTGCTGATATAGACTCCAAAATTGAAAAACTCTCAATTCCTAAAATTCTAAAAATTGAAAAATCGTACTCCGATAATCATATCATCAAATATTTAAAATTATGAAATTTCGAAAGAGGTACATTTTTTCAGAAAAACTTTCCTAAAACATTTTGTATGACTTTGCCCTAGGATATTATTATTTATTTGTGAATGATGTTTTCAAAAACTTCTTTAATTTTATTTCAACAAAAGTAAACATCAATTTAGTTTTTTTTTATGTTGTTTTTATTTTATAATTAGATTTTGCTTGCATGAGAAATTGAATTTTCTGAGTATATTTTTCAATAAAACTCTCGAGTATTTATGAAACTCTAAAATGATTTCTATTATTTCCAGATTCTTTTTTGGAAATTTGTGATTTGCTTATTTTTTGTTTATCCAACAAACTAACGTTTGTATCTATTTTTATGTAACAAATGTTTTGAAACAAAATGTAATATATGAATTTTCTGGAAGATGTTGGTTTTAAATAACAATCATTTTAAATTTCAACTGTATTCTTAATTATTTTAAATAACAAAAAATAAGGTATCTTCATCGCTTGTAATTGATATGTGAATTTTAATCTGCAAAATTCAAAGAGATGAAAAAAACTTGGCTCCGAGTATTCATACCTCTTATTTTATGTATTGTATATAAAGATAAACTTGAAGAATCAAACATATATATAATAAAAATAATGTAGAATATTTATAACATTTCTTCTATAAATTATTGATCCTTCAATGAATCAGGAGTAACCAATTTTCTCTGAAATGAGTATTTCAAACTTCAGCTTGAAGGTCATACAATACCCGTTTTTCCAATACCAAGGTCCCGGAAAAGCGAGGAATTTCCTCGCTAGCCTAGCTTCGAATTTTCACGCCGGGAATGCGAAAAAATCGAGGAAAAAAAGTCCATTAAAGAAAAACAATGCTCCGAAACAAGGTCGAAGGTGTCGCCAGTGGCTGGTGCAATTTCCACGCGTACAATTCAAACGGTGAGATTGATTACAGCGTAATTGCAAAGCCCCCGGGGGCGATAGAAGCGAGGAATGAAAAGCCGGAAGACGGATGGGTTTTTCCCGAAAAACGCGAATAAAATCGATGCGAGGTATTGGACATCGAAAGGAAAAGAAAGTGTTGAACCTGATCCTAATTTTTTTCCATGTAAAAGGGTGCATTTTTAAAATAATTGTAACTTTGCGTACACATCCTTATGACTCTAATTGAGATGATAAAATTTTTTCCGAAACATTACCTTATTTTCGTTCACTTGCTCATAATACCATTATTGGATTTTTTATTTATTTAACAGCATCAACGGGTAAGTACACTTTATACATATAATACAAAAGATTTAAATAGGTAACATCACTGCAAAAAAACATATACAAGACATGCCTCCGTAGAAGACACGAAGACGCGAAATCCATGTCTTCAGTCATTAAGTGTCTTACTTTTATGTGTCAACAAGATGTGTTTTAGAGACATCTTCAAGCGTCTCAAAAACGGCGTCAAAAAGTGTCTCGTGGCAAGACACCATTGTTTGCAGTGTTATAACGTGAGTAAATATCGTATCGTACGCAAGTCGAAGTGTGTATGCATTCATAATTAATCAGATGCTATCTGATCTCCCAGGTACATAGAGACCAATCAAATTTCTTAAACTCGAACTTCCTGAAGTGCCATCAATAATTTCAAACATGAAGCATAAGTCAAGATAAATGCGGCGTTTGGCAAGAGAAGGAATTTTGGCCTGTCTTTCAATACCAGAGTAATCATGACTAAATCTGCCCATTGGAAAACCAGCTCTTTACGCCCACTGCCTCAGAAAACGTTTGTTTATAATATGCTTTCAATGAGAGAATTCCGATTATTTTTGGGTATATACTCCACGATGAACAAACTTTCGTCTTATTCAAGTTTCCCGAGTCTCAAGATTCCTCCCGCATTACGAATGTTCCTCGGTGCTTATTTTCACGAGCCGGCAATTCGATTCGCTTATCAAAAGTCCGCACCAATCTATTCAGTCCGATCCAGTATGATTCTAATCCAATTCCTTGTCAGATCCAACCCGATCTAGCCCAATCGAATCAAATCACTTTTATTATATTGGTACGATATTGGCATAATGTTGGTATCATGTCGGCTTAATGTTCACATTATATTGGCATGACATTGACTTTATATTGGCATAGTATTTAGATGATGTTGGTATTATTTTGGTATGACATAAGCATCATATTGGCATGGCATGAGCATGATATCGGCAAAATATTGACATCTTATTTGCATGACAGTATCATGTTATTAGCATAATATTGACAGCATATTGATGCTTACACAAATTTTGTACAAACTTTGTACAAATTCAATTTTGAGCGATTTTAGGACCGTTTTCAATTATTCCGAACTCTTACACTTGGATCTCGTTATAGGGCGCGTGAGAAAAATTTTCGTCGAAGGTAAAAAGGGCGTAGGAAACGGTGAAAAAGCGGCCAAGCACGAGAGCGCCTTTATCGCTTTTAGCATCGCCACGAAACGTCCCGGAGATTCGCTACATTTTCTCGTGCATCTCGAGCTCGAGTCAATGATATGCAATGACCTACATAGATTCCACGATTGAAATAAATAATTGCAGCGATTGGCACGCCAATGGAACCGACTTTTTCCTGGAGCGAATGTTGATAAAAATCGTCTGGGGAGCGTGATTTGCGAACGAATTTTTTTCCGTTCAAACGAACAATGTTTTGACGTGTTGCTGAGGATCTGTTCGTGCTTTTGTTTAAACATTTCTCGGAACGAATCACTGTTTTCACACTTCCTTTCCCTCGCCATTCGTAATCATAAATGAGGAAATATGTGGAAGCGAGTGCGAGGTGTTTTACATTGTTGAAATTACGAAAAATCGACAATTATTTCAGAATTAGCAAATTTTCAGTGTCTAAATTTATAAATTTATGTCGTGAATGCCACGTTGATTGATTTTTCATCAATTCTTGAGCATATGTCTTGAAAATATCCATTCAAGTCAACTTGGAAAACAATTGATAAAAAATTGTTCAATGTTCTGTAACAAAAGCCTTGTCCAAGATTTTATCAGTTCCTTTTCAATGGTCTGTGACAATTATGTTAACAATAATTATTGTACATGAAAGAACGATTAGAAAGGTCAAGGCTGCATACATATACATTCCGCTAATTATGCATTTTTTTTTAACTGTAAGGACTTAAGTACATAAGGGTTTTTTTCAATATTATGAACTGCAAATAATTGTCGCTTATTACACGTTTGTAATAGATCTCAGAGTGGCAACAGTTTTTTTTTTTTTGTTGTTGTTGAGGTCAGCTATTGTCGAGTAAATCATTGCCAAGATTAGTATTCCCTGATTGTTGTTTTTCTGTTTTATTTGTATGTTCAGATTTACATTAGTATTGAATACTGAATAAATTTCGATTTTTTTTTTTTTAATTCTCGTGTTGAATTTTATTTTCTTTATTATTGTTGGTGTGGGATTTTGTGGCATTTTTGGTTATTGGGTTATTTGGTTGGAGATCGTCTGAATTCCAGCGGGTCGAACTTTTGAGTAATTCCGCTTCATTTCCTTACGTTGGATCTGGCGAAAAAGGCGTCGAGAGGGGAAGTTTTTTTTTGGTATTGGTTCCCTGATCTCGCGTCACAACAGATATGAACAAAATTTGACCAAAGTTTCTGCAAGGAACTTGATCAAATTTCGTCCAAATCTTTATAAGATATATCTATGTATGGAAAAAATATAAGAACCAATTATGGAATTTTGCTGCAAAATGTAAATGTTTGTTGATGCTTCCGAAAAATGTAAATTTTTGAGAATTGTACTAAAAAAATCTAGTAAAACTCGTCACGAATATTGCGAAAAATCACAAGTGGGCGTGAAAAAACAGCGACGCTTTAACGCCCGGCGATCACGTTTTTCGACACACATTTGTCATGCGTAAATAGAGGCGACTCCCGAGTCCGAGCGCTCGTAAAGCGGAGCGCCCGATAAGAGATAATTCGCGTGCGCGCACGAAAAAAAACGGCATTCCCGTGCCAAGTGAATTACGCGGCCGATTAAAAAAAAGAACAAAAGGGCGAGGCAAGATAAAACACGCTCGAAGGGACCCTCGGCAAATTGAAAAATTTCCCACGAAATCATTTAATGACTAGGCTGAAAATCTGCGGGGAGGGACCAAACGATCTTGCAAAAAAACTGTTTAGACATTGTAGATTAGAAAAAAATTGAAAGAGTAAGACTTTGGGTATATTTACACAATTTTCGATGAATTTTTGTGAATCTGAATACATTTTGGGTAATTCATTATTCTGAAACTGAAATAGAAGTATTAATCTGTAACTTTCTTTTTTCGAATATAAAATTTTATATTTAAAATTTTGAATGTAACAGAGTGAAAATTCAGAAACTTGTGCACAAATATCAACAAAGAATACGCTTTCTCACTTTTTTCGAGATATTTTCAAAATTCAAACCAATAAATTTTATTATTCTGTATGAAAATGCATGAAAGTACTCAACATTTATAGCATCATCTTTAAGATCTACAGATCCTGTTAGAGAATTTTCGGTAATTATATGAATACAAGTAAAATACAACAGATACTCGATTAAAATTAGTTTCATATGAATGCTATTAGATTCTTAACAAATTTATACAATGCCAGAATTCAAGTCAAGTTTATTTTTGAAATATATATAGAAATCCATAAAAATACCAGAATATTTTCCAAATCTGCAGAGTTTTCAAAATAAACAAAGAATATTGAAGGCGCTTTAAATATATAAAGAACATTTTTTTACAAAATCTATCGAAATATTTCAAGTGTTTCGAACTTTCAATAAGTTAAGGAAATATTGTATTTGTAAATGCGAAAATAAAGATCATCATGTAATATATGTGCTGTGGTAAATAAGGTTAGGTTTTTATAATACATGTAGAATAATCTTTTTCGTTTCACAAATGCTTCATTGTTCATTCATTTCTAATTGTATATTGATGACTCAAATTGTCACATTCAAATGTGAATTTGTCATTCAATAGTATCGGACCTACGACAGATATTGTTATATCTTGCGGGGGGGGGGGTAATTTTGTAATTACTTTGTATTTATTACACCTGAATAAATTATTATTATTATTGTTATTACATTCCGGCAATTCTATAGGGTGCGCCATCTGAATCGAGTCAATGTAATGCATAAATATCTTCGACAGTTCTCAATGCATTTCAAAAAAAATATTTTTAATATTACGATGACCTTTCCACAATTCATCTCGGATTGCTCCCAAAAACAATATCGACCAAGTGACCTCCGTTATTGCTAATACAATCATGGGCTATTTTTCTCGCGTTTTCCATCACTTTAGGCGATATAGCTGCCATTTCGGCTTGAATGTTGTCTTATATCTCTACTATGGTCTTCGGCTTGTTAGCGTGAACCTTGCTCTTCAAAAATCCTCACAAAAAGAAGTCCGGTGGAGTCAAATCAGAACATCTTGGCGGCCAGTCAATACCCCCTTTTTTTGACACGACACGTCCTGGGAATTTCTGACACAAATAGTCTATTGTTGCGTTTTCTGTATGACATGTAGCACCATCTTGTTGGAACCAGAAGTTTTCCAGACCTTTTTCACGCATTTGCGATAGTACAAAGTGCGCCAACATCCCCGCGAGTCGAAATTACAATTAGAATTATAACCAACTTGAACCTATTAGATCGACTTTAAAACCTTTATGACCTGTGAAATCTGAAATAGCACGAAATAATGCTCGTGAGTGGTTTTTCAACTATTTTAATCTACGCATTCGAAATCAAGATCAAAAGTACAACCAAATTGAACCTGAGAAAAACGAAGACAAACTTTCATGCCTCTGTTTTTAAATTGAATCAACACTTGGAACAATTCGATTATTGAAAAGATTATATTGAATGATAATTTTCTTTTCCACCGAGTCGAAAAAGTTTATCACATTAGTTGCTAATTATCACTGAATTTAAGTAACATAAATTTTTATTGCTATTTTCAATAAATACGCGAATATTATTACATTGTACAATGTACAAAAGTTTATTCAATCACGTTTGATTAGCGGATATTCTTAAATATACAATATCGCCAATTTTCATCGATTATATTAGAGACAATGTGATCCCTCCATCTTAAGAGGGGGGGTTTAGCTGACTTGACAGCTTGTGACACAGAGATAGGGAAGGGAGGTATCAAAAAATCCTGGAAATCGGTTTATTTTATTGATGAACAGCCAATTCAGCACGTAATATTTCAGAAATATTTCTTTAACATTTGAAAATATTTTAGAAACATTTCGGAATATTTAATGTCAACTGGGAGCTCCTTGAATGTAAAATCTACGCTTTGAAAAGAACGCATCATTTATTTTTCTAACAATTTGAAAGCAATAGAGATATAAAGATTTCTTGTTGAACGAACTTACTTCTCTTAGAAATTTTCTATTCTGACGCTGTGACGAAAATTGTATGTTGACAAGAGAAGAAAATTCATTCTGATCCAATTAAATTATATTAAAAATCATTTATATTCAAAGTGAAAGTTATTTAAATTTATAATACAATTTAATGCCTACCGCTTTCTGCTGTACTTATATTTTCACGGCTTTTTGAATTTTAGCGCATTTCTGACCCACATCATCTTTTGTTTTTTGTTTCGATTTCCATTTTATACGTCAAATGTCAATACGCGTTAAAAATTGTTTTCGAGTGTTGAAAGTTCAGCAAAAGTTAGAAAAATTAGTTTTAACTAGATAATTAAGAAAACCGAGTATTTTCAGGCAAAAATCCTCACGATGGATAGTGAGTTAAATAAATTATTGTTAATTTTCAAGTATTCGTTAGAAATGTTCTTTTTAGTACATTTTTTTGATTAATGTCCCTATGAAGAAAACTGGACAAACGAATATTTTTGAAAATATTAATGACATATTTTTATCATATTTTGCGTTACTAGAGCTCGTATCATTTTGAGAATGTGGAAAATTGCCGTGCATTTCATGCCCAAATCGCACATGCGCAATGTGGCAGATTTTTCGCCGCTGTTGGTTATAAATGGTTTAAATGAGGTTTAAAATAAAACCTAGTTTAGGCGTGAAATCCGTAAAATCGATAACAACTGCCATGTTTATGGTGTAATGTTGGTTGAAAATGAGCTTAGTTTGAACCGATGAGAACCGAAATATCCTCGATTTATTTGGTTCAAAGTTTGATTCTAATTTCGACTCGGGCCACCTATATCGATCGCCATTGATTGTCTCACCAGGTCTGAAGAAGATGATCCCTGTCAGGCAGGGGACAATACTCACGCAATAGACAATAGTCATAAAATAGTCAGATAGATGCCAGGAATGTATTCTGACATCTATCTGACTATTTTATGACTATTGTCTATTGCGTGAGTATTGTCCTCTGCCTGACAGGGATGATTGATGCTGTATCGATACATGGTTGAAATTGTACTGGAATAAAATTTAATAAACCGAATCGATGAAGCCAATCGGTTAAAAATTGTCGAAGTGATGCAATTGTTTCCAATTCATATGGCGCACCCGATAATTCTTCAGGATGGCAAAAAAGTTCGATGATCCCTGAATTTTGTGTTTCCTCGGATATCGGGAAAGGGCCGGAAGGGTCGGAAAAAATAATCATTTACGCGATTTCCATCCCGGCGAAACAACACGAGCCGCACATGTCCGCGATAGGACCCGGCCCTTTTTAGATCCGATCGTTGTCACGCGAGCTAGAAAAACGCCACCGCGTCACGCGCGCTGCGTTTTATTGCCTCTTAAAACGACGTACGCCAACCTACTCCTACAACCCCCCACCCCTGCCCTCCCATACACCCCGTAATCCACAGTGATTACCGGGGAAATTTGTCGTTTTGCGGGTTTTACATTTTCGCGAAATCGTTGGCGGGGCTGAACGATGTTTCGATGTACTTTCGTTCATGTAAAGCAGCGTGACGTGTGATTCCGAATGTTTATCGAACAAATGGGTTTTGGCAATTATTCACGCGATGAAACGAAACATGAGCGTCCTCGCAGTTATGCGGATTTAGCTTTTCATTTTTCACAGCGAGCTTTTTCTATCGATGTGAATATCGCATTTTTACACGCAATTCTCGGATTTGTGTAAATATGGAAATTTAGAGTTGGTTAGGAGCGATTTTCTAAAAATAAATAAACGCTTAGCAACGCCATGTGGAGTATGAAATTTCGTTATTAAAATATTGATGGACAGCTAAGTGATATGCCATAATCATAATAAATTTAATTTGTATTACTTCAATCAGTTGACACGTTTTCGATATTTTTGTTTTCTAAAAATGTTTTAAACAACGATTCAGTTTTATTAAGAGTAAAATACAAGTTTTTTAAATAAGACTAATGCATTTGAGATTCATTTTTGATCATATCTACTGAAAAATTCAAAATCCATGGTAATGTAGATGAATTCATCAAAATTCCAAATCTCCAAAATGCATCAATGATTTATAAAATCAGAAGCTTTTTTCGGACTATCTATAAAAAATTACATCTCTTCGTCGCATTTTTAAATAGACTGATTAATTTCGAATGGAGCAAACTTTGGACATTGATTACATTATTTAAATAACACGAGTCAGAGATGAAAATACCTCTGAAACACTACATTGCTTGATAATATAATAATAGCAGTGTTCGTGTCATGCGATAGAGAACAAGTTAATGAGGTCGAAAAATGTTAATTGAGATATTTATCGCATGCTTGGTAAATATATAATAGTACATTTATACATATGTTAAAGTAAATAAACATACTTCCATTTAAAAAATCTCACTGGAAAATACTCGTGCATTAAAAGTTAACAAAAATTCTTTCGTGAATAATTTAGGATCGTATTGAACTGATGAATACATGAGATGCTCGATTAATAACAATTTCATGAGGTAATAATAATTGCATAAGTAACTTCGATAAGAATGTGAATAATAAATAAGAATAGTCTATCAATATTTCAAAATGTTGCCAATGCAGCTTTTAAAAAATTCAACTTTAACGAGTTTGTTAATTATTGAACAAGGTGTAACTTATCGGAAAAGTTGTAAGCAATATTTAACTTTACATAAGCAACTGATAAGAGTATTTGTCCTTAATACGAGATAAAAAAGAAAATTATTAGCTTCAATTTCAGCCTTTTTGAAAATTCATACTGTCGGTTTTGAAATTGTAATACTGGGGTCATTTTTTTCAGAATCAGTTTGGTCGTCACTGACCAAATCACGATTTTCTCTCAGATTTTTAAAATGCATACGTAAACTAGTTTTTTATTTATTTTTATTTATTTATTTATACACGTTTATTACGTATTTAAAACATACGTATTTTTAATTTTGGGCTGAAAATTGGTTTTTTTTTTTTGAGAATCTCTATTTCTCATCTAAATCGAAAAATCTATGGATTTGAATCATTTTTGTATGAAAACGTTCGAAATAGTACAAAATTTATGAATAATGGACTATAAATATTTCTCGTAGCGTCGTTGCGTTGTTAGTAGTGTAAATGAAAAAAGTGTGAAAAAATTTTTGAGTGAATCACAATTTTCATATTGTATCGCTTTTTTTTCGTTTTTTTTTTTCATCACTTATTTAAGGTATGAACGACATTCTGTATGAACCATTACATGCCAAAGTGTTTCGTTCGTAAGTGAGAATTTTTTTCGAATTTCCAACCTGTCATTACCAAGTGATTATCGAATTTTTATATATTTTCACTTTTCTTGATCTTAAGACACTGATATATGTTCTATTCGACAACAATATATATATTTTGAATAGGAAATTCATAACTTATGTTTGCATTACTCGAATTATAAGATGGAATCAATTTTTCGAGCGTGTCTCTTAAAAATAACTATTAGATTCATATTTACTTGCATGGACCTGGTTCTATCGTAATATTTCTTTGCATATTGTTTATAGATGATGAAGACTTAATTAAGCCAATAGATAGAAATTGTTTAAATGAATTTTAAACGGGAAGATATTTGAGAATTTGATTAATGGTTACACTCTGGATATTATACATACTTTTGGACCTCACGCACGTTGAAAAATACTAGAATTAAAGAAATTTGCAAATTGCAAAAATTGAGATCTTTTGTAAAAGTGATTTGAAGCATCCATGTTGAAACAAAATAGTATAATGACGATACGCATCTTCACTTACTGAAAAAACATTGAAACATGAGCACGTCAAACATGTAAAATATTAATTTGGGTAATATGAAATTAACATTTTTAAAACATGAAATATTGTTTTTCTGTGTATTTGTTTTGCTTTAAAATGTAAGGGAATTTTTAGAAAATTTAAAATATTGGCTGAAAAAATTGATGACATTATCGCATAATTCCTCAGTTGAACGTTTTTTCGATGTATAATAACCCTACCTTTAGGATTCTTAAGAAACATCAAAATTTTATAAAATGTTTGAATGAAATGAAAACGAAAATATTCTTATGAAGTTATGCCTGACTATAAGTATTTTAGCAATCTAGTGATCCACGCGGAAATTTGATTTGAAGCCATTCAACATCTAGTTAGGAATTTTTCGTTTATTATTTTCGTTTAGAGTATACATCCATCATTGAATGGAACATAGTACAGAGTCTTAAGATCAAGAAAAGTGACGGTACCTATATGAAAATTTTGTAATCACTTTCGAAAAAATTTTCTTACTTACGTCCGAAATGTTTTTACATGTAACGGTTTTTAGAGAATGCAGTTAATACCTCAACCAAAAGAAAAGGGGAAAAAAGTGATGCAATATGAAAAATATTCACTTAAAATTTTTTTACACTTTTTACATTTGAGTTAATAACAATTTAACAACGCAACAAGAAAAATTTATAAATCATTATTCATAAATTTTGTACAATTTCGAAAGTTTTCATACAAAAATGATTGAAATCCATAGATTTTCCGATGAGAAATAAAGATTTGAAAAAAACCTTTATCATAAAAGCGACGTTACTCTGAATTTGACAGCCTGATCGAAAATCTGAATTTCTCAAAAAAAACCAATTCCAGCCCAAAATAAAACATACGTATGTTTTACAACTAGTTTACGTATCCATTAAAAAATTCGAGAGAAATCGGTGATTTGGTCAGTGACGACCAAATTGATTCTTGAAAGAATGACCCAGCAATTATGCAATCTGAAATAATAACATATAGTTCATTTCCAGCTAAAAACTATAATTTTTACAATAAAAATACCCTCCGATTTCCCTTACGATTGCCGTATTTCCCGTACAGTAGACATACTGTCACAAAAAATTTTTAATTCCAAACATCTTCCATAGACTTTCTCTTAAAATCGTATTTGAAATTTCATCGACACGAATATGGAAGGGATTTCAAAGAAGTTTATATCAAATTTATTGTTTTTATATGGTATGTGTCAATTTAAATATTTTTTTGTATTATTAATTAAATTTTTAGAGACTACATATTTGAATATTTGAAAATATCTTTTGTATATTATCAAATGTACAGTTTAATTTTTGTTATACAATTTATATTCTATACAATATAAATTTTTTGTTTCAATGAAATAGCTGTCCTTGAATTTGGGAAAACCTGCCCCAAAAAAATTAGTAATGTCGAAATCCACTTAACTTTAAAAATGTTTGAACATACATTTTCAATGAAAAATCATCAATTGGTAAAACGATTTTGTCTGTCTTTTATTAAATAAACACTTCGATTTTATACACTGCAAAAAAAATATATGAGACATGTCTCTGTAGAAGACACGAAGACGCGAAATCCATGTCTTCAGTCATCAAGTGTCTTACTTTTATGTGTCAAAAAGATGTGTTTTATAGACATCTTTAAGGTATTATGAGCGCGTCAACAAAAATAAAGGAATGTTTCTGAAAAAATTCTTATTTGTCAATTAGGGTCGAAAGAATGTGCACGCAACATTACGAGTATTTTGACTATTTAGTTGTTTAGCAAAAAAATTCTAAAGTTTGCGTCGATTTACACGTGTTCTTATGGAGCGAATCGTATTTTGGTGCATTACTCGAGAACGAATAAGGGAATTTTTCTGAAACTTGACTGGATTTCACATTAAATATTAACAATCAAGTTTCAATTTACCAAACCCATTTCGACTATTTAGTTATTGCAAAAAATACTTACAAAAGTCACTTTCGACGAGCTGTCATTGCTTGTTTTGACATTTGGCAACGTCGCATTTTGCCGCGTGCGTTTATTATTGTTTATTCAGTGCATTGCTTTTATTTATCAAGGGCGTAGGCAGGGAAAATTCCCGGGAGGGGTGTTTTACGAAAAAATATGTTTTTTTCGGGGCTTTCTAATTTGTAATATTTGACGACCTTGTTCCGGGAGTACGGTTATTTTATTTTCCGAATTTTAGGATTTGACGGTTACACTTTTGGAGTTTAGAAATGCACGTTTTTCAGTTCGTATAAGATATTATAGAATTATATTTGTGTGATTTTTATGCAAGTTACTGAGGCTCAGATTTATTTTTCATATACTTGCCGTATTTTTTATTATTATCGTCTAGTACTTATACCACTTAAAGGATGTTCTGATATAATGCATTTTTTCAAATAACTTTCCTCAATTCAATGCTCTAAGCATCAAAGTTTGATAAATTGATACATTCATTGATATAAAGTATTTTAAACATTTCTCAAATTTTATTCACTGCACGTTTTTTTTTAGGTTTTTAACATTCTCTTGCATATTTATAAATTTATAGTATTTTTATGAATGTATTTGAATATTTCAATAATCTGATGCTATAGAATTTAAGATTTTAAAGATTTCGTGTTTTTCAATTGATTTTTCAGTAAACAGTAACTTAACAGGGATTCCTAATAATTTTTGTTTTTTTTTCTTTTTCAAATTTTATACATACACACAAATATAAAAAAAAAAAAACAAACAAAAATTATTGGGAATCCCTGTAAAGTTACTGTTTACTGAAAAATCAATTGAAAAACACGAAATCTTTAAAATTTTTAATTCTGTAGCATCAGATTATTGAAATATTTAAATACACTGATAAAAATACTTTAAATTTATAAATATGCAAGAAAATATTACAAACCTAAAAAAAAACATGCAGTAAGTAGAATTTGAGAAATGATTGTAATATTCTCTTGCATATTTATATATTTATAGTATTTTTATCATTGTATTTAAATATTTCAATAATCTGATGCTATAGAATTTAAGATTTTAAAGATTTCGTGTTTTTCAATTGATTTTTCAGTAAACAGTAACTTTACATGGATTCCTAATAATTTTTGTTTGTTTTTCTTTTCATATTTCTGGGTATGTATAAAATTTGAAAAAGAAAAAGAAACGAAAATTATTGGGAATCCCTGTAAAGTTACTGTTTACTGAAAAATCAATTGAAAAACACAAAATCTTCAAACTCTTCAATTCTAAACCATCAGATTATTGAAATATTTAAGTACATTCATATAAATACTTTAAATTTATAAATATGCAAGAAAATATTACAAACCTAAAAAAAAACATGCAGTAAGTAGAATTTGAGAAATGATTGTAATATTCTCTTGCATATTTATATATTTATAGTATTTTTATCATTGTATTTAAATATTTCAATAATCTGATGCTATAGAATTGAAGATTTTAAAGATTTCGTGTTTTTCAATTGATTTTTCAGTAAACAGTAACTTTACATGGATTCCTAATAATTTTTGTTTGTTTTTTTTTTTATATTTGTGTGTATGTATAAAATTTGAAAAAGAAAAAAAACAAAAATTATTAGGAATCTTTGTTAAGTTACTGTTTACTGAAAAATCAATTGAAAAACACAAAATCTTTAAAATCTTCAATTCTATAGGATCAGATTATTGAAATATTTAAATACAATGATAAAAATACTTTAAGTTTATTATTATGCATGAAAATATTACAAACCTAAAAAAAACATGCAGTAAGTAGAATTTGAGAAATGTTTGTAATATTGTCTTGCATATTTATATATTTATAGTATTTCTATGAATGTATTTTAATATGTCAATAATCTGATGCTTTAGAATTGAAGATTTCAAAGATTTTGTGTTTTTGAATTGATTTTTCAGAAAACAGTAACTTCACAGGGATTCCCAATAATTATTGTTTGTTTTTTTCTTTTTCATATTTTTGGGCATGTATAAAATTTGAAGAAATTTCTGGTATGTACATTTCTAGAGTTATATTATTCATTCATTTTATTCAAAAATATTATTAATGAAGTCAAACTGTAAGTATCAACTATACTTACGATTTTTGAATGTATTACTAAATTTTCATTGCAAACGATGAGTCCAGGGGCATACACAGAAAAAATTGTTCGTGTAATTTTTTCAGACGCTCATGTGTTCCTTTCAAATATAAGTTAATGATGTATTCGAATTATTTAATCTTTTTTCAATTCATTTGATATTCTGAATTTTCGACCTGAATTTTATCGTACGTATTTCGAATTTTTCAATTGATTTTCTACGTATTTTTTTTCTCCATTTTCATTCATTCCGAACCCTACTCTCCGACACGTTGATTTTTTCGCGACACGTGCTTCAAACTTTTTGACAGCTGTCGACAGCGGAAAACACGAAAAAACTCACAGCGTTGCCAAATCTCTACGAACCGAATTTAGCGACCGGGACGATGCTCATAATACCTCAAGACTTCTTAAAAACGGCGTCAAAAAGCATCTCGTGGCAAGACACCATTTTTTGCAGTGTAGAGGATATGGAATGTTCAAAAACAGTGTCTATTTTTTCCATAGATGCGTCCATAACCTGTTGGCAAATTCAATAGACAGCATGGGAAACCTGCTCCCAAGACAGTCTTCAAAACCGTTCCCCGTTCCAGACAGAACCCTCGAAACTCGAGGTTCGCCCCAGAAAACCCAAAGAAACGTTCCCTGGTCGCGTTCAGGCGAAGACCCCAGAATTCCAGGAAAAGCCCCGATGGAAAATTGTTCCCTTTACAAGGGAAACATTCCCGGTTGACTGTTCTGGCGGTAGTTGCTGGGGGTTAAAAATCCGGATGAGCCGACAAAAGCGGCATTGATCCGGGAAAAGTGCTCTGCGGGTGTAATGAGATGGACGGAACGGGGAATCGGCGTAACAATGAAGCATCGAGGAAAAGATTGCGCGTATCGACCGCGAAGGACGAGCGCGCGATCCTAACCTCAACGTGTTTCGCGCGAGAGCCGGGTGTAATGGCCTTTGCGGTGTCGTCCTTGGCGCTCTCCTCTGCCGGGCAGGACGATGGTCAATGGCCTTGCGATCGCGCACTCGCGAATGTCGAGCGCGCCCTTCGCGAGCGAAATCACGGCGGCGAAGGGCGGTCAACACTACGCGACACACACCGGAGTTGACCCGAGTATCGCGACCGTACTTGTACTGACTCGCGCGTACGCGCCCTGTCAAGAGCCGGCAACAACTGTCGGCGCGAAAGATGAAAGTCGCGCTTTACGCTCTGTGCGCCAGCGGCTAACCCCCCCTGGAAATTCCGCGCACATGCGCTCCCTTCGTTTCTGCGCTCGCGAAAAATTAGGAAGCCCCTTGCCATCTTCGGCAAGGGGCTTCCAACCAAATCGAACCCAATCAAACCCAATCCAACCTAATCGAACTCGAGCCGAGCCAATCAACCAAATCCAATTTTTAATCCGAACCGATTTATCTAGTCCAGTCTAATATGAATCGATCCCTAACTCGTTTCCTTATCAGATCCAACCCGATCCGATTTAATCCAATCCAATTGAATCCCTAATCCAACCTTTGACTCAGGCCAATCCAATCCAACCCGATCCAACCCAATCAAACCCAATCACTCTCATATATTGGTATAATATTGGCGTACTGTTGGTATCATGTTTGCTTGATGTTAGTTTCATCTTGGCATGACATTGGCATTATATTAGCATGTTATTGGCATAATATAAATAATATTTGCATAATATGAGCATGATATCGGCATGACATTCGCATGTTTTTGGCATCATATTTGCATGATATTGATATTGTATGAGCATGACATCAGCATCATATTGGCATGACATTAGCATAATATAAGCATGAGATTGGCATGAGATAAGCGCAATATTGACACTGTGTAAGCATCAATATGCTGTCAATATTATGCTAATAACATGATAATGTCATGCAAATAAGATGTCAATATTTTGCCAATATCATACTCATGCCATGCCAATATGATGCTTATGTCATACCAAAATAATACCAACATCATCTAAATACTATGCCAATATAAAGTCAATGTCATGCCAATATAATGTGAACATTAAGCCGACATGATACCAACATTATGCCAATATCGTACCAATATAATAAAAGTGATTTGATTCGATTGGGCTAGATCGGGTTGGATCTGACAAGGAATTGGATTAGAATCATACTGGATCGGACTGAATAGATTGGTGCGGACTTTTGATAAGCGAATCGAATTGCCGGCTCGTGAAAATAAGCACCGAGGAACATTCGTAATGCGGGAGGAATCTTGAGACTCGGGAAACTTGAATAAGACGAAAGTTTGTTCATCGTGGAGTATATACCCAAAAATAATCGGAATTCTCTCATTGAAAGCATATTATAAACAAACGTTTTCTGAGGCAGTGGGCGTAAAGAGCTGGTTTTCCAATGGGCAGATTTAGTCATGATTACTCTGGTATTGAAAGACAGGCCAAAATTCCTTCTCTTGCCAAACGCCGCATTTATCTTGACTTATGCTTCATGTTTGAAATTATTGATGGCACTTCAGGAAGTTCGAGTTTAAGAAATTTGATTGGTCTCTATGTACCTGGGAGATCAGATAGCATCTGATTAATTATGAATGCATACACACTTCGACTTGCGTACGATACGATATTTACTCACGTTATAACACTGCAAACAATGGTGTCTTGCCACGAGACACTTTTTGACGCCGTTTTTGAGACGCTTGAAGATGTCTCTAAAACACATCTTGTCGACACATAAAAGTAAGACACTAAATCACTGAAGACATGGATTTCGCGTCTTCGTGTCTTCTACGGAGGCATGTCTTGTATATGTTTTTTTGCAGTGGATTCGAAATTAGAATCAAAATTATAAGAACCTATTAGATCGGATTTAAAACCTTCATGGCCTGTGAAATCTAGAATAGCACGAAATAATGCTCGTGAGTGGTTTTTCAACTATTTTAACCTACGCATTCGAAATCGAGATCGAAAGTACAACCAAATTGAACCTGAGAAAAACAAAGGCAAACTTTCATGACCCTCTGTTTTTAAATTGAATCAACACTTCGAAAAATTCGATTATTAAAAAGAATATATTGAATGATAATTTTCTTTTCCTCCAAGTCGAAAAAATTTATCACATTAGTTGCATATGCTAATTATCACTGAATTTAAGGAATATAAATTTTTATTGCTATTTTAAATAAATGCGTGAATATTATTGCATTGTACAATGTGCAAAAGTTTATTCATAAAGTTGAGTAAATTGATCCATAGGAGCCAAAAAAACGAAAGTTGAACTTCCAAAAAATTCTCTATATATTTCGGCCTAGTCCAGGCCCTCTTCCGTATCTTACAAACAAAAATTCAAATAGGAAATATAACATCAACAACATATTTAAACGGAGAAATGAAAAAATAAAAAATTATTCATTATCACTAAAGTCCTCAACTAAATAAAATACTCACAGTCAAAAAGTATGAAAAGAAACCTCGTCGCGTCCAAATTAAATAACATTTTATAAACCTTGTAAAACTTAAGTTGTGTAAGCAACTAGCGTAAAATCATATCTCGTGAAACAATACGACGTTGAATTAAATCAAAAACGACACTGAACGAATCCAAAAACAGTATTTTGAAATTAAAAACAACAACATCACTTATCTCAAATCGTATCTGAAAATCGATCATATAAAGCACTCAAATTCTTCGTATCATCCTGCTTATTCAAAGTGTTATCAGTACCCTTAATGTAAATCATTTCAGAAATACATCTTTTGAAGAAATAATTCTCTCTGTCCAGAATCTCCATTCCCTTCCAATCAAAATCATGACCAGTACCCACTCGATGATCAGTCAAAACAGAATGATACGAAGACATCAATTCAAACTTGTTTTTATGCTCGTTCAACCTCGTTTTCAACTTCCTCTTAGTTTGTCCCACATAACAAAAATTGCAATCACCACATCTCACCCTATAAACCACCCCTTTCTGATCAAAAAAATCCAACTTATCTTTACCCCTCTTTATAATATGTCTACTCAATTTATTATGAATTCTATTAACAACTCTTATATTATATCCCTTTAAAATCCTCCTTACATTAAAATTCATACCTTCAACATAAGGCAAACTAACTGATTCAACTTTTCCATCTTTATTATCAACCCCTTTATTATTACCATAATATAAGTATCTTAAACTTTTATTTATATGCTTATCAATAAAGTCATCTGTGTAATTATTCCTTCCTAGAATATCCCTTATAATATCAGAATTCTTTCTGTGGAAAACTTGATTAGCCAATCTCATATTTTTGTCAACTAAATTAGTGACAGTATTAATCTTATGTTGCAACGGGTGTTTCGAGAAAAAATTAACAAACCTTCCCGATGAAGTTGGTTTAACATGCCAATCAAATTTGATTTTCCCTTCAAATTGAATACTTCTTAACTCCAAAAAATTAATTACATCCCCCTCCTCTATTTCAAAAGTAAATTTAAGTTTCGGGTGATACGAATTGAAAATCATAAGGATCCGATCAACTTTATCCTTAGGTATCAAAGCCAAAATGTCGTCAACATATCTACCAAAGAACAAACAACAAAAGCCAATTGTCCCCAAGCAAGTCTCCTCCAAATCCTCCATGACCATATCAGCCAATATGGGAGAGATTGGAGAGCCCGTTGGGGTCCCAAACTTCTGTTCATATATTTGTCCATCGAAGGTAAAATATGTCATATCCATTAAGACCAAAACCATATTAATGAACTCAGCCTCAGAGATCTTCGTGAATTTACTCAAGTATTTCCCAAACCTCTTCTTCAAAGACAATTTCACCAACTCCTTAGGAATATTACTAAACAAACTAGAAACATCCAGAAAAACAAAAACATAGCCATTTGTATCTTTTAATTTCGAAAGTGATTCTCTTGAATGAATACTATCCTTAACAAAAGATTTTGGTTTCGGTAAATAATTACTCATAAAACCCTGTATAAACTGACAAATTTTGTATGGACTGGGCCGAAAAAAATAGAGAATTTTTTGGAAGTTCGACTTTCGTTTTTTTTGCTCCTATGGATCAATTTACTCAACTTTATGAATTCAAGAGGAGCAATTAACTTCAGAAAAAGTTTATTCAATCACGTTTGATTAGCGGATATTCTTAAGTATACAATATCGTCAATTTTCATCGATTATATTAGAGACAATGTGATCCCTCCATCTTAAGAGGGGGGGTTTAGCTGACTTGACAGCTTGTGACACAGAGATAGGGAAGGGAGGTATCAAAAAATCCTGGAAATCGGTTTATTTTATTGATGAACAGCCAATTCAGCACGTAATATTTCAGAAATATTTCTTTAACATTTGAAAATATTTCAGAAAAATTTCGGAATATTTAATGTCAACTGGGAGCTCCTTGAATGTAAAATGTACGCTTTGAAAAGAACACATCATTTATTTTTCTAACAATTTGAAAACAATAGAGATGTATAGATTTCTTGTTGAACGAACTTGCTTCTCTTAGAAATTTTCTATTCTGACGCTGTGACAAAAATTGTATGTTGACAAGAGAAGGAAATTCATTCTCATCAAATTAAATTTATTTCTTATATATTATAGAATAATAATTGAAAATCATTTATATTCAAAGTGAAGGTTAATTTACATTGATAATACAAGTTAATGCCTACCGCGATCTGCTGGACTTATATTTTCACGGCTTTTTGAATTCTGGCGCATTTTTGACGCAGATCGTCTTCTGTTTTTTGTTTTTCATTTCCATTTTATATGTCAAATGTCAATACGCGTTAAAAATTGTTTTCGAGTGTTGACAGTTTATCAAAAGTTAGAAAAATGGGCCGAAAAAAATTCTTTTATTTAGTAGATAATTAGGAAAACCAAGCATTTTTAGGCCAAATTCCTCACGATCGATGGTGAGTTAATTAAATAATTGTCCATTTTCAAGTATTCGTTAGAAATGTTCTTTATAGTACATTTTTGTAAATAATGTCCCTTTGAGGAAAACTGGAAAACGAATATTTTTGAGAATATTAATGGCATATTTTTATCATATTTTGCGTTACTACAGCTTGTATCATTTTGAGAATGTTGAAAATTGCCGTGCATTTCATACCTAAATCGCACATGCGCAATGTGGCAGATTTTTCGTTGCTGTTGGTTATAAATGGTTTAAACGAGGTTCAAAATAAAACCTACACTGTCAGAAATTTTCGTCTTAAATTTAATATAACGCGTATAACGCAAATTTCACATAACCTGTATTAATAATGCATTAAAAATATACAAAATATATATACACGCTTGCATTACTTTGATTTACAGGTGTCTTAAATTTTATACATAATGTGTGTTTAAATTTATACAAGACATTAATATATACTTTTATTATATTCCAGATGAATCTAAGTCAGATTCGTATTAATGCACTGATGTACTAAAATCATACAAAAATGTTTGGATTAAATTTAGTACAAGTAATGTGTAATTTGCCTTACATCCCAACAAACCATGTCGACGCCAAATTTTTTCTGTTCAAATTCTAATACAAAAAATTTTGGTTTTGAGCAAATATTTACAGAAAACATTCTCACATTAAATTTCCCTTTTATTTATTTCAGTTATTAGTATTTTTGAATTTCAGCCGAACAAAACACTTTCAAAGATGAATAATTTCTTCGCATTTTTTGCATGTAATATTCCATCCATCAGGTACTTCACCCACCTTCGCCTTAATATTTATATGGTTTCCACTTATATTTGAAGGACTTCCACAATAATTCGCATTTGAGAAAAAATTTGGTGTAGCCACCTAGCGAGCACAAGTGTATTAACCAACTTGTGTGAAAAATGTATTTCACTCAAACAAGTGTCTCGAATTCATACACATTTAAAGTATGTGTATCATACTTATGTTTCAAATATCAAGTTTATGAAATTTCAGGTACATTTTAATACAGAATCTATGGAAAGTGTATTAAACTCAAGTACCCTGGTGACGGGGCTCCGAGAGACTTCCGTGAGAGTTCCGAGCGATTTCCCTCGGAACTCTCTCGGAACTCTCTTGGAACTCTCTCGGAAGTCTCTCGGAACTCTCTCGGAAGTCTCTCGGAACTCTCTCGGAAGTCTCTCGGAAGTCTCTCGAACAATTGTCCGAGAGAGTTCCGAGAGACTTGCATATGCATTTAATACTTTTTTAAGTCGCTGATCATGAATCTGAGGTCAAATTTGGAGAATTATTTTGTTTAAACAATTTTTTTTAACAATTATAAAAAAATACTTACGAAGATGCATATGACTTTCATGGTTTTTCAGGTCGCTAATCATGAATCTGAGGTCGAAATTGCAAAATAATTTTGTTCAAACAATTTGTATTAACAAAATAATTTCGCAATTTCGACCTCAGATTCGTGATCAGCGACCTAAAAAACCATGAAAAGCATATACATCTTGGTGAAAATTTTTTTTTTTTATAATTTGTTAATGAAAATTGTTAAAACAAAATAACTTTTCGAATTTGACCTTACATTTATGATCAGCGACCTTAAAAACCATGAAAAGCATATGCATCATAGTGAATATTGTTTTTTTCATAATTTGTAAATACAAATTGTTTAAACAAAATAATTCACCAAATTTGACCTCAGATTCATGATCAGCGACCTAAAAAGAGAGAATTTCGAGAGTGGACTCTCGGACTCTCGTTTCATCTAATATACATTTCATACAGCTGGCTTACAAAATTTAAAGTACATTTTAATACATTTTGAATAAAAAGTGTATGAAACTTAAGAAAATTTTTAACAGCGTAATTTAGGCGTAAAATCCGTAAAATCGATAATAACTGCCATATTTACGATGTAAAGTTGGTTGAAAATGAGCTTATTTTGAGCCGATGAGAACCGAAATATCTTCGATTTATTTGGTTCAAAGTTTGATTCTAATTTCGACTCGGGTGATGAAAGGAAGAGAATGATCTCAGAAATGATTTTTTTTAAGGGCACAAAAGATACATTAAATAAACAGGAGGACACGGAATTTTTTAGCTCTGTTTATGATACTTATATCGATAAAGTAGTTTGATTCTTATCAGTTCGTTTTCTCAAAAAGGATTGCAATTGACAGATATCGATCATTACCAGAAGAAGTATTGTACTACAATGTTACTTTATTGTGAATAATGAAGATTTAAAATGTACCATCGGATCTTTACTGTATTTGATAATTTAACGGCGTTATAATAATGAAAGTAGAAGATTTAATGTATAATGTAATGTGATGATTTACAATTAGAATGAAAGAAAAAAAATTATATTGTAGTTCCTGAAGAGAGCATAATACTTGCTGAAAGCTTGAATTGGTATCATTGTTATTATTTCTAGCCCGCTCATTGAAAAATTGGCTCCAAAAATGACCGCATGGAATTTTTTTAACTTTCATGACTTAATGTTCTTAAACATTCGACCATTGAAAATACTACATTGAATGATAATTTTCATTTCCTCCAAGTCGAAAAAAATTATCACATTACTTGCGTTAGCTGATTATCACTGAATTTCAGCAATATAAACTTTTATTGCTATTTTAAATAAAATACGCCAATATTATTAAATTGTATAGTGTAAAAAGTTTAATCACGGTTAATTAGTGATAAGCTCCTTGAATGTAAAATTTACGTTTTGAAAAAAACGCAACATATATTTGTCTGAAAATTTGAAAACAATAAAGGTATATAATTAGATAGATTTCTTGTTGAACAAACTTACGCTGTGACGAAAATTGTATGTTGACAAGAGAAGGAAGTTCATTCTGATCAAAAAAATTTATTCCTGTACATATATATATATAATTAAAAATCATGTACATTCAAAATGAAAGTAAATTTATATTTGTAATACTATTTGATGCCTACCACAATCTGCTGTACTTGCAGTTTTTTGAATTCTGGCACATTTCTGACCCAGATCGTCTTATGTTTTTGCATCTTGATTTGCATCTTACATGTTATTGCAACACTCTTTAAGTAATGTAATATCATGAATCCATCATCGATTTCGACTTTGTAAACGACAAATCCGTGAAGAACATCATACACCAAATCTGGCGTATGTTTGAAAGCCAGGAACAAAACATTTCTAGTATCATTTCCTTTAATCAAGCAAAATTTTGTGACATTCAAGCATGCTTTTGTTTACCTCCCAGCAGTATACGATTTGAGTTATCCGGTACACTTGAAACTCCTCCGGGAAATCAGCTATGTTACACGTCAACTGTTTATAAATGTGGGTAAAGCCACATTTGTAAGCATCACACTTCTCATATACAAACAGTATTTCGAAATGACGAGATAAGTTTTGTCGCTCGCTAATCTTGTTTTTTTGGAAAAACAAAAACGATACTTTTTAGTTTTACGGAACATAAAAATTCTAAAATGAATCGATCTGTCTTAACATAATAGTGCAAAATAAATTAATGAACATTTCTGTATTTAAAATTTGAATTTAATTTAATCTGGAATCTCAACCACCAACTTTATAGATACTTTAGTCTCCTGAAAATTGTAGTATTTACAGAAAATAAATAATCATTGCGCTACCGTAAAATATGTCGATAATTTTCTGTATAAGTTTCTGTGCATTATACATACTTGGGCTACGGAGGTCAGTAATTGCACTGGCTTCAATCACGTTAAGTGGAAATCCGTTTTGGCAAATTCGTCGATGGCTGAATTCATTCAATTATGAACCCACTAATAAGAGAAGCGCTTCAGTAACACTATAAAGTACGATTATCCAGGTACAATTAAACTTCAGTTTTCGAAATGCCTTGAATATTGTATTCAAACTCTAGAAATTTATGAAAACAATAAAAAAAACTTCAAAAACTATGCAATACTCAAATAATTATGAATTTTTTGATATCTAAAGGTATTTCTATAAGTTTTAATGGGGTAAAATAAATATTCAGAATCATGAAAATTAGTTCGTGACGAATCATCGAGACAAGAACAAAAAAATATTCAGAAAAATATATACGTGAAAAATCAATCAAAAATTGTATGCATATTTCAAAAAAAAAAAAAAAAAATAGGAAAATTTGATTCTGATAATATGTGCTGTTTTGGATATTAAATGTTAACCAATATTTTTTATTTCAATTGCCATTTCCTCGATTTTACAGGAAATGTTCGATTTATTATCATGCTATTGTTCAAACTGAAAAACCTGAGAATTGTGGGACAAAAAACAATGAAGAGAAAAACATCCATTTTTAGTTTTTCATGCATTCAAAAGTGTACTGCATTCTTAATATACAAATTACATAAAAAGTAACAAAATAAGAAAAACCATCAAAAATAGGTTCACTGAAATATACAAGACATAACAAATAGTTTTTAAAGTTCAACAGTATTGATAACTCTCGACTTAACTATTTCAAGAATAACAATAATCTTGAGTTAAGAAAAATTGTTTCTTTAACAAAATTCAAATCGTAATTTTTAGCTAGGAAAACGAAGAAAATAAATATTTGGAAAATCGTTCTTACGTAGTAAATCATAAAGAAAAATTCGAGCCTCAAAAAAAGGTTTATATTTAAAAAAAATTCTAACAATGAAACATAGAATTCTAGGTATTTAGAAAGAAATCCACAAGATTACCAGAAAATCTTTCGAATCGTACAAACTTTGAAGAAATACTCAAGGTAATATAGAATTCTATGATAAGGGCTGTATTCTGAAATATCTGAAGGAATACCTACAGTCTATGAAAATTTTAAGTTCCAGAATACCAAATTCTAAAAAGCGTAGGTCTATAGCAGTATATAGAAATACTAAAATCTTAATAATACTATAAATCACGACAAAATCTTGGAAATAATTTAAAAAAACCAAAAAACGATAAATTTACAATAAAAATCTATTGGACATAATTTTCCCAAAAATCTATAAAATTACTAAAAATTCATCGAAACTTCAATTCTAGAGCATCGAATTCTAATAAAACTCTATGTAACAATCTACGAAAATACTACCCTAGTGATTTTGAAGCTTATAAAAACCTTCTAAGAAAAAGTAATTTTTTATAAGAATTCAATTTCTGATAGGGTACACCTTTTAAAAACCTTACAAGAATTCAATTCCTTATAAAGTGACCTTATAAAAACCTTATAAGAAACTTAAATTTCTTATAAAGAATGGGCCGAAAACATTTTATAAGGTTTTTTTTTTATAAAATTTTATCACATACATTCTTATAAGAAATTTCAGTTTCTTATAAGGTTTTTACAAGGTCGCCTAATAAGAATTCGAATTCTTATAAGATTTTTATAAGGTGCACCTTATAAGAAATTGAATTCTTATTTAAAAAAATTTTTTCTTATAAGTTTTGTATAAGGTTTAAAATCACTGAGGTAGACAAAAGAAAATACTCAAGAATCCTTCAAAGTTTCGTAAATACTAAAAAACGAAATAACAAGAACTCAATAAAACACATAAAATTTTGTATAGGTTTCATTTTTCCAGAAATTTTTTAAACTACTGAAAATCGATCAAAATTGGAATTTTAGAACATCGAATTCTAGATATCTGTATAAAACCCACGAAAATAAAAATCTATAAACATACCAACATTTTTTTTGAAATTTTTAAAAGTGTTTAAAAAAAGAGAGAAATATTAGAAATCTTTCATCACTAAAAAACTAATGGAGATATCGAAAATTCATAAAAGTACTTCGAATGCTGGAGCATAAAACTCCAAAAATCTATATGTATATAGAACTTGATTAATTCTTCTTTAAAATTCTTGAAAGTGCATAAATAATAAAAAATTCAAAAAATAAAAAAATTGTTGACGTATGTGAAAAATATCTTTTTCTACAAAACCATATAAAAGGCTAAAAATTATTGAAACTTTCAAATTGTAAAAATTTGTAGAGCTATCCATAATAACATTGGAAATCTATAAAAAATATTACAAAATTGTATGTCTAACATACAATACTATAATTCTAGAAATCCATGCAATGCCTCAAGTCAAATCTTTTGGATTCCTAAAAAATCTACAAAAATATTAAAAACATTTTGGAATATTGACTCCTGTAGCATCGAAATCTAGAAAGCTATATTTAAATTTAAAAAACTAAAAAATATGCGTCTCATTCAAAACTTCTTCATTGTTTTCACAATGATTGAATCATGAATGACGAGCCTATAGAAGAGTACAAAATCGTGTCGACATATACGTACGGAAAAATGAAAACAAATTGGATTATTCCAAATGATGATCAATCGCGATTATCAATGATTGATTAAAATCAGTAGCTATGAAAGTGGTTTGATTGAAATTAATTCAATGAGCATGTCGAGCGTTCGTTCGCGCGAATGATACGGATTCGGCACATTAGCTCCTATAATTGATGAACCTGGTGACGTTAAACCAAGCAAGAGCAAATTAATAATCGATGCTGGTGTCGACATGACACATCGCGCCAAGATCCAGCGAATTTATAACGCGCAGCGGATTATTTGCCGCGTGTTAACTGCAATCGGGGTTCCCAGCGCGAGCAAAGAGACGTGAATTACGCTTCAATTTAAGGTTTTCATCCGGAGCACAAACTCATCATGTCTGTCAGAACGTCGGAAATATTGTAATGTGTTAGACTTTCAAAACTTGACAAAAGTCAAAGAAATTTTCGAAGTTGCACTGTCAAAAAATAAACTCAAATAAACTTTATCTTGAAATCATGTTTGAAACACGAATCAAAAATTCTTCAAAGTTTCATAAATACTCTAAATTGAAATAACGAGAAATCAATGTAACACAAAAAATTTGTATAGGTGTCATTTTCCAGAAATTCATTAAACTACAGAAAATCGATCGAATTCCAGAATTCTGTATAAAACCCACGAAAATAAATACCATGGACACATATATGTATGGAAAGAAGTTGAAAGAAATTCGAAGTTAATTTTTTGTTTGTGAGATTGTCGTGCCTTCGCACGAAATGGAATAAAACATTACCAGTTTTCTTGAAATATATTTATTTTACGAGTGATACTGGCGATCTTGTTCTGATGTGAACAATTACAAAATAAAACCCAATAAACAAGATTGCGAGTCTGTATTTATACAAAATCGCGAGAAAAAAATAATAGATAAACAATCTTGGATATAGGTATATTTGTCAAAAGCCTCGAAGAAAAGATTATCAGGCTTTGGAAGCGACGCGTTACTCTAAAACGTTACATTTTTCACTGTAACGATAACGTAACGCGTTACATTAATTAACGAGTAACGATACTGGGAACGAGTCACTTTTTTCCGGTAACGAGTAACGAAAATCTCGTAATTTTACGTTACTTTTATCTGTCACATTAAGTTTTTAGCACAATTTAGAGCTTGTTAAAAAATGTTCTGAAACTGAGATCTTGGTAATTTTCAACTCCCTCATTTTGAGACATACAATTCTTTATTAATAATTTTTAACGAAAATATGTAGGATAATCGTAATTTGTGTGAAAATCTTGACGTATAAAAGGCTTTTTTATTTTTGAATAAAAACTTTCACGACTTAAAGTTTCGAATTCTAGAAATTCGCATGACAAGATATAAAAATACTTAAAATCTATAGCAGGATTTGTATAATTTAGAGATCCTGCTAGAAACTTTTGTGGAATTATAATGAATACACAAAAAAAATAAATAAATAAAATAAAATAAAATACGAAAAAAACTAGATTTTATTAAGTTTTAAGTTACGTGATTTTTTAAATATTTATGCAATTCAAGGAATCAGAAAATTTCAATTTCTCGAGCTTCAAATTCTAAAAAATTCATGTTAATAGAAGTCTATAAGAAGATAAGAAAATGTTCATGTTGTAATAACTCTGTGAAAAATACAAAAAATATTGAGGGCCCTTTGAATATATAAAGAAACTGTTTTCTGCAAAATCGATCGAAATATACTCCAGAAATTTCGAAACTTTAATTTTATTTCATTCTAGAAATTTGAGTACATATCTTTGAAAAATCAAAAAAATTTCACAACATTCTTAAAATATTTAAAAATGCAGAAAGAAAATACGTTCGGAAAAATGCGTGCATATATAATATAAAACATTGAAAATCTTTCGAATTCCAGAAATTCATACAGCAATATATAAAAAAAATGAACGATCCTTGAAATCATAGAAAAACTTGACAAACACAAAAAGTACTTGAATTAGTAAAAATCTATCGAGACACTGTTTCGTTGAAAATTCTGTAAAACACGTAATGTTTCATTATATTAAAATTCTAGAGTTCGAAATTCTTGAAATGTATAGAACAATTATTATTATAAAAATACTAAAATTATGTTAAAATACTAAGAAAGTCTGCAATATTCTATCATACTGAAAAATACGAATGGTTTCAAAAATACTGAACAATTCTTCATATCGTAAAAAAATTAAAAAAAGTGAAACAAAATCAAATGAAATGAAAATCTTAGAAATTTTTTGTTGAAAAATCTTCTCAAATACCAATGATTCAATAAACTTTTAATTCTAGGGCATGAAATTCTTGAAATCTATGTATCAATGTACAGAAGAATAGAAATTTATAAAAATTCTAGAAAATCTTGCAACATTTTATACATACTAAATAGTAGAAAGAGATTTAAAAATTCTGAAAATCTGGATAGGAATTCAGTTTCTTTCAAAAATCTATTAAATTTGCAAATATTTTCTTGTGGATAACATTGAATCAAACGTCATATTCAGAAATTTCGAAAACTTGAAAAAAATATAAAAATTTGAACAAGCTGTTTGATTTTTTTCTCAGGGTGAAATACTTCAGATCAACATTTTTTATTATATCTGAAATAAACAATTCCTATAGAACAAAATCACAAGTACGTTGAAATCGTATTTTTTAGCCTTAGTTTTTCGATTTTGTTATTTACATTCGATTTCTTCCAAAAAGTAACGTGAAAATAACGGAACGTTACTTTTTTTAAATGGCAACGGTAACGAGTTACTATTTCTTTTTAAGTAACGATAACGTAACGGATCACGTTTTTCACCTGTGTAACGGTAACGTAACGCGTTACATTTTTTTAGGTAACTTTCCAAACCCTGAAGATAATACTTAGAAAAATAATCGTAGATATGCATATGGATTTATAGGTCACATATTCAACGTGTGAAGCCGTGCATGAATCTACGACAAGATAGATGTATTAATTTCATTATTTTTTTTTTAATTGATTTAGCCGTGATTTTTGAAAACATGTAAATTAAATTTAATTTACATGGTAGCTGTAAATCACCTGTATTGGCATCAAAAGTACCAATCGTTCTGTCAAATTTCAACAATAATACATATTTTCAATAACTGCTTTCAAATACTCTGTCAAAACTGTAAAAACAATCAAAACCGTCGTAATGTATACAAATCTTGCATGCTACAAAAATTTGTCAAAACTGTTGAAAAACTTTTTCAATATCCGAAAATCTCGTTCACCTGTTCCGTATCGAAATTCAGTAGAAGAACTCAACGTTTCGTCAGGCGTTCGTTATTTCACGAGATGTGAATTTCGGAAAAATTGAACGAGTTTTTCGTTGATGATTTCATTGAGCCAAGCGGATTCGTTGAGCCTTTTTGAGGAGGCAGTGATGAATGGTTTGATGCGAACAATGCAGAGTGATAAATTTCAACGGTATTGTTTGCAATATGAATGAGAATGTTGCGTGTAATACAATGACGCGGAGTACTCTCGCGGAGATTAGGGAATATTGATGCGTATTTCGGGACGATTGTTCGTTTGGCAGAACTAGTTTCGAATTTGTTGATATTGCAAATTTATTCAGAGTATTGTTTTAGTTCAATAATGAACATTTGTCAAAGTTACTTTTGTATGAAGCGTTAGAAAGATGTATTTTTCATCATGTTGTCGTAATGATCGGGATAAAAAGTTCTGATTTCTAATTCATGTTAAAAAGTTTCGTACAATTTCATGATTGAATATTGAGATAATTTTCAAAATTACTCATTTTTCGAGTTGGAACACTTTCTCTACACTATGTCATGTTTTCATCGACATTCAATGGATAAAAGAAAAAATTGGAACTCGTATTATGCAATGTAAAATTCATTGATATAAATTTGTTTCTGAAATAAAAGTTTCAGTTTTAATACAGAACAAAGTTCAAATTACAGCTACCGTAAACTAATTTTAAATATATTTCCGAGCTTGACCAAATGAGATTTTTAATTATAAGGGTTCTATCTTCGTTCGGGGACAAGAGAGATATTGATAATATCTTAGTATATACTGTTCTATCAAACAGCATTGTCTTGTCCACGCTGCTCTATCGTTTTTGATTTAGCAAGGATTAGTTTAAGCTTCATGAATCTCCTTTGATTTAGGACATAAGCATCGTAACTTTCAATTAGACTGGACAATGACTGAATATTGTAATGAATTTCTGGTATGAATTTTTTTCTCTGCAGTACCAAAGAGATTCATAACGACCTGCCACAAAAATATAATGAAGTTTCGAATGTAGAAACGAAAAAAATATATTAAAACTACTACACGAAACCATTCGTTGTTTTCTTCAATAAACTAAATATATGTAGCCTACTCCCCGACCTCCACCTTCGCTGCACTATTAAAATACCACACACATAGAAATTACAAAATATCACAAATCACAGAATATTACAAATGAAAATGAATTGTAACCTGACAAAAGGTCACAAAATAGCAAACATTCACAAAGTCGAAAATTTCATGAATCATAAAACATAACAAAATCACAAGAATGTCACATAATCACGAATATCACAAATCACAAAGTGTCACATGAATCACAAGTGACAAAATCACAAAGTTGATATGAATTAAAAATAACACAAAGCAAAAAAGTCACAATATGTAACATATCACAAAAAATCACATCTTTGTCGCTTGTCGAAGCAGTTTCCAGAATTTAACCTTGTTGTTTTTCGAAGCGGTTTCTAGCATTTAATTTTATCGCTTTTCGAAGCGGTTTCCAGAATTTATCTTTTTGGAGCGGTTTTCAGAATTTAACCTTGTCGCTTTTCGAAGTTGTTTCTAAAATTTATCTTTGTCGCTTTTCGAAGCGGTTTCCAGAATTTAACCTTGTCGCTTTTCGAAAAGGTTTCCATAATTTAACTTTGTCACGTTTCGAAGTAGTTTCTAGAATTTAATTTTCTCGCTTTTCAAAGCGGTTTCCAGGATTTATCCTTCTCGCTTTTCGAAGCGGTTTCCAGAATTTAACCTTGTCGTTTTTCAAAGTGGTTCCTAAAATTTAACTTTGTCGCTTTTCAAAGCGGTTTCCAGAATTTAACCTTGTCGCTTTTCGAAGTAGTTTCTAAAATTTAACTTTGTCGCTTTTAAAAGCGGTTTTCAGAATTCAACCTTGTCGCTTTTCGAAGCGGTTTCCAGAATTTATCTTTGTTGCTTTTCGAAGCGGTTTCCAGAATTTAACCTTGTCGCTTTTCGAAAAGGTTTCCATAATTTGACTTTGTCGCTTTTCGAAGTGGTTTCTAGAATTTAATTTTATTGATTTTCGAAGCGGTTTCCAGAATTTAAGCTTGTCGTTTTTCAAAGTAGTTCCTAAAATTTAACTTTGTCGCCTTTCAAAGCGGTTTCCAGAATTTAACCTTGTCGCTTTTCGAAGTAGTTTCTAAAATTTAACTTTGTCGCTTTTAAAAGCGGTTTTCAGAATTCAACCTTGTCGCTTTTCGAAGCGGTTTCCAGAATTTATCTTTGTCGCTTTTCGAAGCGGTTTCCAGAATTTAACCTTGTCGCTTTTCGAAAAGGTTTCCATAATTTGACTTTGTCGCTTTTCGAAGTGGTTTCTAGAATTTAATTTTATTGATTTTCGAAGCGGTTTCCAGAATTTATCTTTGTCGCTCGTCGATGCGGTTCCCAGAATTTAACCTTGTCGCTTTTCGAAAAAGTTTCCATAATTTGACTTTGTCGCTTTTCGAAGTAGTTTCTAGAATTTAATTTTTTCGCTTTTCAAAGCGGTTTCTAGGATCTATCCTTCTCGCTTTTCGAAACGGTTTCCAGAATTTAACCTTGTCGTTTTTCGAAGTGGTTCCTAAAATTTAACTTTGTCGCTTTTCAAAGCGATTTCCAGAATTTAACCTTGTCGCTTTTCGAAGTAGTTTCTAAAATTTAACTTTGTCGCTTTTAAAAGCGGTTTCCAGAATTTAACCTTGTCGCTTTTCGAAGTAGTTTCTAAAATTTAACTTTGTCGCTTTTCGAAGCGGTTTCCAGAATTTAACCTTGTAGTTTTTCAAAGTGGTTTCTAGCTTTTAATTTTATCGCTTTTCGAAGCGGTTTCCAGAATTTAACCTTGTTGTTTTTCAAAGCGGTCTCTAGCATTTCATTTTATCGCTTTTCATAGCGATTTGCAGAATTTCACCTTGTCGCTTTTTGAAGAGGTTTCCATAATTTAACCTTGTCGCTTGTCGAAGCGGTTTCCAGAATTTAACCTTGTCGCTTTTCAAGGCGGTTTCCAAAATTTATCTTTGTCGCTTTTTGAAGCTGTTTCCAGAATTTAACTTTGTCGCTCTTCAAAGCGGTTTTTACAATTTTAACCGTCGTTTTTCAAAGCGATTTTCACAATATTAACTTTTCCCTTTTCGAAGCGATTTTTACAATTTAATAAAGTTGATATAATCTTTAATAATAATATTTATAAAAATTTTTTTTCTAAATTTGCCAGCTACTGGTGCAACGTTTGATAATCTACAATCGTCATTTTTTATTTTTGGAAATTTAGAAAATATTTTTCAATCGAAATCATATTTTTGATCGATTGATTCGAAAAGTCATTCTACAATCAATATATTACACTGTTGAAAATTCATCGGAAAAAGCTATTATTTTCCCCCCTTCCATATTACCTCATTCCATAGATAAATACATAATTTGTATTATGATAGAACTTTTTGTGATTAATCATGATTTAAGTCGTAAGTAATAGTTATTCGTCCCTAATTTAAAAGTTTGAAAAACTTTCGTTTCTATTAATTGCAACATCATGGTTTTATTCTGTATGGAGTTCAAACTAAAAGTTTCAATCGTTTCAAAAATTTTCACCTTTTTTTCAATATTGATAATTGAATCTTTTTTTTTCACGATCCGAAAAACAATATATGTATAATAACAATTTTCCTATAAAATAGATCTAATCACCTTACTTTATCTTCTGTCTCATAAATTTTGCTTCGTCACTTTCAAAAAATTTATCTAACAAATTCAAAAAACTCGTGACAATTGTCAGGCACTTACAAACTTACCCGTAAAAGTGTAATACAAAGAAGTTTAAAAAAATGTTGAATGCTGAAATTATTCGTTCTACAACGTACAGAGAAAAAGGTACAAGAAATTTACTCTACTACATACAAATGACTTAATTTTAATCACTATTTTATTACATTGATTGCTATTATTACTATAATAACTTTGTGTCGTAGTTGACATATCAATATCGCCTTTCAGTTCATAATACCACTTCAAATGAGTAAATCAGCTTCAAAATTAAGTAGTTCAACTCAACATTTTGTCAGGCATTTTCTATTCCAAATTTGAAAATTTCAGAAAAATTGATTGAATCAGGCAAGTGATAGATTAAAAATATCACTTTCTACTCACTGTACAAAAATATTTTTACTACCAATATACTCAAAATCTTAATGAAAACTAACGTGAGAAACGGGTCGAGAAAAAATTTCAGATCCTCGGATAATGATTTTCACACTTCAAAAAGGAATACTTTCTAGAGTTCAGATTTTTCAATCTGTGGAGCAAGTTATCTTTAAAATTATAAATCAAGAAACACAAATTTCAAAGTAAAAAAAAAAAACAAATACGGAGAACCACGAGGTTTTGGATTAATAAAAAAAGTGATCCATGTTTTGTAACAATGTAATAATGCTGATTAGAAGTTTTAAGATTTGAGAATTCGAAAATTATGAAATAAGATGAAATAAATGCCTATCATAAAATTTTTCATTTGTTTAAAGTATCAATGACTATCCTCTTCAGAATTCAGTGGATGAACTCAACGTTTGGTCAGGCATTTCTCGTTTCAAAGGGTAGATTTTAGATAACGTTTATTTTATTAGGTGACGAGTTTTTCCCATGAAAAATATCACTCTCTCCTAACTATACGAAAAAAATTTTACACCAGAAGTAGGGTTCCCATGTCCTCTTTTTTCTTCTTCTTCTTACTTGAAGAAAGGCATAAGTTTGTCTTTTTTTGTCCTCTTAAATACGTCACGATCTGGTAACCCAAACCAAAAGTGTTCGAAATCTCGATGAAACCTGTCAAATTCCTTTAAAATCAGTTCCAAAATTTAGAAGACCATCAAACTAATTGCTTCATAGTGAGTTCTCTATTTCCTTCCTGAAAGTGAGCTCACCGCTATAAAACCACAAAATGGCAAGACCTGCCCAAGAGCCTCGAGAGCTCTTGCTTAATTTGACATTGGAATCTTGAGACTCTCTAATATTTGAGCAAACCTCCCATGGAAAAACGCGTTTGCATAAAATATATATGACCGGACGCATTCATGATCAAAGTTCATGCAAACTTTAGGCAAACGTTAGCATGAAGTTTGTACGAATTTACTTAACAGTGTTCCATCAGTGGATTACCCGAAAATTGTAAGTTCATTTGGATATTTTTTTGACTGAGGATTTTCAAGTTACACACAACTAATAATGACAAAATCATTATTGCTACAAATTCATTATTGTTTTATAGTAAAAAATCAAACAATAATAATATACATATTTAGAAATTTTTTAAACATCAAGTTTTTCACAATGTTCTTTACATGAACTATTTCTTCAACTGTGTACATATAATATAAGATTTAGTAGAATTCAACTTTTTTTTGTGAACTTGTAGAATTCTACTAATTTATTAGTAGATCTCTGACTATCTCTGACCTACCAGGGATTGAAAAGTTACCTAAAAAATTGTAACGCGTTACGTTACCGTTACACAGGTGAAAAACGTAATCCGTTACGTTATCGTTACTTGAAAAAAAAAGTAACTCGTTACCGTTGCCATTTACGAAAAGGAACGTTCCGTTATTTTCACGTTACTTTTTGGAAGAAATCGAATGTAAATAACAAAATCAAAAAACTAAAGCTGAAAAATACGATTTCAACGTACTTGTGATTTTGTTCTATGGAAATTGTTTATTTCAGATAAAACAAAAAACGGTAATCTGAAATATTTTGCGCTGAAAAAACAATCGATCAGCTTGTTCAAATTTTTATATTTTTTTCAAGTTTTCGAATTTTCTGAATATGACGTTTGATTCAATGTTATCCACCAGAAAATATCTGCAAATTTAATAGATTTTTGAAAGAAACTGAATTTCTATCCAGATTTTCAAAATTTTTAAATCTTTTTGTACTTTTCAGTATGTATAAAATGTTGCAAGATTTTCTAGAATTTTTATAAATTTCTATTTTTCGGTACATTGATATATAGATTTCAAGAATTTCATGCTCTAGAATTAAAAGTTTATTGAATCATTGGTATTTAAGTAGATTTTTCAACAAAAAATTTCTGAGATTTTCATTTCATTTGATTTTTTTTTACCTTTTTTAATTTTTCTACGATATAAAGAATTGTTCGGTATTTTTGAAACCATTCGTATTTTTCAGTATGATAAAATATTGCAGAATTTCCCAGTATTTCAACATAATTTTAGTATTTTTATAATAATAATTGTTCTATACATTTCAAGAATTTCGAACTCTAGAATTTGAATGTAATGAAACATTACGTGTTTTACAGAATTTTCAACGAAACAGTGTCTCGATAGATTTTTACTAATTCAAGTACTTTTTTTATTTCTCAAGTTTTTCTATGATTTCAAGGATCGTTCATTTTTTTTTATATATTGCTGTATGAATTTCTGGAATTCTAAAGATTTTTAATGTTTTATATTATATATGCACGTATTTTTCCGAACGTATTTTCTTTCTGCAGTTTTGAATATATGAAGAATGTTGTGAAATTTTTAGTGTTTTTAAAGATATCTATTTTAATTTCTAGATAGAAATAAAATCGGAGGTTCGAAATTTCTGGAGTATATTTCGATCGATTATGCAGAAAACAGTTTCTTTATATATTTAAAGGGCCCTCAGTATTTTTTGTATTTTTTATTCATTATTATTTTCCATAAAATTTTCTAGCAGGATCTCTTAATCATAAAAATCCTGCTATAGATTTTGCGATCTGTAGATTTTAAGTATTTTTATATCCTGTTATGCGAATTTCTAGAATTCGAAACTTTAAGTCGTGAAAGTTTTTATTCAAAAATAAGAAAGCCTATTATAGGTCAAGATTTTTACACAAATTCCGATTATCACACATAGTTTCATTAAAAATTATTAATAAAGAATTGTATGTCTCAAAATGAGGAAGTTGAATATTACCAAAACCTCAGTTTCAGAACATTTTCTAAAAAGTTCTAAATTGTGCTTAAAACCTAATGGGACAGATGAAGGTAACGTAAAATAACGAGATTTTTGTTACTCGTTACCGAAAAAAAGTAACTCGTTCCCGTTATCGTTACTTGTTAATTAATGTAACGCGTTACGTTATCGTTAAAGTGAAAAATGTAACGTTTTAGAGTAACGCGTTACTTCCAAACCCTGTGACCTAGTCATTCGAATTGAAAGAGCACTTAAAATTTTGTGATTTAAAAAAAATTGAGCGAGTTATGTTTGAGTTTCGATTTACTCCAGTTATCAAAGGGTTTTTTCTGCCTCGAAGTCTGGGCGATAACCATTAATAAACCGAATAATAACTCCGCCAAGGCCACGAATCGATGAAACGTCCTCGCAATCAGTTCAGTAGGTCAAACCCATCGAAGGAACCAGACACCACGACGCCGTGTTAACAGGCGAATCCTTACACGCATGCGTTCCCAATTTAGACTCCTGACAACAAGCTCTACTCCTTATTTCCAACCATGCAACTCCACTTAGTCTAGAAAAACCCTCCTAGTGCTTCGTAGTTTTTCCATCGCCCCAACAAACACGTATTCTCTCAACAGAACGTACAACAAAATCAACAAAACCCTCACACCGAGAGACAACATTACTCTCAGTCACAAATTTTTCTATAATAATATTTTCTGACACTTGTTCCTATTGTATGAACAACACAAATTTTTACCTAATTTTGCAAGAAGTATCGACAGTTATTTGTATTTTTCTCAGAGCACCAATTTTCTACTTTTCGGGCTTTCCCACCCAAAATTGGAAAACTACTCGGGGGATTTTGAGTTTTCCAAAAATTGACGATCCAGTCGAAAATGGATAAGGAGGGCGCGGAGCGAAAGTCTGCCTCCGAACTTCGCGAAAGGTAAAATAATCTTGCTTCGACGCAATTGTGTCGAAAGTTTCTCCGGTCGCGATTCGCCTACTTACTCTGATTGAAATGAAAAAATGTCGGCGACTTTTGTGATTTGGGGGACGTTGCGAAACGCAGTATTGGATTGAGGGACCTGAGTTTGAGCCTCGACAACAGGGACAAAACTTATCTGGCCGGGAAAAACGTGACGGGGGAGGTTTTCCTCGAGTTGGCGGAGCCCATCGAGGTTTTAGGTATGATCCAGAGTAACGCATGTGCAATAGCGGGTTCCTTTTTCCGCGGTTTCGAAGAATTTCGGAGGCATTTCAAATGCGAAAAGTTTCGGGAACGCGAAAAAGAACAATGCGAAATTTGTAACGATGGTTTTCTTCAATAGGGATGTCTTTTTGGTTTTCCTGCACACTTTTTTGAAAAATGATTTTTATTCTTTGATATTGGTGCATTAAACAGATGAATTACTAGCCAAAGCACAGTCGTCCCAATCCTGAAAAAGATGGTCTAAAGTCGGATAAAGTTCGGATTCGATTGAAACTCAGTATGCTTGGATTTTTGAAGTCGCCGATAACGATTTTGAAGGCTGATTTCAAAAATTCGTCTCCTATCATGTAAAATAAGCGACTTTTTCGAAAAAAAACTGAAATCGTTCAACTTTTTTTCATCAACAGTTTTTATGGTGTTTTTATCAAAAAACAAATGTATAAATCGATGACCGAGTTTTCAGCCGAGTTGAGATTATCTACTATGGAAAAACTGTTGCTCATAGCGTTCAAATGCCAGAGATTTTTATAAATTGAAAAAAACTGTCAAAATATGCGTTAATGTATCATCTCTCAATTCTCGCACTGAACTTATGATTTTGATTATAAGTATTTCAAAATTACTAGTCACAAAAGTAAACGAAAGAAGTGATGATATGTAAGAGCTATTAATAATTAAAAAAATTATTACAAGTATGTATATGATCGTATCTTTAGATGATTTTAAAGGTGTGGGTAAAAGAATTTTAAATTTGTGGTTTCTTACTAGTGTACTTGAAAAATATCAGATTCTATGAAAAATTTGTATCTGAATTTTTTTACATCATAGTTCATTACAGTTATGAAAAATGTGTCAATCACAAGCTATATACAGCTATACAGGGTGTATCAAAAACCGCGGACCAAAGTTTTCCTGATTTTTTTTCGGATTTTTCTAAGCCAAAAATTCCTCTACAACTTTTCGCGAAACTCAAAATTTCCGGAGAAAAACGCGTATCAAGTTGACCAATCAGCGCGCAGCTTTGACTAGAGGGGAAGTGTGCTCAACCTCAAGCATAGCGAACGGAGCGCCGTTGTTGCTTTTTTCCATCATCTGTCATTCAATTCGCCTTTTCAAATAATAATGAAAAAAAAAACAGCTGTTTATGAAAATTTGAGCACTTTTGATTCTAATTTCGAAATTGTCAAGTCATGTCGGAAACATTTACATTATGAGATAACTGTAAAATCTACTTACGATGTAATCGTTTTATCCATGTTTAGGGCGATTTCGGAGACCGTCCTTTTTGTTAAAAGTAAGAACGTGCGTTTTTGGTTGGAAGTTTGGGGATAATAAATAAACTTCCATCACACGCACTCGCACAATTCTCTTTGAAAAATTAGAAAAAATCACTGGCACTCGCGGGCACTTATTATCGCGGTCGACGAGTCCGGCACGAATTATTGATTTTCGCGATTCGTGTTACAATTTGTCGTTAACCAAACAACGCGTTTTGGGTCTGTCATTTTTAGTAAACAGCGATCAGCTGATTGATAATGACGGATGATGGAAAAAAGCAACAACGGCGCTCCGTTCGCTATGCTTGAGGTTGAGCACACTTCCCCTCTAGTCAAAGCTGCGCGCTGATTGGTCAACTTGATACGCGTTTTTCTCCGGAAATTTTGAGTTTCGCGAAAAGTTGTAGAGGAATTTTCGGCTTAGAAAAATCCGAAAAAAAATCAGGAAAATTTTGGTCCGCGGTTTTTGATACACCCGTATACTGTCTTAAGATTTTATTTGCCGACAAATATGATTCACTTAAACTATGCCCAAAAATAATAACAATTTCGTTGTTTCGTATAGAACTTTACGCGGTTTTTCTTTTAACTTTTTCAATTGAGGATTCAAGTCTGAAGAAAATACATTTTTAATGATGAGGTATATTTCTTTTCCGGTGAGGGTTACCGAGCTCCTACTTGAACCTGTGAATAATATAAAATTTTACGAATTCTAGTTTTGTTTGATTTTTCTACAACCAAATAGTGTATAATTTCTTTTTTTTTTGTTTTACTGCTCATGCTTTTCAGATCACTTCATTGTTAGCAAGCTTTTCTTAACAAAAAATGCATACCTATTCAATTTTGTGCCAGTAGAACATGTTATGAAGTCGAAACTTATGCATTCAAAAATAACTAGTTATATATGAAATTTAAGTATTAATTTTTTGTTACTCGAAATTCAGACTTCAAATTTGTTGACTTTTGGCCAGCTTTTTTAGCATCGGGACCACTGTGTATTTGAAGGATTGATCAGTACTCCTGAAACTTTTCGTATTTTTTAGGATAATTTTTGCAGGATTTTCTAGTATTTTTACATATTTCTAGCATTTTGATATAAATTCTTATGTAGATTTTGAGAATTTCGATACATAAAATTTCAAATTCATCAATTTTTTTGTATTCCGAAGAATTTTTCAGAAAACACAATCTCAACGCATTTTAATTTTTTTCAGTATTTTTCGTATTTCTTGAGTTCTTCTACGATTTGGAAAATCATACAGTATTTTTGAATATTGCCATATCAATTTTTAAAATTCCATGTTCTAGTTATCAAACTTGTATATATTTTTAATTATTTATAGATTTACTTTATTTTCTCTTTTGAATTTATCGGTATTTATAGAATTTCGAGTTTCTCTAGAGATATCTTCTTAAATTTCCAGAATGAGATTTCCTCGAATTGACAATTGGAAATCCTCTTTTATTCTATTATTTCGTACAAAACGTAATTTTACCTCATTTCGAATTTCCGAGCCTTATAGAGACATTAGATTATGTTTTGTCAGGCCTGCGGACAGGAATATTAATGAAGCTTTCTCTACAAAAGATTTCTTAATTTTGCTACTGATGGTGATAAGGGATTATTTTTGAAGGGCTGCGAGTGAAATGCAGGGGAGAGGCCCAAATTCACTTTACCGAAAGTATCGGCGGGCTGCGTCGCAAGTATGCAGGCGACGAAACTTACGTTCGCGATCAGATATACATTCAAGGCGGTGAGTTTGCGAGAATCTTTATTTTTTTCATCTGATACCGATACAGAAATCATTTATATTCATGTTTTTCGAAACTCAGAACCTTTGTTCTATACTTTCAGAGTTGGAAGCCCCAGGATTGAGAATTTTTAAGATTTTGATTATTCCTAAAATTTTTTGAATAATTTCCATACAGAATTTCACTATCATAGAAATGTCTTATTATTTTCAGTTTCTTTCATACTTTTCAGTATTCATTAAATTTCGTCGTATTTTCTAGTATTTTTCTAAATTTACAATGTTCCCATAAATCACTATGTAAATTTTGAAGATTCTAAGTAATACTTTAACGATTTGTCAGAACACAGTTTTGCCCTAGACTTCTAGTGTTTCAAAGAATTCTGGTCATTTTAGTAATTTTACATTAATCTAATATTCATAAAATTCAAATAATTTTCTGATATTTTCATTGATTCTTACATGAACTTTTAGAATGAGATGCTCTAGAATTTAAAATTCTGTAAATTCCAAGTGAATAAGAAGAATATCGAGATTGTTTTAAACACATTCATTTCGAGTATGAATTGATTTGTTGTATTCTTCAGCATTCATAAAATTTCTTACGATTGTTTAGTTTTTTTGTGCAATCCTACAGAAATTCTAAATTTCGATTTTCACAAGGACATCAGGGGCAAAAATTAATATACTAACTGCCCTTCGAAATTAAGAAATTTTAAAAATTGAATGTGTAATACATGTTCTTGTGTTTTTGGATTTCAATTTAAAAACATGGGCCGAATTCGCATAGATGGGAAAGTCAAAAGCGAAATAGCGAGCGGGAAGTATACATTCAGCTTGCAGCTTCCTGACAAATTACCCTGCAGCTTCGAGGGCCGATACGGCCGAGTGCGATACACGATCAGGGCATTTCTCGACGTTGCCAAGAGAAGTTACGTTTCTTCCAGCAATGTTATATTCACAGTATGCACGATCGTTGATCTCAACGAGATTCCTAAGGCCCAGGTACAAACGTTTTATGGACATTAAAGATGATTTTTGATAAACCATTGAATTTAGAAACAAAATTTGTGGGAAAATTCAATAAAAATCAAGAAGAAAAACTCATGGAATATTAATTTGATTCCATTATATTCTATTCTATAAAATTTTTCAGATGGAGCGTTTTTTCATATAAAAAAAAAAGAATAAAAATGTTTTATGGAAATCGAATGTCAGGATTTTCCAGTTTAAAATAAACATTTGCGTCTTTTTTAGACGTTGTATCTTGTAGTTTTTCCCAGGGTTCGGAAAGTTACCTGAAAAAATGTAACGCGTTACGTTACCGTTACAAAGGTGAAAAACGTAATCCGTTACGTTATTGCTACTTAAGAAGAAATAGTAACTCGTTACCGTTGCCACTTAAAAAAAGTAACGTTCCGTTATTTTCACGTTACTTTTTGGAAGAAATCGAATGTAAATAACAAAATCGAAAAACTAAAGCTGAAAAATACGATTTCAACGTACTTGTGATTTTGTTCTATAGGAATTGTTTATTTCAGATATGATAAAAAATGTTGATCTGAAGTATTTCACCCTGAGAAAAAAATCAATCAGCTTGTTCAAATTTTTATATTTTTTTCAAGTTTACGAAATTTCTGAATATGACATTTGATTCAATGTTATCCACAAGAAAATATTTGCAAATTTAATAGATTTTTGAAAGAAACTGAATTCCTATCCAGATTTTCAGAATTTTTAAATCTTTTTCTACTATTTAGTATGTATAAAATGTTGCAAGATTTTCTAGAATTTTTATAAATTTCTATTCTTCTGTACATTGATACATAGATTTCAAGAATTTCATGCCCTAGAATTAAAAGTTTATTCAATCATTGGTATTTGAGAAGATTTTTCAACAAAAAATTTCTAAGATTTTCATTTCATTTGATTTTTTTTTACTTTTTTTAATTTTTTTACGATATGAAGAATTGTTCAGTATTTTTGAAACCATTCGTATTTTTCAGTATGATAGAATATTGCAGACTTTCTTAGTATTTTAACATAATTTTAGTATTTTTATAATAATAATTGTTCTATACATTTCAAGAATTTCGAACTCGAGAATTTGAATGTAATGAAACATTACGTATTCTACAGATTTTTCAACGAAACAGTGTCTCGATAGATTTTTACTAATTCAAGTACTTTTGTGTTTCTCAAGTTTTTCTATGATTTCAAGGATCGTTCATTATTTTTATATTTTGCTGTATGAATTTCTGGATTTCGAAAGATGTTCAGTGTTTTATATTATATATGCACGCATTTTTCCGAACGTATTTTCTTTCTGCATTTTTAAATATTTCAAGAATGTTGTGAAATTCTTTTGTTTTTTCAAAGATATCTACTTAAATTTCTAGAATGAAATAAAATTAGAGGTTCGAAATTTCTGGAGTACATTTCGATCGATTTTGCAGAAAACAGTTTCTTTATACATTCAAAGGGCCCTCAATATTTTTTGTATTTTTTATAGAGTTGTACAATATGAAAGTTTTCTTATCTTCTTATAGACTGCTATTAACATAAATTTTTTAGAAGTTAAAGCTCAAGAAATCGAAGTTTTTCGATTCCTTGAATAACACAAATATTTTAAAAATCAAGTAACTTGAAACTTAATAGAATCTAGTATTTTTTGTATTTTATTTTCTTTTTTTCTTTTTTTTTGTATTCATTATTATTCTATAAAATTTTCTAGCAGGATCTCTTAATCATAAAAATCCTGCTATAGGTTTTGCGATCTATAGATTTTAAGCATTTTTATATCTTTTCATGCGAATTTCTAAAATTCAGTGCTTTGAGTCGTGAAAGCTTTTAATCAAAAATAAAAAAGCCTATTCTTCGTCAAGATTTTCACACAAATTAAGATTATCCCACATAGTTTTATTAAAAATTATTAATAATAAATTGTAAGTCTCAAAATGAGGAAGTCCAAAATACTAAGATCTCAGTTTCAGAACATTTTTTAAAAAGTTCTAATTGTGCTTAAAACTTAATGGGACAGATAAAAGTAACGTAAAATAACGAGATTTTTGTTACTCGTTGCCGAAAAAAGTGACTCTTTCCCGTTATCGTTACAGTAAAAAATGCAATGTTTTAGAGAAACGCGTTACTTATAACGCGTTACTTCCAAACCCTGGTTTTTCCAACAGTGCATGTTTGAGCTCAACCTTGGGAAATTGAAATATCCCGAATTAGTTTGATGGACTTTTTTAACAATGATTTATTTAGTTGCCTGTCAGTGAAAACAAGTCAGTGGTGTTTCTTGGGCAGACGAGACCGATAAGTTTGGAAGTGGAAATGCCAGTTCGAGGCTTTGTACCAGGCCAGACAATCCCATTGAAAATAAAACTTAATAACTCGTCCAATATTGAACTAAAAAAGTTGCGAATATTATTCAAAAAGGTTTGTAAATATAACATTCAGTATTTATTTTTTGCATTTGGTTTTGAATTCATCAGATTTTGCAACTTTAGCTCTGGAAGTATACGTTTTTCTAATCGTGATTGATGAAAACATTTCTAAAAATATACGTTTTTCTGATAAACCTATCATAATAATATTCGAAAATGACTCTACAGTTAGATATAAATTTTCTCCGTTCATTCAACTGAAAACCGCATCAGGAAATTTTCGAGAGCATGGTTTTTCAATTTCCTCATCTGGCTGAATTGTGACAGAAAGCATCACCAATGTTTAGGTGGTAACTTATCACGCTTTCACAAAATCCCGGAGGCACAAAGAGGTGATCGTCGAGATTGAACAACCGGTGTCGCAAAAAGAGGAAAGTTTGGACGTGGACGTGGACGTCCCGGCGGTTCCGCCGACCGGTATGAGCTTTTGCAATTTCCTCGACGTACGATACACGTTGAAAGTGGAAACTCGTGTCGACCCTAGCGAATGGTACTACAGGCTTTTTCATAAAAATCTCAAAGTTCGAATAAACGCCATTATAATCGGGACAGTGCCTTTGAAAAATTACGAAAAGACTCTCCATGAACTCGACGACCAGCGTTCTCTGCTAGACGAGGACGACAAAATCACCCTCAGGAACGAGATCGAATCCCAAAACGGACTGTGTGAGTATTCAAGTATACGGAGTATCTTTCAATCTATCGGGATTTCGATATTTCTTTATAATGTATCGAATATAAAGTAATTCAAATTTTGAAAATTCGCGCGCTCTCCCCAAGCGTTCACCAGATGGCTGCTGGTTTTTTTTTCTCATGTTTCAAGTTTTGTGTAGAATGCTTAAATCAAGTGCATGTCTCAGGTTGATTATAATGAAACTTTCTGGCATTCAACTCCGCAGAACACGGGATCGATTCCCACCCGAGAGAAATTTTTTTTTTTTTTAAATAATCGTTTTACAGCTTCATAGTGATTACTATTTACTGTAAATGATGAATTATCTTTTTATTTTCCTGAAATATATATTAATAATTATCAACGACTGGAAGTGCTCTGCGAGCTCCCTGGCGGGTTTGATTTTGTGATTTGCATATGATGTGAATATGAAATTATTTTGCTATCTGGGTGAATACAAAAAAAATACGAAAAATTTTTTTAAAGACGTTCGAGAAGTGCCCGAATGGATGTTGTTGGATTATTGCTGATGTAAACCTAGAAGAATATCTACTTTCGTTGCGGACAAGGGCACGGCCGGTCTTGTAGATGGATACTTAAATGACAATATCATTTTTCCAACAATTCATCGAAATTTTGATAATTTATAAACTTTTAATCTTTATTATTAAAATTGTAATAAAGAAATTTAATAAAATACAAATAAATACGAAAAAAGCTGATTGAATTTTTAAAAAATCTAAATATTTTGAAAATAAAGGAGTTTCGATTCTCTTAGCATTGAATTCTAGACATCTATATAAAAATCCAATAAAGTACAATATAGAAAATCCTTAAAATCGTATTCATCCTTACAAAAAAAGAAAAATACTAAGATTACTAGTAATTCTATTAAGATACTAGTTTATAAAAAATATATATACAGGGTGCGCCATTTCTTATGTCGGTATTGTAACATTGAATAACTTAAACATTTGACAACCGATTTACTTGACTTCACTTGTTTTGGAAACGTCAATTCAGTACAATTTCAACCATGTATCGCTTCACACCAAAAGAACGCGCTGAAATAGTTACTTTGTACATTGAAAATAGTCGTTCAGTTGTGTTAACTCAACGAGCATATCGTCGAAAATATCTTGGCAAACAGGCACCATCTGACAACACTATTCGTCGTTTGGTGTCGAATTTTTGTGACCACGGGACAGTGAAAGATCGCGAACAACCCGTTCATCAACGACCAAGACGTTCAAATGAACTGATTGAAGCTGTCAGAGAGAGCGTTGCCCAAAACCCAAAAGTTTCATATCGTCACCGCGCTCAGCATCTCGGCATCAGTGGAACCACTCTACGGCGCATTTTGAAAGATGATTTGCATTTGTTTCCGTACAAAATGCAATTAACACAAAGAATATTGCCTACAGATCATCCACGTCGCTTGGAATATGGACAAACAATCGCTCGAATAGTTGATACTGAACCTGATTTTTGGAAGCGAATTTTAATGACCGACGAGGCACATTTCAAACTTTCTGGAGGCGTTAATAAGCAAAATTGCCGCATTTGGGGAACGCAGAATCCACACGAGATCCATGAAACGCCATTGCATGACCAAAAAGTTACTGTTTGGGCCGGCGTTTGCGCCAAAACCATCATTGGTCCTTATTTTTTCAAAGAGAACCAAACGATCGATGGAAACCGATATCGGTGGATGTTGGCTCACTATGTCTGCCCACAAATGCGTGAAAAAGGTCTTGAAGATTACTGGTTTCAACAAGATGGTGCGACCTGCCACACTGCGAATCAAACAATCCAGTTTCTGCAACGAAAATTCCCTGGACGTCTGATGTCAAAAAGAGGCGACATTGAATGGCCACCCAGATCTCCAGATTTGACCCCTCCAGACTTCTTTTTGTGGGGTTATTTGAAAAGTAAAGTGTACGCCAGCAAGCCGCAGACCATTGAAGAGCTTAAGGAAAATATTCGTGCCGAAATCATTGCTATACCACCCGAGATGCTCGAAAAGGTAATGGAAAACGCCGCAAAAAGGGCATATTTTGCTGTGAACAATAAGGGCGGCCACTTGATTGATGTTGTGTTCAAAAACTAGTCTAAATAAATTGTAAAGGACCAAACTAAATAAAAATACCTCATTTACAGAAATCGGTTGTTTTTTTTTCAAGTTATTCAATGTTTACATGCCGACATAAGAAATGGCGCACCCTGTATATTAAATATATCAAATATATTTCTATAGAAAAATTTGAAATATTTTAAACTTTGAATTCCAGGAAATTGCATTCTAGAAATCTTTTGAGATATCACCAAAAACTAAGAAATATGGAAAATCTTATAATTCATAAATTACAAACTACTACAATCGGCAGGGTGGATTTCGATTCTACCAACCGACCATCCAGACCATTTCTTCGCGCGGAATTCAATTTCGAAAATTCCTTTATGTATTCTTTTAAATAATTATCAAAATCACATCATTAGAGTTCAAGTTTTATATGAATCTTCCATTATTGTAACTACTGAAATTACATTTAATAAATAATATGTCAGAAAACTGTAAATTATATATTTCGCGCGAAAAAATGATCGGGTTGATCGGCTGGTAGAATAGGGATCTAACCTGCCGGTGGTAAAGTTTTGTAATTCATGAATTACAGACTATTACAAGATTTCCCATAGTATATACTATAACATTCTTTTCAATCCTGAAAACTATGCGGAATCAAATTTGAAATACATGAATCACTAAAAACTTCATTATCTAATAGCATCGGATTATAGAAATCTTAGAAGCAACTGAAGAGAATTCCGAAGAATCTTGATAACCGTATTAACCCAATAAGACATTTTGCGTAATGTTTGTGAAATATTTGCGCAATTTTGGCATGAAACAAAGTTGACGACAAGGTGCGTCCTAATAGCAACATATTGCAAACTGTTTGTAAAATCTGATTTCATTATTCTTAGCAAATATTCCACTGTTACAATATTTTTGATCATATTGGAAAAATGAATGAATTATAACTATTTCAATAAATTTTTGCATCAAGCAACTTACTTTGAAAGAAATTATTGCCTAGTTGAATATATGAAAAGGAAGGCGAAGAAAATGAGAGGGAAAGAAATTGTCCACTTAAATGAATAATACAAATGGCATGACTGACTTTTTCACGTTTTTTTTTATTTTAAACAAATCATTTATTTGAAAATGTGACAATACATTATGGCACGAAATCCGCCAAATCGTTTGAAAAATGCAATTTCAAGATGAGAGTAGTATAATTATTTATTTGCATTGAAAAATAAAAAACTTCCGCCTATCACATGCATGTTCTAATAAAGTTTCAAGAGATTTTTCATGTCCAGAAGCAAAATTTTCAAATGTAAACAAACTAGCGTGCGCAGATAACCCTATATATTATCGAGACACTTTAAGAGCTAATAATGACATTGATAGATACAGAAATGGAACTTTTATGCATTCTTCGATCAGCATTTATTTGACACGTACTATTTTTAGTTTATAACGATAATACATACCTTAGGAATCCCCGAGTTTGTCGGATTTTTTTGGGAAATTGTGCAACGTATACGCCAGTGTACGCGTGTAGCGCTCCTGCACACTCTTGCACATGATTCTCGCAGTAAAAAAAAAGGAGTCACTGTCTCTTTTCCACTCAATCTTTTATTTTCACTCACAAATTTTAACTCAAATAGTGATATATAACGACATACTACGACTGTATGCCTGTGTGGTGTATTCAAAAACACAATCTCAAAAATTTGAAAAGCCTTCGCCTTTTTTCAATTTTATTTCAGAAATACAATTCCAAAAATGAGAAAATTTGTTCGTTCATATATATTTGTTATTATAGTGCAATTGTGGCACAAAAATCTAGAATGTTTGGAATTCCACAAAAGTTTGCATAACAACTGCAGCTACTCTTTGTAACTTTTTTGAAGCAACGACTAGCGCATTTGTTGCGCAACGATGACGGCAACATAAGCTTGATCCAATGTTGCCATCTCTGGTATTCGCAAACATTGTACAAAACTTACAGCAACAGATGAAGCAAACTCCGTTGCAAGTATTTGTAACTGCACGAATGTCTTTCGGAGAATACTGAAGAAACACGAAAAATACTGAAAAAACCATAAACTCATAAAGATATTGTCCGAAAAATTCATTCAAATACAAATAAATACTAAAATTTTTTACATACTACAGAATTGATTTACTTTTTTAAATTGTATCCCTAGAGCATTAAACTCCAAAAATCTATGTACAAATCCGCAAAGGTAGGGAAGACCGGAGCATCCCGACACCAACGATTATAGTGAAACCTAACAATCGCAAAAATCTGAAAAAATTACATCGATTGCTCCAATGGAGTCTAATTTTACCTATATACGTATAATACACCAAAAACGTCATTCGCGTTTACAGTGGACACGAAATACGGTGAAAGCCAGACGTACCGATCTTCCAAGCCAGAAAACGACGATCCCACAGGAAAAGAGGAAGAGCCCGACTCGGAAACCGAGTACCTCCCAATGTACCGAGTGTACCAATTCAGCAAGACCCAAAACGGTAAAATTCTGTCCAGGAAAATGTGATCTCGTCAACGCCCCAAATAATAAACGCCACGCTTATTCACAAGATTGTTAAATTTTCGATGTATTTTCTCGCTTGAAAAACCGCCAACGATGTACTTATATGTACATATATAAAAAGTTATGATGTTAATAAAAGCAACTAAAAGTCTAGCATCTTTGTTGGAATGAAAAGTTCATATAAAGAGCGAGTATACATTTTGGAGTCGGCAATAAAAAGGGGAAATTGGAAAACGTCGGTCAGGATTTTTCTTCGGACGACGGAAATTCGATTTAAAGTTGGACAGCTCGTAAAAAGGAAAATCGGAAGTGGTGCTTGGTCGTATTGTATGATATGAAAGGTTTATTTCCGATTACTCTACGCTTTTTTTTTTTCAACTGTTGCAATCTCAAGAATTCGATCATTTTTTGAAAGAAGGAAATTATTCAAATTGATTTATATAATTTTTTATAACGGCGGATGTCTTTTTCTGAAGAAACGAGAGATCGATTATTTTTTTTATCGAAAATCGAAGTTGGTTGAGAAATCAGATTCTACATCGAAATTTGTATTGAATATATATCGACTAATTGTAGGCTGATATATCGATATCTCTATCAATATCGATACCGATTATATACACTCGCTATATCGATATTTCCCATGCTGATATTTTTCAGATTTATATCGTTTTCAAGATATTAAATTTTGAGATCACCATTACGATAATCGATATTTCAGTTTTTAAACATACGATGATACATATACAAATATCGATTTTGTACAAATATCAGTCAACAAGTTATCGATATTTTGGTGTTTAAATCTAGGATAATATATCAATATCGGTTTGAGCCAAAACTATGTAAATATTAACGATATTTTTAGTATTGTTTAAAATTTTATAATCTATCGAAGTATCGATGTTTTACATCAAGACCAGTTACATTAAAAAAAAAATCGGTAAAATATCGATTTTATCAAGAATATTAAGAACCCTTACTGATAAAGTGTTATTCCATATTTTCAAGTAATTGATGCCTGTTGCACAATAAGTCATAAGAAAACAGCGCAGTACTGCAGATTGTTACATTAGTTTGAGCAAATTTTATTGGTGCACAAATTTTTTTTTATAATTAGATAGGAAAATACCCTCTGTTAAAAAATTTTTCAACCTTATTAATGGTCAATAAATTATCCATTATTTCAGGTCGTTAACATTTTTTGAGGATAAAAAAAAATTTATTTCAATATAATTTTATCAAATGAATAATTGGCATTAAAAAAAATAAATAATTGCATTTCTGAATTAATGTAATTGCAGTTCAAAAAACCTCAAATTTTACTATTTCTAGATTAAAAACTGCATCTTAAAATGTGAATTGAGTTTTTGACTGAATAATTGTACAATTGAACAAAGAATTTTGACTTAGAAATAAAAAAAAAAGCATCTCTGATTTAAGGATTTACTATGAATCTTAGATCTCATTCAATTTCATACTGAAATAAAAAAATTGTATTGGTTATTACTTTTGAAATCAGAGAAGTTTGTAATTTTGATACTTTGGTTGATAAAATTTGAAAAATAGGAAATATTTTGCATAGAAAAATCAAATTGACTATTCTTTAATACATTGATATAGACATTTCTTCAGATCATTATAATTCATAAATTTACAATGAAGATTTTTAAACCAACATAACTGCAAAGTAATATGTAAAAATTAAAAATTACAGGTATAAATTTAACTAACAAATAATGACAATGAAGGTTTTAAAAAGGTTCCTGATCTCAATATTGTTCCAGGATTTTATAAAATTTTTTTATATCTGAATAAACGTTTGATTTTTGTCAACAGAAAGAAAAAAAAAAGAATTTTTTTGTAAAACAAAATTTTTGGATTGAAACCTAACTGCAAAATCTGCAGAAAATTAATAAATAAAGAATATATGTTTGCAAAAAAATTACTTTAATTACTTGAAATTACATTATTAGATTAATAATGAAGGTTAACTACATTTGCGTCAACATACAAAAAAATATCAAAATCACAAATTATTTCATTTAAAAATTTCTATTTATCATCACTTGATACCATAACTACAATAACTTTCAATTTTTTTTTCGTTTTGGCCTTTCTCCTTGAGTTATTTTGCAAAATTAGAATAAACAATTCAGAAGAGAAAAGATCAGAAACAATGGATTTTTAGTAACAAATATTTCTCGTAAATGAAATTTATTTTTTAGAAAATGAGAAATTCTTTAATTTACAAAAACATATTTTCATAACTCATATTTTTTAATTCCTTAATAATTCACACAATGGACAAAATGCAGGCATGCACAGACTCCGGTACGTCCAAAAAAATAAAAATATAAATTCTACGTTTTTAATAGTTGAGAAAAATTTTCAATTCAAGAACTTTCAATTTTTTGTTCTACATAGATGGCTTGATGCAATGACAAAGCAAGAAGATTCGTTTTAAAAACTTTTACTATTTTATCAATAGAATATACACCAAATGACCTGATACTTAATCTTGTTTCTTGGTATCAGTCTTTCCTCCTCGAATTCTACCAGTTCGTCTGGCGGCGATAAGACCGATCTTGCGACCAGCACTGGTTCCACGTTTGACAGTGGAGGCCTTACCAATATGTTGATGGTTACCACCACCATGGGGATGTTCAACGGGGTTCATAGCAACACCACGAACCTGAAATATAAAAAAAAAGGATGTTGAAGGATATCTTCACAATAATTGATTACCATTGTCCTCCCTTTCAGTTTTGATTATCAAATCGATAGGTATCTTCAGATACAACTAATTCAACTCCGAAATATCTTAGATTGAAAAATGTTAAAATTTTGTAAGGATAAGGCAGAATACAATCGATTGAAAAAAAAATTGCTAAAACCATTTTTGATAGTTATTTTTTCATCGAGTTCATAACTTCATCAAAATACCTCTATTTTACAAATTATGAATACTCAAGTTTTCTCAAGCGCCCAATTCGACATGAAAATCTAAAAAAAAAAGTATAAAAATTTGCTAGAAACTGATATTCCAAGAAATGAATTCCAATACTGTGATTCAAGAAAATTTGATACTCTACAGTCAAATTCAGAACAATTTCGATCGCTCAATTCGAATCTACGATTCTGCAATATGTAACTTCATATTAAAATTTAACGAAATCTTTATCTTGACTTTGTGCATTATAAAAAAGGATCTTGTTCTCACCTTAGGCCAGCAGTTCCTCTTGACCTTATATTTGTGATAGGCCCTTCCTGCTTTCAAGATGGGTTTGTCTATCCTACCACCTCCTGCAACAATACCAACCATGGCCCTGTTGTTGGATGGGATGACTTTTTTGGCGCCAGATGGAAGCTTTACTCTGGTTTTTTTGGTGTCTACATTGTGGGCAATAATTGTGGCAAAGTTGCCAGATGCACGAGCAATTCGGCCCCGATCGCCAGTCTTCTCCTCAACATTACAGACGATGGTACCTTCAGGCATTGTGCCCACAGGCATGACATTGCCAATATCGAGTCGGGCTGAAATTTGAAGTATGCCATATATTATGAGCATTTCCAATAAATTTTGACAAAAATGATATGAGTGATTAAATCATAACTTAAGGTATTATGAGCATCGAGAGACAGTGAAGGTGGCTCAAAATCATCAAAGCCATACTGTTTTTTTTGGCTACCCCGGTCGCCAAATTCAGTTCCTAGAGGTTTGACAACGCTATGAGTTTTTTTACGTTTTTTGCTGTCGACAGCTGTCAAAAAATTTGAAGCACGTGTCACGAAAAAATCAACATGTCGGAGAGTAGGGTTTGGAATAAGAGATAATGGAGAAAAAAAAATACATAGAAAATCAATTGAAAAATTTGAAATACATACAATAAAATTCAGGATATCAAATGAATTGAAAAAAGATTAAATAATTCAAATAAATAATTAAATTATATTTGAAAGAAATACATGAGTTTCTAAAAAAACTACATGAACAATTTTTTCTGTGTATGCCCCTGGACTCATCGTTTGCAATGAAAATTTAGTAATACATTCAAAAATCGTAAGTATAGTTTATACTTACAGTTTGACTTCATTAATAATATTTTTGAATAAAATGAATGAATAATATAACTCTAGAAATGTACATACCAGAAATTTCTTCAAATTTTATACATGCCCAAAAATATGAAAAAGAAAAAAACAAACAAAAATTATTGGAAATCCCTGTAAAGTTACTGTTTTCTGAAAAATCCATTGAAAAACACAAAATCTTTAAAATCTTCAATTCTATAGCATCAGATTATTGAAATATTTAAATACTTTAAATTTATAAATATGCAACAGAATATTACACACATTTCTCAAATTTTATTTACTGCATGTTTTTTTTTAGGTTTTTATATTTTTATCATTGTATTTAAATATTTAAATAATCTGATGCTATAGAATTGAAGATTTTAAAGATTTTGTGTTTTTTAATTGATTTTTCAGAAAACAGTAACTTTACAGGGATTCCCAATAATTATCGTTTCTTTTTCTTTTTCAAATTTAATACATACCCAAAAATATGAAAAAAAAAAAAAAAAACACAAAAATTATTGGGAATCCCTGTAAAGTTACCATTTTCTGAAAAATCAATTGAAAAACACAAAATCTTTAAAATTTTTAATTTTATAGCATCAGATTGATGAAATATTTAAATACATTCATAAAAACACTATAAATTTATAAATATGCAAAAAAATATTATAAACCTAAAAAAAACATGTAGTAAATAAAATTTGAGAATTCTTTGAAATACTTTATATCAATGAATGTATCAATTTATAAAACTTTGATGCTTAGAGCATTATATTGAGGAAAGTTATTTAAAAAAATGCATTATATCAGAACATCCTTTAAGTGGTATAGGTACTAGACGATAATAATAAAAAATACGGCAAGTATATGAAAAATAAATCTGAGCCTCAGTAACTTGCATAAAAATCACACAAATCTAATCCTATAATATCGAATACCAACTGAAAAACGTGCATTTCTAAACTTCAAAAGTGTAACCTTCAAATCCTAAAACTCGGAAAATAAAATAACCGTACTCCCGGAACAAGGTATTTTTTCGTAAAACCTCTCCCGGGAATTTTTTCTGCCTACGCTTTTGATAAATAAAATCAATACACCGAATAGACAATAACAAACGGACGCGGCAAAATGTGACGTTGCCCAATGTCAAAACAAGCAATGACAGGTCGTTGAAAGTGACTTTGGAAGTATTTTTTGCAACAACTACATAGTAGAAATGGGTTTAGTAAATTGAAACTTAATTTTTTATATTTAATGTGAAATCCAGCCAAGTTTCAGAAAAATTCCCTTATTCGTTCTCGAGTAATGCACCAAAATACGATTCGCTCCATAAGAACACGTGTAAATCGACGCAAACTTTAGAATTTTTTTGCTAAACAACTAAATAGTCAAAATACTCGTAAAGTTGCATGCACATTCTTTCGACCCTAATTGACAAATAAGAATTTTTTTAGAAACATTCCTTTATTTTTGTTCACACGCTCATAATACCTTAAAGATTCTTTATAAAAATTGTACCTCATTGAATGTCGTCCAATAGTACAATGTAAGTGCTCTATCTTATGTATACAGGGTGATCCAAGATGACTTGAACACCGAAAAGATACCTCATTGAATAATTTTTTTTTCGTCATTTTTCACAAAACTTAAAATTGAAAAAGTTATCCAAGGCTCGAGTTATAACAATAAATTCGCTTTCTTGACAAGTGGTGGTCGACTTAACAAACTAGACTCTTGCGCAAATTTTCTTCAAATTTGAAGTCGGAAAGTCCTTTGCCACTTTTCACGAAACTCGAAATCATAAAAGATATTAGGGTCAAAAGTTTCAACTCGTCAGATTTGTTAGATTTAAGGCTAAAATATATGCTCATAATCTGAGTTTTCCAAAAAGTTGCAAAGGATTTTTTGACTTAGAAAAAAAAAAAAAAAAAAAAAGAAAATTTGGGTTGAGTTTCGTCTGGAAAGTCAACTACCACTTGTCAAAAGAGCAAATTTATTGTGTAAACTTTTCTAATTTCGAGTTTTGTGGAGAATGACAAACGAAAAATTGTCTTATAATTTTATAAGGGATTTATATTTCTCCGATGTCCAGGTTATCTTGGATCTCCTTGTATTATGATTTCATTTGATACAAAATTTAGTTCAAATTAAAATCAGGGTTGAAAAACTCAATATTTTGTAACAGTTTGTTTCGGAGTTGAAACAGTGAATTGTATTTTCTATCTATAATATTGAATTCGAAGTTTAAATATCTTAAGATGTAGAATTTCAGGTACTAGATAAAAAATTTTTCCTCAACTCTTTTGCGTTTACATGAAAATTTTTTTATATTTATATTAATGAAAATTCACCTTTCTTTCCGCAATGCAAAAATTGTCCTGTGTAGACACCTTCAGGGGCAATGAACAATTCTTTCCTCGTTTTAAATTTATAAGGATCACGGAAATGTACAACCGCCAATGGTGCACCTCTGCCCGGGTCGTGGATGATATCCTAAAAAACATTAAATAATTCCTTTAAATTCGCCTGCTTTACATAATTTGTTACGATGGAATTTCTACTATTGAATTATATCTGGATAGTTGATATTTTACAATTCCAAAAGTCGCTGTAGTAGTAGTAGTTTGTAATCATTCATGAATATGAATGATTTTCAAATTTCCTACATTAAAAAACATGCACGGAAATAATGGATGCACACATGAGAATTTCATTTTGATGCATAAACCTTATTCAGGCATAATATTGTATGCCTGATACATATAATATTCATGAAAAATCTTTAAATCAACATATATACCTAAAGCTCTAAACTTGCATACGAAAACACTAATCCTAGAAATTTTTTATACATTGCAATATTAATTCGATAAATACTTAATAACAATTGTTCTGAATATATTGTTTTTTAAATAATAAATTGAGTGTTCAGCGGGGGAAAAATTTTAAATGTTTATAAACAAAAAAAATGGGTTCTTTGGAATATAACATCAATTATTAAACAAATGCTATATGTATTTTTACTGATTAATAGGTATATGACGGGTAAAGTAAAGTTATTTTTTTTTCAATAATTATTCAGGAAATAATAGAATATAGTATATTATCGAATAAATGATTATGACAATAAATAGTGCTTGATAACATAAATATACTAAGTATAAAATTTCTTATTATTACTTCCTGGCATTTGTTATCGTTATTAATGTAACAACATTATTAATTTTTAGGTAGTGCTTATTCACGCTGTTCGTTTACTTCGTGTTATAGAAAAAGTGATATTTTTTCATGTGCGTCGTATAATACCAGTTTTCATGTTTTTTAACTGCGTTTATGCAAAAAAGCTAGATTATTAGCTTATAGTTTGGAGAAAACATGAAAAATATCACCTGATATTACACTAAATACACGAATTAGAACTGCCAAGTTTTCAACAGAATATTATTTCATTTTTAGATGTACAATCACATTTATCTGTACCATATACCAAATTTCTAATTTATGTTCGAACATTTGGAAGATCATAAATCAACACAATGAAATTGTTTCGAAACAATGTCAATGATGAAAAAAAAAAATGACAATATTATACTTGGTTCTAACACATACAAAAAAATTAAGCTGCTTAGAATGATTGTCACAAATTCTGTGCTAATCAAAACAAAAAATTGTCGCAATTTACATTCTGAACATATTGGCAAATAAAAAATTTAAAATTTTACAAACCTTCACCACACCCTTTAGATATCCATGCCTTTCGGCATAGTCCAAAGCTCGCAATTTTGGGGCTCCCTTTCTCCTCTTGGTGTGAGATCGGAAAACCGATCCAGCGCCTTTACGCTGTGCTCGAATTACACGACCCATGTTTTATAAATTCTGTAACACAATTTTGTTTTGTAAAATAACTTATCGCGTCCACGTCAAAAACACTATTTTCTACCCGAACATAACCTCAAAAAACAATACTATTTTCACCCCGCAAAAATTTCGATCTAATTATAAAAATTAAGAAATCTTCTTAAAAATGTACATCTACGGGTTCGATTCACCGTATTAAATTATTTACAACGAAGGATGTTGGTTTATTGAGTAGATTTTCATGGATTTATTTAGAGTAAAACTCATACCTACAAAAGAGGGTTCTGAAAGAAAAAAAAAAATGATCACCTGTTTCAGTTGATCATTGCTGAGTGATGTGAAAAAAAAGTCGACACGTTGTTGACCAAGAAAAATCTAACTCAACCTTGAAAATGTCAATTGACGAGATAGCGCGTTTTCTAAATAGTTAATATGGCGACTAAAACTGTTCAAATGGTTCAAATCGCGGAAATATCGAATTTTTAAATATTGAATAGTACTTCTCGTTGAACGAAAATAATGTTACAATTTTTAAAAAGTATTCTAAATTAAGAACTTTATAAATTCTTATCCTTGAAAATTATTTGAAACATAAAATTTGGATGTTGACAAAATAAATTTAAAAAATAAGAAAGTGTCTGTTGATTTAATAAATATACTGGAAACTACAAATCTTAATATTCTTAAAAACTAAGGATCTATGAAAACTACTGTTATCTCCTTTAAAATTCATTTTGTGAACTTGTTACATCATATGTTATATTAAAAATATTATAATGTATTTGTTATAATTGATATAAATTTTTTATCTGACTAAAAATATTGTATTAAACTTATCAACGATTCTATATTTATTATTATTTTCTATTAACATTAAGGTATTTTTTCTCATATTATGAATCTTCCAGTTCGCGTGATTCCTGGAGGAATCACGCGATCAAGAATCTATAAACTTGCAAATACCTTCAAAATTCCAAATCACCAAAACTTATAAAGTAGATTCCAATGGAAAACAAAATAATGCTTAAAATCGACCATTATATTTTCAATAAATATACAAATAATACAAGTTTGTCTTTCACTAGCCAAGAAGTTTTATTACAACTTCCACAAACATCAATAAAAAGTAGACTTTTTTGTGAAAAAAAAATGAAAATGCATATTGCTTCTACAGGTACGATTTCTCAAAAATACAGCGACAACAAAAAATTTTTAAACTATTTCTTCTTTGACCCGAAGCCAGAAAATCCCATAATTTGAGCCATTTCGGATGTTGCACTTTCTTCTTCAACTTCTTCTACTTTCCTTTTTTTTGCTTTTCTCTGTTCTTTACGATAAATCTTCATTTTTTCTTCCTGCAAAAAAATTTAGTTCAAAGTTTTCATTGAATTAATAAAAAGTTTACAATGAACATTGAAAAATAAATAATTTACAAAAAAAAAATTACATACCTCCTCTTCTAATTCTTTTACTCTTTGTTCCAAATCGTAATCTTTTTTCTTTTCCTCCAGTTTCTTTTTGTTCATGGCAAATCGTGCTTTGACTTGTTCCAATGTCGACCTTTCAATTTTCATAGACATACCCAAATTTCGCTGATCTGTGAAATAATATGAAAACTAATGTTAATGATTTTCGACAACAATAACGCTCCATATTTTTCCAGAGTAGATGGCAAGGATTGTTCAAGTCAATATATTTGTGTGATTGTAATTATGTTTATGTAATAATATAAGGGTTGTTTTACAGAACTGTATGAATTAATTGAACCGGAAAGAAAAAGAAAATTAGCTGTAAGTGATCGAAGAATTATGATAATAATGTGAATATATGAATGTGGTTAAAAATGTACTTAGATATGTATACTTACGTTTTGTGCCATTGATGTGATCCAAAAAATTTATAGAGTCCTTGACAACGCAGTCGCACACATTGCAATAATAGCCTCCACTTTGTGAAGAAGGTGTGCTTTTACTGATTACAACGCTTTTTCCTAATTTCGATTCCAAGTCAACTTTATAATCACGTTGTTTGAGCATTTCCCGTTTTACAGCTGGTTGCTTTGGGATTCCCAATTCTTCTTCTGCAATCTCTTGCTGCAATCGCTGGAGCGCGATGCGTTCGTACTCCTCGCGGTCCCATTTTCTGCGATGGTCGTCACCTTTTTGATTTCGCTAAAGTAAATAATTTCATTATTAATATATTCGATAATTTAATTTCTAAAGAATTTTGTGATGAAAATCTATGAATGATGAAATGTGATTTTTCATCATTCTTTCTATGATTTTGTAAATGTGACTTTAGGACACTATGTATATTATAGAAAATTAAGCACTGAGAGAAAAGCGCAACACGGATTATCTTAGTCAGCAATAATGGTTAAAATGAAATATAATGTACATTTATTTATCTATATATGTATTTGTATTTTATTATATATAAATATAGTTAAACAAAATGTCAGGTCAATCGCTACTGTTAAAATAGCGCTGAGGGTATATTTTCAGTGCCACACAAAAATTTTTACAGCTCACCAAAATGAGCGTTCCAGCGCGCCATAATCTGTATTGCAGGAAAAATAACCCGTTTGGCCGGCACAACGATGATTACACAGTTCGAATAAATTTAACTTTCTAAAAAATGCCTGAGAAGTTTTTGAAAAAATTACCACCTTAGGTCATCAATAAACAAACCCCAAAAGGGTTTTGAAAGTTTGCATCGATTTTCCAAAATATTAACAATAGGAAATATAAATTAATAAATCACTAAAATACGTCTAATTTCAGAAAATGAAAATAATAGTGATCTGCTTAATGCAAGAAATTTATTTCCACAATTTTTCTGGGCAAAAATGATTATTTTTATTAGCCACCTCGAACTCTATTCATTTTCAAGAAACCCACCCTTTTTTTTCATGACGGGCAGCCTTCCTAAATAAACTGAATATTATGCGATCGAGTTGCAAATCACTCTTTTCCTTCATATTAGAAAAAATAAAGAGACTTAATTTATTTAGTTTATTTGGGAAGGCTGCCCTGTCATAAAAATAAATAATGTTACATTTCTCGAAAATAATTCGAGCCCGAGGTAACTGGTAGAAATAATCATTTTTGCATGGAAAAAATTATAGAAATTGATTCCTCACGTCAGGCACATCTTTATCTAATTTTTATTTTCTTAAATTAGACATATTTCAGCGATTTTTCAATTTATATTTTTGTGGCTTCCAGCCATAACCGTGAGTCACACATGCCATATCGTTCAAAATTGAACAGAATATCATGTAAACTGAGCCTTATGGCACAAGTGACTTTCTTTTTTTTTATTAATTATCGCAGGAAGCCACAGATATATTATTGTTAATGTCTCAGAAAATCAACGCAAATTTTCGAAATCCTTTTGAGGTTTGTTTATTGATGACCTAAGGTTATAATTTTTTCATAAACTTCTGGAGCATTTTCTTTTTGTTGAACTGTGTTACTTTAGACACCCAATTTTTTACGTCAAAATTCTTGCCAGCTATAACAATTGTTGTGGACCGAGATAATCAGTATTGTACTGTACTCTCAGTGTGTCATTATTAATTTTAATTTATCGATTAAAAATGATTGATATGATTTTTAATGACGAATTTGAAGATAACTATTAGCTGATAAAAGAAGGAGGCAATAATTTAGTTCAGTTACCTTTGGGCATTTCTATAAAAAAACTGAAGAAGCAAAATTGGGTTAGGTTTTTTTTGTAGAAAGTGATTTTGGGTTAATTTTTTATTACGGAAAAAAAATTCGAAACAATTCAAGAGATGCAGATGAATTTTCAACAAAACATAGAAATAATAATTGCCTACCCCACTTGATGACGCCATTTTTCTGATTTCTCCCGGAATTTGAGGAAAAACAATGTTTTTTAAAAACTTCGACCTATTAGTCTTGCAATTTATTACACTCAAATATTGTTAATAATATTTGACAACAAACCAAGAACGAACCACAACAAAAAACAATAATTGACAATGTTGCCAATACATAATGCTGAATGTTTGTGAAATATTGTGAGTATGTGCTCTGTGTCACAAGCACTCACAGATCTGTGATGTTCACAACACAGTCAAGCAGAAGAACAATGTATGTGACGTCACGTCACAAATTGACGGAATAATCCAAATTCATTCGAATAAATCCGAAGAATTTGTGCTGTGTTGTGTTAATTATTGCATGTGTCAAACTGTCAAACACTATTAAAAACTTGGCAAATATTATCCCGAAGTCGTCTGACATTAACAATTTATTTCTAATTTAACTGAAAAATAAAATATTTCGGTCAAAATGGTCGGCCCCCACGAAGAAGAACATATGACGGGCGTAAGTATTTGTAATTTATTTACAGATCGTGATATAGCACTTTTAAGGTTAGTGTGACATTGCAAAAGTTACACTGTTTATGTTTATTTCATCACCTTTTTTGAACTTTATTTTCAAGATTTTTCATTAATGGTGTTTGACAATTTTTCTAGACTACCATCATGGCCTGTGAATTTGATGGAGGCGTTGTTATTGGCGCTGATTCCCGTTCCACAACCGGGTATATTTTTTTTATTTATTTGCACTTTACCAAAATAGTGATTTGGCTTGTTATAATTCAAAAGAAATCGATACGTTATAAACTATAAAATATATGATATAATACAGTATGTGATATAATTATTTACGTAGCATAATATCAACATAACTGACGCAAGTTTTTATCATTGTTTTTTTAATATTTCAATACTCTAGCAACATTTTATACCAAAATTTTGGCAAGATTTCAGTTCCTGTGGCCCCCGGATTTGAAACCGGATTTAGGCTAATTGGGCCAAAAAAACAACTTTATAAAGAATAAAAAAAGTTGATCTCTCGATCTTCACCAGATATCAACAACGCCCCAAATACTCCCTTTGACGCGCGCCACTAGCCGTTGTCAACATTCAACACATTCGATCACTCACGTTCACCCACGTGCGATTCACTCCTTTCGCAAGCGTTAATTCGCGAAAAATCGTGATTTTGCAACCTTTATTTGGTCGTGTTTATTTCCCTAGTAAACACAGTTTTTATAGATCTTTTATAGAACCTTCCTTTTTTTATAAAACTTTTTATAAAGTTTTTATAAAATTTCACTTTTTTTATAAAGCATTGAAAACTTTATAAAGTCATTTAATGAAGTCTTTATGAAACTTTTATAAAATTTTAAATCTTTATAAAGCTTTGGGAATTTTTATAAAGTGTTTTATATTCAGTATGAGAATCTATAAATTCATAAGTAGCTCAGTTTGCAGCACACTGATCATTGCTCTGGTTTTTTTTCAAAAATTTTATAGAGTTACTTTATAAAGGACTTTATAAATAATTTTATAAAAATTAAAACTACTAGGGTTATCGATTTCGTGTTGTTCATGTTTATCATCGATCACTCGACATATCGATTCAGGGGTGCCAGGAAGTTGGGGTGGGGGGGGGGGGGTCCTAAGGAGGCCCCTGTTTTTTAAAACTGACCTAACCAAACCTAACGTTGCTTTGTTGCTTTTGAGTGAAAGTTATATAACTCATTTTTGCATGTTCCCAAGTTCAACTCACGCAGATTTTGCGTGCACATGCGAATTAGTGATGATTGGTGCCATTGGTGCGTTTCGCACCAATCAGCGAGAACGAGTTTTGGAACGCACCCTTGAATCGATATGTCGAGTGATCGATCAATGATCGATGATAAACATCAACAAAACGAAACCGATATATAAACACGACCAAAAAAAGGTTGCAAAATTGCGATTTTTCGCGAATCGACGCTTGCGAATTGAATGAATGCGAAAGAAGTAAATCGCGCGTGGGTGAACGTGAGTGAGCGAATGTGTTGAATGTTGACAACGGCTAGTGGCGCACTTCAAAAGGAGTATTTGGGGAGTTGTTGATATCTCGCGAACGAAGCGAGATATCAACTGTTTTAATTCTTTATAAAGTTGTTTTTTTGGCCCAATTAGCCTAAATCCAGTCTCAAATCCAGGGGCCACAGGAACTGAAATATCCCCAAAATTTTTCAAAGGTAATGTTTTGAGTATTGTCAATTTAACACTATTTTGGTTCATAACAAGATTAAATGTTATTGTGATGAACGTGAGAGGAATTTGTTATATATGAAATAGGTCTCTTTAAAATATTTTACAAATTTTTTATGTCATTTTTAACAATCTCTGTCACTCTCAACATTTTTCAAATCACTTTATTTCCTTATGTTTAATCTAAAGAACATACAAATTAAATTACACGATAAAACAAGATTTGGTTTTTTCAAAGTGCACTTTGACGAAAATGAACTCAATTATATATATTCAAAAACAAATTAATATGTTTTTTAAGATAAGAACCTCATTTATAAGAATAAGTAATAAAAGCCAAAAATATGTAAACAATTATAATGACAATCCCTATTTATTTTCGGAGAAATAAAGTCCATTTTCCCCGCATCAGGGGTGGTCTTTGTAAATTTTGTTGAAAATCTGAATTTACAATTTTTTATGTCATTTTCAACTATCTCTGTCACTCTCAACATTTTTCAAATCACTTTATTTCCTTATATTTAATCTAAAGAACACAATTTAAATTACACGATTAAACAAGATTTGGTTTTTTCAAAGTGCACTTTGATGGAAATATATATGTTGATTTCTTATATATCAAACAAATATATATGTTTTTCAAGATAAGAATCTCTTTTCTAAGAATAAGTAATAAAAGCCAAAAATATGTAAACAATTATAATGACAATCCCTATTTGTTTTCGGAGAAATAAAGTCCATTTTCCCCGCATCACGGGTGGTCTTTGTAAATTTTGTTGAAAATCTGCATATACAATTTTTTTTTTTTTTGTCTGAATCTAGATAATCGGAATTTTATAATTTCTATTTAAAATCTTTTAAAATGTGTCAACTTAGTATTTAAAATTTTTTAATATTGAATTTTCTTTGAATATTCTCTTATCATACATTATAAATTTTATTAAGTGTCTGAAACTCCTATGACATTATATTGCGACGAAATTATTCTGGCTATTGTGCGCCCCGAACGACCGGGGAATGTTACAAATTGAATACGCTTGAAATTTTCAAGCATCGGCGCCACATGTGACTGGGGAAAGTATTAATCCCCATTGCAGAATCGCCCATTTGAGTTTCAGACACCTGAATTTTATGTTTTTAACAATTTGAAAAATAAAATTCAAATTTCATATTTGTTGATTCTAAAATTTGATGAAATTTGATGCATTGGAATAATTAAATGAAAAAATTTCAAGATAATTGTTACGTTTAACTGAAAATACTGATCATTTCATTCAATGTGTAATTTATTCTTTTCATCGTTTCCAGGGTGTACATTGCAAATCGTTACGCGGACAAATTGACGAAGGTGACGGATTATATTTACTGTTGCCGCTCAGGTTCAGCTGCTGACACGCAAGCAATCGCAGACATCGCCTCGTATCACTTGAGTTTTCACAAGTATAAAAATAGAATAACTGGAATTTCTTATATCTCGAAGAATAACATCCTTAATTATACAAAAATCTTGTGAATAATGAATTTATGTACTAATATATGTTTGTATCAACATAAAATAATTCAAGCATTCTATGGCTCCAATGCACAGCATTTGACCAATTGTTATTGATAAATTTTATCCATTAAGACGACTCGCAAGACCTTCTCTTTTTGTCCTTCTTCCTTTCAACTGAATCCCATTCTAAGCATCTCTCTCGCACTACAGTAGGTTGCGAGTCATCTTAATATCAAAGTAAGAGATTTTCTCGATGACTTTTGTTGGTGATGTTTTATAATTGTTACTGTAGTATAAATGACCTCAAATCTGTCAAAAAATGATGACAAAAATTATATGAACAAAAATTCTGTCAACAGGATGGAATTAGGTAAAGAACCTTTGGTGGAAACCGCAGCGAACGTGTTTCGTGAGTATTGCTACAATTATCGCGACTCTTTGACGGCTGGGATCATTGTCGCTGGCTGGGATTCAGTGAAAGGAGCCCAAGTTTACAGCGTGCCAATTGGAGGTATGTGCGTTCGCCAGGAAATCGCGACGGGTGGTTCTGGATCCACTTACGTTTATGGTTATGTAGACTCAAACTTCAGGCCCAAAATGAGCAAGGATGAAGCTACGAAATTCATAGTTAACGGTATGTTCTTTTTTTTTTTACTTTTTCCTATTGCCTTATGATAAATGTGTTATCATAAATATTAAATAGAACAATGGCCTGCAAACAAAAATTTCTGTTTGCTGCAGGGTATAGAGTAGAAAATAATTTTTTGGAGGATTTGAGCACGTTGATTCCAAAAATCCCAAAAAAAATTGTTTTCAGTGCCTCACAGTAATAAATATAACCATAAATATTAAACAACTACTATCCAATGTAACAAATTTTTTTTACCTTAATCTTTGGTGTGAAAGAAAATATAATTTTTTTTTTCATTTATTTAATTCCTTTAGGCAATAGGAAAAAATTGATTATGCACAAGGGATATATTCCAAAATTTATTTTTTTACAAAGGTATGAACTATATTTTTTATTACCCTGGGTTTTACAGATGTTTTTTATTTATGAACTCAGCTAAAAAGTAGTCTTTTGAGACCTATGATAAAAAATTTTTTCCACGCTGCAGTAATAATTAGCAAATCATACTGTAAAATAGCAAGGTATGAATAATATTGATAAACAAGGCATTGTTCAAGCAAATAATTCATTTAATTTCTTCGTTAATTTGAACAAAGGCAATCCCACGACTGTGTAAAAGTCACCATCGATTTTTTCCACAAGGCAAGCGCCTTTTCCCATTACTCCATATGCGCCAGCTTTATCACTGAAATTCAAAAATTTTCATCATTGAATGCCATACACATTTTTTTGTAGCTTCAAATACGAAACTGAAAAACTATATAACGTGGTTAAATTTTTTTAAAAAGACTTTTTGTATACAAAAATTAAGAAAAATCATTATAAAATCTTACTGTGGGTCGCCAGTTTTCACGTAAGACTTGATTTGATCTTCAGACAATTCGGTGAAGTATACATCAGTGGATTCATAAAATTTTACTATGGCTCCTTCAGTTTTTACACAAACCCCAGTGAATACTGTATTTTTCTTTCCTGACAATCTGAAATTTGAGAAACAAAAAAATAATATCGACAATTTCTCTTCTCATCAAAGTAATACAACTAAATTTTAAAAATCTATCGTGTGATTTGAAAAAATTTTTATTGTTTGAATCAAGATAAATAGATTTCGTCATTAAGAGGCAGCTTCATAATTTGAAATAATTTGATTAAAATTCTTTTATTTTTGGATGATGTTAGAATATGTTATTAGTGGCAGTGTAAAAAAACTTGGAATCTTGAATGAACCTTTTCAATGTATTGGATGAATTTTCATCCGTCTTTGGTTTTCCAAAAATGTCGTCTCCCAGTGTCACTATTGTATCAGCCCCTATAATGAGTTTGGGAGCTACACTCTCATTTTTCAGTCTTTCAAAAACTTCAAGGACCTTGTAATAGGCCAAATCCTGAACAAATTCACCATGGTTTTTGTAGTTCTTTCTATCTAAATTCTCGTCGTATGTTGATGGAATGACCTCAGCTTTCAACCCCTATAAATAATTTTATACTGTCAGAAAGCAAAAAATTATTTGATTTTTGTTTTTAGCTGTAATTTTTTTCTTTTACTTTTACAATTTGTATATTAAAAAAGACAGGGTTTGGAAGTATCGCGTTACTCTAAAACGTTAAATTTTTTACTGTAATGATAACGTAACGCGTTACGTTAATTAACAAGTAATGATAACGGGAACGAGTCACTTTTTTTTGGTAACGAATAACGTAAATCCCGTTATTTTACGTTACTTTTATCTGTCGCATTAGGTTTTTAGCACAATTTACAACTTTTTAAAAAATGTTCTGAAACTGAGATCTTGGTAATTTTCAACTTCCTCATTTTGAGATATAAAATTCTTTATTAATTATCTTTAATGAAACTATGTGGGATAATCGTAATTTGTGTGAAAATCTTGACGAAGAATCGGCTTTTTTATTTTTCATTAAAAACTTTCACGACTCACAGCGTTGAATTTTAGAAATTCACATGAAAAGGTATGAAAATACTTGAAATTTATAGATTGCAAAATCTATAGCAGAATTCATATGATTTATAGAGATCCTGCTCGAAAATTTTATGGGATAATAATGAATACAAAAAAAAAAAATTAAAAAAAATACGAACAATACTAGATTTTATTAAGTTTTAAGTCACTTGATTTAAAAAAAATTTATGTTAATAGAAGTCTATAAGAAGATAAGGAAACTTTTATATTGTATAACTCTGTAAAAAATACACAAAATATTGAGGGCTCCTTAAAATGTATAAAGAAACTGATTTCTGCAAAATCGATCGAAATACACTCCAGAAATTTCGAACCTCCAATTTTACTTCATTCTGGAAATTTAAAGAGATATCTTAAAAAACACTAAAAATTCCACAACATTCTTTAACTATTCAAAAATGCAGAATGAAAAATACGTTTGGAAAAATACGTGCAAATATATGAAACATTGGAGATCTTTCGAATTCCAGAAATTCATATAGCAATATATAAAAATAATGAACGATCCTTGAAATCATGGAATAACTTGAGAAATAAAAAAAGTACTTGAATTAGTAAAAATCTATCGAGACACTGTTTCGTTGAAAATTCTGTAAAACACGTAATGTTTCATTATATTAAAATTCTCGAGTTCGAAATTCTTGAAATGTATAGAACAATTATTATTATAAAAATACTAAAATTATGTTGAAATACTGGGAAATTCTGCAATATTCTATCATACTGAAAAATACGAATGGTTTCAAAAATACCGAACAATTCTTTATATCGTAGAAAAATTAAAAAAGGTAAAAAAAAATCAAATGAAATGAAAATCTCAGAAATTTTTTGTTGAAAAATCTACTTAAATACCAATGATTCAATAAACTTTTAATTCTAGAGTATGAAATTCTTGAATTCTATGTATTATCAATGTACAGAAAAGTAGTAGAAATTTTTAAAAATTCTAGAGAATCCTGCTACATTTTATACATACTGAATAGTACAAAAAGATTTAAAAATTCTGGAAATCTGGGTAGGTATTTAGATTTTTTCAAAAATCTATCAAATTTGCAAATTTTGTCTTGTGGCTAACATTGAATCAAATGTCATATTCAGAAATTTCGTAAACTTGAAAAAAAAATATCAAAATTTGAACAATCTGATGGATTTTTTTCTCAGTGTGAAACAAACATTTTTTATTATATCTGAAATAAACAATTTTTGTAGAACAAAATCACAAGTACATTGAAATTGAATTTTTCAGTCTTAGTTTTTCGATTTTTGTTATTTACATTCAATTTCTTCCAAAAAGTAACGTGAAAGTAACGGAACGTTACTTTTTTGAAGTGGCAACGGTAACGAGTTACTGTTACTTTTTAAGAAACGATAACATAACGGATTTTTTTTTCACCTTTGTAACGGTAACGTAACGCGTTTCATTTTTTCAAGTAACTTTCCAAACCCTGAAATAAGGGTATATATTAATTTTATATTACAAACTAAATAATCAGCTTTAGTTGTAAATTTTAGATGCATTTTACGTGTTACATTAAATTATTTATTTACCATGAAAATAGTGATTCCATACAATGATTCATGATATTCTATTAAACTTGAATTATTTTACTTGAGATTTTTTAATCAACATTTTTTAAAGTCTCTGATAATGCATAAGTCATGTTTCTCTAGGGAGGGGGGGTATCTTCTATTCCCCTGCCCCCTCCATCTAGATCCGCCATCTTAAAAATCCGGCACTTCCAAAACTAACCTTGAAAATTTCGGCAAATATAATACTGTTGGAAATTAACTTTGATAATTATAATTTGAAACGTAAATATTGATTTTACCAATAGCTGAATAAGCTCGCGACGCCTTGGAGACGAACTCGCCAAAATAACTCTACCTCTCGAAAGAGTTTCAAGTGTTGCTTCAAGCATTTTTTTTTTTTTTTGTGTAAACAAAAAGGTAATCAAGTTGACAGTGATGACAACACCTTGATACTATAAAGTACACAGGCTTATGGACTGTTGGTGTGTAATAAATTCCATAAAATGAGCATAACTAGAGATGGTGACGTCACAAATCCAACAGTAGCGTACGAACACGTTCAGAGCCCCAAATTTTAACATTTAATCAGAGAATTGTGAATTTTTAATAATTTTTTAATCATTGTAATGTTTATGTACAAGACTTTCATTTAAAATTCATAAACGACATGAAAAAAAAAAAATATTAACAATTTGACAGTTCATATATAAAGAAAAAAAAAAAAATTTTTTGTAATATCACAAAAACAAAAGCTGATTGAGCAAAATAATAGCCAGTTTTGGAATTAGCGTACTCTAGGTACCCTGGGGAAGTTTCATTTTACCATACACAGTGGTGTAGATATAAGGGGAACCAGAAAAATCAACCTTTTGCATGACTATAGTAGTCAAATTTCAAAATTTTATACATCTACAGGGTGCGCCATTTCTTATGTCGGCATGTAAACATTGAATAACTTGAAAAAAAAACAACCGATTTCTGTAAATGAGGTATTTTTATTTAGTTTGGTCCTTTACAATTTATTTAGACTAGTTTTTGAACACAACATCAATCAAGTGGCCGCCCTTATTGTTCACAGCAAAATATGCCCTTTTTGCGGCGTTTTCCATTACCTTTTCGAGCATCTCGGGTGGTATAGCAATGATTTCGGCACGAATATTTTCCTTAAGCTCTTCAATGGTCTGCGGCTTGCTGGCGTACACTTTACTTTTCAAATAACCCCACAAAAAGAAGTCTGGAGGGGTCAAATCTGGAGATCTGGGTGGCCATTCAATGTCGCCTCTTTTTGACATCAGACGTCCAGGGAATTTTCGTTGCAGAAACTGGATTGTTTGATTCGCAGTGTGGCAGGTCGCACCATCTTGTTGAAACCAGTAATCTTCAAGACCTTTTTCACGCATTTGTGGGCAGACATAGTGAGCCAACATCCACCGATATCGGTTTCCATCGATCGTTTGGTTCTCTTTGAAAAAATAAGGACCAATGATGGTTTTGGCGCAAACGCCGGCCCAAACAGTAACTTTTTGGTCATGCAATGGCGTTTCATGGATCTCGTGTGGATTCTGCGTTCCCCAAATGCGGCAATTTTGCTTATTAACGCCTCCAGAAAGTTTGAAATGTGCCTCGTCGGTCATTAAAATTCGCTTCCAAAAATCAGGTTCAGTATCAACTATTCGAGCGATTGTTTGTCCATATTCCAAGCGACGTGGATGATCTGTAGGCAATATTCTTTGTGTTAATTGCATTTTGTACGGAAACAAATGCAAATCATCTTTCAAAATGCGCCGTAGAGTGGTTCCACTGATGCCGAGATGCTGAGCGCGGTGACGATATGAAACTTTTGGGTTTTGGGCAACGCTCTCTCTGACAGCTTCAATCAGTTCATTTGAACGTCTTGGTCGTTGATGAACGGGTTGTTCGCGATCTTTCACTGTCCCGTGGTCACAAAAATTCGACACCAAACGACGAATAGTGTTGTCAGATGGTGCCTGTTTGCCAAGATATTTTCGACGATATGCTCGTTGAGTTAACACAACTGAACGACTATTTTCAATGTACAAAGTAACTATTTCAGCGCGTTCTTTTGGTGTGAAGCGATACATGGTTGAAATTGTACTGAATTGACGTTTCCAAAACAAGTGAAGTCAAGTAAATCGGTTGTCAAATGTTTAAGTTATTCAATGTTACAATACCGACATAAGAAATGGCGCACCCTGTATAATAATTCAATATCACAGAATTCTATACTCTATCATTCAAATTTTCAGAATACCGTCTCCCTAATTTTTAGTATCCTATCTTCTATAGTTCATAATTCTAGAAATGTATTTTAGGTCCTACCACACTTAAATTTTAATAAAGTGGAAATAGCAACTCTCAAAATTTGACGTTCTAGAGTTAGAAAATAACAACTCTATGTTACAAAATCGATGATTATAAATACCAAAATCGTAGAGTTCTACATAGTACGATCTGATTTATTGATTCTCCAAAACCGCGAATTGTCCTCAAAAATGATTAAAAATTGAAATATATTTTAAAAAGCAAATTTCGTATGATAGGACAATTTGAATAAAAAAAAAATGTTTCATACAAATCTTCAATATATGAAAATTTGTGAGTTTTGTAACTTGAAATATTTAATTTGAGAATCTCTGGAAAAATTTTGAATGTTGATCAAGTGTCAAACATTAAATTTTTATAAAAATCAATATTATCAAAGACGACTGATTCTATTCAAACAATTAAATTATACAGTTCAGATAGTGTAATAAAACTATGTTACCCAATTCAATTTGTTGAATATACGTAAATTATAAAATATGATTAGTTGTTATACAGTTCATTAAATGAAATTGATTAAGAAAAAGATCGAAATTCATTATAATTTTTATGTGTAATATAATATTATAAAATTAAAAAATCATAATTACATTTACTTCCAAAAATGTATTACAATTACAGATGAACTAATAAAATCAATTAGTTTTAGTCCAAAAATAAATATAATTTGTTCATAAGGAATAAATTAAATATTCAAAATAATGAAGTATAGTATAATGACATAATATTATTATAATTTTTATTTATTAGTACATTTCGCATCTAAGGAAAACATAACTTACACCCTCATGAAAAATTTTTTTTTCTATGGTGCAAACGATTTTTTTATCGTACCGCTATGATAAAAAATATATCATAAATTCGATGTGTATTATAATATAATAATTCTAACATCCACATTTTTAAAAACATTAAATGAAATTTCAAAAAAAAGGCAATCACACAGAGTTTAAAAAAATACCAAAGTTAATGCATTACAGAGAAATGATTATTAAATCCAAATAAATAAATTAATGAACTTTTGTAGTTTAATTAAATCTACAATAAGCTCAATACAGTAAGGGTATAATTTAATTATTTCGTTACAATATATTCATATAATGTGTTATTACATACCATTTGAGTTGTTTTTTAAATCTGAAACTAAACTGGGAAAGACAGCCCAGATGCCACTGTTTTAGTTTCTTAGGAGGAACAATTACAACCTATGCATAAAACATTCTCAATTTGAGAATAGACTTGAACGATAATGTAAATTTTCTTCCATTTTAGCTATCGCATTAGCCATGTCGAGGGATGCTGCCAGTGGTGGAGTCATTCGTTATGGAATCATCAATGAAAAGGGCATCGAAAGACACGTCGTTCTGGGCGACCAAATACCTAAGTTTTATGAGGGTTAGAGGTATTGGATACTATGCTTTATATGTTTTCACAATTTTTGAGAGGAGCAAGGAATAAAAAATATTGAAATTTTAATAATTGTGTGTTATTGTACTTAAATCTTACATGGGATGCCTAATATTTATTTAATTCAAATTGTAAACTTCACTAGAAAACTTTCAAGAGTGGACATGGATCTCTATGAGCACATACAAAAACTAAAGAATCTGTATTCATTAGTTTTTGAACGTGTTCATAAAGAAAGGCTGCATTTACTATCCATAATTTTTGAACTCTCAAGTCATTTGTAATGTGCTTCTTTTACCTTCAACATTAACGTGTGAACATAATGAGATGATTTTGGTTTTTAAAAATTTATTTATTATCAAAAACCTATCATGGGAATTGGCAATAAATACAGCAGTTGCAATAGTATTACATTGTATGAGGTTTATACACTGTCGCGATGTAAAAAGAGAAAGAAAAAAATGCTTTGTTAGTTCAAGGAGTTGGTAGTTTATTTTGGCTTTGTTTCTTGGTCATTGACATGCCTTATGTAGATTTCTTTCTCGTCTGTAGCACCCGGTGCCATCTCCATATCGTTGAGGTAAGAAACGCCAATGGCCAGAACGGTTCCGTCGTGGTTGAAACTTAACGCCGCAACACCAGCGTTGTACTTGTGGAACTGGCATAGTCGCTTTTTGTTGAAACCATCCCAAATGTTGACATATCCATCCGAGCCACCGGTCGCGAATGTGTTGTACAAATTGTGGAAGCTTATCGCGTTTACAGGGTAAATATGTTCGATCTGGCCGTCTTTCATTCTGTGGCATTTGAAAGCATATTTTTTCTTTTGCGCCTCCGGCGTGGTATCCAAATACTCTACCGCCACGCGACCTTCGATGCTGCTCAACACGTAGCCCTGTAAACCATGATCATGTTAAGCATATATCGCTCCAAACATCTCAAAATTGCTTTACCTTTTCATTCGGAAAACCTTTAATACATCGCGTTTGGTATTTTAGACTGCTTTCTCGTCTCTGAAACATTCCTGACATGTTCCGAACGTCCCAGATACAGACTTTTCTTTTTGCGGTGCCCACTACAAATTTGTCTCCGCACACGGACAGTGCAAGGACTGTTTCCGGCTGCAGATAACTTCCTAAACAAGTCGGAGACCTGATGTCCCACAGTTTTACTGTCGCGTCCCATCCACCCGTTAGTATTGCGTTCACTGCACTGCAATACTCAATTTTACGAATTGGTTTATCATGCGTTCCTATTATTGTTTCTGCAACAACAAAAATTAACATCAATTTTTGAGTCATCAGGAATAGTGATAATGAGGGAGCATTAGGGTGGTCGTTAAAAAGGGTTAGGTGGAATTTTGATGGTGGGGCCCCCCAAAATGTTTCCAAATAATTAAAAAAAAATTCACAAATTTTTTCAGATTTTTAAAACAACGTTAACCCGTGCCGATACAGTCGTCTTTTAACCCATTTAAATAACATGGGATTTTGTCTTGAAGGCAGCCAATAATTTTTCACGGATACACAAATCGGTTTGACACGGCAAGTTATTGTCGATAGTTATAACAAACTGCAAAAAAATTGGCAGCCGTCTAAAACAATCATATGTCTGTTTCGGCTTTTTTCAATGAAACAAAGAATTTTACAAGATTTCAAGAATCTATGTGATGTATAGCTACATGAAATATCATTCTATACAATCGTGAGTATTTTTTATCGTTATACAAGTAGAATTGGTCACATTGCTACGGTTTCAAAAATGTGCATCACAATTTTAATAAATAAGAAATTCGATAAATAAATAAATTTCTGAAAAGCAACTTCTTAAAATGAGTTTCTTACTAGATAAATGAAACTTATTGGAATGAATTATCTTGCATCAAACTATAATATCAATAGTAATGGTCATAACGATAATAATAATAAAAGTAGTAATAATAATAATAAGAATAGGAATAAGAATATAAATAGTTCTAAATTGGTAAATAAGAATGAATACATGTACAAGTCAAGGGAAAAAGCTGGTTATTCTAATGATACCTTACTTGTTTTTCGAAATGATCGTGAGTTATTGTTAAAAGGATAATCTGAAAATGGATAAGAATAACATCAATAAAAATAATAATAACCCAAATAAGGAGTATTATTCAAGATTGACGAATGTTTCTGTGATTTCGTTTGCAATGTTTGATGCGCTCAAGTACGAGTTTTGAATAATTTGTAATTACAAAACAATTTTCTAGAATTTATGGATAAGGTAAATGTCTCAGTTGTCAAACGAATCTAGCCATTTTTGCAAAAACTGCAAACTTTTATGGAAATTCTGCTTCTTTGTAAAATTGTTGATATTGTTCAGTGACTGATGGATCCTAGAATAATTATTAAAATACATGATCTTATTATTCAATATTTAGCAATAAATTTGATAACTTGGTATTGATATCTTAAAGTGAACTATATTGCGTGTTGTGTTACAATAAAAATCTTTCTCTATTAGTGCATTAGATTGTTCGCATGATTATTATTCCTATTTCTATTATTATTATTTTCATTATTATTACTATTACTTTTATTATTATCGTTATGACCATGACTGTTGATAGTATAGTTTAATACAAGATAATTCATTCTAATAAGTGTCATTTATCTAATAAGAAACTCATTTTAAGAAGTAGCTTTTCAGAAATTTGTTTATTTATCGAATTTCCTAATTATTAAAATTGTGATGCACATTTTTGAAACTATAGCAATATGACCAATTCTACTTGTATAACGATAAAAAATACTCAAGAACGTATAGAATGATATTTCATGTAGCTATACATCACATAGATTCTTGAAATCTTGTAAAATTCTTTGTTTCATTGAAAAAAGCCGAAATTTCCATAATTTTTGGTTCTTTGGCTTCGAACCAACAGACATATGCTTGTTTTAGACAGCTGCCAATTTTTTTGCGGTTTGTTATAACTATCGACAATAACTTGCCGTTCAATGAAACAAATTGGTTTGTCGATCCAGTGTTTAAAGCCATGTCGAACCGATTTTTAAAGGAATTTGTGTATCCGTGAAAAATTATATACTGCCTTCAAGACAAATTCCCATTTTATTAAAATGGGTTAAAAGACGACTCTACCGGCACGGGTTAACGTTGTTCTAAAAATCTGAAAACATTTGGGGATTTTTTTTGAATTACTTGGAAACGTTTTGGGGGGCGCCACCATCAAAATTCCACCTAAGCCATTTTAACGACCACCCTAGGACAGAGGTCTCAAACTTAAAACGCCGCTGGCGGGGAGTCGTCCCCACCAGTCCCTACTTTTCGCTGCCCTTTCACTCTCTTCGCTGTTCTCCACACAAGCTCGGCATTCGGATACCCCATCTTACCTTGATTCCTCATTTCTTATTCTTTCGGTTTTCCGTCATTCAAAATATTATTTTATACGGTATTTTTCAGGTTCATTATTTCAACTATGCGATGGGAAATTAAAAGGTTTGACAATTAAGTAATGAGACTGATTCCATAAAAACCGTATATTTAAAAATTATTCTACAACTCTGCCATCCCCTTCAAAGTAGTCCCCTTGAGCAGCTATACAACGATTCCAGCGCGTTTTCCACGCTTCGTAACATTTCTAGAACGCTTCGACTGGGATGTTCGCGAGTACCTTCGTCACGGCCGCTTGGATGTCCGTAATCGACTCAAAATGGGTTTCTTTGACCACCGATTTTGTTCTAGGGAACAAAAAAGTCACAGGGTGCCATATCGAGCGAATAAGGCGGCTGTTGCAACACGGCGATCCCTTTAGAGGCCAAATACTGGGACACGCTGAGGGCGGTATGGCACGGCGCGTTGTCGTGATGAAGGATCCAGTTACGAGAGATGTCTGGGCGCACCCTGTTGACTCGTTTACGCAATCTTTCGAGTACTTGGCAATAGTAGACTTGATTAATGGTTTGCCCCGGTGGAACAAATTCTTTGTGGACGATTCCACGGCTATCAAAAAAGGCAATGATCATCGTTTTCACCTTTGATTTGCTCATGCGAGCTTTTTTCAGGCGGGAGGCGTGCGGAGACAACCATTGTGAGCTTTGGCGTTTGGTTTCCGGGTCGTATTGGAAAAACCAGCTCTCATCGCCTATAATAACCCGATCAAGTAGCGTGGGATCGTTTTTCACTTGTTCCAAACAGTCTTCTGCAACGTTCATTCGATGCTGCTTTTGCTCCTCAGAAAGGTTCTTTGGAACCATCTTCGCGCACAACTTTTTCATCCCAAAATCGTCGGTTAAAATTTGTCTGACTGTTTCACGGTTCATACCCAGCTCCAAGGCCAACATTCGAACTGTTAAACGCCGATCTTCATGGATTAGGGCGCGCACACGCTGCGCATTCGCGTCAGTCCGCACCTCGACTGGTCTCCCGCTCCGCGCCTCGTCTTCCACGTTTACACGACCGTCCTTAAACTCTTTATGCCATCGAAACACCTGGGCACGACTAAGAGCACTATCACCATGCACTTTTACAATTTAAGCGTACGTTTCCGAAGCTGTTTCGCCTAATCTGGCGCAAAATTTTATCGCGACGCGTTGCTCTAGATTTTGTTTCTCCATTTTCGTGACGAGCACCACCAACACACGTCTACTCAACACGACGTAGCAGGCGAACTAAACAAGCTAGAGTGACGGTAAATACATCAATGGAGAGTGGAAGGATGCCGGGGAAAGGGGAAAAAAATTTCAAGGTCGCAGGTTTACCACAAGCGCGGCAATACAATCAGTCTCATTACTTAATTGTCACACCTCGTAAAAGGATTTTTCTTCCTCCGGACGAGTAGAGGAATCAGATATCAAATGAGAATTGTTTATGTTCCAAGCGCATTTCGACAAGCACAGAACATTTTTTGGCGATGAAAGTGTTTCGAAAAATAAATATTTTTATTTTTTGCAGCACCAGAATTCGTTAAGATTGTATAAGAAATTTTTCGATTTCATTAATAATTGTTTTTAATAAAAAAAATTTTTTGCTAATGAATAAAAAGATAAAAATTGAGAATCGAATGTTTTTCTTCCAAAATTAACAAAGTAGGAAGCAAGTTCTCACAATTTGAAATATTTAATATGATTTTTATCAAAAATCTTGGCTAGTTTGTAAGTGTTATCAATTTATCTATCAACCAATTTTCCAGTAAAACAGGAACTCTTCATTCCTTCACGCGCGAAGTTGCAATCTCAACAGGTACTATTAAAAATATTTTTATCTCAACACCCGAAATTTAGTGCTAATTTGGTGCAAATGCGTTTGCATCGAAATTTTTGTGATCAATTTTACAATAGTTATTGTCGATAATCAGCATGAAGTAACCGATTTGGCAATTTATTTTACCATTATTTTCGATTTCAGCTTGATTAACGAGATAATATGTCATCATTTTTCAAAATAATTAACAGCTATGAAAAAATGCGAGTTTAAAAACTCAAGTGCAAAAATATGTCTCCCCAATAAACAGGCAATTGCTTAAGTGCCTTTTTCTCTCAGTGCCAGAATAATAATCTTTTTTGTTTTTTTTTTGTTTTTGATATTTTTCTATATTTTAATTATTCGTCTGATTTACCATGCGCGAGTGTATGGAAAATAATAAATTGGCTTGGGAAAAACAGTACGAAAGAAACTACCGTATTTTTTGGGTTCTTTCCACACCACCCAAGAGGTAGGAAGACAAGTGCGTTTTTGAGGTGGTTTCCCAGAGAAAAAGATATTTTTGTGCAAAAAAGTGCACTAAAAACGTCTTAGTTCACCGGCCTAGTCCACTTACATTTATTACTTTCTATTTTATGCAATATTTTTGAGATGTGAGAATCTTCCTAGTACGTCTCTAGAATCATGTTGATACTATTATTGAACCAATTTTTCATACCTATACAATGCAGAAAGTCATTTAGAAAAGAAAAGGACACTCGCGTTGCACCTTAAGACTTTCTTATCTCTCTGCTATACAGTATAAATAACGTCTTATTAAATCGCACTCAAAAGTTATTACACTGTATATTTTTTTACGAAATAACATTCTTCCACTTATTTGTGCGATGGTGGTAAATTTATAGATGTATCCAAAGAAATGTATGTGAATTATTTACTAAGTATATTCAAATGTAATTTACATCTCTTGTTTAATTTCCGTAGTTATGACGAAAAAATTGTTCGGCTAAGAAGTAAAAATTTTTTAAAAGCATAAGCTGCAGTAATGAAATTCGAAACCTGCCTTTACGCTATTCTAAGTATAATTTATTGATCATGTTAAAAACTTGAATGTATGGAAAAGAAAATTAAAAAAGGCAACCGAAGGTTCTAGTGTGAAATTTTTTTAGATGCACGGAAAGCCTAAAAATTTATTCGCATTTCTGGAATGCGAAAAAATTTAATGATATGTCCGAGAAATGGTCAGAAATGTTTTATTAATTTTGAAAGCTATAAGTTTTCAAAGTTTACACCAAAAAGTTCGATCAAAATTTCTCTGACTTCATTCTTGAGGCACTTCCTCATCGGCGGGGGGGGGGGGGGGGTGCAACGTTAATCCGCCTTTTTTTCTTCGTACAAGGTCGGTATAAGTTTTGGGTGGACAATTTTGATAATAGCTCTTCTGTCACCTCGCTGGCTCGACCTGTCTCTTTCCTATTTTTCGCTGCCACTTTGATGGCAACAAGTGAACTTACGCTATCGCTTGACAAAGATGAGCGTTTTTTGTCGCTTGCAACATCGGTCAACGCGGAAAAAGCTCTCTCGGCTGATGCATTCGAATGCGGCAAAGTTCTGACTAACCCGATCAAAGTTCTTAAATGTGGAAATTTTGCATCCCCCCTTTCACTCTGTTTTAACAAGATTTCTTTCCACATGTTATCGAAAGACAACATGTCGATTTCTTATGAAATTGAACCGTCTTGATATTGCGAGAACAACAAACGCCACTCTTTTTTCAATGAAGCCTTCTCAAATCCACCAAATTTTTGCGCGCAAACCCAAGCGTCATTAAGTGTCAAATCTCTATCAGCATCATTCAACGCAGTTTTCGAGTCAAAAACTCGAAGTGAAGTGAAAAATTCATCTCGAATGTAAAAAAATCTTTGCTGGATTTGAGTAGCGGCCTCGACGTAAAAATTTTGACAAGTTTGGCGCACTCGACGAACAATTCCCTCTTTTTCGCTGTTATCACTATTTGAAATTTTATCAACAATATCGTTGCATTCTTCACCGAGGGAAACATCTTTCAATGCCAAATGATTATTGGGATCGTCGAATCGAATGTGTTCCGAAGTCAAAAAAGGAAGCAAAGGCTTCTTTGAAAAATGGCGCGCGATTCGCGAAAGCAATTAAAGGCTTTCCCCGTGCAGTAAGTGAACGCGAGTTTCTGAATGCTGAAAATAAGCATTGATCTTGTGGAACATTTCCAAAACGTACTCGAGAAAAGACAAGTACGCGTGCATTTCGGGATCATTGAGAAATGCCTCCAATTTTCGCAGTTTCTCCAATTTTTTGGCATTGGTTTCCGCTTCTATCGCATCGACGAAGCATGCTTGCGATGATGGCAACAATTGCCTAAACCTTTTGATGGCACCATGGCGGACCAGCCAGCGGGTTATTGCATACTTAACTAATTTCAAATCTAATCCCTGGCACGCATCGTCGAATTCAGCAAAAATTTGTGAACGCTTCGCATAATTTTAGCCTTCATTGACTCCTCGACGATGGAAGGCATTGTCTTTTCGCAAGAATGCTTTGAAATTAAAGCAAGAGAGTGAAAAATACATGGAATGATGATAACATTCGGATTTTCCTTCAGAAGCAACGCTTTGAATGAAAGATTGTCCCCAATCATAACCGAAGCGTTATCACATGCTATGGCCAAAATATTCTTGAATGGAATTGAATTTCTCAACATGTAATCTTTGAACTGACCAAATATTCCTACTGCGTCAAGTTTCGTTGCATCTAACTCTAATAGCTTCGACAATACCGTCTTACCATCGAGTGTCTCAGGGTCAACGTATCGCACGAGAAAGATCAGCCAGCTTTTATTATTCTGAGTCCCCTCATCGACAAAAATTGAAAATTGAACCCTTCTTAACATCTCAACTGAGCATTCCTCTTCGTATGGGCCCAGTACATTTCGTACAATTCCTGAAACTTTGGTCGCGCCTACGGTCATCTTTTGAAGAACGGGTTGTTCGATTTTCTTGAAACAATTTAAAATTTTACCCATCTGCTGGTAAGGAATGTTCAACTCAGCTCCTAATCTAGCGTAATTTATTTCAGCAGTCTGAACTGACTGCTTGAAGGAATCAACGCTTTCCTGGACGGCTTTGGGGGGAATTGCATTGACGGTTGCAATATTCCCTGCTGAACATAAAACCCTATGCCGCTCTTTTTCGGCGTGACGCTCTAAACTTGAAATTCCCCCTCGACAGCTTTCTGTCACATTGCAAACTTTGCAACGAAACTGAAAGAAATCTGGAGTGCGTTCAATCCAATCCTTAAACCTCTCATCAACCAACCACGCAGATGAAAATTTGTGAGAGTAACTCACACTACTTCTCCTAACACCGATTTCTATGTCAGCAGCACTTTTCTTAAGCCCCTTAGTCGCGAGGTGAGCGTCAATTTTTGAATTGCTACTCAAAATGAAATTGCAGCCACAAACTCGACAATAATACGCGTCTTTTTGTCCTTCTACATTAACTTTTTCTAAGCAACTGTCTGCACTTGAACTTCCAGAAAAAAAATTACACGTAGCTGCCATTTTGGTAAAAAAATTAAAAATGTATAACACACGTTTTTTAAAGCTGCGATAAATTTTCGTTATTTATTACGATAAAGAAGAAAAAGTTCTGTTTTTCTTTTGGAAATTTTTCAAAAAACTTTTATCTTTAAAATCATAGATTCTAGAGCTTCAGATTTCAAAAAACATAGAGAAAGTAATAATAATATCAACTATCTGTGAAAACAAAAAAGAAACATTGAGCTTTAAGGATTTGAAATAATATATGGATTTGAAAAATCTACTGAAATTTTTTTCAGAGAGCCTGCAGTGTAAAGAAACAATGAAACTGTAAACAAAATACTATTGAAAATGTGAAAGACACGTTGTGCAAGGCCGCGATAATTTCTCGATACTTACACTGCAGCCATTAAATTATTGTAGGACACAAAGTAAGAGTCAAGCGCACAGCATTTCAATACTTTGTGCTTGAGATCAAAGGGGCGCCGACGCGACGCCAAAGGTATCAACGCAGTGAGTTTCAATGCTATTTTGTGTCCTCCAAATATTTTTTGTTTGCAGTGTATTACGCTGTGAAACAAAAAATTTTTTTCTTGGAAATTTTGCCAAATACTTTAAATTGTTAATATCTCAGATTCTGGAGCTTCAAATTCTAAAAAAATATGAAAATAATGGAGACGTCAAATATATGTATAAATACCAAAACTTATTGAACTTTCAGAATTTGAATTATATAGATTTAAAAAATCAATCCATCTTTTTCCTGAGGGCCTGCAGTGTTTAAGAAACTCACCGATAACTGAAAACGCGTATCCTTTTTTTTTTGAAACGTTGACACACTGAGAAAAAACACTTCAAACGCACTTCAAACACAGTTCAATTCTGGAAATTTTCCGTGGATTGGCACGAAAACTTTTCAGTTTCGAAAGAAAAAATTCATTAAAAAACAAAAATTTTCCTTTACGATATCGATAAATCCATACGAAACTGATGAACTCCGTTGAAAATTATAATTTCCGTTCAAACTGAAAAATTTCCTTCCACTTCAACAGAAAATTTTCAGTTATTTTACAGTTCACTTGACGAACTTGACGCGAGAAACACTGAAACGTCTTAACTTTTTGAGACGCGTTCACTTTGGAGATCTGAAGAAAACTGCTTGAAAAATACCTTAATACTTAAAACCCTCCTAAAAGCCGTGAAGTTACCACAGAATATAAATTTATTTTTACTCGCCACTGCCGAAATATTTCTAGGTAGCCTATCGTAACAGAATTTTTTCCATTATCTTTAAGAAACCGTTTTGTTGCTTTATAGAATACAAGTTTTTTCTGATATACGGAGAAAAGTGATAAAAATTCGTTATGTCTTATTCATCCTCAGAAAAAGACGCATAACATTCAAAAATCAAGTCATTAACATGAACCGAATCGAAAACGCGTGAGTTTAGAGATCAACCTAGCACAAGGGAAAAAATTGTAAGGAATTTCGAAAAATTACAAACGAAAACATAAATTGGAGTTTACTTTATGAAAAAGCATGCATCGAAAAAAAAATTTGATTTGCAAATACATACTCTCATCTGACATTCTGGAATGAGAGAAAATCATTTCTTATTGTACAATAGTAGAAGAAAAAAAAAATAATATCTTGATAACTGATGTGGCGTAAAAAAGGCCCAAAAAATACGGTAGTTTCTTTCGTACTGTTTTTCCCAAGCCAATTTATTATTTTCCATACACTCGCGCATGGTAAATCAGACGAATAATAAAAATATAGAAAAATATCAAAAACAAAAAAAAAACAAAAAAGATTATTATTCTGGCACTGAGAGAAAAAGGCACTTAAGCAATTGCCTGTTTATTGGGGAGACATATTTTTGCACTTGAGTTTTTAAACTCGCATTTTTTCATAGCTGTTAATTATTTTGAAAAATGATGACATATTATTTCGTTAATCAAGCTGAAATCGAAAATAATGGTAAAATAAATTGCCAAATCAGTTACTTCATGCTGATTATCGACAATAACTATTGTAAAATTGATCACAAAAATTTCGATGCAAACGCATTTGCACCAAATTAGCACTAAATTTCGGGTGTTGAGATAAAAATATTTTTAATAGTACCTGTTGAGATTGCAACTTCGCGCGTGAAGGAATGAAGAGTTCCTGTTTTACTGGAAAATTGGTTGATAGATAAATTGATAACACTTACAAACTAGCCAAGATTTTTGATAAAAATCATATTAAATATTTCAAATTGTGAGAACTTGCTTCCTACTTTGTTAATTTTGGAAGAAAAACATTCGATTCTCAATTTTTATCTTTTTATTCATTAGCAAAAAATTTTTTTTATTAAAAACAATTATTAATGAAATCGAAAAATTTCTTATACAATCTTAACGAATTCTGGTGCTGAAAAAAATAAAAATATTTATTTTTCGAAACACTTTCATCACCAAAAAATGTTCTGTGCTTGTCGAAATGCACTTGGAACATAAACAATTCTCATTTGATATCTGATTCCTCTACTCGTCCGGAGGAAGAAAAATCCTTTTAATTTCCCATCGCATAGTTGAAATAATGAACCTGAAAAATACCGTTTAAAATAATATTTTGAATGACGGAAAACCGAAAGAATAAGAAATGAGGAATCAAGGTAAGATGGGGTATCCGAATGCCGAGCTTGTGTGGAGAACAGCGGAGAGAGTGAAAGGGCAGCGAAAAGTAGGGACTGGTGGGGACGACTCCCCGCCAGCGGCTTGCCAGCGGCGTTTTAAGTTTGAGACCTCTGCCCTAGGAAGCATTTATAACTTCCAAAATGAGAATATCATGTAAAATGATGAGCCTTTTGGCAAAGTGAACTTGTTTAGTTATGCCGAATTGTCACACATATATAAGTAGTTATGAAGGATTCCAACACTTTATTTTCTCTATTTGTATACTGCACACTTTTCAAGAAACATTTTATTAGAAAAGAAATTCTAGATAAAACTGCATTTTCTCATTACAGAAATTTACATTGTTGTTCTTCAGCATAAAAAGTTTGATGTTTGAAAAAAACTGTGCATACCTGTATTAGTGTTTATATCGTGCATTTTCAAGGTGTTGCTCAGTCCACCGCTGTATGCATGAACGGCATCCTGAAATTAGATGTTATTCTTGAGACTTTAGAATACTATATTCTTAGCTATCGCCGTTTTTTTTACATCAAGAAATGAAATTCATCACTTTCTGTGACCATCCATCAGAAGTAAAAAGAATATCTGGATTTTGAAGATTTTTATTACAAGCTTTTGAAAATGTAATTGATGGATTATTTTTTTCAATAAAATCATACCTGAAAAGCAACGTCTAGAACGGGCATGTCGTGCATGAATTTCAATCTCATTGTATTTGTCTGAATGTCATACAGCCGAATGGAATTGTCCCAAGAAGAGACAAGTAAAAATTGCGATGAATTAGGTCCAAATTCGACGGCCGAAATCACATCGGTTGGTGGGTTTTTTAATTTGAATTCCGTCCTCGGTTCCATCTTTACCTTCAACAACGACAATTGTAATTACAAGAAACATCAAACACACATGTCCTAGTAAAGTTTGTGTAACATAAGAGCAACACTACAGTGCTGCATTGGTTACTTCGTTTGATTAAAGTATTTTTGAAAAACCATAGAAATAAGTATTTTTTCAAATTTACAGATCCTCCAATTTTTTTTGGATTAGATAATTATATCATTATCATTTTTAGTCGCAAATTTGAATTCTATAACTTGTAGTCCTTAAAATTCAAACTTGTATATGAATTTCATTTTCTTATTTAAAAATTATCATTTTTCAATTTTCAAAATAACAATTTTTCATATTCAAATATATCCAAATCTCCAAATATTTCCCTTTGGCAATATTTTTTATTCCTTATATTTACAAATTTAAAAAGTAAAAAATTATGATATTCAATTTTGCAATGTATGAATTTTTTATTGAAAAATTAGAATTTGAACTTTTTTTTGTTATTATTATTACAAATTATTCATGAAAAAAGAAGCGTTTGATGATATCCAGTATTAGATATCCGGAACGATATTGAATATAAAAACTGACACACAAGTAATGAAAACAAATAAATATAGGTGACAAAATAGAAAATATGGTCAATAGAATATATAGTATAGAAGTTAGGTTTAGTCAAAATCCAATGAAAGTATGAAAAAAATGTGACAGAATCACAAATGTAAAAAATTAGACAGAAGACAAGAAAAAAAGTAAAAATACATATATTTATGTAACCATAATAACTATTTGATGATGATATAAATTTAAGTTAGGAATAGAAGATAAAGTAAAGAAGATTACTAATTATTTTTTCCATAAAGTTATAGAAAAAAAAGTAGAAGATAACTTTATTGAATTATCTCTTCACAACAAATTAACAACAAAAAAGTTGTAACTTTTTCAGACAGTTGAGTGAAGTATAGATCTCTCCAACTACATTTTTCTTCAACTTCAAGATAGCATTATCACCCTTTATTTTTTTAAAAACAGGGTATTTTTACACTTCTGGCCATTTCAAACTACTAGAACTGACTTGCAACCAAAAAATCACAATTTGTCACATGATTAAATAAACGAAAATTCACAAACTTTAATGATTGTAGAGTAAATTCTTTTAGAGCGTCGTGTCATCTGTATACTACGAAGTAGATAATTTCTGTTGAAAATCATTTTCTCTATGTTTGTTTGTTTGTTTGTTTTTTTTTTTTTTTTTTTTTTTTTGTCAAAACTAATATATGACAGTAACATAACTTATATTGCAAATGAAATTTTAATGATTAAACAAAGTTTTACATGCGAAAACTTTCGAATTAGTGTCATAAGTCATAAGTACAATCTGTACTTATTGTTTATAAAAAATAGGAGAAATTTCAAATTTTTTGAAATTTCAAATTTTTTGAAATTTCTCTTCACAACAATTCTCACTACAAATGTCAGAAAACATCAATTTTCTTCGTGATTGTTAATTTATTAAATTTTAGTTTCAAAATTTTTCCTACAGGTAACTGCAATACCTGCCTCAAATTTCACATGTCAAACTGATTTTTAAGGACTGCTCTGATGTACATATATGCATATATTTTTGATTTTATTATATACATATATATACACACTTTACTACACACACTTTATTACATACAACATACACACACACTTTATTATATTAATGACTAGCTGTTCCAGCAGGCTTTGCTCCGTGGTAACCACGTTGTTACACACGGTTTGGTCAGGAAAAGTCAATTATTGTTTAGATAAAGGACGAAAATTACCAAAAAATTATCTGAATCTCAAGGTTAAAAATCTTCTCTTTTTTTTTGTTTGAAACGATTTCTAATTTTTTGACTAAATATGGATTGGTTAGATAATAATGGATTACCACGAAGATATACTATACCAATATAATGGATTATATTGGTCAAAAAGCTGTTATAAGTATTTAAAAAAAATAGTTTCTAATGATACTTTTTTACTATCAAAGTAAAGAGTGAAATTGATGAAAGTTTATTTGCTAATCAAGATTAGGAGGTGATCATGATGTGGATTATAATAATAACTTTATTATGACTTTTCATGATTTGTGACAATGTTGGATTTTGCGATTCATAGAATTTTGTGATGATTTACCATTGTGACATTTTGCGACTTGTGTATATTAATAGTTGGTTATATTTTCTGTTATTTGCTATACAGGGTGTCCCACACTCGGCGGATCATCAGAAAACTATTATTGTTTCATGGAATTCTAAGACACTTTTTCCTTTACAATTTTCCAAAATTCGCAAAATTTGAAGAGATATTAATAATTCAGTTTCATGCACTTACTGTTTGGCAAAGCGTGGCTTTTGGTTGAAGCCCCTTCTCTTTCTGAGCTTACTCTAATAGAAAATTGGGGGGTAATTGAGGTTTGTTATAGATTATTGATACATGATTTCTTATATCTTGGAAGAAAATGTTTAAACAAAAAATTCTAGGAATCAAAGTTTCCTTCGTTTCGCATTTTTTTCTAGATATAATATTCTTTGGTCCAAGTATCACCTTCTCAATGCAGTCTCTTCTAATTTTTCTTCGAGAGAGACAAAAGAAGCCATTAAACATTAACATTCTTTGAACAATCAAAAACGTCATAGTAGCTGAAATTCTGAATAACTGCTGTAGTTTTCGCCTGAGCATGAATTTCAAAACGTCATTCGAAAGAGCAGTAAATTGGCTTCAAAATGGGGTATATAAGAATTTTTAAAAAAATGAACATTTTGAGTTATCATGCTTTGAAAAATCAAGAACGTCATAGTAGCTTAAATTCCGAATAACTGCTGTAATCGTCGCCAGAGCATAAATTTGAAAATGTAATTAAAAAAAGTAGTCAAATAGTTTAAAAATGGTGTATATTAGAATTTTTTCAAAAATGAACATTTTAAATTATCATTCTTTAAAAAATTAGAAACGTCAAAGTAGCTTGAATTCTGAATAACTGCTGTAGTTGTCGCCTGAGCATGAATTTGAAAAAATCATTTGAAAGAGCAGTAAATTGGCCTCAAAATGAGGTATAAGAGAATTTTTTCAAAAATAAACATTTTGAGTTATCATTCTTTTGAAAATCAGAAACATAGTAGCTTAATTCTGAATAAATTCTCTAATCCTCGCCTGAACATGAATTTGAAAACATCATTGGAAAGAGCAGTCAAATAGCTTCAAAATGGTGTATACAAGAATTTTTCCAAAAATGAACATTTTGAGTTATCATTCTTTTAAAAGCAGAAACGTCATAGTAGCTTAAATTCCGAATAACTGCTGTAATCGTCACCTGAGCATAAATTTGAAAACGTCATTGGACAGAGCAGTCAAATAGCTTCAAAATGGTGTATACAAGAATTTTTCCAAAAATGAACATTTTGAGTTATCATTCTTTTAAAAATTAGAAACATAGTAGCTAAATTCTGAATAAGTGCTCTAATCGTCGCCTGAACATGAATTTGAAAACGCCATTGGAAAGAGCAGTCAAATAGCTTCAAAATGAGGTATATAAGAATTTTTTCAAAAATGAACATTTTGAGTTATCATTCTTTGAAAAATCAAAAACGTCATAGTAGCCGAAATTCCGAATAACTGCTGTAATCTTCGCCTGAGCATAAATTTGAAAACGTCATTTGAAAGAGCAGTCAAATAGCTTCAAAATGGCGTATATAAGAATTTTATTATCCAGCTGTTTTCATGTGATGCGATGACATATGAACATACATTCTGCTTTATTTATAGATTTTATTTAAAATCCAAGATGCTCCTATTTTCATTTGCAATTTCCAACCAAGTATCAATCACAGGAGCCATTATTTCAAAAAAAAAAACATTCTATAAATTTACATAAATCGATTTTTCTAGCTTTCAGCTTCGAATTGAGCCCTCATTAGGAACTGTACAAAAATTAACAACAAATTATGTCATATAAATGATATTAATATATATTGACTGGAAAAAAAAAGTTACAAACATAGTCCTTAATTATTTTACAATAACTCGTTGACTAAATTTCAATTATACATAGGAGGTCTACATTAAAACACATGATATTAAAAAATATTCGTGAAGTTTTACAAATTTCAGCTCATTTTTGTACAGTTTCTGATGAGGGCTTAATTCGAAGCTGAAAGCTATAAAATTCGATTTATGTAAGTTTATGAAATATATTTTTTGGAAATAATGGCTCAGTGTAATCGATTTTTGGTTGGAAATTAATTATTTTAATTTGTTTATTACATTAATATTAAAATATCTAAATACTAGTTATTGATTTCATTATGATTTATATAGATATAGATATAGTTTGATTTATATATATATATATATATATATACACACAAATATTATCAATTACGTATATTATCAAGTTTTCTTTATTATTAATGATATTATGACTAATTTTATTCAAATTCAATTCATAAATGATGAATTATTAAACAAACAATGAAAATGAAACAAATTAATGATACGTTCTGTTATTGTTTTTGTAACTATTTCGTAATGAATAAACGAAAAAAAATTCATACCATCAATCCAGGTGAGTGTTTTAAGTACGATGAACAATAATTACAGTAGTCAAGTTTTTCGTTTCGAAATGCTCATCACTTGCGTGTGAACATCTAATTTCGTTAATGTAACAAAAACACTGTCTTTTTCTTACTCTTTTTGTTATTAGTTGATCGATTCACGAATTGCAACCAACTTGCACTGAAATTGACAAAAATATGTGAAGAAACTATCGAGCAGAAAAACTGAAATTTTTTGAAACTGTTTGAAACTAAACATAAAAGTTAGGTTAGATTCAATGTTTGGATTTTGCACTTCCGGTCGGAAGACTGGGACTCCTCCAGATAGGGTCACTCGAAGACGCCATAACTTTTTCATGTCCATTCATGTCGATGATAACTGTCAGATAACTGACCAGTGTTGCCATGTTAGGGGGTTTCCCCCTATATTCTGGGCTTTTTTATTTTGTAGGGTGACTTTTAGGGGGAAGAAATATTTAGGGGGATATTCAGGGGGATGAAATAGATCTGCTTTATTTCGACTTTAGTGTTTCTTGAAAAAATTTTAGTATATATGGCAATTTTAAAGAGAATTGTACAATGTATTTTTAAATTTCCCGCTAGTTTTTTTTTACCAGTACCCAACAATATATATGAATATACACAATAAATTTATGATATTATATACATAATATATATATTTACACTACCTTCAAAATTGAGGGGGACAGGTATGAATCTAGGGGGAAATGAAAATCTTTCTGGGGGGGAGACGTGCTGACAACCTGGCAACACTGTAACTGACTTTGTATCCATACCACCCACGCATGCGACATATATTTATACATACATTGTGTTTGTATAGTTTTCAATTTTTTACAATTGTTTAGAGCAGCTTTCATCATTTCATTGACAAATGTTAACAAAGGAATATATTCCTTTGTCTTTTTCGGCAGTTTTGACTGGTTTTCAGCAATCTTGTGCCCTCAAATTTACCTGGAAGGAGTGATTATACGCCTTTACAGTTGTACTGAGTCGTACCAAGTCGTATGTGGCACAAGTAAGTTGCATATTTCATCATTATTAATACTTGAATTCTATTTTTTGCTCGCCTCTTCGTTTTTGTCAAAATTTTTCACCTTCGCCCATTTTTCGACCTTAACCTATATAACTCAACCGCATTGATCAGCATTGATCATTTTTTCACGATTCTTTTCAATATCGAGGTCTTGGTCTTGTTTTAAACAGTTTTCAATTTCAATTTCGAACTACCCCAAATTGGGGTCAACAATTCGCCCAAATTTTTTTAGTCATCAATTTTTTGGTTTTTCGGAACTTGCGTTTCAGGTAGAATATGAAAAATTTTGACACTTGTAGTTCTACAATTAAAATACAAAAAAAAAATAGACACGAATTTCATTCATGCGTGTGAAATTGTTTTTCATTTTCGACATTAGATGATATAATTTAATCAATCTTTGATGTTTCAGAAGAAAATTGTATGAGTCAAAAAATTAAAAAACCAGTTCTATCAGGCCAGCACATAAAGACTCAAAAAAGAAGTAAATATAGTTTTGTTATTGCTTTTATTTTAGCATTAGTCACTTAACGATTTGTCAAGTTATATAATTCGGAACAAATTTACTTTTCAGAACCAAATGGTTTATTAATTTATTGTAAATATAATATATGTATATATATTTGTATTACTCATTACAAATTTTTTCATAACAGATTTGTTTCCTAATTTCCATTAGAAAAAGCCGATAAAAATGCAAAATTTATAAAGTATTTTAAATATGATTATTTATGTATAATTTTTACTGATGTTTCAAAGCTTGTATAATTCATTTTCTTGATATTTTCAAAATTTTTCTAGAAATTCTATAACCATTTTTTATGGGAATAAGAATTGTATTATCATGGGAAAATTCACGTATACATTACAAAATTTTTTCTAATACTCGAAGATCTCTGAAAATAAAAAAAAGCACTGATATCATTAGTAAAAATTGATATATGCCCTGTACGAAATTATGAAATTCCAAGAATTCGTGAGTTTTTTTTTCAATAGTTGAAGGTTTTTTGAATACATCTTTCTCATATTTAAAGGATTCAAGAATCGTGATATTCAACAATGATTTTTTAACTATAAAGTAATTTATTATAAATCAACTAACTTACAAAATTATTAATTAAACTAATTTCATTAACTGATGATAATATATTTATAATCTATTGTTGAGAAACTCTACTTTTTCATCTATACCAATTTCAACAGATTTTTTCAGGTTAAATCAAATAATACACCCGATTTCTCATTCAACTATTTTTGATTCTTTAGATGTTCAAAGGTTTTTATTTATTGTCTATATTTCTTCTTTATACTTCTCAATTTTGAAAGTAAGATGTACTTTATTAACACTAAATTAATGCCATTTGAAAATATTCTACAATTTTTGAAGAATTTCAATATTTATTCTGTTATCAAAACAAGTATCATAGGAATTACATCTATATTCATAATGAGTTGAAAATTACAAAAGAATTTCAGTCATAACAAAATAATTCTCATTGGAAGAAATCATTGACACTAGAAATTTTAAGTTATTATTATTTATCCCGAAATATTAGGAAACTGGCAAAAAAATTATTTTTTACCATTATTCTAACTGTAAAACTGAAATATTAATGACCCTTTAAATTTTCATGTCAATTTTTCAGTACCTGCTAAATTATAAAGTAATAAATAATAAACCATAAAAACAAAATGATAATACAATCAATATTATATATCAATTAATAAAATTAAAATTAGGTTAATGAAGAATAATTGATTTATAGTTATTGACAAGTTAAAAATAGTAATTTTTAATGAAATAATGTACTTTTTTTATGCCAACACATCAAATTATACTCCCATAGCAAACATGCAATATCACAAATGTATTCCAAATAGACGTTTTTATTCTCAGCGTGTCATACTTTAAACTACGAAATTCTCAATATTATTTTCTTTTAATTTCAATTTTTGCAAGTTTTTATTCTCAGCAATTTCTTTCAATTCAACATTTTTCTGTATTTACTGGAAAATTTTCGTGTTTCTCAATCTTTCATAAATATTACCTCATATTCAATGCGACATCAGGAAAAATATACAAATTTTTCAAAAATTGCAGGAAATTCTCAAGTCATCTTATTGGAGTGTTTTATCAAATGTCCCAAGTCTATTGAAATTGAAAAAAAAAAAATTAAAAACCACTGAAAATGCATAAACAAACCAGTCAAACTTTCAAAGATCTGAAAATAATTCTACAGTTGTTTTTTAGCAATATTTTATATAAATAGAAAACATCTCAAGTTCGGTATAGATGAAATAAATCATCAATTAAAAAAATATAATGTGCATATTCATCAGTAAAACATTATCTTCTGAATTCACGATTCGTGTATATTTCAAAAATAAAGATGTATTTGAACCTTCAGATGTTCAAACAAAAACACTCAAAAAAAAATGCGAATTTGTTTTAGAAATGAAAAGACTTCAGAATAGACACAAATATATAGAATATTTCCTTTGTGAACTAAAGTTTTTGGACATTCGATTGCTCTGGTAATAAATGGGCGCCTTAAACAAAATTTTTTATCTCAAGATGAAAAGTTACATAAAATATTGGAAAAATCTCAGTGTACAATATTTTTCCAATCCTAGAAAGTGTGAAAGTTTATCAATTATCCATGTCTGTTTCTACATATTTTACAAGTCTTATAACTTTGATGCATTGAAAAAAACACTTAGTTAGGAATACCTAAAAAATTTTCTACGATTTTTGAAGAATTTATGTATTTTTTTTGCTGTTGTCAAATTAGATATGAAATATTTATAATTCATTTAGAATCATGTAAATTTTTCAGTCATGACAGGAAAATGTTAAAATTAAAAACGAATTCATTATCCATTTCATTGCTGAAAATATGACATGCTGAGAGTGAAAATATTTATGGGATTTTTACATTTTAATGGAAAGGAATTTCTAATCGACTTCTTGATCAATTTCTGTGTGAATTTCGAATGTTTTTTAGAATGTGACGATTTTTTGAAAAAAAATGTGGGATGAAAGATATTCCCTTTTTAACTAAATTGTTTTTGAAAATTCTATCAGTCAGTTTTATAATTAATGTATGCCATAACAAAATTTTCTACTTTAAAGAATTCATGAGTTTTTTTGTTCAAACATTTGTAGGTTCAGATACCATTTTTATTGATAGTTGTTGATAATTTCAACAGATTTTCAATTGTTCGCAATTTTTTGCATTATTTGCATTATTTGCATTTGCCAATGAGTACATTGTTAAATTTTATTCATGTATTGCATTACATTGTTCACGCCAGTTTACATTTTTTTTCACATGATTAACAAAGTACAAAAAAAATCATCAGCAGAAAGAAAAATAAGTGAATTATTCAGAATATTCACCAATTCCACGTGCCCAGGCGAAACAATAAGTTATCAAGGCTAGCTTTGTTACTGTTGATAGTAACATATTTAACAGATAATAAAATTGCCATATAGTAGGCAGCATTAAAAGGTATCGTTCTTGCAAAGAAATGTGAATTTTTGGAATTGAATTTCTAGAAATTAAGAAAATGTCGCCGGACCCAAAACACGCACACAATCAAGATAATTTAGATTCAAGAGGCGTTATGAATAATGACAATGGGATCGTTGCTCCTCCTGCCGATTTCGAGGAAGAGGATGAAGTGTTGAGACACGAGGGCTATATGCCGTTATCATCATTCAATGATAACCTACATATGATGGATGATGACGATGATAACGATTCTATGGAAGAGGTAATTTTCGTTCTTTACAAAATAAATTTATTTTAATTTACAGGGTCTGGAAGCAACACATTACTATAAAACGTTACATTCTTTACAATAACGATAATGCAACTCACATTTTAAAACACAACGATACCCGGAACACGTATTTTTCGTTCGTTAACGAGTAACAAAAATCTCGATATATATTTCTCGTTACTTTTATCAGTCTTGTCAAGTTTGTAGAAAGATCTGTAATCATGTTTAGAAACGTTCTGAAAATAAGGTATGAGAAATTTTTAACTTCTCATTTTCAAATAAGAAATTCTATATTTAAATTTTTCAATTGAACCAAATGAAATATTAGCAACTTGTGTACAAAAATCTATGAAGAATATGCTTTTTGACTTTTTATTGCAAACTTTCACAAATAAAGGCATAAAATTTTAGAAATCTGCTTGAAAATACATTAAAAATACTGAAAATACTAGATTTTAATTAGCTTCTAATAAATGCGACTGCATTCTTCACAAATTTAAGTAATTCTAGGAATCAAGGAACTTCAATTTTTCGAGCATTAAATTCGAAAAATATATGTATATAGAAATCTATAAAAATACTAGAATATATTTCAAATCTTAAAAGTCTAAAAAATAAAGGCACTCTAAATCTATAAAGAAACTGTGAGATCGATTGAAATATTTCAAATATTTTGAACTTTGCCTTCAAAGAAATCTTATTCCAGAAATTCAAAGAGATATATTCAAAAAAATCAAAAAATTTTACAATATTCTATAAATACTAAGAAGTATAAAAATAAAATACATGTTCAGACAAATGCAAGTAAATCTATAAAACATTAAAAATGTATAGAACTTTAATAATTAAAGCATTGAATTCCAAAAATTGATATAACATCATTCAAAAATACTGAATGATTTTTCAAGTCGTTGAAAAACTGAAGAAATGAATACCAAAAATTATAGAAGAAATAAAAATCGTTTGAGACACTTTTGTCTGGAAAATCCTTATGAACACGAAAAATTAAATAAACTTCGAATTTCAGAGTCTGAAACTCTTGAAATCTGCATAAAAATTTATATAAAAATGCTATAAATATAGATCGTGCTTGAAAACCTTATGTAATATTATTAACATAGAAAAAACTCGAAAAATACTAAAAATACTAGGTTTTAATTAGTTACTTATAAATGCTATTAACTTTTTCAAAAATGTATGTAATTTAAGGAATGAAAAAGCTTCAATTTTTGAAGGATTCGATTCTAAAAATATGTATGTGTACATAGAAGTCCATAAAAATCCTAGAAAAAGTGTTTAAAACTAAAAAGTCTAGAAAATTGAAAAAAGATGTATCAAAGAGATATCTTTAAAAAACCCAAAATTCTACAACATTCTATGAATACTGGTAAATACAAAAAGAAAATACCCAACACAAAAATTGATTCGTTACAACAGTCATATAATATTTAAAAAAATCAAAAGCCACTATGATTATATTTCATATTTTTATAGCTGTAAATTTATTCTATTGTAATTAATTAAATATTATTATATTATAATAATAAGAAAACAAATAAAATTTCGTCATTTCTAAAGTTTTTAACATTTTCAATTCGATTCTTCTTTCACTAAAAATAAAAAATTTACTATGTGCGTTAAATAATTGATATTTTCCTTTTTTTCAATAGTCAAAATTTTCGAATTTGTAATGAAACTTTTTAGATACGAATTTTCAATTTTTTCAACGTTTTAATTCTACATTTTTCACTCCTGGCATATGCAAAACTTGAATTTCAAATTTTTCATTTCTAAGTAATTAAATATCATAAATAATAACCCTGAAAAGCGTACAATTCAGAAATAAGTATTGTCCAGTATTTCTATAATTTACAGATTAATGTTTTCTCTTCTTCAAATTCAATTTTCTACTTTTCCACAAAAAGTCTTCATCAATACGCTCAGAAAATTCTTGCGTAAATTTTGAAGGGATTTCGTTTCAAAGACTTTTTGAAAGGTATACCTTTTCACTATTAAAGTCGATTCGCGTTTCTCAACAAATAAATTAAGCCACCAGTTCCTTTCAATTTCTATATTTGAATGGATGAAAGGAACGTTAAAAGGGATATCCCTTTCAAAATAACATCGAAGAGCGTTTCAAAGTGAAAGGCTCTGTCTTTTTACTTTGAAAATCCAACCATTTAAAAATGAAAATTTAGCCTTTCATTTTGAAAGAAGGTAGTTTTGAAAGTATTTTAGTTTTAAACTTAAGCGGAAATTTCTTTAAATGTAGATAATTAAATTCCAAAGTGGCCTATTTTGAAAAAATGAATTGAATTATCAAGGTTGAAATAGGGTATTGAGATTTCAGTATTAAAAAATTCTTCATCGTTTATTTTCTTTCAATAATCATTTTTTTTTGTCAAATTTTAGAAGGGGATTCAACCCCCGAAACCCCCCTCAGTCTGCGCCTCTATTTCTATGTGAAAGAATTAAGCTCGTAAATTTCAAGCTGGCCAAGTATTGTCCAATTACAGATGTGCGTTTTTTTTATAGGAAGACGATTGGACGTCAGCACTTGATTCAAATTCTCACCAAGAACTGAATCCTGCAGCTGAACAAATTACGCAGGCATGAATAAGCACAAGTTCCATATTAACCATTATTCACAATAATAGATTCCTAAAATTGTTTTACGCATCTCATAAAAGTCATGGTCAAAAAAAGCTCCAAAAAAATATAATATAATAAAATATAAAGGTAGCCTTCCCAGAATCTTGAAATTCATAATATTCCAGTTATGGGTCACTTTGTGAACAGTGAAATGAAAAAAATAGCAGTTTATTGAATTGTCTGCAGAAATTTTATTAGAAATTACTGTTACAGGCTGTTTCACCGGAAACAATTCAAGTTTGGTCCACGCCAACAAATCGACCCAACATAGACCTCGACGCTGAAAAAATAAGTCAAGTGAAATCTCTCATGTCCTCCTTCAAATTGCCCAGTTCTGTGATTCCTGAATGGGCTTCCAAAATTTCAGAAGACCAATGGAAAGAACAACTCATAGACCGAATAATGGAAATCCAAAAACTTAAATCAAAAGATTAGCAGAAACCGTATAAACTTATTACTTTCTTTGCGGAACTCAATACCGCGATTCAATGTCTTACACGTTTTGATTGAAATGTTCCACTTCGTTGGGGCAAAACATTTTGACGACTAATCAGGATGCCACAGGGATGAAAAGGAATGGAGAAAAAAGGAAATGAAAGCAGGTATTTCAATGAGTATAAATAATACAAAGGATTTCAACATTTTTATTAATAAAAACATAATACAGCGATAGACCATTTTACTTCCATCAAAAAGAGGGTCACATGACCATCAGTGCATCTTCGTCTGATTTTCGGGCACTTTCCATCTGAATCACATGTTAATTGGCATTGCCGGAAAACAAGGATATCAATACGTTCTGCGCTTACGCACGAGAAGAGTAAAATGGTCTATTCATACACATCAAAATAACGATGTACAACAAACACATCTAATTTAACGAATATTAGCTTTCATTTACTTTTAATCTAATTGTACCGTGTGTCCCCCGGTCAAAGTAAACGCCTGAGTTAAGTTGGTAGCACTGATAATATGCTTTTCTTGTGGAATCAGTACTAACTTACGCTAACTTACTAACTCAAGTGTTTACTTTGACCGCGGAACACACGGTACGATAAAACGAACTTACATGTTATAAAAAGTCGATCGTAATTATATGGCCTGCGTCATCCAAATACATCAAGTAATATTTTTAGCGTCAGCTACTTGGCCTAGTCACACAATGACGAATCCACGTCATGTCGGGTTGCGATTACGATTTACGGTTGAAAATTTGTTTATTCAATATAATTTGCATCATTCTGTCTTTACAGTTGCCGAATAAACTAAAGCATTTCATACATCATACACAAACCACACGTGTCGGGTTTCGCGCCTCTCGCATGTTTTTACCGTAGTATTTCTTTTTCCAGAATGGGGAAGGTTAATTCTGTCACGTATATTCATTTATAATCCTCTATTACGATCTTAATGACTAAGCTCTGGCTGAATTGGGCAAAAAAGTTAGTTTCTACCTTTCGGTATCGACTTACAAAAAATCCTGTGTCGTTCAGTGTGCACGAATTTCGTTGCTTTGCGCAGGGTGACGCCACGAAAAATCCCTCTGCATGCCTCTCCTCTCTTTGCTGATCGAGGAGTAGCATCCACGATATCAGTGATTTGGAAGGGGAATTCTTAGAACTGGCATTTTTTGTGACGTCACAGGATGCACAGTTTTTCGTCCACACTGGTACCGTTCATGATTGTGGTAATTACCTCATTACCTTACAAAACTAAAAACTACTCTACTTAAAACATTTGAGAATCTGGAATAAGCTGTACTACAAAGTGGTCCAACCTTATTCCTAACCTCTCAGAGTTTTGAGTTCTGAGACGTTTGACCTCTGTTATAACAACTTTTTGTGGTTTTTGAGCTGAAGTAGCTCCTTTAACTTCAACTTCATCATAAGATTTGTTGAGACCTTTGAGTACAATATGTTTGAATTTCCCTCCGAGTAACTTGCAAATAACAAATTGCTTTTCTAATATTTAGGAAGAAGACACTTTAGAGATGAAGATATACACTTGATCAATGACAGTCTGAAAATCTGGAATGTACAAAACTGTATATATTCGAATAGTCTTCACATCTCAAAGTGCTGATGGCGTGTGCACTGTAGGAACCTGCTATAATTGCCATGTTATTGTTGTTGCCGAATTTGGGGTTGAACAAGTGCGGTCTATTGGACATTAGGGCCATGACATATGCAAACAAAATTTAATGTACAGAGATTTAGGATACCCTTGATTCCTCTAAAAAGTTGGAATGATTTGCAATTGGGCCAAAAATTTTACAAAAATCAAGTTGATTTTCCAATTATTGAGAAAAAAGGGCATATCAGAAATGAAGTTATGGCCTCGATCATTGACATTACACATACATCTTTAAAGAATCTGAATACAATTGCATGAATGTTGCACTGCTGAAAATGAGTGCACAGTAGAAAGCTCGTCATGATTGAAAAATAATTGCCGTTTCAAATTGAAGGTTGCGATAGAGCAATCGATTGCACGTTCTTCTGATTATCGAAAGGGAACCATTGAAATGTGATTATTGGTTATGAAATCTTTCTAATTCCAATTAAAAATGATGATAATTTGCAACCTAGCCCAAAAAAACCTACAAATAACAAATTTATGTTCCAATAATCAGTTTCAATGTTTCTCATTACAATTTGATAAATTGGAATAATTTGCAACATGGCCCAAGTAACTTACAGGTAAAAAAATTAATGTTCTAAAAATCAGTCGAAATGTTGCTCATTACAATGAAACATTGCAATAATTTGCAACCTGGCTCGAGTAACTTACAAATAACAGATTTATGTTATAATAATGAGCTTTAACGTTTCTCATTACAATATGAAATCGAAATAATTTGCAACATGACCTAAAAAACTTACAAATAACACATTTTTTTTCTGATAATTAGCTGAAATATTAATTATTCCAATTTCACAAACAAAATTGACATCGTGCAATTGGTAATCGCGACTATCGACGAGGCGTGTATTATGGTTGTATTTAGAGAAGGGAGTGTAATAAAAAGGGCACAAACGTGTGGAAGATGTGCGCCGTTCGAGCAAGGTATCAAGATTCCGAGTTCACGAGGTTCTGCATTGTCATCGTCCTCGTTAATTAATTTGACCAGATCATTATATGGTTGATCATCGAGTAATTTTCTGGCTTCTTTTACGAGACTGTCGGGTTGTCGTTGAGAAGGAAAGGATTCTGGATACCTTGCGAGCACGTCCGCAACAGCTCTGAGCCCGAGCGCGGGTGTTGCCTCCAGTATTCCTCGCGGGCTGCGAGAAAAAAAAGGGGAAAAACCCAAAATCACTTCCTTTTACTACCAACTCCCAAAAATAATTATCCCTACCAAACCAACATTGAAAAAAAGACAAAAGAACGAACACAAAAATCATCAGAACCTACAGGCAACTCCAAAGACTCACAATTAAGTGACATTATGAGGGAACTCGAAAACTTAAAGGACAACTTCATGAGTCGTCTTGATGGAATTGAGGACAGAATCTCTCAAATCCATTCAATTACGTTAGAAAACAGAAACAGACTAGACGAATACAATAAATATTATCATGGCCCAGTAAATGATTATGATGATGATGAATGAAATTTCATCTTCAAGTCACACCAAGACCCCTGTTAATCCAGGTCAGGATATCTCAACAACTGAACATTCGAACACACACTCTGTATCATACACACAAAGTAGATCGGGTATAACAAATATAATGAGCAATATTAAACCCTCAGAAGTTACTCGCATAACTCAATGAATAACCTCAACTGACAATCATCAATAATTCTGGAGGATTCGGCCCTTAGAGTAGCGGTATGGTATGCCGACTCACCCTTGCTGCATGCAGAAGGATTATGGCTTCCTCCTACTGCTCTGCGTCTATCACTCCTGGTTCAACAGGCTAGAAGCCTTACAGCTTTTTGCATTGTCAGTCGGGCTATTTGTCTGTTTTCCGACTTCCCGTGGGTCGCGGTGGCTGCAGTTATCCCAGAAGTTTTATAGACTCCAACGAATAGCTAAATGTAGAGAGAGAGAGTGATTCCTTGGCTTGAGGCTTGACACTTAACTCAAGGGTAAGTTCCCCTAACTTAACTAGTAAGTAAACCCCTCACAGATTTTGCCTGATCTGACGACGGCCTTTGCTCCACCTCTAATTTTATCACGCTAGCCAGGGTTTCACCCGTGAACAAGCAGATAGGGCGATGCAGGATAAAAAACGCCAACAAGTAATTAAACATTTATACAATAATCGTTCCAAAATATTCTCAAATCTCAGTACTTGCTAATTTCAATACCTTCATAGCCATGGGTTGGGCGATAAGGACATCTTCCTTATCCAGCTTCAGATCCAAGGCAACCCTTTCTTGGTTAATCACGAAGTAACCGTGATGTTGGTTTGACAGTAAATAATGGAACCAAAGTAATTTAAATATATATTTTGGTAAACAATTCACCTTCGAAGAAAGAGCAGATTTCAGATTTTGTAGTCCAAAATTACCATTAGTTTCATTAGTAAACAGATCGAATCAAACTAGAAATGTCAACTATCAAATTAGAATATATAGCGAGAACAATTATATCTTTCAGTGACCACCGTAGGAGAGTCATTAAACCCATTCGTTCACCTTCTGTTCAATGAGTGTCGATGTAGTTCATTTTATTATGAATTTGACGATATTACCGGTTGTTTGAAAGTGGCAGTTTCTTTCTCCCGGGTTTTTGATTTTTTATTCAATTGACGGGGTCCTTGTGATGGAGGGATTAAGAAATTTTGACGGGACACGGAGAGAACCGGAATTTGGGGAATGTATGCAAACATGGCTTACGCATGCCTGATAGGACGGATAGGCTGATAACTGTCACGATCCGCCGGAACCGATCGGACAACGAACCTGGAGATCGCCGGAGCGTCCAGATCCGCATTCCCCGTTATTTAAACAAGGTGGGGTAGGAATATGGAATAAATATATAGGTTTATAGTAGCACGAATATATATATACATTGCAGAATAATCATAAAAATTACATACATTATTGCTCGAAAGTTGACTATATAAGTCTGAGATGACATGCGAGTAATGCAAAAATAACCTAGGTCAATGAAAACTAAATACGAGGAGTAATAAGACTTAACCTAACGCGATTATAATAAGTTTTCGATAATTAGCGAGTTCGCAAAACTAAAAAGAACAGAAACCTTTGTGTAACCATCGATTCTTAATAAACTTTCCCAGAAGTTTCAGAAAGGGGGGTAGAGATTTCGGCCTTTAAATCCGGATCGGGGTTGGGAGAGGGTTGAAGTCGGGGTATTTTATAACCTCGGGGCAGAGAGGAGTGGATGCAGCTTGGCGCGCGGGGTGACTGAATTTCCAGATATGAGCCAAATTTGGAAGTATGAATATCAGAAATTATGATGGGTTTGGTTCTGGTGGAATTCGGGGTTTTAGGCTTCTTCGCGGGAGTCTCCTGGGTATGTACGTGGGGGGTAGTGGTGGTGAAGGCGCGCGAACGGGAGGAAGTTGTATATTTTCCACAACGTGGGGAGGCACTATTGAAGTTCAAGTTCAAGTTCAAAAGGTGTTTATTTTTCCAATCAATTTTACATAGTCATGTTTTTACAACTAAAGTAAACAAAAGTAAATAATATTCATTCGTTCAGTCACACGCCTGGATCGAGCCAGTACTCGCACTTCATTCAGTATTTTTTTTTCTTGTAGTAAATAACATTATGATTATAATTTTTAAACTGTAAAATTGTTCTACATTTATATTTCTCCTTCCCTATAATCGCAGAAAAATGTTAAAAAACTGCGCGGGGTTGATTAATATTTTCGTCCTTATCTTTTTATCTACATATATGCATCCGTCGAACCATTCATTCCCCATTCTTCCATACCTATACCTACGCGTGTCCTTAATTATGAGGTTTTGCGGTACTAGACAGAACAGCGTTCAGTCCCCGCAAGGCCAACCTCCCTGAAGTACCTAGGCTTTGCGGAACTAGGAGTATACCTCTCCCGCAAGACCAGCCTTCACATAATTAATCATTACAGGTCATAGTGTAATGGCGACTTTGCGGTACTAGGATGTACCCCCGCAAGTCCAGTCACCGTACATTTCTTATTTCTATATTATTATCTATGTCCATAGGGCTGATAAGGTCCTATTATCATTCCTCCGTCAACCAGAAATATCTTTCGTGCTTCCAATACAACAAGTCCCTGTCGGTCATTGCCGTATCAAAGCTGTATGTCTGGTTCGTCCTCATTTCATAGATATTATCTATCCTGTAATCTATCTTCCTGTGTGTGTTGCTGCGTGTTATATGATACAGCAGCGGTTTATTGTTCTTGTCCGTTATGTACCCCTGCCCATCCAAGTACACAAAGGCCTCCGGGGGTATGTATCCGGTCTTCCTTACCCTTTCATAGTACTCCGGTTGCGGATATACTATGAATGGGATGATATCATTGTTTCTAACTTTGTTCAGTCTGGCAAAGTAGTTCCTTGTCAGTTTAACTATGAACTGATCGATTCTCAGTATTGCTGCTGTATCATATAATACCTGATTGGTGATATGTTTCTTAAAATCTTTCGCCGGGTCCCTAAATAGACTCCAGCAAGTCCTCAGAATCCTCCTTTCAAAAACTCTGAGAGTCTCCATTCTCTTTGCCGTTATATTCCACCAGATTGGGCATCCGTATGTGAGGATAGTTCTTATTAAAAGCATATAGCAAGTTTGTTTAATCTTCGGGTTTAGGAATCTAGAATAAAATAATCTTTTATGAATTTGGATTGATTTCTTTGCTTTGGCCAATTGAGTGTTATGGTGTTTAGTAAAATTTAATGTTTCATCTAACTCAAGTCCTAGATACTTGACGCTTTTTTTTCTTGTTAGGAGGCACTATTGAAGCGGGCGGTGGAGGGGGTGGAGAGGGAGGTTGGTGCAGAGAGTAAAATAGGGTAGCGTATTGGGGCTGAGGATTATGGCCCGGAAAAAACTTGCTTGCGAGTCCCTCGAAGTAGCCTGGAGGAGGGGGAGAGGGGCGACAACGGAACGAGTGGTGGCAGCTCGGGCACTCGACCTTCAGGGCGCATGACTGCGGTAGCAACGACACACCGTACGCCGCACTAGCGTGAAGGCCGACAATAGCGTCAGGGGGCGTCGCCGCGTCAAAGGGAAATCCGGGAAATTTTCCCTTGGCCCATTGAAGTTTAACCCACAGGCCCGCCGCGTTCCGCTTACGGAACTGTTGGATAAGGCGGCCCTTTCCCAGGTCCTTCTGCCAGATTTCATGCAGCAGGGCGTTCACAAGATCGTCCGACTCATGGACCACTGGGGAAAATTTAGTGTATTGATAATGAGGGGAGGGCGTCCAAAAATGGTTGTTGGAAAAAGAACGTGGGATTGGGAACAAAAAGGGTGAAAATAAAAGTATATATATATTTACTTGTGGCGGATGCGAATAATTTCGCTGGATCCAGCCTCCCAAACGTACTGAGTACTTGGTTGGGTGAAGCGTACCGAGTACTTGGCTTCTCATTTTCCGAGAGTACCTTGTACTTGACTCGGCAGAGCGTACCTAGTACTTGGCTCTGTGACTAAAAAAGAGAGAGTCCCTGATGCGGGAATGATGCCCGGTTTTATAGGGTTCTCGAATCAAGGGAAAAATTGGTAGGGAATAAAAAGAGACGAGGAGAATATTGCGTTCCTGGAAAAAGCATCGCGAATCGATGATTGTTTAGTCTAGCTTACCGATCAAACGCATAAAGAATCTTAAGAATTAGAGCCACGACTTGTGCACTCCTTATCTTGCAGCTCGAATTCGACGGGTGCACCGCCGCATTAATAAAGCGAAAAGAAATTGCGGGTGGGCGAAAGGAAAGAGGCAAGGAATTCGCGATTACGCGCAGCGTTACATCTCTCCAAAAAAGAAGAATAAATCCCCGATCGTTACATAACCTTTTTCAGATTTTTCCTGAAGAGGGCCAAAAACCTGTAGGTCGAAAGCTAGAAAAGGATACGAGAAAGGAAAAAATAAAAAGCATTTTGAAGGAAAATAATCATACAGCAGTGAAAAATTATGGATTTACTCCGGGAGATCGTATATAGGATGAAACAAAGAGAGTCGTTGAATATATGCAGGGATCGTGCTAAAAAAAATTAATCAGGCCCACAGCACAGGAAGTTGTTTTTCAGAAACGCAATTAATCAGGTTTTAGGTACAGTTGAGTTAGACGCGGGGTCACTGAAGAAGAGAGAGGGAGAGACTAGGGATTGATGTACTTTGTTTGGAGACGGATGTAAATAGTGTAGATGTTTAAGTTTTATAAGTAAAGGGAGAAAAAGAAAAAATATTAACCCATGTAGTTTTTTTTTTTTTTTTTTCTACAACGGAATAAGGTCGGTTTTTCAACAACGAGTAAGGTCGACGGCCTTCCCCTTCAAGTTCCTGATCAAGGCATAAAAGTTGTCTGTGGGAAATGTGGGCACAAGGCGAGATATACTAGGGATCCGCCCACTACAATAGGTGGGAAATCTAAAATAGCAACAAATCAGAATAAGAAATCAGATGATTGGGAAAAAAATTTGACAACACATTAGAATTTTGTAAAGGGGTTTCTTCTGATTTTCCAGATGAGGAAATAGATAGAATTGCCGCATAACTTATTCCTACTCCACCCGCATTGTCTCCAATGAAAATATAAGAATTTCCAGAACCAAGTTAGGAGATAATTGTATTTTAAGCTTGTAATCATTCTACGTTTTGGATTTCAAAAATAACAATAATGCCGAATATCGCTATTAAAATCCCAAAACCAATCCATAGATGAACCAGAGACAAATCAAGACGAGAACATGGAGATTAAAGATCCATACAACTCAAATGACGCTGACTTTTTCAAAGTTTTGAAAAAGGAAAATCGAAATAAGAGAAAAACAGTAAAAACGACTTCAACAAACCAAGAAAAAATAAAATCCCAAAAACCACCCATGATCGTGATTGACCAAGACCTCAAGGGCACAGCTCAACTACTAAAAAAAAACAGGGCATCGAGGAATACTACTCAAAACCTAACAAAAACAATACAACTTCTTAAAAACTAAAAAATTTAAAGTGACTCGGAACCTGCTGTAGTGCGAGAAAGACAAATAGAAAGGGAACCGGTCGAGAGGAAGAAGGACGAAAAGAGAACGTCTTCCGAGAAGCCTTAAAGGTCTTTGAAAAGACGAAAACGCACCTAAAGGTAACAGATTCTTTGACTTACACGTTTACCCCTAAAGGAACATTGCGTGCCTCTAAGGAGTGGGCTTAGGAGGCCTTACCCCAGACGGAGGATGGCGAAGCAGCCACCGACGTACCCCCATCCCCCGTCAACTTCGACTACGACAGGGTGGCCAACCAGCCCGGCAATCGCCGACGCAAGCCTCCCCCGGCGCCCGCGCCGGTGTTTCAGGCAATCTGCCACCTATTGGATGCCGGCCACATAGCGGGGTACGTGCATGACAACCTGGTGGATCGCTTGTATCGGCAATACTATCAACGCCTGCGCGCAGCCAACGGACGACCCTGGGGCGACGCCCAGGAAAGCATCGTATTCCCGTCGGTGGTGCACGCCCAGGCGTATATGAGCGAGGTTCGCTCCCTCGCGAATCGTTCTCACTTCGACCCGGCGACGTACCTCCTGGCGCGTGGATTCAACGCCACCTCCGAGGATCCACCGTCGTCCTTTATCGGGCGCGTGAGCAGTCGTACCTGCTCGTAGTTGTGCGCCCTGGTCGACGTCGGTGTTGACGGTGTTGGCGAAGAGCCTTCCGCGAGGACGGAGCCATCGTCCGGTACATCACCGAGGACCCCTGGGTGGAGCGGATGATTGAATCAAAGTGCGTCGTCGCCTACGAGTCGGGTCAATGGTTAAATCATTGCGCCGCTTGCAGCATCGATGAAAACATTACCCTGATTCGTCGCGTAATAAATAGTAACGACGACAGACGGGCGTATAACGCTCGTTTCGTCGGCGTGAAGAAGAACGGTCGACGCAGAAGGCGTCGACAAGCAAATAGCGACGACGACCAAGACGATGATCGGGACGATGACGCCGCCTTCGAGGAGGTACGAGCGACGAGAGCCGAGCTTGCGAATATCCGCACCAAATGGCGATACCTGCGACAGCACGCTCTGGTCCCCGTGTACCTCACGCAGATGGACATTCTGCGCGTGTACGGGGCCATCCAACGGGCGTTGCACTTTGTCAGCGGTAACACCGGCCCGAGGACCCGCATCGACGAGACTTACATGGTTCACGTACTGAAGAGCAGGATAGACAAACGCCGCTACTTAGTCGTGTACCCGCGCCTCGACGACGATCGAGCCATCGTCGCTTGCCTCGAGCGGTACGACGACGCCGACCGTCGCAGCGACCGCACAATTGTTCAGCATCCCAATTTCAACACCGTGCGACATCAAATCGCGGCGTTGTTTGCCAACCTCGTCTGGGCGGAGCGGTCCATCGTCCGACCGAGTCAAGCGGCGAGGCTAAACCTCGCCCGTGGCGATCCCGCCGAATTGGACGCGCGGTACACGGCCTTACTTCAATACATTGTCGGGGTATTCGGTAGCGTCGCCATCGCCGTATACCACAGCTCCGACAATGCGGACGCCGCCACGCGCCAACACCTGCTCGATTCGCCAGCCACCGTGTTCGAAATTCCAGCGGAGCAGTATATCGAACACGACTTCGACCCGGCATACGACAACGAAGAGGATGGTTCGCGCCACGAGGGGCCGGAACAGCGCGATCGCGAGCAGGATGCCCGCGATCAGTCGGAATACCTCTCCGCGCTCGAAGGTGTCCAGTGTACGGGCGTTCTCATACCATCTGACGTTGCCACCGCCATCCTCGAATCGGGCAACATGGTCAGCCAGCTGATTCTGTCAACGTCCGGCATCAACGTCGCGAACGCCCGTTACGAGTGACACTTTCGAGAGTGGCTGACGAATCTCGTAAGGGACAATTTTGGACGTTGGCCGGCTACTCTCTACCACCACCCTGCCGAGGGAGCCACGGAGGACAACGACAACTACGGCCCCCCGCGCCGGCAGCCTTCGCCGGCGTGGGGGGGGGGGGAAGGGGCGATTAATGGCATGAGTCCAACAATGAACTCATGCCATTAGTCGTCTGCGACATCAGAAAGAGGTCGTCAGCGAATGCTACAACATTGATCTTCCATTCGTCGATCTTGATACCTGCCTCATTTGGTAGGCCACTCATTACAGTATCAAGCACCATGTTAAAAACCAAGGGTGACAAGGGATCTCCCTGACGTACATCATTTCTAAAAGCGTAAACCAAATGTTACTATTAGATTTTTTAGTCTTTTGGGAGACGTTTCAGTTTCAAACAAAACTCATAATATATGAGAAACTAAGGTGAATGTTGATTCAAGTAAGTCTCGATATACAATGACGAGCGCAGAGATGCTGCGCTAGTAGGGCACACACTCAGCAAAGCCCTACGCCAGGTGGCGCTACAACACACTTATGAATAAAGACTCAACACCAACAGTTACAAAGCAACTCGCTTCAAAATTGAGTTGTTGATCTTTTCAAAAAGATCGATTCTTTTGAAAAATCGATCTATCTTTTTCAAAAAAATTGGATATCGATCTTTTAAAAAATCGATCTTTCAAAAGATCGATCCGAAATCAACAATCCTACTTCAAAAAGCATAGATCAAACGTTACAGAGCGAAATCGCTTTAGAAAGCGTAAACCAAAAAGGTTTGATCCATTTATGATTACTAATTATTTATAAACGAGGGGATTTAATGTGGCAGTTGTTTAAAAGACATGATCAATCAGTGTTCACGCCGATTCAGATCAAATTTTCATTATAACTTTTGCAAAAATTTCCATTAAATTGTCATTAGTTTGTAGGGAAGGATGAGGGAATTGGCTCACAACACGATTCAACAACAAAACTCAATACATTTATTTAGAACTTCGGATTACAGTGACGCGAGTGTCCGTTGAGGTGTAATCGAGAACTGCTTGCTGAGTCGGGCTCAGCGCTTATTTTATACTATTGCCTTAGAACGTTCTAGAAGTGTACAGAAAAAATATTCGATTGCCAAACAGTCGATTACAGAGCCAATGAAATATAAATGACGAGTTACTATTGTCCGCGATATTAGCCTACAATTTGATAATGCTTTCTATAATGACATTATTGATGACGTTCAGTCGCAAGGAATTAAACAACAATAAAGTACTTGAATAGTCATTTTCTACGTACAAAATACAGCTATCAAAATGTTCTTAAGATATACTCAAAAACCTAAGAATAGTGCAGAAAATGATAACTTATTTGCCGAGTCGTTGAGAACCTCTTAGAAACTCGAAAAGGACGTAGTGATAAAATTAATGATGTTAAAAACATAAATTCAAAGAGAATGAAATGATAAACTAATGATGTCAGGAAAAAAATAGAATCGTTAAAAGCAATTTAAGAGTAAAATTTTATAAATAAAAAAAAACGAATAAATCTTTCTTTTTTTGAAACTTGTGGAATTCTGTGACTTTATAAAGTCGCTACAAGTTCATGTGACTTCAGCTTCTGATCAAAACAGAATGAAGCAAGAGCGTGGGTAGTGCAGGGTTGTGCACTGCCCAGCCCCACAGTTATATTTTTTTTTTTTTGCTAATAATAAAATATTGTGGCTAGGCCAAGCAGTTGACGTTACTACAAATATTACATTTTTGATAATACTCATATCTCGAGGACGAGAATCATCGAATAATAAGTTGAGGAAATTTTAAATATTTTTCAACCTAGAATTGTCTTTGTTTTATTACGTTTTTATGGAATTGCCAATATCGTCCGTTGGGTGCGACTGTGTTGCCGTCTAGGACATAAAAATCAACAAGCGTTTTAAACATAGATTGATTTTTCTTAAAGTTAAACCATCTTAATTTTCAGACTCCTGTAGCTACCTGTTTGTATTGAGCTTACAGCATAATAGCAGCCCACGTTATTATGTTGTAACGAGCGAGCTGTTATCCACCAACAACGATAAAGAAACCATGGAAAATTGATCGAATCCAACGTTGCTTTTGTTCTTCTTTTTCCTATCGCTGGATAGACTTAGGCTCACTTGTCCAGAGAGGACCCTAGTGGAGACTCTGCCAAAAAGGACCCTTGAAGGGACTTCCAAGAACTAAGAATGATTAAGGATAATAATAATTGCATATGAATACGGTTTTATAACATTGAATTTATTATTTCAAACATAATTCTTTAGTACACTTAATTTTACAGTATTTAGAATCTCATAAATCGTATCCTCTTTTATAATTCACAAATTCAAATTTCACTCGTACTCAAAACCACAGTTCTCCCATCTCGGCCAGTTCTAATATCAACGCTTCTGAAGGTTCTATCTTCTTGATAGTTGCTTCCGATTCACTTGTTGTACTGGGCTCCTTAAGGATAGGTGGTTCTATGAAGTCCGTTAACCTATCTAGTTCCTGGTCAACAGGATCTACTCTCAATTCATTGGTCTGTTGGTGACCACAACGCCCACAACTCGTGGTGATTCTCTTTTCAGGAGTCACTAATAAAATTCCGTACTGTCGCGAGGCTTCCTTTGCTAATTCATTATCTAAATCTTTCCAAGTAAACGAAATTTTGGGATCTAGTCTTTTAAGTATCCTCAGCCTATTATATAAATTCAATATCCCTTTTTGTTTAATCACATACTTCTTTTCACTAGGTTTCACTCTCTTTTGCCGAATCAAACTTTTAATAGACCATATTAATTCCTTCACCAAAGGCACTGCAAGATAACGGAAAAGGGGCGTAATTTATATTCCTGATTTAAAACATATTAAATATTCCTATCTTTTGTTTCTGAAGTATCTTCTTAAATCATTTCATAATTCATTTCCATTCCATTTAATTTAATCTACATCATATTTCTATAGCATTGATTTAATTTATCATTATTAAATATTAATCCAAAATCGCTCGCATAACAGAGTAGTATTTCATCCTGGATCAGTTTTACAATAATAGTTGAGAAAGCTTCAAATCGAGTTGCCTTGGAAACTATAGCTCAAAAGGGATAAATCCCTTTGGCTCGGTTCTAAACTTCCGTAATTTGTTATTATTAATTACCAATCCAAAATCTTTAAAATACAACAGAGTTAATTTCTATCTTAAAATCTGTTTAATAATAACAGTCGAAAAGCCTCAAATCGAGTTGCCTTGGAAACTATGGCTCAAAAGGGATAAATCCTTTTCGCTCGATTCTTAACCTTTGTCGTGCCGTGCAGCACGAGAAAAAAAAAAGAACTCGGTTAGTTTTCGTTTATACCATGTAACGAGCGAGCTGTTAATCACCAACGATGATAAAGAACTGTGGAAATTTGGGCGAATCCAACGTTGATTTCGTTCCTCGTTTCTTCTTATCGCTGGTTAGATTTAGGCTCACTAGTCCAGAGAGGACCCTAGTGGAGACTCTGCCCAAAAGGACCCTTGATGGGATTTCTAAGAACTAGGGATGATTAAAGATAATAAAGAAACCATATAATATAAGTTTACAACATCTCATTTATTATTTCTATCATTATTTCTATTACATGTGTTCACAATTTATAAGTTATATTCAAATCTTCATCCAAACCATACTTCTCCCATTTCTGCTAATTCTTCTATTAACGCTTCTGAAGGATCAATTTCTTGGGCTGTCGCTTCTTTCTTTTCAGTTGTATTGAGCTCATGAAGGTTGGATGGTTTTATGAGGGTGGTTAGTTTATCTAAATCCTGGTCGATCAGGCTTATCCTTAATTCGTTGGTCTGTCGGTGACCACAACGCCCACAACTCGTGGTCACTCTCCTTTTTGGAGTCACTAGCAAGATCCCGAACTGTTGCGACGCTTCTTTAGCTATCTCGTTGTCTAATTCTTCCCACGTGAAGGGAGCTTTGAGATTCAATCTTTTGAGTATCCTCAATCGATTATATAAACTCAAAATCCCTTTTTGTTTAAACACATATTTCTTCTCGCTGGGTTTTACTCTTTTCCGTCTAATTATACTTCTAATCAACCATATTAACTCTTCCACCAAAGGCACTGCAAGGGAGCGAAAAAAACAGGGAATAATTATATTAAGCTTCTCTTAAATATTCTTATTTCAGAAATATTAAACTCATATCATTTCCATTAATTTCTAATTCTATTAAAATTCAAATCGTTTCTATCAATTTATAATCAAAAATATTCCTCCTCTATTATTCATTCTATTTAAGATTCAAATAGCTTCTATTACATTCTATTCCAAAATATCTCTTCTCTATTATTTATTAAAATTCAAATACTTCCATCAAATCCAAAATCGCCCGCATAATAGTGTAAATATCTGATTTAAAATAAGGTTCAAAATAACAGTTGAAAGGTCTCAAATCGAGTTGCCATGGAACTGTAGCTCAAAAGGGATAAATCCCTTTCGCTCGATTCTTAACCTTGACTGCTAAAATATTTGATTCGCTTAGGTCGCTTTTAATCCAATATAGTTTGTATGATAGTGCAAGTATTTTAATTTTAAGTAAGTTTCACAATAACTGTTCGAAGGTCTTAAATCGAGTTGCCATGGAACTGTAGCTCAAAAGGGATAAATCCCTTTCGCTCGATTCTCAACCTTGAATGTTAAAATATCTGATTTCTTACTTAAAATGTTTGAGTTGCTTACTTTTTGAATAATATAATCCTCGTGTAGATGGATATGAGGACCTGGAGTACAACTCCGGCTTTTATCTAAGTACACTCGGTGATCGATGAGGCTGTAAGAGTCGTCGTCAGGTCGGACTCTTATTAGGGCCCGGAGAAGAGAATTCTTTCGTTTTAGGGCTTCCTTTTTGGGCTCTTTGGAGAGCTTTGGAGGATTGCTAACTTCGAACTTCTTCGACTTTCTGACAAAATCCGCGAGCTTATATACGCTTTCCCCAAATAGTGGGATTTTGTTAGAAATGTAGAAGAGGAAAAAACGGGTTCCGTTTTGGCCGTCAATTTATTCATGTTCTTATTATCAAAAAATATAATGATTCGTTTGAAAGAAATAAATGTTATCACGGGCCGATTTTAGCCCGTTCGCATCCGTTCATTATTCGAATCATTAGATATCGAAAAATGTGTGGAGCAATCGGTTGCGAAATGACGGTGACTGTGATAGCGCCGCGCTATCTTAATGTTCGCTAAAATGATTCTTGAAGAAAAAAAAATAAAATATCTAATGTTTTCTAAATTCTTTATAGAAACTAAATTCATTCCCCTTTTATATAATGTTATGAATGGTGTTTTATAAATTTAGACGAGTGATTAGACCTCGCTCGTCACAAATAACTTTTATTTAACATTTTGACACGAAAGACTTTATCTCGCGCGCGTGGACTGACTTGCGCTCCTCTTGCCACTCGGCAGGCCTGGCTTCGACCCCTAGCGAAGGCCGCGAAGCTGCTGCTGTTCGCGTGTCACATGATTCCAGTACCGTACCACACCTCCCCGCTTAAACTACGCTTAGTCCCTAAGTGTACAAACGTGCGGTAAAATTATGAATACAGAAGAAAGTTTGAATTACATCGCGAAAAGTTCGATGTGCTTAAAGCAGGCAATTGTAGTGCAAGATATACGGTTAGGTAAAATTATACAAATATGATAAGAAAAACGATAGTGTTAGGGAACACGAAAAGAAAACTCGTATAGTTCTCCCTTAAGCAAAGGATCGAGGGATATTAGATTTCCTTGGTCGTTCGGCTCGAGTACGCTCAACGACCAATTTGTTCTCTGCCGCATGCTCTACTTCTTGAAACATATTTCTTAATTCTATTGGACGTTCCGACACGCTCGAAAGAATGGGTATGGAAACGCGCCGATTGTCTTGATCTCCACTTCTGAAGTGGCAGTAATTATAAATGTTACAAGGGCCCTGTCGGAAGCACCTTTTCATTTGTTCCCATGCCCATCCCAAAAGTTTTATCTTATATAATACATACAAGGTTATCGCGACGATGCTAGCATAACAAACATAATTCAATGTCATGTAAAAGGTTTCCTTTCAGCTTCTGGCACAGGTATGAGCCATAAGCTCATTTATTTGCCATTCAATCTCATCAGTTGAAATCGCGAGTGACTGTAAAACTTTCGGGGATAAGTTAGATTGAGTCAGGTTCGGCGCTATAATGTTAGTAATATCTATCTCTGATAAATTTCTTTCATGTGTACAATCAAAAAATATTGTCGTAATGTTAATTTGCTTAAGTTCGCGAGATGGCTTTATAGTTACATAGTTAGTGATAAGTTGACAATCTACATCTAGCGTTAAAATCGACGGTTCACTCAAAATTATTGTTTCTAATTTCTTGGATTTGGAACAGAGTAAATGCAGTTCTTCCGGATTTGGCGGTATGGCAACCCACTGGTTCCCCGTCTCTAACTCGAGCCAGTAGGTGGTTGACATGTGTAACCGATTAAAAATACATTTCGATGGGTCCTTTTCGCGCATCAGTTTATGCATACAAATATCAGGCATAACTAATGAATATTCGACCTTTTTGAGCTCGAAAAAGAGCTCACCCTCTACCTTCTTCAAGTCCCTAACTTCCGACGGGTTCAAGGGAATAAACGTCTTATTATCCAGGATGGCCAAGTAATCCTCGTGAAAAATGACGATTCCAAACATTATTTCATAATGAATAGGAATCGGACTGATCTTTTGCAAAACGTATTTCTCGGCGTTGACTGGGATGTTAAGTACGTAGATCAATTTGTCATTCGCGTAGAAAATTCGCAACTGGCTGATATCGACCAAGGGAACAAAGGACTCCTCTTCCAGCGGAAATGGTAATGATTCATGCTCGAGGTTTGCTTTTATCGCTGCAATCAGCTTGGAGGGCTGTAACGCTCTGGGATGAGCCAGTCCATGCCGTCCGTCCATGACCATGGAAATCAACTCCATGACATTGGAGTGGTAGTCCTGGATCATATCCGATAGCATGGATATGCTTTCTCCCAGCTTGACCTGATAGTGCAACATGGTTATTTCACCTGATACTGTTCTGAAAAATTTATTAAGATCTTGTATATGAGACTGGAAATCTACAATGGTTTCTAAACTCTGAGAGATTTCATGCTTTATTAGGAGGGTTTGGTTTTTAACCAGTTGTGCTATCTTATTATTGTCCTGATAGACCTTGTCTATTTCTTGATTGTAGTATTCGGCATCTCCTGAATCTAATGTGCCGAATATAAACTTTAAAACAGAGCCACCAAAATCAATTAAACCACGTTTAGCCCGGCCTCGAGCGATTTTCCGTCCGAGAAGATGATTAAACAGCCGAAAGCTATGCTTAGCTTGGCCCAGCTTCCTAGCTGCAGCCGTGAGACGCGGTCCAATGGTGCAATTTCCTGCCAATTGACTGCACAGCTTTGTAAGACTTGCGAGTTGATCATCGAGGTAAAGAGGTTCCTTGTCGAAACCTCCCAGGTGCACACTAGACAAGATCTTCCAAGTCTGAGAGTATACGTTCAACCTTCCCATTTCCTCTATGATTACGGCCTGATTTCTTGGTATCGGAGCTATCGTCACATGGTCTCCAGCAGCAGCTCCCACCAACCATGATGCGATGAGAGAAAACATGAGTGTGATCTTCATGTCGACTTCTAGAAGCGAAGGTACCAAGAAAAATTAGTAATAAGGTTTGAGCTTGGACAAATGCAAGGGGAATGTTCTCGATTTGAATTTTATTAATGCAGTTGCATTGTCTTGAACGGATACAATCTGAGCAGGACCAAACCACTGCTGCCCAAGCGTGGTTGAAGCGGAGTTTTTGTAATAAACTCGCTGTCCCGGTTTGAATATGTATTCTCTCCGTACCCGATCATCCGTTCTTGCTTTATTTAACTCTTGACTTTTGGAGTCGTTCTGAAGCCTCTCTAATGATGCGATTGTGGCGGTTTTTGAGGCTCTCTACCAGTTCGCTTATTTCAATCCTTGCAGGTGGAAGTGAATTAGGAAAACGCGGCTTCGTTCCAAATTGGAATTCATATGGTGTTATCCCGATGGCGCGATTTTCCGTGGTATTGTACGCTAAAGCAATTTGCTTTAGTACCAAATCCCAATCTTCGACATGCGTGCGAATCATCTCCTTAATAAAACCATGTGTCCTTTCGTTGGAGCCGTTGCTTTAAGGGTGGTAAGGGGTGGTGAACACTCCGCGAACATTAAATAAGTCGGTGTAGGTCTTCAATATTTTCTTGGAAAATTCCTTGCCGTTATCGGATAGAATTTCCCTCGGTGGTCCGAAAATTGACACGTATTCGTCATGGAGTTTCCGCACAACTGAATCAGCCTTCTTGTTTTTCAGTGGTGTTAGCACCAAGAACTTTGATAGATAATCTTGTATTACCAGGATGTACTGATTTTTTCTGGGTGTCATCTCCAACGGGCCAATCAAATCCATGGATATTTTGTCCCTCGGAAGTTTAGGCATATCAGGAATGATGCCAAATGTCTGGTTTGGCGTACCAGTCTTCATGGTCTGACAAGTGGTGCATTTATGCACCATGTCCTCGACTCGTTTTTCCAGTCCCGGGAAATTAGTAGATTGTTGGACCTTATCAATGGTTTTCTTCATGCTGAGATGATTTTTACCAGTCGTATGGGCTTCGCCGATGATACGATCTTTTTCATCATCCGTTTTTGGCAAGTCGTAGCTGGAAAATTTCAAATACAATACGTTATTTCTGTCCACTATGCGGCCCCAAATATAAGCCGACATTTTTATGATCTCTGTCATGAGAAGTCGTTGTTTCTCCCAATGCTTGTTTAGAAAATCTAAAGTTAGATCACCAGCCTTCGAAGCCTTTATAACCTTCATCAAGAGATCGTACCATTTCATCTCGTTGTGATCCGTACTAAAAAGGAGATCCGTACCACGTCTTTCAGTAAAACCAGAAGAAGTTGGATAGCATTTATGTAGTCTCTTCGTTTGTAACTTTGTGGTTGAAACAACGTTCTCTGGCCAAGGCTCATTCTTATGATGACAGAACTTCTGGTAGGTGGGTTCACGTCCGGGGTCCTTGATGACAGGGACATGTGTTTCCTCCTTTTCTTCGACAATCACTTTCTCCACCGCGTTTACGTATGGTATACGCGATAATGCATCAGCATTGTAATTTTCCTTGCCTTTCTTGTAGACGATCTGATATTCGTACTCTTCCAACTTGATTCTCCATCTCATGAGTCTTGAGTTTGGCTCTTTCACGCTCATCAGCCATACCAATGGCTTGTGGTCGGTGATTATCCGAAATTTTCGACCGTACAGATAAGGGCGGAAATGTTTCACTGATGATACGATGGCGAGTAGTTCCTTCTCGGTCGTCGAATAATTTTTTTCCGCATTATTAAGCGTACGCGAATAATACGCAACTGGCTTTTCCGAACCATTATCTTGTTGAGACAGAATACTTCCCAAAGCGTGATTGCTACAATCTGTTGTTAGCGTGAATTCGCTTGAGAAGTCCGGATAAATAAGAACCGGTGCTGTAATAAGTTTCTCCTTTAGCACGTCAAAAGCTTCTTGTTCAGTTGCCGTCCATCTCCATGTCGTGGAATCCTTCAATAAAGAAGTTAGAGGTAAAGCAATCTTGGAAAAATCACGAATGAATTTCCGGTAGTATCCGGCTAGGCCCAAAAATTGTCTAACGTTTCTCTGATTTCTTGGTGTTGGGAAGCTTTTCACAGCACTGATTTTTCCTGGATTTGGTTTAACTCCATTTTCGGAGATTACATGTCCAAGAAATTCAAGTTCGGGTCGCAAGTATTCGCATTTATCTGGTTGAAGCATCAACCCCGTAGATCTCAATCGTTGGAGCACTAAGTTGAGTCTTTCGTTGTGCTCCTTCAGTGTTCGACCAAAAATGATAATATCATCAAGGTAGCAATAGCAAATCCGACCGATCAGTCCAGACAACGCAGCATTCATCATACGCTGAAAGGTTGGAGGGCTATTTTTTAGTCCCATTGGCATGCGCTTATATTCAAAGTGCCCATCGGCTGTGGAGAACGCGGTCATTGGTGCATGCTCTTGTTTCATGGGCACCTGTAAAAATCCATTAGCGAGGTCCAAGGCTGTAAAGTACCGCGATTTTCCCAACTGATCAAGTATTTCATCAATGAGTGGAAGCGGGTGAGCATCGGCTATGGTTTTCTCATTTAGTTTTCTAAAATCGATCACGATTCTCCATTTCTTTTTCCCAGTTGCATCCGATTTCTTGGGTACCAAAAGCAGAGGTGAGTTCCACGGAGAAATACTATGGGATATAATTCCCTTTTGCAACATGTCCCCGATTTGCTTACTAATTTCTTCATTATGGGCTGGTGGCAGACGATATTGCCTCTCGTTGATTACAGCCCCATCTGTTGTCTTTATCTCATGATATACAAGATTCGTTTTTGGAAGTTCATCGTTGGAGAATGCGAAGATATCTGAGTATTTGCTTACAATTTCCCAGACTGACTCTCCTTCGTCCTTAGGCAAGTGGTCCAGTCTGGTGTTATCTTGGAGTTCACGTAATCTTGCGCAGTCGGTTGATAAGCTTTTGGGCTAAAGCTTTTTACATCAGGGTAATCTACCACTGTAAATTTTATATCTTGAGTACGTTTAGGCTTATTTTCATTGTTATTATAACTGATTAGGGCACGTTTATCTGTTACCTTCACAAGGGCAAAAACATTGGGCCCTAATTTAATTGCAGCATCGCCATCTGGCTTGCCAATTTTTACGTGCACTATTTTGGAGGAAAAAGCAGGCACGACGTTGGGTTCAATTTTTGAATTTTCTGAGCCTGATTTTGCAATTAAGGTTTGCTGAGGTCCATCTTGTTTTATGGTAAAGAAGTCCCCTCCAAGCTGAACTTGGTTTTTCAAGAGGTTGATGACCGCACCAGCTCGATTCATAAAATCCATACCCAAGATTCCATCCTGTTTAAATGGAAAACCTGGTCGTACAACATGGATTTTGTACTTCGTGCCCTTCCACGACAATGCTGCCTTGCCCTCGGTTGTTTCTGCTTGTTGCGTGATACCCTGGATAATTGCAGAAGAGTTTGTTTTTTGAGGATACCGATTTTTCAGTTTGGATTTTTTTATAAGTGAGCATTCAGCGCCTGTATCCAGTAGAAAGGTTCCGGGTTCGCTCATTTCTTCGAATTTGAGCTGAACCAATAATCGGTAGGCTCCTTTTTTTTCAACTAGGGCTCCTCCAGATACTCCTCGAAATCCTCCGGGTCGGACGGCGAGTATTCTCTGTGGTCGTCCGGCATCGGCACATCTTCCATTTGCCTTGCTTTCGGGAAATTTGGCGGGTTTTTCCTGGTGTCCGAGGCTGGCATGCGAAAATTTCCCCTCTGTCCAGAGCGGCAATCCTTTTCCAAATGGCCTCGACGGTTGCACCTTTTGCAAATGATTGTCGCCCTGTAATCACTGTTTCTGGGTTGAGTGTTTCTTTCCTTAAAGTTCTCTCTTTTTGCAGCAACGTTGTTAAGCCGTGCTTGCCTTCGCTCTATTAATTCAAGTTGCGCTGCTCCTGCCTGCGCGACTTCAATCGCTTCCTTCAAGGTTTTTGGCTTAGACAGCCTAACCTCCTGCCGGATTTCGCGGTTACGGAGGGCTCCAATAAACGCTTTTACTGTTGATTCGAGCTCGACGTCTATGATTGCTTGCTTTTTAGCAGCACTTTTCCTGGAAGAATTGATCACACGTAGAATATTCGAGTTGATTCGACCGAAACGCGTGCCCAACATTGAAATAGACTCGCCCTCTCTTTGCATTATCACATTTCGACTCGCTTGGTGAACCTCTATCGAGCCCTCTTCCCCAAAAATCATTCTTAGATGTTCAAGAAGATCATCAAGATTCAGTTCCGAAACAACTTCAACCATTTCGGCGGCTTCACCGGAAATTTTTTTAGCGTAAACAATATTTCTGAAAAGTGGAACCTCATGCGGTTCGACGTATTGCATGGCGTTTTCTACCATATCGATAAAAGTCTCAACAGACATATTCTTACCATCAAAACTCTTAATGGAGTCCAAGGCCAACGAAATGGGCGTTCGTCTACGTTGGTCGTTACTCCTCGCTTCTCCGTAGTGGTCATCCTCGTCGTCAGTAACTTCTGCTTGGGACCCTATCCCGTAGGCTTCGTCTGTAACGGGCTCCTTACTCTTGCTTAAACCCAATTTGCTTCCAACTCGTTTTAGGAAAGAAGGCTCGCGTTTCACTTGCGATGTTTCCTTTGGTTTGGGCAACGCCGTTAAAACGCGTTCCATTTGCTCTGAAAGGCGTTCCATTGCTTCTTTTAGGGCGTTGAATTCTTCCCGTGAAACTATTTCAGACTGAGCCTGTGAATTTTCCATTGTGAATTAATTTTCTTTTCTTTCGAAATAGGATATATCACAGTAACATTGTTCGAACGATTGATATCGTAAGTGACAGAAAATTGGAGTTTTTCGTTCTTAATTGCCGCTCGATGAACACACTCAACGAGTGATAAAAACTCTCGTTACTACTGGGATGTAATGACCGTCGATTCGAAATGAGTTTCGAATGTCGTTAGATGCTTTTGCGATTCTTTTTCCAATTACCAGAATTGTACATTTGCAGCGATAAGTATTTCCTGTTCGTTACGTATTATGTTGAAATCCAAAATATTTCAACCATATGGACAATGATAATTGCCGAAAAAATATGTATTTTTATGTTTTTCTTTCGCTCACCTGTCTATAATCTTTCTGCCGAATATAGAGCAATCGACAATTATGCTTACTCTGGGCGATTGATTCCACCACTGCTTGTTCCTGTAGAAATCCTTGCCACGTACGTTCCGTGAATGATATGTCTCGAGCTTTTGGTCGATGACGAATTCGCTATCCCTATTCGTCCTTCGGTGAGGGTTGCCTTTCTGGCTTCTTACCTTGACCTCTCAGTGCGGGTTCTCATGCGCCTCTGTTACCATATGGTGGTCCCGGGCTTCCAATTGCACGCACCCCACACTTGGCACCAAAATGTCGTGCCGTGCAGCACGAGAAAAAAAAAAAGAACTCGGTTAGTTTTCGTTTATACCAAATAACTTTTATTTAACATTTTGACACGAAAGACTTTATCTCGCGCGCGTGGACTGACTTGCGCTCCTCTTGCCACTCGGCAGGCCTGGCTTCGACCCCTAGCGAAGGCCGCGAAGCTGCTGCTGTTCGCGTGTCACATGATTCCAGTACCGTACCACACCTTCAACTGATAAAATAATTTGGTTTGCTTACTTTTTGAAATAGTCTAATCCTTGTGTAGATAGATTTATGGGCCTGGAGTACAACTCCGGCGTTTATCTATATACACTTGGTGGTCGCTGGGGCTGTAAGAGTCGTCGTGAGGTCGGACTCTTATTTGGGCCCGGGGAAGAGAATTCTTTAGTTCTTGGGCTTCCTTTTTTTGGACTCTTTGGAGAGCTTCGGAGGATGCTAACTCTGAATTTCTTCCATGTTCTAACAAAATCCGCGAGCTTATATACGCTTTTTGGCAAAAAGTGGGATTTTGAAAGAAATAGAGAAGAGGCAAAAACGGGTTCCGTTTTGGCCGTTAATTCATTTGAGTTCATTATCAAAGTATAAAATAATTTGCTCGAAAAAGAATATCTATTATCACGGGCCGATTTTAGCCCGTTTGCATCCGTTCATTATTCGAATCGTTAGATATCGAAAAATGCGAGAATTACCGTGAAGCAATCGGTTGTAAAATGACTGCGATTGTGATAGCGCCGCGCGCTATCTTAATGTTCACTAAAATAATTCCTATTTCGAAATTTCGTTCTTAAAAATAAAATATCTAATGTACTCTAAAAATGTCAGTGTTTATAGAACTAAACTTGTTCCCTTTTCTATAATATTATAAATCATGTTTTATAAAATCAGACGAGTGATTAAACCTCGCTCGTCACAATGTTCTCTGAATCTGAATCTGTTAAATCTCAACCTGTTGACAATTTTCACTGAAAATCTGTACCTAAAACACATGTGCCTGTCAATTTCAACAGATCGTCTGTTGTTTCAACAATTTGTCCGTTGCATTGTAAAAATTAAATCTTTAAATTATCCACAAATTTCATTGTAAAATTTTAACGGGGCAATCTGTAGAAATATAATAAAACAGACTATCTTCTGAATTCAACATATTCAGATTCAAGCAGTGGTCTAAGTCTAAGTTCTAAGTATGTATTGAATTCACGTTGATTTATTTCTTTGCTTTCTGGCGTATAACGTATTAAAGGACCAGACGCTATACACAACGCGTTACGGTATTCATGGTAATCCCCAATTGATAAACTCGAAACTATGTAATATGAATTAAGTATATCTTCCAAATAGGAATTGAAGGGTCCGTAACTCATGGTTGTCGACGTCTGTGCTTTTATAATGAAAAATTAAGTTAATCCTTGAAGAAGTTCACGGTCGGTGACTGAAAGCTTGGAAGGAATATACATTGATTTAGTTGAAGCCTTCAGTCTTTGAGTAGGCTTTATAATGGGCAAGAAATTTTTGTATTTATAAGAAACATCAAGAGCTAGCAAAATATGAATATTAAAATACCGAAAAATGAAATATGATGAATATTATATTTTTCATTTTTGTGTCGAGCTACTGATGTAGGTAACACATGTTTTGTGAAATGAATAAGAAATTGTATTTTTATGAAGTAAAGAAAAATGAAGGATTTTGTAAAGATTTTCCTGCCTCGCTATATAAACGATTAAAATGACATTGTACATAATAAAAAGATTAAAAAAAAAAAAAAAAACGAATTTGTAATTTTTCCGAACTGTACCATCAACGACTATAGAACGATGAGATGAGTATCTTGTTCTTCTACTGAAAACATTTTTTAGGTGTTGGAGTAGAATATTTCAAATGCCAAGATTTCATAAACGTACCTCATCTTTATTCATCGACTGATATGTTTGATTACAAACATTTTTGAAATTATTTTTCTGGAAGTATTTGTTGCGATTTCGAGTATGCATTGTTGTCATTGTTCCAAGTTGTGCAAAAGTATAAACCATTGATCACTAAAGGTGAAGATCTGTAGCCACGCCTTTAGCAGTGACGTATATCATCTTATCTTTGTTCTCCATGTAGTTGTCAATGGCGCGTTGACGCATTTCCTCCCAGTCGTACAAATCGCGATAAATTGGCCTGACATATTTCATTCTACCAACTGAGTTGACGAATTCGAGGGCATTCGGCACTTTTTCAGCCCAGTGGCCTTTTAAGCACAACCGAAGCCAAGAAACCCTAAAACGATTCACAAAAAAAAAATAATAACAACCATTGAAATTCTCAGCTCAGAAATAAATCGATCCACTAAGGCTCTTACTTAATTTCAGCATTTTTCGTAGAATCGAAATGGTAAGTTTCACCCATTCTCGTCAATTTCTTCATAGGGAGAGAAACGTTCTGCAGTTCAGTCAAAAACACCACAATTTGTTGTGGCAGTAAATTTTCTACGTCGGACGCTTCAAAAGGACAATTCCCATCATCGTCCCATTTGATCCATTTTTCAGCAAGTTGAATACAAGCTTGCCTCAGAGAGTCGTCGTATTCTGGGATGACTGGAGGCATTCCTGGTTCGTGCAGCCATTTTTCCCATTCGACTGAATCAAGAACCTGCGTGACATAATAAAAAATGAAAAACAGGAGCGTAAGGACATTCGTACCTTGCAAATCGAAGGTACCTACACTTTTTTGGTCGTGGAAATAATCGCACAAATATTTTTTCCAATCATCTGTCGAGATGCTTTTGTACTTGAACTCGTTGAGATAACTCTTAAGGAATGGTTCGAATTTTTCAGCTCCACCCAGCAAAGTTTCTAAGTAAAACAGGAATGTGTTGCCTTTTTCGTAAGGAACGCTCGAAAATGCGTCGTCCGGGTCGATACCTTTCAAATCTGGCACCAAATGAGTCAGTGGGCTTTTTTCTCCCAGAAGTTTGACCTGGAACACCACATTTTTTGCTCTGTCAGTTTTAATTAAACAAAACTGCAAAATTATTATGATCATCAAAATTGTGAATACAAGATACCGACTGTTTCTTCTAAATCCAATAATCCGGCTTGGGAAGAAAATTGCCTGGCCTTTTCTCCGTGCAGTCGACCCGTGATTTTATCTTGGATGAATCGAGTGAAACCCTCGTTCAACCAAAAGTGCTCGAAGTTGACGTTTGTGATCAAATTTCCAGTCCAACTGTGCGTTATTTCGTGAGCTACAACATCGGCCAAGGAACGGTCACCAGCCAACAAAGTTGGAGTCACGAATGTCAAGCAAGGATTCTCCATTCCACCGAAAGGGAAGCTCGGAGGCAAAATCAACAAGTCGTAGACCCCTAAAATCGAGAATTATTATCTAGCAAAGGGTTTTTGATATTGTATCGATATATCAAGATGTAGATATTTTTATCGATATTTAAGGCACCGATAAATATCGATACTTACATAATATATCGAGTATCGGGTTAAAAAAATAAGTGTTAGTTGTTTCATTTTCTAAAACTCAGAAAAAGATATGAAAATCATATCGAATATGTAGATGCCAACAAATTGAAAACACTTATCATTGGCTCATACCAACCAAGTCAGCTTAAATTTCTGACATTTTCTGATATGGCAATACATTTAAATTGAAAATCATGTCATTTAGAAAAAAAAAAAAAAAGAATTCTACACATCGAGCATAATAATTTGGAGATGTCTTCTTTTATACATTAAATAACAAATGAAAGCACTTATCAAATAAAACCATTTCCAAAAATCTTGTCGAAAATATCCATATTTTAATCAACCTCCAAATCTCATCGATACAGTCTCCTCTGTCAATAGTGCCGCAAAAATTTCAGCTTCCCCGATTTTTCTCGGAAGCGCAATGCCCCCACTCCTGCGCCACTCTCGAGGCACGCTCTCCGCTCCGAAATTCCAATCGATCTCTGGCAATAGTGCCACTATCAATAGTGCCGCTACTTCTCATTTTTTTTCAAACCGTGTCCCCGCTCTGCTTACATGCATATATGTAATTTGGCGTCGTTCAGCGTTGTTTAGCATTTAAAACATGTTTGGCATGTTTACATAAGTTTCTTAAGAAACTTCCTTGCGCAAAGTGACATTTCTTTTTGGCTGGTTTTGGCTACGTGAATTTTCTTCGGGAATCGAAATTATTCGGGTCAATGTGTGCAGACAAGTGTCAGAACATGTATGTTAAATTAAACCTTAACACATTGCTTGTAAAAACTTTGTCTCACTGGCGAAATACAGTTTGTTGACGAACTGAAGTACTCTTCAAAATTGTTGCACATGTGATTGTTCTTCGTTTGTTGTTACTAAAATCTGATCTTCTATATTATCAGTAAATCATTCAACCATGATTTCGTGAGATAACAAGATTCTTTCATTACATATTTTTTTAAGATTAATTCTCTTAAAACAGACAATTGATTATTGTACTCAATATTTAAAGCAATAATATTTATTATTATTCTTTTTAAAATTATTATATATTTTAGTGATCATAATTATTGTTATATCTGATTAGTATTATTCATTTTAGTATTTTTAATTATTTATTTAGTATAAATTATAAATCGTTTCACAATTATAATCATTTATAATGTTTATAAGTTAAAAATATGAATAAATACGTAAATGTATATATTTTTTATATAAATTGAATAATATTATAACATTTGCAAGTTATAAATAATTAATTATAAATATTGTAAATTATAAAGATCAATACCCAATATTACAATTTATTGTATATATTCATGTTTTGATTATTTTAGTCATTTATTATTATTCATGTAGTATAAATATATTTGCGGCGTTATTGCCAGAGATCGATTGGAATCTCAAAGCGAAGTGCGTGCCTCGAGAGCGGCGCAGGAGTGGGGACACGGATTGGAAGAAAATGAGGAGAAGCGGCACTATTGACAGAGGAGACTCTGTATATCGTAATATCGATATTTTTACTTACAAATATCAAGGTGATATTGAATTAGAAAATATCGATCAATATCAGATCCGATACTTTCAAAAATATCAGCAACCGTACGAAAATGGACCATTCCTTTACACAAAAAAGAAGTAAAGGAACAAGAGATCAATCGTTTTTCTATCAAAATCAGAATTCATTAAGAAACTATCGATTCTGTATCGAAATAATATCGATTATCGTTATTATTAAATATAGTCGATTCCAGTTGAAAAATATAATATAATCATAAGTCACCAGAGTAATGCACAATACTGAAGATTGATGGAAAAATTTTATTTTACCAAGTCGGACTTGAACAATTTAATAAAAAAATGCACTCTATGAAAAAATATAAACATTCAATTAAAAAATTAATTTTATAGTACATTAGATTGTATAATTTTTCAGTGAAGATTTTAAAAATACAATGAACTGCAATAAAAATAAATGCTAAATTTGTATCAAAAACTCAAATTTCTTGCATTTTTTGAAAGCTATAAATTCATAAAGAGGATTTCAAATTTTATGATTTTTAGTTGAAACATTTGATCGCAAAACGTGGGAGTTTAACAAAATTTCAAATTTTAAATGAAGATGGTCGTGAGTTGGACTTTTAAATAAAAAAAATATTCCTCAGTAATAACTAATTGAAAGTCGTTTATTTCAAATTCTAAAACTCATAAATTTTATAGGACAATTTTTTTATCGAATTCGCATACAAATAGAAGTAGAAAAAAGAGAGTAAATAAATGAAAAATTAACAGTGATTATGGTTATGAATTCTATTTAATGAAGAACAGAAATTTTGACATCAGAAAAATTTGTGATTTTGATATTTTGGCTAACAAGTTTTGAAAACTGCAAAAAACCAAATGGACTGCATTTTTTCAAATTTATGTTGATGAATGAAGAAATTTTTTCTTATCATTGTTATTCTGTGTTTCAAGTTTATAAATTTCTGATAAAGATTTTTTTTATCAAATTTGTCACAAAGTAAAAGAGTTGGAAGAAACCGAAAAATGAATGAACGAAAAATAGTTATTGGTTTATTTTTTAATAGAATCTAAAGAACAATTTTAAACAAACATAAATTGTCATTAAAAAAGATTCTTGATCTCGATATTTTAAATGAGGAACTATCAAAACTGCTAATTTTTTTTATTACTTAGAATGAATTGTAAATTTGCATCAATAAATATGATTTTCCTATCTTATAAAAGTCCTGCATTGTAATTTTACTGCAAAATGTGCAAATAACTGAAAAAAAGTGCATTTTTGCTTGAGTGACTGAAAAATCAAACGAAAAACATTGTATAATAAAGAATGTGTGATGGAAACATTTCATTGAAAAAAAAAAAAAAACAATCAAATTGGTCATTGAGGAAATGCATTAAGTAAAAAGGCATATATTTATTATAAATAAAATGTATAAAAAGAATGTACTTACTGCATCATTCTTTTAAACAATAAGATATTAGTTTTAATGACGTTTCATTAAATTGAATCGAAAGTCAATTATTAACAATTGAACATTAATTGCTTGGAAATGATAAATTCATGAAGTTATAAACAACACAAAACATAAAAAATTGGTGATTTACCCCAGACGTAAGGGCCGCAAAGATCCTCCGCAGTTTGCAACATTTTCTCAGTGTCGCCAAATTCATAGGCACCTGCATCAATTAATTCCTGCTCCGTCCAGACATGTGATCTGTTTCCAATTTGTTTAGAAACCAAAGATCCTACAACGATTGCAATCAAATATGAAGGAATTGGCACAGGTTGATTGAATTCCGAAAGTTTTGTTCCATTTTCGAAATCTTGGACTTTCCCTCGCAGAGCAGACATAAGTACTGTCAAATCTGAAGGAGCTGTCACCTGAAAATAAAAGTTTTCAAGAAATCTCAACAGTTTTGATTTCATTCTTCTATTTTTGCCGAATAATTCAAAGTGAATTGTACTTCTGCACTGTAAGTCGATTTCACAGACGGCGTGTCTTGGCAAGGAAACATCGAACGTGCATGAATTGCCTGAAAAAAAATTAAAATAGAATTCAGTAATGAGACAATTTTTGAAAAATGAAAATTCAGTTTTACCTCACATTGGGAAAACAAATAAGGATGTTTTCCACCAGCTGTTTGTTGAGGTTTCAACCACTGAAGAGCTGTTGCATTGGGGTTAGTGCGGTATTCAATTTGAACCTTGTACCTTGAAATGATCATAAAAAACTGATAAATAATGAGTTGCTATAATGAGTCCCAACTTAAATAAAATTTCAATGTAAAAAGTATGAAGAGATTGAACGAATTCGAAAGTAATTACTTTGTCTTGTTTTCATCAGTTTCTTCAGGTAATGCGACACTGAGTTTTGATCCAAATGAAACCATGTCACTAACGGTGTAGTCAAGCTTTTTGCCAGTTTCCACATCGGTAATGGATAATAAAATCAAACCTCGTACATCCAAGAACTAAAACAGAATGAAATCATGGATCGAATTTCAATCTTATTATTGATGTGAGGATTAGTAAATCAATGAAATCAGGTTAAAATTAATTTTTCATACCAAAAATTTAGCTGCTGAATTTTTTTTCTCCAAATCCAATATAGCGTAACCTTCCAGTTCGTTTTTTTCAAAATTAACATTTAGTTTCAAATGCGTATGATTAACAGCCACAAGATCTAGAAAAAGAAAAATAAGTAAGGTACATGTCAAAATATAACTTTCTGTACATAAAATGCAACAATTTATGTAGACTGTCAGCATACATTTCATGTGCATGAATCATTTTCAAAAATATGATTATGGAAACTGTGCATGTAACAATGTTTACATGAGACTTCAAACTATTTTTAAGTATAAAAATAAATAATCAATGCATGTGATAATAAATAATTGCTATAGTTCTAATAGTAATCATAAACATAAATTGTTACTTTTATCATAGAAAAGATTAAAGAGTCATAAGTAATTTGCAAATGTAATTGCTCCAGATAATGAATTATTGCATGAATAACGGTATTGCGTACCAGGTCGACTGAACGAATTTGGGTCTCCAGGACTCAGGGCCATGATTGTAGTTGCTCTTTTTGATAATTTCTGCAAGTCAAAAAATATAATTTGTTTTAAAACTTGATGAAATTTTTTTAAAAACAAATGATAAAATAATACTTTAATTTTGCATAGTCTCATCATTCTAATCATATTTTTGATATTTATTACAACAGCTTTTTTTTATAATTTCTTTCCATTTTTTGACTGTCAAAGTCAATCAATAAATTTGCAATAATTTACGTAATGACCCATAATTATACAGTATTTTTCAAAGCAGAATCAAGTAATCAGAATTTTTCAGCTTTCAACATAATTGTAACAATTTCTGGTCCTAGAAAATTTTGTTGATACGTACTTGTTAATACATTACAACGTTTACTGCTGAATACCAGTGAATAATTCACGATAATTTTTAAATAAATTAATATTGCTGCAAATAATTATTGAAATGTTAATAATTGTATCAAAATTTATAAATGTCATTAATGGGTCATTTATTAATACTCATTAATAATACATTATTATTACCTATAGATAATAAAAATGTATACATAACATATATATAACATATGTAGGTAATATTAGTGTATATATCCCTATTACCATTAATAAAAATAAATAATTATTATAATCTAATTGAGTAAAACTATTTTGTGTATAAACTCACATTTATATGTACTAAAAAAAAAGGAATTGTTTATTATCGGTAAATATTGATTGTTCATTTTTTAAGACATTGATATTATTATAACAATTAGTAAAATATTGATGCTTACCCTGAGAATACTATTTAAATAATTAATAAATATATTTATGTCCATCGTGAAAAAAAATGATATTAATAGTCTTAAAATTAAAGTAACAAATAGGTATGAATAATAATTGTTACATCTATTCTTAAAGCTGGGAACATTCTGGTTTATTAATTCTACCTTGAAAAAGACACAAAAAAGAGTCAAATGTTAGTTAATAAACATTTGTAACTAACTGAAATAACTGAAAAAATGAGAGTTAATTATTATTGAGCGAATTTTAACACAAAATGTATTTTTTATTCGCACAAAAAAATTGAATCTTTTAATTTGATAACCTAAACTTTTTCTTTTTAATTAAAATTTTAAGTGACATTTTTTTCATTTTGTGAGAATAATTGTGTAAATTTCACATATTTTATAATGAAATATGTTTTCTCTTATTAGCAACAATAAGATTCCCTGTTTCATATAAAATTATGAATTTTATTTTTATATAACATGTGTTATTTACATATTATTTATACATATAAATTATATAATTTATTGTATGTGTATATAGATAAATATTCTTACAGTATATAATGATAAATTTATTTACTCTACAATATATATATATATTATAATATACATTGATTATTATCAAGAAACATACATATTTATGTAATATTATATTTATATATATATATAATCAAACATTAATGTTTACATGATACATTATGAAATTTTTATGTAAACACTTTAGTATTTCACTGCTTATGATAATCTTTTTTTATTATTATTATTATTATATTATATTATTATTATTAATAATAATAATCTTTTTTTGAATATAAAAATTCCACCTACCATTGTCATTCATTTAATGAGAATTTCTTAAAAATTTCTAGATTTATTATAATAAAATATTGTCTGGATATCAATAATAATATGAAATTTGTATAATAAATGATGATGCAGTTCATAATCAATTGATTATGATATATTATCCATTACTATAGAGAAACATTTACATATATAGATTTTAGAAATTCCTATAGGATTATTTTACTGTTATAAAACAAATTATAAATTTCAAAAACATATATTACATAAAAATCATATTATGTTGTTTAAAAATCAATTGTTATGAATATATATTGATAAAATTACTTAAAACAATGTGATTATAATATATGGTGTATATTTGCTTACGATAAACTATTATTACTGATGAAGATATTTATTATTATTGTGATTAATCATTAATTAATTTATAAGAAAAAAATTTTTCATATGATCTAAAATATTGCATAAATAACTAATAAAAAAATTACCGATCCCGTCTGATGCAACATAAAAACAGATGCAACATTGTAGGATGTTATAATATAGAAATAAATAAATACGTTTATTACTTTGCACAGCATTTCAGAGAAAAGAAGTTATAGAAACTTACTGGAAAAAATTCAGCAGTTAATGAATTCAATTTAACTAAAATCAAAGATATACTCTTAGATTTCGGACGTATCGAAACACATATTTTATTACCTTTGATAATAAAACAGTGGTTGATGGTTATCAAGGCCGCTGTAGAGTTTACAATTGTTCGCAGTGATATACTGTATACTGCTGATGAAATAAAAACTATTTAATAAATCATTCTTGACATATAATGCACAAAAAAAAACATGAAAGCAACTGTCAAAAACTAGCAGCAACTGATCAGTTGTGATCAGTTGATTATGAAAAGTGACAAGGGATTGTTTCTATTAAACTTGATTGAATACGATTTAATCTGATAACGCTGGATTATCAGCAATGATAACCGGCTTAATAACTGATTAAATACAGCTGCCTACTTTTGCTAACGATAAGAAGCGATAATTCCGCTAAAATAATTTCATATAATCTTTTTATTATTTTGAATTTTAACGTTTTTTCCTACAATCTTGTCTCCGTCTCTGTCCGTCTCCTAGAGACCCTCTATGTTAGAGACATAGAGTCTGGCCACTACGGCCATTAGGCTAAATCATGGCCGCCGTCAGTCAATGTGTACGTGTATCGACGTGCATATGTATCGATGTGTATACGCCTGTTACTGCGTATGTGCACGATGTGTCAATGCTTCTCATTGAAAAAGGGCTAAAACATGGCCGCGCCAATCAGGGCTGTGGACGCAATGGTCAGACTACACAGTAAAAAATGCAGATGAAAAAAGCTAGCCGCTAGGGATTTTTTTACTACGCTCGGCGAACCACTCTTGTGAAACTTTGGTCGCTAGTGATTTCCCGCCAGTGTGGTTCGAAAAACAACATCCGCTTAATAAATGTCTAGCGTCTATGAATAAACCTACGCTCGGCGTAGAAATATTATCACCACGCGCTTTTTTACTGTCTCTAGTGAATTTAACAGCAGATGGTAGATTTCGTAACGTGGTTCGTAAAATTCTGAGTACTTGTGATTATATGAGATGATTTCGTAATTTCTTATCCTATTCAATCACACTTGTCATCATATGATTTGTATTATCATTCCCATTCGTTAACATTCATACGTTGTATTATCGTGTGTTATAGAGCGGTTCGCATTAATAAAGAACACAATATACATTTTTTTTATAAATTTTAACTGATATTAATCGCTTATCCTAAAAATAAGGAAAATCATTATCAAGTAAAGTGAATTTCCATTTTCACTTTCAAAGATTAGTTGCGATCCGAATATTTCTTGTGCATGCACGAGATATTTGAGGTTAAAAAACGCTTACATTCCTTGCATTATCGCTAGCGTGCAAAATATACATAACAATTCATTTGGTAATGATTTTTTATTTCATGCTTCTTAATGAATTTCAGCTGCATTTTACTGGCTAGCTGATTTTCACTATTGTACTGAACAAAATCGCCAGTAACACCGTGAATTCACAATCCCAGAGATGAAATTTACGAGCGCCTTGAAATTTACTAGCGCGCTGAAAAAGTCGTCAGCGCTAGTGAATTTTCGGGTGGTGGGAATTTCACTACCGCTCCTAGTAATTTCCCCTCACTCAGCGTAAGTCTTTTGGTTACTGACGCCCAGCGTAGTGTTTTTCAACAACTTTTTTTTACTGCGTATGTTAGAGGGTCTCTACCGTCTCCCGTTAAGGACGAAAAAAAATCTTGAAAACCTCCCGATAAGGACGTGAGTAGGGGCTTCCCTCGGAATAAGGGCGCGCGTGCGCAGTATGCATATGTTATGCTTAGTGTTAACATAACTTCTTTTCAGCTGAGAGCAAATCAAATTTTCGATTCCTTGCCCTTATTTTGAAGGAATTTCGTCTTTAACGGAAGGCAAATGTCGGTCCTTAAACCGAGGTGTCCTTATCTGGAAGGTCCTTAACGGGAGAGACGAGTGTACTGTAAGAAGTTTAGGAGAATTCTCTCTCTCTCTCTCTCTCTCTCTTTCTCTCTTTCTCGCTCACACACACAAACACACACACACATTAAAGAGAGATAGAGATATCCAAAATTGAACGTAAAATACATGTATTTTCGACTAATCAGAACCAGCTCCAAAAGTATTGACCAATAGCGTTAATGCCGGAGCAGCTCTGTTGATTTATGCTTAGATGTGTAAATGTCTTTACTTTATGACAATTTTGACTTTTGACGTAACCGTTTCTTGTTTATGAATTCGAACAGAACGATAGTGAACAACAATTGACAATAATAAATTAATTTTCTGATATATTATGAACATTTCAAGAAACCGCGGACCATTAGTGACATTCATGTGCTTTTTTCCTGTAACAATCAATCTTTTCTTGGACTAAATTTGTCACCGGACTGTCACATTTTTGTTTGTCAAGGGTTCGAAAGCGCGCGAATTTTTCCGTTTTTTGCAGTTTGTTTGCACGTATTGGCATATTTTTGGGAAAATATTACAATTTTGGAATAGCTCAGGTGAAAAACTGCTCCTTTTTTTGTTATTGATGATTATTTTCAAAAAATATGATTCAAACTGGAGATATTGTATGTAATTAAGATTGCATGTTTTGGATGATAATGAAAGCTTCTCTGTTGCAGAATATTTAAAAATGACGAAATACTTGAGAAGTGCCAAAGAAATTCCTGAAGAGTATAGAGAAGGAGTCATAAATGTGTGCAAGGCTGTTGATCAACATTTGGCAGAAAATGATAATGAGTAAAATTCTTAATTACTTTATTATAGATTTTTTTATGATAAAGTATGCAAAAAATGTTCATCTAAAATATTAAAATTATTGATTTGTCTGATCTTGAAATTTCTATTTTTATTAATTGAATTTACAACCATAACTTTTTAGTTTTGTATATAAATTGAATTTAAAAAAAATTGCAATAACAATTTTAATGAAAAAACAAATAAAATTTAAAATTAGAAATAATTCATACTTGATCAGTCAATAGTAGTGAATTTTACTTTCTTTTTATAAAAGTCTTAGTCAAGAATTTTTTATCAAACATTATATTTTTGAATCGTGAGAGTAGAAATTTTTAATGTACAGATGATTGAATAAAATTTGTAACTCAGTAATTGTGAAATTCTCTTTATTCCAATTGTAGCTATTGAAAAATGCATGAAGTTCCAGTAAATGCATGTAATAATAATGAGCAATAAATCGATAGATTTTCTATACAAATTTTGATCTGCAATCCGAAAATTTTTTAACAAATTTCAATTTCCCATTAAAACCGATTGATCTCTTGATCCATCGCGTCTTTTTCTTATAGTAATATCAAATTATAAATTATATATGAGAGAGTAGAATAACATTTAATGAATAAATTCTAGGTTTTGTTTTACTGGGATATCAAGATGATTTTGATCTTACTCTAAAAAAAATGTAACTTGTTACAAAGTTTTGATTTCATAATTAAAGTAAAATCTTGTCACAGAATTTTACTTATTTTTAGGCCATACTTTTTTTTCTACAGATTTAAAAAAATCTGTAAAAATTGATAAAGAATAATTAATAATAATTTTGGATGAATTTTGATTATGCCATATATCTTGGAAATTGAACTCAAACTATTTAATTGAGAATTCTTTATTCAAAATTTAGATACCTAATGAAAATTCAAAAATTTCCTACCAGTCATTCTATAATTTCGACTTTTTTTTTTTACAAAATTTGAGATTTCTTATCTACGTTTATAATCTCGTAAAACTCATTAAATTTGTGAGTTGTCTGAAATTAGAAACCTACTTTTGCAGTTTTATTCATTTTAACAGTCTAATTAAATGAATTCTATTTTTTAATTTTTAATCGAAATTCACGGCATGCTCTTTTCATATTTAAAAAATTTAGCATAATTTTGCAATCAAACAAAATTTTAGGTTCTTAATTTTTATTGTACTATAATCAAAGATTAAAATTTATTTCTCAAGTTTTTTCTAAATTTTAAAACTGGCAATTTAATTTCAAGTCCATGAATTTATTTATCTTTTCCATAAAAATTCCTGTAGTTTCTTCCATTTCAAATTCAAACGTCCACTTTTTTATTTTCACTTGTTCAATATTTGCAATTTTAGTCGAAAATATTTATTCATTTAATTTTATTCATTAATTTTTTTTGCATATGTTTTGTATTTAATTTTCATTTACTTAATTTTTAGTTGCTTTTTCTTCAGGTATGAATGGTCAATGGATGACTTTGAGGTCGGATGCCCTTTGGGTCGAGGAAAATTTGGACGCGTTTACTTGGCCCGAGAAAAAAGGACGCACTACGTGATAGCTTTGAAAACGCTATACAAAGTTGAACTTGTCAAAGGCCGAGTCGAAAAACAAGCTTTGCGAGAAATTGAAATTCAGTCCCATTTAAAGTGAGCAGACCAAATGTTCCAACAAGGAGTCACTGTCATTCATCAAGTTTTTAATTTTTAATGCATTTTTTTCAGGCATCCTCATATTCTTCAATTATTCACGTACTTTCACGATGCGAAAAAAATATACCTCGTGCTGGAATTCGCCCCAGGGGGTGAACTGTACAAAGAATTGAAACGCCAACCTCATGGACGATTCAACGAGCATTAGTATGAATCCTGTGTATCATTGAATAAAGTTGATAAAATTTCAAACAAAATAATTAATACATATTTTTCAGTACTGTGAAGTACTCTTATCACTAATGATTATGTTTTTTATCAGATGTGGATAATTCTAGAAGATTATAATAATGTACAAAATGATAGATTTATATCTTGTTTCTTTAGCTCTTGATACTACAAAAAATATTTTCATGAATCATATTGTAAATTTGTTTTCAGCTCAGCAAAATACACTTATCAAGTTGCTGATGCCCTCGAATATTGCCATGAAAATAGAGTCATACACCGAGACATCAAACCAGAAAATTTGCTTCTCACAAAATCTGGCGGTGATATCAAATTGGCTGACTTTGGGTGGTCTGTCCATGCTCCCTCTCTACAGTAAGTGTTATTTTTTTGTTCGTCAAAAGATGAGACATCAGAGTACATTTCATTAGAAAGTGTATTCTATTTTTATTCCAATTTTCACTTGTAAAAAAGACTTGAACCTATTATATCAATGGGTCCCTGCAAGTCTATTCTATTCTCGTGAGCGCGCTCCAACAGTATTTCAACTTTCACCGAGCCGCTATAAGTATTCTATCCTTCGGGACTACGAAACGATCTATTCTATGTTTCAGCGCTCTCGAACGTTTCATCCCATCTCTGGCAGAGTTGAAACATTTCATCGTAACTCAAAATTTGGACATTTTCCGAAAAAGTCATTTCAAAATTTTTCAAAGCTTCAAGCATGTTCCACAAAAAATTTGGAAAAAAATATTCAATTTTTACCCTTCAAAATTGAAAAACAAATCAGGACGTCTTATAACTCGAAGGAATGTCCGTTTAGAATGTTTTAAATAGGTTATTCAACTATTTTTTATAGGAAATATGTTACTACAGTTTCACTATCGCAAAGTCTTTGTTCAGTATGTAAATATTAAATTTATGCCGAATGTTAATAAGTAGCAAAAACCTTGACTGTTTAAAAAATTGCGAAATTAAAGGGATGGAACATTATTTTAAGTCGGGAAGAGTAGATAATATCTAATAATTATATTATAATTATAAATCCACATTATAAAAAAATGTGCTTTCGTAACATTCAGTTACAGTTTGTTGTTTGAACAAATGAATTTTATTATTCTAATGCAAAATATGCAATAGACGGATTGAGAAGCCATGAAAAGTATATGCGTTTTGCGAAAATGTGTTTTTGTAACAATAAATTCAAGTTTATTGTTTAAACAAATGAATTTTATATTTCTCATACAAAATATGCAATAGACGGGTGAAGAAACCATAATAAGCATATGCGTTTTGAAAAAATGTGTTTTTGTAACAATTAGTTAAAGTTTATTGTTTAAACAAATAAATTACATTATTCTAGTACAAAATATGAAACAGGCGGATTGACAAACCATGAGAAATATAAGCATCTTGCAAAAATGTGTTTTTGCGACAATTAGGTAAAAATTATTGTTTAAACAAATGAATTTTATTATTACGATAAAAAATATGAAATGGACGGGTGTAGAAACCATGAAAAGCATATGCTTCTTGCAAAAATGTGTTTTTGCACCAATAAGTAAAATTTCATTGTTTAAACAAATTGATGAATTTTATTTATCACATGCAAAATATGCCATTGAAATCTATGTGAAAAAATCTTACGAATAATATATTTTATTATAATATACAAATTGTTAATTACAGTATTACAAATAATAATGATTCAAACCATTTATTTTTAACGACCCCAAAAGTCATTATAAACAATATTATCAAGACTGAATGATAGATACATGAAAATGTTTATGTCAGAAGTAATTTTTAAGGCGGTAAATAATATTTTTCATACATAGAAAGTTTATAGCCTTCTTTCAAAAAACTAAACGATCACTGGGTAAATTATTTATTGTAGTAAACAATTTGTTTTTCGAAATCCACAAAATAATATTTTTCCATGCAAGTGCAAGAAAAATCATTCTTATTGCACCTGAATTTTGAATGAACAAAAACATTTTAATTTGGTACAAGTTTTGTCTTTCTTGCTTTATTTAAAAAACTTAACATTATTTTGTTAATATTCAAAAAATGAGTGTCACGTTATTATCGTGTAACGAAACCTCAAAAATATTAAAAAAATGTGATTGTAACATGTGCAACATGTGTTCCTGCCATCATTTTGTTTCTTCAGTGAAGGAAACTTTACATCAAGTTTTCTCGAAACTGTGATTTTTGAGTTACGATGAAGTGATTCAACTCTGCCAGAGATGGGATGAAACGTTCGAGAGCGCTGAGACATAGAATAGATCGTTTCGTAGTCCCGAAGGATAGAATACTTATAGCGGCTCGGTGAAAGTTGAAATACTGTTTGAGCGCTCTCACGAGATAGATTAGACTTGCAGGGACCCATCGATATATTTTTCGTTGGAAAAAATCCCAGTCAAGGATGATTCCTATTCTGTTTCCCTCTTCGTTTGAAGCAGAGTATCCATTATTTTCGAAAATAGGCGAGTTTTCACGAAGCAGATTCAAAGGTGGCTTTTTCGAATTTTTCTAGTCGCCATACAATGTGCGGAACGTTGGATTATTTGCCTCCGGAAATGGTGCAAGGAGAATCGTACAGCGAACATGTCGATCACTGGTGTTTGGGAATTTTGTGCTACGAGTTTCTGGTTGGTAAACCACCTTTCCTCAGCGAGTCCAATGAAGAGACGTACAAAAAAATTAAAAACGTGGATATCAAATGGCCATCGGTTGTCAGTATCGGGGCAAAAGATCTTATTTCGCAGGTATGCTTTTCTAAAATGTTTTATTTACTTAAAATAGAGCCTGCATCTAATGAAACGTTTTTAAACTAATATTATATTGTTAAAAGAATTAAGTAAATATATTTGTATTGACAAACAGTAAAATTCCTTCTTATTAATTAAAAATCAACTATTTCGATATTTATTCGCTCATGAATTGTAAGGTCGATTTTTTTGTCAAATTTTTTGCCGAATGAGAGTTAAAAAGTAAGGCTAAAGATAATTGAAATTTTAATTATTATATTCATCGATAAATTAATTTACCACGAAAATGCCCAAATCAGATAAATTTGTGATGTTGATATTTTTGTTTGATTTCGTTAAAATTATTGTGAGTTAATAATCAGTCGAAATTTTTGGTTCAGAAATTTCAACCTGTAAAATCTTTTTTGTTGCAATTGAAGCTTTTTTAAAAATACAGACAATCGCATAATATGCAGTGAATATTTATAGATAGATTTTCCATATAAAAATATTCGATGTCTGGCTCCGTAACATCTTTTCTATCTTTTTTTTTTTTCACAGAGATTTAAAAAAAAAAGACTTATAAAAATACGAGAAATGACTCAAAATTTCTAAATTTTGATTTTTCAGCTCATCCGAAAATCTGGATCACAGCGAATATCGATGCGTAATGTTAAAAGGCATTCCTGGATCCAAGAACACATGAACAGGAGACCAATCACGAGTGGGAAGAAATGATGATGAGAAATAATCAAATTAGAAAAATGAAGACGTAAGAGAAGTGGAATAATGACAGTCAAAGAATTTTTGGTCACGTACATGTATTTTGTGACTATCACTTAATAACATTTAACTAATCTCTGTTTGAATTTCACATAGTTTTGTACGAATGTATTTTTTTCAATAAATTCTAAAAATAGAATCAATTAATAATAATCGTGCGTCTTTATATGAAAAACACAAACATCGTATAGTATGATGACATAATATTATAGTTTTGATTTATAATATATTATAAATTCGATATGTAATGTATTATAATAATTATAACATGCATAATTTTGAATATATTGAATAAAATAAAAAAAAAGATGATAACACAAAGTGTAAAAAAATACTCCAGTTGATGCATTACAGATGAATAATGAAATCCAAATAATGGCATTAATAAACTTAATTAGTTTAATTAGATCAATAATAAATTCAATACATTGTATAATTGAATTATTTAATTACAATATATAAATATAATGTGTTATTACACACGAATTTAGTGTATACAAATAAATACACACACATATATATATATATATATATATATATATATAGAAATCAGAGATCTGATATTCTTCATCCCAGAATGAACGATTCTTTCATTCTCTTCAAAAATTCAAAAATCTGGGATTCTAGATTTCACAATTCAAAATTCTAACCCTTGATAAAATTTAGAGTTTTAAAATTCGATCTTATTGAATTTGGTACCATGCAAATTTTTGTATTCTCATCTCATTCCCCCTCATCGCTACGCCACTGGTACCCTGATTTAATTCACATGATTTATGAATAAATGAGTCATGTGAGTTATTTTCTCTCGATAAGGATTTATTTTAAAATTTGGTAAATTTAATTGTAAATAAACGAGAAGAAAACGATTCAAAGCCCTTTTTCGCCAAACAAAAAGAAGATTACTGAAATACATAAAATTTGCAAATTTCATGTTTTTCAAAAACACTTCCGGTTTGCCATTTTCCGGCGCCCACTCATCTGCCAATCAAAAACGAACAGCTGATTATATATATATACATATATACACACATGCATGTAAACAACAAAACGTCACGACGTCACGTAGAAAAAATAAACCTGTCACATTCGGGAATCCGTTGTTTTCGTTGATAAAAGTTAATTCGAGGGTAAAGTAATAGAGAAAAAAGTACGATTGAAAATTCGACGCGACACGGAAAGCTGATAAAAAAACCGGGAAGTGGAGCATTGTTGTCGACGCAATAATAATACCACTGTGCTATTAGCTGCAGCGACACACACTCTGGTTCCGGTAATTGAAAAATGTCCACGTATGTACCGTTAACAGATCGGGAGCCGAATATTCGCGAATGAAGATTCCAGGATTTCCAAGGATTTCAAGTATGAGGAAGGCGTTGCTCCTGCTTTTGGTCGTGTTCGTCGTCCTCGCGAGCGCTGACAAGAAAAAACCTGAAGGTAACTTTTTTTCGTATTCGTACGAAAACGTAATGAAAATTTGGGAAATACGTGACATTCCTCAGAGAAACGAATGATAACATCATTATTCAACAGTACGGAAGTCTACATTAATGACGTCACTGTTTTTTGAGTTTTTTTTACTCCATCTGTCAATAACTGTCGAAAATTGCAACCCCCCCCCCCCTTACTTTACATTCTGTGTAATGTCGTGATAGAAAAAAAAATGCACAAATTTTAATGTGGTAAAATTTGTGATTTTATATTGTTCAAAACCCTTTACTTTCTCTGTCACAAACTATGACAAATTTTGCAAATAATTGTTGGAAAAAATCCAAATCCGTAAAATTGATCGTTGGAATTGATTGTTGGAAAAAAGTTTAGATGAATTAATTTTGCCAGCGGTGTAGCGATGAGGAGGGGGATGAGATGGGATATTGCTGTGAACTATTTATATAATACCACATAGAAAAAGAGTGGCTTCAAAAGAAATTTCTCAAAATACTTTTCATGTGCTCAGAAAGTGCTCAAAAAGCTCATTTCTTATGTATTCATATCATAAATGCTTAAAACGAGTACTCCAATATTTCTCAAACTTTTTAGATAATCTGAAAAGAGAATAAAAGGATCGTTCATTCTGGGATGAAGAATTTCAGAGCTCCACATTCTATGGTGTAAAGTTCGAGAATTCAAGATAACACGTTTAAAAATTATAAAATTCTCAAGTTTTGAATATAAACTTCCGAAAATCTTGATTATATTAAAAGTTATATAATATTCTATTCTAGAATATAGAATGTCAGACTTACAAAGGAATGAAACAGAAATTCAAGATTGACCATTCAAGTATAAAACAATACAAAATTCCTAATAATAGAGTCTGCAATTCTAGAATTTTAAGTTCTACTTCTTTACACTCTATCAAGATTTAGACAATACTGATATCTTGACTCTTAATAATTTATGATATAGGATAGTAAATTTTCCATCCTACTGTATTGAATTCTAGAAATCTATGCTGGGGAGTTCAAGCATTTTTTTTATACCTCTAACAGATTATTCTCGATTGATTTTATTTTAAATAAATTTCTGAATTTCTCAATGTTCAAAAAGTAGGAGTTTCACATTTTTTTTAAATATAGTCTGAAATCCCAAATTCCAGAAAGCATTTAACTTCCATTTTGACTCAACTTCATATGACTCATTTATTTATAAGTAATATGAGTTAATTCAGGCAGGATACCAGTGGCGTAGCGATGAGGGTGGATGAGATGTGATGTTCTCGGAATACACAAATTTGCATAGTACCAAATTCAATAAGATCATACTTAAAAATTCTTAATTCTAGAATACAGATTTCCGGAATTTTGCAGTATAGGATAACAAGCATTAAAATTTTGAATTATGAAATCCAGAATCCCAGATTTTTGAATTTTTGAAAAGAGAATAAAAGGATCGTTCATTATGGGATGAAGAATTTCAGAGCTCCAAATTCTATGATATGAAGTTTGAGAGTACAAGATAACACGTTTAAAAATTATAAAATTCTCAAGTTTTGAATGTGAACTTTCAAAAATTTTGGTAAAATAAAAAGTTATAAAATATTTCGTTCTATTATGTAGAATGTTAGACTTATGATTAATGGAACAGAAAAATTCAAGATTGACCGTTCAAGTATACCAACAATAAAAAATTCCTAATTGTAGAGTCTGCAATTATAGAATTTCGAATTCTACTTCTTTACATTCCATCATTTAGATTTGACCAATACTGATATCTTATTAATTTAAGATATAGGATTATGAAATTTTCGACCCTACTGTATTGGAATCTAGAAATCCATGCTGAAGAGTTCAAGAATTCTTTTTTATGCATAATAGATTATTCTCGACTGACTTTATATTAAATAAATTTCTGAAATTCTTAAAAAATAGGAGTTTCACAATTTAGAATATAGTCTGCAATTCAAAATTTCAGAATGCATGTTACTTTGTAATTTCTACTGCATGAATTTTTGATAAAAGATCATAAGAATTATAATTCTACAGTATATGATTTCAAATAAATTGAACTTTTAGAGCGAAGACTATAATGCTTCCAAATGTTATAGTATGGGATCGCGGAATTTCGGGTTGTTATATATATAGAACTCTACGATTCTGGTATTTGTACTTGTTGATTTTGTAACATTGAATTTTTATTGTCTAACTCTAGAACGTCAAATTTTAAGAGTTACGGTTTCCACTTTACTAGAATTTAAGTGTGATTGGACCTCAAATAAATTACTAGAATTTTGAATTATTGAAGATAAAAGATTAAAAATTAGGGAGATAATATTTCTGAATTCTGTGATATTGAATTATTATAGATGTATAAAATTTTTGAATTAGACTACTACAGTCAGGGGGGGGGGGTATTGATCCCCTCTCTATCTACGTCACTGCAGGCTACTTATTAAGGAATATTTTTGCATTTTCCAATTTAGATTGCATAAGAAAACATTTCTTATATATTGTTATGATTAATGAATTAGATAAATTCTAAATAGTGCAAACTGTATTAAAAATATATCTTAATTAAACTTTAACAATATATAATAATCACGTTTGAGAATTATATATATTTATTTGTATATATATATACTAAATTCGTGTGCAATAACACATTATATTAATATATTTTAATTAAATAATTCAATTATACTATAACTGCATTGCATTTATTATTGATTTAAATAAACTTATTGAGTATATTAATTCAATTATACAGATTTAATTACTCATCTGCAATGCATAAACTGTAATATTATTTGGAAACTTGTATTATTATCTTTTTTCTTAATTTTAATTTGATGTTTATAAAATTATTATTCATAGATCAATATATTATTAATTTGTGACCTTAAGCTTTGCAAATCTGATACTGATTCATTAACAACTCACCTGAAAACCATGAAAAGCGTATTAATCTTGTAAGGGTTCGGAAGTAAAGGGTTGCTCTAAAACGTTACAGTTTTTACTATAACGATAATGCAACACATTTCATCAATTAACTAGTAATAACAGGAACGAGTTACTTTTGTTCGGTAACGAGTAATGACAATCTCGTTATTTATTTCACGTTACTTTTATCAGTCTTGATCAAGTTTTTAGAACAATTTGTAACTATTTAAGAATTGTTCTGAAACTGAGATACGAGAAATATTTAACTTCCTTATTTTCAAATAGAAAATTCTATATTTTTTATTTTTAATGTTACATAATGAAATATAATTGTTATGATATGCATGAAAATACATACAAATTTTTTATCTCATACCTTTACGCCACAACTAAAACTCTTATGCTAAATTATACTGAAATTCCGCATTTTAATAATATTTAGAATCATTATAATTCATTAAAAAAGTTTTCTTAATCAAATTTGTACAGAAAGAATGAAAATTTTATTTTCCTATTTTTTCATAGATTTGTTTCCAAAAGTTAAGGAATTTCATTTAGTTCCAAGCAACCAAAATACTATTCACGAGAACCATATTTGAAAAATCTTATCTTGGCTTAAAACAATGAGAAAAAAATTTAGCTCTACAGTTTAAGCTTTTGTTTAGATAAAAGATGACAGTACTTGTCTTTTCATGTAACATGTTTCCAAAAATAATTAATGAACCTTTTTGAAGATGTGGGTTTTAAATATCATTTTTTAATTAGAATTTTTATGAGGGTAAAAATTTATGACATGAAATTTTCGATAGAAAAATATCAAATTTATCAATTTTTACTTTGTTTCAGGATAAAAATTGTGTAAATTTGAATGTGAAAACTTGGGATACTAAATTTCATGAATTTTCTTGTTCGCAGGAGACGAATCCGAGGACGATGATTACATAGAAGATATAGAAATCCAGATCGAGAATTTTCATGAGACTATACTGAAATTGATACCTAATACGAATGCATTCCTCAGTGGGCAAACAGGAAAAGAAGATGTTCAAGAGAGCAAGGAGGAAAATGAAGACAAAGATCTGGTGGTGGAAAATCTGGAAAAACAAATAAAAATTGGACATGGGCCGTTGCATGGAAGCGTTTTGTGGAACCAAGTTGAGAAGGAAGAGGTAGAACAAATTCTGGAACCTTTGACTCCGCAACAACAAGAAGGTAAATTGAAAATTATCTACTTATTTGACGAATGTATCAAACAATCCTAAAAAAGATTACATAAAATAAAATGATGTTCTTTCTCGAAAAAAACTGCAAGGTTGAAAGATATTGCTCAAAAACTTTTTCAAAGAACGCAGTAATTTTTCACAATCAGTTGCATGAATATTTTTGTTTTCAAATTTTTCGATATAATCAAGGTGAAAGATTGTCGAATTTGATGAAAGGAAATCACATCATAAAAACTAAAAAAGCGTTGCAAGTTTATTTTGGTAAACTTGGAATTTCGAAAATTTTGAAGATGGTGAAGTTAAAAACTGTATGATGTGAATCAAAAATATTAATGATCCAAAATATAAAATATTTAAGTAACTTATCTTTCAAACAGAATTAAAGTTCGCAAATTAATATTCCCTGATAAAGAAACAAATAGAAATTCAATAAGTTTTGGGCACATAATTAACTGGAAGTTCCGTTTCTTAAATGAATTCATCATTCCATTAGTACGTCTTCAACACACATTAAAATTCAAAAAATTAGTAGGATTTCAGAAAATTCTGAACAATCTGTTAAATTAGGTAAATTATAATATTATTTTTGTAAGAATAATGAAAATTTTATTGTTCTAAGATCGTTGATAATTTCAAAAATTTAAATAGAAATCGAAAAACTGAAAAACATGGATAATTTAAATGATTGTCATCAATTCTAGAAAATCTGAAAAAATAAAAAAACTGTTCAATACCGATGAAAACTTTTAGAAATCAAAAATGTTTTATACTCTTATACATATAATCGTACGGAGATCATCGATAATTTCGAAAACGTCAGTGAGAGTCTAGAAATTGTGTGATAGCATTAATAGTTGAAAACATTCAATATTTTAGAGATTACAAATGATCGTGGAGAATTTAATAAATTCTGCAAAAAATTCTGTTCTGACATTCAGTTAAAGTCTTTGTATTTTGGAAAAAAAAAATACTTTCAAGACAATTCCCGATATTGAGAATAATTTTGATAAAAATATGGAAATTGTTAATATTTAAAAAAGTAAAAAACATTTACAATGTTAGATGGTGAATGTTTCTGAGTAATTTCAAAGGATTGTGAATTTCTTGAAATGTTGGACAATTTTGGTAATTCCGTAAAATAAAAGAAATCGTTGAGTATTCTGAGTTAAAAAAATATTCTTGAGTAAAAAAAATGTTGAATCGATTATTTCAAAAGTTTCAATAACAATTTGAAAATTTTGAAATTTCAAAGAATCGAATTTACATTGAAAATGTAAAAGACCTTTGATAAATCTGACAAATTCAGAAAATGTTTAGGATTTTAGGAAATATTAATAAGACTTAGAAAATTTAGAGAGTTAGGAGATTAATGTCAACAATTGAAGAAATTCCGTGAAATTATAGAAACCGTGGAATTCAGCAAAATTTTGAAAAAACTAAAATGTATTTTGTCTTACAAGGATTGTCAATTATTTTTAAAATTTAAATTATAATTCAGAAATGTCGAAAATTCAAGAAAATTATGTGACAATGAAAATTTAAAAGATTGTCAACAATTCTGAACAATTTGAAAAAGATAGAGAAGTTCAAGGATAGGTAATAAATTTTCTAGACTGTAAAAAAATATTATAATTATGTAATAATGAATATTATATTATATTTTAATAATATATATTTATTGATAACATCATAGTAACATAACAGTATAATAATTGTAATATTTAATTTAACTCGAGCTGCGTAATGTTCCATAAATTTTAAAAATATCGAAAAATGTTTTGTCGTTTGTTGACACCTGATACTCTTGAAGATTTCAATAATTATATAAAAACGTTAAAAATGTTGAAAAAATTAAAAACGTTGGAAATGTAAAAGACAGTTAATAAACCGAAGCATAAAAAACTTTTCAGGATTACAATAGTTTTTGATGAATTTTGTAGATTGTAGAAAATTCTGCAAGATTTCGTAGAACGAAAAACACAGTAGTATTCTCCAATTTTTTAAATAATCTTTGTATATTTAGTTGCACAGGTACCAAATAGAATTTTGTGAGTTTAAATAAGAACTTGAAATTTTAAAGAATACCCAATTTTTTAATTATGAAATTAGTTAAAATAAAACTTTTATACTGGATATTGAAGAAAAATTACACAGGTCTGCAAGGTTTTGTTGTTGAAAAGCTATGGGTCGTTTCCTGGGTAATTTTTCACGTAGAATCCGAATCCAAACCCAGAATTTGCCTGTCACGTCAGGATTTTGAGATATTTGAGGTTATGTGCTCGAAAAATGGAGTTTTTCGCTACTTTTGAAGTTATGTGCAGAGCGCAAAAAATTTTGCTCGTCTTTTTCGTAAATGTCGTCATTTAGTACTAATCTTCCTTTTCAAAATGAGCTATTGATCAGTTATGAGCGATTTTTTTTCACAAAGATACAGCCATAACAAGTTTCGACATTTACCTAAAACAACCTCATAGGCATTCACATTTACTTTTTAGGGCCTACCATTTTGCAATTGAAAATTTACCTTGAAAATTTGTTCTTGAAGGTTTTAATCAACTGTGAATAAAAATTTACCGTCAGAAAAATAATATTCATCAGTTTTTAGAGAGCAAAATCGTAAAATTCCGTGAATTTTGATCCGCCATTTTAAATCTGCCATCTTAGAAATGAAAATATTAATTGTCTGATCGTAAATTATTATCTATAGTTCATTAAAACCCTCAAGTAAAAGTTTTCAACGTAAATTTTCAAGTGCAAAATGGTAGGCCCCAAAAAGTAAATGTGAATGCCTACGAGGTTGTTTAGATAAATGTCGAAACTTGTTATGGCTGTATCTTTGTGAAAAAAAAACCGCTCATAACTGATCAATAGCTCATTTTGAAGAAGAAGATTAGTACTAAATGACGACACCCACGAAAAAGACGAGACAAATTTCTTGCGCCCTGTACATAACCTCAAAAGTAGCGAAAAACCTCATTTTTCGAGCACATAACCTCAAATATCTCAGAATCCTGACGTGACGAGCAAATTCTGGGTTTGGATTCGGATTCTACGTGAAAAATTACCCTGGAAACGACCCATAACTTTTCAACAACAAATACCAAGCCTTTATTTGCAGACCTGTGTTATTGAATATTTTAATTGTTATACATAAGATTATGTTTTGAATTTACGAAGTTAGTATTTTAGTTTATATTATTATAACTTATTGTAATTTGAATGACAATTTTTTTGTATTTCAGCGGAGGATTTGTTCAAAAATGCCACAAAATTGTTGAATGCGACGAGGGCGAATAAGGCCGAGGCGTACAAATTGCTGACCGCGGCGGCGACATTGGGTCATAGAGAGGCCCGGTCAATGTTGGCGTGGGCCCAACTGCTCGGGACCAACATTGGCCCCACTTCGTCGCGAGAGTCTAGTCAGGATATACCAGCTGCGGCACAAGTTTTCAAGGAACTCTCCGAAACTGGTCTACCTTCTGCGCACATGGTGAATTTTTTACATTATCTTAATATTTCTTCCGCTTCGCAGCGTACCATAAGTAGTTTTCATACGATTCTCAGAGCTAATATGCTCAACTCCTATGATTTTTTGGTATTTCACTTTGATCTCACGAAGGAGGAATTGATTCAGAAACGTGATATTGCATAACTTTGAACAATTTTTGGCCACGTTCAAGTGATTTTTGTGTTTGAAAAAAATTATAGACTATGTTTAAAACGTTGGAATGTTGGAAACGACCTAGATGGCGTTGCTATCAAAATTCCACCTAACCTATTTTAAAGACCACCCTAGTATTGTTATAACAGTATTGTCTGCCAATTTTCGAAATTACAGAAAATATATTAAATTTGACCCAATAGTGATATACATAGAATGAAAAAATTTGCAGGCTATGGGATTTTTGTACTCAACCGGCCTCGGAGGTTTCAATGCATCACAAGCCAAGGGCTTGCTGCACTATACGTTCGCCGCTCTGGGAGGTGACACGAGGGCGCGAATGGCCCTGGGTTATCGCTACTGGGCCGGGGTGACGACCCCGACCTCGTGCGAGCGCGCCCTGGATTATTATCGAAAGGTCGCGAACAAGGTAGCAGAGGAAGTATCCTTAAGCGGAGGACCCGTTGTCCAGCGGGTGCGACTCCTCGAGGAATACGAAAACCCGGGATACAGCTCGGGCATCCTCGACCAGGACTTGATAGATTATTACCAAATGCTCGCTGAGAAGGGCGACATCCAAGCCCAGGTTGGCCTGGGGCAGCTCCATTACCAGGGCGGACGAGGTGTCCCCCTGGACCACCAACGGGCGTTGCATTATTTCCAGCACGCCGCAGATGCCGGGAATCCAGTGGCAATGGCATTTTTGGGAAAGGTAAGAGAGAAAAGTAGTTGTACAGAAAATATTTCTTGCCTTTTGTCTTGAAATCAATTTCCAGAACATCAATTATACAGTAGGGATGGGGAATATCGAAGAAAATCGAGTATCGATCAAATCGATGACTGATTTTTGTCGATAAGTTTCCCACCTCTATTATACAGTAAGTAATTAAATGACTTGGATTAACGCTTCTTCATTTTGAAACCTCGATTTCAATTTCTCGAAATGACCGAATCCCACCAAACGTGGGTACAATATGGTATCTCACAATGTCATCATTCGATGATTGTTAATCATGATGGCAATGTTGTTTTTTCTAGATTTATCTAGAAGGCAGTGACATCGTGAAACAGGATAATGCAACAGCTTATCAATATTTTAAAAAATCTGCGGATCTGGGAAATCCTGTTGGTCAAAGTGGCCTGGGTTTAATGTATTTATATGGAAAAGGAGTTGAAAGAGACACAGCAAAGGCTTTGCAATATTTCAACAAAGCTGCAGATCAAGGATGGGTTGATGGGCAACTTCAATTGGGCAATATGTACTTTAGTGAGTGTACCTGAGTAAAAATTATCAAACATAAGGATTTCTTAAGCGATTTCATAACTAGATTTATCATAATACAGTTGATAGGATATGCAAAACATGAAAGTTGCTTAGAAGCTATTAATTTAAAGACAATTATTGACCTTGATGAAGAAAAAAAGAACAATAACTCATATGTCTGGTTTCTGTTCAAGGTGGAATTGGCGTGCAGCAAGATTACGCGTTGGCTAATAGGTACTTTAACTTAGCGAGTCAATCAGGCCACGTTCTCGCGTTTTACAACCTCGCACAAATGCACGCGACCGGAACCGGAATGAGTCGAAATTGCCCAACGGCCACCGAGTTGCTGAAAAATGTGGCAGAGCGTGGAAAGTGGAGCGACCAGCTCATGAAGGCGCACACGGATTACAAGGAAGGCAGAGTCGATGAGGCCTTCGTTGCTTACGCATTGCTTGCCGAGATGGGCTACGAAGTTGCCCAAAGCAACGCAGCCTTCATCCTGGAGAAGGCCGAAACCACGATCCTCAACGAGAAGGAAAGCCTCGTCAGGGCGCTGACTTTTTGGACTCGCGCCGCTGCTCAAGGTTACTCCGCAGCCCAGGTATGTGAGAAGCTGTATCCAAAATTAATTATAATTTTGTTTAAAAGTAAAAAAGATATCATCATAAATTATAAGAGTGCAAGACGAACGAAGAGAGAAGAGTCTGAATGAACAAATGTAAAAATCTATGTAATGTGCAGTTGCAATTCAAAGGACCTCAAAAGGCATGGGCATAAAGACTACTACTACTATTATTGGAGTGAAAGTTAAAGAAAATAATAATAATGAACAATTACACAAGTAAAAAGTATCAAAAATGCGCTTACTGAAATCTAGAAGACATAACATATAGTGTCATGTGATTTTCTTGAAGTTAAACATATTCAGATCGTCTCAATTTTACTAACTCAAAAATAAAAATGATCGAGGATTAAGAAGAATTTTTCCTGAAACAAAATACTTATCATATACACAGAGAGACTCTCTTAAAAGTGGTCATAGAGATGGGCGATATGTATCGATATATCGGAATTTTTATATGTTTCCGATATTATATCGATATTTCCTCATCCGATATATCAGTATATCGATATTGAGTGACCGATATTTATATGTGTATCTATGTAGAGTATTACATACTTTACATGCAACTGTAACATTTAGATGCATATCTAACAAGATTTCATAAAATGTAACAGAAGCTATATTAATCAATAGTTTTTTTATCACATATAATAACAATTTAATATAGCGAAGCTATATTAATCAACAGTTTTTTTATTGCTGTTTTTTTATCACATGTAATAAAAATTTTCGAAAACCGTACTATACCTTATTTTACTATACATCTCTTTATCTTTCACTTATGTGAGAGACAAAGAAAGTCTTATTTGTCGATCGATGTCGATCACTTAGGAGTTGTGTTTTTATGTATCCATTATAATTGACTATATTACTCCTATATAATTGCTACTATATAATTACTATATATTTGACTATAATTGACTCCATTATAATTAATTAAAATAAATTATAGTAATGTTATCATAAATTTACAATTAATGGCTCTCAAAACCAAGAAAAGCATATTTATGCGTATGCAAAAATGTGCTTCCGTAACACTTAGTTACAGTTTGTTGTTTGAACAAATGAATTTTATTATTCTAATGCAAAATATGCAATAGATGGATTGAGAAGCCATAAAAAGTATATGCGCTTTGCGAAAATGTGTTTTTGTAACAATAACTTCAAGTTTATTGTTTAAACAAATGAATTTTATATTTCTGATACAAAATATGCAATAGACGGATGAAGAAACAATATTAAGCATATGCGTTTTGAAAAAATTTGTTTTTGTAAAAATTAGTTGAAGTTTATTGTTTCAACAAATGAATTTTATTATTACGATAAAAAATATAAAATGGACGGATTTAGAAGCCATGAAAAGCATATGCTTCTTGCAAAAATGTGTTTTTGCAACAATAAGTAAAATTTCATTGTTTAAACAAATTGATGAATTTTATTTATCACATGCAAAATATGCCATTAAAATCTATGTGAACAAATCTTACGAATAATATATTTTATTATAATATACAAATTGTTAATGACAGTATTATAAATAATAATGATTCAAACCATTTATTATTAACGACCCCAAAAATCATTATAAACCATATTATCAAGACTGAATGATGGATACATGAAAATGTTTATGTCAGAAGTAATTTTTAAGGCGGTAAATAATATTTTTCATACATAGAAAGTTTATAGCCTTCTTTCAAAAAACTAAACGATCACTGGGTAAATTATTTATTGTAGTAAACAATTTGTTTTTCGAAATCCACAAAATAATATTTTTCCATGCAAGTGCAAGAAAAATCATTCTTATTGCACCTGAATTTTGAATGAACAAAAACATTTTAATTTGGTACAAGTTTTGTCTTTCTTGCTTTATTTAAAAAACTTAACATTATTTTGTTAATATTCAAAAAATGAGTGTCACGTTATTATCGTGTAACGAAACCTCAAAAATATTAAAAAAATGTGATTGTAACATGTGCAACATGTGTTCCTGCCATCATTTTGTTTCTTCAGTGAAGGAAACTTTACATCAAGTTTTCTCGAAACTGTGATTTTTGAGTTACGATGAAGTGATTCAACTCTGCCAGAGATGGGATGAAACGTTCGAGAGCGCTGAGACATAGAATAGATCGTTTCGTAGGCCCGAAGCATAAACTAGATAATAATAGAATGATCGACATCGATTGACAAATGAGACTTTCTCTGTCTCTCACATAAGTGAAAGATAAAGAGACGTATAGTAAAATAAGGTATAGTACGGTTTTCGAAAATTTTTATTACATGTGATAAAAAAACTGTTGATTAATATAGCTTCGCTTACATTTTATGAAATCTTGTTAAATATGCATCTAAATATTACTACTGCATGTAAAGTATATAATATTTTACATACATACACATATAAATATCGATATAATATCGGAAAAATGTCAAAATTCCGATATATCGATATATATCGCCCATCTCTATGACCACTTTTAAGAGAGACTCTCTGTGTATATGATAAGTATTTTGTTTCAGGAAAAATTCTTCTTAATCCTTGATCATTTTTATTCTTGAGTTAGTAAAATTGAGACAATCTGAATATTTATTTATTTATTTTTTTATTGTTTATACTTATTTATTGTTCATTATTATTAATTTCTTAAACTTTCACTCTAATAATAGTAGTAGTAGTCTTTATGCCCATGCCCTTTGAGGACTGTTGGAGCGCGCTCACGAGATAGAATAGACTTGCAAGGACCCATCGATTCGTTATGCCCTTTTGATTTCAGCAAGTGAATTTTGGTTAATTTTCACTTATTCGCATTATTATTTTTTGATAGGTTATTTCATTTTTCAGTATCATTATTTGTATTTCAATGTATAATTGTGTAATTAATTGTGTATTGATTATTAATTATTCAGTATTATTTTATAAATTTTCATACAAAATATTAATTAATTTACTCCTAACCATTGAATGATGAATTGTTTGCAGGTGAAACTCGGGGACGCTCATTTCTACGGTCGAGGTACCGTGGTGGATTACGAGGCCGCGGCGAGTCATTACCGTCTAGCCTCGGACCAGCAGAACAACGCCCAGGCCATGTTCAACCTCGGTTACATGCACGAGCGGGGCCTGGGTCTCGCCCGGGACCGGCACCTGGCCAAGCGCTGCTACGACCTCGCCGCCGAGGCCAGCCCCGACGCCAAGGTGCCCGTCGCCTTGGCCCTCGTCAAGCTCTACTTCCTCTTCGGCCTCGACTATCTCCAGGAATTCAGCCTCGTCGACCAGTTCGACAAGTGGGACCAACTCCTAGGACAAAATTGGGACCTTTACCTCATCAGCATCCTCACGGGCCTCCTCAGCCTCGTCATTTATTTCCGCAGGCCCCAGCCCCCGGCCCCTCCCCCAGTGCCAATCGTCGTCAACAACAATTGAGATCATTTTTACTGTCCCCTTTTTATGCCATTATTGCACAACAACGCTCGTTACATAATGGTAATTACCAGTTCTCCTCATTGTCCTCAATCATTGTTCGAGCTTACACCAGAAGAACATTATATGAAATTTAATTCAAATTTTGACGATATAAATCGGCTCCGAAACGAATCCTTCTTGAAATTTGAAATTGTGTCGAAATCTTGTTAGTGAGGGGATCAGTGCCGTGGGGATGGGCGGTTATTGAAAAAGGGTCGACCATTCAATAATCGATTTTTTGCTTACGATTAAATTTTAATCGATTATTGACCTTGTTATTATGTTGTCAACATTACTTATTACTTGTCAGTTGTACTCGACTGAAGCCAGGCTATTCTGACGGTAAACAGTGAAGTTTGACGAACCAATTTTTTTTAAACATTTTTTTGAGAGATATTTGAAAAATTGTTGCGAGTATCTCCAAAAATTATTTTAAATATCTCTTTAGTGGCAAACGATTACGATTTTCATCAGAATAATCGAAAATCGATCAATCGTGGATTTGGAATAATCGGATGATCAATCGATTATTAATCGATTAATAATCGTTCTCCGATTTAATCGAGGATAATTTTCGATCTTTAATCAGTGGTACTCACGCAAATTTTTCAAGCTTAGAGAAATCTATAAAGCAATTTAATAAAATACAAGAAAACTATAAAAATACTAAACAATTTTGTAAGAAAACAAATTTTTATGAAAACTCAGAATAACGAAATTTCACGAGAATTTTTCTAAAGTAATCGAGTTTTTTAGAGTGTTAGGCATTAATGGAAGTAATGTTTTCTAAAAAAATACTGGAAATCTATGAAAGTTTGAATTTCAGAGTATCGAATTTTAAAAATCTATTAAATATAAATTTCTACGTAATCTAGTAAATCCTACAAAACTATATAAATATTCAAAATCTGCCTGGATATAAGTTTCTGAAAATTCTTTTAAATGAATGATAGTATAAAAATCTTTCAATCCTAAAAAACGGAATTGCAGAAAACTGTAGTAATACATAAAAATACCATACAATTCATGAAGTTATGTTGGTAAATACAGAATAAATATAAAAAATACTGACAGTATGAGAAAACTATAATAATAGCTAATTTCGTAAGGAAAAATATAAGTTTATAACAACTCAGAAATACTGGAAATACGAAAATTAGATTTTTTAAAAAGTACCTAATTTTTTTAGAACACTAGAAATGTATGAAGTGAATGTTTTATAAAAAACCAAAAAAAATACCGTAAATCTATGAAAGTTTCAATTCTAGAGCATCAAGTTTTAGAAATCTGTATTAATAACCATACGAATTCTAGGAATCTATAAAAATGCTAGAAAATCCTATAGAATCTGATAAATTCAACAAAAAAAAACTGGAAATATAAAAGCTATACATATACTCAAAATGTTTGTAAACATAATTTTTCCAAATTCCATAAAATTATTGATAATATATAATCCTAAAAAATCGAATTCCAGAAAACTATACAGTAATATTTGAAAATGTTAAGAAATCCATAAAGTTATGTTTTTAAGTACAGAATGAATATAAAAAAAGTACTAATAGTACTAAAAAATTAGAAAAGAAGAGAAAACTATAAAAATAATAAAGAATTTCGTTTAAAAAAACGCAATATCATAAAAGTTTAGAAAAACTGGAAATATGAAAATTTACTACAACTTTTCAGATACTAGAAATATACAAAAGTAATCTTTTCTGGGAAATCTATAAAATACTCGCTATAAATGAAACTTTGAATTCTAGAGCATCGAATTTTAGAAATATATATGTTGATAACAATAACAAAATTCTAGAAATTCCTGCAGAATTTGATAAATACTCAAAAAAATACTGAAAATACAAAAACTACATAAACACCTAAAATCTATGTAGATATAATTCTCTCGAAATTCTGTAAAGTTAATGATAAACTATGTTTTAATACGTAAAAATATCATGAAATCCATCAAGTTATGTTGGTAATTACAGAGTAAAAAAAAAAATACTAACAGTATTAGAAAATTATAAAATACAATAAATCTTCGGGTACTGTTTATTGATAAATCGCAGTAAGTATTAATCCAGAAAACTTAATATTCTGGAAGATTAATTCCAAAAGTCTGTATAAAACTCCATAAAAACACCAGAAAATTCGTCAAATTAATTACTAAAAAATACGAAAAAATTTTTGTATATTATAAATTATTGTAGATATAATTTTCTCAAAATTAAATCTATCAAAATATACTCCCTAATAATGTACAAAATTGTAAATCCTACAGAATCATGTTCTGAAAATTTATATTAAGATTCAAACAAATGTGAGCTAATCCTCAAAAGAGTATAATTATTAAAAAGATAAGTACCATATAAGAGAATTTCGTTAATTTTTTCAGTTTTTTTATGGATACCTTAATAGGTTTCTAGAATTTTACTCTATAAAATTTAAAATATATTAGATTTTTAGTGTATTTGAGGGACTGCAAGTAGTTTCACTATTTCTAAGTTTTCATAAGATTTACTGGCATTTTATTAGAATACTTAATAGATTTCTCCAGGCTTAATAAAATTTCGTGAGCTCCACTTACAATATTTACACGTCATTTTGAATTTCGAGAAAAATTTGTTTCAAGACCGATTCGTATTACCAAGAATTTTACCCATGTTCCTGAAGTTTCAAACGTTTAAAAATAAAAAAAGTAAAAAAAATTTGTTCTCTTCACCTTCCATACTTTAATTAATTAAGATTTTTGGAATTTTATATTATCTAACGTTACTTATTATTTCTTAGTTTAATCTTGGGTGGAATTGAAAAGTCAATTTTTCATCGTTTTTGTTTATTTAATAAACGTTTGCAACTTTAGGTATGTTTTTACACCTATGTTTTAAAAGCACAATGAGAATAACGAGAAATGCTTAATTTTTCGAAAAGTCGTCGTCATTCGTTGCAAAGTTTTATTTGCCTCGCGTGATATTATTCTCGGGGTTGTTGCGTCTGTGAATGTTGGAGCTTGAAGTGGAAAAAACGAGAAATAAGATTGTCGATAAAATAAATGACGTTGATCAATGATTTGTTGTCCCGCGAATTTTGAGAATCATGTGGATACACCAAACGTTGAAAATTTCAAGATCAAAGAGTTAAATATTAAACTGGCAATCTATGAACTTCGAAAATCGTAAATTTTTTTACTATAAAACGTAGGATTTGAGTACATATAAAAAAAATCGAGAAAATGTCATGGCTCCAAATTCAAAATTTTAGTTGTTTTTGGATTATACTTTTTTATATTTTTTAGTAATCAAAATATTTGATACGCAATTATATAGGTAATTAAATTTTTTCTCAATATAAGTAGTTTTAAATACATTAAAATGCATTTTTTCTGTTGGTGAATGAATTTCACATTATTTTTAAAACAAGTTGGTAATTCAAAGATGATGGTAACACTTAATTTTTTAGTGCAGAAATAGCACTTAAATTTGAGCTTTTTAATAGAAAAATTTTGAAATTAATACAGTAGATTAGAGAGAAAAACATGAAAAAAATCCTGTAATATCCAAATCAAAATCTTAGTTTCTTAAAATTATTAAATAAAGATTGGCCCATAAAAAACATTTTTTTTTCTTCTGCTCAAAAACATTGTGCACAAATCACACTCGTATATAAAAATGCATTTTTTGAAGTTGGGAAACGAAATTCTTCAAAAATTTTAATGAGTTTTGCGTGATTTCGGAACCAAATGATTAAATTTAAGGATGATTGAATTTTTAAAGAATTTTTTTTTCCCAAACCAAGTTTCTAAGTTATGGAAATACAAAAAACGTGAATTCCAAGAATTCAAGTTTCTAAAATATACGAACCAACAACTAAAATTTTGATAATCAAACTCGTTTTTCGATTTCCTAGTCAATGTGATTTTATGATTCCAATGTTTCGATCATAAGTGTGTGATCCTAGTCATGGTCATTACTTTCCAAACTTTCAAACAATAAAAAATTTAACAATAAATTTTACCATTTTATTCAAACCGCATCGAAAATTAAAATTTTTTCTATTGTAGGTACGTTTGTGATGTATTCTGATATTAAAAAATATTCTGGTCAAGTTCCAAATCGCGCAACAGCCCTGTGATAAAAAAATGTGAAAAAAAAAAAAAAAAAAAAAAAAAATATGAAGCTCAGGGTCGGAGATATAATTGTAATTTAAGGTGATGAGAATCTACGTCGTTTCCTATGTAAATATGGACTCTGGGCTGAGATGCCGGCGTGGTGAAAAAGAAAACGAAAAAGTTGAATTGATGTTTATACAATAAAAAAATTTTATTGTATAAGCCAAGGACTTTACTTTTTTTATTGTATAGCCAAGGAGCCAGGGCAAGTCTGCTGTTCCTTACATAAATCTGTGGAGCGGGGCGTGATGTCAGGTGATCCGCCAAATGCGTGTACAGTAAACATACATACTGATTATGATGAATATTATAAATGAACGTATGTTTCGATATTCGTTACGGATTATTTGAATCGGTTGTTACAATATGACGTATTGCTGTAATATAAAGATGGAGAAATAAATTTTGAATGTTTGTTATTAAAAAATTGTTATTTATTGAGATTCTGACAAGTTTTATGCGTGATTAAAAGTAACATGGAGTTGAAAGTAACTCTATGGGAAATCTTGTAATAGTCTGTAATTCATGAATTACAAAACTATTACAACCGGCAGAGTAGATCCCTATTCTACCAGCTGATCATTTCTTGGCGTGAAATATATAATTTACATGTTTTTCTGGCATCCAACTCATTGAATGTACTTTCAGTGATTACAATTATGAAAGATCCATATAAAACTTCAACTCTAACACTGTGATTTTGGTAATTATTCAAATGAAATTATCTGGATGATCAGCTGGTACAATCGGAATCTACCCTGCCGGTTGTAATAGTCTGTCATTCATAAATTAAAAGATTTTCTATAGGGTAAAAAATGTTTAATTTAACAAATTTATTACATATTCAACAAATTAATGAATATCTAACTATATTAACTCTATTCTTCAAAATATTTGTAAGTAATAGTTACATATCATGCTACTAATTCTTGTCATTTTTTGTTGTCAAGTAATTTTCATTGTAAATTTTTTATTATTTCTTCGTGTAAAGAATAATTGCAATAGATTGTTATATTCTTAATTATTTTGTTTTTCATTTAATTTCTAATTAGGGCTTGATTGAAAAAATCTCATATACAAATGATGGAGTTTTTTATTATTCCCTTTGTATAATTATATAAATTTGATATTTAAATGTTAGTTATTCCAAAAAGTAAGCTATTGATTTCTCAAATTTCCACTTATTTATCATATACTTCTTTCAAAACAAATTATGAGATTTTTCTTGCAAAATCCAGATGGCACCGACTAACCTGGCAACGGTATTGAACCAACTTCAAATCTTCGTACCCAACCAAATGACATTTCTCCAAAATGATTAAAAAAATGAATAAATAAACAAACGACTTGTTTAACATTAAAAATTTACCAGTTAAAAAAATTGTTCTTTAATTATGTGAAATCCCAAAATACAAATTTCATCCAGTGCAAGAAATAATTGTATTTTTGATAAAAGAAAACAATTAAATGCAAAATTAGACTGGGCTATTGGAAAAGTTCATTGATTTAAAAAATGCCTAAGAAAAAGAAGAAATCCAAAAAATCCGACAAGGATAAAAAGTCGAAGAAAAAATCTTCCGCCATCAGTGAGCGAGATATAGTTTCTTACGAGCAACAAATTGCTGATTTTAATAAACAACTGGCAAGGTAGAGTAATTTTACTGAAATATTATTAACAATAATTTCACGTATTTAGGAAATTTTTGTCGGTAATTAGATTGCGATCGCGAAATGATGAGCTCGAAATCGAGACCGAGGAAACGAGAGAAAAATTCAGAAAATTGGGAGAAGATCGATCCGATGTGATTGCTCATTTGAAAAGGCAACTCCATCAAAAAACTGAAGAATCTCGAGAGTTGAGTGAAAAATTATCTGCCTTGGAAGAATTGCGGAATGAGGAATTAAACGAGTGTAAATTGAAAGAAGAAAAAATGGAAGAGGATTATCGAAAAATGGAAAATGATTTGACGACTGAAATTAAATTAGCTGGTATTCACACATTTTTTTTCAAATAGGAAAACAGTTGTATATTATCACAATAAATGAAAATTTTGTTTTTTAATTTGCAGAAGGGAAGTTAAACACATTGGAAGAATGGCGACTTGCTCGAGAAAATATGTTGCAAAAATTTCAGGTGCAGGAACAGGAAATTGAGAAACAGGAAAAACAACACGAAGAGAAACTTTATCAAGTTGAGAAAGAACTTATACTCAGCAAAACAAAGTTTGTGTTCATTATTATTGTTCGATTTGATTTATGAAAAATAAGTTGCATTCGTGAATGGAAATTTTTTATATCAATTCGGCAAAATATTGGTTACTAAAAAAATAAGTCAAAATATTAAAAAATGTTCATACTAAAATCTAGGGAACATAAATCTATACAATAATCCATAGAAATTCTAGAAATTTGTAAAAATGTCAGAAAAAATCACAAAATTTTATAAATAACGTACAATACGAAAATTCTAAAAATCTATGAAATGCTCTACGGTGAAATCTTTGTAGATAATATTTCCTCAAAAATTTATAAAAATACTAAAAAATTTTTAGAAGTTAGATCTATAAAGCATTATATTCTAGAAAGATATACAAAAATTCTTTCCTATCTTGAAACGCGGTCGCGTTTCATCTGTCGCTTAAATAAACATGAACCGCCGTGTGTATATTTACTCCAATAATGTCGTCTCGTCTTTTTCTAACGCGCACGCTCTTACGGATGCGCGAGAGAAATGCACATATGTCTGGGCACGTCTGCTATCAAAAAATCTATAAATACTAAAGGATCATGAAAAATACAAAAAGTACTAGAAAAGGAAAATCTACAATTCAGTGACTTGAAAATCACAAAAACCAATTCCATTACATTAAATACGTAGATAAATAAAAATCTCGAAGGAAATTAATTTTTCTAAAAAAAACCATTTCCTAAAATGTTTTTGCCTACATTCCTGTTACCTATATTACACTTAATAAGTATTTACAAGTGATTTAAATATTTCAAAAATGAATATGCCAACTTTAAAATAGAAAAATCATTATTTAAATAATTAATGACCTAAATTCTCCCAAAAATACATCACAGGATGGAAAAAGAAATGGAAGAACGTATCGAAAAACTCGGGCAGGAAATGAAAGACACGATGAACAGTCGAATATCAAAAAGCACTCATCGTGCAATCCAGGAAAACATAGCTCTGAACAAAGAGTTGGATGTTATGTTAAAAGTTTGCAAAAAAGTCGATGACCAACTAACCCAATTCAAAGAACGGGATAAACACTTGTCTCACCAAACTTTTGTGATAAAATCCGAAGCCAAAAGCGCTCTGAAAAAAGTCGCCAAACAAAATCTACTGATACGAAAATTGACCAAAGAACACTATAGTTTAATTTTCGTCTACGAGGAGTTGAAAACCATGGAAATCGCCGCCCAAAGGAATGAAAAACTCGCTCGAGAGTATAAAGTAAAACTTGAAGAAGCTGATGAAAATATTTGTCAATTGAAAAAACAAATTGAAAACGCACGAAAGGAGAAAGATGAGATTCTTAAAGAAATTCGAGAAACTTGCGTTGAGGCGAAAAAGTTGAAAGAAATTTTGCGAAGGGCTAAAAAGTTTTTAAAATGCACTTTGAATGTGAGTTTGGATTTGTTTACTGTTGATGTTCTACTTTGATGAAAAAACTGATCGGATTTCAATCAATCAGTCATTTATTTAGTTTCGACCTAAATTTAATAACTTTTCTTACACATAGCGTGTCCCGCGGTTCAACTGGACATTTGAATTGAGTTGGTAGCACTGGTTCTATGCTTTTCTCATGGAATCAGTACTACCAACTCAACTCAGGTGTCCAGTTGAACCGCGGGTACTATAACAATGAAAAATAAGTATTTCTAAATAAATAATGCACATTCGAATTTCAACCAATGTCCATGAGTTTTTATCAAAAAAATTAATAACCCTAGTAATTCTGAACCTTACGTAAAAAAAGTCATTCAAAGGATTATGCAAGTATTTTAATTTTTTTTTTATCATGGAAATGTACATTTTATAAGGATTTCTAAACATTACATTCGCTATAACAATTTTCTAATCCTTCTAAGGTACTTTATAAAAATTGGCCACATTTTTATTTCTTTCTAACAATTTGAAGAGCTGTATGATATTTATATATTGAGCCGTTCTAAAATAATAATTTGTCATGAAATGAGAGTTTTATAAAGATTTCATAGAGTCATTATAAAAAAAGCGGAATTTTATAAAAATTTGGATATTATTGTTATGATTTTATTAAAACTAAAGTTACTGGGACTCGGAAGAAAATTGGAATTTCCTTATAAGGAAATTTCAATTCCTAATAAATAATCATAAAACCTACATACAGTGATTGAAAACCTTGCAAGGAATCGATACCTTTTGAAATTTTTATAAGGTTGCTATAAAAAATCACTATAAAATACAGCAGAATTTATTCAAAATTTGGGTACTTTTTTAGGCATTTTAAAAATTGAAATCACTGTGACTTATAAAACTAATTGTAAGATTTCCTTATAAGGAAATTGCAATTCCTCATGAAGAAATTACAAATCATTCTTAAAGAACTGTAAAATTGAGAACCTTATAAGAGGTAGTTTTAATTCCTTGTAAGGAAATTTCAATCCCTTATAAAGACATTTCAATTATTCATAAAGAGCTGTAAAACCTGCATATAATGATTGAAAATCTTATGAAGATTATATTTTTTTTTTTGAGATTTTTATCAGGTCATTATACAAAACAGTGAAATTTTATAAAAATCAGAGTATTTTTGTTGGCACTTATTAAAAACTAAATTTACTAGGGCTCATATAATTTTTCATTTCCTGATAAGGAAATTTTAAATTTTTATAAGAAAATTGCAATTCCTCAAAAGGAAAAAATTGCAAATCCTTGTAAGGAACAAGGAACTGTAAAATTGAGAATCCTGTCAGGAAGTTTCAATTCCTTGAAAGGAAACTTCAATTCCTCATAACAATTTTTATCTTTTTGTGATTTTGAAAAGGTTTTTGGAAGATCACTATAAAATACAGCAGAATTTTCTGAAAATTTAGGTATTTTTGTACGCATGCTATAAAAACTAAAATTACTGGGACTCAAAAAATTGAAATTTCCTTACAAGAAAATTTAAAATCCTTATGAGAAAATTACGATTCTTTAAAAGGAAATTACAAATTCTTATAAGGAACTGTAAAATCAAGAATCGTATAAAGTAATTTTAATTTCTTGTAAGGAAATTTCAAATTCTTCATAAAGAGCTGTGAAATCTGCATATAGTGATTGAAAAACTTATAAAGTTTTCATTTCTAGAGAGATTTTTATGCAGTTTTTATTAAGTCATTATAAAAAATAGCAGAATTTAATGAAAATGTGGGTATTTTCGTAGGCACTTAATAAAAATTAAAATTACTAGGACTTAGAGGTTTTAATTTTAATTACAAGTTTCAAATTTAATTATAAGTTTTAATTTTAATATTTCATACATGAAATTGATATTTGCTTACAAGAAAATTTGAAATCCTTATGATAAAATTACGATTCCTCAAAAGGTAATAGCAAATTCTTATGAGGAACTAAAAAATTGAGAACCTTATAAGGCAATTTTAATTCCTTGCAAGAAAATTTCAATCCCTTATGAAGAAATTCCAATTTTTCATAAAGAGCTGTAAAATCTGCACATAGTCATTGAAAACCTTAAAAATATTTTATTTCTGTTAAGATTTTTATGAGGTGATTATAAAAAATAGCGGAATTTTATAAAAATTTGGGTATTTTTGTAGGCACTTGATAAAAGTTTAAGTTACTGGGACTCATAAAATTGAAATTTTCTGATAAGGAAATTTGAAATTATGATAAGGAAATAGCGATTCCTCAAAAGGAAAAAATTGCAAATCCTTATGAGGAACTGTAAAATTGATAATCCTGTAAGGAAATTTAAATTCCTTATGAGGAAATTTCAACTCCTCATGAAGAACTGTAAAGTCTGTATAAATATATATATTAATTGAAAACCTTATTAGATATTTACAAGCTTTTTACAAAGTTAGCTTGTAAGAAATCCTAATTATTATAAGATTTTATAGGAACTTTTATGAGTAACTGAAAATCATACAAGGGAATTTCAATTAAGTTCAGGGTTACTAGGTTAACCTAGTGATTTTGTCCTATAAAAGCCTCATAAAAATAGGATTCTTATAAGAAATTTCGTTTTCTTAAAAAGTGGCCTTATAAGAAACTAGAATTTCTCATAAGAATTTGTCACTATATTTCAACATTTTTGCAGGTTGACGAATTGGAAAACGAAAAATCTCTCGATCAAGTTTTTGGGAAAGAAGAATTTTTTCAAACGCTTCTGGATATTCTAGGCGTTGATATGCATGAAATTCACGATAAAGTTTACAAAGTAAGTTAATAAAATCGTATGGAATTAAAAAAAAAAAAAAAAACGATAATTGGTTATTTTCTTTAGGACACTGTGAAAAATCGATATACACGAGGAAATTTGGGTTTCGTTCCATCTTTGGAATCTGTAATTCAAGAAGATGGCGAAAATAATGCAGAAAAAGTTGAATAAGAAGGAAAAAATTCGAATTCTTCGGATGTTTTTTTGCTGATTGAATCCTTGCGAGGAATTTCATTCGAAGAAATCGATCACGTTTGAAAAATTTATATGGTTGGGAAATTGGTTGAAAATTTAAAAGTGCATTCTTTGCACGAAGTAGTTGCTGTAATTTTAATAAATAAAAAAACTGCAGGAATTTCTTTTTGTTTTGAAAATAATTTTTCGGAAGAAATACAACATCTAAAATAAGAAACTGGTAATTAGTCCTCAAAGTTTTCAGTGTTCTTTGATTTTTGTATTCTGGGTTAGAAAAAAATTGAAATAAATTTCATGATTTTTCCATTCCTGAGATCATTTTGTGAAATTGTTTGATATTTCAGTTTACTACAAAAATGTTGATCTAAAGAGCATTGAAGAAAATGAAACTTGAGAAATGAAAATATGTAAAAGATTAAAGAAATAATTGGAAATAATTAAAATTATTGACGATCTTCGACTGTCAAAGAATAATGACATTCAATTTTTTTTTAAAGAAAAATTAATTCTACAAATCAACAAGAGTGATATAATTTCAATTCAATGTCATCCAAAAAAACAGCTCTACTTACAAATCCAAGAAAGATAAATGTGTCTTCACTACAAAAAATACAAACTGAAGAGAACCCAAAACATGAAACTAAAAACAAACAAGCTTTTTATGAAAAACAAATATCCAACTTGAAAGAAGGCATCAAAGAGTAATAATCTACACAAAATTAATAATTATGTAACTAATTACGAAAAATTTTTCATTATATATTTTTTTAGACAAAACGAGAGGAATGAAGAGCTAAAAACACTTGACCGAAACACAAAACTGGATATTGAAGAAAAAGATGTAAAAACTGCCAACGAAATAGCTGCTTTAAACAAAGAAACATCCGATGCAAATATTCGAATAGAAATTGCAAAAAAAAGAATAAAAGAACTTGAATCATTGATAAATTCACAAAAAAATCAACATTCAATGAAAATAACTTCATTACAAGTCAAGCACAAAGTGGACCAGAAAAATCTCACGTCAGAATTGAAAAATAGCTGTAACTCATTTAAAATTATTCCAGAATACACTGTTGTGTACATAAAGACAAAAATATTTTTCCAGATGCGAAAATAAAAATATTAGAAGAGTACAAAAATAATGAAACAAAACTCATGGAAAAATTGAAAGTTATAGAAAATCATTTTATTGAAAATAAAGAAAATATGAATAAAGAAATAAGAATTATCCAGGAAAAAATAAATTCAATTGAAGAAAAGTTAGTGAACTTTACGAATCAAGATTTAATTTTTCTTTTTCCCACTTAAAATTAAATTTCGCAAATCTCGAATCTAATGTCAGATTTTAACGTTAGATTTGTCATCAGATTGTTTTTTATGTCAAATTTTATGTCATACATGAGGTAAGATCAAATGTCAGATTTTTGGAAAATGTCTGACGTCAGATTTAATTTTTTTTCCAGTAAGATTTTGTCAACTTAGTTTTCTTTACAGCATGCAAAAAGAGATTGAGAAAAGAGAAAAGTTGAAAACTATAGAATTCCAGAATTATGTGATGGCAAATTTGCCAATGGGAGTAAAAAAATTGTTACATGAGAATGTAGCCATTTCTGAAGAAATTCAAAAATTGTTCGATGAAGCTTTGAAAGATACTCATCAAATTGAAAGAGAAAAGTAACTGTGAAACATTAGCACATACAAAAATTTGTCATCAAATGTAAATTTTCCCTTTTTAGGCAGAAGAAACCGAAAATCAATCAGGAATTTGACGAACACAAAAAATGCTTGAAAAAAAACATCGTGAAAATGACAAAGCTATCTGCGTGTATAAAAAAAGTTAAAGTCGAGCACACAGCGATGAAAAATGCAATAAATAGGAAAACAATAAACGAAAAAATCGTAGAGAATAGATTAAACCCTTTATCTGCAATTTCCGAAAAATTCCAAGTTTTGGATTTCCTAAGGAGAAAACTGAAAGTTTCCCTCTACATAGAGCAGAACCTCATAGAAAATGCCAGAACGAATTTACAAACACGCAAAGAAAAATATTTCTCTTTGAAATCCAGAAAAACCAATCTTCAAAATGCAGTTTTAAGAGCCTTGAAAAGTAAATAAAATCGTAAATCATTTGAAAATAACCTTCATTCACTTACATATTTGCAGGAACCCAAAAATGAAGAGAACGTTTTTCTCAGCACATTTTCAAACATCACAATGAAAAAAGAAGAAATGAGTTTTCGGTAAATTGTGATATTCAAAACAGTTAAATGCAATATACATAACTTTATTTGCTCTTGGCAGAAGAAGCATATTTCGACACGTTTTCGTTCACTTTTTTCATCTCTTTCCTGTAGTTGATGCGATGACTGGGTTTTAAATCATGCTTGACTTTGGCTCTAGGGATTTTCCTGAAAATAAAAAGATGTTTCAAACCCTTAGTATATTTTCGAAAAATAAGAAATAAACTTGTGAGTTTATTCAATATTATATAAATGAAAATTACTTATATGATATATTTATAATAAATAATCAGGTATAGTTTGCAAACTTATGATCATAATTCATGTCACATTCAATCATTACCCATCACCATACTATTCTCATTTAATTTTACTATTAGTTGAAAATCATTATTAAATGCAGACGTGCACCTAAATTAAGAAAAAAAAAAAAAAACTTACGTGAGTTTGACAGTTGGCACGATCATATTTCTGGCTTGGAAGGACTTGAATCTATCCCGCAAAATGCTTCCAACTTGTGGCGTGTTTCTCAATGATCCAGTCAACTCGTCGCACATCATAACGTCAATTTCAGGAGCTTCCATTTTGCGCTTGCTCAAAGTTTTTGTTTCAAGGGCCTTAAAGGATTTCAATTTTTCATTCCTCTTTTTCAGAATCTCGTTTTTCTTCTCTTCAAACTCTACTTTCCTCGTCAAAAATTGTAAGTGGTAAAGGTCAGCAATCTTTTTCTTCTCGACTTTTTTCTCCTTCAGTTCCATTTGCAATTGCTGCTGCTCTCTCATTTTTCGTCGCTGTTTATGTGTTTTCTTCGCTACCTTCACTGGTGGATTCACGGATTTTACATTTGGGTCATCGCTGTCGGAATCTTCATCTTTCACCTCTTTTATCAGACCTTCCGACATCTCTTTCAGACGATTTTCGTCCCTTTCCGCAGCACTGACCTACAAAATTTTCATTTGGATTAAAGAACATGTTTTTGTACTTCCAGTTTTTTAATAGTAGATATAATCAGCAGGAATTTCATTTGAAAAAAATAATATCGATCCAGTTTAAGACGATTAAATTTTACCAAGATAAAATTTTCAAACAATTATAGCTAGCAAAAATATTGTGTGAATAATGTATTCTCACTTCATTTTTTACATTCAAAACACATTTCAGTAAAGAAAAAAAATTTTTTTGAACATCATATGTTTTTATAATTCACACAAAATCATATTTGTAGAGTAGGTAATTTTAATGTATGGTATTGCTATTTTAAAGTTTAAAGCTTGAATAAATAAAGATGTAAAATATGTAATGTAATTATGTATATTATATATATTTAAATTTTATGAATAAGATTAAAATATGTTTGACACATTCATAATATATGAATATGATTAAAATTTTAAAATATATTATGATCCTGAAATTAATCGGTGACAATAAATCAAATATTTGAAAAAAGCCTAATCACCTAATTATGAAACCTGATTAAATTTATTTTACTCCAAAACATTATAAAAACAGGAAACATATGAAACATAAACAATAAAATATAATAAAATTCTTCTATATATACATAAAATCAAAAAAAAATTATAGCACAATAAAAAAAAATTCAGTAGAAGAAAATAAATATGCAAATATTCAATGAAAAGAATAAAAAATAACTGTCTATTTTGAAGAGAGAATAGAATAAGGATAAATTAAGCAAATTATTATATAATCAATAAAAAATCTCGTTCCAATGGAAGAAAATTACGAGAAACATAATATACAAATATTTAATGAAAAAATCATGAATTATTGTCTAATTGAAACAGAGTATATGATCAGGATGAATTAAGCAAATTATTTTTATAATTTTGAAATAATGAGTAAAGAAATAAATGTTGTCACATTGAAAGAAAATTAAGTATGAGGAAATATAAATGAAAATATTCAATGAAAAAAATAAAGATATAGTTGTCTATTTCATTACGAGTACATGATCAAGATAAATCTGCAAATTTTATGAGATAATTAATGAAAAATCTCGACTATTTTTCCAATATCTATAACTGAATGCCAAAATTATTGGTTATTAAAAAAAAATTCAGAATGAAAAAATCAAGAATTCGTCTATTTCAGAAAGAGAATATAATTAGTATTGATTAAGCGAATTATTAGATAGTCCATAAAAATCTCGATTTTATTTGCAAGATATTTTTTTCTAATTTTAAAATGATCAGTAAATGAAAAAATTTTGTTTCAATGAAAGAAAGTTAAGAGAATCAAAATTTACAAAAATTCAATGAAAAAATTAGGAATTAATAATATAAACAGAGCATATGAACAGGATAAATTAAGCTTATTATTTGATAGTTAATCAAAAATGTTGACGTTTCTGCCAGTACAATTTTCATATAATAATAAGAAAACAAACAAAATTTGATACATTGAAAGAAAATGAAGAAGGAGAATATAAATATGCAAATATTCAATGAAAAAAAAAGAACTATTAGATCAATTGGAAAGAGAGAATATGATTAAGATAAATCAAGTAAATTATTCAATAATATATGAAAAATCTCGACTTTATTTACAATGTACTTTTTTGAAATTCAAAACTATGAGTGAATAAAAATTTTTTGTTGAAATGAAAGAAAATAGAAAGAGCAAAAATGTACAAATATCGAATACAAAAATTAAGAATTTATGTTCAATTTTAACAGAGTATATGATCTAAACACCTAGATTGAAAATAAATTAACAAAATTTGTCATATTGAAGAATGATGGAGTAGGAAATATTCAATGAAAAATAAAGAATTACTGTCAATTTGAAAAAAAACTAATCAGAACAATTATGTGATTATCAAAAAAAAATCTCACCTTTTGGTGCAATGACGTTTTAAACATTTTGAAATAATATGTTTATGAGAAAAATGTTTTACAATGAAAAAAATTATGCAATAGAAAATAACTATGCAAATATTCAATGGAAAAACTCAACTATTCTTCCAATATATTTTTTTCAAATTTTAAAATAATGAGTTTATCACCAAATTTAGTCACAATTAAAGAAAATTGAGGAGAAAAAAATGAGTATATAAATATTCGATCAAAAATAATGCCTATTTTAAAGAGAGAACATTATTCAAATAAATTAAGCAAATTATCTAATAATTAATGAAAAATCTTGTTTTTTTTTCCAATTTTTTCCAATTTAAAATTACAGGTAAATGAACTAAATTTGTCACGCTAAAAGAAAATCAAGGAGGAAATTAATATGCAATTATTAAATGAAAAAAACCAAGAATTAGTCTCTATTTTAGAGGGAGAATATGATTAGTTTAAATTAAGGAAATTATTAGATAATCAATAAAAATCTCAATTTTTTTAAAATTTTGAATGGAAAGGAAAATAAACAATTTTTCTTTTAATAAAAGAAAGTTAAGAGAAACAAAATATACAAAAATCAATGTCCAATTTAAACGGAGTATATAATCAGGATAAATTAAGCATAATGATAATTAATAAAAAATATTGCATTTTCTGCCACAGTCATTTTTAAGATTTTAAAATAATAAGAAAACAAACAAAATTTTTTACATTGAAAGAAAACAAAGAAGGAGAAAACAAATATGTAAGTATACAATGAAAAAAAAAAGAATATATATCTATTTTATAGGGAATATAGGAGTAGGATAAATAAGGCAAATTATAGGTGAATAAAAAAAATTTTGTCACAATGAAAGAAAATTAAGTGGGAAAAAATAAATATGTAAATATTTATTAGAAATAAAGAGTTATGTCTATTTAAAAGAGAGAATATGATTAGGATAAATAATCCATATTTTTTAATAATTAATAAATTATGTCAACTTTTTTTACAATATCCTTTTTTTTTTATTTTAAAACTATAAGTGAATAAACATTTTTTGTTAAAATAAAATAAAATTAAGAGAACAAAAATATAAAAATACTCAATAAAAAAAATTAAGAACTTATGTCTAATCTTAACAGGATATATGTTCAAGATGAAAAAGGCAAATTATTTGATAATCAATGGAAATTCTCGACTTTTTCTCCAATATCCTGTTTTGAATTTCAAAATAATAAGTTAATACAACAATTTTGTCACAATTAGAGTAAATTTACTAGGAGAAAATATATACCTATAAAAGTATTTTTGATGAAAAAATAAAGAATTAGTGTCACTTTTATTAAGAGAATATGATTACTTGTAAGATGAATTTAGCAAATTATTTGGTAAATAAAAAATCTCGAATTTTTCATCAATATTGTTTTGAATTTACAATTATAAGTTAATAAACAAAATTTGTTAAATTGAAAGAAATTAAGTGAGAAGTATTCCCTGAAAAAAATTAAGAATTAATGTCTAATAGAAAGAAAGTTTATAATCAGCATAAAATCAGAAAATTATTTCATCATGAATGAAAAATTTAGACTTTGCTTTTAATATCCATTAATAAACATCAAGATTAAAAATAAATAAAAAAATTTGTCAGATTGAAAAATAATAAAGTAGGAAATATCCAATAAAAAAATAAAGAACTAATGTTTATTATAAAAAAGCTACTTAGTAAAACTATGTGATTATCAATAAAAAAAACTATTTTCCTTTATTGCAATAACTTTTTCAAAATTTTGAAATAATACATTAATTAGAAAAATTTTTCACAATGAAAGAACATTATGTAAAAAAAAATAATAATGCAAATATTTAATAAAAAAAACTCAACTTTTCTTCTATACTTTTTCAAATTTCAAAATAATAAGTTTGTAATAAAATTTTGTCACAATGAAAGAAAATCAAGCGGAGGAAAATAATTACGTAAATCTCGTATTTTTTCAAATTTTAAAATTATACATGAATAAAAAAAATTTGTCACATTAAAATAAAATTGACCTAAGTGTTTACTTTATGAAAAGAATATGATCCATATAAAATGGTGAAATTATTTGATAATCCATAAAAAATCTTGACTCTTCTTCCAATATACTTGTACAAACTTCCGAATGATGAGTAAATTTGCGAACCTTTCTGAACATTTGGTTAGTAACCCTGGCCAAATGCTCCTCCTCTTTGATAATCTTCTTCTCTTTCTCCACAGCTTCCATCAAAAGTGCCTGATGATCCTCGTACGATGGATTGTACGACATCCCAGGATGCGGTATTTCGATCGCATCCCTAACAGAAGGTTTCTTCCCCAACGAACTCGGTTTTTGTTTTTCCAATTTACCCAAATACTTATGGGTATGCCTCACCGTATTTTTCTTCAACCAATCATCCTCCAATTGCGGCAAAATCTTTTCCTTCTTTTTCCAGGCATCAGCCGAAAACTTTTCATCTGCACTTTTCTTCTTTTTCAGACTTTCCTTTTTTACACGCAGGGAGTCCTTATTTTTTACCAAAGTTTCCGCTTTTCGCATCAACTTACTTTGTTTTTTAATTTGTTGACCATGTTTGTCAGCCTTATCTTCATTAGGATTCACGAAAAAAGCAGGCACTGCTGTGTGTGGTTTCAAAATAGCAAAACATTTCGGTTCTTGATTTTTTAAGAGCGCTCTACGTTCGGCCTTGGACAGAAAAGTTTTCTTTTCCGGCTCCTGGTCAATAGTAAACAATTCTTCGTCTTTTTTCTCGGAAAATGGGCCTCCAAGGCGTTCTTCTAACCTGAAGTTTTCGTGGTACTCATCGACGTCGTTGATATCTATGTGCTTTCTCCAGGATTCTTTCTTCTTTTTCGATATTTTGCGCTTTTTTGTTGCCTCTGGCATTACTTTGCCCTTTTTCGGTTGTGTTAACATTTTTTATAATAACGAAAATAATCGACAACACACGTGATTTTGGAACAGTAAAGAAAACAAGTATGAATTATGAGGTTATGTTTCGTTTTGGGGGTAGGGTTAGGTTAGGAGACTAGTATTGCCACCACAAAATGCACAAACAGCACACACAAATGTGTGCAGAAATTTCAAATTTCGGTTGCCGCACTGATTACGTCACCCCCTCCCCCCTTTTCACTAGTAGCACTTACGGGTGGGGACAAATATCCGATTCGGACCGGATAATCCAACGATCTATAGTACAGTCGCTAATGTCGACTGCGCATCCATGTACGGGTAGAAAGAAACAGATAGGTCAGAATGACCTATTCATCTCTTACTATACTATCTGCCTTATACCTAAATATATATCTCCATCTCCGTCTATACTTTCTCCTTTCTTTTCTACTAAGAAATCGTTCGCGCAGTCAGATAAGCGACCATACTACACAGTAAAGAAAATCTTGCAGAATTACTAGGGTATAGTAGAGGTGTTACTACTTGCAGTATAGTCAATGTACTAGTACGAATTTACCAGAGTGTAGTAAATGAGCATCACCGGATTAAGTAGTTTTACAAGCGTCTAGTAAGTGTACTAAAAATGCATAATAGTACACCTCTCAATGTAGCAAATAAAACGACCTCCTTCGGAAGGGGTCGAATTACGACCGCTAGTAAATTTACTACATTGACGTAAGAGTGCTACCAAAGTATTAGAATCGCTGCAGCCGTGGTAAAAGTATCACCAAATCGTATTTATGCAATGAAATCGTCAAAGCGCAAGTTGGACTTGGCGTCCTGTTGCGTCTTTGGCGTCTTGTACCGTGGCGTATGTTGCTGCATTTTTATCGCGTCTTGCAGTGTCTTATGCGAAGATAATATTATATGTTCTCTTGTTCAGTTTGTGATGAATAAAGCAGTTTATATTGAATTCATTTTTATGACGTTGTTATTGCATAATCCGATTCATGCCATGCAAACCTAACCTCAAATTTCTCAGTACATTAAATATTTTCTAGTACGTTTACAAGTTCCTAGTAATTTTATTAGTTTCAAGTACTTTTACTAGATCCTAGTACTTCTGCTACTCTGTTGTAGAATCACTACAAGTCTGTAATTTTACCCCTTCCAAAGGAGGTCGTTTTATTTGCTAGTTTGGAACTGGTAGTTCTGCAAGATTTTTTTTACTGTGTATACGTCGTTGGGATAATCCGATCCAGATATTTCAAAATGGCGCTGGAAATTTAAAATGCACGAATATATTGTGTATATATCGGTATATATATACAATATTAATACAATCAAAATATAATTATTAATAAAAATCAAATCATTAATATATAATATACACCAATATATTGCCGTCACGCTATAGCGTTACGACATTTTAAATTTCCCGCGTCATTTTCAGATATACGGGCCAGATTATCCAGCCCGGACCGGATATTTGTCCCCCACCCGCAAGTGCTAAAATATCCGGTCCGGGTTGGATAATCTGGCCTGGATATCTCAAAATGGCGCGGGAAATTTAAAATGCCGTAACGCTATAGCGTGACGGCAATATATTGGTGTATATTATACACGGACATATGATTTTATTTATTAATAATTATAATTTGATTGTATTTATAATGTATATATATACTGATATATACACAATATATTGGTGCATTTCAAATTTCCCGCGCCATTTTGAAATATCTGGATCTAACGAATTAAGCCTTAGACCATACAGTACATGGACTGCTAGTATGCTGTAAGCTCAATAGAAACAGCCCGGTTAGACATAGGAGCTGGCGGAGTTGCGGACTAATTCGACGGAACGAACCGACCGAACCCGAAGATGTCCGATCGTCGTACGAATGTATACGATTGGGCACCTGCGAGAATGCTCGGTTCATTCCGTACAATACGGATTAAAACGACAGCAGCCAAAAGGCTACGACTGGGTACCTTCGGATACGGTCGGTTAGTTCCGTCGAATTAACCTGCAACTCCGCCAGCTTTAAGGTAGTTCTTGCACTTGAAGAAATTGAATTTAGTCCGAGTCTTGCGTGGCAAACTTCATTCAGTTTCGCAATTTGAATTCGTAGATTTGGCAACATCGCAACTGTTTTTTTATATCTCGTCCAGCGTATGTAAATATGTATATGTATGTCAACATGTTTGCATGCGCAGCCGTAGATGAAGTTCATGCACCTAATGTTTTTTGTGAATTTATTTCAAATTTTTAAATAATATAAACATGCCGTAAGTATTATCATTGCGTTTTTTAAAATGCGACATTGCCAAGCGTACCTATGGTCTGTACAAAAGTGATAGTTATAGGTGTTTTTTGTAAATTTCTAAAAAAAATAGTTTGGTAACTTCTGTTGAACTTTTGCAAGGTTAATATCCATGATAGAAGTGATTTTTAGTAATTTTTTCAGAATTAATCATAGAAAAGTTCTTGAAATATAAGCGGAAATGCACGATTCCCCATATACGCGCATGTTAATTTCGAAAAATTATTACTTAAAAATCAGTGTGGTAAGCAATTATGAAATTTTTACCATAGACTATATACAATATCAAGATCAAATTCTGAAATTTTCCGAAAAATCTATAAAAAATTGCCCAAGTGCAAGAACTACCTTAAGTGCTCCTATGTCCAACCGGCAAATGGCGGACTACTAGCAGTCCATGTACTATATGGTCTAAGACTTAAGCCCGCTTCACACGACGAAAGTTTTGCTGCTGGATTATCCAGCAGCCAATCCAGCACAGAAAATATCATCGTTCTATCACGGGAAATTGCAGCTCAACCAGCAGCTTACCTCCACCCCCACTAAAAATGCCAATCCAGCAGCAAAACTTGCATCGTGTGAAGCGGGCTTTATCGTATGGATCGCTTATCTGACTGCGCGATCGATTTCTTAGTAGAAAAGAAAGGAGATAGTATAGATGGAGATGGAGATATATATATAGGTATAAGGGAGATAGTATAATAGAGATGAATAGGTCATTTTGACCTATCTGTTTCTTTCTACCCGTACATGGTCGCGCAGTCGACATTAGCGATCCATACTATGATCTTTGTCTGGATAGGATTATCCGGTCCGAACCGGATATTTGTCCCCCGCCCGGAAGTGCTATATGACTTGATCTCGCCCCGCATGCGCAATAGGTAAAATTTTAATTTTCCTTCTTTCCGACTTCACCACGCGTCGCTCTTTGACCAAGTTCTGGACTGTTCTAGACCTCGTGGTCTTGGCTCGCTCCCTTTTTCCCAAATCGGCCATTTTTGGTTTGAATGTCTCTCCGAAATTTACGCTAAACGCGTTTAAATCCCATCAGCTATGGAAAACGCGTACAGTATAACTGTAACGAACAAATTCAGCCTTGGCCTGGACGAGGATCAGGACCCCCTGGAAGTGCTGAAAATCCGGGAACTCGAGAGGGAGGCGAAGCGCAACGAAAAGCGCGAAAAACAGCAATCCGAGAAGGAAAATAAAAACAAGGCCGCGGAGGTAGGGCAGAAAACGGCGGCTCCGAAAGCGCAAAAAAGCCGGGTCATCAAGGAGGTCGAGAAAACCGCCCCAGCTCCGAGCAACAAGAACCCGGACAACAAGAAAGATCAAGGTTAGTTTTCTCTTTTTCCTCGTCATCTTTGTCGCTCTCGTTTCGTTTCGCTTTTTCCCAGTAACCGGCCCGTAAATTACGGCCTCGTGCACATCAACATGGCCGCCCTGTGAACTGCCCCCGCGGTTCGTACTCTGCTAAAATTGTCGCGGTAGCACGTGGTTTTCCACTTCCTCGTGCGCCCGCTTCCTCGGCGTGGTCTTTTGCCGAATCGCATTTTTCGAACTCTCCTGGCATCTTATCTTTTATTTTATTCGCGCTTGGGTGATTTTGCAGACGGTGGGGGAAGCAGGAGGGGCGGGTGAGGGGAGGGGTGATGGCACGCGAATGCTAATTTGAGAGTTCGATTGATAAACGTGCGTCGGTTTCTCTTTTTTTTTTTCTTACCATTTCTGCTTGGATTTTTCCGAGCTTTTTTAGGAAAATAACGGTTTCGGATCAAATTGCTATTTTTTTTTAGTTTTCATGCATTCTTTGATATGTTTCATGTACATGTGTTGCTGGTTTGGGATGTGGTAATTATGTTCTATTTTTTGGTTATGCAATTTTTTGCAGAATATTTTTACAGGGCTATTTTGTTTGCATTTGGGAAGGTTTTTTCAGCATTCTGAGATTTCATGTTACATAATCTGAATCAAATGTTGAATAGTTTAGGAATCTAATTTCAGGTTTCTACATTTTTTAAATTGCTGCATAATTTTTGGAAATAATCATATTTTATTGTATCAGAATGAACTAATGTCAAAGAAGATATTTCTGTGGTTTCCCGCCATAATGACGAAACTCACTTTTTTCAAAATTGAGTTGATGTGAAATTTGATATCTGTAAATAATAATTTTTTTATAAAATGTTAATTGACACTGATATCCAACATTCGGTTCGTTCTATCGACATTTCATAACCAACAAACTGCATTTTTCTCAGCATAACAACACAACTCAGCATTTTCCCGGCATAAGGAATCAGTTCATCCATCATTGTTTAAATCAATTTGATAATGATGTCTGTGGCTTGCCACCATAACAGAGAAAGTCACTTATGCCATAAGGCTCATTTTAAATGATATTCTGATGACATTTTGAACGCTATAAGATGTGTGACTTTCTCTGTTATGACAGGAAGCCACAGAATTTTACGCGGAAAAAAAAAATAATTCGACTGCATGGTATGATTGTTTATTCAATTTACCTGTTTTTTGCAATTTTCATGAACATTCCCCTTTTTCTGCATTTTTCCCGTTTTTGTTTTGATGCTGAACATCAGCTGACTGCTGCGCACACATGTCATAACATCTGTGGCTTCCTGGCATAACCGACTAAGTCACAATTTTCAATAAAAAAATACTTTCTAGGTATACAGGGTGTACCAAAATCCCCGTACCAAAAGAAAACCCAATATTCCTTTTTGAATTTTGAATCTAAAAGTCCTTTACCACTTTTCACGAAACTCAAAATTGAAAAAGTTATTTAAGTTTCAAATTTAAACGATAAATGGGTTCTCTCAACAAGTGGGCATAAAATTCACCGACCAAACTTTACCCAAATTTTTTTCATATTTTTTAGAGTCGAAAAGTCCTTTGCCACTTTTGACAAAACTCAAAATCAAAAAAGATATTCGAGTTTGAAATCTAAGAAATTTGATTGGTCAAAACTTCTAACGAGCACATTTTTTTCAATTTTGAGTTTTGATAAAAGTGGCAAAGGACTTTTCAACTCTAAAAAATATGAAAAAAATTTGGGTAAAGTTTGGTTCATGGATTTTATCCCCACTTGTCGAGAGAGCGCATTTATTGTTTAAACTTTTGGATTGAATAACTTTTTCCATTTTGAGTTTTTTGAAAAGTGGTAAAGGACTTTTCGATACAGAATTCAAAAAGGAATATTGGGTTTTCTTTTGGTACACCCTGTATATGGGCTCACTCAACTAAAATATTTTCACTAATGCAATGCAATCAATGATTTTGTAAGAGAAAAACTCAGGAAAGTTTGCAAATTTTGAAAAACACTTCGAAAACTTGAAGGCTGGTTTTCTCGAAAACAGCTGTTAGTGAGTTTCGTCATTATGGCTGGAAGCCACAGATTTATTTTGACATTGAATTATTAAAAGGCAGTCTTTGTTCGCACTGTTTGTGTAATATCTGTTTTAGCAAAAATTCCTTTAAAAAGAAGAGGAAAAATGTAATCAGCTAATATAACATAAAATTGACAAAAATACAGGAAGGCTGACTTTGTGTAATATGAATGGTGCAAAAAAACACTACCTTATTAAAACATAATGTAATTTTTCACTTCTAAGATATTAAATCTAAAAAATTATAAATTCAAACTCTCAAAGAAATAGTACATGTCGCATCTAGGGAAAAAATAAATTTCTCACGAGGGTGTAAGTTATATCCCGAGCCTTCGGCTCAAGATATATTCACCCGAGGGAGAAATTCATTTTTTCCTGTGGTGCGAACGATTTTTTTTAATCTTAGCGGTCTAAAAAGCTGATGTTTGCCCGCGAAGTGGACAAAAAAGTAGGATTTTTAGACCTCTACGATAAAAAGTTATGTTTCCTAAATTTATTCTCTCTAACATATAAAAGGTTTTATACATTCAAAATTTCAATTCTTAACTCCAGGATGTCAAATCTAATACAACTTTATGTAAATATTAAAAACTTGATTAATTCAAATTTTCTTGAGTAACATTAATTTATGATGTTCTGTTTCCAATAAAAAACAAATTAATGTAACTTGTGAAACAGATAGATTAATTATATTAATATTCAATCGGATATATTTACATACAATTTAACAAAATCGTGGAATGAAAAAAAAACCCAATATCCCTTTTTGAATTAATAACTTGAACATTCGAAAATTGCTTTTTCATTTCAATTTCTAATTATAATTTCTATGTCTTTATTTTTAGTAAGAATAACTATTTTCAAGTCGAAGAGCTTTCAATTTAAATTTCTAAGTCAATAATTTATAGAATATAACATGAAAGAATACATACTAGATTTAAAAATATAAAAGTTGATTGTAATATTTTAAAAAAGAATCAGATCATTCAATTATTGTTATTTATTTAGATAGTAAATTATGTAAAAAATACAATACAAAGTTATAATATTTAACATCAAGTTGATTAAATAAAAGTCATGTTCATTGGTAAATTCTTTTATATAATAAAAAATTTTTTCTTGTATACACAATGTAAATAATAAGTGAAAATATATTATTATTCAATATTTGGAGAAAAATGTGTAATATTGTTTGAATTCATAATCATATTTTCAGTACTTATATGATTAAAAATGATTACACCTTCAATCAAAGAAGGTAAATAATTACTGAAAATCTCATTCAATATTATGTTTAACATTGCAATTTTTCACCTTGATGATTTTAAATAATTTGTATGAATGAAAAAATTGAAATAATAAAATTTGAGTGCTACTGCTTTTCCTAAAAACAGTATGAAACTTTTTTTTTTTTTTGTTAAAAATCAAATTATTTTAGCATGGAACTTTTTCGAAAAGGTCAAAAAAAAATTTTTTTTTAGGAAAAAATGCCCCTTTCCCCACTTTTTTCTAAGTATAATGCTAAAATATATAGATTTTTTAATGAAGAACATACTCAGAGGCCATTTTTTCAGATAAGCTATTACACTGAAGTATAACCATTTGAATATTAAAAGATGTTACTCAATTATTATGTAATCAGATAGTTCTGTAAAAAAAAAAACTTTTTTTTTTTTAATATGGAAAATTGTTATAGTACTGAAAAAGTATCTAAATTAGCTATTGTTAACTGAAATAGTCAATCAATCAAAATATTTAATCTATAATTATGTGATTTACTTTTAATATGTTATATTCAAGATAGTGAATGCACAAGATTTATTACTAAATTTCAATATCAGACTAAACTCAACAACCTAATTGCTTCTTAATCAGATAATTTTGTAAAAAAAAATCAGTAATGAGTTATTTGACTCAGAGCCTATAAAATAAAAATATATTTCTCATTTATAATTTAGTTGATTCAAATTTTATTCAGTGATGATTAATATTACATTTTATTTGTATTATAAAAGAAGTTAAAAATGATTCGAAAAATATATTTATTATTTATGAACAGGTGAATTCAAAACTCATTTCCTTTTAGAAAACCCAACTAATTTTACTTAACTATAAGAATCTGATAAAAAACTTGAATATAAGATGAATATTTTAAAAATCATTTACCTGTTCTTTGCCTTAGAAAGCCAGGTGTAAAATGTATCGCAGGTAAAATCCGGCCAAAAAAGTAGAAGCTTTTCATAGCTAAGTCATTTTCTCTGATTCTTATCTGAAGTTAACCATTTCAAAAGATTTGTCTGAATGAATTCTTTTCTACCTAGACAGAAAATCTCTCCTATATTCATTCTTATTGTCACCTGGGGTTACTTGTACCCTAGCATATAGAATGTGCAATATTTCTTACAATTCAACTTCAGAAGATTCTAAAAGTTTTCTTTATTCAGAAGGTGCAGAGAATTTTTCTTCCTCTTGAATTCTGTGAATGTTGAACGATTTTTCCTTTGAATTTTTGAAAATTAACAACACTTAAATAGTGATGAAAATATGAGTTTTTAAGGTTGCGAACTTTATTTGAAATGTTGTAATTTTAAAGATACAAATAATGCCTAAAAAATAGTTCAGCAAAATTTATAGTTGATTGATAATTTTAGTATTGTTTATCCATCATATGATTGATACTGATTGGTAAAGATAAAAGTTTCAAGTTTCAATAGGTATTCAGTTCAGTATTGCCATGTAAAAATAATGCTCTTATAGCATCGTTAACTTGAAACTTCTAATATTTTAAAATAGATTCAATTAAGTTATTCCATTGTAAATACCAATACAGAGTTTTTTTAAGCAAAATTCTAACTATTTCTGTAATTATTAGTTGCACCTTTCAAATAATTATATTTTGGTTTGATCAATTTTTTCATTAAAAAAAAAAAAATTAACCATTACTGTCCTATAAGAAAAACAAATATGAGTTAAAAAAGAATCCACTTTATGAATTATGTTATTTAAGATACTAATAAATATATGCAAATAGCTCTACTCTACAAAAAAAATATATGAAAGTATTATTATCCACAAGAAATCTTCAAAACCAGAATTGTCAAGACGAGGCGATATTTTTCATATCGTACTTCAGAAATTTTTCGAAAGAATGAGAATTCTTGGTTTGGATATAAAAAAAAACGATCTGACACATGGATTTGAAAGCTATAAATGTGGTTTAATGTTCGACTTTCAGAGAAGAAAAGCTATCCGCCAAGATCCTCTGCTGGTGGTGATCGCAACGTGAAATTTTCTGTAGAATCTCAGGAGGAGCGCCTGAATCGTCGCAATCGTGAAGACGGAGATAACAAGCCTTTCCGCTCCCAGAATGATTCGCGCCGTGGCCAGTTGGGGTAATTTTCATTGATTGATTTATATAAACTTTTTGCTAATAGTAACAAATGATGAAGTTATGTCCTTATGTGTAACATTTATTGCAATCAATGTTATAAACTGAAATTCAAGAGTTATATTTTATTATTACATTTAACTGGTCCAGATTCAGTATTGTTTGCACTGAGCTATTGTATTGAGGAATTCTTGGATACAAAAAATGCACTGATTTTTCAAGCATGATGTAGGTCATTACAGTTCTATAAAAGGAATGAAAAATATTAAAAAAAGCCTGCAAGTGGAAAAAATTACTGCTTCAATTGTAAATTTTCTTTCTATATAGACCAAAAATTAATGCAATACATTGTTCCTATTTCTATACTTTGATAAAATTGAAATAACGAGAAACCTCAAATTTTCTTTCTTTCTTGAGTTTAATTTTTCCACAAGAATTCAAAAAGACTTGCTCATTTTTATAAATTTTGCCTGATTAATAATAACACAATTTCATGTAAAAAGAAATTTTTTTCATTTCATAAGTTTTCCACACGTTTGTTTGTGTTCCACATATACTATTCATTGTATATGCTTTTTCCTTGGTTGTAATATTGATTTATGTTCTTCCTTATTTTATTTTATTTTTTATTGAAACTCAGTGTTTTCATTGTTAATCCCCACTTTCACATACTATGTTATCTAGGCTTGTTCTCCATCATGTAATTGTTACTTGTAAAACATTTTTTTATTTACTCATCCTTTTTTTTATATTCTACAACTGAATAAAGTTATTCATATAAATTATGTTTTATGGTAATTATTGATCATTATTACCATGGGAGATAGTCAAATCTGCTTTTGTTGATTATCAAAGACACATTGAAAAGAAATAATTTTTGTCTGCTTCACTTTCTCTTGACGAATTTGTCTTTAATGGGTCTTGAATTAAAAATTTGAAGAGGACACTTAGAAAAGTATGAAAATAATAAAACAAAAATAGTGCAATTATGTATTTTTGTGAAAGGAAAAAATTCAGTGCCCACAACCATTGAATTTTTGCGATTCCAGGGAGGGTGGTCGCACTCGCGAGTTCCGCAATCAGAATGACAACTCCCGCGATTACAACGACCGGCGCGAGAGGAATGATAGGCCGGAGCGCGGGAACCGCGAGTTCGGCGGGGAGAGGCGTGAGAGGGGAGAGAAGCAGGAGCGCGGGCCTCGGGACTTCGCCGAACGCCCGGAACGCGGAAACCGAGAGTTTCGGGATCAGCGCGACCGCCGAGGTGCGGAGCGCCACGAACGTGGTGACCGTGGCGATCGTAACGACCGCTCTGATTTCGGGGATCGCGGTAGCCGTGGTGAACGTGACGAGGGATTCGGTGCCCGTGGAGGAAGAGGAAATGTCTATAGATCTAACCGACCCCCTCTCAGCCGTGGAAGCTATGACAATCGCGGAAAGCGCGAATTCGATCGTCAATCCGGCTCTGATAAAACGTAAGTATAAGAACAATAAGCGTTGATGCACTTTTTGGAGTAAGATATTGCTGATATAATAGACGTAGTAACACAAACATTTGGCAGTTAATGAAAACAATACTTAAATTCTATACATGCGTGCACTGAAAGGCCCGCAAGGTAAGAATTTAATTGATTCTGATTCTCGTATCTGAGTTGTTTGAGGCATTTCTTGAAATTTATTTTTTTGAAATTAGCGGAATAAAGCACGTCGACAAAAAAGATGGCGGCGGCAGCCACAATTGGGGCAGCACCAATGACGAGATCGAGTATGTACCCTTAATGTGTCATTTCTTGTTGCATGTCCCTTACTGTTGAATTGGAAATTCAACAATACTGTTAATTTTTTATGTTATGTTATTTTTTCTTTTTACCTTTTGTATTTTATTGTTACAAAATATGAGGAACATTACTGTTTTATAATGACCATGCTCTAATGACTTGCAGAGAGGTGATTAATCAGGATGCAAAGGATTGGGGCATCCCCGAGAACACGGAAGGCGGCGAAAACCAGAATCCGACCGAAGTGAAGGAAAGCGGCGAAAATGCAACTGAAAACAATGTTGAAGAGAAGCCCGTTGAGGAAGAGGTCCGTGAGTTGACGCTTGATGAGTGGAAGGCCCAGAAGAACGTCCGCGCCAAGCCGCAATTCAATGTGCGCAAGGCTGGAGAAGGCGAAGACTTGACTCGTTGGGAGAAGATGTACGTTTTGGAAAAAAAGAAGGAAGGCGAAAGCGAAGATGAGGAAGACGACGAGTACGCCGAGTACCCGCAACGCGTTGGCAGGCAGAAACGCATCTTGGACATTGAGTTTAATTTTGGCGATACTCGACGTCGGGCAGGTCCTCGTGGAAACCGTGGCGGAGATCGTGGGTTCGGAAATCGTGGCCCTAAGAGGGAGGGTGGAAATGATCGCCGTGAATCGGTAAGATTATTTGCTTTAGTTGAGATTCAAAGTGTCATTCATTATTGTTTCACAGTTTATTACATGATTGATGTTGAACGATAGAGTATATATCAATTTTCATATCTCAATATTGTGTATATTAGTTAATATTTAGCAATGACAATGCAGAAGCAATTATAGAACAATCATGTTTACAAATAATTATATTCACTTTATTGAATTCTAATAACGATTTTTGTGCTTTTGTAATACTTTGGCGAGCCTTAATGGAATTTGAGCTAATTGTAAAATGAAAAATTCTTTGACCAACAGGGAATGGCTTCGGAGCAGAAGTCTCCTCGTGGAAACCGCCAAAACGCCCCCAAGGTTGATGACGAGCATGATTTTCCGTCTTTGGGTTAAAAAAGCAACGTGACAAAAACAACCCAGTATCCTTCAGAAAACAGCTATCATCAATCCAACTCGATAATCTTAATTTTGTTTGGACGTTTGTTCTGGACGCATAATAGGAACAATTGGAATCACAACAATTGAGAGAGAATATTAAAACGATTGCTTAGCTATGTTACATAGCTAATATTGTCATCTTGTGTTTTTTAATGCAAAATAAAGATTATTTATCAAAAAAACATACGATGACTCAAAGCTGTGTTCAGTGTTCTCAAGTTGAATATGAAAATAAAATAATATCACAAGCATTAGATGCAAAAAGGCCGAGTACGTACAAAGGCCAATGTTTTCAAAATGGCCACTTAAAATTCCAATGAACGTAACGCGAATACTTGCAATTGTGCTGTGAAAATCGTTAGATGAGTGTTAATTTACAACGGAGTATGAAATCTTGATCAGGCAGTTTTTTGATAATTTTTTTTTGCATTCTTCCAATGGCCTAAATGAGGGCTTATTTCGATTTTCTTTATTACTATCGTCAAAACAATTGCGCGGTACTTTTTAGGCATGTAAGGTTTCGAGTCGTTTTTGTTTTATAATTTTTATAAAAACAAAGGTAAGAGGTTTGTTGAAAGGCCAAAAATCATAGTAATTTGGATAAATTTGGAAAAACGTTCCTTTTTAAAACGTAGATAAAACTGTTCACGTTTGGCTTGTAAAAAAATAATGATTTAGTAAATTAAAAAGGAAAAAAAAAACAAATGTGGCCGTGATGCGTTTGCCTAAAAATTTTCGTGTGCAGGTTTTACGTTTGTCGATTGCTTGTTCACGCCGTCGTTCAACTCTCCAATTTTTTTATTAAAAACTTATACTGTACGTATTAGTTGTTTGAAAATTCTCTCGTTACATTTGAGTAATGTCCGCTCGCTGATTAATCACAAGAAAACCTCTACACGATAAATAAAAAAAAAAAAACAAAAATGTTACCATTCTTTAGTCGTATGTGTAAATAACGAAATTTACAGTAATAAATTGTGACGGAAAAATTGTTTGCCTATCAATTTTTGACCTGTCGCTGTATTTTCATTTTGAGGAATGATTGTGAATGATTCAATTTTTGTGCATTAGACAAGGAGTGAAGGTAATTGAAATAAAGAAGGTAAGTAATTTTGTTATTTCAAATTGAAGCACATTATGGTAGGGTAAATATCAGGGTTTATGAATGAACAGTTAAATTGAGTTGTAATTGATCATTCATATTCAAGTTTCATATAGTATTTCATTACCAAGTCCAGTTTAATAAAGAATTTTCTTTGCATTGTTCTTGTTATTTAGAAATTTTTCCAGGATAAAAAGTAACGAAACGATTTTCATGTATGGAAAAAAATACAATATACACCTTTTTATCTCGATCGACTAAACAATTGATTTTTCATAAATTATGACTTGAAATGTTGGTTGGTACATGGATAAAAATATTATGTGGGACATTATTAATCATGCGTAATTTATATCAAGTTAACATAAATGGATGCAAATTATATATATTCAGCTATATCAAATAACTATTTGTAGAAGAACTCATTGCTACCATATGTAGTATAGGTCGATGATTCAAGTGATTATTAGCACTTTCAGGCGGGGGACAAATATCCGGTCCAGATCGGATAATCCGATCCAGATATTTTAAAATGCACCAATATGTTAGTATATATACACAATATAAATAAAATAAAATTATAATTAATAATAAAAATAAAATTATTATTATATAACATACACTAATATATTGCTGTCACGCTATAGCGTGACAGCATTTTAAATTTCCCGCGCCATTTTGAGATATCGGGTCAGATTATCCAACCCGGACCGGATATTTGTCTCTCGCCCGGAAGTGCTACACTGCTCGATCTCAACTCTCAAAACAGGCCTCCTAACTTTGATCTCGAGGGGCAGCCCCCACCATTGTCTACCATCATTCTCTCTCACTCTCTTAGAGCTGAAAGAGTGAGAGAGGGTGATGGTGGGGGTTGCCCTTAGACCATATAGTATATGGACTGAGCATCGCCTTTGTTCGGTGCTGGAAAAGGTGACTCAACATAGGACCGTGTAGTAACAGCCGAACGGCAAGCAATGACGTGATACTATATCTGTATATATAGATGTACTATATGTATGATATTATATATATAGATATACTAATGAATGTATAGAGTTGCCGTTCGGCTTTTACTACACGCTCCAATGTTGGGGTCATTGCGCCATGTTGAATGAGTCCATGTACTTTATGGTCTAAGAGGTTGCCCCTCGAGATTCAAAGTTCCGAAGCCTGTCTCAAAACAGACGAAGAAAAATCCTGAATAAATCCCAAAACGGACGTGATCGGGGTGGGAGCACCGATCTGAAAATGGGCTGCGCTTGCGCAGTATATGAATGTCATGCTTATTACCTAACCTCTTTTGCTGAGAGCCAATTAGATTGCGATTTCTTGCCCGTTTTCAGAAGAAATTTCGTCCGATTTGGGATATGTCCGTTTTGAGATGGAGCAGATGTAGCGATAACGATAGCAACTGATAACTGCTGATAAAAACAGATGGACTGGACAGCAACAGACAGCAACAGATGTTCGATCATGTCCGATGCGATGACAGTTTTGGTCGATTAAGTGATGTAAATAAAAGAAAAAGTAAATATGTTGTTAGTCCGCTGCGGGCGGTTGTCAACATTTTTCAAAAATGAGAAATATCTGACTGATAATCTTTCAAATTTTTCAAGTAGCAACAAATTTATTTTCAAATCGCGACTCGGATTTCGTAACCCCTACTTGGTAACAGGCATAAGGGTAATCATTTTTTGATTTCTATCTATTTATAACAAAAACCAAAAACTTCATTCCATGTGCATTTTTCTGTCTTTCTATTCCAATATCTTTGTAAATTTGTTTACTGTCACTAACAATAATTTTTTTTTTTTTTTTTTTATTTATCCTATTTTTTAATCCTTTTTATTCCATGAAATATGAATGAAAGGATGAAAGAAATTAATTATTCAATTTTTTGCCTCTAGATAATACGAATATCATACAGGAAAAATTAATTTCCAGAAATTTTTCGCATGAAAACATTTAAATTTTAACATAAAACCAATTAGGATTTTGTAAAAACCTGATGTGTGAAAAGTTTTCTTCATTTTTGTTTTTATTCTATAAAAAATGTAGTTATTCAAATTAAAATAAATAACGAATCAATTTCATTATATTTATTAATGTTTATATAATTTCTTTAATTGATATGATGTTATTCAATATTACAATATTATTTAAATAATATTAACTCATTAGTTCATAGCTTAAAAGCATGCTTTTTTTATTTGAATTCATTGACCATGCCATGAATTGGTCTTATCTATAAAATTACATTTTCAATGTTTTCAATGTGAACTTTTTATAGTGTTGCAGTGGAAACGTAATTGACAGGGCGCAATCGAAACACAATGTTCCACAAGCTGAAACAGTTACTCCTACGTCTAAATTTAAACTGGTGGTTGCCAGTTTGACAGGTGGAAAATTAGGCCAGCAAAAAAGAAATTGCTTTCATCCTGGAGCATCAAGTCTAAGCCGGGATGGAATTGGACTCAAGAATAATAAATCAGTGGGGAGCAGGGAAATGCTCGGTGCAATGATGGGTTACATTTGGCCAAAAGTATGAAAATTTACTTGAATTTTGGAGAGTCATAAATTTTTTCAAATCATGCCTTGAGCAAATGAATTTCTTGAAGAATTTTTTTCATGTCCAATGAAATCTCAACGATAATAGAATTCTTAGAGAAAAAACTAGGAAAAACTGAAATTTTCGATGTAATTATTTTGCAAGTTTTCGAGTTCTTTTTTGTTTTAATAATACAATTTCTCAAAATGCTGGGATCAACTCTTAAAGTTTTGAAAGTGACTCATTTTTAAAATTAATTTTTTCTGAATTTAATTCAAACATCGCTCAAGGAGAGCACAAATGCATCATCGCCAATATATTTTAGATTGACGTTGGTGCATTTGTATTCTCAAAGTGTCAAATATTTTGTCTAGCGGAATAATTAGTTTGAAGTGATCAGCTTTTTCGTTATTTTTCTTGAATAAAAAGTAAGTTGTTGACGAACTTTATCCAAGTTCATGAAAGGGAACTTCAAATTCCAAATTCAAACTGGGATTTAAAATGCCGCTTAACTTAACACTAACTTTACTTATTTTCTGCTTATTTCCACACAAATTCTACTTGTCCACTCAGATCCACAAATATCCACATCATCTTCACGCAAATCCACACATCTATTTATCTCCACATTAACTCCACTTATATTCACACAAAGTCCAATCATCTCCACATTATTTCCACGTTGGTGTAAATAGATACTTCCCCTCATGAAATTAAGCTCAAAGATTTCATCAAATCAATTTGATAAATAATTTCAGCATGAATTATGATCTGCTAAATCAAGCGTTATATAATTGTTAATTACTTTTTACTGAATCGTTATAATACTAATTTATTTACGATTTCATCGATTTTAAGTCAATAACTACCCAAAAAATATGATAAATTTGTTCCAGGATGAACCGGACATCAAAAACCGAGTGAAAATCGCAGTGGGATTATTAGTTGGTGCCAAAGTTCTCAACGTCACAGTTCCTTTCCTTTTCAAATACGCGATTGATTATTTCAACGCCCAGCAAACTCTGAATTTAGATTCTGCTCCAGAAACTGTTGCTGCAGTTGGAACTTCCTTGCTCCTTGGATGTAATACTTTTTCTATTTTACATATACCTAAAAACACCGGCAAACCTTTTTAACGTTTGTCCAACGGTGTGATGGATAGTTTATAAAATATATTTCACAATTTTCAGATGGTATAGCTCGAGCGGGTGCAGCGGGATTCAACGAATTGAGAAATGCCGTATTTGCCAAAGTTGCGCAGCATTCGATCCGGAAAATCGCGAAAAATGTGTTTTTACATTTACACAATCTTGACTTGGCTTTCCATTTGAGTCGACAAACCGGAGCTCTCACTAAGGTTTCTTCAATTTTTGTTCAGTTTTTATTAGTGGCTAGAATGATTTTGTTCAAATATAAAAATATACTAATTTTTTTCAGACAGTAGACAGAGGAAGTCGAGGAATCAACTTTGTTCTTACTGCGATGGTTTTTAACGTAGTTCCCACGATTTTCGAGTTGGCTCTAGTCAGCACAATTTTGGGTACAAAATGTGGCCCCGAATATTCGTTTGTGGCATTGGGTTGCGTCGCGACCTACGCCGCTTACACTCTCTCAGTCACCCAATGGAGAACAAAATTCCGAGTTTTCATGAATCGAGCGGAAAACGAAGCGAACAACAAAGCTATCGATTCTCTAATCAACTACGAGACAGTCAAAGTAATCACTTTTTTTCATTGGTTATCTTTCAAGTGAATGACAAATTCAAGAAAAATGAAACGCATTTCCATTTTTATAAAAATACTAAAGATTATGCTCTAGGGTGGTCGTTAAAATAGTTTGAGTGGAATTTTGATGGTGGCGCCCCCCAGAACGTTTCCAAATAATTAAAAAAAAAATCCCCAAATTTTTTCAGATTTTCAAAACGACGTTTACCCGTGCCGGTAGAGTCGTCTTTTAACCCATTTAAATAACATAGGATTTTTTCTTGAAGGCAGTCTATAATTTTTCACAGATACACAAATCTCTTGAAAAATCGGTTTGACACGGCAAGTTATTGTCGATAGTTACAACAAACTGCAAAAAAATTGGCAGCCGTCTAAAACAATCATATGTCTGTTTCGGCTTTTTTCAATGAAACAAAGAATTTTACAAGATTTCAAGAATCTATGTGATGTATAGCTACATGAAATATCATTCTGTACGTTCGTGAGTATTTTTTATCGTTATACAAGTAGCATTGGTCACATTGCTACAGATTCAAAAATGTGCATCACAATTTTAATAACGAAATTCGATAAATAAACAAATTTCTGAAAAGCTACTTCTTAAAATGAGTTTCTTACTAGATAAATGACACTTGTTGGAAAGAATTATCTTGCATCAAACTATAATATCAAAAGTAATGGTCATAACGATAATAATAATAATAATAAAAGTAGTAATAATAATAATAAGAATAGGAATAAGAATATAAATAGTTCTAAATTGGTAAATAAGAATGAATACATTTACAAGTCAAGGGAAAAAGCTGGTTATTCTAATGATACCTTACTTGTTTTTCGAAATGATCATGAGCTATTGTTATAAGGATAATCTGAAAATGGATAAGAATAACATCAATAAAAATAATAATAACCTAAATAAGGAATATTATTCAAGATTGGCGAATGTTTCTGTGATTTCGTTTGTAATGTTTGATGCGCTCAAGTACGAGTTTTTAATAATTTGTAATTACAAAACAATTTTCTAGAATTTATGGATAAGGTAAATGTCTCAGTTGTCAAACGAATCTAACAATTTTTGCGAAAACAGCAAACTTTTATGGAAATTCTGCTTCTTTGTAAAATTGTTGATATTGTTCAGTGACTGATGGATCCTAGAATAATTATTAAAATACATGATCTTCTTATTATTCAATATTTAGCAATAGATTTGATAACTTGCTATTGATATCTTGAAGTTAACTATATTGCGTGTTGTGTTACAATAAAAATCTTTCTCTACGAGGGGGGACCCAAAAGTAACGGGAATTAGGTGGTGGGGGGACCGCGGAGGGGGGGATCGGGTTCTCCACTGGTTCTCTTCCAAGCTGCTACTCTCCCAAGTCAATGTGCAAAGTTCATTTGCTGTGAGTGCATTCGTTCGTCCGTAAGAATTTTTCTAGTGAAACGACTTTTTCCGTTTCGGCGAAAACGTGAAATGGCTGAGTGCGGAGAGCAACGCGCGGCTGTAAAATTTTGTTTTTTGTTAGGAAAAACACCCGCGGAAACCCTTGTGATGCTGAAAACAGCTTATGGGGATAATGCTTTGAGTAAAAAGCGTGTGTACGACTGGTTTTCGCGTTTCAAGAATGGAGAGATGTCAATAGAAGACCAACCTCGTTCTGGGCGCCCCTCGACTTCAAGAACGGACGAAAACATTGAAAAAATCAACACTCTTGTTCATGAAGACCGTCACCGAACCATCGATCAACTTTGTGAGATGTCTGGATTGTCATGGAGTTCAATTCAGGGGATTTTAACTGAAGATTTGAGCATGAGGAGGATTGCAGCCAAATTTGTTCCTCGCCTTCTCTCCGACGATCAAAAGGAGCGTCGACTTCAGGCCTGTCTTGAGCTGCAAAATCAGTTGGATGAAGACCCAGATTTTTTTCTCAAGGTTATAACTGGCGATGAATCATGGTGCTATGGCTACGACCCCGAAACAAAGCAGCAATCAAGCCAATGGAAGACACCTCTCTCGCCTCGTCCAAAAAAGGCACGCCAAGTGAAGTCCAACATCAAGACATTGCTCATTTGTTTCTTCGATTGCAGAGGTATTGTGCACGCAGAATTTGTTCCTCCAGGCCAAACGGTCAACCAACACTTCTACTTGGAGGTTTTGAAAAGGTTGAGGGAGAACATCCGGAAGAAAAGAGCGGATCTTTGGCGCACAGGAGATTGGTTCTTCCACCACGACAATGCACCTGCCCACACAGCGCTGTCCGTGAAGAAATTTTTGACCAAAAACGGCATGACACCGATTGTTCACCCCCCCTATTCACCGGACCTCGCCCCCTGTGACTTTTTTTTGTTCCCTAGACTCAAAAGGGACATGAAAGGAAAACGTTTTGAGACTGTAGAAGAGGTGAAACAAAAATCGCTGGAAGGTTTAAAAAACATTGAAAAAAATGAATTTCAGAACTGTTTTGAACACTGGAAAAAAAGATTGAACAAGTGTATTACAGTCAATGGGGGTCACTTTGAAGGTGATAAAAATTGTGTGTGAAAAAATCTGTCAATAAAAAAGTTGTAACACAATTCCCGTTACTTTTGGGTCCCCCCTCGTATTGGTGCATTAGATTGTTCGCATGATTGATAATCCTATTTCTATTATCATTATTATTATTATTATTATTGTTATTGTTATTATTATTATTACTACTTTTATAATTATTATCGTTATGACCATCACTATTGATAGTATAGTTTAATACAAGATAACTCATGCCAATAAGTGTCATTTATCTAGTAAGAAACTCATTTTAAGAAGTAGCTTTTCAGAAATTTGTTTATGTATCGAATTTCGTTATTAAAATTGTGATGCACATTTTTGAAACTGTAGCAATGTGACCAATTCTACTTGTATAACGATAAAAAATACTCACGAACGTACAGAATGATATTTCATGTAGCTATACATCACATAGATTCTTGAAATCTTGTAAAATTCCTTGTTTCATTGATAAAGGCCGAAATTTCCCTGATTTTTGGTTTTTTGGCTTCGAACCAACAGACATATGATTGTTTTAGACAGCTGCCAATTTTTTTGCGGTTTGTTATAACTATCGACAATAACTTGCCGTGTCAAACCGATTTTTAAAGCGATTTGTGTATCCGTGAAAAAATATAGACTGCCTTCAAGACAAAATTCCATGTTATTTGAATGGGTTAAAGGACGATTCTACCGGCACGGGTTAACGTTGTTTTGAAAATCTGAAAAAATTTGGGGATTTTTTTTGAATTATTTGGAAACGTTCTGGGGGGCGCCACCATCAAAATTTCACCTAACCCATTTTAACGACCACCCTATAATGCTCGCTGTGAGTGTCTGGATTTGATGATTTTTTTAAAACTATTATCATATCGTTAAAAAAATAATAAAGAACACTACAAACTCGGGTTCTCTCGCATTAGGTTTTTTTTGCATTCAGAATATCATGTTGATTATGATTCTTTCATTCTTCCTTTTTTTCTAATTTTGCATCCCCTGTAATGTGACTGCACTAAGAGAAGAGTGAAAAATATGTATTAGTTTATTTATGAATGTATGTATGAATGTGAAGATGAGTGGAAATAATGCGAAGATAAGTGAAGTTTGTGTGGAAATAAGTACAGATAGTATGGAGATAAAAAAGAGTTTGTATGGAAGGAAATGGAGATAATTTGGAGATAAATACATCTGTGGATTTAAGTGGAGATAATGTGGTTATTTTATGTATTAGTTTATGTATATTGTATTTTTTTTTTTTTTTTTTTCAAGTATTTCAACAACGAAAAATTTGAGGCAACAAGATACGACGAGGCTTTGAAAAAATATGAAGACGCATCGTTGAAAACGAATACAAGCTTGGCAATGTTGAATTTTGGACAACAGGCTATTTTCAGCGCTGCTTTGAGTTTAATTATGGTTATGGCTGCGCGAGATATCGTTCAGGGTAAATTATTTAAATTAAATTTTCATCAAAAACTAGAAATCCTTGCTAAGTTCTATACAATATTTTTAGTTTCCTTACTAAACACATTGAAAAATTGTTAAAAATATATATTTTTGTCCCTCTTTTAGAATAGTTAAAGTTCGTCAACATAGTAAAATTATTCCATAACTATTTTGGAAATTTTCAGGCAATTTGACAGTTGGAGATTTAGTAATGGTGAATGGTTTACTATTCCAATTGTCGATTCCGCTCGGTTTTTTGGGTTCCGTGTATCGAGAAATTCGCCAAGCATTCATAGACATGCAAACAATGTTTTCGCTTATGACGATGGATCCGGCGATAAAGGTAATGAAAAAACAATTTGGTTGATGTAACAAACGAATATTTTGAATTATTTGAATATCCAGCATGATTACTTGAAGCTATAATACTCCCATAAAAGGAAGAAAAGCAAACTCCATTATTTGTGAATTCGAGCTTTCGGTTTTATAACGAGCCCTCGTCAGGAATCACATTAACGACCAAATAATAAAAAAATAACAATTTTATTACTCACATATACATACATTAACACTTTTCTTTTCCACATTTTACTCGAATGAGTACCATTTTCTTCATTCAATCTTGATAAAAATTGAGATATTAGAAAAATTTTCAATTATTTAGTCACAATAAGAATTTCAAAGATTCAATCCTTGAGTTTATTTATTAAAAAAAAGAATTTGATAAAAATTGACGATTAAGTATTGCATTTTGTTTACACAATTCTTATTTTTCAATGTTAAGAAAATTTGTAATTGTTTGCTATATTCTTGTCATTTGGTTATTTATGTAGTTCCTGATGATTGAATAAAAAACCGAATGCTCGGATTACTTATTTTTCTTTTTGCGGAATCTTCAAAAGATATTGCAAGAGATTTTAATTATAAATAATAGTAAAGAAGCGTACGTAGCATATTAAATTTTGAACCTGTACAAATGATACATTTTGTTCTGCAGAATCAGGCCAATGCTCTGCCTCTTCAAATACATTATGGAAAAGCTGAAATAGTTTTCGACAAAGTTAATTTCCAGTACGTCGAAGGGAAACCTATTTTCAACGACTTTTCCCTCACCATACCAAGTGGCAAGAAAATTGCTATCGTGGGAGGTTCTGGCTCTGGGTAATTGCAAAATAATGAACAAGTTTATTTGCTGCATTTTTACTTCACTACATTAGGAAATAAAAATTTTTTTTTATTTCAGAAAAACGACATTTGTGAGATTGCTGTACAGATTTTTCGAACCAAGCAAAGGCGGGGTATACATAAATGGGAAAAATATACAGAGTTTCGATATTGACGATTTGAGACGATCGATAGCGATCGTGCCACAGGTAAAATCATAAGCACTTACTATTATTTTCCACAAAAATGGCATTGGAAATTCAACAGACATTATTCAAGATGTTATCATAACATTTTTATATCTGAATTTAAGAAATTTAAGTTAAAAAAAAGAATAGAAATGGATGGAGAATTTTGGGAAGAAAGCACCCTATTTGATTTACACATGTTTCATCTCTATTTTATTTTTACAGGATTCCGTTTTATTCCACGATACGATATTTTACAATATTTTTTATGGAAATTTGGCGAAATCCAAGGAGGACGTTTACGAGGCTGCGAGGATGGCGAATTTGCATGACGCGATAATGAAGTGGCCTCAAGGTTACGAGACACCTGTGGGAGAGCGAGGCCTGAAATTGAGTGGGGGCGAAAAACAAAGAGTGGCCATTGCCAGGGCGATCCTCAAAGATTCCCCGATTTTGATATTCGACGAAGCGACGTCTTCGCTGGATTCTTTGACGGAACAGGTTTAGTTTCTCAATGCATATTTTTCTTCATTGCTATTTTCAAACGATTGTCTCCTTGCCATAGTGATTTTGAACCTTATAAAAACCTTATAAGAAAAAGTAATTTTTTATGAGAATTCAATTTCTTATAAGGTACACATTATAAAAACCTTATAAGAATTCGATTTCTTATACGCCGTCCTTATAAAAACCTTATAAGAAACTTAAATTTCTTATAAATAATGGGTCGAAAAAATTTCTAAAATTTTTTTTAACAAAATTTTATCACATACATTCTTATAAGAAATTTCAGTTTCTTATAAGGTTTTTATAAGGTTTAAAATCACTAGGGTGTTTGTTTTTCTGACTTTCTACTGTTAGTTTATTTCCTTTTTTTTTCAATTTTGGTCATATAATTATTTGTTCTTTATAAGTATCATTAATATCAATCACAAATCATTCCGTGTAAAAATAAAATATGAATAATTATTACATAAATTACGAATTATAATAAATAACTCATAGCAATAATAATAAATAATACTGAAATAAGTAAAAATTATCGGGTATAATGAACTCAGTGAATTTTAGGGGACATAAATGGTTTCATGTAAGTTTTCGAAGTTGAATAAAATTTAGTATTTTATTTTTCTAACTCAAAAATAACAGTAATCCGGATTTGAAAAGAATTTTTTCTCAAAAGAAATTTTAATTATAAGTGTTTGGCTAGGATTACCGTTGAAAATAAAAATTGAAAAAATAGTTTGAACCCAGTGAATTGTATGTAAAAAAAAAATCTAATAAAGTTTGAACCCTGGAACTTCGAATTCTAGAAATTTACATAGAAATCCAAAAAGTTCCAGAAAACCTTTTGAATCATACAAACTCAGAAGAAATACTTGAAGCAATGGAATCAAGTACTAAAAACATAAGAAAATACAAGAAATGTATAAAACAGCAAAAATTTATATGGATGATTTTCCCGAAATTTATAAAATTATTGAAAATTAATTAAAATTAAAATTTTGAAGCATCGAATCCTGGATTTCAATACAGCAATTTACAACAGCATGGAAAATATACAAAAAAACCAATTATTACATATTGTATATTGTAATATTGTAATTGTATATTGTAATTACAATTACAATATACAATTACTGAAAATAAATGATTGAAATTTGAATTCTAGAAATCTATATAGTAATCTACAGAACTACTAGACTTTTATACAAATCCTAAAAATTCTTTCAAAGTTGTTAATATTAAAACAAAAAAACCAGAAATTTATAAAACGTGAAAAATATATATAGTTAAAATCTAGAAATTTATATCCAACCTACAAAAAAAACTGGACTTTTAAACGAATCCTAAAAATTCCTTCAAAGTTCTATACGTACTAAAAAAAAGTTCCAAAAAAACGTGAAAAATGTATAATTTTAAAAATAATATATTATATTTTAATAATATACTATAATATGATATACTGATATATTATTATATTATAATATCATATACTATTGTTATATAGTAATATATATTAATCTATAATAGTATATATTATTTATGTATTATATAATGTAATTTAAAAATATATAATTTGCCCAGTTATCTGTAAAAAATGAAAATAATTTATTGAAATATAATTTCCAGAACATCGAATTATAGAAATCTGTATAGTAATCTACAAAAATACTAGACTTTTGAAGAAATCCTAAAAATTCCTTCAAAGTTGCATAAATACTCATAAATGTGAGAAAGACTATTTCTATTCTTAATACTCAAAATACTGAAACATGATACACAAAAACAATGAAGATGTAATTTTTTCAACAACTTGTGTAAGTTTAAATCCTAGAGCATATAATTCTAAAAATCCTTGAGTATATAATAATTGTAGAAATCCATATGTATAAAACCATAAAAATACTTTTAATTTAATTTATACAATACGTACTTTTCATAGTTTTTTCAATTGTATCAATGTTTAAAAATGATTTGAAAAAATTACTGAACATCTGTAAATAATATAATAATAATAAATAAATAATAATCAAAATTTTTCAGAACTTTGATTCCTAGAACATCGAACTGTAAAAAGCTTATTATAAATCCATTATATCAGAAAATCCTTCAAGTTGTATAAATACCAAAGAATCATGAAAAATAACAAAAATACTAGAAAAATATATATAATCTTCCGCCACTCAGAAATCACAAAAATTGGATTCCATTATACTAAAATTTTGAAATTTGAAAAATTGAAGAGGCGCTTTTCCTTTATCATATCATCAAAGAGTGGAAATTATAGAAACCTAGAGAAAACATATTTTTTCGAAAATTCTTCCCAAGAAATTTTTTCGACCCATTCTCCTTAAATTGATCAATAAATAAAATAAATTTTTATACAATGGTAGGATTAATTATATGATAAATTTATGACAAAATTAAGATAATTAATGATAAATAATGTGAACAAAGTTATAAGTATAAAGTATATAGGTGAAATTTTCAAAAAATTAGCAAAAAGTGTTGAAAATCTTGAAAAGTAGATTGGTAAAATATTCAAAAAATATTGTTCATTGCAATGAATTTTTTATTTCTCTTTTCAGAATATTCTAGAAGCTTTACGCCGAGCAACATCCGGTCGAACATCAATCGTAATAGCTCACCGCCTTTCCACAGTCATAGACGCCGACGAAATTTTGGTCCTCGACAAAGGTTCACTAGTCGAACAAGGTACACACTCGGAACTTTTGGCGAAACCAAATTCCCACTACAGCAAATTTTGGGACGCCCAAAACATTTGCGCCTCGGTTCTTCGAGACCATCCAAATCGACCAGAAGGTAGCCATTAAATAAATAAGAAAATTCATGCAAACTGCCAGAAATGTATATAAAAGTTTTTAAACGAATCGCATGTTTGTTAGTTATATTTATTTGCGCCAGAAATGTTTTATTTCAAGGAATGGGAAACTGTTAGTGGTGTTTTAGGTAGGCGACAAATTGAATGCTGGGAATTGTAAATATTTATTACTAATAAATGGAAGTTTTTGTTGCTGGAGAAAGGAAATATTTTCTGGGGTTTGCTGTGGGAAAAAAACGAGGATTGTGGAATTAATCAAGTATTTATACAATCACTTTCATGCAACATCAAGTGATTCATTATTGTTACAATCTTTCCAAGAATTTATTTATACTTGCGGAAAAATAGTAGAAATGTATGCTGATTATGTAAAATCATCGTTTTTGTATCATGATAAGAAATTTGAAGAAAGTACACTATATTTATTTAATATGTAAGAAAAAATTTCCTATACGAATCGAAAAACTGTCCAGGTCATTAATTTCTCAGAAAATTCTGAATTTCATCATACATATTTTTCATCAGGAGCGTAGGCAGGAAAAATGTTCGGGAGAGGTTATTCTGAAAAATATTTTTCTTTCGGGGTTTCATAATTTTTAATCGTTTACAATATCGTAACAAAAGAGCAATTTTGAAATATTTCACATTTCGGAATTCAAAAGCTATACAACTTTTGGAATCCAGAGTTGCACATTTTACATGTTCCTAAATAGTGCAGTTCGATTTTTATGATGTACAATTGGTAACTGAGGTTTTAATTTTTTTACTAATACTTTTTGTATGTATATCACTTTGAGGATTATCTGATATTAAGTAATATCTTTAAAGTTTCTGTAAAGCTTTCTAAAATTCGACGCTCTAGGAATCAAACTTCTAAAAAATTTATATTTTTGAATTGATTTTTGAGCAAACTTTAACCACACATCAAAAGGTACATCATAAATTTTTATGGATCGCTCAATAGATTTTTAGAAATTAATGCTATAGTGTTGAAACTTTTGAAGATTTTGAGAATTTGAACTGATTTTTCAGACGAATTCTATATGAATTTTTAGAATGATTTCTACAATTATATATAATTATAGTATTATATTAATAAATGCGCTCCAGGATAGAGAGTTTTATAAATTTCTAAGAAAATTATATCGACATAATTTTTATGTATTGAAAGATTTCTAGTAAACTAGTAAACTAATAAACTGATAAGCAAGTGAATTGGCAAGCCAGTAAACTAGTAAGATAGAAAAAGAGTAAACTAGTAAACAAGTAAGCTAGTAAACTAATAAACTGTTGAAATTGCAAAATACTAAAAAAGTGAAATAGTAAACTAGAAAACTTTTTAACAAGTAAATTAGTTAATAGGTAAACTAGTGAAATTGTCAAATTTGTAATAGGCAACTTGTAAACTAGCAAGTTAGTGAATTAGTGAGTTAGTTCAATAAAAAACTAGTAATCTAGTAAGTTGGTAAACAAGTAAGCTAGTGAATTAGTAAACTTGTAAACTGGTAAGTTAGTAAACTGGTAAGCTAGTCAACTAGTAAACTAGTAAACAAGTAAGCTAGAAAAAGAGTAAACTAGCAAACTAGTACGTTATTAAATCACTGAAATTATAAAATAGTAAAATACTAAAAAAAGGGGAATAGTAAAACAGTAAACTAGCAAACTTTTTAACTTGTTAATTAGTTAATTAGTAAATTAGTGAAATTGTCAAATTTGTAATAGTCAACTGGTAAATAGTAAGCTAGTAAGCTAGCTAAATAAAAAACTAGTAATCTACTAAGCTAGTGAACTAGAAAACTAGTTAACTCGTTAACAAGTAAATAAGTAAACTAGTAAACTTGTAAACTGGTAAGTTAGTTCATTAGTGAAAAAGTAAGCTAGGAAACGAGTAAATTATTTGTCTAGTAAACTAGTAAGCTAGTAAACTCATTTTTCACATTTTCCTAGTACAATATACGAAACCCTGGGGGATTTTTGAGTACTTTTATAGATTTCTTATATTTTTGTAGATTGCTACAGAGATTCCAGAAACTAGATGCTTAAAAATGCGATTTTTTATTCTCAGTCATTTCAAGAATTAATGATAAAATCACACTCATATAAATTTTTCATGTTTTATATCGTTATTTTTTTGGGGGATTTTTGAAGTATTTAAAATATTTTGTGGCGTTTTCTAAAATTTTTATAGATTTATATTATTTTTAGAATTTGATGCTCTAGAATTAAAAAATTAACAGATCGTAGAGGCATTTGTCGAGATTTCAAAGAAATCAGTTTTTTTTATGGAAATCAATTGATTTCATTATTCTTTTAGAGTTTGTATGAATCGAGAGATTTTTAATACTTGTATACGGATTTTATATAGATTTATAGACTTTGATGATGTAAGATTCAAAGTTTTGTAAATTTTTAGCATTTTCGTAGATTTTTATTTTTTTTTTTATTACTATTCACTGGGTTGCAATAATTTTCCTGATTCATATTTTCTACGTAATCCTACGTTTCGATAGTTTTTACTTTTTTATACAATATATACTGCTAACGTTTTCATGCATTTTTTTGTAACTTTTTTCATTTTACATGAAATATCGATTGATTTTATCAGAATTTCAGGAGGGGTTTGACCCCCCAAAACCCCCTCTGCCTACGCGCCTGTTTTTTATGGATAAAATTTTTCCAAATTCTTCTAACTCTCAATAATTTCCAAAAATTAATACAGTTCAAAATATTCCACAATTTCTTCAAACTTTGAATTCTAAAAATAACTACTAAAAATCTATACTGGCATAAAATATTTATAAAAAACTCATCAATTTCGCATAAATTATTACAAATCAGAGAAAAACTCTCCATTATCATGAAAAATTGTAGCCTAAATCAGGTCAAGTGACGCCTTATCATTTCCTGTACCTGCAGACCTTCAGTTCCATTTTCAAATGGAATCGGATAAAATAAACGCGTGAACAAACGTTTCCAAGCCGAAACCAAAAGAAAAAAAGCAGGCTGGTTGGGGCGAGAAATGCGTAATCGATAATTTTGTTTGTTTGCAAAATTATTGTAGCAATTGCTATAGCGACCACAGCGAAACAGCAATGGAAGCAGCAGTTTGAACTGAGCAACTGAGCAGATGCCGCCAAAGATGTGCTGTCACATATTTTGACATCCAAAGTTTGTTTACGATAGATAAATCCGTTTCAGTCTTTTTTCACCCCATTCAGAGTGCAATTAAGAATGCTTTCGACACCTGCTCAGCAACTTTTTTCCTGGGGATTATGAATTGCATTTTTGATGGCATAAAATGTAGCGATAGTTGACAATGCAAAGCGAGGTTCCCTCTTTGCCTATGGTATGTCAGGATAAACCTGCACATTTGTCGAGGTAAATTATTCGTTTCGTAAAATTTAAAAATCACTTTTCAATAACATTCAAATTTTACTGTACAATTGTGTTTTCCTTCACATAGTGAATTGAGTTATTTATTGAATACTTAATTCTTTTATTTGAAAATTTCAGGAAAATGAGTGCTGACTCAGTTTCCGGTTCAGCCGGAAGTAGAATCAGTCAGCAATCCTGTCGAAGTATTATAAATGTATTGCCAAAGAAAAAGACTTTTCACTCTGTACTTGGTATGTCCACATTACAAAAACAACATTATTTAAAATACTAACTAAAAATTCGTGAGTTGACGATTGTTGTTCCTCAAATTATTTTCAATTTATTATTACTTAAGGTGTGCTTCTCTGATTTTTATTTTTATTAATTTAAGTCGTTGTTAATTTAATTTATTCACTTTTTTTTAATTGTTAAATTTAGATAGTCCCTATAGAAATAGCGCACGTTTTTATCCATTGCCGCCTCCACCGAGACAAAATAAAAATACCGTTGGCCAAAGAGTCATGTCCGCGAAAAATTTGCGCATGAAGCAGCTACAGAATCAATTAACCGACGCTCATTACCATCTAAATGTGAGTCATGTTTTTTATTGTGAATTTTTTCTTTGAAAATGCATATTTAGACATTTTTTCATTAACAGGGGCGTTGCAACTAAATTTTATATGAAGGTGCAAATTCAAATTTCAAAAGGGTCAATATTTATTTATTTTAATGTATCAATAAATATTGATTTGCAAGCTAAAAGCTTTTTACAGTAAATCACTCTCACAATTTCTCATTTGTAACGTACCTTTGGAATATTTGTGCTATTATATGGATTACACCTCGTACTTCTATGGATTTTTATAAAGATTATTATAATTGAATGCTGTAGGATTCAAAGTTTTATAGATAATTAGTATTTTGTAATTTTTCAGATTTTCGAGGAAATTATATCTGCATACAGTTTCATAGAGTGCTTGTATTTTTGTGATTTGTCGTATTTGATGCTATTCATAAAATTTTGAAGGATATTCCAGTTTTTTTGAATGATTAGATTTTTAGTATTCGAAAGAGTTTTCCAAAAAAAAGTATCTCCAAAGATGTACTTCATATATTCTCATTACTTTTCGTGTTTTTCGGTTTTTTAAAGTTTTCAAGATTTAATGGCATTTTTATGAATTTTTTTATAGATGGATACTATAGGATTAAAGCTTCTATAGATTTTCAACAATTTTATAGTTTTTTAAGAAAACGAAACCTGTTCTTTTGAATATTTTATGGATTGCTGGTATTTTTCATATTTTTAAGTATTTATGAAATCCAGTATGATTTTATAGATTCTTTATAAATATCTAGTATTAAAAAAATTTTTTAGAGTCTTTCAGTACTTCAATACATTTGTCAAACAATATTAACTTTTATTGTTGGTACGTCAAGTTAATTTTTCAGTATTCATGATGCTTATTTAATTTTCTGATATTTTTTATAGATTCTTATATAAATCTTTATAAATTGTTAATTAAATATCCTTATGGAATTTCGTTATTTTAGAGCTTCCTACTGTTTTAAGTCTTTTTCATTTTTTTCAACATTCATAAAATTTCGCAATATATTCTATTATTCGTATATATTTCTAATACTTTTATCAAGTGGTATGTATATTTTTGAGTTTGATGCTCTATTAAACTCCCAAGTTTTACAGAATTCGCGTGTTTCAGTTTCAAACGATTTTTTAGGATACAGTTTTCTCGAAACCCTAGTAATTTTGATCCTTATAAAAACCTTATAAGAAAATTAAATTTCTTATAAAATGCACCTTATAAAAACTCTATAAGAAACTGGAATTTCTTATAAAGAATTGATCGAAAAAATTTTATAAGGTTTATTCCATATAAGATTTTATCAAATGCATTTGTAAAAGAATTCAATTTCTTATAAGGTTTTCATAAGGTGGGCCTTATAAGAAATTGGATTCTTATAAGAAATTTCATTTCCTTGTAAGGTTTTTATAAGGATCAAAATTACTAGGGAAATTGTAAGAGTGTTATTGATTCTGGTTATTTCAGAATTTTTTTCAAAATTCATATAACTCGAAGAATTTTTAGATATTTGGACCCCAAAAAAATATTTTTGGAATTATATACTCTAAGAATAGAAACATTTTAAATTCTAGAGATTTTTGTAACGTTAGAAAAATTTGAAAAGACATTAATTGCATTTTTGAAATAAGTTGAGTTTTTCATTAATCTGTGAAACTGTAATTTTAATCAGGCTAAGTAGCCTGAAAATTCGAGGCACACATTTTTGAATTGTGATAATTGTGACTTTCCAAAAAATTGTTTATGAGTAGAGGTGCGAAATAAAGTTGTGACATCCCTGTTTATTAAGAAAATTTATTAAAAACCATCATATTTCATTCAAAAACTTAAAAAAATTACACACAACGACAAAATTTTGAATTTGCATTTCATGTCCATATTGCAACTTTTATCTACCCTGCACAATTTCACCATGGAAAATCGAAACCAAAAAAAAAAATCAATCAACCGCGTTGCTACGTTTGCAATACAATATTCACGAACGCCAAGAGCGTACACGAACTATTTATAAAAACAAAGTCATATTTTCATTGGGAAAAAAATTCGCAGGAACTATCAAACGAAAATAAATTGCTTAAGGCGATACAAAAAAAGCAGGAATCCGCGTTGAAACGTTACGAGGGTACCAATGCCGAACTGCCACGAATTATTAATTCTCATCACGAAGAATTGAGGATTCTTCAAGTAAAGTACAAAAGACTGAGAGAACAGCACAAGTACACATGCGATGTGCTCAAAGAAAAAGAGAACGAACTACATTCCCTGCAGGTTTAATACAAAAAACGAACTAACGGATTCTCAAAACAATTAATCGAAATTATATAATTCATCTGAATCGTAATTGATAATATAATTTTGATAAAAGATGATTTTCTTTGATGGGATTCGAACCCGGGTTCTTCGGTTTTTCGCTCAAATTTAAAAATTATTTTAGTGTAGCTCAGTGGTAAAGCATTGTCCCTCTGGAAAGTCAATGAATGCAGGTTCGAATCCTGGCGTAGGAATTTTTTTTTCTCGAAAAAATTTATTTTAAATCTTTTTAGTCTGTGAACAAAAAACTCCTTCAACTTAGCAAGGACAGAAATTTGGGGGAGAGAGAAAAACTGCAGATTCAGGTTTCAGATTTAATTTACCAAATCGAGCAGCAAAAAGAAACTATAAAAGTTAGTTTTTTGTGATATCAATTGTGTACCCTCGCAGAGCTACTGGATTTAACTTTATGTTTTTTTACGTCCTTTCTGTGCAAAAAGAGGAAGAAAAGAAAAATAGCATGATATTCATCTCAAAATATTATAAAATTTTGTTCAATGCAGTTATGATAGTGGGGTAATTCCTAATATTAGGAATGGATCACTGACCATACCGCTGATTTCTCTCAAATTTTTCGAATGAATACAGAAATTAATTCCAAAATGTACGTATTTTTTAGTTTTTGCTAAAAATTGTGTTTTTTTTTTTTTTTTCGAAAATAAAGTAACTTTACGGTTAGAAGCAATTTTTTCAAGTATTCATTATTTCTCATCGGAAAATCTATGGATTTCAGTCATTTTTTCTGAAAATGTTTAAATCATCAGAATAGTATTTGCATCATGAAGAGATTTTATTAAATAAAAAATGTCATTGTTATTTCGTGCTTTTAATACTTGATGAAACGATTTCTTTACACCCTTAATCCCAGCTCTGTGAGGGTAAGTAAAACATATTATGTAATTGGGAATTGATGAAATTTGAGAAATTGGTTTCTTTTCCTAGACTTTGGATAAAAAGTTGTTTTTAGAAAGCAAGTTTTTGAAGCAGCAACTTCATTCCGAAATGGCAAAACATAAGGAAACCCAGAAACAGTTAACGGAAACTACCGAAAAACTGCGGAGTTTAGAACAACTTTTGGATAATAGAGAAAGAAGGCTTTATTATAACAATGAGTTTAACATTTTTACGAAAGGAAGAAGTTTAGGCAGTTATTCTGCTGGGAATTCGGAAGAATCACAGTGAGAAAAGATTTTTTCTCCTCCTTGCTTTTTCCATTCAATGTCGTACTTGAACATACATTTTTCACTTAAACCTTTTTGCAGTACTTATTCTACACGTTATTTAAAATCGGCTTCAGGGGCATTCAAATTTGAAAACGAAGCTGAAAAAACACCGGTAACAAAATTAAATTTCTCGTGTAAATGATCGATTTTTAGTTGTACTTAGGAATTACTTTTACAGTGTGCAATTTCTATGGACGCGGGCAAAGTTCCTAAAAATGAAGACCATAATTTGTCGTCTTTCTCTATGAGAGAGAATTTTGTACCAAAAAGCGAAACGATGTCTAGTTTGCAACAAATTCGGAAATTCCGACTCCCGAAATCCAGTTCAGGTCGAAGGTTCTCAGTTTCATCGACTATCTCCGAGAAGTCGAACGAATTCTCGTTTCCAAGTCACATGAAAAACTCGATCGAAGAAGACTTATCCGAACTGGATCAAGAAGTAGAAAATTTACGAAGGTATCCAGAAACCCCAAAAATTGCTATCCAAGATATTCAAACCCATCAAGAAAATGACATCGAGGATGATGATGACGACAACGATGATGACGATTTTCCGCAACCTGGAAATTTCGCCAGAAAATCCAGGGAATTGCATGCCAGGTTTTTACTCTTTTTTTCCTCAATTTTGGCAATAATTTCCGTCCAACTTGACAGAAAACGATAATGTTTCTGTATTTTCAGATGTTTTCTTCATAAAATTCTGCATTATTCTAAAAAAATCTTCATTTTCAGATTAACCCATAATACCATCATGAAATTCCCAAAAGAACCTGCAACGCCAAAAAAACCCAAACACATATCCTACGGAGACGTAGAAAAAATAGTTAGTGAAGAAGTAGGAATCCTCGAGCCCAAGAAAATCTTCAGTTCTAACGATTCCCTAGACAAAACCAGCAACGATTCCGGTCTCGAAAATCGAAAAACCGAGGAAAACAGCATACGTGAAAATAGAATGGAACAAGTCAAGCCGATAGAAAAATATGGGTCTTTGGGCATACTGAACCTCGACTGCATCGAAAACGACATTTCCGACGATTTCGAAAATTTGAATTTGAGCGAGTTCAACGTCCCACCGAAAAATCACTTTGAAAACGAAGCTCCAGTTTTTCAGGGGGAAGAAAAGTTGACGAAAAACGCAGATGGAACTGAAAAATTGGATATTTACCTGAAAACAAATGCTGCAACTGGAAGCGATGGAATAATGTTTTCTCGAACCACGAGAAAAGCAGAAGACGACGTGAAATCGGAAAACGCAAAATCGTTTGATAAGGAAAAACTGTTGGCTGCCATAAAAGCAATCGACGATAACGCGAACATCGAATTCGTTATTGATGATAATAAAATGAAGAACCACACTGCCGACAGATCAAGGATCACGGAAAATTTGTATCGCGGAGTTCCGACGCAATTAAAAAAAAAAGACGGAATATCATCCGATGGCGCGATGAAAAATGGAAAAATCGAAGCCAACAGAGCCCGAAGAGGAAGTTTAGGTAACAAGCCATGCTCGTGAGAACAAAATGTTTGTATGGAATACGAAGGGTGCAAGTTTAGATTTTGATAACATTTTTATACGAAGCTTTCTGTAGCGGTAGGAATAAAATAGCCGAGGAAGTAGAATTTTGCTGATATATTTTTATACCGCGTGGGTACGTGTTTGAAGAATTTTTTACTCTTTGGAATTTATTGCTGCTCTGGATTATTTATCCACAATTTTGAAAATTTTGGAGTACACCTCATTTGAGAAGTTGATGGTTTCGAAATGACACCATGCAAAAGTCTCAATTTCAATGGAGCAAATCAGAAGAATAAATTCGTACAAACCCTGGCGATCCCGAGGGAGCCACCATGGACTCCTTTTGGCTCTCTTTTGGACTCCTTATGATTTTATAAAATTTCATGTATTTTAGCCCAATACTTTGCACAAATAATCGTCGCAAACACATCGGGAATATTTTTGTTCATAAACATTTTATATACATATCGTAAAAAACTGTAAAAACATAAAAAAAAGTAACGTGCTAACGCAATGTCATTCTTCATGGGAAATACTGCCTTTTTTCAAAACAAAAAATCTACTTTAATTCATTTCGCAACTGTGCTGGAGAAATCTTCGAAAATTCACATTTATTAGAGTCTTCATTGAATGAAACACTTCAATTCTCACACACACGCATTTGGGCTTCTTTTGGCTCCCTTTTGGACTCCTCTGGACCGTCCGGGTTAATGAGCAGAGCTAACAGAGTTATGTTTTAAAAACTTTAAAAATATGTATGGATTTATGGACGACGAAGTGGATAAATATGGGCAATAATATGGATAATATTTCTGTGGCTTGCCGGCATAACCGAGAAAGTCGCACATGTCATAACGTTTAAAATTTTATCAGAATATCATGTAAAATGAGCCTTATGGCACAAGTGACTTTCTCGGTCATGCCGGGAAGCCACTGATTTATTTTTAACTACGATGAGTTTCCCTGAAATATCGTTGCAAAACAATATAACATATGTTGTATCAGATTATCAAAAACGAAACTGCGTCGTTTGTCACTCAATATACACACGGAGAGAAATTTGTTGATGTCGCATACACAAATATGGATACTGCTTCAATAAAAAAGTGATAATCCTGGCATATCAATAAAAATGGATGTGACGTCCATATAGGTTTGATAGTCAACTGTTCCCAATAAGACATTTTGCGTAATGTTTGTGAAATATTTGCGCAACGAAAGTCCATGAAACAAAGTTGACGACAAGGTGCGTCCTCATTCGTCAATACTTCTGTCGACAACAGCTTGACCAACGCAATATCGCAAAAGTTTCAGCAACATCGCCGAAACAGGTGGTTCAGCTATGACAGATCGTATATGAATCTAATGTGCCCAAAATAATAGCAACACATCGCAAACTGTTTGCGAAATCTGATTTCATTATTATTAACAAACATTTCACTGTTACAATATTTTTGATTATATTGAAAAAATGAATGAATTATAACTATTTCAATAAATTTTTGCATCAAGCAACTTACTTTGAAAGAAATTATTGCCTAGTTGAATATATGAAAAGGAAGGCGAAGAAAATGAGAGGGAAAGAAATTGTCCACTTAAATGAATAATACAAATGGCATGACCGACTTTTTCATCTGTTTTTATTTTTTTTAAATCATTTACTTGAAAATGTGACAATACATTATGGCACGAAATCCGCCAAATCGTTTGAAAAATGCAATTTCAAGATGAGAGTAGTATAATTATTTATTTGCATTGAAAAATAAAAAACTTCCGCCTATCACATGCATGTTCTAATAAAGTTTCAAGAGATTTTTCATGTCCAGAAGCAAAATTTTCAAATGTAAACAAACTAGCGTGCGCAGATAACCCTATATATTACCGAGACACTTTTAGAGCTAATAATGACATTGATAGATACAGAAATGGAACTTTTATGCATTCTTCGATCAGCATTTATTTGACACGTACTATTTTTAGTTTATAGCGATAATACACACCTTAGGAATCCCCGATTTTGTCGGATTTTTTTGGGAAATTGTGCAACGTATACGCCAGTGTACGCGTGTAGCGCTCCTGCACACTCTTGCACATGATTCTCGCAGTAAAAAAAAAGGAGTCACTGTCTCTTTTCCACTCAATCTTTTATTTTCACTCACCAATTTTAACTCAATTAGTGATATATACGTCTTCAACTTTTTTTAATTTTATTTCAGAAATACAATTCCAAAAATGAGAAAATTTGTTCGTTCATATATATTTGTTATTATAGTGCAATTGTGGCACAAACATCTAGCATGTTTGGAATTTCACAAAAGTTCGCATAATAACTGCAGCTACTGTTTGTAACTTTTTTGAAGCAACGACTAGCGGAAGAAGGTGCATTCATATTTGAGGCAAGGTGCGTCCGCATTTTCTTAAGTTTTTTATGCAAACGAATGCAGACGATAGTGGCGCATTTGTTGCGCAACGATGACAGCAACATAAGCTTGATCTAATGTTGCCACCTCTCGCATTCGCAAGCATTGTACAAAACTTACAGCAACAGATGGAGCAAACACCGTTGCAAGTATTTTTAACTGCACGAATGTCTTTCTGGGTTGTTAACATGACAATTGTTATATTTGTCATAACAATTGTTATATTTGCCATGTCCATATAATGGACATGATATCAATTAATGCTGCATCAATGTCATATTATTAAAGGATCATCTCAATTTTGAAGACATATAAATTACGTTTGTTCATGGATCAAATGTAAATATATATTATATCAAATGTGGCGATATCAATGGTGACATTGATATGTCATCTAAAGCATTTCTCTCCGTGCATATATGTATGAAACGAATGTATGAAAATGAACGCTTGACATCACAATATGTAACAGAAGCATGATTCAGTTTAGTTGGTAACAAATTGAGAAAAATATTGTCGTCTACTGTAGAATTAATGACAGGATTGCCTGTCAAAATCCACGATATTTTCTAAAGAATTCGCAGACCTGGATTTTTTTATTCAATGATATTTTTATTGATTAACGACGCAACGATGTTTTGTTTACATTATCATCAAGCAAACGATAAAAATTCAAAAATATTCGAGCTAAACATATTTTTCTTATCGATTCTCTGACACTCAAATGTTCGAAATATGGGTTCATAAGAGTGATTGTGGAGAATATGGATTTATAGGTAAAAATTCAAAAATATGGTAATAAATGTTTTTCATTTAAAATTATTACTTTGTTAGCTCTGTAAATGAGTAACAAAAAAGATCAACTTTCAGCATTATTGTTCATTCACATAGCTTTTGACCACCAACTGTGGTTTTGATCAGGAATCTACATAATCACTTAATCACCATATCTCATAAACAAACGTTGCCGAAGCCAGACAGACGCAACACTTGGTGGAAATTATTTTCTCGATATTGCCATAAAGTTGCTAGCAATGTGATCATGCCAGATTAGCTGGAAATAAATAACTGCAGCCCAACCGCAATCTGGTGGAAAATATTGCTGGAAATCTGATCGAAACTATTATTGCAACAATTTCTGTGAAATTCCGGAAAATATACGCACGATTATTTTTATTAATAGGTCATAAGTTTCCTATAGTAGCAAGGAAAATCTTAGTTACAAGGTATGCACCTGCAGAATAATTCTGAAAATAATAAAGTATTGATTTTTTTAATAATCAAAATTTAAACGATATTTAGCAAACTAAATACTGAGGATAATATTTATATTATTTATGACTATATAACTACAATAAATGAAAAATAAAAGTGCTTAATTGATACTTAAGCATATTCATTAATAATTTATTATTTGATACATCTATTTCATTATCAATCGATTATTTTGACTTTGAGTTATTTTGTTAATGTGTCATTTATCATTAATCAAAACATTTTCAAGCTTAATAATTAATGTGTAAAAATATGGCAACGATATAGATTCCTGACAAGAATCATAATTGAGGGTCGTTAGTTAGAAATAACAAAAATGTTGAAAATTGACAATTTTTGTTGCTTACTTTTTTACTACTGTTTGGCTCCAAGGATATCGTGATTGTATTGCGTATGAAAGTTTTTATTTTTCAATCATCTGAGTTTTTTTCTCTTTCGTTATTTCTTTAACTACATTAAAAACTCCCGATTTCTTGCTCACGCCTATCGCTCAAAACTCATTTTTTGTTACAAAATCAGAAAAGGAAAAATAAACGAGTCAGAATTAGCTAAAAACTCCGGGCGAAAGAGAAACCGAGTGCAAGAGATCCCGAGTTTTTGGTGTAATCAACCCTTCGTTTTCAAAGCCAATTTTGTGTTCGATTCCAAAATCTAACATTTTTTTTCCTTTTTCAAGGATGAAGATTTTAACAGTGTAGAATTTGTGGGGTGTTTTTCAGATCTTAGATCGATTTTGTTGATTCTTTTTCTGTGGTTGAAGTACTTTTTTATATTAAAGGAATCGTGGAATGAAAAGTTTTTTCTTTGACCCTCTCTTTTTATTATATCACATTCGAGCCGAGAAATAATACTTTTGATAAAAAATCACCGAAATTGAACGGTATTTTTTGTGACCTTTACATTTATAAATTGGGATGAGAATTCAAAATGTTGTGTCCTCTCAACTCGCCCACAAAACGATTTGTGGGCGAGTGACGCCTCAAAGCAGGAGCGTATTCATGTATATGCGCATATGCGTGGTTCCCTGTATACAGCTATAACGTTTGAATATTTCTAGTTGTATTCTTGTGCTCGTGAAATATTTTGTAAATAATTATATTTATTTTATAATGACGCATACTGCAGTCATTTTTAACTATCACAAGATTCACAAGGAATATAGTTAACAATCGAAGAAAATTAAATCACGATATTTTTTCTTCAAAATGTTAAAATTATTCTTTTCTTTCATTAAGTCATAAATGAATTATAAAAATCATTATTATTATTTATTGTTATGCATATTTTAAGAACAACAAACCTTTTGAGAGAAAATATGAAAAAGAATTTATTGATAACGGTCTCTTTGAACTGTGTTGAAAGCATTTATCGTAAGTTCTAATTCTAATGAAAAATATATTTCTTTCATTTATCTTTTATTTTATAAAAGAGAAAATATATATCAGTGTACTATAAGTTAATCATCACATTATTGTCCTTAATATACTTTTTATATAATAAAATTCTTTACTTTTTGTATTATCATTATTACAACTATTATTCACTAGCATTATTATATAAACTTTTCTAATATCTAAATGGTTAATAATATAACAGGAAGTAGGAGAGAGAAGTGGATTGAGTTAAAATATAACAGTAATTTTTTTTAATAGAATAAGAACCAAGTCATCGGAAAAAAACGTGGGATTCCTGACGAATCGAATGATAAAATTAACGCGCCTAGTAAATTGGGTTTTCATACAATTTTTATAAAATCCCTTATTTAATTCATCTCATTCGCACAAAAGTGTTTTTCTCTATGTTCAAAGCGATTTTATATTTTCATCTTGACAAAAAAATTATATTTACTTATGTATAAAAGTATTATTTAGTATATATATGACATAAAATGTCATGTATCGAAAGTCCACAATTTAAAATTCGAATTACGTTTCGTCCTTTATAAACTGTCCGTATATGTACTTCAGTTTTGTTATAAGTTTGAATTTTCAAAATTCAAAGTCATGATTATTGTTTATAGCTAATAGATATCATGCACCGTTAATATTAAAATTCTGAACAATTTTCAACAACTGATTAGCACTGCATGCTATCGCGAGTAAATGTTAAATGAAAAGATTTCAAGAAAACTTGAAAAATAAATCAATAAATCTCGAAAGGATTGCATGTAAGGGTGAAAAACAAGCATCAATTTTTTTAATGCAATAGTCATTCACATTCTTTAAAAGTAAATATCAATGCTAAATACTACGTATCTGTAAGATATAGGTAAAATCAACATTGAATATGTCCATGTGTACTAAACATGATTTCAAATATAAATACAGTAGAAACCCGTCCATACCGAATCCATCCATACGTAACGTAATGAAGTGGAACGGAAGAAAAACACGTTCCGAACCTTTACTAATGGACCGTCGAGTCTCGTATCTCGGAATTTTGTTGATTTAGCAGTGTCGTACCTAGGGCAAGGTTCATAAGCAAGGGAACGTGGGCAAATTTTAAATAGTTTTCGTTAGTTTTCGTTGAACTATCGAAGCGTCAACACGATGCAAGCGACAAGAAAAAAAAGACACTGTGCATCCTCAACGAAATAGTTCAAGTAAAATACTAATAAACTTTCTAAATGGTACTGAAGTAAACGTCACCGGACCTTAAATTAATTTCTTTAACTTTGCAGAATTGAAAATTAGCTTTATGAAAATTATTTTTATGCAATTTATTTTATTCAAAAAAATTTCAAGATTACAATACGAAATAGGCTAAGTTTTCTCAAATTCTATCATTTCGATGGAAAACTTTTGTCTCTATAAAATTTTATCGTAAAATAATCTTTATTCAATTTCTTGGGAAAATTAGTCGTTTTTAACATGCTAGAATCCTATAAAACTTGCATTTTTTACGCTGATGAAAAGAATATGGTTTTTTACAGGTGTTCAATAATTTTTGTAGTGAATGGAATAGTAAAACTGGAATTATTTAAAAAAAACTTTTTCACACTACATGGCGAAAAAATATATGTACTTTTTCTTAGTGGAATAACCTGAACCCAAACTCCCTATAAATTTTCATGACACCGCATTCTCCCCTTAAAAATTGTTTTAAGAACTCCTAAAAATTAATTAAAGACGAAAAATTGTTCATTTTTTTCTTAATCGAACAACATGAAATTCAAACTTTATATTATAATGTGCATATTTTTCATCTACACCTACTCCAGAGCATTCAGATAATATCAGTCCTATAAGCCAAAAAATATTGTTTTTATCTACATACCGTACATTCAACTAAAATGAAACATTAATCACTTTACGAAAAATCATTTTACAAAATTAAATTTCTTTAAATAAAAATATTAGAAAAGACGCTGAAAATAAAGGTGTTTCGTTAAAAATTCTTGTTTACCACATGAAGGAATTTTTGCAATACAAACTTCACAACAATTGGTGATTGTTACGGAATTTTTGTAATAAGTAGAAATAATTTGAAAGTAGCGGAATGCGACGCTTGAAAAGGCTTGATCACTCAGCACATAGGTACGACACTGTCGAGGGACTGAGGGTCGGAACACCTACTGGTTCACTTCACGCTTTAACATATCCAGCCATACGTAATTATCCCCCGAGCTTTCCGGCTGCGCGGGTTTCTACTGTATGTATAAATGTACATTATTGTACATAATTTTTTGTAACGTAAAACAAGTAGGTAAAAATTATTCCTCGGGAATCGGAAGATTATTCGGATGATTCCCGTTATTGGGAGCATCGGGTTTCGGGCGTTTCGGCACTGGTCGCGCTCCCCTCAAGCGAGAGAGTGAGGGCACCGCTGGAGGGGAAGCGGCCAAAACCTTGCACTACGATAGCCAGCGGTACCGTGAGAATTACTGTACACGAAAACATTTCTTTTTAATTTCCATCAAGGATTCAAACAGCTTCGAGCTATAACGTACTATTTTTTCAAAAATTTTCAATATGCCAACATCGAATATTCTGGAATATTCGAAAAATTCGAAAATTTAAAACTTTCAAGGATAAATAAAACCAAAAAATTAAAATAAAGGATCATTTATCAGTTATAGACATCGAGGATTGAACGAAGCAGTAAAAACGTATTCATTTCATTATTAGAAGAAATTTTTTGCAATATATATTCTAGAATTATAGATTAGGCACTTAACTTTCAAAGCATTACCACTTTTAATCATTTTCTTCTAAAACTAGTTTCGTGAAATGATTAAAAAACTAACACATTTCCACTGAAATCAGGATTAGAATCAAAAACCGTGAATTTGTATCAATGTATTAGAAAAATAGCATTTATTCACTAGTATTAAGATCCGTATGGTCAATCTCAGGTACACGATGTTTTCTTAAAAATCTGTAACAACTTCACTCTATGCAACAATATTTCAAACGATGACATTTTCGCCTTTCTTCAGTTATAAAAATTCAAATTTTCAGAGTCACTTTTTCCTTTTTTTCTTTTTGACAAGCCTAAAAAAACTTTTGTTGAAGAAAACACCATCATCTAAATACAAAAATGGAAAAAAACTGTACAAACTGGGAAGCACACAATGTACAAGATGAATCGCGAATGGCTGAAAAAGTTCAACGCAAATTGTTCGTCCATGCATACAAAAAAAATCTGAAAATTAAACTTTTTCTGCCTTATGAAAACCAATATCGAAATAAAAAAAAACTTATGCCTCAAAGTGTCGTATACGATTATATGAAAACAAGTGTTCGAGTTCATTGGATTAAATAATATACATGATGATTATAAGTTAATTAAGGTGATTCTCTGAATTCGATGTTACGTTAAGTATCCAACAATTAATTAATCAATATGATTCATGATCGAAAGAGGTTGGATTATAATAATAATTGGCAAAGTAAATATGTTAGTGCCAAAATAATGATTTCCGTTAAAAAAATAAACAAAAAAACAAACGATATTAAAACATTTTTCTAAAGCTGAAAATCGAGTAACAAATTATATTTCAACAAAGGAAATTTTACAATAAATAACTGACAAAATAGACGGATTTTTTTTGTAGCGAATCTCGAATAATAGTACATTACGTTCCACGGGCGCAATATTTTTATTTCCGAGTAGGAAGTTTGTAGGCCGAGGCGAAAATAAAAATATTGTGCCCGAGGAGCGTACCATATTTGATAAAAGCAAAAACAAAAAAAAAAAAAAAAAAAACAAAAAGCGTATTTACAAAATTAGAATCAAAACTTTGAGCGTTTCGTGCTTCTGCAGTGCTTGGGTGAAAAAATTGCCGTTTCACTGAAAATATTCAAATTGTGCGGGGTTTTATGGTACACGCCGGTTTCAAAAATCTTCCATAGCGGCTATGATGTTGGAGAGAGCAGTTCTGGCCTCATTTTTTTTGAAAACCAGCAAAGCTTCCATCGCTCTTCGGGAATGCTCCCTCTGAAGTTGTTTCGTTAATTCGATTCCAGGTCCCGTTACCACCATTTTGAACACCTGAATCCATAATTTCCTAATTTAGCATGAGCGCATTCCGAAATAATCGAAAGTTCACATTAACATATTCTTCTATATTCGAATGTTCAGACGTGTTTCGGAAATCGGACGTATCGTTTGACCTACCAAATTTTCGCTTTTCCTTTTTGAAATGATAACAAGATAAATAAACGGTAATGGACACATGTAAAAGGTTAATAAAATCAAAAAATAGTTTACATGTATTTATGCATGCATTAAAAATTATTTCAATTTTTTTCATTCTTTATAAAATAATGGACAGATATTTTTCAGAGTGACATTTAAAAAATTGAAAATAGTAATATAGATGTATGATATGTATTTTGTAATATCCTAAAAATTTTGTGATTTAAAATATGAATAGATTTAATGGAGTGATTCGTAACAATTAAATTATCAGAATAAACAATTTTTTTTACTTTGAATCGGAAATATTCCATCTAATTTAGCTAATTAAACAATAATCAAGCGATTAAAAATTATGTTTCTTCTTGAAATAATTGAAAAATAAATCATTCTTGCCCTGCGCGCTTTGCGACGCGCTGAAAAAGCGAAAAATCAGGGACCCTGATAATTGATTTATTTTCATGGACAATAGTGAGCAACAGAACTGACGCAGCGTTCTCATTGGTTGAGAAAAATAATCCGGAGCCAATCAGCGAAAAATTCAAGAGTACCCCCTAATATATGCTTGACGTTTTTATCAAAGTTCCACTTGAAAACTGCACATTAAATTCATCAATCGTTGAATCAAAGGTATGAATTTTCTTTCTCACTCCTTACAATTCACAAGATTTTTCGCCAATTTCTCCAACATTCCCTTGACTGATAAAAATTCCTATATCTCCATAACTCTACATTTCCAAATCCTTATAATTTGGATAACTTAAAAAACCGGTGGGAAATTTTATCTTGACCTTCATTAGCTTACCCAAAATGCAACAACTGATGGTAAGACGAGTTTATATACCTATTTTTTTCCAAGAATCAAAAATTGTTATAAAAACAATGAGGATTGAAATTTTGAAGGGACCAGCATTTAAAGAAATTTGTACTCACTTTTTCGTAATCAACGTTCTGCACCGATTCCAAGCCTTTGTCGATTTCTTTCAAAATCGATGGATCGTGTTCGATGTGAAACATTATTGGAGCCGAACACAAGTTGAAAGGAGTTGTGAAATCTTTGCTCAAAAATGGTCCCAGATCCAAGCAAGCCTACGAAAATGCAGCACAGTACAGCAATTAGACACCCCTTTAAATTCTTAAAGTTGACCTGACTGCCTATATGGATTATAAAAGATTTCAGACTTGTAAAAGATTGCAAATCATCAATTTTGAAAATCTTAGAATTCCCTTTATTTTTAGTGATTTCATTCAACCTATCATCAAAAAAATTGGAGCCTGTTGAATCAACACGCTTTAGAAGTAAAACTTCTCATGTTACTTTCTTTGAGGTTCCGATCTATAGATTTTTAGATACCTCTAACCTTTTTTAGTTTCAACAGATCCCTCAATTTTTCTACACGGAGAGAAGTAAACCGTAACCGTGACTTCCTCGCAGTCGTTCATGCTGGAGCAGTGACCGCTACTGCGAGAAAGTAACGGTTACGGTCTACTTCTCTCCGTGTATGTAGTATTTTTTTTCGTTTCTTAATGGGCCGAACACAATAAAGTGAGGAGAGGTGCCGAAAACAGGAGGAGTATATCTATATAGTCAACATACATAGATATACTCCTCTAGTACAGGCAGTTCGCCTCGCTTTATTGTGTTCAGCCCATAAGGTATTGTGAGCATCGAGAGACAGTGAAGGTGGCTCAAAGCCGTCAAAGCCGTACTGTTTTTTTTGGCTATCCCGGTCGCCAATTCAGTTCGTAGAGATTTGGCAACGCTGTGAGTTTTTTGATGTTTTTCGCTGTCGACAGCTGTCAAAAAATTTGAAGCACGTGTCGCGAAAAAATCAACATGCAGAGAGTAGGGTTCGGAATAAGGGAAAATGGAGAAAAAAGATACGTAGAAAATCAATTGAAAAATTTGAAATACGTACGATAAAATTCAGGACAAAATTTCAGCATATCAAATGAATTAAAAAAAATTAAATAATTCAAATCCATAATTAAATTATATTCGAAAGAAATACATGAGTTTCTAAAAAAACTACATGAACAATTTTTTCTGTGTATGCCCCCGGATTCATCGTTTGCAATAAAAATTTAGTAATACATTCAAAAATCGTAAGTATGGTTTATACTTATAGTTTAACTTCATTAATAATAGTTTTGAATAAAATGAATGAATAATATAACTCTAGAAATGTACATACCAGAAATTTCTTCAAATTTCATACATACCCAAAAATATGAAAAAGAAAAAAACAAACAAAAATTATTGGGAATCCCTGTAAAGTTACTGTTTTCTGAAAAATCAATTGAAAAACACAAAATCTTTAAAATTTTCAATTATATAGCATCAGATTATTGAAATATTTAAATACATTCATAAAAATATTATAAATTTATAAATCTGCAAGAAAATATCACAAACTTAAAAAAAAATGCAGTAAATAAAATTTGAGAAATGTTTAAAACACTTCATATCAATAAATGAATCAATTTATAAAACTTTGAGCCTCAGTAACTTGCATAAAAATCACACAAATATAATTCTATAATATCTTATACGAACTGAAAAACGTGCATTTCTAAACTCCAAAAGTGTAACCGTCAAATCCTAAAATTCGGAAAATAAAATAACCGTACTCCCGGAACAAGGTCGTCAAATATTACAAATTAGAAAGCCCCGAAAAAAACATATTTTTTCGTGTGAAACCCCTCCCGGGAATTTTTTCTCCCTACGCCCTCGATAAATAAAATCAATACAACGAATAAACAATAATAAACGGACGCGGCAAAATGCGACGTTGCCAAATGTCAAAACAAGCAATGACAGGTCGTCGAAAGTGACTTTTGTAAGTATTTTTTGCAATAACTAAATAGTAGAAATGGGTTTGGTAAATTGAAACTTGATTGTTAATATTTAATGTGAAATCCAGTCAAGTTTCAGAAAAATTCCCTTATTCGTTCTCGAGTAATGCACCAAAATACGATTCGCTCCATAAGAACACGTGTAAATCGACGCAAACTTTAGAATTTTTTTGCTAAACAACTAAATAGACAAAATACGTGTAATGTTGCGTGCACATTCTTTTGACCCTAATTGACAAATAAGAATTTTTTCAGAAACATTCCTTTATTTTTGTTCACACGCTCATAACACCTTAACTGTAAATCAGTTGAATAATGCTGCCTAAGAAGTTTTACTTCAAAAAGGTTCCTATGGATTTTTTAGTTCTATGAACTAAAAAATGAACTTTTTTAGTTCTAGCGAGTCCCTTAATTTTCTTGTGTGGTATTTTTTTGTTTTTTAACTTAAATCAGTGAAAAAATTAATTCATTCCGAATTTTCAGTTAAATCTTTTAATGACATTCTTGTTGCTTTTATAAAGTAATCTTATATATTTCAGTGATTTTGTGATATTCGTCATTTGTGATATTTTGTGATTTTGTGACATTCTGGGATTTTGTGACATTAAGTGCATTCGTGATATTTTGTAATTCGTCATGAGCCGTTCAATTATATGGTAGATTTTACGTACATCATAATCTTACAGTCTTACAGTTTACAGTGTTACATGTTACAATGTAAAATCTCCAAGTTACTCCCTACATAAATTTTATTCCAGAATAAATTACATTCCTGAGAAGTGATAATGCCGCCTGAGAAGTGTTACTTCAAAAACCAATTTGGCGATATTGAATATTACTGTAATAATGAAAAAAGGACCTCGTTTGTAATAATATGATACATCATAATACAAGAAAGTAAAATGTAAAGCAACATACTTGCCAAGCTAAAGCCAAATGTTTGCCGAAATTGTATCCTGTCTGTTGAACGTTTTCTTCGTGGCCGCCCAATTTTAAAGCGCTTTGGCAGGCTTTTCCTAGCAAAGATCCAGCGCTGAGCACATTCTTCATTGTCCATTCATCGACCGCGTAGTTTGTGCGATCTTTGGGTGGAATCGAAGGAAGTGGATTGTCCTGGAGATCGACTCGGCCAATGAATTCGGCATCCGCCAAATCTCGCAAAGCGGTCGAAATCAACAGTACGACCTGTTCGTTCAAAAGTCGAGTTACCTCATAAATATTGATTGAATAATAAAAAATTTATTCACGTTCGAATTACAAAGACAATGTGAAAGGTTCACCTTTCTCTTTTTTTAATAGATTTTTTTTTCTGTAATTCCTAATTTCATCAAAACTCTATTACTAAAATGTTACAAAATTTTTATATTTAAAGAATTTTTCAGAGACCTAAATTTCTCGAAATCATGAAAACGAGTTGCAAGTTCCAGAAATTTCGACTACTTTTAACCTCCCAGTTTCTGTACCAATATATCCATTTTATTTTATTGTCGTGGATTTGTAATCAGTGTGAAGACTCACATCTTGGTTCCTGAGTTCCGCCAATTCGGAGCAACTATTGGAGAGCAAATAATCGCCGCTCAACAACGCAATTTTGTTTCCAAAAGTCATGTCATCGAGCTCGGAATCCAGTGGGTAAACTCCTTCTCTGATGTTGACCAAACTCCGATGGACCAAATGACTGGTCCGAATCATTTCAGTGACTTCTGCCAAAGCGCGTTGACTGTAGAAACATTTAACATACGTTTCCATTGTTTGAACAGTTTCATCATCCTTTTTTTTTTATTCCTTTAATTCATTTGTAATAAGCCATTCCACTTGTGGTTGATTACAACATCAAATGGTATACCAAATTGAATAAGAATTTTTATTGAAAACTTCTAGCAAAAACAAAGCAACAATAGAAAGAGAATTAAAAAATAATGCAATATATTTATATGTATGGACCTATGCAAAACTCCTGCAGCTTTGTCTTCTTCCATGTCTTCGACGTTCAAATGCCCTGCTGCTTTGGATATTAGTAGTACAATAAGACCCCAAGCTTGCATATTAGTGCGACCATTGTATATCAAGCTCCTGAAAAACAAACAAAAAACAATATTTTACAAACAAAATTTGGATTCAATCGTCCTAAGGGTTTAAAGTTCCGGATTGAAAGTTAACTGCAAAATGTAGCAATCATTTGAAAGTAACTAACTTTTGCTGGAATGACTAAAAGAGCAAACGATATACTAAAGGAAAATTATTAATCGATAAGAAAATTTGCATTGACATGTTAAAATTGTTGATTAATAATTGACTGGCATAGTTTCAACTTAAATAAAATTCACCCAAAATATCAAAATTACATCAATTTTTCTAATTTTGAAATATCTATTTTTCAATAATCATATCCATTACTAAAAAAAATTGGAGCCTGTTGAATCAACACGCGTTAGAAGTAAAACTTCTCATGTTACGTTCTTTAAGGTTCCGATCTATAGATTTTTAGATACCTCTAACCTTTTTTAGTTTTAACAGATCCCTCAATTTTTCTGTGTAGTATTTTTTTCGTTTCTTAACGTAAATCAGTTGAAGATTGCTGTCTAAAAAGATTTACTTCAAAAAGGTTCCTATGTATAGATTTTACTCCTCTTAAAAAATTTCTTTTCAAATATTGTTTTCAAAATTATCTATTTGATATAAAAAAATGAAAATCTTTTTATTATCTGTTTTATAACTCACAAGCTACTGCAGAAAACCTTCTAAAATTTATTACATTTATTGACCATGTTCGTGAGAAAGTAATAGGCATGTTTTTATTTAGGAACTAAATGGCCCACTCCTCCACCTCTACCTCTGCTGCACTTTTGAAAATATGAAATATAAGACACAAAAATCATAAAATGTTATAAAACAGGAAAAGTCACAAAATCACAAAGTTATGCAAATTAAAGTGATATCAAGGTGAGATATTTTTTGATTGTGACATTTTGCGATTTTGTGTTCTTTTGTGATTTTTTCGCATTCTGGTATTTATGAAATTTTGTGATGTCAAATTTTTTTATTAATGACATTTTGTAATTTGGTAACATTTAATAACTTTTTTCGATTTTTTTTACGTGTGATGATGTGACATTTTGTGATTTTTGACATTTCGGGTTTTGCGACATTATGTAATGCTGTGGTTTTTGGTGATTTTGTGAGGTTATGTGACTTTTGCGATTTGTGACATTTTGTGCTATTTGTGATTTTGTGACATTATGTTGCATTTTGTGATATTCTGTGACATTTTGTAATTTGTGACATTCTGTGCTTATGTACCATTTTGTGGTTATTTGATATTTTGTGATTCATCATGAGTCGTTCAATTATACGTAGATTTTACTTACACCATAATTTACAGGCTTACAGTTTACAGTGTTACATGTTACAATGTAAAATCTCCAAGTTACTCCCTGCATAAATTTCATTTACTAGAATAAATTACACTGCTGAAAAGTCGTAATGCCACCTAAGAAGTTTTACTTCAATATTACACTCTCACAGTTTACAGTGTTACATGTTACACTGTAAAACCTAAAAATTACTCTCTGCGGTCGAAAATATTACACTCTTACATCTTTCAGTCTTACAGTTTACAGTGTTATATGTTACAAAATCTCCAAGTTACTCCCTGCATAAATTTTATTCTAGAATAAATTACACTCCTGAAAAGTGATAATGCCGCCTGAGAAGTTTTACTTCAAAAAATTGTTTACTAGAAAAAATTTCACTGAAAAAATTTCTTTTTTTTCCTCTTCAACTAAATCATAGAATTTCAAAATTTTGTATGGATTGTCAAGTGTACTCGATACTCAAGTTGATATGTAAATATTAGTCCTCAATATTATAATTTTTCGAAGTTATGAACACTCAAACTTTTTTGCAAGGATGTTCCTGAAGTTCCAAACGTTTAAAATTAAACAAAAATGAAAAGTATATGAATTTTTTTACTTTTTATCATGAAAGAAAGTGTGATAAATATTTTTTTGGGGAGCATGAAGTTTGATATTACGATTAAAAAGTTTCAAAAACAGCTAGAAAAACTTTTGTCCTATATTAACTCATGAATTTTTATCGTTCAGTTTTAAACGTTTGGAACTTCAGGCACATATTTAAAGGATTGTTCAATATCTCTTAAACTATTTGTATTTTTCAAGACGTAAAAAAAGTTGCAGGATTTTTTACTATCTTCATATACTTCTAACATTTTTATATATATTCTTATATGGATTTCGAGAACTTCGAGCTCTAAAATTCACTATATAAATAATATAGTGTATTCAATATATAAATAATATAGTGTATTCACTATATAAATTAACTATATAATTCTTGTTTCAAAGAATTTTTCAGAAAACAGTGTCTGGATAGATTTTTATTTCTTGCAGTATTTTTTGTACATTTTCAGTCTTTCTACGATTGGAAGAATCGTTTTGTATTTTGAAATATTACCATACAAATTTCTAGACTTTGATGCTCTAGTTATTGAAATTGTATGGATTATCACTTTTTCATAGTTTTACTTGTACTCTTCTAAACATGTAATTTCTTTTTGTATTTCCTAGTATTCATAGAATGTTGTAGAACTTGTTTTTTTTTTTTTTTTTTTTTTTTTTAAGATATGTTTCTCAATTTCCAGAATTAGATTTCCTAGAGTAAAAAGTTTAAAATGTTTGAATTTTTTTGATCGATTTTACAGAAAACTGTTTATAGATTTAGAGTGCCCCTGCCCTCAACATTTAAAAAATTTTTGACAGACTTTGAAAATCTGAAAAGTTTCCTATTATTTTCATATACATACATTGTTATAATTCAAGAATTCAATGCTCGAGAAATCGAAGTTTCTTGATTCCTTGAATTACATACATTTTTGAAGAATCCAATAGCAATTATTAGTAACTTATTGAAATCTAATAGTTTTTTTTTTTTTTTTTTTTTTTTTGTATTCATTAAATTATGTAAGGTTTTCTAGCATGATAAATAATAGATTCTGAACTTATCATATAAAAGTAACGGTAATATAACGTGTTACACTTTTGTAAGTAACTTTTCAAACCCTGATTATAATATTGATTGAATTTACAGAAACAAATATATAAATTTGTAAAAATATCGAATAGTATTCAGTTAATTATTCATTATAATATTCATAGAATTCAATATAACGTATATTATTTTATAATAGAATTATTCATTTACAAGTGGTAGGCAGAGGGGGGCTTTGGAGGTTCAAACTCCTCCCGAAATTTTGATAAAATTAATCAATATTACATGTAAAAATGGAAAAAAGTGACATCGATAAAGAATAAAAATATGTTGCAAAAAAATTCATGAAAACGTTAATAGTTTATAATAAATGAAAAAGTAAAAATTACGAAAAAGTAGGATCACATAGAAAACATGAGTCGGGAAAATTGTTGCAACCTAGTGAATTATAAAAAAAAAATAAAAATCTACTAAAATTCTAAAAATTTGCCGAACTTTGAACCTTAGACCATCAAATTGTAGAAATCTTATAAAATCCATATAAAAGTATTAAAATCTTTCGATACATACAAACTCGAAAATAATAATGAAAAATTAAATTCTATGGAACAACTGTTTTCTTAAAAATCTCGACAAATGCCTCTACGATCTGTAAATTTTGTAATTCTAGAGCATTCAATTCTAAAAATACTGTAAATCTATAAAAATTGTAGAAAGCGCCATAAAATATTTTAAATATTCCAAAAATACGAAAAGAGAATAACAGAATAAAACATGAAAAATCTATGTAAATGTAATTTTATCATTTATTCTTGAAATTACTGAGAATATATCAAAGTCGCATTTTAAAGCATCAAGTTTTAAAAATCTCTGTAGCAATCTACTAAAATATAAGTAATCTACAAAAATACTAAGGAATCCGTCAGGGTATGTACCTCAAGTTCCAAACGCTTAAAATTAAATGAAAAGAAGGAATATGTGAATTTTTTAATTTTTTATCGTGATAGAAAGTGTGACAAATATTTTTTTGGGGAGCATTGTGTTTGTTCTGATGATCAAAAAGTGTTCAAAAGCAGCTAGAGAATTATTTTCTTCTATATTAACTTATAAATTTTTTTCGTTCAATTTTTAACGTTTGGAACATAATATTATACTAGAAAAAGTTGAAAAAATAAGTTAACTAGCTTACTATTTTAATAAATAACTAGCTTCCTAGTTTACAAGTTTATTAGTTTACTAATTTACTTTCTAATGAGTTTACTAGTTTACCGTTACAAATTTGACAAGTTTACTAGTTTACTAATTAGTTAATTTACTTGTTAATGAGTTTGCTAGTTTACCATTTTACTTTTTCACTTGTTACCTATTTTACTATTTTTCAATTTCAGTAGTTAGCTAGTTTACTTACTTACCTATTTACTAGTTTAGTATACTAGCTTACTAGTTTACTAGATTACCAGTTTACTAATTTAATTGTTAACGAGTTTACTAGTTCACTAGCTTACTAGTTTATTAGCTTACTCGATTTTAATTTTACTAGCTTACTAGATTTTTATTTAACTAGCTTACTAGTTTACCAGTTTACTGTTACAAATTTGACTAGTTTGGTAGTTTACTAATTGGTTGATTTACTTGTTAATGAGTTTGCTAGTTTAGCATTTTACTAGCTTAGTTGTTTACTAGTTCAGTAATTTACCAGCTTACTAGTTAACTAGTTTATTAGTTTACTTGCTTACTAGTTTACTAATTTACTTGTCAACGAGTTATTTAGTTCACTAGCTTACTATTTTATTAGCTTACTCGATTTTCATTTTACTAGCTTCCGAGTTTACCAGTTTATTGTTACAAATTTGACAAGCTTACTAGTTTACTGATTAACTAATTTACTTTTTCCTTTGTTTACTATTTCTCAATTTCAGTATTTGACTAGTTTACTAGATTAGTAGTTTATTCTTTTTCTAGCTTGTTTAATAGCTTACTAGAAATCTTTCAATACATAAAAATTATGTCAATATAATTTTCTTAGAAATTTATAAATCTTTCGGTCCTGGAGCATATTGAATAATGTAATACTATAATAATATATAATTTTAAAAATTATCCTAAAAATTTATATAGAAAACAAAAAAAAATACATTCAATTTAATTAATACAATGCATACAATTAAACATACTTTCAATCATGGAAAGACTAAAAAAATATGGGATAATATTGGAAATCTTCATAAAAGAAACTATCGCCTGAATACTCAAAATAAATTCTCAAAATCGTTGAAAGTTTCAATACTGTAGCATCAATTTCTAAAAATCGATTGAGAAATCCATTTATAATATTAGAAATATATAAAAATACTACAAAATTTGATGAGTAATATACTATATGAAATTAATACAGATTTATGATACACCTTTTATCTGTGTAAAAAATATTTTTCAGATAAACCCCTCCCGAAAATTTTTTCTGCTCACGTCCCTGTTTATTTATATTCATATAATTAATAATATTCATGAAATATTAATTATAAAAAAATTGATAACAATATTCATGAAATATCAATATCACTCTAATGAAAACAGTATAATACCTAATAATTGGATATTTCTTGAAATATCATCTATTAATGATCAGAAATGTATGTTACCATTATCTCCATGAAAAAAAAAACAATTACTTGGCGGTTTTCAGTAGCGGATGATTGGAGCCAACGAGCTTCCTGAGGTGAAGGGCGACATTGGCGATTTCGTCGCTGAGAAGCCACCGAAGGCTCAGAAAGGACGTGGGGTAACCCACGATTTTCTCGGCCTCCGAGACGGCTCTGTTCCAGTCGGGTTTCCGGCTCGTCGCGACCGAGGTCGAGGACTTCCTCGAGCCCGCGGTAGCAGACGGCAGAAGTGCAACTTGTTGTAAACGTTCTACGCACTGCGAGGAAACTTTTCTCTTGCACAGCAAGAGCGTCGCGATCGAGCTACTTCTCTTCAACATCGCGAAACCGAAATGAACAGCGGATCCCCGAAAAAAAGCGTCAAAACTCCGTCACGGCGAAAATCATTTACGTCGCCTCGAAAATCGACATTTGTTTAACGCCCCGACGAGAGCAGCTTCGTGCGCTTGTGACGTGTAAAAACTTTCTCTTTTGTCCCGATTTTCCTCGCTCGCTCGCATAATGCGTGTATGGCATTGAAATGTTCGCAATCGAAAGGTCTACACATAACCTCCTAATTTTTGCAATATTTTTCTTTTACCTGAATTGTTTTGAATTACGAGTTTTATTTCGACTGATACTCCGTACTCAAAGTGTAGTTTTTATTTTGAAGGGTCGAGGGTTTAGCAAATCTGACGAAATTATTTTACTTATTTATTAAAGCTGTATTTCTCTCAATTACAAAAGTTTAAAAACGTCATTATAATCAATTATAATGCAAATTGACAGTTACACATTTTCACAATATTAATTGATTTTAATCAATTGTTTTATAATGGTTATTTCTGTTTCATTTGGTATGTTATTGTTAATTACTAGATTGGCCTTGACGCTTGACCACGCTTGACATTCTTATCAATTATCAATGTGCATCAATGCGTTATGAGTTATCACAGGGGGGGTCAACTGGGGTCAACTAGGATACGGGTCACAGTGTTGCCAGGTTGTCAGCACGTCTCCCCCCAGATGGATCTTCATTTCCCCCTAGATTCATACCTTTCCCCCTAAATTTTGAAGGTAGTGTATATATATATATATATCATGTATATAATATACATAAATTTATTGTGTATATGTATATATATTGTTGGGAACTAGTAAAACAAAACTAGCGGGAAACTTAAAAATACAAGTTTCGTCCGTGAAGTCGACCCCCACTTGATGTGAGAGCGTATGAATTGTATAAACTTTAGGCTTAAATAACTTTTTTAATTTTGAGTTTTGTGGAAAATGGCAAAGGAAAAATCGACTTGAAATTTCATGAGGAATCTATTATTTTCGGGTGTCCAGAGTAGTATGCGTAGGAGAGTTCTGGGCCAGTGGGCAGGGCTTCCACCTCCCCTCCCCCAACTCAAGTCACGTGACCCCCCTCTCCCAACCTACTCCCCTCACTCTAACCTAAGCCCCGCCCATCCCCTAACCAAACCTAAGCCCCTTAAACTAAGCTCTCCTTCCCCCACCCCTGAATATATGGCCAATGAAGTTCCACTTCCCTTCCCCTGCTCCCCCCACCCCTGACTAGGTAGCCAAAGAGGTTCCTCTTCCCTCACCCCTGAATCGATGACCAATGAGGTTTCCCTTCCATCACCCCTGACTCGGTAGCCAATGAGGTTCCTCTTCCCCCACCCCTGACTCGGTAGCCGATTAGGTGTTGACCCCCCACCACTTTCTGATCAACCAATCAGAAAAGAGTTAAGTGAAGCCTTAGAGAAGTTGCTGAAAAGCATCAGTTAAGGTCGAGGAGTGAAGCGACTACATCGTAGCGCAACACCGAAGCGCAGAGCAGTGGACGTTGCTCGCGCTCCGACACCAAGAGCCGAATGACTTAAAAGCGTACTTGCTCCTCCTGAAGTACGGCGGCAGAGGAGTGGGAAGCCAAAGCAAGGTGTCCCCACCCCTGACTCGGTGGCTAATGAGGTTTCCCTTCCCCCACCCCTGACTCGGTAGTCAATGAGGTTTCGATCCCCTACCACTCTCTGATAGACCAATCAGAAAAGAGTTGAGTGAAGCTTAGAAGTAGTTGCTGAAAAACATTAGTCAGGCTCGAGGAGTGAAGCGACTACATCGAAGCGCGGAGCTGTCAACGTTGCTCGCACTCCGGCTAGGGATGTGCGATTCCGATTCGATACTTGAGGTATCGGGTACTTTAGGCTCGATACTCGAGTATTCGATACCGATATCTAAGCACTCGATACCTAGGCGAGTCGATACCCACTGAGCTGGTATCGACTCGAGCACCAACATCATAGTAATATCAATAGCACCGATCTGTAATACAGGATTTACAAATTTTATAAAACAAATTTTAAAATTGATGACTTTTTTTTTAGAGATTTGTCAGAGCTCCTACGTTTTCCCCATATATATCCTGAGATTATAAAAGTACTCGATACTTAGGTATCGAGTACTTTTTGTCAAGTATCGTATTCGGATCGGTATCGACGTTTCCGCGGTACTCGAGTACCCGATACCGATACTTTTTCAAGGTATCGCACATCCCTAGCTCCGGCCCCAAGAGTCGACTGGCTTGGAAGCGCGCTCGCTCCTCCTGAAGTACGGTGGTGAAGGAGTGGGGGATCGAAAGATCATTGGCTACCGAGCCAGTGGTGGGGAAAAGTGAATTTTGATTGGCTCCCGAGTCTGAGGTGGGATGACAAGGAACCTCATTGGCTGAAGCGTGGAAAAAAGTGGGGGAACCCTGGTTATTCGGGGTATATAATGAGGTGCATTTCAAAGGCAAATCATGAGTTTTATCGAACTCTCGTTGGAAACATCTCGAGCGACACCGTAGCGCAACAGCTGAACATCAAAAAATCGCCACTGGCAGCAGCAGCAGTTGGAGCGGGGAGAGGCCCCATATCAAGAGCAATCCCCGAGCAGAATCATCAGTCTCAACGAGAAACCGAAACAACCACATCTCCAGCTACATAACAGTGCTACAATGGAAAAATCTAAAGAAATCGGCAAGCGTCAGCGTCACCTTTTGAACGCCAAGGACATCAACTCCGAAGAAGTCCAGGATTTAATCGCCGAAGCGGAGCAGATCGTCGAGGAGTTGGAAGCCCAGGCCAAGACGAACAACGCCTTGATCTACCTTCACTGCATCCAAGCGATCAAAAATATCAAGGGCTACAACCGTCTCTTGAGAGGACGTTCCGTGCAAGGAGCCGGCTTGCACCCTGGAGGCCTCGTCTGGGAGGATGTCAACTCGGCCTTCCAGCAACGTCTCAACACGGGCCTCATAATCAACGACACGCATTTGGAAATCAAGGACTTTCTCGAGGACGCCCGAACCGTATTCATCGAGAACATCCAGGCTGCCTTGAAAAAACACAACGCTCTCAAGGTCAATACTACTCTCGAAGGAGAGTACACCGTGCTCAAAAACAACGAAGAAGAAACGGAAATCAAGGCTTTCCACACGAAGAACAAGCCGATTCTACAAACGACTGACCTCATCGAGTGGTTCAACAAGAACGTCAAAAAAGCCCTGCTGAGCAGTGTCGAAGATTTCCAAGATACCGGCTCTGGGTGGACTCTGCGAAGGATCGTCAATCTTACTGTCAACCTCAACAAGTACAACCCGATGGAAGGAAGCTCATGCATTGAACTATCTTAAGTCATCAAGCTCAAAAAAGCATGTGTTAATGTGCAAAATGATGACAATCAATGCTTCAAGTGGGCAGTACTCTCAGCATTGTTTCCTGCAAAAGACCATGCATGGCGAGTTTTAAAATACAAGGCTCATTAATCTAAATTGAATTTCGACGGGATCAAGTTTCTTATACAACCGAAAGACGTGGCAAAATTCGAGAAACTCAATGAAATCTCGATCAACCTGTACATACTCTAGAAAAAGGACGAAGAAAAATTTATCGTTGCTCCGATCCACATTACCAAGGACAAACAAACGAAACATCTGCTCTTGATACAAAACTACTACGTCAACGAGGAAGAGCCGGAAGACGCAGAAGAAGAAAAAAACAACGAGCCGATCCAGTTCCATTACGTGTGGATCAAGGACTTGTCACGATTGGTCAACTCGCAGCTTAACAAACGCACGGTAAAACCTTCATCTGCGATCGCTGTCTTCATTTCTTCAGGACCCAAGAGAAATTGGATGCCCATGACGTTGATTGTAAGAAAATTAACAAATGTGGCGTCATCCTACCAGATCCCAAGAATAATATTCTCAAGTTCAAAAACGCCAAGAACATTGAGAAAGTACCATTCGTTGTCTACGCAGATATTATATTTTGAAGAAAATCGATGGGCAGTCCAACTCAAAGACAAACGTCGAGCAAATTCACGAGACTAGCAGCGTTGGATACTTTGTGAAGTGTAGCTATAATGAAGATCTCTCTCGCTACAACTCCTACCGTGGCCCCGATCCTGCAAAATGGTTCGCCGAAGAACTTCATCAACTGAGGAAAGCCATCGACGACATTTACAAGAACCCGATGGACATGAACCTCACCGTTGAAGAAGAGGAGACCTTCAGGAGAGCAACAACATGCCACATTTTCGGAAAACAACTGGGGCCCGATCGAGTTAGGGACCACTGCCACCTGATTGGGCGTTTCCAAGGAGCTGCACATAACGCCTGCAACTTGAACTTCAAGGACTCCAAGACCATCATCATCATGTTCCACAACTTCAGCAACTACAACTCCCATCTCATCATCAAAGACGTTGCCAACCATGTCGATGGGAAAATCAGCCTGCTGCCACTCAACATGGAAAAATATATTTCAGTCACCAAGAGGCTGAAATATATCGACGTCAACTTACGGTTCGTTGACTCTTTCCGATTCATGGCGTCTTCATTGGACAAGTTGGCATCATACCTGGAGGCAACACCGCTCACAAGGAAAGAATTCAGCGACATCAACGATCAAAACTTCAAGCTCCTCCAACGTAAAGGGGTCTTCCCCTACGAGTACGTCTATTCTTGGGAGAAACTCGACGAAAGAAAACTATCAGCTCATGACCAATTCTATAGTCACCTCAGCGGAAGCAACATCACTGAGGAAGACTACAGGTTAGTATCTTATTATTATTCTTTTTCTATTATACAACTTGTGCTGACTAATCTTTTTTTTTCTGTTTACAGTCATGCTCAAACGGCGTGGCAAACGTTTGGGATCAACACTTTGGGCGAGTACTCGGACTTGTACTTGAAAACAGACGTCATGCTGCTCGCTGACGTTTTCGAGAACTTCAGACAAAAATGCTGCCACATCTACAGGTTGGATCCAGCATACTACTATACGGCACCCGGCTTTACATGGGACGCAATGCTCAAACACACAGGCATCGAGATGGAATTGCTGACGGACATTGACATGATGATGCTCGTTGAACGAGGCATCCGTGGTGGCATAAGCCAATGCAGCAACCGCTATTCCAAGGCGAACAACATGTACATGACCGACTACAACCCCGAAGAAGACGACAAGTACCTCAAGTACTACGATGTGAACAACCTCTACGGCTGGCGATGACGCACTAATCCCATACGGAGGCTTCAAATGGGTGGAAAATGTAAACGAGGATTTCAACTGGAACGTCGGCCCCGAATCCAATACCGGCTACATTTTGGAGGTGGACCTCGAATACCCGGAGGCCATTCACGACATCCACCAAGACCTGCCCTTGTGTCCAGAGCAGATGCCACCACCAGGAGCCAAGGAGAGCAAATTGCTCACGACTTTGCTGCCAAAGAAGAACTACGTCATCCACTACAGGAACTTGCAGCAGGTTCTCGAGCATGGGCTGAAACTCATCAAGATCTACAGAGTCCTCCAGTTCTCACAATCAGCATGGTTGAAGCCCTACATCGATCTCAATAGCGGCTTGAGGAAAGAAGCCAAAAATGAGTTTGAAACAAATCTCTTCAAACTCATGAATAACGCAGTATTCGGCAAGACCATGGAGAACGTTAGGAACCGAGTAAACATCAAAGTGGTGACTGACTGGAATGGACCCTACCGAGTCGAAGCCCTTATAGCAAGACCAAATTTTCAAGCCCGGTCAATCTTCGACGAGAATCTGGTGACCATCAAACTTGCGCAAGTGCAAGCTATGCTTAACAAACCGATTTATGCCGGTTTTGCTGTCCTGGACTTGTCCAAAATTGGCCTTTACGAATTTCATTGTAGTTTTATGAAAAAGACCGTTCCTTGCAAATTCATGTACACAGATACCGATAGCCTGATCTACGAAATCACAGGACGCAACATCTACGACGTCATGAGCGAGCACATCCACCGATTCGACACTTCAGACTACGAAGCATCCAACCCCTTCAATCTTCCACGGATCAACAAGAAGGTGGTTGGCTTAATGAAGGACGAGTGCAACGGTCAAATCATGACCGAATTCATCGGGCTCTGTAGCAAAATGTACAGCGTCCGAGTCAACGGCCAAGACGCGATGAAGAAGGCTAAAGGAGTCAAAGCGGCCGTCGTTAAGAATACAACCAACTTCAACGACTACGAGAGATGTCTGCGAGAGAACATCGCAGTGGAGCGGACCAAGTTGGCCCTCAATCCTTTCGACAATAAGAGATGTCTGCAGAAGGACACCACAGACACGTTGCCCTGGGGGCACTACAAGATTGATACGGCGATGGATGTTGACTAAATTCCAAACAAAACCGCCCCTTTTCAGGGTCACAAAAAAAAGTTACAATCAGAATATAACTTTGTTATAAACTGATCCATGATCACTAAAAATATGTAAATGTGTAAATATGTAATTATGTTTATTGAGTAGGTACAGCAATATATTGTAAATCTAAATAAATTCAAAGTCAGTGTTACAAAAAGACATTGAGAATAAAACTTTCTCAAAAATTATTATATTTTCTACGCCTATCTAATGATTTTAGGATGAAAAAATGTAAACATAGTGATGTATGTTTAAATAAATGTTTTATTTATACCTTACATATCTGTTTCATTTATCCAGCTATTATGAGTATTGTCGAATCCCAACCATTTAACATATAGTTCATTTCCTCGTTTTCGCAACATTTTCTCAACGAGGTATACATCTAGATGTTTCACTTTGGCAAGTTCCTCTTAGAAAAATCCTCCATCGATGGGTTGATCTTGATAATCCTTGAGCTTGTACGTCGTAGGTTGTGTTGACTTGACTGAAGCGAGGGTAAATATTTCCGTTGTCCAATTGGGCGTGTATCCTTTCTGGAAGATGTGCTTATACTTGCCGATTCGAACTTGGTCGCCAACGTGGAATTTTCGTTTTTCTTTGACATATTTCTTGGAGTAAACTCCACTGGGCAGTTGTTTTTTATCAGCTGGAGTAACATCTTTGGGCTTCATCTTGATGGTATGATGTTTCGTTGCGTTGTAGCTCGATACCAAGTCCGGTAAAATGTTGATCCATTTGTAATGTGCTTGGAGGGAGAATCGTTTCCACATCTTGCTCTTCAGTTTACGATTGAAGCGTTCGCAGATTGATGCTTTCATACCACTGAACGTTGAATATATGTTGACTCCATGTTGCATCATGAGTGCCTTAGAGTCCTTGTTGTAGAACTCTTTGCCTTGATCAACGTGCAGATTCTTGGGTTGACGATCTTTCAGCACAGTCTTCATAGGAGCAGTGACGTCAGGTCCATTCTTCGATTTGATAGGCACAGCCCAAGCGTACTTGGAGAAGACATCAATGACAGTGAGCAGGAACTTGTATCCTTTCTCAGCGTAGGTTGATATGTCGACGAGATCAGCTTGTCACGTTTCATCCAATCCTCGCATATCAACATTACGTCGTCGATAATTTCTTCTTGCAGGTTTATGAAGTTCTTCCCCTAGAGCTTTCTTGAGATCCATGTTGTACGGTGGATGATTGTCGAATGAGTTACTTATAGACATTTTCTTTTTCGATACGTCTTCAACGACTCTGAATTGATAAAATGATTGCAGAGTTTTCAGTCACATGCTTTTGTGTTTTTTACAAAAATTCACAGATTTTGAGTACATACGTAAATAAATAGATTTTCAAAAAACAGTATCTTAATGATTTTGTAGTATTTTTAGTATTGCCCGTATTTTTTTGTATTTCTGCAATTAAAACAATTTTCTCGTATTAAGGGGTCACAGAGGGCGTTTTTTACGCCTTCTCCTTCCACTCATTCGCTTTCCGTTATGTTGCGTCTTTCTCGTACTTCAGTAGCCTCTTTATCGCCTTAATATGCCCAGTAAGCCAAGCGTGCACATCCAAATCAGCACAATGTCATGGCGTCAATATCATGCAGCTAGTTTGCCCCTATTATGCAGCTAAGAATATTCATATCCATTTTCATTCCTCAATCTTTGTGAAATGTTTGCAACAAAAATGGCCAATGTCTTGCCGTTATTAACGAGCAATAATTGTTATGCAACTGCTGCAAATTTGGGTACAAACTGTTATGGCAAATGCGTAACTTCAAAATGACTGAAGTTTTTCGAAAATGTTTTTCGTATTAATATTTTTGTTTATCTGCTGCCAATTTGAGAGAAAACTGTTAGTGATAAACATTTGGTCATAAACTAACTGGAAAACTAACTGAAATTTGTCGACAAAAATTTTCTTCAATCATAAATTTTTTTACAATAGAAAAATTATTAATTGTGTTTATATGTATAAAAAAATGTGATCGTTTTGCAAAGTGTGTTAAATAATTTAGTCAAATTATTATTTATCCATAACGAATTATTCATAACAAATTACAAACAATGAATTAATTGAAGATTGAAGGATTGGTTCATGATAATTGTTTACAAACGATTGTTTAAACAATTTTCTAGTAAGATGTGGGGGGGAGGTATCCCCTTCTTACGTAATAACTACAGTCAGCGGCAGTCAGCTGTGATTTTTGTGCGTTGACTGTACAGCAACGTTATTCGGAACACGTAAAAATTACTAATGATATGCATATATTTTTTGTGGCCGTTGCATTTATACATTTTTTTTTAATTTTTGTCATTGTTTATAAGTATGGCGCGTTGATTTGAGTGCAAAGTGCAAATATTAAGACCTGTCCACGTTGTGATAGGTTAGATTTCCGTCCTCGTGTTTTTGTCTGACGCAATATGGAATGATTATCGGTGGTGCTTATTGTTAATCTTCTGCGTTATGTTAGACACAACTTGAGTATAAATTTGCGCCATTTAATTTTTTCAGTTCATTAAATTATATTTTATAATAATTATTATTATTATTGTTATTATTATTATTATTATTATTATTATTATTATTATTATTATTATTATTATTATTATTATTATTATTATTATACATTATATTATTATATTTACTTCAGGAGCATAAAATTGCGACAATATGACGTTAAAATTAATGTTTTGCCCATGGGCAGTAAAGGCATGACATTGAGCTAGCTTGCATCATATTTGTAGCTGTTTCGCTGTGACAAACGCTTGTCGACAAACTGCCGACCTATTCCATTTGCAACTGCTGCCAACTTTGCGCCATGCATTTCAAAGAGCATGCAGCAAATATGACTCAAAAATTGACTGCGTTTGGCTTTCTGGGATATTTTTTTTCTTATAAAGCGGCCTTATACTATTCTTATAAAGAAAAAAATTCTTATAAGCGCCTTATAAGGTCACCTTATAAGAATCAATATTAGTAGGGTTATTTTTCACAAAACTCAAAATCAAAAAAGATATTTGAGTGACAAGTTTTAACTAATCAGATTTCTTAGATTTTAGACTCGAATATTTTTTTTTATTTTGAGTTTTGTGAAAAATGAAACCAGACTTTTCGACTCAAAAAAATAAGTAGGAAATCTTGAGTAGAGTTTGGTTTGTGAATTCGACCCCCCACTTGTCGAGAGAGCGCAATTATTGTTTAAATTTTAGGCTTAAATAACTTTTTAAATTTTGAGTTTTATAAAAAGTGGTAAAGGACTTTTCGACTTGAAATTGAATAAGGAATCCGAGAGGTGTTTTTTTTTATACGTGCCTTTGGGATACCCTGTTTAAACTTATAAGTTTTTTTTAAGGTGACTTATAAGTTTCGAGTTTACTAGGGTGGTCACTTTTCATCCGCTTTTATACAATATATTTTTATTCTTCATTGATTTTTTACTCAAATTTTCGCCTAATAAATAGTTGTATAATAAAAGTAGATCCCGTGTTCTCGACGCCAATGTGCATCAGGGGGGCTGACTGAGATGGCAAAGCGCTGAGATTTTTCATAGGCTGTCTTTCTCGTAATTCTCGTTTTTCGAGCGTATTGCGCATGCTCGACACATCGCAGCTGAATAAATACATGTATATACCTGTTTTGACATATGTATTGACGTATGCGCACTAAAGCCGAAAAAGGATGGAACATCTCGCCCATCTGTGGAGTCAGAACCGTAGGGGCGTCAACGCAATAATTAAAAGACCGTTTGGCACTAAAACCTTACGTTTATTTTATTACAAAAATAGCCACCGTACTTGAAATAAAAACTCTACACAAATTTATTGATTAATTATGATTGGAGTAGTCGTGTTCCGCGCGCGATTGACGACCGTCTGACTCGTTTTCTTAAATCTGCCTTTTTTTTTAAAAAACGTCGGCCATTTTGCGCGATGTCGAGCAGCCAATCCGAGACCAGGCCGCTCTCATTGGTCGCTTGCGGGTTGGGTTAGGTTTGTTCGTCTAGGGTCCCGGGATTGCTTGTGACGCGCGTCGCCACACATCTTTAACATGGGGGGAGTGAGCCTCCCCTAATGTGGACTACTCTCTCTCCCTTTCTTCTTGCACACACCAGCACACGCTGGCACACACTGACATGACACACGAGACATCGATAACAGTGCAAATTGTAATAATTTTGTGTCTGTCGTGTCAGTTCGTGTCGCACGATTCACTTCCTGACTTCGAACGGTTCGAGCGATGCGAAGAATGTGCTGGTCAGTCGCGAAAACGAAAACATTCTGAGAACAATCGCAATTGTATTTCGTGTGGCCGCGTAGTTGCGCATAATTAGCGATTATGTCATTGACATTGATCGCAAAGTCACCGCGATTTTTTTTGTTCCTGGTGTTCCGATTTTGATTGATTTTTGGCGCCTCGCTGCTAAATAATTGGACCCTGCACAGGGTAATTTCTATTTCTTTACACTGTATTTTTCTAGGCACTAAATGTGAATTAACTTATTCATGCGAAAATTTAATAATTCTTTGTAAATAAAGCAATGACATGTATAACTTGTAGACTTTTGTATACCTCGAATTTATTTTTGAGTGATGAAATTTTACATTTCAGAATTCATGATTTTTTGCGAATGCAGGATAATTAAATACAGAGTATTTGAAATATTCGTCATTTATGTTTTTCAGGAATGAATCGAAATTTCACGATTGTAATTTCGTGATTCTCGGGGAAATTTGTTTATTTATAAATTTTATGAAGAAAATTTTTTGAAATTTGGGGGTTATTTATTCTATATTTTGAAAAATATTTATTGTAGTTCTCGAATCTAAGTATTTTAATTACAATTTCTGAGTTTCGATAAAATAATTCAGGATTTCGTTTCACTGTAATTCATGATTTTAAATGATGCTAATGTATAAATTGAGTTTTGAAATATTTGAAAATATAATTATGTAAATTTAAAGAGTTTATTCATTTCGTAAAGTTTTTTAAATTTGCTTATAATTTGTTATCTCAAATTCAAATAATTAAAATGTGATTCATGATTGCAAATAAAATTGCAGATAAGTGAGATATTGTCATCTTTTGCATTTCAAGTTCTTTGAATTTATACTACTTTATGATTCAAAATTATAGACCTAAGCATATTCATGAATATGATCATTTTCAAATTTATACCAAAAGTTGTAGAATATTAATAATTATTGATTAATAAAACTGATGAATATTATTAATATTATAATATTTGTTATTATATATAATAAATATATGTATTATTCTTAAATTATTATTGATTTGTTATAACTATTATTGTTCAGTTTATCTTTTAGATTAAAATTGACTGTCGCAATAATTTTCTTTTTGAAGTGTATAATTATCATCGAATGTTATTAATTTTTTTTATTTCTTTTCATTTCTCTATTTTCATTTATTTTATACTTTAACTGATTTTCTAATTTTTTTCTCAAATTATGAATTCATTCTAAGTAAGAAGTTTATAGTTGAATTCTATATTGCTTAAATTTCACAAGTATAAATTCGTTATCCTCGGGAAAATTTGTTCATCAGCAAATCTCGTTAGGAATACATTTTTATTTGGAGTTTAGAATATCCATTCAAATTTTGTACATTGTTGTTTATTTATTGTAGTTTTTGTATTTTCGACTTTTATCTATGAACTCCAAGTTACGATACAATTTTTTTAGAAATTTGCCTCACCATTATTCTCGATTCTAAAGGTTCATTTCTGCAATTGCAAAAATTAAGCATTGAGATATTTAAAAACTACTAAATGAACTTAATATTGAAAAGTTTTTAAAAACTCGTTTCATTTGAAAAATTAGTTTGATTTGTTTAATATTCAAGAAGGTAAATTGAAATAAATATAAAAAATGAAAATTATAATTGCAAATAAAATTGAAGATTCGTGGAATAAGATATTGCCATCTTTGGAATTACTATTTTTTGCCTGAATTTTGAAATTGCAGTTCGAATTTTTAATTTTCGAGGTTTTTCAATTTCGACTATAGGTACTATGATTCAAAATTGTATACCTGAGCATGAAAATTAATAAATTTGATCATATACAAAGCGACATTGGAAGTTTTACAGTATCGATGATTATTGATTGATCAATTGATGAATATTATTATTAAAATATTCATTATTTTATTATCAGTAATATTCAAGGAATATTGATTAATCAGCTAACCAATTAAAAGGTTAAATTCTCAGAATTCTAGAATCGTATTATTCTATAATTTTTATATAACTAAAATAACTTTATTGTTCTTTAGTTTATCTTAATTAAAATTGAATGTAACTACAAATTAAATTTCTGAAGTCTATGATTTTCATTCAATAATTTTTACATTTAAGATAGTTTCTTTCAATTTCTCGAATTTCATGTATTTTAAATTTTGACTGTTTTTCTAACTTTTTTTTTCTAAATATGAATTCATTATAAGTACCAATTTTTTAGTTAAGATTTGATGTTCCTATACTTTTAAAATTAGAAATTGGTAGATCTTTGGAAAATTCGTTTAGCGACAAATTTTATGAAAAATATTTTTATTTCAAGTTCAGCATATCTATTCGAAATTCATACCATTTCTTGATTATTCATTGTAGTTCTCAAATTCGGATATTTGAGAGTGTTTTCCAAGTTTTGTGACATTTTTTTAAAATCTTGTTTCACTATATTATACTATATTTCTGAATTTTAAGAGTCAATTGCAAAAATCAAATCTTCAGATATTTGAAATTGAATCTACTTATTTGAAATCAAATAAATTTGAAGAATAGCAAATTGGATGATTTCTCATAATTAAAGTTACATATGCAAATTCAATTAACATTGCAATACGTAAAATAGACCAATCAAATAAATAAGCAAAAATAGTATAATATTTTGTACATTTTGATTTCTTTCAATTTTTATAATTTGATTAATTATTCATGGCTTGAAGTACAAATGTATAAGTTATAAAAATCATAAGATATTCTAAATAAAAATAATTTTACGATTTTATTGATAACATTTATTTAATTTATATAAATTATAGAATTTACGTACAGAATATGTTTTGACGACAGTCGATGCTTATTTTATGAAAAACTATTTCCAAGAAGAATAATGAAAAGAAATACTTTTTTCCTAATAAAGTTTTATATTGTTTTTCATTTTCTTCATGCAGTTCAGAAGTCACACTCCGGATTCTTATGGTTTATATGCAGAAGCTATTCATGAAAAAAAGTTACATAACATGTTTTACATCAACCCATAATTGGCTACAATCTTTCACGTTTTTTATCAAGTGAATGTGTTATCATTGCTGAACTTTGTAATTGAATAGTTTCTCATTCGTCAAATTACAAAATACACTTTTTTAACACATAAAGGAAATCATTAAGTTGCAGGTCGGGAATATGTAGAGAACTTTTTTCAGAATTTATTTTATGAAATTCAAAAATTTTTCATTAAGGTTTAAAAATGTTTGTTTCCATTTTTTTGTCTGAAATGTGAAAAATTATCTAGATAACTTGTTAATTTTTTAAAACTTGAAAAATTTCAATCTGAACAATATTTATTTACCAGTAAAGAAATATTTCTATAGAAGTGACGATTTAATTAGTTTTATAATATAATAATTAACTATATGTATCATGTTTTTGATTCTTATAAATTTTTGCACATTTGGCATGCAACTATGGTTTTCACAAGAAAAATAAATGATTGAGTTACAACTGAAAAATAATTGGAGAACGTGATTCAAAAATAATTTTACAAAATTTATTAGTCTTGTACTGGGCGTGTAAATATTGTTTTCCAATTTTTCACTGGAAATCTGAATTTTTTGTATATCTTATAAAATATTACTCTGGCCTGCGATGGATAGTTATAAAAGAAAAAATTTATATGAAAGTAAGAATTTGTAGTTTCTATTGTTATAAATTTTTGTGTGTATATATATTGTGCATACAGTTATACTTTTAACAATAAAAATTCAATCATTAAGTTGTAGTTTGAGAATTTAGAAAGAACCCATTTCATAAATTAAAAATAATGTTTTCAAAATTTGCGTCTAAATTCTTTCTGACAATTCTGATTTATTCTGATATCGAGAGACTGTTTTTCTCTGATGATTGATAATTGTTAACATTGGAGTGGTTTTGTGTTCTTGTTTTTGATTATGCGGCTTGTGAAGCGGTTTGAATGATAATGACCATGACTAGGGTCGCACACTTGAGATTGAAACGTTGGAATAATAATATCACGTTGACTGGAAAATCTAAAAACGAGTTTGATTATTAAAAGTTTGAAGCGTGCAATGATAAATTTGTTGTTTCAGGCGTAATCAAGTCTGCACAAACACGTGGCACAATTAGAATAAATTTTGAAAAATGGGGATTCTCGAAACAGTGAAGAGAACCACCACGGCACATCTTTTATTCGCCATCGTATTTTTTACATCTGGCTTAATCGTAAATTTTTTCCAAATCTTTTTGTACTTTGGACTTCGTCGATTTTCCAAGTATCTTTACAGAAAAATCAATTATTATCTCAACTACTCGTTTTATTGCCGTGAGTACTTTTTAAAAAATTCATTACGAGTTGACCAACTTTCATTTTCCTTATGTTAAAGTTCACCATTTTTCATGTAAAGGCTGTAACGAAAGAATATTAAATCGTTATTTTTAATTCTTTTCAGAACTAGTTTTTATAGCAGAATGGTGGTCTGCATCGGATCTTGTTTTATACGCTGACAAAAAAGACCTTGAAAATTTTTACGGAAAAGAACATGGTTATCTCATAATGAATCACTCTTATGAAATCGACTGGCTCATTGGATGGTTATTTTGCGACAGAGTACAGGTTTTAGGAGTGAGTCCTAATAATCACAAATTTTACATGCGAAAGGAAAAAAAATCATGAATGAGACTCTTGTTGATTGTTTTAAAAAATTATGAACGTAAAAATTTAAGGAACAAATAGAAGAAAAGAAAATTGAGGATTAAAGCAACTGAAATTGTAATTTTTTTGAGGAAATCGAGTGCTATCTTTATGTATGCCTATTGCAATTCAATTCATGTTTGTGGAAACATTTCAGAATTGCAAAGCATGCTCAAAAAAAAGCGTACAATACATACCAACTCTGGGTTGGTCGTGGAAATTTGCAGAGAGTATATTTTTGGAGAGAAATTATGACAAAGATAAGGATATCATAAAGAGACAGTTTGCTCAACTGACTGATTATCCAGATCCAATGTGGGTAAGTGTCATTAAGATTGTTGACTTGAATTATTCAGTATTCTATTTTGATTCCACATTTTTTAGATTTTCGCACCAAAAAACCAAAATTCATTACACAACATTTACTTTCAACAGCTTTCATGTGTTATCAAAATTTGTTTCAAGTTTTTTCTGTGAAAAATGAAGTTCTGAGAGCTCTATTTCCAAAATTCTATGTCATGATTGAAGAAACTGGAATGGTAAAATTTCTATCAACGAATTCTGTCAATTTTTTATCATAAATTATTTTGATTTGAAAAATCGTGTTTATAAATTCCTTGTGTTTAGAACTTACTTCAAATAGTTTATGAATCTTTGTTTTTTACAAGGGTTCGAAAGGTACGTTGTTAAACTTCACTTTAGCCTGTCTTTGCATCTATCCCTCGCAAACATTTCTTTAAAATTTGAAATATTTAATATGATAAAGATAAAAGTGTCAACTGTAATATCCCTAATCATCACGTCTCGCTGTGTTTGAACGAGCTTGCTAGTACTAAATTTCTTGTTTTCAATTTGAAAAGAAAATGAAAATTTCCTCAACTTGAAAAAAAAAGGTGATATTAGGGCCCCCTGATAAAATATTGTCCGGGGTACCCACATCTGTAGTTACGCCACTGTAACTTATATGATCTATTGTGACATGAATAATTTTTTGCAGTTATGTAATCTAATCTATACCCATTTATTTATTAAAATATATAAAAACATATTTGCGTACAAATGAACGTATGTAGAAAGTATAATTAAAATGAAAAGATAATTTAAAATTATAAAAAAGTGAGTATTTTTAATGTTGACATGCTTTTGATTTTTACTTGCTTGAATTTTCAACTATCATCTATTTCACTAAAAAAAATTTCCATCATTACATCACAGTGCTGTGAGATAATGGCCGGTAAATAATTTTGTATAATTTTAAACGTACTATATTCGTTTGTTAAGATTTATTTATGAATTTTGTTTTTCGCAGTTTTTGTTGTTTGCAGAAGGAACGAGGTTCACGCAAAAAAAACACGAAGCCAGTCAACAATTTTCCCGGGAGCACAATCTGCCGGAAATGAAGCACCATTTGACCCCGCGCACAAAAGGGTTCACATGTAGCATACAGTACATGCGAGGCAAAGGTGCGATTTATGATATCCAGTTGATGTTCAAAAAAGACATTCCCATCAAACCCACCATGAAAAATCTTTTGATGGGGGAGCGTTTCGAAGGGCACATGTATGTGAAAAGAATACCTTTGGAAGAAGTACCTGAAAGCGATGAAGGAGCCGCGCAATGGCTCCGCGAGCTTTACTACAAGAAGGTAATTCTCAATAAAAATTCGGCAAAAATTTCTAGGCCTTCAAAGATATTTTTCACGCATTTTTCTGTAAAATCTGTTGCAGTTTGAAAGCTCACATAACATTTTTTCCTTCATTTTCAGGACCGAATGTCGGAAAGTTTTATTCAAACTGGCGATTTTTTCGCCACCAGTGGAGTTCCTAAAACGGACGTAATACGATTAAAAAGGAGAAATTATTCCTTAGTCAATACAGCTTGTTGGGCAGTCCTTGTTCTCGTGCCAATGTTGTATTATTTAGTCAATTTGCTGTTGTCTGGTTCCACGATACAGTGCATGATGGCTGTTGGAATTTTGGCTCTGTGTGAGTTACAGAAATCTTATTTTTGCAAATAAATAATCTTCGTTGCGTGACTTTATTCGCCAAAAAAGTTATGAATTATTTATCGTTTATTGTTCAACTTGGAACATGAAAAAACAATAGCTGGAGTAAAAAATTACATTCATCTACATAGTTAATTGTATGTTGCGCGTTTTTGTTTCAGTTTACGTTTTGATGCAAAAGACTGTAGACATGTCGGATGTGAACAAAGGTTCATCGTACGGTGAGAGCGATAAGAAAACGCATTAAGATATAGTCGCCTTGAACTGTCATTAATGCTGTCATCCATCACAAAAAGATATTGGTTCTAAATTGTAATACGATCCACGCACACATGATGATTACAAGTTGCTCTTTTTTTCTTCCTTATTTTTGAACTCTGATAACTATCTGTACACAAGTCATGCATCAATTAATCTGCAGAGTTAATTACTGTCATTAGCACAATTTCAGTCGATAAGTTTTACTTGTACGCATTTTTTTTCATTATTTGCATATTTTTTAAGTGTTACAAATATACGTCCATTTTTTGATGTGTTTATTTAGGAATGGGTTACAAAAGAAAATTAAGTTGGAATTGGAGATATTGCGCAGGTTCAATTGGGGATATCAAAGTAAACTTCAGAAATTGGAATTCTCCGAGTTATGTCGAAACTGAAATTCTGGAGAATTGGTACATTCAAGATTTTTTTCTATCGTATAGTCATTATTTTTGTAATTTTGCTTATGGCTATGTTTATTATGAACGGAAAAATTCAGATTTTACAATATAGTTTGAATACAATCGGAAAAGTTTTCATGACTCGTCTCCAAAAATTTTGCTTTTTGTAATTTATAACGGTGTAATCTGGTGTAGGTAGAGAAGTAATATTCTACACAGTTGTATCATGTTATTTCTGCGTTATTGTTTTACAATTTTTTTTTTTTTTTTTTTAGTGGATAGGAATTGTTACTGTTGAATAAACTACATGATTACAGCAATCCATTGTCTACAAATGATTACCCGATGCTTTTTGTAATCAAAAGATGAAATTAATAGGTATAGGAACTAGGAGAAAATATATAAAAACTTTTTCAAATGTGAGGTTCTGATAAAATGTACAATTTTCAATTGAAATGTTGTGTTCAAATTTAGTTCGTTTTATTCATGCAAGTTACAAAATTTGTAGAATTATTTATGTATAGTTAACCCGATTTGTGGTGTTTCTCTTGATAACCTTCCATGGGTCGTGCGATATACTTAATGGTCCTGAGTTTTCCTCTTGGATCGTAGTACCCGTATTGACCTTTGACCGTGCCATCTTTCAACCGTTCCTCCAGCCTGTATTGCCTGTTGTTTCTTGAAAAAAGTTGCATTCTTTAATTCTTTCCCATGTACGTGCCAAACGTTTTCATTCTCTTAGAATAATTAACAATTTAAGTAAATCTCGAAAGATGTTCCTTGAAATCTTAAATTTAAATAAACGTTTCCAAAAATATCGTACACTCTATCAGCATGAGTTACATTATGATAATTTTTTTTCAACATTTAAAGAAGTTTCATAGAAACTTGTGAGTAATTTTTGAGAAATTTTTTATTTATCAATAATTTGAATGATTATGATAATAATGATTATACTTTGTCTGAATGACGTTTGACGTCATTGACGCCCTATGGGAAATCTTGTGAAATTCATGAATTACAAAACTACTACAACCGGCAGGGTAGATCTCTATTATACCAGCTGATCAACTTGATCATTTCTTGGCGTGAAGTATATAATTTACATGTTTTTCCGGCATCCAACTCATTGAATGTACTTTCAGTGATTACAATTATGAAAGATCCATATAAAACTTTAACTCCTACACTGTGATTTTGGTAATTATTCAAATGAAATGATCTGGATGATTAGCTGGTACAATCGGAATCTACCTTCGCGGTTGTAACAGTCTGTAATTCATGAATTACAAGATTTTCCATAGGGTACGTTTCAAACGTCAAGATGAGGAGATGAAAGAAAAAGAAAATAATTGCGTCCAAAGTGAAGTAATTTTGTTGTTTTATGGTTCCAAGATTAATGTGTTGTCATTTAGAATTTTACTGATTGTCATTTTTGTATAAAGTATCGCATCCCTGATGAAGTGAGGGACCCCTCACGAAACGTCGGATGACGCAATAAAATTTTTTTCTATATACTCCACAGTTGTTGAAGTTTAATTTATTCAGACAATTCAGAATAAAGTGGACGAAATGAGTCATTCATAGAATAATTATACTTTGTTCAACACCCGCAAGAAATATGTAATTTCGCGGCCATGTTGAGAGTTGGCGAAATCAGAAATTTCCTGACTGTTGACGAGTAGCGTAGGCAAACATTTTCTTCTCCCACGGGTACGGACAGAGGGTTAAGGAGTTGGGAGAACGCAATACAAAGTTATTATGATGCGAAAATCATTTGCGCCAGTAATCTTGTACATTTAAAACTGTTTTTGGACAGTTTTACAACTAAAAACAGGATTTTGACGTATTGAAAATCTAAATACGTAATTGATTGATGGCGGCCATTTTCCAAGATGGCCGCCGTTGATTGCTTAATGCATTGTCAACGATGTATCGCGGCGGGCCGCTGATTTTCGCTTAATTTCATACTTCTCGCGGTGGTTGAACAAAATATTGTGTGCGACTCGTGGTCGTAGGAGAATATTCCACTCGTGGAATTTCTTCTTTTTCCCACTAGTCGCAAAAATGGCTATTTTTCAAAATTTTAAAGCAAGTGATGCTTTTGTAGCCTCAGATTAGGTACTAAAGTGACCCTTTTTGAACGTTGAATGTGGGTCCTTTATTGAAGAAAAATATGTCAATTTCCAAAAACTTGTTGACATGTCGCAAAGCAATCGAAAATTTTTAACATTTTCAATCTGCCTTTCGTTCTCGATAATAATCGAAAATGAGTCACTCACCCATCACCGGTATCAAACCCAAAAATGTAAGTCTTGGGCCCTTCGTGACCTTGAACTTGAAACTCAACTCTATCTCCATCGGGGGATAGTTGGAATGGTGGATCTTTTTCTTTGCTTTCTTCTTTTGAGGAACTTTTGTATTTCGACTCGGAACTTTCATCTTTCGATATTTCCTAATGAAAAAGAAATAGAATAGAATTTTATGTCTCTATCAAACATTTTTATACTTCAACTTTCTGAATCATTTGTTTTGGAACTTTCGTTATTACCAGAGTTTGAAGAATTGGATCTAAATTTCAAAAAATAAGTGGAAAAATACCGAAAATAGTAAGGTGATATGGAAACCCTTGTGAAAAAAAACTATTGAAAACTATTGGTAACTATTGATCAATAGTTTCCAATAGTTTTTTAATCCTATAGTTTCCAATAGTTTCCAAAATTATTGAAACTATAGACATTATGAAATCTACTGAAAGATAAATTATTGAAACTATGAAAACTATGGAAACTATTGGAAGATTAATTATTGAAGCTATGGAAATCAGTGAAACTATTTCAATGATAGACAATTATTGAGATGATTGAAAATCATGGAAATGATAGAAAATCATTGAAAATCTTGAAAACGATTGAGAATCATTAAAAATCTTGAAAATGATGGGAAATTGTTTCCAATTTGGAAATCGCACAAAAAATTGTGTTTTCACAATTTTCATTCAAATAAATCGTTAAATTGTGATATCAAATCGGATTTGAAAATCATTGAAAATCATTGAAACTATTTTAATGACCGAAAATCATTGAAAATCTTGAAAGTGATTAAAAATCATTTTTGATTTGAAAAATTTCATTACAAATTGTGATTTACCCATTTTCATGCAAATAATCATTAAATTGTGATTTCAAATCGGATTTGAAAATGACTGAAAATCATTGAAACTATTTCGATCATTGAAACTATTTCAATCATTGAAACTTTTAATCATTGAAACTATTGCAGGAATATTATAGGAACTACTTGAAACTATGGAAACTATTAAAAGATAAATTATTAAAGCTATAGAAATCGTTTAAACTATTTTAGTGATTGAAAATCTTTAAAGTGATTAAAAATCATTGAAAGTTTTGAAAATGATTGAAAATTGTTTTTAATTGGAAAATTGCACTAAAATTTGTGCATTCACAATTTTCATGCAAATAATAATTAAATTATGATTCCAAATCGGATTTGAAGATGATTGAGAATCATTGAAACTATTTCAATCATTGAAACAATTGGCAGGAATATTATAGGAACTATTGAAACTATGGAAACTATTAGAAGATCAATTATTAAATCTATGGAAATCATTTAAACTATTTCAATTATTGAAAATCTTGAAAATCATTGAAAATGATTGAAAATTGTTTCCAATTTGAAAATTGCACTAAAACGTGTGCTTCCACAATTTTCATGCAAATAATCATTAAATTGTGATTGCAGATCGGATTTGAAAATGATTGAAACCATTTTAATGACTGAAAATCATTGAAAATCTTAAAAGTGATTGAAAATGATTTTCAATGTGAAAATTGCATTAAAAATTGTAATTTAATAATTTTCATGCAATGATCATTAAATTGTGATTTCAAATCGGATTTGAAAATGATTGAAAATCATTGAAGTTCATAGTTACAATGATTTAACATCATTGAAATTATTGGCAGGAATATTATAGGAACTATTGAAACCATGGAAAGTATAAGAAGGGAAATTATTGAAACTATTAAAACTTTTAAAATCATTCAATAGTTTCTCGATAGTTTCCCAATAATTCCAAATAGTTTCTAATAGTTCCCAACAGTTGCTAATAGTTTTTTTTTCATCAGGGAATTCAGAAAAAATCGCAGAATTGAAAAGCATTTCTCAAACTGTGCACCTCACTCGACCATTCTGGAGCATGGTCCCTGGCGTAGCTGATTTTGGACTCATCTTCAGCTTCGCTTCCTTCATCGCTATCACCTTTTACTTTATGAAAATAAATATGCGCGCTTGGTCTCGTTGGACGTATTTTTTCCCAATAATTCCGAAGCCCCTCAAATATAGCAGTTGGAGGTACCAGACGTAATGGTGGTTTCCTCGTATTTTTCATATTTTTTCTGTCGTCTTCGTTGCTTTGGTCTCTGCTCGGTTTTCGAGACTTTTTTGAAACAACTTGCTTGTTTCTGTTTCTCGAAAGTGGGAATTTTTTTTAAATAATTATTATTTATAGCGCATAATCGTGGAGGGGCGGCGGAACGCGATTTTTTCGGGTGGATAGCGATTGAGACTCGAGTAATGCGAGAAAAAGACTTGTTTGAAGTATGTTTGATTATGATTTTTAGTTTTTAATAAAAATATGGAAAACATGAAAGGCATTTAAAATAATGAAAAATCTTAATCATAAGGAGAAATATTTATAAAGTTTTAAAAGTTTGAAATATTAGCTAGTATTCTGTTCCAAATTTTAAAAAATTGAACAACTGAATATTTCTGAGATTGTCAATAACTTTCCGAAATTCCAGAAAATGTCCCGCAATTTTTTAGATTGTGTTAATTACATTATTTATTTGAAAAACGCATAAAATGTTTCTCAAATAATAAAAATCCGAAAGGTAGTTATTGGAAAATAACCAAAAATCTTAATGAGATGGAAAAATTTCAAATAAATGGTTCGTATCATGTTTAAAATTTCGAACATTCTAAAAGACCAAAAATTTCAAATATAGTCGATAATTCTCACCAAGTCGAAAAATTTGTAGAGTTCAAGAAAATGTTTATCAATTTTGCAAAGTGTGTTCGCATATCGTTTTTGTTATGCATAATAATAATTTTTTATTTTTTTACCTAGCTTCGGAATACTTTGAAGGTATTCAAATATTACGGAAAATCCTTATGACTTGGCGAATTTTTTACAAAATTTGGAAAGTTTAAAATAGTTTGTATAATATTTGAAATTAAAAAATTTTTAAGAATTTGAAAAACGTTCAATAGAATTTCAAAAAATCATAAATCTCATAGATTGTGTTCATCATTAATGCTTTAAAAAAAAAATGATGTACTTTATAGGCAGAGAATTCTTTTTTTTTCGTGCATTTCTTCGAAATATGCATGATCATTTTTTCTTCATTCTTTCATAAAAATCTAAAAAAGTATTGAAAAATTTCGAAAAACCATTATGAGTAGGACAAATTTTCATAAAATTTGGGAAGTTCTGAATACTTAATTTGTATCATGTTTGAAATTTTGACAGATAAAAAAATATTGAAAATTTCAAAGACGATCGATAATTCTCAAAAATTCTAGATATTTGTTAAGTTCCAGAAAACGTTCGTAAAAAAAAAGTATAAATTTTATTATTTATCATATTTCTTCAAAACATTCATGATAATGATTTTTCATTTTTTTTTTCATTAAAGTCTGAAGAACTAGAAAGGTATCACAAAATTACGAAAAATCTGAATAAGTTGGGATCAAAAATATTCATAAACATATTTTGGAAAACTTTGAATAGTTTCTATTATGCTCGAAATTTCAATAATTTTATAAATTTAGAGAACATTGAAAATTTCGAAAATCATCACTGACTGTATCCAATTAAAGAAAAATCTAGTTTTCAGAAAAATATACGAAAAGTCTTTTTTAATTTTTTGATAAAAATTGAACAAACTTAAAAGTACCTCAAAATTTCAAGAAATCTTGAGAAGTGTACAAATTTTTACAAAATTTAACTTTTTGAATAGTTCTTATCATATTTGATATTCTCAAAATTTCGAAAAAGAAAAAACATTGAAAATGTTCAAGATTCTCAACAGTTCTGCAAAATTTCGAAAATCCGTACAACTTTCGAGAAAATTCATAAATTTTGTAGATTGTGTTCATTGCTATATTTCTTCGAAATATGCATGAATATTTTTATTTAACTTTTAATGTGAACTTGAAAAGTTTCGATGATAATCAATCATTCTCTAAAATTTGCAGAATTTGCGGAAAACTTTGAAAATTCCGTAGAATACCAGAGACTGTGTAATATACTTAAAATTCTGGCAAATTTAAAAATGTTTTGTCGTCAAGAGATCGTCGATGTTTTTGAAAATTTCAATGAAAGTCAAGAATTTGAATAAAAAGTTGATAAATGTTGACGACCCTATGGGAAATCTTGCAATAGTCTGTAATTCACGAATTACAAAACTATTACAACCGGCAGGGTAGATCCCTATTCTACCAGCTGATCAACCTGATCATATCTTGGGGCGAAATATATAATTTATATTTTCCTGGCTTTTAACTTATTGAATGTACTCTCAGTGATTACAATTATGAAAGATCCATATAAAACTTCAACTCTAGCACTGTGATTTTGGTAGTTATTCAAATGAAATGATCTGGTTGATCAGCTGGTACAATCGGAATCTACCCTGCCGGTTGTAATAGCCTGTAATTCATGAATAACAAGATTTTCCATAGGGGATTTTTTAAAGCTACAACTTTTGAATTGATGCAAAATTTCGCACTCACCTATTCCTACTCCTCATGCGATTGCTGTTTTGGAGGTACAAATTTTTCGTGTAAATCACTTCAGCTGGGTAGTAAAGGAAAAACCTTTTGTCCCTCGACCTCATGGGATGCATTTTCGAAGTGTTCGTCCATGGAGTCGGAAAAATCGGAGGTTCGCGAAAAGGTAAAGCTTGGGAAGGGCGGTGAAATTGAGGGGGTTTTGGAAATTGGCCAGTATCTCGTGGGTTCACAAAGTCTGGTTCGACTGGAAAATCTGGCTGTGGTGGCGGTGGAGGTTGAAGATCCGGTTGATTTTGAGCGTGTATCGAGAAAATGCAGATACTTCCCAAGAGCCACTGGCATAAATAAAAGTCCGGTAATTTCAACTCTCGTTATAAAGTTACAATTCTCGTCATCTAACTTGATCAACTCTTATTTTTCGATGATAACGTTTTCTGTAATTTAGTTTTTGGCTCTTCGCACAATGCACCCAAGTTTCTGTTTTCCAACCAGACTTTCTCTGAAGAATTCGTACTTAGAAAGCAACGTGTCGTGCCATTGTTCAAGTTTTTGTTAAGTATACCTGCATCATCAAGCAGTCATTTTACTTCTTACAGAATGACCTTGTTTTTATTAGCGCGATCGTTCATGCAAATCAGTTCAATCAAATACCTCGTAACGACTGAATAAACTGATGTGACAGCGAAAGTTTTACGGAAATTTCTACATGCTTTTTCAAGGGACTGTAATTTATGACTTTGTAGATTGTTCTTCAACGTTTGCATTTTCCATTTTAAATGCTAAATAAAATTGAGCAAAAAGTCACCGGGGTCGAAGCGCAGTGTTTTTCAGCGCCTCATGGTTTTTGTTGGTAGTTTGACTTTACATACCGGTTAGGCGGAGTATTTTGGAAAATTGGACTGACGTGAATTGTCCATCGGAGTTGAATGTAACGGAGATTTGAAAATTTTGGGTATTCGATATTTTCGTACTTACGATGTTGTCAATGAGCACCATGCTTGCTTTTCAATGGAATTGTCAGAACTACAATAGCCTACGATGTCGAGCTTCTCTAAACAAACTCTCTCTCCCCTCTTGATTGATCTTTTTCACTTTTGTTTGCTCATCCAAACGAATCCAAACGATTTTTAGAAGCAATAAGTTATCGAGGGCGTACACGGAAAAAAATGTTCAACGAGTTACATACAAAAATTACCTCCATGTCTTTGAAATAGGAGTTTCCCAGAAAATGTTCACTTTGGAAATTGAATTCAATCATTTTCTGGTCGTCTGGATTTGGAACTCAGAAATTTCGAAATGCAAAATCAAATTCATACATTTCCTGTCTCTTTTCCCATTAACTGCCGTTTTTTTTTAAATTACTGGGAAATCTTATTTTGTAATCAAAGATACGTGAATAACGATGTAAAAACTTGCAGGATGAAAAAGTTGCATAAAAAAGGGAAAACGCAGAAAAACGTCAATCTTCGATGACAGAAATTGCCAGTGAATAAATTTCGCGTGTGCAAAATATTCTTTGATTGCGCCTTCATCCGGCCATTCAAAAATTTAATTCGATGTAAAGGGAAAAGTGGTACACTGACAAGGAACCTTGGTCTGACGTTTTAATCACGTCAAATTTTTTTATATAAGATCCGTACTTCGCATAACGCAATATTTCATTCTCGGGTTCAAAATGAACAAGTTGAAATCGTGCGTTGTTTATTATGTTTTATTGTATTTCCTCGGAATCGAGGTAAGATTTTTTATGCTTTTGAAACATATGTTACCTTAGTACATTTTTGGAGATACAAGTTGGTAAATTATTTATAACTAAAAGTTAAGATATTTTCAAAAAGTAATTTTTGTGTAACATTTTTACCACAGTATTGTAAATAACCAAATCATATATTTTCCTAAATTCATTCAATTTCGCGAATATAATGATTTCCACTTCTTTTAGGAAACACCCGAAAAATCATGAATTAAAAAACTCATTCTGTGAAATTATAGAACTCGAAATTTGAGGAAATTTCCTAAAACTTTCAACCTGTTTACGAGATTTTCTCCAAAACTTTCGGATCATACAATTAGCAAAACAACTTTTCAACAATCTTTAGAGAATAAAGAAACTCGATCTCCGATAATTATTGTAATCTCTGATGGAATTTCAAAATAAATGCCAGACTTTATGCATAAAATCTGCAAAATCTGGAAAAATTTGATACGTTTTGAAACTTTTTGTCTTATTTTCATTCAAAAAGATAAATTTAGCTTGAGTTTTAAAATGCATTCATGAAATAATGAGTTACTCTGAGCGACAAATTTTTTTTATGAATCAGGCATTAAGATGCAACCAAGGAAACCAAGAAGAAAACGACCAATATTACAGAGCGATGGACAAATGCCAAAGACGTAGCATGAGACAAGATGGGAGTGACAGAAATTCTCCCTCGAGTGATTCTGATGAATCTTCAAGCTCTAATGAAGATTCCTATGACAGAAGATCAATGACAAATGGAAGATTCAATGGAAATGATTATTCAAGAAACGGAATGAATAATAACAATAACAGGTTGTAATTAATCATTTTTTTTCCACTTGTAAACAATTTCTATACAGGGTGATGCAAAAAACTCAAAATTTAAAAAGTTATTCAAGCCTAAAATTTAAACAATAAAAGCCCTCTCCCGACGAGTGGGGGTCAAATTCACCCAAACAAATTTTTCCTTAATTTTCTTCATATTGTTCCGAGTAAAAAAGTCCTCTGCCACTTTTTCAAAACTCAAACCAAAAAAGTTATTCAGGTTACAAATTTAACCAATCAGATTTCTTAGATTTTATGCTCAAATAACTTTTTTGATTTTTAGTTTTGTAAAAAGTGCCAAAGGACTTTTTTATTCAGAAAAATACGAAGAAAATTTGGGAAAAATTTGTTTCGGTGAATCACCCTGTATATTCAATTTGTCAGAAAACAAATTATTTCCTCAAAAATCTGTACAAATATTCGGAACATAGAAAACTTTGAATCCTAGAGCGTTAAATTCTAGGAATCTATAGTTGTACATTTAAAAACCAATAAAGTCGTGTATATTAAGTTTTCTAGAGTAGGTAGTATGAAGGTCCAGAGGATAATGAAACAAAAGCATGAAATTCTATAAATTTATCCAGAAGTTGATAAAAATACTAGTAATTCATGAACATACTAGAGGATCTAACCGGATTCCATAAAAACTTAGAAATGAAAAAAATGCTCAAAATGCTACGAATATTAAAAAGAAATATTAAAAATCTGAGGAAAACTAGAAGTCATCAAAGATACTATTTCCTAAAAAATCTGTAGAAATACTCAAAATCTATTAAACTTTGAGTTCTCGATCATCAAATTTTAAAAATCTATGAAACTAGTAGAAAACCCTTCAAAATTTCGGAAATACTAAGAAATACTAAAAACATTAGCAGTCGATCGAATGATTCAAATCTACGTAGATAACATTTTCTGAATTATGTATGAAAGTCATGAAAATTGACAGAACTCGGAATTCTATTAGATTCTAGAATTTTATGTTTAAATATGAAATCTATAAAATTATCAGTAAATCTACAAATTTTTAAAAATACTTAAGACATACGAAATATAAGAGAAATACTAGAGATTTTGGCAATATAGAGATATCGTTGTCTAAAATAACTATTTAAACCAAAAATGTACTGAACTTTGAATTCTAGTAACCTAAACAGTTATCCATGGCAATACTCGAAATCTATAATAATGGAAAATCTCACAAAATTTTAATTACACTAAAAAATACAAAAAATCTTAACAGTCTCTAAAACACTATGAAATCCAAGTAAATGTGATTTTGTCAAAAATCTACAAAAATACTAAGAATCTATACAATTTTCAATCCTACAACACCGAAATTCAGAAATACACATGAAAATTCAAAAAATACTAGGAATTTCTTAAAATTGTACGCAGAAATATGAAAAATACTTACGAGTTCTAGAAATCCATGAAGACATTTTCTGAAAATCTACTTCACGACCAAAAATCTTTTCAACCTTAACTCTAGAGCATAAAATTCTAGTAAGCTATATGGTAATCAATAAAAATTCTAGAAATCTAAAAAACATTAGGATACTTTACGAAATTTTACAAATACTAAAAAATATTTGAGAGTGCGATTACCATTATGTATGAAGGTATAATTCTCTCAACAATATATGAAAATACTGGGAAATCCTAAAAAAAACTTGAAAAATACTAAAAAATGCGAAAAATCGTAGTCGATCGAATATTTTAAATCTATGAATATAATAATTTCCTGAATCATGTACGATAAAAGTAATAAAAATTAGTAAAACTCTGAATTTTAGAGCATTAGATCATAAAATTTTTATATAGTCACCAGAAAATTCTTCGAATTGTATAAATACTGAAGAAATACGAAAAATAAGAGGAATAGTAGAAATTTTGACAATACCAGATACCTATAGAGATTATTATTGACTAAAATATTTATCAAAACTAAAAATATACTGAACTTTGAATTCTAGAACATCAAATTTTAGATATGTATATAACTTTATGTATTTATAGCAATACTAAAAATCTAAAAAAATACTAAGATTCTTTACAATTCTGAATCCTAGAGTACATATTGAAATTTAGAAATCTACATAGAAATCCACAACAAGACCAGAAATTTCATAAAATTGTACGAATAACGAAAAGATACGAAAGATATTGTTCTCTAAAAAATCTACTTCACTAATAAAAACCTACTTAATTTGAATTCTAGAGCATTAAATTCTAGTAATCTAAAAAACAATTTAGCAAAATTCTAGAAAATTAAAAAAAAATACTGGGATAGTTTACGAAATTTTACAAATACTAAAAAATACTTAAAAAACGACAACTCTATGCAGATATAATTCTTCCAGAAATTATGTGCCTGATGTTCCAAACGTTTAAAATTTAACGAAAAAAATTTATAAAAGTTTATATGGGAGAAAAAAAAATGTTCCAGCTGTTTTTGAACACTTTAATCCTATCAACAAACTTGATACTCCCCCAAAAAATATTCTTCACACTGTCTATCATTATAAAAAACCTAAAAATTCATATATTTTCAATTTTCGTTAAATTTTAAACGTTTGAAACTTCAGGTACATCAGAAATCTATAAAAATACCAGAAATTGATAAGACATTGAATTCCTGAGCATCGAATTTAAGAAATATACGTATGCAAATACGAGATGATCCTTAAAATGAAAAAATGTCTAATTGAATAAATGTTGAGACATGAGATAGTGTGATTTTATAAGAAAAGTGATGAATTTCGAGAAGTAAAAGTTTAATCATCGAAAAAAAAATTTCTGAGATGCTGCAATACTAGAAAGAGTATTCATTGAAACGTTTAGTTAATGATGTATTTCACACCAAGGGAAAAAATTTATTTATTTTCAAACTACCCACTTTTTAAATTTATTGTTCAGTGATTCAATTTTTTTCTTTCTTTTTTGTAACCCAGTACATACTCATCTGAATAGTAAGCTAATGAATTTCGTTAATTATCATTTAGAAACCAAATGGACCGATCAAGATCGCAAAACGGAAATGATCGATCATCGTACTCGGACTATTTCAATCGAAATTCAAGCGGTTATTATGGAAGGGATAATAATAATAACAACAACTACGATAATGGCAACAACAATAACAACAACCAAAGGTCACGTTGGCGCAATAACATGGGATATTACAACTCGCGATTTGGCGGAGGAAACAATTACGATCAGCGTTACAATAACGATAATCAAGACCAATCAGTAAGATATTAACTATTGAACCAACTATTTTGTGACCTTGAAACTGTAAAGAGGTACGAATAAAAAAATAATTATTACAGTGTATCGCGCAATGCTTATTTGGTGAATTCAATTTGGTACGTATTACTTCTTTTTTATTTTATTTAAGAAACGACGAAAAATCAAATGTTATTGAAAAGTTGCGGCAAACAATTAAATTAGCAAATTTTTTGTTACGTAAAGAAAAATTTTTTCCATCGAATAATATTCACATGAAATAGATTTCATTATTAGGTGAAAACCTGTATTAAATAATTGTTTTTCAAAACCAAAGTCCAAGTTCAGGGACTCAATTACAGGACTACAAATAATACAGCTAATAAGCAAAGAGCATGAATAAATATGAACGATTAATATGAATCAACAATAATAGTATCTGTTATCTTTCTTCAACTTATTTTTCAGGAACTTAGTTACATTCATAATAAATTGCTTTTTTGTGTAAATTTTTAAAATATTTCAAGTCTCGATTCGATCAGTAATAAAAATTCTGTGAACAAGTATCCACAGCTTGAAAAAAAAATTGAATTAAGAAATCAAAAATTTTGTACCTACACGTATGGTTTGAAATGCATTTCTTAGTTAATTTTTTTTAATCCTAGACACTTGAAAAATTTGATTCTCGCTTCTGTTTTATAAAATTCGAATTCGATTCTATAATTTTCAACAGTTACGAAATCAAACTCGTGTGTTTTTGTATTTCAATTCTTTTTAGTTTCAGCCGATTGAAAAATCTTTTCCACCTGTTTCATTCGAATTTCAAGTATGTACTTACAAATTCCAGGTTTTACCGTTTGTAAAATACATTTAAAATTGAAAGTTACTCGATTTTTGCAAGATGAAAATTCTTCGAATATTATTGCACATAATTATTTCACTACGAATATTTATGATTAAAAATGAAAAATTTCAACTGCTCGATTTTTAAAAACTGTACTGTAAAAATATACAGGTAGATCGAAGAGGTTTTCCAGAACACACTCCAATCATTGAAATCTTAACCGATGATGTCGAAGATCAAGAACTGCTAACATTTATTCAAGAAGCAGTTATGCAATGTTTTTATCACCTCGATGCAAGAGGGAAAATTGATAAGTGTCAATATTCACAGGAGTTATTGTCTTGTTTGATTGAAAAAGGCAGAGAGGTTAGTAGGAATAAAATAATTTTTCGATGAAACAAGTAACTTTAAATATCTCTTTAAACACGAACATGAAAATTATGAGGAATTTCAACCGGTTCTGTCTGAAAACTTTTGTCTCATTGAAACTGTGGGTCGAAGAAAAGATTTTTAATTATGCATTAAAAGTTACGTTATTTAATCTTCGACTTACATAAATATTTACTCTCGTGAAAAACTCCAAACAATTTTAACTTCTTCAAGTTATTAAATAACATCAATAACTCGTGCCTTTAAAATTGAGGAATTTTAACTAACAATAAGTGTCGCTGAATTATCCAAAACTATGGAAGTTTTTAGTAACTTGAAAATTTTTCGGCGTCATGTTTCTACATGTTTGTTTTGTGGAATACTAAAGTAAGTAATAACAGTTACTTGAAAATTTTCAGATTTGCGACAGCTGGGTCATTCAATACTGACATGAAAATTGTTACAAATGATTTCAAGTCAAAAATGAAGACCGAAAAATACTGCAAATTAAAAAATTTTAATGAATAGATATTCTTGCACTCATACAAAAAAAGTATAATAAATCATATCCATTTTGATTGAATCAAGCTTTTGTACCTTTTTTTTAAACACTAGAGCCCTATCTAACAATTTTATAAAATTTCAGAGATGTGACGACTGGAGCAATCAATACTAGGAAATCCCAAATTTATACACCTCCAATTACAAACTCTCTGATTTGTATTTTACTTGATACAACAACGAAATATATAATAAGTAATGTACAAATTCGTTTCATGAACTAAAAAGCATGAAATACAATAAAATTTGCATATACATTTCTTATGTACACGATCACGAAAAAAAATCTAAATTATTACTCACTTTCAAGCATGAGTTCTACGAAGGCACGACCTACCGATTCGACTCTCATGTTATTTTTTACACTTGATGCAATCAAAATTTGGCAAATTTTGATTTGGAATCCAGTTCCATTTCGAGGATATGGAATTCAATTTTTTTTCTTTAATTTATCGAAGCGTTTCATGAGGTCGTCGAAGTCGATGTCGTCGTTGTCGCCGTCGTTGGAAGGAAGATCGTTGTCCGTTGGAACTGGCGGCAAATTCGGAAGCTGAAAATTGTTCATTGGCATTTTCGAGGAAAGTTGTGGTTTTTGAAGATCGTCAGACTATAAAAAAAATATTATTCAAGAATTTTAAAAATTGATTCTTTGAATTATATAGAAAATATTATTTTGAATCGACCCGTCCTTTTGGGACATCATTTTCAATTTCGGTAGAACTTATATTTGTTATAATTTTTTTTCCAGCACATACAATTTCACTGAAAATAAAAGAACCATAATAATTTTTTCCCGAATTCTTTTAATACTCGATATTTTTTAACGAAATTGTGAACCATTGTAGAAAATGTTTATTTATTTATTAGGAAATGATCAAAAAATAAAATAATTTTTTCGAGAATCAACTTTATTCAAAAGTGTCGACTAGAGCGAGCATAAGAACAATAATTACGATCTGTTCATTTTCAGTGAAAATATGCATCTTAGAAAATAATAATAATTAAATTAATGGAAAAATTGATTATGATCAAGAAAAAGAACAAAAAACTTGTAAGGACATTTTTTATGAACCAAAGACAAAAAATTCTCATCAAATTGACCAAGGAACAACATATTCTGGAGCTTCACTAAAATTTAAGATCATACATCAACTTGTGCAAAATAGCTAAAAATAAACAAAATCTCTCTCAAAAAAAATTTATCATCATTGTTATATCAATTGACTGCAAGCAGCCAAAATCTTATAAAAATTTCAATTTTTACCTGTTTGTTCAAATCTGGAGGGAAAGATGGATAAGGCGGAGGCAAATCATTGTTCTGAAAAATAAATAAAATGTTTATTCGTACCAATGAATTGTTTGTAACTTCAAGCACTTTGAATATTTCGAACTATAAACAAAAAATATCGATGTACTTAAAAACATCGATATGCCAATTATATTGTATAAATTTTGACGAAATTTTTAGAAAAAAGTTTGTTATTGGATACTTTTATTTAAATAAAAATTCAGATACAATACAATAATAAAAAATAAAAAATATTCATATGAAATTATTTGAATACTTACGATTAGTAGATAAATATTAAATAATAATCCGAAAAAATTACCATAGGTTTGTTTCCACGGTCAAGAGGAATGTTGTAAGAAAACGCAGGAGGGGGAAACTGAGCATTTTTATGTTCTTCGGCGACCGGGGGAGATGTTGGAGGTACAAATCCCATGGGGTGAGAAGGTACTCCTTTTTCCGACTGCAAAAATTTCTAAATTGATAAATGGATTAATACATCAATAATCAATGAAATACACTCGACGTTTTTTTTCTTTTTTACATTTTATTTCATCTGCCTTCAAAAATTCGTTTTCAATTTTTAGTCTTACTTATTAATGCTTTCACTTTCTGGAACGTTTTTTTTTAATGAAATCCAAAAGACCAAAATTATTTACTTCATTCAAAGGTGGCATCATCGGCTGTGGAGGAAAACCTATAAATCCAACAGGTTGAGGGCCACAGGCTCCATCCAAATTATTTTGTCCCCCATTACTTCCAATATCAATCAGCAAAGCGTCTTGACCCTCAGACATAATTTGAGGGTCTGGTTCATACTCGATTTCATAATTTTTCGCTATCTCAATCAAATATTTTTCGACCAGCAATTTTGAAGGCGCTTGGACACTTAATTTGTGTTTCAGTTTTTCTGATATTGTTTGAATAGCTTCTTCCTTGCAAGCTTCTGCGTACTGTCTTCCATATTTACTCGTCAAGATTTCAGCGACGACTTTCAGCTCCTGCACGTCTGCTTGCATACGGGGTGCAGCCCATATCAAAGTTGATATGGCTTCTGATAAACCTTCATCCAAAGTTCTGAAAAAAAAGATTTCATTAGTTTTGGGTTGTTTTTGGAAAATTTTATTTGCAAGACATCAATTTTAAAATTTAGTCAGTTATGGATTGCAATACGTTTAATAATTGTACGTTTTAAAATTAACGTAAATAAAAAAAAATCCATCACTATTATCTCTTATAGTTCGAGCAACAAATAATGGCTGGTAATTAACAAATTTTGACAAATTTTTCACTTTAAACTTGTATGGGTATGGAGAACGATTTTTTTTTATTGTTTAATTCTTAAATGTTTGGAACTCATGCACATAAATATTCAAATTTCAATTTGTAGTGATTATAGATCAAATACTTGGATAAATAGATTAAATACAAAAATTCAGGAATTATGGTAAGTTAGAAAAATTCATTTTTCAGATATTTTGGATAGCAAAATTTTCAGAAAATATCAATACTTTACATCGAAAAAGCAAATTAACTGCATTCTTATAAAATTTTTTGTTGATAATTGAAAAAATATCTTCTTATTGTTATTTAGTTTTAAATTCACAGATTTCGATGAAAGTCATCATCATTATTAGCATGATATAACAATATATAATTTTCATGATATAGCTACTATGTATAATAAATAAATATATAAATAATAATATATTAAGATACAAAATCATAAGATTATTATTATTTGTGATAATATAATCTACAATATGATTGATATTATTAATTACAATAAAATAGCAATAATATAGCAATTACACTAGATTGAGATAAGGATATTATTTTTTATAATACATATACTATTATTATTAATATTATTATTCGTAATAACAAAAATTACTATAGAATAATATATTTTGAATAATATATTTATGGTAGATAATAGATTGAAATAATAAATTACTTTATAAATTTCGTGTATAAATTACTTTATAAAATTTATATACGAAATATATAAAGTAATTAAAATTTCACAACTATAAATTCATAAAACTTTGGAAAATTTGTTGACAAATTTTATGAAAAATATTTTTATTTGAAGTTCAGAATATCTATTCCGAATTCATGCAATTTGTTGGTTATTTATTGTAGTTCTCAAATTTGGATATTTTAGAGTGTTTTCCATGTTTTGAGACATTTTTTTAAGAATCATGATTCACTATATTTCTGAATTTTAAGGGTCAATTGCTGCAATCGCAAAAATCTTCAGATATTTGAAAATCAATCTAATTATTTGAAGTCAAATAAATTGTAAGAATAGCGAATTTGATGATTTCTAACCATTTAATTTACGTATGCAAATTCGATTGATATTTTACTGCATAAAATAAACCAAACAGATAAATTTGCAAATAAAAATTTCACAATTATAAATTCGTAAATCTTAGGAAAATTGGTTAGTTGACAAATATTATATAAAAACATTTTTATTTGAACTTTAAAATATCTATTCGAAATTTATACTATTTGTGGGTTATTTATTGCAGTTCTCAAATTTTTGAATTTTATGATTCTCAAGTTTTATTATAATTTTTTTGGAATTTCGTTTCACTTCAACTCAAAATTCAAAAGGTTGATTTCTCCAATTGCGAAAATTAAGTCTTGAGATACTTGAAAATTTATTTATTAACTTATATTCAAAGAATTGGATAAGTTTAAAAAGCTTATTTATTTAAAAAATTTTATTCAATTCATTTAGAATTTGAATTTTTAAATTCAAATAACTGAAATGTAATTCATGATAGCAAAAAGTTGCAGATTCACTTTTAAGAAATGAGATAATGATAAAATTCAAATTTTTACTATTTTATGATTAAAAATGGTAGACTAAGCATAGAAATTCATGAATTCAATTATTTTTAAAGTGACATTAAAAGTTTCAGAATATTGGTAATTGCTGATTGATCAACTAAAGGATATCATTAATATTATACACATTATTTATTCATTGGTGATTTCATGGAATATTGATTAATATTGAATAAATCATACAGAATACTGAATAATTTAATATTGAATATTATATAATAAATTTAATTTAAATAAATTTAAATAACGATATTACATTTTAGTTTGCAAAATTGAATGTTACGAAAAATTGAAATTTTTGAGTCTACGATTTTCTATCAATAATTTTTACATTTTTATTTCTTCTAACTTTTCAATTTTCATTTATTTTATGTTCGGAGTATTTTTCTATTTTTTTTTTTTTTTCAAATTTTGAATTCATCATACATACCAATTATTAAGTTGTAATTTTATGTTCCTCAAATTTCACAATTGTAAATTGGTAAATCTTAGGAAAATTTTTCAATGCTTGCTCTTAAAAGTTACATTAACTTTGATATTAACAAATGTTTATTTTGAAACTCACTTCATTTGCTGTATGAGACCAAATCTAGCCAGCAAAAGTTCGCAATACATTTCCAAAAGTTCCATAGCCTCGACCATGTAATCTTCACGAATAATATGCTCCACCCGAATTTTTGCCCTCTCAACTTTTCCCGTACCTAAATAATCCGCGATTTCTTTCCTTGCTTTTTGAGCTAATTCCGTTTTCTTTTTCTCAAGCAGTTTCAGCCGATTTATCGCGAGCCTCAGATGAGTCTTTAGTTTCGTGTAATTCGGTCCACTCGAAAACATTTTGCAATATTTGAGAATCTACTTAATCCAACGATTGACACTTGTTATGTTTTTTTTAGGCGTGACAGCGGAAAACAGATTGACAGTTCACTATTTTATCCGAGAATAAATCAAAATAAATTCTGCGTCATCATCTGATTCACCTGTCAAATCTTGGACTTTTTTTTATTTATTTTGAAACAGTTGGGTCGTTTGTAAAATCCAATATGGCGTCTCTGCGCGTGCGCAGTAGTTGAAATTCAAAATTTCAAAACTTGTTTTTTTTTATGACTAAAATAAAATCATTTTTTGTCGAATGAATTGGCAAGATGTTTCAAGAATTTTCTATGTCCGTTTTACGGTACTTATACATGATTTAGGCATCTTTGACAACTATTTGAACTAAAAATTAATTGAAAATTGATCCTACTGGTAGACTTTTCAAGAGCATACGAAGACGAAAATTTTAAAGGTGTACGTTTGAAATTTATTGAAATTTTTCATTTTTATTGATAATCAAGCTTTTTTGTTATATCAACCCCGTTTAGTTCCAAGAATATAAAAATTTAATACATTATTCAGCAATTGACTTTATAGAATACAGTCAGGGCCGTAGACAGAGAAACCGGGCCCGGTGTATGGCAGTTATGGGCCCCTTCATCATTTTCTAAATGTTAAGTTATCGGAATATAAGAGTTCAGGTTTATTCAATAGGGAAACCGCATATAAAGGATAATTAGGGAAAATTTAATGTTTGCCTGATGTATACAATTTTTATTGGCGTCAAAAAAATGAAAACTCAAACAAAATTGCAATGAAACATATATTTTATGAACTATCTACCGCGTACAAACTGAAAATACATCGCGGAGTTTTCGTAATATAAAAGTAAGAGTTATACATTCGGCAGAAAATATGAATAACAAGAAAGTTTTGTACATTGTTAATCTGTCATTTTTTTTACTCGATAATCTCATTTTTTCTCTGAAAATTATTGAACCTTATTTCAAACACGCTCTGCGTGCTCATGCTAAGGCGAAGTTGTTGATAATGTCGTTGAAATTCAATTTTCTACCTAATTCTTACATACTCTAAGCAGAGGGTTGCTAATCCGAAGATGCGGATTTGAGAGAAGCAAGATTTTTGAAAATTTTTTATTCTTAAAAGCACACTGAAAGATTGTTCAGCGCTTGCAATAGAAACCGGAAAAACACAAAATATTCGCAGAGCAACGGAAGCATTTGGAAAAAGTGCATTCACATTTTTGCCATTATTGATCATATTCAAAAGTTTCGATGGTTTGAGATCCTTTTGAAAGTTCGATGAATAAATATGTTTCACATGAATAATTTCATTCCGCAATTTCGCAAAATTCACACTTAATCGTGCTTTATTTTTCAATTCGACTTATACTTATGAAACTTGGGATCTACTTTATTATTTTATTCTATTTTAGATAGCAAAAATTTTATCAAAAGACAAATAATTGAAGGGATTTGAAGTATGAGTTCCAATTCAAAAATGTATAGCAATTTTTAGCGCGACTCTCTGAAAAATCATGTTTATTATCAATAAGCGTATTTTTTTTTTGAAAAATTGAAGTAAATAATAAAATAAAAGCATTTACAGAATGTATCAGCTAATAGTAATACATCCGGTAATTCTTTAAATTTCATCATTCCATACTTTTTCCTTACAATATACGAAAAGTAGAGGGTCCAGCCTAAATTGCAGTATGTATATGATTACTGACACATTTAGAAGTTGTTAAATTCTGCTAAATCCTACTGAAAACGAAATTCTCATCTTAATCTCAAGTCATATTTGATCTGACCTTAAGATGAGAATATTTTGCCACGCATATAGAATTTTTAGTAATGAAAATTAAGCGAAAAGATTGAATAATTTATATAAGGCTAATGAATGTATTAACGATTGTGTTTGAAATCTCAAAAATTGTTTTCCCAAAAGTCGTGTTTTTCTAACTTACTGGCAAAATTTTGAGAAAAGTCATACGCATGTCATAAAATTTTTTTAACTTCCTCAGAGAAAATATGTCGGTATCGTAAGACATGAGCTTTTGTCAAAATATTGTTTTTCATTATTTGACAGCCAATAATAATTCGAAAAAGAGGGAATTTTTTTGGAATTTAACCTCTAACCATAGTTGATGCAATACCAATTATAGATTAGTTTTACTTTTTGTCGTAGGTTACATAGTTGGCCAAAACTCTTGCCAGCAAGTTGATATCAAAATTCTGATGAGGGCACGTTTAAGGTCACCCTGCAGTCGAATACGTGGCAACATTTTTTCAATGGCATCGCTTATTGAAAGGTTACGAGTAACCAAACGAAAAACAAAAAAAAGTTGATGAATTTCTTTTTCCGTTCCTTTGTAAAAAATTTTCGAAAACAGGTTCGAAAATCGGGCCGCTACGTAGACGACCCCCTTAAATGTTCACTCAGTTACTCAGACTGAACTTCGGATTAGGTTAGATTTCCGTTTAGTCGATGTAACTGCGTACTCAATTTTTTCAAAGAGAAAAAAAATTTCCAGTTTCGATTGCTTCAACTGAATTTTCGTTAGAATAAGCATGATCGAAAATTTCAGTTGCGCTGATTGAATTTTCAGTCGCTTTAACTGAAAACAAAAGTTGACGCTATTCAGTAAATAAACTTTCTGTTGCGGCCATTTTAGATTTCCTCATAACAACGGAAATTATCAGCTCCCAAGACTGCATTTTTTTAGTTGGGATGATCGAATTTTTCAGTGGCAGCTATAACGGAATTTTTCAGTTGGAGTAATTTCCGTAACGTCAACAAAATCGTGTCCGGACTGAAAAAATGAAGAAGCAACTGACTCGATTTTTCTATGTGTGACAGTGACCAAACGAGTCTGACTAAACACATCAAGTTCATCTGACTGTTGTAGTTCTCTTCGTGTAAAATATTTGCTTATTTTACACACTGAAACATGTAATTTTTCGTATCTAATAATTTCATTTATAAAAGATCGTTTGCTTTGAACCATGAAAAATCGTTTCTGGGCACTTTCCTGAGATCAGACGGTACCAATCTTGCAGCGGGAGATTCAAACGACGACGCTCCAAATTTTTAACAATTATCAACTTTCGACTTCACTTCAAAGTCTGCTAGAGCGAAAAATCATCCAAATTCAATCTTATCAAAATTCTACGCCCATTCGTAAACTGTCAAATACTAAAAAATCCGCGTTTACTTCGATCCGCGATCTAAAATAACCGGCAACGTGATCTGAGCATGCGTAACCTTCCCAGAGGTGATCCAAGATCTCACTCAATCTGTTTCGCACATCTCGTTTAAACGCCCGACAGTGTTCATACACGTCACGAGCACCGCAAACGTGACGTACGATCCCTCTACCTTCGAAACCAAGTTTTCCGGAAACTCCGAACCGGCGTTTTCCACCAGATCCGGAAATCGGACGTAAATTTCGGTTGTGCCGGTGTAAAAATTTTCTTCAGACCGCTGGAAATAAAATTTGAATAAATTACAATGTCTATGTCCGATGTCGATCACGAGAAGAGAAAACAAATTTCTGTGCGTGGAATAGTCGACGTCGAAAACGTCGGCAGCATCAAGAAAACTTTCAATCGACATCTTCATTACACCCTCGTAAAAGATCGCAATGTGGCTACGTCGAGAGACTATTACTTCGCTTTGGCCCACAGCGTGAAGGATAATCTCGTCTCGAGATGGATTCGCACTCAGCAGCATTATTACGAAAAAGATCCCAAGGTACCGAACGCGAAAGAATGCGCGAAATTCGAAAGCGGAAGTTGAAAAAGAGTTTACGATATCTCTAGTTTGGTTTGGTGTCGAATTTGAATCTCGTTTCGTTGACGAATTCAAGGGCGCTTCTCGGCCTTGCTCTCATTGCTCCGAGATAATTCTTTTTCTAGCGCTATATCTAGTGTCAGTTATAATCGCGATTGAAAATACATCTTTTGATTTGCGCTTATCTTGGAGTCGTGGGAGAAGAAAAAAGATTTCAGGCAAAAAACTCGACGGAAAAAAGAATCTTGATTCTGCTATTGATATTTCTTTGATGAACGTTTTTTTCGAGTATGGGAGTTTTTTGAAAATGATTTTTTTGAGTCTCCACATTGAATTCGCGGTTTATTAATACAGCTGAAGGAGCAACACTGTAGATGAAAATGTTTGGTATGAGCAAATTTTGGCTATTGTCCATGCATCGTTTGATTCACCAACACGTTTCTGGCTTATGAAATTCTCGTGTTTTTGCGTATTGCACGTTTTGCTTTGTTTATGTTATTGATGAATTAATGTAAACAATGACATAACATATATGAACTGACCTATTTTTGGCAGTAGATGGTTAGATGATGAAAGGAATTAATTTTACATAGCTCCTGCTATAACAGCAAGTCTGTTATGAGCAACGTTTTGATAATGGCTTTGCTGGGTCAAAACGAGGAGCCAAGTTTTTTTTCAAATTTATTATAGATGTTATGAGTGTGATCAAGTAGGGATTGAGTTGCTATAAGATTGGAACCAAACGGAGCAAATTAAATTTGCACCTCATTATACCTTAAACAGGTGTAACTGAGTCTAAAATTATACACTGAAAAAAAGGATTAGTTGAATCAAACATAATATGGTAACTATTAATAAATCGCATACTCGGGTATGGCGAAATAAATGTTTAGTTGAATCAAACTAACGATAAATTCATATAAACTATCTAATCAATTTCAAGCAAACTTCTGTATATTAACACCTACTATATACGTATTTGCTATGAATATCAACGAAGTAATCGCCATCAAGTATATAACATGTTTGTATAAACTCTTCGAAAAAGTATGAAAAAACTTGATATATTAATAGTTACTATATTATGGTAGTATTTGCAAGAAAATTTCAAGTAACTTGGCTGAGGGTCAAAGATGGTTGTTGGAAACTAAGATCGTGTATTACCCTAAGTGATTGTTTTTTTTATCTATATCTCGGAATTCGTTCCCAATTCTGTCGAGAACATAATTTTTTTTCCGTCTTATCCGAGGCGTGAGTACACGATGATCGTCCATCCACGTTCAGGCGACAGTTACCGCTGCTTAACTTAGGGAACTCGATAGTCGATCTCAAATGCAACAGCTCCATTGGACCCATCGACATTTGTTGTGCTCAGGCCGAAACATATATAAAAATTTGAGTGACTGGAAAAGTAATTAAACTTTTATTCCACAACATTGAAGATGCTGGAAAGGCCACACTCCACGAGGAGAGGCTCTATTATTTTGTTAAACCAGTGAAAATTTATGTATAAACTGGCACTCACAAGCTTGTCTGAGCTTGTTGAAATTGTCGAAAATTTTTCACAACATTCGTCAAGTATCGGTATATTCACTGTTACTATATAGAACAGTTGCATCAAATATAGACAGCTCATTTGCTATTATTTTTGAATTTGAAGCTCAAATTGATTTCTTACGCCATTCAAGTTTTACACATATTTGATCTTAATGCACGTGAAGTTGGTTCAAGTAACTTCAGCCAAACATATGGTACATTTGTCGCAAATACTGCAGAATCCAAAGAAATTAGTATGAAACAAACGCTATCTTTAAACCAAGATATTAGTTAATAGCTGATAAATATTTAAGAAAACGACGCAACTATGCGCGTATATCTGTATTGAACCAACTGTTTTTTAGTGTAACTAATAAATAAAAGTAAAAAGTTTCGATTTAATTTCAATTTAATCCAAACATCTGTTAGAATCAAGTTCGTATTGTGTCTAAATAGTGTCTTTTTTGGGTCTTCTATAGGTCTGGTCGAGTTCAAGATTGAAACTGAACTGAAACTGAAACGTTATCATTCGCTTCAGTCCAACACTGAATATTTTTCTGTGTCAATGTCAACCTTTATTCTCTAAGGGGAAAATCTTCAAGACAGTTCAGAAGTCTTGAAAAAATTTTACCTTCCGACACGCAGTATTATCTTGCCTATCATTGAGCGGAAAAAGATACTTTTGAATTGCAATGGACATATCACATATCAAGTTTGCGGTGATGCTAGAAATTGCTTCACTTTACGAGTAAACACTTTATGCAAAATTTTACTCTAATATGTTCTTAGTAGATTTAAAAAAATATTAATAGTACAGTTATTTACTTCGCCAAGATTTCGACGTAATCTTGATTGAAGTGTTATTCTAGTATTCTTAAAAATAATATTGTTCTTGTAAAAGAAAAATGCGATAAAGTTGAAATTGTTTACGTAATGATCTTTTAGCGTTTGGTATATATAGTTTTCTATTTTTGGCCCTATTATCTGAAGCAATATGCAACGAGTCGAGCGAGTTTTACGGGAAAAAATGAAGTTCGTTAAGTAAAAATTTGGGAGAATCGTAGGATCAATTTTTGAACGTTGAACGTTGTTTCTATGCATATTTGACAAAAAAATTAAAGAAAAAAAAGGGAAAAAAACCATTTGCTTTCACGATTTATGATTTTAGATTACCAGAAAGATTGTTCGTGGATTTCGTAATGATGATCAATTCTAAATTAATTATTTTTTCACTTTATGGAACTTCATTTCAACTTTTTCATGATTGTTCCAATCATGTTATCTTTTGCATATCAAAAAATGAATTTTGTTTTTTTTTTTTTACTTTAGAGAATCTACTACTTGTCCCTGGAATATTATATGGGACGATCTCTCCAAAATACCATGATCAATTTAGGTATTCAAGGAGCTTGCGATGAAGCCATGTATCAGGTAATTATGCATGATAACTGAATTCAACGAAATCTGGATACTAAGGAATGAATTTCTGTAATATCTCTTATTTTTTAAATTTTATAATGACAAAAAGAACGGTAATTTTTTGGCGTGTATGCACCTATCAGTACATGTCCTCTAAAAGATACGTTTACGTTTTTTCTTAGAAATCGTTTGAAATACTAAGAATCTTTAAGACTCTGAAGTATATAACATCAAATTTTCAAAATTTACATAGGAATCCATACAAATATTAAACATCTCGAAAAATACAAAGAATGTTACGAAATTTTATAAATGTTAGAAATATCAATAAAATACAGAAATTCTATAAAGATAATACTCTATCATAAGTTTCTGAAAATAATACAAATTCGTATAACTTTCAATTCAGCATCTAATCCTGATGAAAATCTCTATAGGAATCTATCAAAATGCGAAAAAATTCAATAAAATTTATGAATTTCGAAAAAATACAATATGAATTATAAGTTTTAAAAATCTGTGAAATACCTGAAATCCACTAAGATACTGTTTATCGTAAAATTCGTGTGAATCATAAATATCCTAAAAATTTAATATAATGAGAATATTGAATTCTTGAAATCGACACATATAGAAACTACGAAAAATACTAGAAATCTATTGAAAAAACCTAGAATATCCTACGCAGTTTTAAATTAGCTAAAAAATGTGAAAAATACTAAAAGCTAATGAAATACTAGAAATCCATGTAAATATTATTTCCTTCAATAACTATAAAATGGCTAAATATCCATGCAACCTTTGAATCCTCGATAAGCATCAAATTATACTGAAAAAATGCGATTAATGCTAAAAGTACTAAAAATCTATAAAAATATTAGTTACATTTGAAAATACTATTTCCCGGGAAATTCATACAAATATTGAAAATCTGATAAACTTTGAATCTTGGATAATTAAATTTTCAAAACCTATATGACAATCTTCAAAATGTTCATACAATACACGTGTATAAAAAAAAAACTAGAATATCCTTCATATTTTATTAATTGTAATAAATAAAAAAAAATCCTAAAGAAATGAGCACCCTACGAAGTACCTTAAAAAGGAAAGCCAGAGTATGAAAAACCTAAAATGTCTGGGATATCACAGACATTGTGACTGAAGATTTTTGTAGATTTTGAAGAAAATAAGACATATTATATCATTCACAATTCAGTGGATATGATTGCGATACCGTCATTCAAAGAGCATGGAATCTTGAACCAAGCATGCTGAAGAATAAATAAGTCTTTAAAGTCTTTTTGCTTCTAAAATTGTTTATAAGGAACTAAAATTCTATCTTTACTTCCTGACTATACTTGACCATTCAGATTCAACAACCGAAGAAATGGAAATTCCACCTTATCTAAAATATTACCTACAGAAAATATCCACCTGTACCTTTGTTTGAAAGAATCAAGTTGTTCTTCGTATAAATCAGTTAATTTCAGTAAACAATTTTTGGTAAACGATAACCCTCTATAGAAAATTCGTATCTTTAACTGGAAGTATTGTTTTTTAAAAGAAAAAGCTTTGTTGTACCCTATCCAAATATACATGCCATAGGAGCTTGGGCCCTAGACAAGAAATGCATGTGTTGATTCTGATTCAACAAGACGAAAGTGAAATAAATATGGTTTCTTAAAATTGGAAGATGGGTTTGGATATCGAAGAGCTAGAAGAGCTAGAAGAAGACGCTGGTCTTGGGAATGGTGGTTTGGGTCGTCTAGCAGCGTGTTTCTTGGACAGTATGGCGACCTTGGGCCTTGCAGCGTACGGTTACGGAATCCGATACGAGTACGGGATTTTTGCCCAAAAAATCAAGAATGGAGAACAAGCTGAAGAGCCCGATGACTGGCTCAGATATGGGAATCCTTGGGAAAAAGCTCGACCCGAGTTCATGCTGCCCGTCCATTTTTACGGTCACGTGATTGACACTTCAGAAGGAAAGAAATGGGTCAACACGCAGGTAATTAGATCTAATTATTGATTTTTTCGAAACATTCTTATTTTGCAATAATTGAAGACTATAAAAATTATCGGTCTCGGGAAATAAAAAAATATTAATTACTAATTAGGTCTCCAAGATGTTTTCCGACGTATCCATTTTCTCATATCGTTGAACGCATCTAACAATATATTATCATTTTCTCAATTATTCATAATTAGCCGACTTGAGTTGATTTCTTAATGAAAATGAATCGCCGATAACAGAATCTGCATAAATTTTTTGATTTATAATTATCTAATCGAGCACGAAACACTCATTATTAATGAAAAAAAAGCCACTCAACGAGAAATTGTTCTTGAAAATTCCCGTTTCTTGTTCAAAGATCGTCTTTGCGATGCCTTACGATAACCCGATTCCAGGGTATCAAAACAACGTCGTCAATACCCTACGGCTTTGGTCTGCGAAGTCACCGGTTCAGTTCGATCTGAAATTTTGTAAGTTTTCATTTCAAGGTAAAAGTTATTTCAAACGATTGTTTGATAATGGGACATTTTATGTACTATAGAAATCTTCCCAAAGAATTGCTCAACCTTTAAAAAAATTTGGAATTAAAAAAGGGTCCCATTTGTTGATACTTTTTTACTTGACAATATTTGCTGACATCAAAAATTGTATTTTTAATCTTTCTCAGTCAATGACGGAGATTACATTCAAGCTGTTTTGGACCGAAATCTCGCGGAAAATATTTCTAGGGTCTTGTACCCCAACGACAACTTTTTCGAGGGCAAAGAACTTCGTTTGAAACAAGAGTATTTCATGTGCGCCGCGACATTACAGGACATAATTCGTCGTTACAAGTCTAGTAAATTTGGGTCCAAAGAACACCACAGGACCGATTTCGACAGCTTCCCTGATAAGGTTGCGATTCAGTTGAACGATACTCATCCTTCGCTCGCGATTCCGGAGTTGATGAGGATTCTTATCGACATTGAAGGTCTCTCTTGGGAAAAGGTAGGTTTCTCTATTAAAATTAGATTCTGCAAAATTTTAACTTATTTTGACTGTATCGAAAACTTTTGGAAACCACCTGATGTGAAAATCACATAAAAGTTTCCAAGATTGATTTACTGTTGACCTTTATGGAACAAGTGACTTTCTGCATACTAAAAAAGAACGAAATAGAAGAAAAAAGTATCTTTGACAAATTTTTAGAGAAAAAAATTTTTATGAGAAAAACTGAACTCAAATTTAGGGTATGTGTACCGAAATTCTTCCACGAATGTTCTCTGATATCGCACCACAGGTCATGTGAAATTTCTTCCCTGATCGTCTCCCAATGTTACAGTACCTGATGTGTAATATAAGGTTCCTTGCGTGTCCTTCGTTTTACGATACGCTTGTCGCAATTTCACAAACCAAGTTGCGTAAATTTACAGTACAAGTTTCTTAAACTTATGGTACGTAACCTACTGGTACTTGCTGTTAATTTTTTAGAGTGATATCCTACTTCTTCGAAGAAATATGATAATTCACAGGATTTACAAAATTAATAGACAGTTTTTAAATTATTCATAATTGTAAGTCTTCACTGGGTTGTTTGTATCCAAAGTGTAATAATAACCGACCTTCCCAGTCAACAGTATTTTATTGTGCAATTAAAACACGACGTTTCGGACACTTGTTTTCAAATGTTGTATAACAAATTGTACGATGATGTCAATATTTTGAAACACAACGAAACAACAATCTCATATAAATCAATACAATACCAGTCACGTGTAAGATGTTTAAATGAATTTCTAGTCTCCTCTCTTTAAATGGTAAAGTAAAAATTTCTTCGAGAGACTCCACACGGCATAGTTCTCGATCTGACGTCTGGGCCGTGACTGGGTAAAATTCCTTATCATTATCTACATACTGAGTCAACTTGGGTGGTGTGAGTGTGATCATCTATTTCCATCATATTGGTGTGAATGAAAATTCTTGTTTAGGTGGGTCTTTTTGGACATCCAAGCCCCTTAACCATAGCATGAGATCATAGCCCGTTAAAAATTCTGTCGTAAATGGAACTCAGATTCTCAATGTCTTTCTGTTCATTCAAAGAATTACTCCCCACTTTCTTAATGAAGAACATTTCAGAGACAAGTCTTTTTCTATAATCGAGTTCCCGGTCCAAAATTTCAAGATTGTCCCAGTGCATTTCATGATTATTCTCAATCCGATGCAAACCAACAACTGAAAGTTCCCCTGAGGTTTTTATAATATCTTTTTGATGTTCAACCTTCCTTTTTACTAGATTTCTTTTCCTTTGTCCAATGTACGTTCTTTTGCGATCAGGTTCAACACAATTGATCTTATAAACAGTATTCGTAGTTTGTAAAGAAGGTAATTTATCTTTTCCTATTTTCACAATATCATTCGTCTTATCAGGTGTTCTATCTGCAATCTTTTTATTATATTTGTTAAGAGTCCTTTTGAAAGCCCAGACGTCAGATCGAGAACTATGCCGTGTGGAGTCTCTCGAAGAAATTTTTACTTGAACATTTAAAGAGAGGAGACTAGAGATGTATTTAAACATCTTACACGTGACTGGTATTGTATTGATTTATATGAGATAGTTGTTTCGTTGTGTTTCAAAATATTGACATCATCGTACAATTTGTTATGGAACATTTGAAAAGGGACACAAAACAGGTGTTCGAAACGTCGTGTTTTAATTGCACGATAAAATACTGTTGACTGGGAAGGTCGGTTATTATTACACCTTGAGTTTTTGAAATTATACACATTTTTGTTATCACATAAAATTGTTGATTATCTTTGAAATTTTCAATGTTATAGTAATTTTTAAGATTGTGAATGTTTCGGTTAATAATGTCGATTCTGCTAAGAAACGGCACTTCTGAGACATACTTTGGTGCAGACAAATGAAAAAGCTCAAGTTTTTCATTGCTTCTAAAATACCGAATTTCGTGCCATAAAAAGACGTTTTTAACCAACCTTCTTTAATCAAAGAAAACGGAAAGAACGTTTTAATGAAATTTTCGGCGCTAAAAAAATTGAGTTCTGGGGGAAAAAGTTCTCGCATGCAGAAAAAACGAAATATTCATTATTCACACATTTTCAGGCTTGGGACATCACGACCAGAACCTGTGCTTACACGAATCACACAGTTCTTCCCGAAGCCTTAGAGCGCTGGCCAACAAGTTTACTCGACAGCATTTTGCCTCGTCACTTGCAGATAATTTACCACATTAACTTCTTGCATATGGAAAAAGTTAAAGAAAAATGGCCCGAAGACTTGGACCGAATGAGGCGAATGTCCCTCGTTGAGGAAGAAGGCGAAAAAAGAATCAACATGGCTCACTTGTCCATTGTTGGTAGTCATGCAATCAATGGGGTCGCAAGGATCCATTCTGATATTCTCAAAGATAGCGTGTACGTTTCTCACACATGAACCATCAAATTTTGCTAAACAACAAAAAAATTTGTTCACGAAGATCATGAATGAAGAACAATAGCGAGTCGATGTTAAAGATTGAACAATTTTTTCCAGTTTCCGTGATTTCTATGAAATGAACCCGGAAAAGTTCCAGAACAAGACGAATGGAATAACGCCAAGGAGATGGTTGCTGCTTTGTAATCCCAACCTTTCAGATATTATCGAAGAAGTAAGTGAAAGTTGAGAAAACAAGTACTTTGCATCGCTGAAATTAACTTATGAACACGTGAATAGCGTCTCGTTAAATGAGTCTATTGACGAAAACGAAGGCGAAGTTCGTAATCTTGGCATTGATTTCAGAAAATTGGCAGCAACTGGACAGTTCATTTGGAGCAGTTGGCACAGCTCAAGCAGTGGGCGAAGGACCCTGCGTTTCAACGCAGCGTCATCAAGGTCAAACAAGAGAACAAGCTTCGGCTCGCTGAGATAATCGAGAGGGATTATGGGGTCAAAGTCAACCCGGATTCGATCTTTGACATTCAGGTCTCTGCTCTTTCCGATTTGAATTGAGATTTTTGTTTCCCATTGGAACAAAGATAAAAGAACACAGCGAAAATCCTGCGAATTCGGCGTTATTGACCACGTGTTGGTCATATTTTACATGCACATTTAAAGTGAACCTACTTCCACCCTTATTTTATAAAATGTTTCCAATCAATCCCGGTCATTTTAACGAGAAAATATTTATCTATTTTTCCTAATTTTGTATTATATTGTTCTGTTCTTTGTACGTCTCGTAATTTGACACTTTTTCTTGGGGGATGCCTTTACATTTCTTCCCAAATTGAATTCTCGAATCGCGATTTCCGTGTCTGCTTGCTCTTTTTGAACCCAGATCGCAGCATGAATCATCAAGTGTACACGACAAGTGTACTTTGTTATGTCACCAACATCGTAGCATCATTGACAAATGTGACTGCGAGCTCACGAGACGAACGATTCGACAGAATCATCGCACATTCATTGCAACATCATAAAGCAGCTTTACCAAGTTGAAACATGTCAACATCTTCGAGCGATTAAAGCAGCGTCAATATTAACCGACGGATTGGAGAATGAATTGTCGTTCATTTTGCCATCACATGCCAAAATATTATTGCTTGCGTTGGATAAATTATTGTCATTATGCATGATTATTGAATAACATTTAAAAATACTTACCTGGTAGTAATACCTCAAAGCAAAATTAACTTTACGTTGGGATTGATCATAATTAAACAAACGAATAGAGTCGGTTTAGGTATTTTTTTTTATTTTCATTATCACGCTACATTCTTTGACTCGCGTAATTGCACTTATTTGGTCGCTGAGCGTAGGAGGTACCGAATTCATCTTAATGACACTTCATTATTTCGTCACTGCACTTCACCACGTACACTTCACTATATTAATAAAATACAATAAAATACATAGAACTCGAAAGTCTGTCGTGAGACGGAATAAATGTGAAATGGTTTAGTGACGAAAAAAGCATTGATGTCAGCATCCTTTCGCAAATTTGAATGCAAGTTCATGATGCTATTTTGATGTTGCATTGATGACGCTTTTACGCACCGACCTGGAGCGACACGTGATAGCTTGAAAAGCTCTCAAAGATGCGTCGGCAAAAAGAATTCTGTAATGAATGGCACTTCGAAGGTCAGACGATAAAATCCCTGCAATGGGAAGACGTGAAGATGTAAAAATGATTTACATGTCTTGTCATCACAAACATGAATGACCGAAATTCGTGTCAATCATTTGCTATCGGGGTCTGTTACTAAGTTGAATAAACCAGGGTGATATTTCCCGACGAAGAGGCGAAAACGATTATGTTGATTACATATAACGGTATGTTGGCTCCATATGTGAGGAGGGTATCGCGGTCGTCTTCCTCTTCGTCGTCCACGTGCTGGTACAGTTTTCAGGTAGTTTTTACCAAAGTATTTTACGATGACATCGAGACTCTCTGGCGAAGAATCGAAAGTCTCTTCACTATCGTGTACATGCACACTGACAATCAGGCCTTTATCAATACCGGAACGAGTCATCAGGTTTTTATTCCCTTTTGTCATCAGGTCAAACGAATTCACGAGTACAAACGACAGCTTTTGAACTGCCTCCACGTGATAACGTTGTATAACAGGATAAAACGCGATCCATCGGCTCCGATGGTCCCTCGAACTGTCATGATCGGCGGAAAAGCTGCTCCGGGATACCACTTGGCGAAAAAGATAATCAAGCTCATCTGCAGCGTCGGCAATGTTGTCAACAACGACCCCGATGTCGGTGACAAACTCAAGCTCGTTTTCCTTGAGAATTATCGGGTCACCCTGGCTGAAAAAATTATCCCCGCTGCGGATCTCAGCGAGCAAATTTCCACTGCTGGTACCGAGGCTTCTGGAACTGGGAACATGAAGTTCATGGTATGATGCCCAAAAGACTTCCTCAATTCTATGAATCCACTTCCTCATTATCTTGGATAACTTTAGTTTCTAGCGTTTGATTTTACGTCGTATCGAAGGTAAGATTTCATGTCCACATTTTTTTCCGATCGCGCAGTTGAATGGGGCTTTGACCATTGGCACTCTCGACGGAGCGAACGTGGAAATGGCGGAAGAAATGGGAAAAAAAAACATATTCATTTTCGGCATGACCGTGGAAGAAGTCGAGGAAGTGAAGAGGAAAGGTTACAACGCTTATTATTACTACAATAAACTTCCGGAGGCGAAGCAGTGCATCGACCAAATTCAAGGGGGATTCTTCAGCCCACACAACCCCGACGAATTCAGAGACGTTGCTGATGTTTTAATGAATTGGGACCGGTTCTTTTTGCTCGCCGATTACGAAAGTTACATCAAAACGCAAGATGACGTATCGACAACTTATCTGGTTTGTTTTTGCGCAAAACCTTTGCTTTTATGGAAAAAAAGGATTCGGACTCCCAGAATTGTAGTCGAGTTACAGAATCATAAGATAATTTCAAATACGTCCTAACACAAAAATCATTTATCCCGATCCCGAGAAATTTTATCGATTGTAACGAGTTTTTCTACATCTGCGAATCAAGTTGAATCAAACTACAAACATTCGAAGTTCATAAAATATTTCTTCAAACGTTCACAGGATGAATCGAAATGGGTGGAAATGGCTATTCAAAACATTGCATCTTCCGGAAAATTCTCGTCAGACCGGACAATCGCTGAATATGCACGAGAAATTTGGGGCGTCGAGCCTAACTGGCAAAAACTTCCGCCTCCGCACGAACCACGTGACATTTGAATCAACAATCACATTTCGAACGGAATAAAAACTCTGTAACCTTTTTTTGTATCTAACGTTGTAGCACTCGCGGTGATTAATCCTACAGTTAAACTCACGAATACAATGTGATAAGCAAATCATAGGAACAAATAAAAAAAAATTTATATACGACTGATGGATAGTAATCGCTCAAAAAGACATTTGGCTTCAGTCAAAAAACTTTTACTCTCTGAGAGCTTCTTCAGAATTTTTATTATTTCTAGTCTCGTTTGACGATTGAAGAAACATATGTCGTGTTTTTGGTTGGTATATTCTAATAATTGATCGGGTATTGTATTGACATAGTGCAAATGCTTTCATTGTACGAAAAATGAGAATTCGATTTATTTTCATAAATATGCGGTGGGTTCTAAAGTACTTGGGTACGAGAAGTTTTTCATAGAACAAAGACTCATATTTTGGAAAGCAATCGTTAAAAAAAATACTCAGAGTTTATCAAGACTTTTTCGCTTTGCGTATAAAGGGGTTATTGTGAAACTCATATGATGTATGAATAAATGGAATTTTCTGTATATCAAGAAATCTGTAATAAAAAAATGCTGAAACGTGTTCGGTATGAAAAGGTTTTAGTTTGTTTTTCTTACTTGTTTGAGTCTAGATTTCGCACTACTATCTCAAAAAAAAAAAAAACAAATCTCTGATACAAATTTTTTATTTCAAATCTTTGACTTTGTTTGACCATCAAACATCCTATTTTGACCGTAGAGAATATGAGATTTTTAATTATTTTTATTTGCAGTAAGAAATTGATGTGAAATATAATGCTGGTCTTATGTAAATAAAAATTAAGCAAACACACTTTAAACTTTTCTTTTTTTGCCGTCTTAAAGAATTATTGGAAGATTTATGTATCGCATTCGAACACAAGTAAAAAACAAGTAAAATGCTAATTTCAAAGTGAAAGAGAACTAACGAATTCAGGAAAAATTAAGGAAGATTAAAAAATATTTTTGCGTGTAAGTACTCGTAACGTATACATTATGGAAATCACATATAAGTAAATTTGGTACTTTTGTTATAAATAATTTAATGTGAATTTCGAAAGTGAGAAATCCAGTCAATTAAAAAAAATGATAATATATTAAGATTAGCCATGCACTGTCAAACTAACTGTACGAGATGAAAACAAATACCTACAGTCTACAGTCTTTTTACAGGCTATAGAAAAATCCAGAAAAATTTAGTTTTGAAAATATCAGTACACACTCAAACTATGCCAAGTTTCAAACATTCATCATAAATTTTGCACAAGTTATGAATTTTTAAACAAAATGTATAAAAAACTACATATAAATCCCATTTAAAATTTCAGTCGTTTTGTGGTACGTGTTTTTCATTGCTTCAAACTCTACGAAAAAATTTTTTTCATACCTTGATTGATTTAAAGCCCTAAAATGACGAGAATCCCGACATCGCCAAAACAAGTGACACTCTACTACACAGTGTTAAATTTTATGACTCCTGTACTTTGATATTACACAAATATTTTTAAAATGTTTTCAAAAATGAAATGAATATGAAATAAGACAAACTTATGGATCGGTACATAATTACTTGAGTTACATCGTTATGAAATAATAAATGAACAAGACACTATATAATTCTTAGTTAAGTGATAACATCGATGGTTCGTTAGATATTTGCTTTTCTTCATTTTGTAAAGTGTGGATTTTAGATTTAAGGGAGGAACCTGGTTTAGAACGCCGAAAATTGCATGATATTTAGCACAGTTTCTAAGGCTGCTTATCATATGAAATGTTTCAAGTACTGTTGAACTAGGTCATAGATACACGAATCTTGCAAAAAAAAATTTATTTTCATGTTATTCGATAATGTTAAACAATAATTATTCATATTTGTTTCGGGCACTACCCGCTTGAAGGTTCTCCACTGCGTACACGATAGCGATCGTCCTATTTATCAGAAACATGAAAACTAAAATTTTTTTTGCACTTTAGAAGTTTATCTTCTATTTAAACCTGAGAAATTTTTTAAAATGTTACAAATTGCAAATTTTATGGGTGTTTAAAAAAAAATTCGCGTTTCACTGACGAAATTTTGAGATAATTAACCACAAAAAAAATTGATTAAAAAAATTTTTTACGTAGTTTTTTAGGTTCACATACAAGCTTACACTTTTAGCTTTAAAAAGAGCTATCACTTATAAAAATGCGGCAATTACAACATTTTTAATCGTGTACGCAGTGGAGAATCTTTAAGCGAGTAGTGCAAGAAACAAATACGAATTATTATTGCTTAACATTATTGAATAACATGAAAATGAATTTTTTTTTTGCAAGATTCGTGTATCTATGAACTAGTTCTACAGTACTTGAAACATTTCATAAGATAAGCAGCCTTAAAAACTGTGCCAAATATCATGCAATCTTTCGTCGTTCTAAACCAGGTTCTCCCCTTAAAGGTCCGAATAGTCTTTGGTAAACGAGACACTTGTACCGAGTTGGATACTACATTTTATGCCACTAAAGCTTGAAAATCGTTTCGAAATTGCGATTTTGAGACAAGAGTGGCACAAAAATGAATATTATATGATAAAAAATTACAAACGGCAAATGGTATACACATAAGGACATTAATTTACTCCCCATTTGAAAAAAACCAATGGGATTAGAGCTTGCGAATCCAATCAGAAAACTGGCTGGCCTTGCAATTAAATTTATATCTGAAGTCCCAATGGAATTTCCAATCGATTTTTCAGTTTATTTTCGATTTGATTTTCAATTAGATTTCCTGTGTAAGTATGTCATTCCCGACTTGTAATTGTAATTGAAACCCCGGCATTTTTTCAGCTTATTGTGAATTAATTTTAATAGTTCCAAGTGTGAAAATTTCAGCTTCTTCAGGTTTGTAAAACTTGTATTTTCGCTAATAGCATTTAAAAATTCAATAAATTTAAATAGGACTTTCGAATACTAGTAAATATATAAAAATTAGAACGTTAGTGGTCTATAAATGTAAATTTTCCATTCTGATGTTATGTCCTGAAGGGACACAATAGAATTTGATTACTGCGAAACTATATTTGAAGAATTCTGGAGAACTACCGAAGCCAATCGCTTTTACAAGTTTCATAGCATCTTAAACGTGATTAAAAAAAATCAAATATAATGTCTACATGGAATTATTCACACATGGCACAGACAAATGTTCGTGAAATTTATAAAGGAAAAATCATAAAATCTTACAGATGCTTACAGGGTTACAACGAAGATAGATATCGATTGGATGTCGAAGAACAAGAAGAACGTCGCACTGGCTAAGTCCGCTTTTATTACAAAAAAAAACTTATCGGAATAGTTTGTTCGTGCATTAGCTTTGTCGAAGACAATGAGAAAGCAGATTTTGTTAGTGGTGCCATTATAATGATACCTGTCATTTACAGTCTTTTGAACACGTATTTCAATCTACGTTAGCAAGTGATTTGTCTGTACCCACTCGGCGAATTTTCTTTCAGAAATCTTTCAGGTATCTTTCATCTGAAATATTTCATCTTTCAGTAACATGACGGAAACGTTTCAGAAATATTTCAGACAGATTTCTGAAGTAGATAAAAAACTACTTTCTATTACGACGTTATGTTTCTGAAAGATTTCTAAAATTTTGCGTAGCATATGTTATGTATCTGAAACATAACATTTTTCGGTTGCGCGACCCAAATTTTTTAGTAATATATCAGAAAGATGTATGCGATATTTGTATGATTTTTGAACCACCATTGTAACGTTGAAAACGTAATGAAAGCTTTTAGAAACATTTCAATGATACTTCAGAGAAGCTTATTTTTGGTTAGTGTTGGTTACTTCGGAGAAACATTTCACAAAAATAAGTGTTTCTTTAATTTATAACTTATAATATCGGCATAATCAATGCTGTATGAAGAGAACGTTGTGTCATTGAGTCTTAATGATGTCATTGGATATTAATTTTTCTCAGACATGCACTTAGTTTAAATATTCTACACAAAACTTGAAATATGAGAAAAAAAATCCAGCAGCCATCTGGCGAGTGTTTGGTAGAGCGCGCGAATTTTCAAAATTTGAATATAAAATTATTCATTTTTGTTTTAGAGTAAAAAATCGAACAATAATTATAAACGTATTTAAACATTTGTCAAATCATTTATTTCTTGAAACATCAAGCTTTTCACAATATTTTTTACATGAACTTTTTTACAACTAGATACATATAATAAATAATTGAGGAGAATTCAACTTTTTTTTATAATATATTTTTTATTCTACTGATTCGAACTGAGAGAGCAGTGTCTTAAGATCAAGAAAAGTGAAAATATATTAAAATTGCATAATGACTTGGTAATGAAAAGTTACACTCCATAGGTGTGAAACCTATTGAGCGCAAGCATTCACTAAACATTTCAACACGTTTCTACAGTAACATTTCATAAGACATATCACAAAAATGTTACAAATGTAAAACTTCTGAAAAGATTCTTGTGAAATCATTCAAATATAATATATTTCTCATGAAATTCTGACGAAGTCTGATAACTCGATATTTCAGTAACATTTTTGAAATGTTCCAAAAAAATGTTACATTCGAAGTATTCCAGAAAAACCTTTCCTGAAAGGATTGTGAAACATGAAAATTTGTTTTTTCAGAAACTTCCCCGAATCGTTCCGAGTGAAAGATTTCATTTATAAAATTTCGGAAAGTATTCGTAAATGTTTCCAATGCAACGTTACGTTTGCGATGTTTCTGGAATATTACACAAAATTTTGTAACATAACATGCCGAATGGGTAGTAAATTGATTCCAGAGTTTTATTAGGAATAAAACTTGTAGTTTATCGGCAGAAGTTATTTTGAAGGAAGACCCAAAATACATTTTTCCTGTTTTTCTTTCGAGTCGAACGATTGATATGGAAATTAATTTGACAGTATGTTGTTAAAGTACGAGACTTTGGGAACGTCTTACATAATATTTTTATTGAAAAGAACACAAGTTTCTCGATTATTTTACATTTCTCTAATGCCTCCTCCGCGCACGAGCGTCCGTCTTTTTATACAAATTGATGAGGTAAAATTAGGTCGACATTGAATTATCAGTATTAGATAGTTATCGACATGTTCATTCGATCGGAATAAAAGTGATATAATTTATGATTGTATTTACTAGAAATATTGATAAAAGTCGAAATGAGGTTACACAAAAGTCTCATGACGTGGAAGAGGCGAAATTTTGAAATACTAAATAAAATGATACGATTTCTATAACAACGTGACACTGAAATGTTTTCGATCGGACGAGATGAAGACGATAGGAAAGGGGATAACGACTTCCAGAGTGTCGCTCTTGACTCGCGCGAGTGCAATGCTCAGCTAGTGACTCGTGTCGATACCGACAATGCTACAGCAATGGCTGAGTGATTACACCGCCCGAAGGGACGACGCGGCGAAAAATTTCCCGTATTTCGACGACGAGACCGTACCAATTGTGAGTACCGAATAAAGAGACGTATCTAAATGAACACATGCCAAGCACCACCTGAAATAACCACCCATTTTCATCACTCGTACTTTTCGTTCGGCTTAAGCTGCATTAGTGTGCGTGTTTTATCTCTATTATCACCTTTTATCACGTTCGAGATTTCCGCAACGAGCTCGTATCCGTTCGTAGAACCTCGGGAAATCGCGAACAAGACTCGAATAATGATTATTGACTTCTGCTTTTAACGTCTCTTTTTAACTCTGATTTCACTGTGTGCATGTCAGATTCTTATTTCAATGAAACTATCAAAAATGATTTATTTCCGGCCCCCTGAATGCTCCTCCAAAGGGTTTTTTTGGAAAATTAGCTTCTGTTTTTGAGTTTTTGGAATAATTTAACATTTACCTTTCCATGTGGATTAATTTACGAAATATTTTTCTTTTCTTTACGTAAAAAAGCCATCATTTATGGGTCAATCTATTTCGAATCAGTTTGATTGTCACTGCTCTCAATCTTTTGAAATGAATACAGAAATCAGGTTTTACATAAGTTTTTTTATTTTTGGCTGAAATCGGTTTTTTTCGAGAATTAGGTTGTCCAATTCAGAATAACCTTACTCAGGCAGAAAATTCTTTGTCCAATCTTCATTTCTCACTTGAAAATCCATGGTTTTTAATCATTTTTGTATGAAAATGTTCGAAATCGCATAAAATTCACGCAAAATGAATTGTAAATATTTCTCGTACCGTTGTTGAATTGTTGTTAGCTCAAATAAAAAATGTGTAGAAAATTTTTGAGTACAAAATTTTCATATTGCATCATTTTTTTTCTTTCTTTTTTTTTTCATAAATTGGTAAAGGTATGAAATGCATTCTGTAATATACGTTACATGTAAAATTTCTTTGAAACACTTGATTACATTTTAATGTTCATTAGAATCCTGGAGGTAGGTTTATTTAATGTCCCTGTAAATGAAAGTCTGGACACGAGTTAGCAACTTTTTGATTGGCGCTGGCAGTCGCCGCCATTGGCGAACAGTAAATGGCGGCACCAATGAAAAAAAAGCGGGAACATGAAGTTTATTCAAATAGTAGAAATTTATCTTGTTGCAGAAATTTTCGAATTTCATAGGAAAACTCTTTACTAATATCCCATTGCTTGTAAAAATAAATCTGAAATCATAAATAACAAAAAATTGAAAAATGTATGTTATAACGGTTACTATAAATGTAATACGACTGCGGATTTGTATTATGCAATGAAAAAACTTCCAATATATGTTTTTCAATTTTTGTTTATTTAGAAAAATACAGACATCATTGCACTATTTTATCATAGTGTGCATGGCAATCGATTTTTCAGCGATCAATCCAATTACAGATATTTACCTCGCAGACGAAAGAATTTTTTGACGGGATCCAATTTTGTTTTCCCAGATTTTCAATCCACACTTGCCCCCGTGGTTCATCGGATGGAAACACAGCAATGTAGATTTTTCCTTTTCGATTGTTGCTCTTGCATTCATTGTAACAGCAAGATGGCACTTGGAAATATTTTGCATTTATTTTGCATGCACTCACACACGCTGATACCGCTAATATATTTGTTTACGTTTGCCAAAACATATGATTGTATCTATGACGTCACAGCGCCGCCATTTTTGTTCGGAAAAAGAGGAAAGTAAAGGATAGGGCATGAGTAAGCAAGATAGAGAGTTCTCTCTTGCACCTGCAAGCGTAAATGCTCGTGTCCAGACTTTAATTTACAGAGACTTTAGGTTTATTATGTACAGTCGCCTCTAAATATGCTGCTGCGGTCGGGACCGGAAACGGGGAAGTTTCGTGGAACCGGCGTTCCCCCACTTTCCGACCAAACCAACGCTTTGAGGGATTCTCTTCGTTCTCTATTTATATCATCTCTAATATTTAAATTTTCTGAAAAATTCCCTACCATTAAGAAGCAGAACAAAAAGCAATATTTATTGTTTGAAAAATATTCATTCCTTTTTAAAACAAAATAATAATATAACATGTTCAATGTGCTCGTATTTCAATGTTTTTTTCAGTAAACAATGTTGCGTTTCGTTATTATACTATTTTGTTCGAACATGGATTTCAAATTGCTTTTATTACAGACCTCACATTTTTGTAACCTTAGTTAGAAATTTTTTTGAATTTGAGTATTCTTAACGGATCAAGTCAAAAAGTATAACGTTCGGCGTGGAATCTTTCATCAGTTTCTCGAATATCTTCGCGTTGAAAATGAATTTAATGAATTTATATTCATCAGCTTCATTTATTCATTATCTCTAAAGAATATCCTAAGAATTATAACGATAAAACCAGGTCAACACAAGGAAATGTATATTCAATGTAAAAGTTATTCTTAAGAGACATGCACGAAACATTGATATTTCATGTTATATTTCTAGCAATTTTCAAAATATTGTTGGGAATTTTTCGTCTACAATATATATTGTTATCGAGTAGAACATATTACTGTGTGCTAAGATGGAAAAAAGTTGAAATATATTAAAATTTCATTATCACTTGGTTTCGACAGGTTGAAGATTCGAGAAAAAATTCTCACTTACGAACGAAATTTTCTGGCATGTAAAGAATTTTACAGAATGCAGTTTATACTTTTACTAGAATTTATGTGTTCAAATAAACGTGTTCAATTATCACAAATGGAGATATTCATGATGATAATGTCGAAAGAATCGAGAGCATTTTCAGAGGGAATAATTACCCAGAAAAATTTATAGATCAGTGAATGAATGTTGAATTTGAATGTTTGAATATTGAATATAAATATAAAAATTAAAACAAGTCACTGTCAGTCCACATAACATCCTCTTTCAAATTCCATGAAATTCATGTCAAACTAAATAACTCACAAAACCTCCATCCTGAATTTCAAAAATGTTATGGACGTCGTAAAATTCACGTTTTCATCTTGCATACAGACATCGAAAAAATCTAACGAACAACTCGAATTCTGCAGTAATCCAACAGTAGCTTATTTTTGAATACTCGATTTAAATACAATAAACTTATAAATACTTTCTTCTTTTCTAATTTGTAGAGTGTCTCACAACCAGTGAGACTCAATCAACTCAAACCAACATCAACTATCGTTATAACTGGGTACATTCCGTCGATGTCTTTAAGGTAAAATATTTTTCCATCAATAATGTCAAGAGTTTATATTATCAACCCATCGATGTCTGTAGTAGACAATGAAAATTCCATCTCGTTCTTATTTTCCCCAAAATTTGATTATCATTCATGAAATTTCGAGCAATTGGAGTAGTTGTTGAAAAAATTGCAAAAAATTTTATATTGAATCAATTTTCAAAATGTACTAGGATTTGAATGGTTTTTTTTGTTTCGAATTGTTTTTCTCAAAAAAAATTGACATATATATTGAGTTGATAACCATGGAAACAAAATCAATTGACAGTCTGACATTAAGAACTTTCATCATCTTCCGAAATTCGCAGTTTTTTTTGTATTCTCTAGATTTTCAATAAATTTGACGTGCAAAGCGACTGGAAACATTGCATTTCATTTTAACCCAAGACTCGATCAGCAATACGTCGTAAGAAATTCTAGAACCAAAGGATTTTGGGACGATGAAGAAACCTATTCTCCTCCTGGACCACATGGCTTCATCTTCCATCGGAATTCCTATTTTCACCTCATCATATTCTGCACTCCACATAACTTTCAAGTAAAAATTTTTATTTTCATTTTCTGAAACTTTTCGAGATATTTAATAAAACTAGTCGCTACAACGTTTGAAAATTTGTAACAAGAACGAAACACCCTGTCAAATTTTTGAATTTCCGTTTACAGTAATCCCGCATTTTCATTTTTTACTTTGGAAAACTCGAATGTTTGGAATTTTGCTATTCCAAACACCTCTATTTTTCAAAATTTCATTTATTTATTTATTTTTCAGATAACATCATCTATTTTTACCAATATTACTTCGCTGATATAAACTTCCGAATTGCTAGACTTTCAAATTTGAACTGTCGATTCAATATTTTCATTCAAATTATACTTCCCGTTGAAATTCCTGTAACCAAACAATTTTCAAAAACAAAACATAAACTTTTTTGAAAAATCTTTTTTCTTTATAAAAAATTTCATTTCTACAAATACTTTTTCGATGTATATGAGTTACAAACTGAAAAAATTGAATATATTCTGACATCATATCTGACTGACGTGAGAATTTTTTTTACTGTTGAGCTTTTATCGTTTTATTTCCTTTTTTTCGTACAAACAGATTTCCGTTGATGGAGAACACTTTTGTTCCTTCGAATATCGGATGCCACTTCGAGAAATCACGGACATGAAAATAATAGGCGACGTCGAATCAACGCGAGTCCGGCAAACGAGCCTTTATACATATCCAGATCCGAAACTCTGCAAGCCATTGAGATCACTGGTTCTCATCGAAGATGCTCCAATTCGCGAAAATTTGGTACTCAGATATACTATTTTGAAATTCTATACCCAATTTTTTATCCGTAAGACGCATCTTTGAGAATTTGAATACATTTCTAGTCCGCTAAGCATACTAAATACCTTTCAAGTTCAATTTTTTTATGTTACGGATAAAGAGTGTTATACTTAGGTTACACTCTGGTAACGGGGCTCCGAGAGACTTTCGAGAGAGTTCCGAGCGATTTCTCTCGGAACTGTCTCGGAATTCTCTCGGTTTAAACAATTTGTATTAACAAATTATGAAAACAACAATATTTACTATAACGCATATGCTTTTCATTGTTTTTCAGGTCGCTGATCATGAATCTGAGGTCAAATTTGAAAAATTATTTTTTTTAAACAATTCGTTTGAACAATTATAAAAAAAATACTTACTAAGATGCACATGCTTTTCATGGTTTTTCAGGTTGCTGATCATGAATCTGAGGTCAAATTTGGGAAACTATTTTGTTCGAACGATGAGTTTAAAAAAATTATTTAAAAAACAATATTTACCATGAAGCATATGCTTCCATTGTTTTTCAGGTTGCTGATCAGGAATCTGAGGTCAACTTTGAAAAATTATTGTTTTTAAACAATTTGTATTAACAAATTATTTGAAAAACAATATTTAACATGATGCATATGGTTTCATTATTTTTCGGGTCGCTGATCATGAATCTGAGGTCAAATTTGAAAAATTATTGTTTTTAAACAATTTGTATTTACAAATTATGAAAAAAAAAACAATATTCAACATGATGCATATAGTTTCATCGTTTTTCAGGTCGCTGATCATAAATCTGAGGTCAAATTTTAAAAATTATATTGTTCAAACAATTTGTATCAACAAATTATGAAATAAAATATTTACTAAGATGGATACGCTTTTCATGGTTTTTCAGGTCGCTGATCAAGAATCTGAGGTCGAAATCGCAAAATAATTTAATTTAAACAATTTGTATTGCTAAAATAATTTCGCAATTTCGACCTCAGATTCATAATCAGCGACCCCAAAAACCATGAAATGCACATGCAAGTCTTTCGAAACTCTCCGTCTTCGGAACTTTTTCGGAATTCCGAGAGAGTTCCGAAAGTGGACTCTCGGACCCCCGTTACTAGGGGCAAAACGATAAAATTGTGGCATAACCAGTTGATATTCAAACAAAATATTCTATTTAACATCTGCATTTTCGCATCATATAACGCAATATTATGTTGCATTAACGTAACATAACGGTGTTACGTTACATTGTAGGAATTAGTAACAATCTGTAACTGCAATGTTTCAATGTAACACTGTTATATGATTGTTACGTTAATGTTACGTCACATTTTCGACCTGGCTAAAACCGATATAAAACATAAATTTTGTTTTTAGACGTTGCCTTTACTTGCCGACATCCCAGGAAAAATAACGTCAGGAAGTCGTCTGTTCATCAAAGGCAGACTGAAACTTCTCCCCCACTCGTACGTTTCTTATATCTTTTCTAATCTTGTGAGTCCCAAGAATGTTTGCTGTTTTTTGAAATTCCTTCAAGTTCGTTAACGAGACCCGGGTTTCAGATTTTTTATAAATTTGCAACGTGGACAGATGATTTACCCCCACCCAGAAATCGCATTCCATTTCAATCCCCGATTTTATTACGGATGTCAACCAGCCGGCGTCGTCATGAATTGCTGGAAAAACGGAAAATGGGACAGTGAAGAACGTCACGACGGACAATTATCTTGGATGCCCGGGAAAGAGTTCTTGCTTACGTAAGAAATGGAACTTACACTTCAAAAACGTCTTCCTGAACATGTGTTGCAAAAGTTTTGAGGTTAAATCAGGGGCGCAGGCAGAAAAAACGGGAGGTGTTTTTCTGAAAAATATTATTCTTTCAGGATTTCATAATTTTAAGTCTTTGACAATGTGTTGCGAGAGGGCGATTTTGAAATATTTTACATTTTGGAATTTCAAAGTTATACAACTTTTGGAATCCAGCGTTGTACATTTTTCATGTTTGTAAATAATGGAATTTGATTTTTGTAATTTTCAATTAGTAACTGAGGTTTCCATTCTTTTACTAATACTTTTTGTATTTCTACTACTTTAAGGATTATATGATATTAAGTAATATGAGTTTCTATAGAGCTTTCTGAAATTCGATGCTATGAGAATCAATCTTCTATAAATTTGTATACTTGAATTGATTTTCAGCAAATTCTAACCACGCAGGTGAATGGTACATTATAAATTTATATTATTTTCGTATGGTGTATTATTCATTAGGTTTTGTAATATTTTCTGTTATTTTTATACATTTCTAATATTTCTATGAATAGCTCAATAGATTTTTAGAAATTGATGCTATAGTATTGAAACTTTCAACGATTTTGAAAATTTAAATTGATTTTTCAGCCGACAGTTTCTTTTACAAAGATTTTCAATACTTTTAATCCATTTTTTTACAGTTTTTCTACAATTGAAAGTATGCTTAATTGTAGAGATTTATATATTGAATTATATGTGTTTTTATTGTTTTCTATATGAATTTCTAGAAGAATTTTTAAAATTATAGGTATAATTTTTGTGTTTTATTTATAAATATACTCCAGGACAGAAAGTTTCATAAATTTATAAGAAAATTATATCTACATAATTTTTATTTATTGAAAGATTTCTAGTAAATTAGTAAGCTTGTAAACTAGTAAACTACTAAACAAGTAAACAAGTAATCTAGTAAACTACTAAACTACTAAAATTGTAAAATAGTAAATTAGTAAACAAGTGAAAAAGTCAAATAGTAAACTAAAAAACTCGTTAACAAGTAAATTAGTTAAGTAGTAAACTAGCAAACTGGTCAAATTTGTGATGGCAAACTAATAAACTATTAAGCTATTAAACTAGTAAGCTAATTAAATAAAAAACTAGTTAGCTAGTAAACTAGTAAGCTAATTGAATCAAAAACTAGTTAGCTAGTAAACTAGTAAACTCGTTAACAAGTAAATTAGTAAGCTAGTTCACTATTAAACTAGTAAACCAGTGAGCTAGTAAACCAGTAAACAAGTAAGCTAGTAAACTAGTAAATTTATTTTTCATATTCGTTTAGCATTATACATATACTATACGAAACCCTGGAGGATTTCTTGGTATTTTAATAGATAACTTTTATTTTTGTAGATTGCTATAGAGATATAAAAAACTCGATGCTTTAAAATGCGAATCTCGAACTATTCTCGGTAATTTCAAAAATAAGTGATGAAATTTCAGTCACATAGATTGTCACGTTTTATATCGTTAATCTATTTTCGTATTTTTGAAAGATTTAAAAGATTTCGTTACGTTTTCCAGAATTTCCAGTGTATTTAGATTTTGATGCCCTACACTGAAAAAAATACTTTGTTGCAGCAACCAATCGACCAAGATTTTTTTGGTTCTCGCAATAATGAAGTTGATATCGTCAATCAAACATTTGGTTGCTGCAACATAAACTTGGTTACGAAAACCATAAATTTGGTTGGGCCTATATGAACCAAGTAACTTAGTTACTGCAACCAAATATTTTTTTCACTGTAGAGTTTCAAAATTTATAGATCGTTGAGGGATTTGTCGAGTTTTTTCAGAAAACAGTTTCGATTTTATCAGAATTTCGGGAGGGGTTTGAGCCCCCAAAACTCCCCTTTGCCTACGCACCTGGGTTAAATTCAAACTTGTCCAATGAAAACAAAAACATCCAATCAGAAAATTCTTCTCGAAGATTTTTTTTCTTAGAAGATTTCTTTTGCAGAACATTTTTTTGCATCCGAAGAAATTATGATACGTTTTTGTTTGATGATAATGTGATTTTTTACAATTCTAAAGGAAAAAAGATTTTATCTGAATAACAAATTTTCCGTGACTCATAACCAAATAACGAACGCATCCTTATATATTCAGGATTCGCACCGAAACTGAAGGATACTCCATTTGGCTTGGGAACAAAATGATATGCGAATTCAAACACAGGTTGGACCCATCGACGAGCAACACCTTGAAAATTTCCGGAGACTTGATTCTCCATCAATTAGCAATCGCATATTAAACAAGAAGTGCCATCAAATTTCATAAAAAAATGTGGCAAAATCATCAAGTTGAAAAAGAAAACTAGGCTTTCGTTGTGATGTATAATCTGAGAGTAGAATTTCCCTTCAAGTCAAGTGATCAAGTTTTGAATCTTCGCACGGGGCGAAGTACTTTTTTATGTATATTTATTTTTCGTAACATAAATATTAAAGCTTCAGATCTCGAGGAATGTGCCTTGCTACGAATGCCTTAGAAAATGTAAAAAATTTGATAAAAGATAAAAGCCTACAAAAATTTTACACGTGATTCACGACTTTGGGTGATTTTGAAGTTTGGCTTCTGTTTCTCCATGTTATATTTTATTAGAATTCTCTATTGCTCGTACAAATACTCTAGGAATGTATCCGGAAATAAGTTGTGATGACAATACAATTATGTCCCCGGAACTGATGATAATTTACAATGAACGAAGAACGATTGCTCGGATAGTAACACTCATAACTCGCGAAATTCTCTCTAACAATCAACTTTCCAAACAATTTTAGTAACATTTACATAAACAAATGTAACGAATTTTTCAATTAATATTATATATAGACGACAATCACACGGAGAGAAATTTGTTGATGTCGTGTACACAAATATGGATACTGCGTCAATAAAAAGTGATAATCCTGGCGTATCAATAAAAATGGACGTGACATCCATATAGGTTTGATGATCAACTGTTGTCAACATAAAAATTGTTATATTTGTCATAACAATTGTCATATGTGTCATGTCCATATAATGGAAATTAGGCCTGGATATCGCCGACAAAAATATCAAAATTCGATATTGATATATATCGGCAAAAAAATATCGATTACGGTAATTATCGTAAGAGCAACTATCGATATATCTGAAATCGTTTTTCTTTTTTGAAAAAAGAAATGGAAAAAGTCTTTTACAAAAAGAAAGTTAAAGATTACACTGAGAAAAAAATCTTGTACTTTCTGCCATATATATTGTAAAATCTGCAATATTTATTTTACTCATTACAATATTATACAGTGAAACCGCTATTAATGCACAAATTACTATATGTATGCCAGTTTTTACTGTATAGTTTTGGAAAATTTAATCTCAAAATGCAAATTTCACTAAACAAACTGTAATTTTCACCATACATGGCGAAAAAAATGAACTACATTACTTTTATTCAGCTTTTTCGAAAACTGTATCATATTACAATATGATGCACTAGAATCCTAGAAAGTATACAAAAATATTGCAAAAAGAATCTATACAGATCTGCATACTGAAAAAGCTGTATGGAATTTTCAATAATCTGGATTAATAGGAATTACAATATGATATTGCAAAAATACAAGAAGTATAGTAGAAAACGGTAGATGTATAGGAGTTTTTGCAACAAAATATATATCTATAACTACAATATAATTTGACAATATTTACAATATTTTATTTTAAAAATTGATATATTATCTAGCAAAAAGTACAGTATGTCGGAGTGATTCCCGTTTACTATACAATATTGTAATAATTACTATATTTTTTTCTCAGTGTAGCATTTAACGCAAAAATTTTCTTTGAATATCAATGTATATTTATTGAACATTTGTTTCATATAACTGTGGCTTCCTGCCATAACAGAGAAAATCACTTCTGCCATAAGGCTCATTTTACATGGTATTCTGATAAAATTTCAAACTATGGTTGTTGATATTTTTAAAAATATCAATATCGATATTTATCGTTCGGAAAAAAATATCATCATAGGCCGATATTTACCATTGAAAAAATATCCATATTCCGATATATCGATAAACAATCTGGATGTTCGATATTTGAAATAAAATCGATATTTACCATGATACTCGCAAAAATATCGATTCTTATCGTAAATGAATATCAGTAACCGATAAACATTGTCGAAAAATATCAATATTTAATATTTTATATCGATATCGTCATAAAAAATATCGATGTTTCAAAATATTGATAAAATATCAACAACCATATTTCAAACGTTACGGCATAAGTGACTTCCTCTGTTATTGCAGGAAGCCAAAGATATTCTTTTATTTTATATGTAATTGTACCACTGTTTATCAGCTATATAAATACAGGAAAAAATAAAATGAATTATTTGTTGTAAAAAATACTTATTTAAAAAAAAAAAACAATTTTTTATTATGCTTTATTGCAATAAATGTAACCTGGAGTCTCTGTGATTCATATACAACTATCCCAAACATCTTTTTCAACACTTGCAAGAAAAATTCTTTGATTCAAGTGCTCATTGTACATTTATCATCTGAAAACCGTGCACATGGAATATTCGAACTTACAATAACCAGGCTGCTCCGAGAATATTTCTATCAAAAAATTTTTTCGACCACGCTTAACAAAACACCCTTATTGATAACAATAAATCATCTATAGCAGACAACTATTCAAATTTTTCGTCGTTATTTTCGTTAATATTTCAAAGTTTCGATATTTTCGATTGTCGTCCGAGAGAAGGCGATATTTGATGATACATCGGTTTCGAAAATATCAGCGATATTATCGTCGATATCTTTTTTAAAATATCGATATACCGATAACCGTTACACAGTAAAGAAAATCTTGCAGAATTACTAGGGTATAGTAGAGGTGTTACTACTTGCAGTATAGTCAATGTACTAGAAAGTAGTACGAATTTACCAGAGTGTAGTAAATGAGCATCACCGGATAAAGTAGTTTTACAAGCGTCCAGTAAGTGTACTAAAAATGCATAATAGTACACCTCTCAATGTAGCAAATAAAACGACCTCCTTCGGAAGGGGTCGAATTACGACCGCTAGTAAATTTACTACATTGACGTAAGAGTGCTACCAAAGTATTAGAATCGCTGCAGCCGTGGTAAAAGTATCACCAAATCGTATTTATGCAATGAAATCGTCAAAGCGCAAGTTGGACTTGGCGTCCTGTTGCGTCTTTGGCGTCTTGTACCGTGGCGTATGTTGCTGCATTTTTATCGCGTCTTGCAGTGTCTTATGCGAAGATAATATTATATGTTCTCTTGTTCAGTTTGTGATGAATAAAGCAGTTTATATTGAATTCATTTTTATGACGTTGTTATTGCATAATCCGATTCATGCCATGCAAACCTAACCTCAAATTTCTCAGTAAATGAAATATTTTCTAGTACTTTTACAAGTTCCTAGTAATTTTATTAGTTTCAAGTACTTTTACTAGATCCTAGTACTTCTGCTACTCTGTTGTAGAATCACTACAAGTCTGTAATTTTACCCCTTCCAAAGGAGGTCGTTTTATTTGCTAGTTTGGAACTGGTAGTTCTGCAAGATTTTTTTTACTGTGAAGGATATCGCCCAGGCCTAATGGACATGACATCCATTAATGCTGCGTCAATGTCATATTGTTAGAGGATCATCTCAATTTTGAAGACATATAAATTACGTTTGTTCATGGATCCAAGTAAATGCGAATGTATATGATGTCAAATGTGGCGACATCAATTGTGACATTGACATGTCATCTAAAGCATTTCTCTCCGTGCAAGAACGTGGGATTTCACGCTACATAAGCGATCGCCATTAGACTGAAGATGATGCAAAATACTAAAAAGGAAATTCGATCTATTGTTTTTGCCAATAGAATCCATTCCAGTTGTGCGACGTTTTTTTGGGGAGACAGCATGTTCAGCCTGTCGCTGTCTTCGAAATTGTTGGAAATGACGCTGTCGCCCATTCCACTTTCGTGCAATTCTTGAGCACAATTTGGTTTCTGCATTTTTATCTAAAATCACAAAAAACAAAAGCAAAAAAGATAAATATTAGTTGGTGCATCGTCGCTCACGTGCGTGATTAAATTTTGTGGTTCACGTAAAAGTTATTGAATATTTTTCCGTGGTGTTAACAGGTGTAAACTTTTTTAATTACCATTTGTACGAGGTCAGACAGACCCAAATACTTTGTTGGCAAAAGTAGTAAAATTCGTTTTATTACTCGTGGGAGTGAAGCGCAGCTTGGCTTTCTCGACAAATTTATCACCAAAACGCAGAGAACCAGCGAAATACTGATTTGGTATAAACAGCCAGTATAAAAACTAACTGAAAAAAATATCGTAATTTTTAAACATTTTTCGGATCTTGAAGAGCAATTGAGTCATATTGAAAATTTCTGGAAAGATTCCTCCAAAACGATTCATCTACATTTTTTGGGAAATATCTAAAGATCATGGTAAATTTTAATTTTGTATGCTACAGTTCATTTTTTCTCAAGCTAACTTCATCAAAATCGTGAAAAATTAAAGTTATTCGCGAATTTAGCAAAAATTTCCATACAGTTGAAAAAGTTCAAGTGTTTTTGAAAATATAAGAATGTTACAAATTTTCACAGACATTCAGCATAAATTTCTCAACTTCTCGAAAATTTTCGGGGCATGAGAAGAATAAAAGAGAATTCGTAACTAACAACACATTTTCTAATGATAAAATTTCATCCTACTTTTGACGAAATTGACGAATTAAAAAAAAAAAAAAACCAAAATCAACAATGAAACTTTCAAGTCTCCAGAAACTCTTTGGCCCTTGTTTCGAAACATTCACTTAACGTCTTTTTTCAGTAGAATCTTCAAATAAAAAAAGAAACCGAGATGAATTTCTTTTGTTTGTGGCATCAAATTTTTTATTTTTTATTTCAGTGCACGATAATTTTCAACTGCATAAAAATAATTACGGTTGATAAACGCGAGAATGAATCTAAGATCTTATATCTATAAGAATATAGCATTCTAATTAATGTCTTTAACAAACATTTTACAAAGTTACCTATTAGAGGCACACTTTGACCATTCGGTGGAACTTTATACCCAAAGTAAATGAGAAACACCGTCACAATAAGCGCTGTACATGCTCCCAACGTAACTTTCATCTCACTTTGCGGTGGTAGCCAAAAAGTCATCAAAGTCAGTAAAGTAATAGCTGGAAAAAACAATGACAGCGATTCGCATCAATGGCAAAAAAACAAGTTTTGCAATCTGAGCAGAACTGAAAACTTTTGAGAACAAAAAAATTGGCACTCATAGTGTTCAAAAAATTTTCACCGTGTTCATACATTATTTGATATCCTTTTATATTATAGCTCCCAAAGTTAGGATACAAAAGGACAAAAAATTTACGAAAAAAAATTGGAGCGTGTTGAATCAACACGTGTAGAAGTGAAACTTCTCATGATGCTTTCTTTGAGGTTCTGATGTATAAATTTTTATTCCTCTTAACTTTTTTAGTTCTAACAACTTTTTGTGACGTGCGATATTGTGACATTTTGTGTTTTTGGGACATTTTGTAATTTTGTAACATTTAGTAACTTTTTGAAGTAAAACTTCTTAGGCGGCATTATCACTTTTCAGGAGTGTAATTTATTCTAGAATAAAATTTATGTAGGGAGTAAATTGGAGATTTTGTAACATGTAACACTGTAAACTGTAAGACTGTAAAATGTAAAAGTGTAATATTGAAGTAAAACTTCAAAGGCAGCATTATCACTTTTCAGGAGTGTGATTTATTCTACAAAATAAAATATACGTAGGGAGTAACTTGGAGATTTTAAATTGTAACATGTAACACAAAATGTCACAAAATCACAAAAAATCTAAAATATCACAAAATGGCACAAAATCACAAAATACCACAAAATCACAAACAGCACAAAATCACGAAATGTTACAAAATCTCGAAATGTCACAAAATCTCACAAAATCACAAAATGTCACAAATCTCAAAAAGTCACATAACCTGAAAAAATCAGGAAATTACCAAATCACACAAAATTACACAATGTCGCTAAACTTGAAATGTCAAAAATCACTAAATGTCACATCACCACGCGTCAAAAAATCGGAAAAAGTTACTAAATATTAAAAAATTACAAAATATCCTAAAATTACAAAATGTCACAGTATTACGCGTCACAAAAAATTGTAAGAACTAAAAAAGTTAAGAGGAATAAGAATCTATACATCAGAACCTCGAAGAAAGCATCATGAGAAGTTTTACTTCTAACGCATGTTGATTTAACATGCTCCAATTTTTTCGAATTTTCGACGTGTGATGTGACATTTTGTGATTTTTGACATTTCGGGTTTTGCGACATTATGTAATTTTATGGAATTTGGTAATTTTGTGATTCTGTGAGCTTATGTGACTTCTTGCGATTCGTGACATTTTGTGATTTTGTAAGATTTTGTGAGTTTGTGACTTTGTGTCATTTTGTGTTTTTGTGACATTTCTTGATTTTTGTGTTATTTGTGATTTTGTGACATTTTGTGCCTTTGTGCCATTTTGTAATATTTTGGATTTTTTGTGATTTTGTTACATTTTGTGAAATTTTGTGATATTTTTTACTCTCTCACTCTTACAGAATCTCAAAATTCCTCCTTACACTCGTACTCACATCTTGCAGTCTTACAGTTTACAGTCGTACATTTTACAATGTTACATGTTACAATGTAAAATCTCCAAGTTACTCCCTACATAAATTTTATTTTCTAGAATAAATTACACTCCTGAAAAGTGATAATGCCGCCTAAGAAGTTTTACTTCAAAAATTGTTCTTGGAAAAAGTTAGATATACCATGGTCAAAAAATATAAAATTCAATAAGTGATTTATATTACAGTGAGATGTATTTTTTCATGTATTGGAATGAAAAAATGAGTCTCACTGGAAACCTTTGTATGGCCTTTTTTTTCCCTATAGCAAGTTTCCGGAAGCACAATAATGCATTACTTTCTTCAATGATAATTCATAAAGGGATTAAAATTTAATACTTACGCACAGTTGGCGTAAAAATGAGTTTGTAATACAGCAAAGCGTTCCTTTGGAGTGTTAAGTTGAACGCCACATTCACGTATTCTTCCTCGCAACAAGGGTAACGCTGCAAATTTCTAGTCCTCGTAAGGTCGATTAATTTCCATTCGGTATTTTGCACCAACAAATCACTCTGAAACTGTTGCTTTTTTTCAAAAATTTGTTCTGCTAAATATGTTCTAGATAATTCATAAACATTGCAGCAGTCATTTCTTGCAATTTGCAATTCACGCCTTGCAATTTATAACGAAAATTTAACCAGAGCCGTTCATTTAACGAATAAAGAAAATCCATCAATATTTCATCGCGGAATTTGATCAAATAAACAGGACATAAATAAAATTTGACTGAGTGTGACTCGAAAATTTAGACTTAAAAATAATGGCCCGGAATGGCGAAAAAAAAAAAAAACGCGAAAAAACTCAGACCTCAACAAAACCTGAACTTACAATTAGCTCGATATTAAATTCAACTTACTAAATAAAATTTCAAAAACGGCTGTAACTGTCAAAGTTGTCGAATATCTGTCAAAATGATTGAAATTTGCAATATTTTAAAAATCTTTTAAACATTTTGAAAAACTTTTGGGAGAGGAAACTTCCAACAGTTTTTTTCCTATGAATTTACCTTTGATAATAAACTGTGATGAATTATTTTTGATTCTAAAATAAATAGGTAAATATTCAGCGATCATTATACAGTATTCAACTGTACACTGAAGAAACAGTTTAGTCGAAACAACCAAATTTCTTCATTGATACAAGCCCAACCAAAAGGTTCCAATTGCCAATTTTCGGCTGAATCAGCCATAGCTTTGATATGAGTCATTGATGTTTCGGTTTTTTCGTAACCATAAATTTGGTTGGACTCATATCGTTTCCTGCAACATCGCAGTTTCCCAGTGTAAAACAGCACTCCTGAATATAACTATCATCATTGCCATACGCATTATATTTTTCAAATTTACGTACTTGAAAATCCGTTGTTTTCTCATGAAGACGTAAATCAATTTGTTCTCCAGAGTGCATCCAAGAACCAAGCTTGATGGTGCAAGTATGGGTATCGAAGGGCCACATCTTTAAATCCAGATCACAGAACGAGAGTAAGTGCGAAGGTGGTACCCATAAAACAGTTCCATCTTCGTATACTAAACAATGCGTATCACCATAATGCTCCACTATATTACCAGTTGCACTAAAAATAAAAATGTCCTTTATACCACCTGAATGACGAAGTAATTTTTGAAAAACGAATCAAGTTTTTCGAAACCTATTGTATAGATAGACATCAGGTTGCCAAATTTCGTGAGTACTCAAGTACACTTCTTGAAGGCCACCATAATTCGAAGAATTCCACTTGAGCTTTTCATCCGTCCATATCTAATGGTTTTTATTTCAATTACATACAATTGATGTGAATCAAAAATCGTCCACGAATCAAGCAAAGTTGGATGAAGCGATTTCGACTTGTGCGTCGAAAAAATATACATCGTTTTTGGAATAGAAGACTCGAAGACGAAGCTATAAGTTAATAGTTTTCCCGAAATTTATAACATTCACAGTCGCAGACTTTACCCAATCCTGCTTGGTGAATTTTTTTCATGTATCGTTATATATTCTCTTGTCCTTAGTGATGGTTTGTTTGCCAAAAGTTCATTTTATCAGTGTTGATGACATTTATAACGTTCATAGTAGAACTTGCATTAACAGAGACGGTTGGCTTACTTTCTCTGGACATGCTCAGTTTTGTGTCACATAAGTAAAGTGGCAATATTTTGCCAAGTGAAAAAAGAATTCTAGATGTATGGGAGTGTCCAACAACTTTTATACGAAGATTTGCGAGAGAAAAATAAGCCCTTTTTTGATGATTTTAAGTTGATCGTCTCGAGCTGAATGGTTACTGTACCGTGGGAATCTTTGTGCTATTAAACTACGCAACTCGTGAATGACGTGGTTAAAAACGCCAATATTCATAATTCCATTAAAATATATCCAAATGAGCACCTATCCCATGGTCTTGATTTCCATTGAAAATTTTTTTAGGTTCATTCATCCTTGTGGTGAATGTGCTGCTCCATATGGATTCAAAAATGTAATGAAACTTTCAAAGTACACTAGCCTTTTTTCTGTGAGTGACAAATTTTTACGGGATAAAGTGATTATGTAAGTAATTCTAATTTGTAGTTTTGGAAATAATTTAACATTCTGGACAAATCATTAAAAAATTAACGAGGAAATGAAAAAAGTTGTTGCTACTTACTAGTTTTAACCAAGAATGGACTGATAGCACCGATTTCATGTCATCCTGAAACGTTCAAGGTATAAATATATTGTAAAATCTTAAGAATATGCTAAAATTTATTGAAATTTCGGCTTGCCAATGAAACGTAATGAACTTCCATGTCCAAACTGACAACAGTCGTGTTGTAATGTTGTGCTGGTCGAACATATTTGTCGTATTTTAACAACAGATCTTTCTTCAGTTTGTCGGTCCATGTGTCATTCCATAGTGGCTTTTTTAGGAACAAATTGTCTGTAAGAACCAACCGAAGTAGAAATTTTATGAAAATTAAAAAACATTCCTTCAAATCTTTTTAAACTCCAAATCCAGAAAGTCACTATCATCTCAAAAATTTTCCAAGTTTTTGAAACTGAGGTGAACATTTCGAAAACCCTTCTCAGTTGAGGCAAAAATTTACGTTGTATATTATATCTAAGACGCGAGGATTGTGCACAGAAAAAAATAGCTACCACTCACTGGAAAATTCAATCATTCTCACTGGAAAAAAATTGTAAATCGTGCAACTAACAAACTCAGTTATAAAACATTTATTACATGAAAATTCATTTGTGTCATCTAAAAATGTCCTTTTTTGTTGTTGTGTTAAAATCTTAAATGGCCGCAATAGAAAGATTATTCATTTAAAAGCATAAACTTTTTTCAGTAGAAGCAACTGAAAATTCGATCGGCACGACTGATATTGTCAATGATGCTTATTCAAACAAAAAATAAAATTAAGTCGGATAGTAAGAAACTGAAGAATAATTTTCCCTGCGGGCAGCACTACTGGCTGGAGAATTCTAGGTGGGTGAAAAAAAAAAACACCCATGCGAAAATGCATCACTTTACAAGTTGCAGTTTTACGAAATCATCAACACTTTTGGGAATTAACAAAATACATCGATATTCCTTGAAATTATAGATTTTTTAAGAATTTATAATGCGTATTGATCTATACATTTTTATTTAAATGCAGCCAAACGAAATAAAGGCAAGTCTTATTAGATTTGGTGGGTGCGAAAAAAAAATATTCATATAGTTGTAATAACTATACTGTTTTCTCTGGTGGTTTTTCCGTAGTTAGGATTTCACTGAAATAGATAAATTCATTGGTATAGGATTAGAGATGTGAGGTCGTAATATTATCCTGTAACATTACGGTAAATTACCGTAATATCACGGTAATTACGAAGATGTTGGTCACGTAATTTTTGACGTAGTATATATTTACATGCATGTTAATGCATATGCGCATTAATTTCAGTGTGACGCCTGGGGGCCTATTCTTGAAAACTTTCTCGTACGAAAACTAGGGAAATTTGGGGGTTTTAGGCCTGTTTTGTTTGTACGTACCAACAAAATAAGCTTAAAAACCTTAAATTTCACGATTTCTCGTACGAGAATGTTTTCAAGAATAGGCCCCCTGTGCAAGATTATATTTTCTTGCACCTGTGTTTTAGTTTGAAAACGAAATATTGTTTCTTCTCTGTTGTGAAGAAGAGGGGATAGCTTTAGATGCTGCTAATTTCGAGTTGATGGGAAAAGATATTGAGTATTTGAGCAACATTAAGCAATAGTTCACGAATGAAGAATATTCGAAAGAAGAGTTCTTGTAAATAGAGCAATGTTTTCATCAATATCATTTGAAGTATTATAAATGCTAAAAACAAAATTTGTGATATTATACTTATTATAATATTGATCATAGGAAATTCTAGGGTGGTCGTACATCGGCAAGCTTGATTTGTTTCAAAGAAAATAATGTATTTTCCTCGATTTTTTAATTATTCATGTAATTAAAATGATTCCACAACGACGATACATTACTGACTGGTATGCACGAGTAATTATAAGTATACATCAAAAAATGACTTTTTTCAAAATTACGCGTTACTTACCCTAAAAATAAATTACCGGTGATTTTACATCTCTATATAGGATGCGGTTTTGCGATTTTTCTGAAGTTTTATATGCTCGTTTTTACATAATTTTACATAATAGTACATGGTCGGAAATATTTATTTACCTTCATTTTTCTGAAACAACAGAAATTCTAAATTGAACAACAAAATATTTCCCAGATAGCAAAATAATTTCATATTCACATCATATGCAAATCACACGTGACAGACATTTGTACCTCCGTTACCGATTCACTGTTATGTCAATATGAAATCACGCGTGATTTTTAGATTTTTCCCTCGTGGATGCGCTTGCGCAGATGATCATCGCGGGAAAATTTGAATGCTTGTTTCTGTTCTATTGCAGTATTAATTCACAACGAAAGCAATAATTGTACACACATTTTTATTAAGCATCACAACATTATACAATATATAATATGCTAATGCAGAAAAGACAAACAATATTATATTTAACCACACTCTCGTTCATTTTTCAAACATCTTTTACGCAAATATATAATTTAAAGAATGTCGATGAAAATTATGACAATTAGAACTGTCACATACTAAAACGAAAATGGTTCTAACCTCTAGGTAAACACTGATTTCGAGGAATGCGGTACTATGGTTTATCACAAATCACAGAACAGAAGATATAAAAATTTTCCGAAGAGAACCACAAAAAGTTATTTAAAAAAACAAAAACAAAACGAAAACACGAGAGACCACGATGCGATAGTTACACTGGCACTGAGTCCTAGCACATCGTGGCACATGGACAAACAAAAAATATTCTACCATGATAATATAGCACAAAACTCTCTGATTTCAAAATGACAAGGAATTGAAATCACGCATGACTTTTTGACGCATGCGCATTGTCTAGCATTGATGATGTGACTGTGATGTCATTTTGAGCTCACAGGAATGATTTCACAGATCGTATTTCATATGTTTGGCATAATGAGATCATGCGAGTGATTTCATGCATGATCTAAAATGTGAAATCATGTTTGCTATCTGGGTCATATGTATTTGAATGTACGCTGTTATGTTTACTATGTATATTTTTTCGAATTTCAGGACAAATTCAAACCCAAAATCCCATCTCTGTGTTTGCCATATTACATCATCCTTCCCAAAAAAACCACGTGTCGCCGGCCCCGAAGACATGGGTGTTTACAAGTCATGAAAGCTAGACTCATCAACTTCGCTGTTTATGTTGATACGAGAATATTTTTACGCAAATTCATGTAGTACAGTCAAGTGGATTTATTTATTTACTGATTTTCAAAACGCAGAAAAAGGATAACGGTTTCTCGATCTAATTCATTGACTCAAGAGAAAGAAGTTATTGTAAATAATGTGTTGCTGATTATTGTGCTACTGATGAATGGAGGAAATTTGCCTGAAAAATACTTATAACAATATGGAATTTTGATATTTTTGTCGCTAGTGTAAGGTGTCCAGATCATGACGTATTTGAACGGACATAAAGAGACAAACTTATACATTTCTCCAAGTGGGAAGAAGAAAAAAAACGGACATGGACACCCTACTCTCATGCTAAAAATGTACCCTGGATTTTCGATTTTGCTTTGATAAGGATTCAAACTGGATTGAAACGTTAGCGAGGTAAATATTAATCGACGTTTATCGAAGAAATTAACTGCTCATTGAGCTTCTACACTTATAACGAATGCCTAACTGTAAGGCATCGAAGCCCACACTGTCAAAAAAATACGGAAATTTCCTATACAATGGCACTGTAAATTTACTATTCTTTCATGTTTCACATTCTTGAATAGGAAAATTTCATCGAAATGTGGAATATTAGTATAAATAAACTGGAAAATTCCAACTGTTTATGGTAAAACTATAGTAAAGTTTCACCAAAAGGTAATGGTTAATGACTTTCGTATCGGTACAGTAAAATCACCACAAATTTTTTTAGAGTGCAGATTAGGCATGAATTTTGACTCGATTTCGCGGTCTGTGAAAAACGAAAAGTTCTTGAAACTCGCATCGCGCAATAGCTCATGGACGCAATGATGTAGCCATTGTCGAGTATGCGAAGTCACGAAGCGACCATCCGGATCGGCGCTTGTCAACGAATTCTCGACACGCAAAATTAGGAAGTGAGCGAAAACAAGTAGTCTGGAAGATGCGCGCCGAGAAGAGTGACGCATTGGTCCGTACATCAAGTACCTCGTATGAAATGTATGAAATCAGGCTGAGGGTCACTAAGTGGATAAACGGTACACGTACCCAAGTGGCGCAACTCGAGCTGGAGTCTAGCAAATTTGTCTGCAGCAGTGGTGAGAGTGGCAATAACAAAAGGCGAATAAAGGTCGAAGACGCGACCCTGGAGTGTCCGGAAATGATAAATTTGCACCGGAAATTCCTGAAATGTTTCGGGCGCACACTGCTGGTCGCAATAACTTGACCAACATTGAAAAACTCAATTTTCCGACTTTCTAGTCGCATATTGCATCAAACACGCATCAAAAAATTGTATGCATGATTTGGAAAAGAAAAAAGAAGGATTACTGGAAATACGAGATTACTTTGGCAGAAACTCGATCGAGAAATCGAGAAACTTATTCTTCTCATTTTATTTCGCCATTATTTGGGCATCAGCCACGACTCTCCTGGATAGACCCGATAAGCTGGGTGCATCCGCGAAAACGCACGTTAGATATCATACAAATTTACATCAATCGATCTCGATTGCGTGATCTCCAAAACACGTAACAATAGTGAAAAACAATTCAATTTATGACAAGATCTAATCGTTTCCTCTCAACTTCTACGATATTTCGGAATAACCTAACATAACCTAACTTAACTATAGGTCAAGATACTATCATAGTGGACATTCGAAGGTCAAGCTACTATTATGGTAGTCAACTATAGGTCAAACTTCTATGATAGTTATCAACCATAGGTCAAACTACTATCATACTGGACATTTGAAGGTCAAGCTACTATTATAATGATCAACTATAGGTCAAGTTACTATTATAGTGGACATTTGAAGGTCAAGCTACTATTATAGTGATCAGCTATAGGTCAAGCTACTGTCATAGTAGACATTTGAAGGCCAAGCTACTATTATAGTGATCAACTACAGGTCAAGCTGCTATCATAGTGGGCATTTTAAGGTCAAGCTACTATTATGGTAGTCAACTATCGGTCAAGCTAATATGATAGTTATCAACTATAGGACAAGCTACTATTAGAGTGATCAACTATAGGGCAAGCTACTATCATAGTGATCAACTATAGGACAAGCTACCATTATAGTGATCAACTATAGGTCAAGCTTCTATTATAGTAGTCAAATATAGGTCAAGTTACTGTTATAGTGGATATTTGAAGGTCAAGCTACTATTATAGTGATCAGCTGTAGGTCAATCTACTATCATAGTAGACATTTATAGGCCAAGCTACTATTATAGTGATCAACTAAAGGTCCAGCTGCTATCATAGTGGACATTTGAAGGTCAAGCTACCATTATGGTAGTCAACTATCGGTCAAACTTATATGATAGTTATCAAATATAGGACAAGCTACTGTCATAGTGGACATTTGATGGTCAAGCTACTATTATGGTAGTCAACTATAGGTCAAACTTCTATGATAGTTATCAACCATAGGTCAAACTACTATCATACTGGACATTTGAAGGTCAAGCTACTATTATAATGATCAACTATAGGTCAAGTTACTATTATAGTGGACATTTGAAGGTCAAGCTACTATTATAGTGATCAGCTATAGGTCAAGCTACTGTCATAGTAGACATTTGAAGGCCAAGCTACTATTATAGTGATCAACTACAGGTCAAGCTGCTATCATAGTGGGCATTTTAAGGTCAAGCTACTATTATGGTAGTCAACTATCGGTCAAGCTAATATGATAGTTATCAACTATAGGACAAGCTACTATTAGAGTGATCAACTATAGGGCAAGCTACTATCATAGTGATCAACTATAGGACAAGCTACCATTATAGTGATCAACTATAGGTCAAGCTTCTATTATAGTAGTCAAATATAGGTCAAGTTACTGTTATAGTGGATATTTGAAGGTCAAGCTACTATTATAGTGATCAGCTGTAGGTCAATCTACTATCATAGTAGACATTTATAGGCCAAGCTACTATTATAGTGATCAACTAAAGGTCCAGCTGCTATCATAGTGGACATTTGAAGGTCAAGCTACCATTATGGTAGTCAACTATCGGTCAAACTTATATGATAGTTATCAAATATAGGACAAGCTACTGTCATAGTGGACATTTGATGGTCAAGCTACTATTATGGTAGTCAACTATAGGTCAAACTTCTATGATAGTGATCAACTGTAGGTCAAACTACTATTATAGTGATCAACTATAGGTCAAGCTTCTATTATAGTAGTCAACCATAGGTCAAGCTACTATTATAGTGGACATTTTAAGGTCAAATTTCGTCCCAATCATTCGCTAATTTCCAAAATATGCGCTAATTTTCCGAAAAATTTGTCAACTTTGAAATAAATCCAGCACAAAATCTGATTCAAATTCACTATTTTCAATAAACACTCGAATTTCAATAAGTGAAAAAAGAGCACACTTTCTTCCCATGTGTATCTGGAAAATTATCGGGAATTATTATGAAAATCTGACCTTTAAAAAAGTGCATCCGTCGAAATTGTGAAAAAACAGCGATGTTTTTGGCTATAAAAACATAATTTTTCCGTGGTTTATTGTTTTTTTAATTTTATCACGGACAAAATAAAAGGTCAAAATTCTCTATGAGTTTGAAAAAAGAGAAGGGGAAAATACTTTTGAGATATATATTCTCAACTTTATTTCAATAACAAATCAATGTGTATAATAGAATCAGGTTAATAAGTACTCAAATAGTAAAGAAAGGAGGCTTCCATTTATTGTATAAACTCAGCAAAAATTTAAAATGTGGTGAACTTCGTGTATTTTGAGCATTCGTTATCAACAGTTTGTGATTCATATAATTTAAAAGAATAAAAATCAAAAAATTTTGATCTTACGTTAAAAATACAAGTCTAATATTGACAATAATGTAGTCAATAATTCTCGATTTTTTAGTTTAATTTCATTTCAAAACCAACACTGTGAGCTAACTCAGATAGTCAGGAACATCTGACTATTTTAGCGGAAAAATTATATTCTCAATTGGAATACACGATTCGAAAGTTTTAAATGAATTGTTTTTTCTAGCAAAGATGCAAATCATTTTTTGATGAAATATTTATAAAGCAAGTTGAATCTCGATTGGCATTCTCGACAGGGTTTTGTTTATAGATTCTTTTTTCTTTAAAAAAGCGTCAATTATAAAGAAAATAGTTTTTCAGATTAATTTTGCCAATTTCGTGGAAGAGTGAAGTCATTTTTAAAACATTTTTAATTTTCGTTCTGGATAAAAATAGTAAATAACTCATAATTCTGAATATAGAATAAACCAGCCTTGAATTCCTTAATTGTAGAAACAAACGATCATTATTTTGATTTTGCAAAATTCAGAAAGTTGGAAAAATTCTCACGTCAACTACCCAGTTTAAAATAATCAAATGATCCGTCATTCATCCGTTTCATTTGATTTTTCATATGGATAAATGGGCATTTTGGTCACATGACTCAACCAAATGGGTTGACAAATGGATTTCCAAATGATCGCCCAAACATTTGACCAAATCGAACGGCAAAATAAGCTAGACAATCAGATAGTCAAATGACTTGGTCACATGGCTGCGTGTAAAAAACCGTTTTTTACGCTAAATCGATACAAGAGCAAAAATCATGACGCAATTTTTTTTTTGTTGAAAAACTTTGAAATTTTTCAAAACGGTCCAAAATGAAAATACATTTGACAATCTTATTTTACCATTCGATTTGGTCAGACGTTTGGCCGATCATTTTAAATACATTTGATCGAGTCATTTAACTGAAATGCCCTTTTATCCATATCAACAGTCAAATGAAACGGATAAATGACGGATCATTTGATTATTTTCAGCTGGGTACAGAAAATAATGCATAAGTGATAATGTGAGTTTCTGGATAATTCTCATTTTTTGTTTTGGGAAACACTCAATACTTTCGTTCATGACGGGAATATACCTTCGGTCAATCTCTTCATCATTATTACTCGAACGACGATATAAAATTTCTTCAACAGTTATCGTGATTTGCAAAGAATTGTATGAAAAAATCATTCAGTTATTTAGAAAATCTACGACGTAGACATATGTATTGTTTATGAAAATACGAATCACCACTAAAGATGAATTTATAATCAAAATTTCACTTAACAAATATAAAACTCGAGAATCATTGCAGTATTTGAAGGTTGTGATCAATTTTGGCTATAAGATACTTTAGAATGCGCATAAATAACATAAATAAAAAACTAATAAGCTTTCGCGTTAAAAAATGATCGAAAGGAATTGAATTTTTGATTTCAATGAAATCTCGACCACGCTCAGAGAAAAAAGTTCAGTTGTCATACAAAAAAATGCATGGTAAGAGATTGCAATAACGGCAGTAACTACGTTTGGTTGCATCAACCACAAACACAGCCTGACCAATCATGAGTACAGTTAACGCATATATACCGTTTTCTTCGTAAGTTGAATCTTACATTGAGAAAAGTTCACATAAAGTTTTCTTTTGTAATATACAGCTTTTACCATAAAAATTGTCAAGAAAAATTCAGAATCGTATCCTTCAATAATGAAATTCTTTGTCTCAATAAAATCCTAACAGTTCAATACTAGAGAAAACAGTATGGTCGTTACAGGCAAATGAATAGTAAGGTTCTATACAGGGTTTGGAAAGTTACCTAAAAAAATGTAACGCGTTACGTTACCGTTACAAAGGTGAAAAAAGTAATCCGTTACGTTATCGTTACTTAAAAAGAAATAGTAACTCGTTACCGTTACCGCTTAAAAAAAGTAACGTTCCGTTACTTTGACGTTACTTTTTGGAGGAAATTGAATGTAAATAACAAAAAACGAGAAACTGAGGCTGAAATATACAATTTCAACGTACTTGTGATTTTGTTCTATAGAAATTGTTTATTTCAGATACAATAAAAAATTTTAATCTGAAATATTTCATCCTGAGAAAAAAATCAATCAGCTTGTTCAAATTTTTATATTTTTTTCAAGTTTACGAAATTCCTGAATATGACATTTGATTCAATGTTAGCCACAAGAAAACATTTGCAAATTTAAAAACTTTTTGAAAGACACTAAATACCTATCCAGATTTTCAGAATTTTAAAATTTTTTTGTACTTTTCAATATGTATAAAATGTTGCAAGACTTTCTAGAATTTTTATAAATTTCTATTTGTCTGTACATTGATATATAGATTTCGAGAATTTCATGCTCTAGAATTAAAAGTTTATTGAATTATTGGTATTTGAGAGGATTTTTCAGCAAAAATTTGCGAGCAGATTTTCATTTCATTTGATTTTTAACTTTCTTAATTTTTCTACGATTTGAAGAATTGTTCGGTATTTTTGAAACCATTCGTATTTTTCAGTATGATAGAATATTGCAGAATTTCCTAGTATTTTAACATAATTTTAGTATTTTTATGATAATAATTGTTCTATACATTTCAAAAATTTTTAACTCTAGAATTTGAAGATAATGAAACATTACGTGTTTTACAGAATTTTCCACAAAACAGTGTCTCGATAGATTTTTACTTATTCAAGTACTTTTTGTATTTCTCAAGTTTTTCTATGATTTCAAGGATGGTTCATTATTTTTATATATTGCTGTATGAATTTCTGGATTTCTAAAGATTTTTAATGTTTTATATATGTGCACGTACTTTTTCTGAACGTATTTTCTTTCTGCATTTTGAAATATTTGAAGGATGTTGTAAAATTTTTAGTTTTTTCAAAGATATCTATGTAGGTTTCTAGAATGAAATAAAATTGGAGGTTTGAAATTTCCGGAATATATTTCGATCGATTTTGCAGAAAACAGTTTCTTTATATATTTAAAGGGCCCTCAATATGTTTTGTATTTTTTACAGAGTTATTACAATATAAAAGTTTTCTTATCTTCTTATAGACTTCTATTAACATGAATTTTTTAGAATTTAAAGCTAAGAAATTGAATTTCTTTGATTTTTCAAATTGCATAAATATTTTAAAAATCAAGTAACTTAAAACTTAGTGAAATCTAGTATTTTTCGTATTTTATTTTATTTTTTTTTTTGTATTCATTATTATTCCATAAAATTTTTTAGCATGATCTCAAAATCATAGATTTTGCGATCTATAGGTTTTAAGTATTTTTGTATCTTTTTATGCGAATTTCTAAAATTCAACGCTTTGCGTCGTGAAAGTTTCGAATGAAAAATAAAAAAGCCTGCTCTTCGTCAAGATTTTTACACAAATCACGAGTATCCCACATAGTTTCATTAAAAATCGTTAATGAAGAATTGTATGTCTCAAAATGAGGAAGTCAAAAATTACTCAGATCTCAGTTTCAGAACATTTTAAAAAAAGTGCTAAATTGTGCTAAAAACTTGATGCAACAGATAAAAGTAACGTAAAATAACGAGCTTTTCGTTACCGAAGAAAAGCGACTCGTTCCCGTTATCGTTACTTGTTAACAAATGTAACGCGTTACTTCCAAACCCTGGTTCTATACAATACTCAAGGTCCCTGGCCTCCATTGACCTTCTCGATCTGGTGAGGGATCGCAGTGATGACTAAATCGATTTGTTTGCATCGACCACAAACACAGCTGGACCAACCATGAGTATAGTTGGCGCAGAATTTACTATTTTCATGGTTGTCCCCCAACCGTGCCGTTTCCTTCGTGCGTTTGATCTTACAATGAGAGAACGTTCCATCTAGTTTGTATTCGAAATAGCATTCATCATGAAAACTGTCAGGGTAATTGGAAAATTGCATCCTCTGAAATACCTTGCAACCCTCTCGAAATATTGATTCCCCGAGGAAATCAATAGACTCACATGAATCTTGAAAGCCGCGCGCAGCTTTCACGTGAATGAAGGAGGAAAGCACAGCGAGTACGAGGACCGGTACCACATGCCGGTGGTGCATATCGCAAGCACTTTTTTCGTTCCCGCACTCGCAGTAAAGCTCGCCGACGACTGACCGCACTCTGTCGCAACAATAAGTGCTCAGCTATTCAAAACGATTAATCCTTTCCATCAACCTACGGTCCATCTACTTGCGGATGTCGTCCGGTTCCATTTTATTTAGGATTGATTCAAGGAAATGGAACTGAAAGAAACAACAACTGCCCCCCCCCCCCCCATCATCATTTAATTACCGATCACTTGTTTTTTCTCTTTGTTACGCGTCACGTGAGAAAGCCTTTAACAGATGCCACTCTCTCAGTTCGAAATAGTCAAATTTTGACCATTTCAATTAGTCACTGATGCTTCGACTACTCAAATAGTCGTTTTCGCGTAATTGACTGCTAACGATAGTCAAATTCTACTATTTTACTAGTCATTTTTCAACTAAATACAAATAGTCCATTTTTCTGACTACCGCATTAGTCAAATATTGACTATTGCAATTAGTCATTGCAGCTTTGACTATTTGAATAGTCGATTCTAAGGGAAATGACTATTTGAATTAGTCAAATAATGTTTGTACTAGTCACATCGATACATGGAAGTACTGATGCTTCATATAACATGGCATAACTTGAGTAGTGTAAATTAAACAAATGAATGTCCAGTGTTCTGTGCAAGACGCAAGTATTACTGCGTGGACTTCGCTTCAACAATTTTTGGGTGAGTTTTTTTTCCCAGGGCGCGGCCCCCGGGATGTCCGAAATAGGCCATTTTTTTTAAAGCTGCCTTACTAATTTGACTTTTCCAATTAGTGAATTTGACTATTTCTCTAAGTTGAATTTCGAATATTTCAATTAGTAGAATTTGACTATTTCCAGTAGTAGATGCTTGTTGACTAATTGAAATAGTCATTTTTGACTATTTACTAGCAGCCTTCTTTTGGCTAGCCAAATTAGTCAAAAATGACTATGAAATAGTCGAAATTGACTAATTCGAACTGAGAGAGCAACTTGTTATTTGTTTATGAAAACATCGTTCCTTCGGTCGAAGGGCAAGGTTTTGGATGGCGTTGGATCAAGTTGCACCTTGAATGAATTGCATTGTGAATGAGAATACTTTGAAGATTTTAGATAGAGTTGGAGGCACTGGAAGTCAAATTTTTGCTTATGAAGTAGAGCAAGGTCATAGAGATTTTATTAAGTAAAAATTTCAAGTCATTTAGAAATGAAGTGGAAGATATTCAAGAAATCTATGGACATACAGGAATGTTTGTTGCATTCATAAAAATATAGTTTTGTAATCAAAGTAAAATAGCGACGTTCAGAAATCGTTAGTTTGCTGCACATATGAACAAATTTCAATTATCCATTTCAGAGTTTCCACTTCTTAAGTAAACGGAAGTATTATACAGATCGAACAAACTGAAGTTGAAAGTTGGAATCGTTTTCATCCAATCGAACACATATTTTTGAAAAATTGTTGAACAAAAATTTTCCTTCCAGCGGCAATAACAAAAAAAACCGTATGCTTTGATTAGAAAAAAGGCTAACTATGTGAAATGAAAATAATAAGAATTTTCAAAAAAAGTGAGATATAACAAAATGCGCTTATTTGTATACTAAAAAATTTGCTTCGTGAAGTTACAAAAATAATATGCAAGTTTCCTGAATGAATTCACTACAGATTCAACATAAGTTCAGTATGTTTAAGGGGTTACATACCTTTTTGTGCGGACAAATTGAGGATGGTTTGGAGTATCTTTTCAAGTTATGACACTTAAATTATTGTTTTTTATTAGTGCATTGTCTACTTGAAGAAACAAATATTTGTTTGAAAACAAATATCAACAATTGGTGGAGTTAGGGCCCTTTTCCCTAAACTACTTTTTTTTAAAAAAACTTGCGGTGACCACAATGAAAGTCGAACAGGTCAAGTTAAATTAGAAAATCCAAAAAATTTCATTAGTTTGAGAATGTATCTAGTTCTTGAAAGATTAAAAAAACGAACGCAACGTTTTTTCTGTAAGCAAGAATGTTTTTCCCAATATTTCTATTTTTCGAGCCTTGGAAGTTTTATTGAAAATTCTTATCTGCAAAATAAAAACTTTTCTATAAAAAAATCGATCGTTGAAGAACTAGATACATTCCTAGACTAATGAAATCTTTTGAATTTTCTGATTTAACTTGACTCGTTCGACTTGCATCGTGGTCACAGCAAGCCTCTTCAAAAAAAAAGTTGTTTCGGGGAAAGGGCCATAACTCCGCCAATTGTTGATACTTTTTTATGAACAAAAACTTGTTTTTTAAAGTGAACAATAACCATGAAAAAACTATAACTTTTGTTACATAACAATATTGCTATATATCTTGAAAGTTACTCCAAACCATCCTCAATTTTTCCAAAAACTCCAAGCGGTATTTTGAATTAATGAGAAAAACGTTTCCAAAAATCAAGGTCGAAGTCACATGCAGCAGAATGTAATTTTTATGTGCCTATGAAACAAATATATTTTCAAAGTAAATAGAAGCATTCATAATAGATCCAAGAGATTTTTAAGGAACATCAACAAACCACAGTCAATATTCAAGTTTCAAGACACCGCGAAAAAATGTTTAGACTTTTTCTTACGAACTTTACAGGACCACAAGGGCACTTGAAATTTCCGAATAGATGAGAATGGAAGAATTTCTAATAACGGGAGAATTGTAAGATTCTAAAAGAGGATTCGAGGGTTGTTTGGCAGAGTTTGATGCACCCCGGTAGGATAAGCACGCGGACACTAAGGGTGCATTGCCACTTCGATTTTATGCAATAACGAACCCGAGCTCGGCTGAACTCGGTTCTGTGACACGGGATCGAACTTTCAAACGTGTGGTAAAGCAGGACCATTTGTCATTGTCAAACTTCGATTTTTTCTAATCTCACGCTAGGAATAGAAATTTTGCATGGTGGTGTGGGGAAGGTTATTGACCTTTTCAAACAATAAAGGGAAAAAAGAGGGGCATAATCACAAAATGCCATGAAATTATCCAAGAAATTGCGAACATGTTTATGCCCAAATCCTGAAAAAAATGAACTGATTCAACAAACGTACGCTGCTGAGGATGGTGAATTAAAATGGATATAAATTTTATCAATGTGGCTATCTTAAGGGGGGAACCTGGTTTAGAACGCCGAAAATTGCATGATATTTAGCACAGTTTCTAAGGCTGCTTATCATATGAAATGTTTCAAGTACTGTTGAACTAGGCCATAGATACACAAATCTTGCAAAAAAAATTTATTTTCATGTTATTCGATAATGTTGAACAATAATTATTCATATTTGTTTCGGGCACTACCCGCTTGAAGATTCTCCACTGCGTACACGATAGCGATCGTCCTATTTATCAGAAACATGAAAACTAACATTTTTTTTGCACTTTAGAAGTTTATCTTCAATTTAAACCTAAGAAATTTTTTAAAATGTTAAAAATTGCAAATTTTATGGGTGTTTAAAAAAAATTCGCGTTTCACTGACGAAATTTTGAGATAATTAACCACAAAAAAAATTGATTAAAAAAATTTTTTACATAGTTTTTTAGGTTCACATACAAGCTTACACTTTTAGCTTTAAAAAGAGCTATCACTTATGAAAATGCGGCAATTACAACATTTTTAATCGTGTACGCAGTGGAGAATCTTTAAGCGAGTAGTGCAAGACACAAATACGAATTATTATTGCTTAACATTATTGAATAACATAAAAATGAATTTTTTTTTGCAAGATTTGTGTATCTATGACCTAGTTCTACAGTACTTGAAACATTTCATAAGATAAGCAGCCTTAAAAACTGTGCCAAATATCATGCAATCTTTCGTCGTTCTAAACCAGGTTCCCCCCTTAATGTACATTTATCCTTCGAAAAAAATTTCACTTTGGATACTGAGGTAAATCCTTTTTTGCAACTAGAATGCAAATGCACTGCCAATATATTTTTGAACCCGAACATACTAAATTAATTTTCATTAGGAAAAATGAGCTATTTTTTTTACAAAATAATCGAAATTTCTTTTCAATACGTTTGAATCTAAATATACAAATTCACACTGTGAAAAAATGTGTAATTTATATGTATTTTTTTAGAAATATTTCTAAGCATTGAGTTTTTCCATTTTTGTATAGATGAATTTCCAGCTGCAGTGCATTAGATGATAGGCATCCATAGATTGTGTGTATAATTCTACACTCGTTCTTTGAGTAAACGGGCATTATAATGATTAATAATAAATAACGTAAATTATATATAATATATAAAAGTAATGTATTCTGTTTGATTTTTTCTCTCTCATCCTGGAACTTCAAATGTGAAACCATTTTACTATGATCTAATTCTTGTCGAAATTACAATTTTTAAGAACGTTGGATTTAGCATTAAATGTGACTTGATTAATATAAAAAAAAATTGGAGCGTGTTGAATCAACACGCGTTAGAAGTAAAACTTCTCATGCTGCTTTCATTCGGGTCCGATGTATAGATTTTTATTCCTCTTACTTTTTTAGTTCTGACAGATACTTTCATTTTTCTGCGTAATATTTTTCCCATTTTGTGATTGTACATCAGTTGAAAAATGATTTCATTCTTAACTTTTAGTCGAATCTATCAATGACATTCTTACACTCTTTCAGTGTTACAGACATACGAAATCTCAAAATTACTCCACACATTCGAGACACGCTCATCGACCTCCAACCATTCAGACCTAACATTACACTCTTACAGAATTACATACTTGCAAAATCTCAAAATTACTCCCTCAAAACGAAAACATTACAGTCTTACATCTTACAGTCTTACATTACAACGAAATCTCAAAATTACTCCCTGCAATGGAAAATATTACACTTTTACATCTCACAGTCTTACATCTTACATTGTGAAATCTCCAAATTACTCGCTACATAAATTACATTCTAGAATAAATTACATTCCTGAAAGGTGATAAAGCCGCCTAAAAAGTTTTACTTCAATATTACACTCTTACATCTTACAGTCTTACAGTTTACAGTGTTACATGTTACGAAATCTCCAAGTTACTCCCTACATAAATTTTATTCTAGAATAAACTACACTCCTGAAAAGTGATATTGCCGCCTAAGAAGTTTTACTTCAAAAAATTGGAAAACGTCACCCTCAGAATTTGAATCCTCTGGCAACGGGGGTCCGAGAGACTTACATATGCATTTCATGGTTTTTTAGGTCGCTGATCATGAATCTGAGGTCGAAATTGCGAAATTATTTTGTTAATACAAATTGTTTGAACAAAATAATTTTCCAAATTTGACCTCAGATTCATTATCAGTGACGTGAAAAACCATGAAAAGCATATGCATCTTAGTAAGTATTTTTTTCATAATTTTTTAATACAAATTGTTTAAACAAAATAATTTTCCAAATTTGACCTCAGATTCATTATCAGTGACGTGAAAAACCATGAAAAGCATATGCATCTTAGTACGTATTTTTTTCATAATTTTTTAATACAAATTGTTTAAACAAAATAATCTTCCAAATTTGACCTCAGATTCATGATCAGAGACCTGAAAAACCATAAAAAGCATATGCATCTTAGTAAGTATTTTTTTCATAATTTTTTAATACAAATTGTTTAAACAAAATAATCTTCCAAATTTGACCTCAGATTCATGATCAGAGACCTGAAAAACCATGAAAAGCATATGCATCTTAGTAAGTATTTTTTTTGATAATTTGTTAAAACAAATTGTTTGAACAAAATAATTTTCCAAATTTGACCTCAGATTCATTATCAGTGACGTGAAAAACCATGAAAAGCATATGCATCTTAGTAAGTATTTTTTTCATAATTTTTTAATACAAATTGTTTAAACAAAATAATCTTCCAAATTTGACCTCAGATTCATGATCAGAGACCTGAAAAACCATGAAAAGCATATGCATCTTAGTAAGTATTTTTTTTTATAATTTGTTAAAACAAATTGTTTGAACAAAATAATTTTCCAAATTTGACCTCAGATTCATTATCAGTGACGTGAAAAACCATGAAAAGCATATGCATCTTAGTAAGTATTTTTTTCATAATTTTTTAATACAAATTGTTTAAACAAAATAATCTTCCAAATTTGACCTCAGATTCATTATCAGTGACGTGAAAAACCATGAAAAGCATATGCATCTTAGTAAGTATTTTTTTCATAATTTTTTAATACAAATTGTTTAAACAAAATAATCTTCCAAATTTGACCTCAGATTCATGATCAGAGACCTGAAAAACCATGAAAAGCATATGCATCTTAGTAAGTATTTTTTTTGATAATTTGTTAAAACAAATTGTTTGAACAAAATAATTTTCCAAATTTGACCTCAGATTCATTATCAGTGACGTGAAAAACCATGAAAAGCATATGCATCTTAGTAAGTATTTTTTTCATAATTTTTTAATACAAATTGTTTAAACAAAATAATCTTCCAAATTTGACCTCAGATTCATGATCAGAGACCTGAAAAACCATAAAAAGCATATGCATCTTAGTAAATTTTTTTTTGATAATTTTTTAATACAAATTGTTTAAACAAAATAATCTTCCAAATTTGACCTCAGATTCATGATCAGCGACCTAAAAAACTATGAAATGCATATGCAAGTCTCTCGGAACTATCTCGGACAATTGTCCGAGATAGTTCCGAGAGACTTCCGTGAGAGTTCCGAGAGAGTTCCGAGGGTAATCGCTCGGAACTCTCTTGAAGTCCCGTCACCAGGGCCACTAAGCTGAGAAATAGGATATGAAGGTTTTAATTTTGAAGTAAATCTTCTTAAGCGGCAGTATCACTTTTCTAGAATGTAATGTATTCTAAAATGTAATTAATGTAGTAAGTAATTTTGTGATTTTACAGTGTACGATGTGAGACTGTAAGATTTAATAGTGGAATATATTTGATTACAGGGAGTAATTTTGAGATTTCGTTGTAATGTAAGACTGTAATATTTTCGTTTTGAGGGAGTAATTTTAAGATTTCGTAAGTCTGTATTACTGCAAACGTGTAATGTTAGATCGAAATAGTTGGAGGTCGATGATATTCGAGCGTATCTCGAGTGTATGGGGTAATTTTGAGATTTCGTAAGTCCGTAACATTGTAAGAGTGTAAGAATGCAATTGATAGATTCGACTAAAAATGGGGAATAAAATAATTTTTTAACTGATTTGATTACCAGAAAAATACTACACAGGAAAATTGAGGGATCTGTTAGAACTAAAAAAGATTAGGAGGTATAAAAATCTATACATCCGAACCTTAAAGAAAGCAGCATGATAAGTTTTACTAGTAACGCGGGTTGATTTAACACGCTCCAATTTCTTTAATTATAATTGTTATAGTTTTATATAAATTGATCAAGTTAAAATATCATTCAGAAAAAATTAAATAATATTCATGTTCATGAAAAATAACTCTGAAAATCGGTTACAATCACCAGGATTAAATACATTGAACTTCATAATTCTGGTGATTTATTGCAGACTCTATTACTAGAAAAAAAAAAGATTTTAATTTCATCTGATAGTAAACTAGTGAATTATTTAATAAGAAAAAACATGTGTTATTTGGAAATTGTTCGGCTTACGCTCGAATTCTAGATCGAGTGCGCGGTCCAATTTTCGCATTGTTTGGTTCTGAATAATTTAAAATCTGCAACGAAACAAACTCAGGAATGGATATAATATTTTTTAACACATAATAAACTACTTATTTTCATTTATCTTAGAATTTGCAGATATATTTTTCATCTCAGCGGGCAAAAAAGGCTTTTTTTGCCGGCTACGAAGAAAAATATCGTTGGCACCATGGGAAAATAGTATAATATATTTCTTCACTAGTGTGGAAAAGTTCTTATTAACTAATCCGAGGGTTGCAACGCGAGCCGAAGGCGACCGTTGTAATCAGATGAGTTGAAAAAACTGTTCCACACAAGTCAAAAACGATACTTTATTCAACAATGTGTGGAAATGCGAGTTTTACATTGCCCGCAAGCGTGTGGAAAAGTAGCCTTTTCACCATGGCGGTGAATAAAATTAATTTCTCGCGATAATTTCTCGTTTGGTACGAGATATACTATTTTGATAAATTATGATCACTACTAACAGCTTCTTTTACTCAACTTTTGAGTCTCGTACGTGTCAAAATCAAAAATAAAATCAAAAATAAAACTCACGTAACGCTAATAAGTGCGTGATTTAATAAAAACATGTTTATTGAAATAGCGAGCGAAAAAATTAAGTTTGCCTTAATGCACATTTAAAACAAAACGTTTTGAGAAAACCGAAACATGTTTTATCATAAATTTTTCGATTGGACCCCTACCAAAAAAATTTTTTCTAGATACGTCCCAGTTTTTATTCAAAAATAAGGAAGTTGAAAATTACTTATATCTCATCAGTTTAAAATATATTTCCTAAAAAGTTACAAAACGTTTTTAAAAACTTGATGAGACTAATTAAAGTAACGTAAAAGTAACGAGATTTTCGTTACGATCGTTACCGAAAAAAAGTGACTCGTTCCCGTTCTCGTTACTTGATTGTTAAATTAATGTAACGCGTCACGTTACCTCTAGTAACTTAGTTTTTTATAAAGTTTTTATAAGACTCCTTACAAAATTTTGATATTTTTTAATAAATTCCGCTTTTTTTATTATAAAGTTAACTTTATGCCGTCATTTTTTAAAGACTTAATAAAAGTTTGTATAAATAAGTGACTTCATAAAAACTGATCAAAACTGTATAAAACATTGCTCTTTGTATTTAAGTCACTTTATAATAGAAAGCGGATTTTTATTTTACAAAATTCGAGATTTTTATTTATAAAAGGGGTTTTATAAAAATTGACAATTAAAAACAATTAACCCAAGTTACTGCAGGGTCGTTACAGCAGAAAATGTAACGTACGTCTTAGAGTAATGTGGGGCCCCCACCGATTCGGATAGTATAGAATAACTATTAGAATTTTTTTAGGAATTTCATTGTTGAACTTGGAGGCTCCCTAAGTGAAAATTTGATGACCTTTTTTTTTAGATGCATCATTAGTCACGTATTTAAAAAAAAGGGTCATCTTCCTATTTTTGCCTCGGGTGGCAAAATGCCTAGCTACGTCACTGAAAATTTAAGGGGCCTCCGCCAAATTTTGGCCCCAGGGCCTCCGAATTCTAAATGCGGCCCTGGCGGCGTTACTTATTCTAATTAACCATAAATTATATGAAATATATTCAATATTCAATAAATATTTATAAGTTTTGTATGTATAATATTCTTTTTATCATGCCATTGAATGCATATAAACTGTTCATATGCTGCTTACGTTGAATTTACGTAAACATATCCAATAATACAAAAGGATAAATTTTTTTCTTGAGATTTGTTATATTTTAAATTTGCCGTTCCCGAAAATTTAGCTACATTGGGCAGTTGTCCATGCTAAAGTTCAGCCCTGTTTATGGGAAATCATTCAGAAACTTTCCAATTACATTGTTATGCCGGTGTACCTGGATGATCTGTACAAAATTTTTCTCCGTCTCATATAACAGCAGAGTGGCGCAGTGGAAGCGTGCTGGGCCCATAACCCAGAGGTCCGTGGATCGAAACCACGCTCTGCTATTTTTTTTTTTCTAAATTTCACAAAAACCGTTAATGAATAAGAAAAACATCATCAAACAATTTATTTTTTCGTTCTTTACTGAATTTATTAAGTATTTAGCATTGAATATCTTTTGCTGTATTTAATTTTCGAGTAGGAAATTAATCAACAATCCTGGTCAAAAATAAAATTAAGATCCATGTTAGAAACATATTTTGGTCAATATCAAGTATTGATTGACTCATAATAATCATAATTATTATTATTTGCACGAAAAATCTTTTATTCATCCACTGGACTTCCACGTTGGAAATATTGCGTTGGCCAATGTTTTGACATGTCCGACCGCTCGGCCAATCACAGACGAGCGTAAGCTGGCTGGGCCAATCGGTGTATATCTGTATTCGAGGCAGCGGAAGTACGCACACATACATAAAACACACATGTTTGTACCTGCTCGAGAAACGTCATCTCCGTTACACTGTGCACTGTACTGTCAGCTTGCTTTTGATCATTGTGAGCAAATTAAATATCCAGTTTTTTCGGTGAGTTAAATAACAAATTTTTTACCTCTTAGCCAGAGTCATTCTTTGGAAAAAGCGCCTTTGTTTAAATACTTCAAACTCAAGATTGGTAAATGTTTTTACTGAAGATTTTGTTTACATATGTTACGTGTTTGCCAACAATATTTGACAGATCACGAATTCCGGATTTCGTGAATTGAAAATTTTATTGTATATACAAGAAATATTTGTGTTTTTATTTGTTATTATTGTGTGGAGTGATAAATAATTTCTCATAATAAACTGCTAGATTTTATAAAACAGTATAAAATGTTTTTTTTTTTTAAATTAGAGTAATAATGATTTTTGAAATATTCGGTCGTGCATGTTGAAATTGAGATTTTTTTAGCAAAATTAAGTGACAAAAAATGAATAAAAATAGTGATTCCTCATTAAAGATTCATGTTATTTTATAAAAATTTGTTTCCGTTTTTACTCGTATATCAATTTCAAATATTTAATTAATTTTATATAACATATATTTTCATGATATTTATGGAACTTTTTGTATTTTATTAGATATAAAATTTCATACATATTTTATAAATAATTTATTATAGTATTCTTAAATATATCATTTTTTTGTATCATGAAAACTGAAAATTTTTCCTAATGACTCAAATATGTAATAGTTATTAAAATTTTTTAACGGTAAAATTTTTTATGTCATTAAAATATTCATCTTTTTTATAATCGATATTGGATTCAATTGCACATCTATTATTGTATTTTAAATTGTTATTTATTTTTGTGAAATTCGTATCTGCAATTTTTAATTGAAAATGATGGTTTCGTATAAAAATGATTATTAATACAAATTTTGTTAAATCATTTTTTTCCAACTAACAATAAGAATTTATATTACTTTCGAAAAATTTGTTAGAAAAATATTCATAATCAAAATATTTTTTTGATGTTGTGGAAATATGAAAAATTTATCTCAATCAGTAAAATAATATGCAAATCAAGATTTGTGAACATTATTTTTATTCCATAGTTGGAATTTTTATTGACAAATGTATTGATATAAGATTTTTTTCAGATTGTTCGGAGTCCTGGTAAAAGATTTAAAGAAATTCATAAGTGCACATTTTGGTCAAAAATAAAGATTTTCTTATCGAATTTATGTTATTATTCTTTAAAAATGTGTTCTCATCTGCTTAAGTTTTTCATTGGCTAACAGAAAATTTTCAAACATTTTTATTAATATAATTGATCTCTAGGAGCCATTAATAAGTCAGTATCTTGATCATTATTCGTCTCTTTATTTCTTCAGGAAACTCAGTATAAATATAAAGTATCAATTCATTTTTACATAAATAAATATTAATAAAATCAGATTTTCACACTTACATTTCTCATTTTTGTAATGCTTTCTTTATCTAAATTGATTTGCCAATCACGTCACGATATTCAATGTCTTTTTTGTCCCCAAGTAATTTTTTCTTCATTCTCTATTCTTTTTACAAAATGTGTCCCTTATTGTAAAAAGAATAGAGAATGAAGAAAAAATGACTTGGGGACAAAAAAGACATTGAATATCGTGACGTGATTGGCAAATCAATTTAGATAAAGAAAGCATTACAAAAATGAGAAATGTAAGTGTGAAAATCTGATTTTATTAATATTTATTTATGTAAAAATGAATTGATACTTTATATTTATACTGAGTTTCCTGAAGAAATAAAGAGAAGAATAATGATCAAGATACTGACTTATTAATGGCTCCTAGAGATCAATTATATTAATATTTACTACAAAAAACGTAGCGAATGAATAATTATTATTATATTCTTAATTCACGTAATTTCAAACATTTATTTCTAAACAATGTATCATGGAATCATACATTATGTCAATCTTTTTTTACTGATTTTTAGTTACTAGTTATATTATAATAAATAGTTCAACATCTAATATAATGTATAATCGAATAGTTTAAAAAATCATTTGAATATTTTCAGTTTTTTAAATAGAATTAATTTACGCAAATAGCAAAAACCAGTCGCTATTTTAGGATTTCTTATCTGAACAATCTTTTTTTTCTAAAGAGCCAGATTACGTTTTTGAAGTGAAATTATTTCTACTGCGTAGTCAATTTCTTTATTTTATTTTTTTTCTTTCAAAACTTATGAAATATTCTGCATTACTATACAATTTATATATAGTCATGCACTTTATACTTTTGCATACTGATAAACAAAATTATGTTAAAATGACACTCAAGTATTCAAACATTAGAAATATTAATATACGAGTTTCTTCAATGTATTCATTATTAAGTAATACAATTCTTGAAAAAAAATTTTTTTAATTTTCAATTTACTGACCTACAATTGAAAGTTATTCCTCATTAAATAGTATTTGGGTATTGAAGACATGTATATTATGTTAAAAAATGTTACATCACTTATAATATAAGAAATTAATTTCAAAAAATCATCACAAACGCTTACAATAATTATTTTTTAAAATATATTTTCAATACCTTTGACAAAATCTAGAATTGATATATCCTATAACTTGAAAATATATCAAATATTAGTAACATATGTATCAAATGTTTTATAGACACATTTTTAAATTTATGTATACTAAATATGTAAATTCATTCATAATATTATAATAATTATATATATATTATCATGAATATTGATATTATCAACATTATTTAAAAAGTTTAATAAAATCATGATAAATTTTTTCAAATATGTATTTCGAAAGGCAATAATTTTTCAAAATGAATTGTAAAAGTTATCTAGTACTGCAACAGTGGAATCCTCAAAATACTAGTCTGTAACTAATATTCGAAATATTTTGTTCTGTGATTAAAATGTTGCATTTTTGTTGTTAAAAAATAGAAATGTCGAGCCAAGTTTTGTCGGAGTTGGCCAAAGAGCTTGGCGTGGATGTGGACAAACTCACTCCAACTGAAGTGCTGAAAATGTTGAAGGATATGAAATTGTCTGATAACGAAAGAGAAGAAATAGAACGTTCTTTGCTACAAGACGGACCTAAAACAGCCGCAGAAGACATGTTTTCAAGCGCATTTCCAAGCCAGGCACTCTTGTTCGTTGCCATGCTGAGCATCATTGTTTTCATTCTGGGTAAATTCGAAGACATGTCTATACAATGTCCAAGAAAAATGACGTCCAAAATTCACAATCCAGTCGGAAAACAAATGAAATTCCAAGAATAACCATTAAAAAAACTAATAAGCGAATGAATTACAAAAGTTTTCTAGAATCACAAAATTTTCATTTTCAAAATAATAATAATTATTATTATATAATATAATAATATTATATGTGATGCATAATACTATGTATGAAATGATTAATATATATAATTATGATAGTGTCTCTCATGGAAGGCCCCGCCATTTTAGACGTTATTCGCTGCAACGAAATTGTTAATTACTCATTCAATTTTGCGCATCTTCAAAAATTGCAAAGGAAAAAGTGTCTTAGAATTGCATGAGGAATAAGTGGTTTTCGGGTGATCTGCCGTGACTGGAACACCCTGTATAATACATATTATTTTATTAATATATTAATACTATAATAATGTCTTGTATTGTTACAATTTTCATTTTAATATTACTATTAAATATTATAATTCGATGATAGTAATAATTATTTATCATATAATTATTATAAGTAATGAAATGTAATATATATCATTTCTATATTAGTATATATAATTATAGTATATTATTATAACATAAAAATGATGATAAATATAAATAATAATAGTCTGCAGTTATTAACTCTACATTCATTGCAATAATTCAGAAAAAAGTGGATGAATTTAGAGTAATTTACAGAATAAATCATAATCATTTTCATTTCAAAAATAATAATAATTTCAAAAGTATTCTAGAATCACAAAATTTTCAGTATTCTAACAAATATCATTTTCTCGCAGCATTCTTTGCATACAAAGCCTACAGAAGTTTGACGGAACGAGACAGAAAACGGGAGGAAAAGAAGAAAATGAAGGAAATGAAGAAAAAGAAGAAGTAAATTTTCAACAAAAAAAAAAAGTTTTCACAGAATGAAAGGACAAAAATATATGTATATAAGTTGTATGTATATATTTTACAATAAGAAGATATTGAGTAATTGCTAAGAGAGACTTTATAAACTTCGTTACGTTAATTATTGTGGGACCAGAGGGAAAAAAATGGGTGATAAACATATTTTTACACCGGTTCAATAATGTTATACTTATTGAATATACATCATTTAGGTTTAATTTAGTTTATACCTCATATTTCATTGTTTTAGCAGACCGCAAGTTTTGTAAACTCTGTATTGATTTACAATTGCGTATTAATAATTGCAAAGAGATCCGAATCATAGAGAAAGGTCGATGATGAAATAAATCAGCAGTTTTACAAAAAAAATCACTTTTTTATTCATTTTTTTGGAAGTTATATCTTTAATAAAATACATACGTTGAGTATCAACAAGTTCAATATAAAAATGTAATATTTTTTTTTTTCGCACATCATGAATGAAAAAAGCAAAGTCGACGATGTTTTTATCTATTTTTAACAATTATGGACGTTGGAATGGTAGTGGACGAAATGAATGATGTTCGCTATATCAAAAATGTATGGCGCAGAAATATTTTTGGAGATGTTCTTTGTTTTGCCTCGGTTGAAATTTCATTGTTTAGATAAAAGTTACACCGAAGTATGGATCATCCAAAAAACTTCGGCAAAACAAAAAAATACCTCAAAGTCATTGTCCAAATCAAGCGATTATTACACTCAATCAAAAAAGCTGCCACTCCGAATTAGTAATAACTTGTTATTATCGGAAGCGTGAAAAGCGCAGTTTTTCCCTTTATTATGACGTACAAAACCTGCTACGATAGCCATCCAGCATAAAAAAATCAATGAAAAACAATTTGCAAACAACACAACGGATCGTGAAAAGTTTTTTCCAATATGCGTGGCTAAAATAATCGAATCGAGACATTCTATAAGATGATTTTATTCGCAGCTATGAAGTTCATTAAATGACGTATTGTACAGAGATTTTCGAGCGAGAAACTTTAAAACAAAAAGATAACTTTCGGTAAATAACTGAACTGTAAACAACAAAATATGGCTTTGTCTTAACGTAATGAGCAAAATCTGATTGAGGATTATAAAATCTCAATAGGTTTCCAGTTTTCATCCTACGAACATTTCCATGACTCCGCCTGGCTCTGGGTTTAGCGAGATGAAGGTTTTAAGAGTATTTTGTACTGTTGGCTACCATTGTCTAAAAGAAGAGCACAAAATAATATTAGAATGTCAATACATATGTGCGTTAATCACACAATAATACTTACAATTCTCATAGGCAAACTTTTGTTGGTGTGAAAAAAAAAAATGTCAAAGAGGAATTTCATTTTTTTCAACCAGGGTGAATTGGATTTTCAATTTTTTTTTTTCATTTGACTTATTACTGCAGTTTACTGGATTTTTTATAATATAGGATTTTAATGAAGAAAATTAAAAATTTTGAAATTCCTGGATTGAAACTAGATGGTTATACATGTAAATTTTTCCCAGATATCCAAATTTTCAATGAAACGATCAAAAAATTGTGACTTGGAATTTTCGAGTAAAAAAATACACCCCCCCCCCCCCACTGCTATCTACTAATTAAAAATCACTTATTTCATTTTTTATGATTAATTTTTTTCATCAATAATAATTACAAAATGCAAGACTATTTATACTGTTTTTTTTTTTTTTCCATAAAACAAAAATTTAAAGAATCATTTCTTTATCGAAAATCAGTTTTTTTTTCGTTTGTAACCATATAATCTTTATTGCATCTGCTGCTGCAGTTGACTGCATTTTTGAAAATGCTATAATAGCAATAAACATTCCAATTTCTGGATTGAATGTATGAATAATTAAAAAAGTTCATACTTTGATTGCATAATGAAAAAACTTAACAGTTGAAAAAATGGATTTAAAAAAAAATGGTTACTTGAACTTTTAAATTATAAAATACACCACATTGCTATCGACTGATTTAAAATCAATGATTTCGAGTTTCAGGTATAATTAATTTCTATGGCCGTTTTTTCAAATCGAATTTATCAGATGAGTAATAAAAGCCAAAAAGAAAGTCAAGATGTTAAAAGTTAAAAAAATTAACGATTATTCACTCAATTAATAAAAAACGAAAATTTCGTGAACAAAAAATTTTGTGATTTTGATACGTTATAAGAGAAATTATAAATATTTTACATCGAAAAACAAAATCATTGCATTATTATACATTTTTGTTGATGAATGAAGAAATTTCTCATCATCATTATAATTCAGTGTTTTTAATTCATAAATTATTATTGAAGATTTTTTTCTGGAATCGACCGCGAAATAAAAGAGTTGAAAAGAAAGAAGAAATAAAAAATGCAAATATTGATAGTTGCAGAAATGATAAATAATAAAGAAGGTGAATTTGCGTTGACATATTACATTTCGAAAGATCATTACATATCGTTATGTCGATTTTAACGAAATTTACCAAAAACATAAAGATTACAAAATGTTTCTGATTAAAAATTTTTATTTTTTGCATTAATTGAATCAAAAACCGTACTTGAATTATATGAAGGGGAAAGGTTCCGTTATTAAGCAACAGTAAAAATCGATGTACATATAAACTAAGCAATTAATAATAATAACAATAATGAACACATATTCAATAATAAATGTAGTAATGGTAATAATAAATAAATATAATACTTATCATAATAATTATAGAAATATTGCTATATTATTGCAATATATTATTATATCATATTGCTATATTATTTTGTTTGTTCAATAACGCTCCTTTTTGTAGTCCATAATTTCTTCAAATATCGATCATTTGGAGTCAACATTTCGAGTTTTATTATGTTGGCTCCAAATGATCGATGTTTGAAGAAATTATGACATTATACTGTTATATTATTATATTCATTTATTATCACTATTACTATATTTATTATTATAAATTTATTTGTTCATTATCATTATTATTATCATTATAATTATTGTTGATTCAATAGTTTGTATGTAAATCGATTTCGAAAATTGCAAAAAACGGACTTACTTTGTAATCCCAAAATATTTTTATCTAATAGTAAAAAAATAGGAAATGGAACTTTCTGCGATTGTTTATGTTGTCAATGAATTTTGTATAACAATAACATGCTCAATAAATAATGAATTTCTGAACAATAAGCTGAAGGCTAGATTATTTTAAAGGGTGTCCGATTTGCCCCGGGATTTCAAGACACGGAAATATGGAGTTTTTTCAATAAACATTGAATTGAGATGAAAATAATGAACAGCAACAAACGAATACATATGTACTTTTTTCCATACATACACAGCAATGGCCAATTTCGTCGACGCGATTTGCGGGAACAACGCCCTCTTTTTGGGGCACCCGTGATGAAACGCCTCAGCGGGAGCAATCCCTCGGATTGCTCCCGCTGAGACATTCCATCACGGATAACCCCAAAAAGAGGACGTTGTTCCTGCAACTCGCGTCGACGAAATTGGCCATTTCTGTGTATGTATGGAAAAAAATAGAATATTCACCACGGGAGGAAGTGATTTCACTCATGTGTTTTGTTTACCTCGCTCCGCTCGGACACAAACACACACTCGTGAAATCATCCTCTTCCTCCCTAGACGAATAAATATATCTATTGTACCCAAGGGTTACACCTTCCAATAAAAACAATATACTTGATGGAAAAATGCATTGTAGGTATTGGAAAATACAAGCGAAAAAAAGGTTCTTGGAATGCCCCAGTCTCCCCTACGTTTCTAACTTAAATTATTACTTCTATATTCGCAATTATGAATCTCATTTATTTAAAAACATTTAAAAATTGTTGACTGACACCAGTCCCAGGGAGTGTAACATTATAATTTGATAGGCGATAATAAATAACTTTGGACCTCTTCGAACTAATCAAGTATCGATCACAATCATCGTAGCTTATATTCCTTTATTGGCCCATATCACCAGCTTAACGTCAACACTGAGCCCAACGAAACCAATCCAATTCACCCATGAAAAATATCGAAAAAGTATTCATCAACCGCTCTCGTACCTTTGATGACTTCGACGTAGAACATGCTCTCGTCTTTCATGTTGGCGACGAGCTCGTCCGTAACCAAAACGTGTATGCCCTGGGGCCCCAGAAGAAGGACCGAGTGCAGTCGGTCATCGTAAGGCAAATTCAAGGCACTCGTCAGCTTGCCGATCAACGAGCGGCAGCTGAGGTTAGCGAGATAGATGACCCTCCAGAGGGCGCCGTTGTTCTGGAGGGAGAAGTAGAGAGAGAGCTTGGGCTTGAAGTGCAGGGCGTTGAAGAGCCTTATTCCGTCTGGCAGACCGCAAATTTGAATGAGCTCGTCCTTCGAAAGCCGCGAGATTTCGGAGGCCGAGAAATTGGCGAACGACGACTCGTGAGCGTGGAAACGAGTAGCTCGCAGCCAAGCGCTCGTTTGCTTGGCATTCGCGTCCGGCGACAGATCCATGTTCTTCGATGGTCAAAAAGAAAAAAATTGGAGCGCGTTGAATCAACACACGTTAAAAGTAAAACTTCTCGTGTTACTTTCTTCAAGGTAAGGAGGAATTTTGAGATTTTGTGACTATGCGACATATTGTGACCTTGTGGCATTTTAGTGATTTTGTGACATTTTATCGCATCCTATTTGTTTTGACAAGGCCGCCATCTTGACTGATTTCGAATCTCTGTCTAATTCCTCCCTACACTCGGACTTGCATCTTGCAGTCTTACAGTTTACAGGCTCACAGTTTACAGTGTTACATGTTACAATGTAAAATCTCCAAGTTACTCCCTGCATAAATTTTATTTTCTAGAATAAATTACACTCCTGAAAAGTGATAATGCCGCCTAAGAAGTTTTCCTTCAAAAGATTCCAGGTGCATGGAAAAACAACAACAAAATGTAAGAGGAGCCAAGTTGGCAGTGTGCTTACATTTGATGTGAGGCAAGATTGATCTGGAAGGATGGCAACAGGAGATGGAAGAGCAATGGCAGTCATGTTGGTTTCCTCTGCCTTGATGACATCGGAGACGGTAACATTTGTCAGAATGTTGGATGAAGTAACGTTTAAACCAAGAGCAGATGTCGATACCGGCGAAGCGTTTCCTGCGGATGATGGTGAGTATTTCTGCAAGCTGGTACAAAGATTCGTTGATTTATTTCATAATACAAAAAGCTATTCCATGCTCTGATGATAACACATCAACGAAATCGTCCAATCCCAATCGCACAGAGCCAATAAGCGCAGGGAAATTCAAACTTGAAAGAAACACAACAATGTTGTATAAATCCATTTCTTTTCTTTCTATATTTCGGCCATTAATTCAGGAAAAACATCTTTACTTCAGGAAAAACATCTTTACAAAATCCCATACATCTAAGTGATTGTTAAATAAACGTATCAATCACTATTATGAGCTCGTCAAAAATTAAACAAAATATATAGTCGTACGGACGTAATTAGAATACAATATAACGTCCATTGGGAACGATGTACACTCGACTACACATGACGGCCAACTCTAGAATATATAAAGAGAAGAAATGGATTTACACAACATTGTTGTGTTTCTTCCAACTTTGAATTTCCCTACGTTTATTGGCTCTGTGCGACTGGGATTGGACGATTTCGTTGATTTATTATGTCGATGGCAAGAAGATCCATACTCTTCAAGGGAATGTCTCACAAGGATTTTTTTCATGCTCTATTGAAAAAGTTAATTTCATCTTACGTACTTCATGTCGACAGGTGATTGAGGACTTCCAACGTTACTTAGCATGGACGATGACATGGAATCCAATAAAATCTGGAAAAATGTTCAAAGTCCCATCAAATCAAACGACGATTTTCATTACTGCGAGTGTTTTACTTCTAACGAAAAGACAAGGTGCTTCTCAAAAAAAGAAATTCAGCGAGAGTTGACGAAGCATTTTATTCTTTCCACTCAATTGGTTTGTTATGGATGTAACAATGACAAGAAACAAGCCGAAGTAAATTATTTTACTTCTTTGGACAAAAGCCGCGATTTCAATTATTTACTCAATTCACAAGACTTGATTGGGATTTGGATGAATCACACATGGGATGTCGTAAAATTAGTGGCAATCAAAACTAATAATATCGATATATTGGTTTAATCTAATATTCATTATCGATTAGCCAATAAAAAACATCGATATGCCGATGTATCATCAGAATTTTGATGAATTTTTCAGAAAAGAGTTTACTTATAGATATTTTAAAAATTCTTTCGGTACTCGTACAATTTGAAGGGTTTCCTGGTATACTTTTATGGACGTCTACACATATATCTAAAATATGATATAAAATTGAAAGTTTTAAAATTTTTTAGTGATTGAGAGATTTTTGAAAATATCATAGTTGTCTGTATTTTAAATATTTTTACAATTTCCACTATTTCCCAGAATTCATGAAATTTTGTAGGATTTTATGGTATTCCTGTAGATAACTAGTACTTTTAAGGATAGCATGGATTTCTCGATTTTTATGCTTAAGAATCCAAATTTTATTTAATTTTTCGTCTTTACATGAATTCCTTGGAAAACATTTTTTTCATACATTTATAGTCCTTTGAGAATTTTTCGTATTTCTTCGGTATTTTCACTATTAGAAGGATTTTTCGATATTCTTATGAATAGTTATCAAATTTTTAGAATTCGGTACTTTAGTTATTTAAGTGTTCTAGGTTTTTAGTAATTCATATATTCCTAGTATTTATATATATATATATTTTTTTGGTGTTTATTTAATGTTGTGGAATTTGCTTGTTATTTTTTTTTTTTTCTTTAAATTTCTAGTGTAGGATTTCCTAGAACTCAATGGTAGTAATCTTACAATAATTCCGATAAATTTTTCGAAAAACTTGATAGTTTCGATGTACTTTTAGTGTTTTGCGTATTTATTAAAGATTTTTACGATTTTTGAGTGTTTCATTGTAGTTTTATTATCACACAGATTACTAGAATTTGATGCTCTTTGAATCAAAGTTTTGTTGATTTTCGGATTTTTCAAAGATTTTTGAAAAAATTCAGTTAGTAGGATACATAATAGAATTCTATCATTATTATATGCTCCGTTGTTTTTTTTTTTTTTTTTTTCATTTTAAAGTTTCGACAATTTGGGAATTTTCATAAATTTTTTTTAGAATTCTTAAATTTAATGCTCTAGAAATAGAAATTTTCCTCATTTTCAGAATTTTTATTCTTTTGAAATAAAATTTAATAGGCAACTATAAGTATCCTTTGAACATCTTGTATTTTTAATACTTTTTTGTATTTCTTGAGTTACGAAAGGTTTTTAGCAGATTAAAACATTTTCACTATTTCATAGATTTATTTAAAAATTTCTAGAATTTCATGTTCTAGAATCTTGGAAAAGTTTTATAGTTTTCAATATTAATTGACGCATTTTTTTAAAATAGACTTTTAAAATTCGATGCTCTAGAAATCATAGTCTTATTGATTTCAAGAATTTCCATTGATTATGAAAACATTTTAATGAGTGTTTAAAAGCATCTATGATAAATTTTCAGTATTATCAGTATTTCGCGTGGTTTTTTAACGAAGTTTTTCAAGCTTTTTTTAATTATTTTGATATTTTTGGTATTTTGATACATTTTTTGTATAGATTTCGGAAAATGAATGCTCTGGGAATCGAAGTTTTCTCAACTTCTATCATTTTTATGGGTTTTAGAATAAATTTAATAATCATCATTCATATATTTATCTTTTGAATTTTTGGTACTGTAAGTAGCTTTTTGTATTTATCGAGTGTCGTGAGATTTTTTAGCAGATTTGAGCATTTTCAGTATTTCATAAATTTCTAGAATTTTACGCTCTAGAATCAAAGGCTTCATAAATTTTGAGTGGGTATTGATGAAAAATTGAATTCATTTCATGAAGAAAAAATAAGAATATCGTTCGGACAACATTTTAACATTTTTTAAATATTTCTGCAATTATTTATTTGAAACTATCAACCACAGGATGTCCTTTATACAGGCCATGTAACTATTATTATGATTAGGGTACACTTTTTCTAAATTTTTTTCATGATTGTTTATTTCATAAAGTCCAAAACTTATAAATCATATATCTTATAAATGTTATATTTCATAATTCATTTTTGTATAAAGACAAATTTTATAAATCATTTTTTTATAAGAAGGTATGGATATTATGGTTTTTATAAAATCATGTTGTGGCCTAAAGATTTGAGGTATGTTTTGACATCTTGATTCTCCACGTAAGTGTCGTACGATGAAACTATGGTAAAGATTCGGTCTTCCTTTCTTCTTCGTTTAGAATTTTGACCTTTTCTAATTTTTTGGCCTAACTGCCAAAAAATCATGATCTGATTCATCATCACGTTCGGGAAAATTTTTACATAGCCAAATAAGCTCTTTTCTAATGGTACCACTATTTTTGTAATAAAGGAAACTACCCAGATGATGTAAGTAACTTTTACTGCTGGATTTAATTAACTTTGATGTGAAAGCATCAAAAGTTATGTTAATATGCAACAGTGAAACATGATATTAATCTTCCTTCTGATCATTCGCTTTATGAAATACGAATCATGAAATAGGAGTCCTATTCAAAAATAAAATGTAAAAAACAATTTCCTAACTACGGATTGTGAAAAAATTCTTTCATGAAAATGAAATTTATAAATTTTTCTCCCATAAAAAGTCTCTCCCCACTAACTATTATATTTATACACTTGAAAAATGTGTAAAAGAAGAACGAAGTCAATGCCAAAAAAATCACTTTCCCGAATGCTAAATGTTTGAGTTTACTTTAAAAAGAGTGACAACGAAAATTCATGTCTAAATTACTTTTCCGCACAAAAAGCTTGCCACAGAATTTAACGTCGAAATTCAAATATCGAAACGAAAATTCTGATTTATCGATATTCCGATATATTGATACGTATGGCCCATCGCTACTTGAAATGCTTAAAATTACTTACATCAGTGAGAACCGTGCATTCATAACTTGGCTGGTATTTCTCTTGCTCGTTTATAGGGCGTCGAAGAATTTTCTCGCGGTCTTGCTTGTGCTTGCGGTCGGCCCCCTTGAGTTTGAAGACTTTTACTTGGCAAGAAGCGGCGTGCAGTCTCGGTCCACCTGGCAAACGCGTCTCCACCTGGATCCTAAAAGGCACTCCTTTTTCCCCTCCGTGTTTTTTCGGCGTGAACTCGGTGCTTATGCAATTTATCTGGAAAAATCCATGAATCGCTTCACTTTATGAACATGTTTTCAAAACTCTTAATGCAAATTTCAATATAACACAGACTTGCTTGTAAGAAATTAGGAAATAAAGTTATCATTAAAAAACACGCGTTGGAAGTAAAACTTCTCATGATGCTTTCTTTGCAGTTTTGATGCATAGATTTTCATTACTCTTAACTTTTTTAGTTCTAACAATTTTTGCGACGTGCGATAATGTGACATTTCGTGTTTTTGCGACATTTTGTGATTTTGTGATATTTTTTAGTCTCTCTCTTACAGAATCTCAAAATTACTCACTACATAAATTTTATTCCAGAATAAATTACACTCCTGAAAAGTGATAATGCTGCTTAAGAAGTTTTACTTCAGTATTACACTTTTATATCTTACAGTCTTACATTTTACAGTGTTACATGTTACAATGTAAAATCTCCAAGTTACTCCCTACATAAATTTTATTTTATAGAATAAATTACGCTTCTGAAAAGTGATAATGCCGTCTAAGAAGTTTTACTTCGAAAAATAAATAAAGTTTTCATTACCTTGACATAGACTCCAACTTCTTTGGTCGGGTCCCACATGAAATCGACTGTGTTGTTGGGGGATGAGGATTGAGAGGCATCCAAAACTCCATAGCTGAGAGGAAGATCGACCTCCAAAAGACGTTCGCCGGGTCTTGCTTGCTGCCACGCGAGAATTTGTTCGCGCTCCGTGTACTGCAAACGTCGCTCGTGGAAACACAAACGAATTGTTGACTGAAATTCCGGAAGAAACTCGTTTCACACTCGTCCTTCAAGTTTTTATCTCATTTCAAAGATGCTTCAATGCTCAAAGTATCCGAAACGCAGACAACGAATACGAACGCGAAATTGATGATTAAAATTTATAATGCTACTGTCGTTAGGTTTTTCATGGAATAATCATCAATCGAGAGTAAAATAACTGTATAAACTATTCCTGGAAAAGTTTGCGTGATGACAATGATATCACATGCAGTAGAATCAACGTAACATTGTAGTAACATCGCAGTAACATTGTAATAACATCGTCATCCGACCACATATGACATATTTTGAATGAAATTGAATATTATTGCCAAATCTCATCCGAATTATCGAATGTTTTTCTTTGGAGCATGGTTGATGATTAAAATTCATAATGCTACTGTCGTTAGGTTTTTCATGGAATAATCATCAATCGAGAGTAAAATAACTGTATAAACTATTCCTGGAAAAGTTTGCGTGATGACAATGATATCACATGCAGTAGAATCAACGTAACATTGTAGTAACATCGCAGTAACATTGTAATAACATCGTCATCCGACCACATATGACATATTTTGAATGAAATTGAATATTATTGCCAAATCTCATCTAAATTTTCTAATGTTTTTTTTTTTGGGGCATAGTTACTGTTATCCTAAATTCGCTTTAGGAAATAGTAGATTATTCTTGCGCACTTGTTGGGCGCGCCATCGCATTTTTTTGTCATTGCCCTACTGACAGTTGAACCATGCCAAACATATCATTTGAAATTCCCGCGCTTTTATGTGATGCACGCGCATTTTATCTCTACATAACAGCCAACTTCAGACAGTGATGAACATTTTTTAGTAAATGTATCTTGCTAGTCATTCCAAGACTTCCTAGTGCAAATGTAATTCTCATACTATTCGAAAATCTTGGAATTACACAGAACTACCTTATCATGGTTTTCAGTTTTTTATTATATAATCTTTATCTAATTATTATCTATTGAAAAATCAAAAGTACGACAACTCACTTTTAGAATTTTGCCGCGATAAGCCGACAAGTCGCCAAGTTTTTTCAATTTGATCTCATAAGGTTGACCTTGATTTAGGTAAGTCAGAGTTTCTTCATGGATCTTGGTCGCCGTGCTCGTCGCGGCCGCCAAAACATACTGAAAACTGAAAATCGTACAATGAGAATTCATTACCTAATATTTTATTTTTATGCTTTGGAACTCATGACCTCGTGCTAAGTCACATCAGTAGATATCAATAATACGATAATCAGTTTGTTATGATGATATTGAATTGTATCAAAAGCTTTTTCTATGAACAAAACTTAAGACAAAAATTTTCGTTTTGAAATTTTTTATCATGAACTTGAACATTCAGATTCTAGGTCGATGATTTCTTTCCATATCAATTTTTAGAGAACGGAAACAAAGAAAATAATAAATAAATAATTGAATATAACAAATCTTCCATTTTCGAAGAATTTTTACGAAATTCAATAAAAACGAAAAAATACTTAAATTACCAGCAATTCAAAAGATACTAATAAACTCTGATTTAACATTTTTTCATTAAGTATGAAAGTTCTATAAATTTAGAAAATTTCAATTCTCAGAGCATTTATTAACAGAAAAATTTACAAAAATGTATAAAAGTACCAAAAATTTCTAAATCGTCAAAAACCTTACGAAACTAATACAAGAAATAACGAAATATACTCAAAATACTGGGATTTCGTTTTGGATTATTATTATAGATTATTATTATACTTATCAATGCTAATTTAGTTTTTTCGGAAATCTATTGAAAATTTCTCGTATACTAAAAATCTATGTAGGAATCAATATAAAAATACCAAAAAATTTGTCAAAATCGTAGAAATCTTTGGAAAATACGTAAATTGTAATCAAATTTCATGGAACATTACATTCCAGAGCATAAAATTTTAAAAGTGTGTTTTGTAATGTATGAAATACTGAAAATGTTAAAAATTGCTAAAAAATCTTTTGAAACTCAATAAATACAAAAAAAAAACTACCCAAAATACATACCGGAAAATCGAAACATACTTTTGAGCCTCAGTTAAATTTATTTCTAAAACTGGAAAATTCTATAATTTAGATAAACCTTGATACCAAGAGCATTTGATCCATGTAAAAATGTATAGAAATACCAAAAATCTGCAAATCGTCAAAAAAATCTAACAAAACTTATTCGAAAAAAAAGCAACTAAAAATAGTAAAAAAACTAGAATTTTATTAGAGATAATTTTGAACGTTAATTGAGTTTTTTCGGAAATCGAAAGAAAATCTTAAAATCAATAAAACTTTGATTCCCAGAATTGCGAATTCTAATTATTATAAAAAATGTATGTGGAAATCGATACAAATACCAGAAAATCCTTCAAAATCGTCGAAATAAAAAAAAACGTTAATTACTATCGAAGTATATAAAACTCTAGACTCCAAAGCATAAAATTCTAGCAAATAACATAAAAATGCGTGGAATAGTGAAAATTTTTCAATCTGCTTTAAAATCTTATAAAAATCTAAAACTCCAGAAAAATACTCAAAATAGTAAAAACGAAAGAAGTTTTTGAATACCTACTGATGAGAATTATTTCAAAAATTACAAAAATTAGGTAAATTAAAAAAACTTTGATTTCTAGCGCATTCACTTTCGGAAATCCGTATGAAAATGTGTCAAAATACCAATAAAGTCTGATTCATAAAAAAAAAATCCTACGAAACCAATAAAAAAGACAACGAAAAATACGAAAATACTAAAACTTTACACTTTAAACTTTTAAATATTAATTGAATTCATTTAAGATTCTATAGGAAATCTGAAATTTTATAAAACGTTGATTCCAAGAGCATCGAATTCTAGAAATATAAGTGGGAATCGATAAAAAAAAAAAAAAAAAAAAACACCCCAAAAGCGTAAAAACCTTTGAATAATATGCAAAAAAAACTAAGTTCTTCGAATCCATCGAGTTTTCTGAGAAATTGATTGCAATTTTTGAAAAGCTATTAATTTTCAATTATAGCGAATCGCATTCTAGAAATCTAAAGATACAAAATAAAACAAAGAAATCCTACAACATTTCATAAACATCTGCCATAGATGTAAAAATACTAGAATAGGTTTATTAAATACTACTAAGAACCTAGAATACTTTTATAATTAAAGCAACGAATTCTAGAAATCTATGTAACGATTCATAAAAATAGTGAAAAAATCTTTCAAATCGTGATAATACTGAAGAAATATAAAAATCCTAAAGGAAATATAAATTTATGAAGATACTGTTTGAGAAATCAATTCGAAGACGAAAAATTGAATAACCTGCAGATTCTGAAGCACAAAATTCTAAAAATCTATATGGCTATTCTTAAGAATACTAGTTACCTTTAGAAATACTATAAAACTCTAGGAAATGTGCATAAATGTTAAAAACACGGAAAATCTCGAAAAGAACAAAAGTACTGACACATATGATTTTTTCGGAAACCTGTGAATTACTACACAATTTTCGAACTTCAAATCATATAGGATCAAATTCTTGATATCTGTGCAGAAATCCATAAAAATACTAGAAAATTCTTCAGATTGTACGAGTTTCGAAAATACAAAAAATACTCGAAATATCTGCAAACAAGCTGGAGGTTCTAGTATCGTACATCTGTACGATATATCGGCATATCGATCTTTTCCCGATATATCGATAATAATTGTTGCATTATTCCAATATATTAGATGAACTATCAATACTCTTCGTTTTGAGTCCCATCCCTAACTCCATCATATATCATATTGGCATTGACACTTGAAGGTCATTCAGGTTATTTTTTACATGTTTTCTTTTACGAAAATTTCTTCTTCGCCGAATAAACGAGGCAATTTCTATTTTCTGGGTTGTGTATGTCGGGTCATGCACCACTCGCATATCATTCACTTTTACGATTTTATCTATTGCTAAACTTTATTACAATGTAAAATTGATCATTACATGCTTTCATTTAGCTGTAAATTTTCTTACGGAAGTTTTCTGAAACTTTTCTGAAAACCACGCGATGTTACATAGTTTCCCAATGATACCCTAAAAGTCTCTCTTCAGAACGCCGAAAGAACCTTTTCTTTTTCTAAAAAACCTTATTGGGCACAAAAAAAGACCATAAAAACTTCATCTTCTAGGACTTGGAGTGATTCTAAACCTTACCGACAGTCTTCGTTCATCTCGTTTCCCTGGGACGAAGAAACGTGATTTCCGGATGTGGAAGTTGGTGGATACTCTTCCTTCGAGGCATAAATAAGCTGATGTATGTTATTGCGCACGTTGCTATTGTTGTTGCTGTCGGACTGCGGGATATCGACGCCGTCATTGACAACCGGTGGCAACGAAGCATTGCCATTTCTTTGATGATTCAAGCTGCGAAAAAAGCAGCGGAAAAATCGGATCATCGCCCAGCATTTTACAATCCCTTCCCTAAAATCGTCATTTCAAGATGGCAAAATGATCCTTCCATTCGCATTGACAGAAACAGTGTGAAATTGGGGAAGATAAATTCCTTTTTCATGACATGACACAAAACTAAAACTCGAGACATCATTTTAACCCAGAGAAGACATGATCATTTTCCAGAACAAATCACGTTTCCCTTCCCAACTTAGAAGGAAACTTATTCAAAGAAAGATGATTACACCGATCTAGTTTCTTTATGTCGATTCGATGCCATTCAGAAAAAAAGTGTTCGTCACCTCATGTTATACGAAGCGAGATCGGACGCGTTGATCGCTGATAACGACCCATCGAAATCTGCCGCCAAATGTTCTGCGAGTTCTTCAACCTGCGACCAGCCTTGGCCAGATCCATTACTCCCAGGATAACCTGAAAATCGCAATTTCGCAGAAATGCTCTTAAAAATCCCAGATCCAACTTGACTCGTCAACATTTGAATGACCGCCGGATCAATCGTCCGTTTCTCACGACCAGCTAGCTAGAGCGCGATAAGCCCCGATAAACTTCATTTTATCTCGGACAAGAATTTCGCGTGAATTGCAACCAGACCAAGAAAACGTAACTTATTTCTACCGATTGGATTCTTCTGCTTGACAAAATTACGATTCATCCTCCTTTCACCCCGTCAAATTAGGTGCACTGAAAAAAATTGATGATAGCTACCCTAACTGTATTCATGCTGTTGAGGGAATTATAGTTGAAGTAACTGAAAATACAGTCGTGACAACTGCAATTAAAGGTATTCCAAGTTCGCAGTCCGCAGTTGAAGCTTAACCATAAATTCACAGTTCGCTTTGGAACCTACATTTTTTTTATAGTCTGTGCAATCGTAAATTCAAGTTGCCACTCGAATAGTCGTACAGGTATGCGAGCTTTTCGAGAGACAGTTGTTGCACCTTTTTAAAAGATACGCGAGGCAACTTCAATATCCTGTAGGAAATCACATAAAATTAAAAGCTAAAACATGAAAAGAAACGTGACAGTGAGTTGCCGTTTTTGTCTTGAGGAGGAAAAGTAAGTCATTCATTTTGAACTTTTAATGTTATTTTACTTGTTAAAGTGGCTTACCGTGAAATAATATTCATGCTCGTAAATGTAAGCTTTTTTTTATAAATCGAACTTACAGCTCGAACTCGCTGATACGTTCCACCCATACATATGAATTAAACTTCAAAAAAGTTGTTGACTACTGTATTTTCCAACCACAGTTTCGACTAAATTTTCGAGAAAAAAGGTACAAAATATTAAAAATTGACATATTTATTTTGTAAAAAAAAACTTTCACAATGACGAAATAGCGTACTTTTGTAATATTAGGACGACTTGTCGTTGCTGTCAACTCTTTTTCTTAACCTCACTTTGCGACAAAAATGAACAAACTTTCCAACTGTAGTTTTATAGTAGATGCAACTTCAACCTTTTCTTAAAAAACATCCAGAACCGTAGTTGGAGTAACAATAACTGTACTGGTTGGTGTTGGAACGAACTACGTACGTATTTACTGTGGGGATCACAATATTTTTACAGTTGGACAGTCAATATTTTTCTCTCAGTGTAGCAATCTTCATTTCCACAGTATGGATGTAAGATATGTATCGATTTATCGGAATATCGATATTGACTAAATATTTCAGACTTTCTGCATCAATATATTCATCAAACGATAATCGTTACATCAATATTTTCGTACGATCCCTGGCAAAGTTTGCGCAATGTAAGTGCAACGATATAGCGTTGCATTCATTTGTTTCAAATAATTAGAGTAATAAATGTGTGCTCGTCCATGAAACTTATGAAAAGAAGGAGTTTACATAATTTTTTGTCGTAATTATTCAAAAACTGACTCTAGAAACTATTTAATTTTCAGGAAAACTAGAATAAAATACCTTTCTCAATTTCTGCACAACTGTTGCACAACGTTATTCCGTTTGATTATTGTATTTATTGTGCGTTCCTCCTTGAAACTTAGGGAAATGATAGTTTTTGGTATTTTAGATGAAAATCATTGAAAAAACTTTGTAAACATAGTAAATTTTTATCGTTTCATATTCAAAACAAAAGAAAAAAATCGATTGACAGGCGCTTGATTTCGACAGATTAGGGTTGAAAGGAAAACTTTTTTTTATTTTACTTTTTATTCTCAAAATCGCATGTGCTATTTTGATACTGAGCGTAAATTAATACATTATCCTTTTTTTGACATAATCATATGTAACTTTCTTTATTTGATTTTGCAGACGATACGTTTCAATCCAATAAAAAGCGGGAGTACAATCGAAGAGTAAGATAGAAAAATCATTTTTTTTTTATTTCTCTATTTCTTTTCGTGCAACTTTATTTCCCAAGTTTTCCCTTCTGCAATCTATTAAAAATGCTTCTCATTGATGATCTATCACATTATTGTTCCCGTGGCTTTTTTTAAATCGTTTTTATAGTGATTTAAAAAGTGCAACGCAAACGCAACGCTACAGTGTTGCATAGACTTTGCCAGGGATATGAAACAATAAGGCAAGCTTTTTGCATAAAAAAAATTAAAACGAAAATATCCGTTTTGAATTGTAAAGAAAATTTTCTTCCAAAAACAATTTCATTATTATTTTTCAAAATTTGCAACTTTTTTATAAAGAGGATAGTACGTGGTTGTCAGTTTGGAAAATATGATTGCAGAAATATTCAATAAAAGTTAAGGTTCTTTCATAACGAAATTCTCATGAATTTATTTGTATGAAATAACGAATATTATAAATTTAAGCCACAAAAATTATTGCTGTAATTTATCGGAAATCTATGTAATACTAGGAATCTATGTAGCAATTTACGGTAATTCTAAAAATCTTCAAAATCTGCTAGAAAATTTTACGAAATTCAATTAACACATGAAAATACTAAAATAGTAGAAATGAAAAAGATGAATACTGATTTCATTGGTTCGAAATCTTTGAAGATTCTAGATATTTATGAAAGTTTATTTCTAGAGTATTTAATTCTATGATTCAATGCAGAAATCCTAAAAAAATACTAGAAACCTCTGAATCCCCTAGAAAGCATACGAAAACACTAAAAATACTAGAAATTAAAAAACTGATAGGAACTTAAAATAAATGCTGATTCAACTTTTTTGAAAATCTATAACAATTCTGAAAATTGATAAAACTTTCGATTTATAGAAGTATTGAATTGTTGAAAATTATGTATAAATCTCAAAAAATGTAAAGAAACTTGAAATCTCCTAGAAAATCGTGGGAAATCTAATAAGCACACGAAAATACTAAAAAAACTGAAAATAAAAAGATACATACATATCGATAACGTCTACTGATGATTCAATTTTTTCGAAAATATATGAAAATTCAATAAAATAATGAAACTTTGATTTCTACAGTATTGAATCTTAGAGATTTAAACGAAAATCTTCCAAAATACTTCAAAAATAAAAATCTACTAGAAAATCGTTATAAATTCAATAAATAGACAAGAATACTGAAAACACTAGAAATTACGAAGAAAAATACTCGTAATGAATACTAATTTAATTTTTTTCCAAAATTTATGAAAATCTGGAAATTAACAAAACTTCGATTTTTATATCATTCAATGTTACAGATGTATGTAGAATTCTTGGAAAACACTATATCAAAATCTTTTGATAACCTACAAAATCGTCCGAAATTCAATGAACACACGGAAATACTATAAACACTTGAAATTTACTAGATGAATACTGATAATGAACACTAGTTCAATTTTTCAAATAATCTATAAAAACTTAATTAATGAAACTTTGATTCCTAGAGTATTGAATTACAGAAATGTATATAGAAATCTTGGAAAATACGAAAAATATCTATATCTTCTCGAAAATCTAACGGAATTAAACTAATACGAAAAAAACTCGACAAATGTTAGAAATATTAAAATTGTATTACGTACGCGGATTGAATTTTATGAAAAATCTATACTACAATTGGAATTCAATAAAACTTTGACTCCTAGAGCTACGAATTTTAGAAATCTAGATCTACTTTATTAAAATACCATAAAATCCTTTAAAATCGTAGGAATCTTTGAAAAATACACAAAATACTAAAAGCACTAGAAATCCGTAATGTTTTCTAGTTAATTTTTCGAAATCATTGGAAAACTTGAAACTTTGAATTTCAGGAAATCGTAGCCTACAAATTTAATATAAAGAGGTATCTTCAAGAACTAGGAAAACTTACAGCATTACATAATTATTAAACATCGCACGAGGACTAAAAAATATAAAGGGAAATGAATAAATTAATAAAAATAACATAAATTTTCGAAATACTGGAAATTCGTAACACTTATTTAACTAGAGCATCGAAATCGAGAAATCTCTGCAGCAATTTATGAAGATACCGAAAAGTTCTTTAAATCGAAAAAATATCGAAGAAACACGGAAAATGTTTTCCAAAATATGCATCTAGGGAGACACTGCTTTCTGAAAAATTTATTTCAGAGGTTTGTTGCATGATTTTCAAGCGTGATTTTAAAAACATTTTGTGAGCAATTCACTAATGCTTTTTGAATGTTTCAATTTTTCTGATTAAGCCATCTAGACTATCAAATTAGATTGACAATCTGATCTATTTTGACCAGATTGGTTATCATAGAAATAAGCCACAAGGCTCATTTTTGTAATTAACATTTTCACATTTGTTTATGCTCTTACATGTTAACTTTGAGCCTTTACAAACTTACTTTTGAACATTCTATTTTTCAAATTTTTATAACTTTTTTATTTTAAAAACTAAATTTTTTGTTCTTATCAATTTGCCAGCGTTTTACAATATTTACACGTTGATTTTCGTTACAAAAACATTATTGCCTTTTCGTTAGATCCTGTTAGAATAGCATGACATTTTTTTTTAATTATTAGAACTCATTGTTTACACTTTTTTGGAGTTAGGGTGAATTTCACCCAGTGTGACTTTTATGCGATTTTACTGAAGTGTGATCATCGAGGGTTAAAATTATATTAATACGTACTGAAAAGTTCTTATACAAAATACAAAAAAATAAATCAATAAACAAATTTATGAACAAACTCTGAAAAATCTATCAAAATCTGCGCGATACATCGACGTATCGATATTTTCCTCCCCATACATTGATATTGAATATATCAGATGAGACGATTTTAAACTTTTTCGTTTCGAACATATGGTACTTCCTTCTGATCACTAGTAGCCAACAAATAAGGGGAAATTCAATTCTTCGAAAATCCCATGTGTTAATTTCATTATTTGTTATTTTATAAGCTTTCGACACTAAATTGAGTGCTCCCCAGGCAGAATCTATTACAAACCAAAAGGAAAACCTCATAATGATAACCAAATCTCAAAAATCACCCCTCTTAAAAAAAAAAAAAATATTCAACACGTAACTTACAGTATATAAAGGATATAAAGCTAGAAGATATTCCTTACATCTCGCAACATATACTTTATATGATAACATCAGCACTCATCTTTGGTTGAATTTCAACACGTCAGTAGCGCATGAAGACTTGCTCATGACTGAAGGAAAACAGTCATAATATCTTATTCATGAATAACACACAATCAAGCTCTCCGAATTACACCAATAGTATCTATCAAATTTACGGATGTATTTGTCAAATATCTCGTTCAAATTCTCCGTGTCAGTCTTCTTATTCAAATTCTTATGATTCTTCTTAATATGTAACATATCAGAAATGCATCACTTGAAATAATTCTGCTCTCTATCCAATACCTTCAAACCCTTCCAATTCGAACTATGGACAGTGTCAACAATATGTCCACTTATCAAAGAATAATTCCCCGATGCATTTCTGATATTTCTTTCAAGTTCCTTCATTCTTTTTTTAACACTTCGCTTCGCAATCATTGCGACCCACCTTGTAAACCACATTCTGTTCGTCACCTAACGGAAGTCTATCTTTACCCTTTTTTTTATCAATTGTCTATTCAAATTGTTACTAATACTCGATACCAACCCGAGTCGAAATTAGAATCAGAATTATAACCAACTTGAACTTATTACATCGGATTTAAAACCTTCATGACCTGCGAAATCTGAAATAGCACGAAATACTCCTCGTGAGTGGTTTTTCAACTATTTTAACCTACGCATTCGAAACCAAGATCGAAAGTACAACGAAATTGAACCTGAGAAAAAAGAAGGCAAACTTTCATGAACTCTCTGTTTTTCAATGAAATGAACATTTCGAAAAATTCGATTATTCAAAAGACTATATACATTGAATGATAATTTTATTTCCCTCCAAGTCGAAAAAATTTATCACATTACTCACGTTTGCTAATTATCGCTGAATTTAAGGAATATAAATTTTATAGCCATTTTGAATAAATATGCGAATATTATTACATTGTATAATGTACAAAAGTTTATTCCATCTCGTTTTATTAGCGGATATTCTTAAGTACACAATATCGTCAATTTTTATCGATTATAATCGATGATGATATATAATTATATTAGAGATAATGTGATCCCTCCATCTCAAGAATGCGGATCTGACTTGACAGCTTGTGACACAGAGATAGGGAAGGGAGGTATCAAGAAATTCTGAAAATCCCTTTATTTTATCGATGAACAGCCCATTCAGCACATAATATTTCAGAAATATTTCAGAATATTTTATGTCAACTGGGAGCTCCTTAAATGTAAAATCTACGCTTTGAAAAGAACGCATGATTTATTTTTCTAGAAATTTGAAAACAATAGAGATATATAGATTTATTGTTGAACGAACTTACTTCTCTTCGAAATTTTCTTTTCTGACGCTGTGACGAAAATTGTATGTTGACAAGAGAAGAAAATTCATTCTGATCAAATTGAATTACATGAAAAATCATTTATACTCAAAGTGAAAGTTAATTTAAATTTATAATACAATTTAATGCCTACCGCAATCTGCTGGACTTATATTTGCGCTGCTTTTTGAATTATCGCGCATTTCGGACCCAGATCGTCTTAAGTTTTTTGTTTCGATTTCCACTTTATATGTCAAAATGTCAATACGCGTTATAGATCGTTTTCGAGTGTTGAAAGTTCATCAAAAGTTTGAAAAATGGGCCGAAAAAAATTGCTTTTATTTAGTAAATAATTAGGAAAACCGAGCACTTTTAGGCCAAAATCCTCGTGATCGATGGTGAGTTAATTAAATTATTGTCAATTTTCAATTATTCGTTAGAAATGTTCTTTTTAGAACGTTTTTTTGATTAATGCCCCTATGAGGAAAACTGGAAAAAAGAATATTTTTGAGAAAATTAATGGCATATTTTTATCATATTTTGCGTTACTAGAGCCTGTATCATTTTGAGAATGTTGAAAATCGCCGTGTATTTCATGCCCAAATCGCAAATCTGTTGGTTATAAATGGTTTAAATGAAGTTCAAAATAAAACCTAGTTTAGGCGTGAAATCCGTAAAATCGATAATAACTGCCATATATATGATGTAAGGTTGGTTGAAAGTGAGCTCAGTTTGAACCGATGAAAACCGAGATATCCTCGATTTATTTGGTTCAAAGTTTGATTCTAATTTCGACTCTGGAATCTAAAATCATCACCATTCAACCTCGGACAAAGCCCTGCAAGCACTATCAATTTGTGATAACCAAATAGTATCGTGGGATTCGATTTGATTTTGCTAACGTCACTGTGTCATCTTCATATGTCTAGTTCCTAACGATTCTTTGTTCTACCGATTGGGTACTGCTGCTGGGAAATGTCGAAACGTTCCCTCTCCCCGGAAAAACCCAGACAACGCCGGTTCCTGGACGCCGTCGTCGAGGACATGGGCGAAAACGAAGAGTCAGGGTAACGTCGCCCTTGGGGCAGCGAATTCCTCGACTTGTCCGGCTCCGACCACTTCATTTCGGGCTTTGGATCTTCCGGATCACCACGGAATCGGGTGTCATCAGGATGACCACGTGGTCGGGTCCCTCGCATCCGAGGTCACTCCGACCAAAAGGTCTTACTCGCGAGTAACACCAACTGGGAGGTCACGACCTTAGAACGGTGACCTTTGCCCGAGGTTCGCACTACCGCGGATAGGGGAATTTCGCGAAAAAGGTATCGAAACGCGAGAAACGCCAAGTTTAATTAGACCACGGATATCACACACTAGGACGGAGATTATTCGCAGGGCCGCCATCTCTTGAGCTCGCTAAAATAAGCTGCGATCGCAATTTTTCGCCAAGCTCTTTAAAGTGGCGGGGTACGACCCCTGCCGATGCCGGCCAACTATCGGGAGATAACTTTGATTGATTCGAGACTCTTCGAGAGTCTCGAGCCTGCAATATCTTTCTCGTTCACGGGATTGAGCTTTCTTTGTTTCGCTATTTTCTCGAAAGGGTGTGAATTGGATCGAGAAGAGCGTGACTCTTTGCGACTCGATTAGAGCGAGTCCGAGAGGGTTGAGGGATCGCCATGACGTTGAATGTTTTATATCTCAAGTCCCGAACGTTTGAAAGTTAACCAAAACCAAACAAGTTCACAAGGTGTTCACGTCACCTCTCATAGTTGAACGATTGATATTTAACGAATATTATTCTCTGTTATTTATTTATTTAACAATTTCATTTTATACACGGGTCAATACCCTCTGAATATGATAATAATTAAACAAAAAAGCCTTAAAAATGTCACGGATCATGGCAAGTGCAAAGACAAGTTCCAAAAACATATCTACATTCTGCCGAAGAGTAATAAAGGAAAGACAAAAGTTATCATACAAAAATTCATATTATTGAACAAATCGTATAGTCTCATTTCGACTAGGCCCGTAGCCAGGTCCGTACCTTAGAGAGGGCAAGAATGATTTTTTAGGGGCAAATTTTATTTAAATCATTTTTACAACAATCCAGGGGCGTAGGCAGAGAAAATTTTCAGTAGGGGTTTTTTAGAAAAGTATTTTTCCTTCGGGATTCCATAATTTTTCATCTTTGATAGTATGAATGCGAGAGATCCATTTTTAAAGATCATACATTTCGGGATATGAAAGTTATACAACTTTTGGAATCCAGAGTTGCACATTTTTCATATTTGTGAATGATGGAATTCGATTTTTGTGATTTTCAATTAGTAACTGAGGTTTAAATTTTTTTTACTGCAACGTTTACCACAACTTTCTGAAATTCGATGCTCTAGGAATCAAAGTTCTAAAAATTGTATATATTTGAATTGATTTTTGAGCAAATTTTAACCATACAGGTAGAAGATACTTTACGAATTTATATTATTTCCGTAAGATATATTATCCATCAAATTTTGTAGTATTTTCTGGTATTATTATATATCTCCAATATTTTTATGGTTTGCTTAGTAGGTTTTTAGAAACTTATGCTATGGTTTAGAAACTTTCAACAATTTTGAGAATTTAAATTGATTTTTCAGACGACAATTGGTTATACAAGAATTTCCAATTCTATAATTCCATATTTTTAAGTATTTCTACGATCAAAGGTATGTTTACTTGTATAAATTGTATCAACTGAATGTAATGTACTTTTATTGTTTACTGTATGCATTTATAGAAGGATTTTCACAACTAAACTTCTAAAAAAGTAAGCTAGAAAACTAGTTAGCTAGTTAAAGAAAAAACTAGTGAGTTAGTAATCTAGTAAACTCGTTAAAAAGTAAATTAGTAAACTTGTAAGTTGGTAGGCTAGTTAACTTGTAAGCTAATTAACTAGTAAACTACTAAACTACTAAAAATGTAAGCTGATAAACTAGTTAAATCAAAAACTAATAAGCTAGTAAACTATTGAGCTAGTTAAATAAAAAACTAATAAGCTAGCAAACTCGTTAACAAGTAAATTAGTAAACTTGTAAACTAGTAAGCTAGTCAACTAGTAAGCTAATCAGCTAGTAAACTAATAAAGTATTTAGCTAGTAAACTAGTAAACTAGTAGGCGTGTAAACTGAAAAACATGAAAGCTTGTAAACTAGTGAGCTAGTTAACTAGCAAAAGAGTAAATTATTAGGCTGGTAGGCTAATGAACTAATATACTTATTTTTCAAATTTTTCCAGTTTAAATTACGAAACCCAGGGGGATTTCTAAGTATTTATGAAGATTGCTTATATTTTTGTAAATTGCTACAGGTATTTAAAAAACTCGATGCTTCCAAATGCGAATTTCGATCGATTCTCAGTAATTTCAAGAATTAATGATAAAATTACATTCATATGAATTTTTGTTTTACATCGCTATACTTTTTTCGTATTTTTGAAATAATTAAAAGATTTCGTTGCTTCTTTTAGAATTTCATAGATTTATTTGATGCTCCAGAATCCAAAAATCTATAGATCGTGGAGGCATTCGTCGAGATTTTTTAGATAACAGGTTTTTCATAGAATTTCATTATTTTTGAGTATTCATGAATTGAAAGATGTTAAATACTTTTACATTGATTTTATTAGATTTCTAGAATTTGATGATGTAAGATTCAAAGTTAGGTAACTTTTAGCATCTTCTTAGATTTTTATTTTTCTCGATCATTCACCGGGTTGCAACAATTTTTACGATTCACATTTTCTACGTAATGCTACATTTTCATAATTTTTTACTTTCCTACTCAATATATACTGCTAACGTTTTCATGCTTTTTTTGCAACTATTTTCAATAGTTGCAATATATAGCAAAATAGTTTTGATGCAAGTATTTTCTGATAACGATATGGATTACAATAGAGCTTTCTAGAATCCGATGCTCAAGGATTCAAATTTCTGAAAAATTTAAATATTTTGATGGATTTTTGAAAAAATAGACACGAATTAGAAGTATTTTAAGAATTTATAGAATTTTCGTATAATGTGTTTTTTATCAAATTTAGTAGTAGTTTCTAGTATTTCTATCGCTCGCTCAATTGTTTTGAAAATTGATGCTATAGTATCGAAACTTTCAACGATTTTGAATATTTATACTGATTGTTTATAAAACAATATCTTCTACATGTATTTCCTATTTGTTTGTATTTCTACAATTAAAAGTATATAAAAAGGTGTAATTGTATGTATAAATTTGATAGTTTTTTATTGGTTTTTGTTCGAATTTCTAGAATAATTTCTGGAATGATATATAATTACAGAAAGGCGGATAGAACTATATTCATAAATAGTCTCTAGAATTTGAAGTTTAGTAAAATTTTAAGAAAATTATATCAATATAATTTTTATCTATTAAAAGATTTCTGGTAGTATTTTTTACATTTTTCTAGTATAATCTATAAAAATATGGAAGATTTCTCAGTAGTCTTATAGATTTTTTATATTTTTGTAGATTGCTACAATATGATTCGAAAAATATCGGTGCTTTAAAATGCAAATTTCGATATATTTTCAGTAATTTGTAAAAATAATAAGAAAATTACATTCATAAAAATATCCTAAATTTGAGATTAAATTGATAAGCATCCAAACTTGTATGCTCCAATGTCAATTGTTACTATTCAGAGTTTTTTGCCAGTCGAAGACTTTAGGAATAATTTCTGAATTTCGGTTATATATATACATATATAACTGAACTAATACAAGAGCATTGATTACGTTTTGTGAATTATAAACACGAATTATAAAAAAAAATATGTAAACATTCAAAAAATTCTTAATAATCCTGATAGAGTATATAATACTTAAAAGTTTTTGATAATTTATTCCTTTATTTAATATTTTTTATTAAGTATCAAAAATATCGTAATGTTTTAGAAAATGAAAAAAATAGAAATTTTTGAAGACTTGGAAAAATTTTGATGCTTTAAGTATGTGTCGCAATTAATAGAAATTTTTTCCACCCACAAGAAATTCTTAAGGATAAGAAAATTCTTTGTTTTCCAATATGTTTAATTTGTACTAATTCTATTTCTAAGAAAAATGATTAGACAATGATTGTCGGTTCTTGATGATTCCACTATGCAACACGATTTCAGAAATATTTTGTGACAAAAAAATTTTTTCCAAAAATGGATAACCATACGACCTTTAAGCACATCTGCAAAATACATATTTCTGCAATTTTTCGAACGATTTTCGAAACATTAACGAAAGTATTTTTGAAAACAATAAGTCGAAATGTATCTTTTGGAAGGTAAGGAAACAATTCCAATTATTATCAAATTTGTTGTTATATATTTTTTAATTATTATTATTATTATGGAAAAATTATTATCTTTGCGTTTTAAAAATCATGTACACTTTGGCTAAATGGTCCCCATGGACCATTTCATTGTAAAAATCATTAACATTGTAAAAATTAAAAGTCTATGAAAGATAGATAACAATATTTGGCAGTCTTTTTATAACCATTTCTCGAATTTTTTTTAAACGTTTTCTGTTGCAAACTCTACGTAATTTTGTAACATTTGCTACAACTCCGTCAAAATTATTAAAACTTTTTCAAAATTTCATTACGTTTCTAAAATTGAACTCGATGACAATTCTAATGAATTGATAACACATGTTTTTGAATATTTCGAAAAATGACAGTGAATTCTCAAAAAAATTTCATCATTTAAATTTTCTCACTTTTGCTGAAACGTTTTTAGTTTTTCTGTATGAAAGTTTGACGCAAATTTAGTAATGTTTCCATGATACATACAATTTTTTTGAAAAATCGTTTCTCAACGAGTGCCAGAAAATTCCTGCGATTTCATTATAACCATATTTTTGCAAAATGGGCAGTATCTACATAAAAGCTGTTAAGCCTACTGTAAATTCTTTGCAAAATATTAATTCTTTTTTTTTTTTTTTTCATTTAATTTTTCGACTTTTGGCCAGCTTCTTGGTATTCGTGACCACTGTAAGAACCTCAGAATAATATATAATCCGAGGAATTTTTCTCATAGTTCATAGGTTACAAATTCATCATGCGATAGAAAAAAATAATTATACCTTTCCTCGTTTTTTTCTCAAGCTCAGTTATGTGATAGAGTGGTTCTGCAGAGCGTTTTCTCGAAGTATGATGATCCCTAATAGAAGGCGGATGCGAAATTTCATTGGACATTCCATTGTTAGAGTGGCCCTGGGCTTCCGTTTCCGGCGACTGTTTTATTGTGTCTCTCTTGTCTTGCCAAGATACGCTGTTCAAATTACTGTAGTCCATGGTTCCCTGTCGAAAACGTACATTTTTTCATCCGAATGTGAGACCATTTTTTCAGGGATCGGTAATACGATAATCGTAACCGAGGATCCACGCGATTGCCGTATCGCTCGTTACGAATATATTACAAGGATAAAAAAAATGTAATTAGATACATGATAAATGCTCATCAACCATGAACAACTCGCGTTTCTCAAAGACGTGTTATTTTTATGCAACTTGTTGATTTTTTCTTTATCGAGTCTTTGAAAAATATCATATTCCTATTCTATACGTGAAATTTTTTACGTATTGCAACAATTATCTTGAGTGTTTCAACTCCGAAGTCTTGCAGTTTTTGAGTTTGAGATTTTTACATTCTGCTCTCGATGAACTCAAATTTCGTCATCTTTAGATCACTCACGCAAATTATTATCATTTTTCATTTTATACTTCCAAGTTCCAAATTTGTTATGTATGTCACGTTCCATTGTTTCGGTTTTTGTTCAGCAAAAACTGTAATCCAAAATTTTCTGGATCTTCAAATGAACCTTTTTATAGATAGTCCCAAAGATCTGTTTTACATTTCTAATTTTTTTATATTTTCATGTAAAAAAATCGAATGAAAAATACAGTTCATTATTATACAGTCACTAAAAATCTGCTTAAATTGGATATTCTAATTCTCAACTTTAATTTGTATAGATTCCTTTTTTTGCATAATCTATGGAAATACTAGAAATCAATGAAATTTTACATTCTAGAAATCTACATGCAAAATTAGACACATGAAAAGCCATCAAAATACTACAAAATATAAAATTTAGGAATACTAAAAATCTTAAGAATTCTAAGAAATGTTATAGATGCGAAATTATAGAAGAAATGCAAAAAAAAAAAAAAAAATACGAAAAATAATTTAAATTCTAGTAATCGAAATTCATCAAGATACTGCATTGTGGAAGATATTTTAAAATTCTGGAAAGCTATAAAACTATGAATCCTAGAGCATTAAATACTGGACATCAATAAAAAATCCATACAAGTACGAAATAATCCTTATCATTCCATAAATACTGGAAATTTAAACAGGGTGCTGGCGTCTACTGAACAGGCTGAAGAAATTTTCGTATATTTCTAGTACATTTTTCAGTTTTCCAGTACACGGTTAGTAAAATTTTAACACCTATATGTATATTGATATAATTTTTGTTTTTTGATGTTGATGCATTAAATAGATGAATCCCTAGCTGAAGTTACAGAGCGTATGAAATTTCGCTCTTGATAATTGACTTTATAATTTCTACATTTCATTAGTTGCGTCTATACCTATTAATAGATATTTCATTCATTTATTCCTCAATATTTTTCAATCCTTTTACTCTGCAGTAGATTCGATAAAAAAAATTTACATCGAAAATTTATGAATATTCAAAGCACTGAATAATAATGGTGAGAAGAAATTTCTTCATTCATTAAAACAATTTTCTAATTGATTCGATTTTTAGACGCAGATTATTTATAATTTTGAAAATTTCTCATCCAAAATATATAAATTTAGTTATTCATTTTCTTTTTGCCTTTGTTTTTGACTCTTACGTTGGCGTGAATCTGATGAAAAAAATCGTCATGAAAATTTAATGAGATCGTTTCGATATCGTTAAGGTGTTTTTTTTTTTTTTTTTTTTTTTTTTAATAGAAAAAAGCCTAAGGCAAAATTTTATTACTCAAACATTAACTGTTCCGATAGTTAATCGTAATAGTTGTTTAATAAAAACTTGAAATTCTACAATTCATAGCAATTACGTTTCCAGTTCAGAAATGGTAAAATTTGAAATTCTCTTCATAACTTTTTAAAAATGCTGTACATTTTTTTTCGATTACTATACATTTAGAATTCATTAGATATTTGAGTAAATTTGATTTGAAAAAACCTTCATAGAGCAATTATAAAATTTACTTTATATAATTAGAACACTTTATATTTTTGAAACAAATTTCTTTGCAACATTCCTGGAAAAATCTTTTCACGAAAATTCATTTTTAGTACTTGTGTAATGTTTGAGGTTCCGATGTAGCAGAAAAGTTACCCAATGAGAAATGTAATTCCATTCACGATTTTTTTCTGGCAAAACAAAATAATTTTTTTTGAAAAAATCAAAGCCTTTTTATGTATTCATGTCACGAGGTATTTTATGAACTTTTTCATTAATAACCAGCATAAATTTAGTTATTCATTTTCTTTTTGCCTTTGTTTTTGACTCTTACGTTGGCGTGAATCTGATGAAAAAAAAAAATCGTCATGAAAATTTAATGAGATCTAAAAATCAAAATAATTAATCTTGAACGTTTCGATATAGTTAAGGTGTTTTTTTTTTTTTTTAATAAAAAAAAGCCTAAGGCAAAATTTTATTACTCAAACATTAACTGTTCCGATAGTTAATCGTAATAGTTGTTTAATAAAAACTTGAAATTTTACAATTCTTAGCAATTACGTTTCCAGTTCAGAAATGGTAAAATTTGAAATTCTCTTCATAGCTTTTTAAAAATGCTGTACATTTTTTTCTCGATTACTATACATTACAAACATTGCAAAACCTTGATAGAGCAATTATAAAATTTACTTTATATAATTATAACACTTTATAGTTTTGAAACAAATTTCTTTGCAACATTCCTGGAAAAATCTTTTCACGAAAATTCATTTTTATTACTTGTGTCATGATTGAGGTTTGGATGCAGCAGAAAAGTTACCTCATGAGAAATGTAACTTCATCATGCGATGAATGAGAAGAATATGCGATTCGAACGGATTCGTGATTCACTGTCATAATTTTTGGTATCAATAACGGAACATATCGCTCGAAGTAAGCGTGGCTTGTCAGCATACATTTTAAAATAAGGCGTTGCGTTGGTTGAATTTGGGAACGAGGAAGAACACTAAAGAAAAAAAATCATGACGTTCAAGGCAAAAAAGTGTAGCTGACGTAAAAACTTGACTTTTGGTAGGGAAATTTTCCAATTTTTTGCTCGTTTCTCGTTTTGTGTAATACAAATTGTGCTTTCACTATTCAACGTTGACTGTTTCTGCGGATAAAATATAGAAGTTGTTACATGACCGACTTCATTCGATTTTTTTTTTTTCAGTATCACACGTCATTTTTATCATATCTTAACTTTCAATCTATTCATTTTCACGAAACACCTTCATAAATAAAATAATTTTTATGGCATCTGTTTTTGTTTGAAAAAGAGTACCAAACAAATAATTGAAAATTTTTTATAACTATAAATTACGTTAACGGTTAAAACCAGCCATTTCCTGAATTTTCGTATTTCAGCTTGATGCATGTAACATGAAAAAGTGATTATTCATATTTTATTTAGCATTTTGCAACAAAAAAAAAGCAAGAAATAGGTCTTTCTAATTTCTGTTAGCCAAGATGAATTCTTTCACAGGTATAAATGATACAAGTAGAAATTATATTCAAATGGATATTTCTATCAAGTTTCTGCTCATCTAGTAGCATGTAAATATAACCAACCTTCAAGTTTTTTATGTCTACGAAATAATTACTGCTTTTCAATTCGATATGAAAAAAATGTTGCAGTAGCAACTATTGCTCAGCAAGAATTGAGGACAAAACTTTATTGAAAATGAAAATAAAAAGAGAATATTTTGTTACGTCGCCGTGAAAAAAGCATTTCAGTAAAAGGATAAGTATAAAGGAAATCCAGAATACAAAATATACTAGTTATAATTTCACATAGCAAATGCACAAATTTCCATTACAGAATATTCCAGAAATTAACTAAACAATTTAAATTTGAATTAAATACGATGATGAAAATTATTATTATTATTGATATTATAGCTTTCATTAATTAACATGAAAAGTTTTTATACAAGCCTAAAGAACCTTTTTATTTCGATGAATATTTCTGTCAAATAATGTGATTTGGGAAATTTCGCAAAAATTTATTCATCGAATTCATAGATAAATTCATTCATCGATTAATCGAAATAAAAATTGAGATATTCACCAGGCAATTTTACACGAAATTTCAACAAGAGAATTTGACAACCCAAAACTTTGAAGATTCACGTTTCTGAGAATCAAGGTCACTTGGACACAGTCATCGAAAAATTCTATAATAGAAATTTAATGATGAAAGTTAAAAAAAATTAGATCTTCCTTAACGTTTAACGTTGAATTCGTTTTGTTAAACAATTGATCCTTCGAAGTAAAAAAATTGAAAAATTTCGAAAAAGAACTTTTCTTTCAATCTAAATTCATTTTAATTGTATTTCCTGTTATTTTCAACGAGCTTTAGATTTTTCATGTTGAAGATTTTGAAAAACTTATGTAAAAAAATTCTGAAAGATTACACTGTGCGAAAAATTTAGTTTGAAAATTGCATCATGAACTGTGGCAACTGATGTCGATAGTTTCAATACCCAAAAGTAGTATTACGAAGGGATTTTCCTAAGTTTGCTCAAATGAAAAGGTTAAAAACAATTATAGTTTATTTTCATGAAAACGCTGATTTGACCCTTTTTCGAAAAAAAAACTATAGAGATCATTTTAGTGTTTTTTTTTTTGTTTTATTGGTAATTTATTTTTTTAATATCGCATTATCGAGTAGAAAAATACATTATTTTTTAACGGAATATTCTCAAAGATCGTAAAACTTGTTTCAATATGCATTTTTATTTTCCATAATGAAGCCAAACTTCCCACATACGTTTGAATTACGTATGAAATTTTTTTTTCAAGAACGATGAATTTTATTATTTGATAAATGGATTTTTTTTTTCATTATGTTTTCTAAATCCACTCAAGTTTTTATTTATTTGTTTAGTGAATTAGTAAATAATAAAATATAAACATAATAAAGCAGTACAAATGATAAATCAATTTCAAAAAACAAACAAACAAAACGTCAAAAACTCTACTCAACGTGCTTATTGGGAGTGAAAAAATCCAAAGACACTATCGAATGACAATAATCATAAACAGGGTTGATAAAAAATATGCACATGCATATTTTTGCATACAACGCATATTTCGGCCTTTTTTTAAACGTCCATGTATATTTTTACACTTCTGGCCAGTTAATGCATGTTTTCTTCATTTTTTAGAAAAAATGTGAAGTCGATGGCAAATTTCATCAGAAAATGTAAAAATGTTGCACATTTTATTGAAAAGCTTGAAATATGTACGGGATAGAAAAAAATTTTGGATTTGCGCAATATTATTTAGCACAGCAATATTTCTGAATACCAATGTGCTAACAACCTTTTACCACATGAATTAAGTTTATTCAAGTGGTGTTTGAAAACGTTGAGCTGGGTCATTTTCGTTTTCAAAAATATTTTCACATAAGAAAGAAGTTGCCTTTTATTTGAAAATTTGAAACGACATATCAATGTAATATACTGAAACTGACATGTCGAATTCGCCGTTGAATGAATTATCATTTACCTAAAGTATATAATTTTATTTTGTGATTTTATCAACATGTGTACGCTTAAAAAAAAAGACAAATATATGCTTGTACGATTCAGGAACGAGTGAGTTTGTTTTTTTGCGCATTTTTTTGCCATGGTAATGATCGTACGAAAGCTTATTTTTCGTAAACGAAAACGCGAAAAATGAAATTTTGATGCCGAAAACTTCCTTTTTTTGTTTTCTTAAAGAAAAAGTTTAGAACAAGTGTTTATAGCAAAATGTCAAAAAATTGTTTATAACTTTCTCATTCGAGCTTACCTGGCGAAATGCTTTATTAATACTAAACTCTGTCAAATTTTTTGTCCGATTTTAGGTTAAGCACTTGGAAGTAGCAGGAAAATTATACAGTAAATTTAGAGAACTTGGTTTTTGAAGCTGCTGCACACGTACCTTCAAAATAAGGCCAAATTCCGAATTTAATATAATAATAAATGCAAATTTCAGTTGTTCATTCGTAAAATGACGTTTCAAAACACGTACACTAAATTTGAGTACCTTTTTAGGGCACTGCGCCCCAAAATATTGGTGAATTTACGAACATTTTTGACAGCGTTCTTTTGGGTATTGAAATTGTTGATATTAGTTGCCAAAGCCCATATTGCAATTTGCATTTTAAATTCTGCAGCACAGTGTCATATGAAAGTTTGTCACGCAAATTAAAAATGACTAGAGACAGGATTCGAAAAAGTCTTGTAATTAAATTACGCCCAATTAAAGCAATAGGCTAAAAAGGAAATTGTAATTTGATCTTGTGGAATTTTCGCGAAAAAAATGTCAAATCGAAGAAATCGTTCATTTGCTGATAATCTAGAACGATTCACTATTCGTCTGGTTGGCCAGTGACTTTTGGCGTTAAAAAAGTCCCTCATCGCCTCTGTGTAACAGTATCATCTTGGCGGGCTGAAAATTGGCCGGCTGAAAGAGAGCTAATAGGGATATTGGGAAGGTCAGCCTTTGCGTCAGTCGCTTTTTAATGCCCACAACGTCGAGCAATTCCGCTACGTTCCCGTTGAATTGAGGCGAATTCACTTACGTTTTCGGTGTCGATGACACCGCAGCCATTTACGCGATTCGGCGATAGCTGCTGGTACAAAGACGTCAAAGGATTGTTCAACCAATTTGTCTCGTTCCCGAAGCTTCCCGTGACACCATCCATGGTTCCTCGGCCTCTTCTTTTTCGTCTCTCTGCTTTTCTCAAAAGTATCCACCTCGGGCTCGTTTCGCACCCAAATAACTCTCCCTCATTATCTTCCTCGCCCCTTTTTTTCTCAGTAGTCCTTTTCAACTTTGGACTCACCCTTTCCTTCCTCCGACGAATATAGCGCTCGGATACTAATCTCAAGGAGTCTCTCAGGACGCTCGAGAATGTCAGAAAAAGTCGCCTGTTTCTCTCTCAATGCATCGCCACGGAGATGTGTCCCAAATAGCGACTACGAATTCTAGAACATGACGAAGAAGCTGTTGTACAGTTTCTTGATTCCGGTCGTTTCGCGCTGTCGGTGGGTTTCCAAAAGTGCAGATCCGCGGGACTTTAACGACAAGAAACGAGAAAACACAATGAACGCTTCCTCGAAGACCAATGGAACGAACTGGTGACCGAAACGCATTTTGGCTCTGGGTTGAATTCGCGGATATCCCAAGCAAGTCCTCTAGCTCCAGCGGCACCTCGTCCTTCGGCCTCGGCTTGCCTTGCAAACGCGGAACCAACCAACTCTTCGTCAGCGTGGCCTGCCAGTATCCTCGCGATCGGTCGTGGGGGTCCAAAGGAAATTGCGTCGAAATAGAAACCGTGCCCTTACTCCGTGCTTCCGACTCGCAAATCCGCAGGTTCTAACGACTATATCTCACACGCCGATCAGTGTCTTGTTCATGCCAGGCATACGATCGGCACGTCGTCACAACATTCTAAGTATTTTCATCTCCATGGTCTTGCAAATAGTGGAAACTCGTTCTGCGATAATGATGCGCCGTCAACACCGTCACACTTTCGGGGCCGTTCTTTCCCTTCTGGACCGGGAGAGGCAAAGGTGAGCAAATGGCTGGCTCTGCTCCCACGACTGATAACGATATCAATGAACCGAATCCGCGCGTTGCAGGTGTCGCGCGTCGAAGGCTCGTCAAAACCGAGTCGTGCGTAGTTTCATGAAGAAAAATTCCAGCGTCCTCGTAACCTTATCTCGAGATAACGACACTCAAGTCATTAGCCAGTTTTCCCCTTCGTTTCTTGAGACTGCGTGATAATGAAAAGCCGGCGAAATTCCTTTCCCGGATTACGAGGAAAAACAATGGGATGACACCCAAGCCTCCAACGGAGCTTGTACTTTTTCTCCTCCTCAGTTTGCTTTTCCGGCTACTATCAAGGCACTTTTTTATGACTCGATTAGCTATGCCACGTGCTCGGTGCGCGCCAAGGATGAAACTCGACTGACGGACGCTGTCGCGAGTAGCCGACTTGGACGATTGACGAAACTCGTTTAACCAAGCGTGCGTGACTATTTGCCTACGCTTGTTTGCGCGTTGCGACTTGTCTTTGAATTGAAATTAATCGTATGCCGGGTTCTGTTTGCTTGCGAAACGACAAATTATCTCCCCCGAGCATACGAATCCTCCTGGGCTCGGATTTTCGTTGGTCTCCTCCCGTTACTCCTCGTTATCTGTAACAACCGATTTAATGTCTTATTTATTTATTTCCATTTATGCACGGGTATGCGCCCTTTTACATCAATATTGGGGCGGTCGTTAAAACGGGTCAGGTGGAATTTTGATGGTGGCGTCCCCCAGAACGTTTCCCAATAATTCAAAAAAAACCCCACATTTTTTCCGATTTTCAAAACGACGTTAACCCCTGCCGGTAGAGTCGTCTTTTAACCCATTTAAATAACATGGGATTTCGTCTTGAAGGCAGTCTATAATTTTTCACGGATACACAAATCGCTTGAAAAATCGGTTTGACACGGCAAGTTATTGCCGATAGTTACAACAAACTGCAAAAAAATTGACAGCCGTCTAAAACAATCATACGTCTGTTTCGGCTTTTTTCAATGAAACAAAGAATTTTACAAGATTTCAAGAATCTACGTGATGTATAGCTACATGAAATATCATTCTACACGTTCGTGAGTATTTTTTATCGTTATACAAGTAGCATTGGTCACATTGCTACAGATTCAAAAATGTGCATCACAATTTTAATAACGAAATTCGATAAATAAACAAATTTCTGAAAAGCTACTTCTTAAAATGAGTTTCTTACTAGATAAATGACACTTGTTGGCATGAAATTATCTTGTATTCAACTATACTATCAATAGTAACAATAATAATAATAATAATAAGAATGTACAAAATACAAGTCAAGGGAAAAAGCTGGCTATTCTAATGATATCATATTTGTTTTTCGAAATGATCGTGAACTATTGTTACAAGGATAATCTGAAAATGGATAAGAATAACATCAATAAAAATAATAATAACCTAAATAAGGAATATTATTCAAGATTGACGAATGTTTTTGTGATTTCGTTTGCGATGTTTGATGCGCTCAAGTGCGAGTTTTGAATAATTAGTGTAATTACAAAACAACTTTCTAAAATTCATGGATAAGGTAAATGTCTCAGTTGTCAAACAAATCTAGCCATTTTTGCGAAAACGGCAAACTTCTATGGAAATTCTGCTTCTTTGTAAAATTGTTGATATTGTTCAGTGACTGATGGATCCTAGAATAATTATTAAAATACATGATCTTCTTATTATTCAATATTCAGCAATAAATTTGACAACTCGGTATTGATGTCTTAAAGTAAACTATATTGTGTGTTGTGTTACAATAAAAAATTTTCTCTATCAGTGCATTAGATTGTTCGCATGATTATTATTACTACTTTCATTATCATGAACGTTATGACCATTAACTATTGATAGTATAGTTTAATACCAGATAATTTCATGCCAACAAGTGTCATTTATCTAGTAAGAAACTCATTTTAAGAAGTAGCTTTTCAGAAATTTGTTTATGTATCGAATTTCGTTATTAAAATCGTGATGCACATTTTTGAAACTGTAGCAATGTGACCAATTCTACTTGTATAACGATAAAAAATACTCACGAACGTACAGAATGATATTTCATGTAGCTATACATCACGTAGATTCTTGAAATCTTGTAAAATTCCTTGTTTCATTGATAAAGGCCGAAATTTCCCTGATTTTTGGTTTTTTGGCTTCGAACCAACAGACATATGATTGTTGTAGACAGCTGCTAATTTTTTTGCGGTTTGTTATAACTATCGACAATAACTTGCCCTGTCAAACCGATTTTTCAAGCGATTTCTGTATCCGTGAAAAATTATAGACTGCCTTCAAGACAAAATCTCATGTTATTTAAATGGGTTAAAAGACGACTCTACCGGCACGGATTAACGTTGTTTTGAAAATCTGAAAAAATTTGGGGATTTTTTTTTGAATCATTTGGAAACGTTCTGGGGGGCGCCACCATCAAAATTCCACCTGACCCATTTTAACGACCGTCCTAATCAATATATAAGTATATAAACTTTTCTTTGAACAAGATGGCTGCTGTCTCCAAGCTCGAAATTAGTTTTCAAGGGTTATTTTCTTAGCAACCTCAAATTATTCTAAAAAAACTCTTTTTCCCGAAGTAGTGGCAATTATGAAAAATTTGTAAACTAGTATTTCACGTCATTTTTGTTGCTTTTTTTCTCTAAAAACTTGAATAAAAAATTTTTTTAACTCTATTTCAGATATTTATGCACTCGAAGAAAGTCTTCTGAATTGTTAGAAAAATTGCTCGTATGTTTCAGATAAGAACTATCGACTCCAACGTATACCGCGCTAAAGTCCGAGCTGTCATACGGGACTTTGAAGAAATCCACTATTTTTATTTCTTTGTTTATTACAAAATTTTTTTTCTGTAGTTTGAGCATATACCTCAATATGTGCAAAAGATGATTCACGTATATTGCTTTTTTTGAGTGAAAAAAAAACGTCAAATAGCCATTATTTTTTTACGTGCTGGAGGGAGTGCCCCCCCTCTTAAGGTGTTGAAAAATCACGTGCAGTTTTCTAACTCCGAATTTTTGCTGATAGAGATTATTACTGAATGTTATTTACGTAACTAACATATTAAAAAAGAAAGGAAAATAACTTTTTCCCAGGATGAGTACGTTTTAATTTTTTACAAAAGTCACGATTGCAAGAAAATTTTTGTCAAAAAATGAAGTTAAGAATTACTTTTATGGAAATTAAGCTTTTTTACAGAATAAAAAATAATTGAATCAATCGGACCATTCCCGGCTGAGTTATTGAATTATGAAGAAAAATTTACACGTGGCAATTAAGGAAAAACAACCATTCAGTGGAAATTTCCGAAATTCCTTTAAAAAAATAACAGAATTCAAGCGTAAAAAAACACGTGCCTCATTTCCATGCATAAAAAAAGACTTGACCTGATTTACGTGGACGATTTAAGATATGACCCTTTGATGGTTTTCTTGAGGTGAATTAGAATTGAGAAACTTTCAGTTTTATCAGGCGCTTATCTCGATGTGAAACCAGCGATATGAATTTTACTATAGTCATTGAGCTAAGTTAATTATTGCCAAAATTGCCAAATCAATTTCAATGGAACTGTTAGTCCTCAGCTCCGGCTCGGACAAAAACTTTTCATTTCGTCTTGATAAAATAAATGTTGCCTACTTGTGTAACAATATACCGTATCGAATTTCAGATAGTTAATTCGTTGATAGACTTCCTGTTACGATCAAAAGCGAGTATTTTTCACTACCATTTTCAAAAAATTCGTTGCCATGAAAAACGTGACGGGTAAGATTTTATTTTTCACGGTGAACTTTTTTTGTATTCAGCGCTTTCGTTGTATAACGATGTTGTATGTAAAAATACTAGATTAGAAAACTTCATGGAAAAAATATTGTAGATTGGAAGATAAAAAGTAGTTCAGATAATAAGAACAAGCTTGAAAATAATTTTTTCATGTTTACATTATTTTATCGCGAAACCACACACGGAGTTCTTTGAGTTTCGACGAAAAATACGTAAATTTTTAGGTTCTTAAATTCCAATGTAGTTATGTTCGAAATCAAGATACTGCCAAGTGATAAAATTTCAATGAAGTGAAAAACAAAATAAATGAAAAAACCATAAACTGAATAATCTGAAAGTGTAGTTTTTGTAAAACTGTAAAATCTCGGAATAAAAAAATTTACCGAGTGAAAGTTGTAAATTCAACTGGAATTACTGCCAAATTCATTTTTTAACATATACATATCACAGATTCACAATTTCTTTCAGGCTACGAAATTCGTAAACTTACATTAAAAAAGAAGTCGATTGAAAAATGTTTTCGCTGGATCTCAATAATGATTCCATATATTTCGTTACTCCCGATTCAGAACGCAATTCAAACTTAAAAGTCTTGTTAAATTGTGAGTTCAATAAAGATAACTGCAGTATTAAGATATGTCTAAATTGAAAAAATTATAATCATTCGAAAGCGTGGTTAAACTTTTACATCAGGTTATTACTTTTAAATAACTATCTTGCAGAGGAAGAATTTTTTTTGGAGTTTTCTACTATCGATGTAAAAAATTTTAAAGCAGCTTTTAAATTTTAGATGTTTTCTTGCAACCTTTTACAATAAAGTATTGGAAAATATATTCATTAATTGATTTTCATAAGGTGTTTTGAAAAGTCATCTTTTATCGAAAAATAGAGAATGCAGGTTTTAAACATTTTTCAACTTATTTTTATGGCTAGCATACATAAGATTTGAGATGAAACTTTTAACTACGAATTTCCCATTTGACTTAAATTTTTCACAATTAAAATTTGCTGAATTGAAGTTCTACATCTCCATGTGTAAGTAATCAGAGATTCTTATAAATAGTAGCATTACAAATAGGGTTTGTCCAGTATTTTTATAAATTGCATAAAAATATCTTGTTTTCTCTAAACTGAAATTTTCACTGCGCCATAAAAAAAACTTCATTTGTCAAAAACTGCGATTTCAAAGTTGTTCATTTTTTTAAATTATATCGTATTAGTAGGTTCAAAAAAAGGAATGTTTAAGATTCCAGTCTTTATATTTCTGATTATTTTGAAAAATTTGTAGCTCAAAATTTTGTTGGTACTCACTCGGTTACGTAAATTCCCATTAATTGCACAAGATCAAGTCTCAAGAATTCACTCAAAATCATACACTGGTACACAGATTTATTGAATTTTTCAAACAAATATCTGAATCTTCAGAACAACAAACGTTCAAGAATTTTGTTTCGTGTCTTTATTCGTTGGAAGTTGCTGTATTAATAATCTACATCACTCATTCACGAGTGCGAACTTAATTCTAATCTTATCAATTGTTATTCGGAATGTACGATTAGTACAATCTATTTTAGACTCACGAATTCACAGAGAAAAATGTACAGAGCTTTTATACCAAACCAACGTTCCCGAAAATAACTTCACAATTTTTATTTTACTTTCATCGTCAGCAGTTTTAATGTAAAATCAATGACTTAAATCGAAAAATTTTATCTAAATGGCCCCAATGGAACTGACCATTATTTATTATGTAGCGATTATCTTGCATTTTTGAGTGACCATACAATGTTTTAATAGCTTCATTTGTAATACCCCGGCGTTTTACGAATGGGGTTACTGTGACGCACAAACGACAATGCTACTTTATGCATTAGAACAAATTTGTCGCGAAATGCTATTATATCTTCAAGAAGAAAATGAACTTTGAAAAGTAATTCGATACTCGATCCAAATATGAAAACTTTGAAAATATTTTATAATTATTGAAGCCCTGTAGAAATGTATTTTAACTATTAAAATACGATTTTCGTACACTCTAACTATTTGATTTCACATCGTAATTAGACAAATAAAAAATACCTCGGAAGATGATAAAAAGCGACGCAAGGATTATTTAGTCAGTTGAATGATATTGTGAATGACTGATATTCAACTGGCGCGAAATTGGTTAAATTACCCGACGATTTGTTCATTTAGTTGCAATAAACTGCACTTCTTTTCACGACAAAAAATTGACAGTCATCAAAAAGTCATGGAAAAACAAATGCAGAGCTCAACTAGTTTTTTACATTCGTAAATTACTGTAAAATGAAATTAATCGATTTTGAAAACGTCAACTTCTCACGACCGTCGAAGAAATTCTTTGCTATCATAACTTTTATAACCAGTTTTCAATTTTTTGCAAAACAATGCCACCGCAGCGAGGTGACGTTATTAACACTTGCAACACTTCACACAAAAACTGAAGTTGATCTCTCATAATAACGAACTTGATGAAACATTTTTTCGTAACTTAATCTTGCTTCGCTATTATTTAAAGGAGAATACAAAGGTGTGGCAATCATCTTTTTCCACTTCTTAGAATTCAAAAAAATTTAATTAGGGGAAAGTCGGGTAAAACGCGCCCCTTAATAGTTTTTTAGTTGTAACATATAGTTACGTAGTTTAATGGCTAATTTTTTTTTTTTTTATGAAGAATAAAGCCCAACACACGAAACAGCATTTAACTTTGTTCAATGTTCAAAAAGAAATTTTTTTTTCTTTATTTTAAAGTCGATTTTCAAAAAAGTTTAAGGTGGTTCTTTCACTAGATCGGTCGGGTAAAACGGGCCACCTATTTGAAGCCATGTAAATACATTCGGGTTGCAATATACATCTTTCATTTTGAATGTACAACAAATTATCAATACAAATGATAACCAACCATGCTTTTGTATTATTGATACCTAAAATACATGTTGTTCTTTTACATATTATGCTTCCCAAAATTAATAATTCAGTTAAATCCAGAAGCATATAATTAATAAAATATACATTTCAACGTACATATACCCGAGGAATTTTTTAATGCACCTGAAGTTTCCAACGATGAAAATTCATCGAAAATATAGAACTATGGTGAAATCGAAATTTCATGAAATTCAAATAGTTATAAAAGAAATGAGTAAAAATCTGATTATTTGAGCCAAAAATACACGAAAAAGGGATGAAGCACCCCTTTGAGCCGAACCCACCCCTAAAAATCGACCAACGTAAAAATGCATCGGTAAGCGTTTGAAAAAATATACAATACTTGCTAATTACTTTGCAGCACTAAATATTTAATCTCGAACTCAAGACTTGAAAATAATGTCGGATAGTACCTAATTAACAACTCTGAGTTTTCCCGAAAAATCACTAACTATGGAACATCCCCTAAAATAATCATCAACATACCTTTAGGTATGGGTATACATTCATATGCGTATACAACTTTCGTTCATCTTTTTTTATTTCTCAATATTTGTTGTTGAACTCGTAAATTTTTAAATAGCATTTCAAGGATATTTTAAATATTCATTAATACGATAAAGAGCTAAAGAGCTTTAGAATGTGAAATATATTTCTAGAACTCCAAACTCTGGAAAAAAAATTTTCAATTCCACAAGATGTAATTCTCGATTCTCAATAATAATTTATTATAAATATATAGATTTCGTAATAATGCAATTGAGAATTTGTAATTTGTTGATTCTAAAATACAGAATTATAGAATCGTTAATCGTTGGGCGGGAAATCCCAGAACTATCTTTAGAAAAACAATTATTTCTTTCGTAACATTGAAATAACGGCGATATAATGTTCATTCACAATTTCGCTTTTTTTCGCAAAAATGCACCAGAACGCCATGGATATTCATAAAAAAGAGTTATTGCCGGAATTCGGTTTTTGTGAAATGTATGGTTTTTTAATTATTTGTATTCTACCCGAAAAATAATGAGATGTGAAAAAATTGAAATTTCGCTAAAAAAGCGCCACAGAATGCCATTAAAAAATAACATCTACAAAGCGATTTTGTTATGCGACTTTTTTTTATGAATAAAGTGTATTATACTATTCCACTTGGCCGAGGCTGATTTCTCCTGTTCCGAGTCGTCAACATACCTGTGTTTTTGACTGGCGTAATTTTATTCTAATTTGAAAACAAGCTCAGGAAATCACGTTGCATTTTAATTTCCTTCCCATTCATAAACTTGATCTCATCCGATAAATAGATAAAAGTTCATCATGAGTCTGAACGCATTGCAAATCATAATACGAAAAACACCTCGACACGATGACGAAATTCGCGTTTTCCCTAGTGAACGATTGACAGTTGCGTGAGGCTGAGTTGTGCATGATTCATTGCCATTGTTGTTCACGTGTTAATTACATGATGTTCAAGTAAAAAGAAATTGTAACAGACGCTTAAGACACAATTTAATCTAACCATCGTTGCATAATTACGCGACCTGGCTAAAATTTCAAGACCTTGCTTACTAGGGATGGGAATCTCAACGAAAAATATCGATATTTAGCTCATCCGATATATTGAATTCATACAATTGAGAAGAAAATATCAATATGCTGATGTATCGTAAAGATTTTGATTAATTTATTAAGAACACAGTTTGTTCGTAGGTACTTTCAGTATTTTTCGTATTTTTTCAGTACTCATACCATTTGAAAGGTGTTTTTAGTATTTTTATGGGTTTATAGACTTATATCTAGAATCTGACCCTGTACAAGATTAAAATTTTTTTAGTACTCTATTAGAAGTCTCAAGGAACTGTAGGTATCTTGATAATTTTATAGATATGTTGAGATTTTTTAAATTTCTACAGTATCTTTACTGTTTAAAGGATTTTTCGGTATTCTCATGCATCGTTATATAGATTTCTAGTATTTCATATGTTTCTAGTATTTTTGTATTTTCTTTTACTTACAAAATGTTGGATGTTTTTTTTTCTCTTAAGAATTCTAGAATGCGATTTTAGAGAATTCGAAGGTAAAAACATTTCAATCATTTCGATAAATTTTTCCGAAAACTGAATGAATTCGAAGCACTTTTATTATTTTGCTGATTATTTGAAGATTTTTACAAAGAAATTTACGATTTTCACAAGATTTGACGATTGCAAATAAAATTTTAAGGGATTTTCTGGTATTTTTATTTATTTTTTCATAAATTTCTAGAATTTGATGGTCTAGAAATCAAAATTTTATTGATTTCCCATTCATTTTTGAAAATAATACAACTATTGTATTTTAGTATTTTTCTTTGTTTTTGTATTAGTTTCGCTAGATTTTTTTGACGATTTCGATATTTTTGTTCATTTTATACATATTTCTGGAATATAATGCTTTAAGAATTGAAGTTTTTCTAATTTCCACAATTTTCATAGTTTTTGGCATTAATTTTAATCATCATTTATAAGCAGATATCTATCGAATTTCGTAACATTCTTTAGCAGATTTCAAGATATTCAGTATTTCATATATTTATTCACACATTTCGAGTGTTTCATGCTATAGAATCAAAATTTCCATTATATTTAAGTGTATTTTTTAACAGTTCATACAACACTTCTTTAGATTCAGAATATTTTATAGATGTTTTGTTACATTATTTCAAAAAAAGGGTATTAATGAAATTCATAATATGGATTCCAAAGTAAATTTATTTCATAAGAAAAAAGTCGTTGCAAAAGAATTTTAATGTTTTTTCAACATTTTTCCAATTATATATATATATATATATATATATATTTGAATCTGATAACCACAGACAACTACATAATGGCCAGGTTATATATATTTTGAAAGTTAGGAAATTTTTTCGACAACAATTTAACCGATGTTAGAATAAACCACTGACCTGAATGCTGAATTTTCGAGTTCATTAAAAAAGTCTAATAAAAAATTTTTTTCTCAATTTTTCCACACAAACGAAAATATCGATATTATCGTTATTCCAATGTATTGATACGTATTTCCCATCCCTATCGCTTATCCTCTATAACAATTTTTAATCGAATCTGAAAGATCAAACTTTATATTGATTTGATTGCCTATACAAAAGAATCGTTGTCATGATGAGACGATCTAGAAACTGATTTTTGCTACAACACCAAATCCAAAAATATACCAAGTTTTTAAGATTTCTCAAAGACTTTTCATCAAACTGAATCATTGGAAAAATATAAAATCATCGAAGTACCGAGTTCTTCCACTCAACTGTTAAAAATAGAAAAAACCCGAAGTGCTAAATACTAGATAAATTTGGACAGAACTTTTAAGATTGCGATATGTTCACTATCGTTCTTGTCACGTTTGAGATACGAAATCGATTCCAGTGCTTTCTCTGGACTGATCATCGTTTTTTAAATCAAGTTTTTGGAAAAATTCCAGAACAGCGTTGTTCACTTTGCAGAACGCGAATGGGGAAATTCAATTCATCGCGGTGAGCGTAAGTGTTCGATTGAGAAGCAGTTTAGTATCTAATATTGATGACATAACGACTGCGACTTCGTTATCTCGGGAACTAGACACGCGCGAAATGCTACGTAATAGTCAACGTGATTCCGTTTCTACGTCAATTTGGTGACATCGCGCCTGACACAAATATAACTTGGCGAACTTGTGTATAAACGAGGTGTCTACACTGAAAAGTCGAGTTTTTCGTGACAACGATATTCTTTGACAATACACTGCATTACTACAATAAGGGAACGTTTTGTTTCTGGAAGCATATTTAATCTAGCAGTAGCGAAATGTTCCCATTACTGTAACGATCATCGCATTATCCTTGAGAGAACGATACAAGATTGCCCATAGAAGTTTATGAATACTCAGAGTCACAATACACACTAAAAAAAGGATTAGTTGAATCAAACTAACGATAAATTCATATAAACTATCTAATAAAGTTCAAGCAAGTAAAATAAACATCAAGGAAGTAATCGCCATCAAGTAAATACCATGTTTATATGAACTCTTTGAAAAAGTATGGACAAAACTTTATATATTAATAGTTACCATATTGCTATTTGCAAGAAAATTTCAAGTAACTTGGCTCAAGGTCAAAGTTGGCTGTTGGAAACTAAGATCGACCTAGATTTTTTACTAAAAAAAAAAGAACTGACATGTGTGTTGTGTGTGCATTACCCTAAGTGATTGTTTTTTTTTTTTTTTTATCTATATCTCGGAATTCGTTCCCAATTCTGTCGAGAACATAATTTTTTTTCCGTCTTATCCGAGGCGTGAGTACACGATGATCGTCCATCCACGTTCAGGCGACAGTTACCGCTGCTTAACTTAGGGAACTCGATAGTCGATCTCAAATGCAACAGCTCCATTGGACCCATCGACATTTGTTGTGCTCAGGCCGAAACATATATAAAAATTTGAGTGACTCGAAAAGTAATTAAACTTTTATTCCACAACATTGAAGATGCTGGAAAGGCCACACTCCACGAGGAGAGGCTCTATTATTTTGTTAAACCAGTGAAAATTTATGTATAAACTGGCACTCACAAGCTTGTCTGAGCTTGTTGAAATTGTCGAAAATTTTTCACAACATTCGTCAAGTATCGGTATATTCACTGTTACTATATAGAACAGTTGCATCAAATATAGACAGCTCATTTGCTATTATTTTTGAATTTGAAGCTCAAATTGATTTCTTACGCCATTCAAGTTTTACACATATTTGATCTTAATGCACGTGAAGTTGGTTCAAGTAACTTCAGCCAAACATATGGTACATTTGTCGCAAATACTGCAGAATCCAAAGAAATTAGTATGAAACAAACGCTATCTTCATAACTAGGATATACAGGGTGTACCAAAATCCCCGTACCAAAAGAAAACTCAATATTCCTTTTTGAATTTTGAATCTAAAAGTCCTTTACCACTTTTCACGAAACTCAAAATTGAAAAAGTTATTCAAGTTTCAAATTTAAACAATAAATGGGTTCTCTCAACAAGTGGGCATAAAATTCACCGACCAAACTTTACCCACATTTTTTTCATATTTTTTAGAGTCGACAAGTCCTTTGCCACTTTTGACAAAACTCAAAATCAAAAAAGATATTCGAGTTTGAAATCTAAGAAATTTGATTGGTCAAAACTTCCAACTCGCACATTTTTTTCAATTTTGAGTTTTGATAAAAGTGGCAAAGGACTTTTCGACTCTAAAAAATATGAAAAAAATTTGGGTAAAGTTTGGTTCATGGATTTTATCCCCACTTGTCGAGAGAGCGCATTTATTGCTTAAACTTTTGGATTGAATAACTTTTTCCATTTTGAGTTTTTTGAAAAGTGGTAAAGGACTTTCCGATACAGAATTCAAAAAGGAATATTGGGTTTTCTTTTGGTACGGGGATTTTGGTACACCCTGTATATCAATAGCTGATAAATATTTGAGAAAACGGCGCAACTATGCGCGTATATCTGTATTGAACTTACTGTTTTTTCAGTGCAGTAAAGGAGTGACAATTCAATAAAGTTGACATACATGTAAGGGATAGTTCATGTGACAATATACTCGCAAGAATTCGCCTATCGTTGCGGCGGCAATCTGATATTGCGGTTCGCCAGAATCTAGTGAGATTCTGATGATGAGCTTACAATATCGTTCATATCAGGATATTTTTGTTATGATGACAATTCACCATCCTCAGTGTAGAAAAATCTGCTAGAATTCTCACATGGTATTCGCCAGATATACAAGGCATAGACAGAAGTACATAATTATACAATTATGTAGTCATAATTGTACTGCCATTGGGGCTCTTTCTCGAAAGATTTTTTATGTATGACGATGATGGGACTAATGGTTTGAAGATTCTCCCAGTTCGCTGATTTGATTGAAAAACGGTTTTTTGTCTTTTTTTGCAAGACGGAAATTTTTAACTATTACCTGATGATGGTCCAAATCAAGGGTCGAAACGTCGTGTTAAAATTCATAGAATAAACAAACAATTAATCTGGAGACTGTTTTTTCCTTGGATACATAATTATAACACAATTTTCGTGAATTTAAACATGTGAAATTTTCCGTATAAATTTTGACAAACTTGTCTTAAGATTTTTTTACATATTTCACTGATGCTTGCTTGTCAAACCACATGGTAGAAATAGAAATTTTCATAAAACCATTTATGAAATGAAATATTGAAATTTCAATTAAATTCTAAAATTACACATTTTCATTAATAGGTACATTCATTTCTATAAAATTAGGTAATTTTTATCAACTGTTTTGAATTTTTAAAAGTTTCCTTCAGTTATTTTGGGATTCCTTATCATTCCACTTGATGTTATTTATCACCAACAAATCTCATTGCATTGTTCCACATTTTTATGGATTTTTTTTAAATTTGCATCACTTATGTTTAAATTCAATTAACTTTGATTGAATGTGCTCATATGTGTCAAGGGGCTGTCCATAAAATTACGTAACGCTCCTAGTGGGGGAAGGGGTCCAGCTCGATGTGACAGTTTGTGACAACGGGAGGGGGGAGAGTCGAGCAGAACGTTACGTAACAAATTTTCAATTTTTTCATGGTCCCTTGATCGACATGAGGACTCGATATATTTTTATTTTCAGATAGCTATGTAATCAAAATTTCAAAAATGAGTCTATTTAAAAAAATCATCATAATTTCAAACATGTAATTTGATACAGAATCCGAAAAATTTAATTTTGTATTACATTCAAGGAATGAAACACGTTCAAAAAAAGTCAACGGAATTCGAAATCTGCGATATTTTAATTTATATTAATAATTTCAGTTTTAGGACCTTTAACTACAATTCCAACTATCTTGAAAATTTCAACTTTTCCACCTAAACTTGGGGTATAACATGATTCTCACTTTTGAGGGTTGTATATTGTAATTTAAAATTTCTTAATTTTATTATACTTTTATTGTGTGTTAAAACATTCCTTGACTTGCTCAAATTTTCAATAATTCAGACTTACGTGTATATTATATTTCGTTATTTTTTCAATTCAATAAATACAAAAAGTACTTTTGTAAAATACCAGGAATCGAAAGATACTTATAAACACTTATTAAATATATTTCGAAAACTATGAAAATTCTGGAAATCAAGAAAACTTGGATTCCTAGAGCATTGCATTTCAGTGATCTATAAAAAACTATGAAAATACCAAAAAACTCCAATTCTTCAAATAAAATCTTACAAAACTAGTACGAAAAATAACGAAAAATTTTTAAAATATTATAATTTTAATATAGATGCTTACTTTTGAATGGTGATTGAATTTTTTCTAAAACTCTATGGAAAATCTGATAATCAATGAAACTTTGTGTCCTAGAGCATCTAATTCCATGAAACTATGCGGAAATAAAGAAAATACCAGACATTCATTCAAACTCGTAAAAATCTTCGAAAAATACTCAAAATGCCAAAAGTTCTTCGGGTCGATCAAGTTTAATAAAAAATTTGTCAAAATAATCGGAATATTTCTATCTCTTTGGATTGTTGGAAATCGCATTCTAAAAATCCAAAGAGATAAGAAAAATTCGGAAATCTTACATTTTGTAAATACTGAATAATTAAAAAAATTCTTGAAATATATGTAATACTAAGAATAAAAAAACTTCAATAACTGAAGAATCAAATTGTAAAAATCTATACATATGTACATTCATAAGAATACCAAAAAGTTGCACAAATCTTTAAAATACTGAAGAAACACGAAAAATCTTCAAAGAACTACGAAGATACCGTTTTCTGAGAAATCCATTCAAAGACGGATAAGTGAATAAACTTTGAATTCTAAAGCACAACATTTTAGAAATCTATACAGCAAACCTTAAAAATACTATTTATGTGTAAAAATCCTATAAAATCCTACTGAATTTCATGAATCTACAAAACAACAAAAAACATTTTAAAAATATCAAAAATACAGTGAGATATGATTCTTTCGAAAATCAATGAATTAATAAATATTTTTACGTACCTCTGGCATAGAAAACTCGTTTCTCGTCCAGTTCGAAATCTCTAAACTCGTTTTCCAGCCCTCGGTACGTAAAATATCGTACGTAACTAGGACATGCTATTAAACCTTCAATTATCGAGGATCAAATTCCAAATATCCAATTAAAAATATATAAAAACGTCACATAATCATTTTGTAGTGTTTGAGTGCTGAAAAAATACGAAAACTTCCAAAGTATGAACGAAAAAACTGTTTCCTCAAAAATTCATCAAAATCTATACGATACATCGGCATACTGATATTTTCTTCCCGATAAATCAATAATAAATATTGAATGATTCCAATATTCGATAAATTTCGATTCCCATGCTTATCTATCGACTCGTGAGCTTGATCAAATGAATTTGACTCTAATGCAAACCGTATGCCGATCATATATTCACACGCGTGACGACTGTTGCGGATGGCTACCAGTAGTGAGTGGTGACTTTATTGAAATGAAATGCTCCTACATTCGCGACTAATTGATGTTAAGTGAAAGGGTCAGTACGGCAAAGATTATAGATACTGAAGGAAGCATTTTGAAAAATTCCATCGGATTCTTCGGATTACGCACGAATCCATTGGACGATCGTTTGAAAATTTTTTCTGTTTGCGCCTCTGACCTTAAATTGACGCCGTAAAATGAATTCGAACCTTAACTTGAATATCAGCGTGGTCCGGCGAAGAGATCGATACCGATTTTCTAAGATTCAGAAAACACATGTTCCATTGATTTTTATTAATCACGATTCCTAAGACTGAGGAGTACAAAAATCGATATAAAAAGCATGTCAATTCAGTAAAAAATAAACAAATCTTAATAGACAGTCAAAATCTGCTATGGAAACTACAAATATGTACATTATACGGCTTGGAAATTATCCTAAAAGGACTCAATGTTCATCGGTGGTGTCATTCAAGACTTGCTTTCCACACTTGGTACCGATGATTGAGCCCGGGCGAGGAATGCAAAATAGCTTTGCTCCCGAGGACGCCAGCCACCGGGTTCTCCTCGAGATAAAAAATTCTCGACACCCTCGAATGCAACAATGCCATTGCGCATAACGAGCAAGGTTCTTGAAGCAAAAAGGCCCAAAATCCTGTACAAAGATAGGGCCCAAACTCTTCTTTCTTCACACTGCTTTCCTGCTTTTTTCCCTTCGATTTTTTCACTTCCATATTCAGAAACAGCGATTCTGAGCACAAGGGTCCCAGTTCGTTTAAATTTTCTGGATAAGCCAGAGTTTTTCCTTCGTCAAATTTTCGTTTTTCAGCTTTGCCCGGTAATTTCCCCGGACATGTCAAGTCCCAAGCTCCCCCTCCTTGAAATCGGGCCACTAGATCGATCGCCAACATACTCGAGTGCCACATTGGGTGTTCATCAATCTTAGCAGCCGCTAAAGACACAATTTTCCCACTTTTCGCGTCCACGAGCATGCAAATTCCGTTGCACTCTTTGACTCCGGAACTGCAAAGGGTAAATCTGTTTGAGAAAAATGTGAAATTTTCGAGAACAGCATAACTTAACTTTTGTCTTGAATTTTCGGCGACAAGAAACGATTCCTAGCTTTTACTGCAATAGGCAGGGATGGGAATCGAAACAATAAATATCGGTATCAATAAATATCAGTGTATCAGCAGATACACTGAGAAAAAAATAAAGCAATTATTACAATACTGTATAGTGAACGGAAATCACTCCGACATATTGTACTTTTTTCTAGATAATATAGCAATTTTTGAAACAACATATTGTAAATATCGTCTAATGATACTGTAGTTATAAATATATTTCGTTGGAAAAACTCCTATACATCTTCCGTTTTCTGCTATACTTGTACTTTTTGCAATATCATATTGTGATTCCTATTAATCCAGATTAATGAAAATTCCATACAGATTTTTTAGTATGCACATCTGTACAGGTTCTTCTTGCAATATTTTTGTATACTTTCTAGGTCTCAAGTACATCATATTGTAATATGACACAGTTTTCGAAAAAGCCGGATAAAAGTAATGTAGTTCATTTTTTCGTCATGTATGGTAAAAATTACAGTTTGTATAGTGAAATTTGCACTTTAAGATTTAAAATTTTTCAAAATTTTACAGTAAAAACTACAATGATATTGTAAAAACTGCAATATTATTCTAAAAAGTACAATAATATTGTACTTTTTACGATATATACGGCAGAAAGTACAAGATTTTTTTCTCAGCGTGTATTGATTTATTCAATAATCATTATCGATATACCGGGAAAAACATCGATATGCCGATGTATCGTATAGATTTTGATGGCTTTTTAGATTAACAGTTGTTCGCAGATAATTTCAGCATTTTTCGTATTTTTTAGTAATTCATAGATTTCGGAAAGAATCGTATCTGTCTGTATTTTCTATATTGAAAGTTCTTTTCATTTTTCTGTATTAATATATTTTGTAAGATTTTATGGTATTAATGTAGATAACAAGTATTTTTAAGGATGGCTATATAGATTTCTAGAATTGTGTGCTTTCCAATCTGCAGGATCTGCAGTTTATTGAATTTTCCGTCTTCGAATGGATTTCTTTAAAAACGAAATCTTTATATACTTATAGTTCTTATACGATTTTTCGTATTTCCTCAGTTTTTTCACCATTTGCAGGATTTTTCAGTTTTCTCGCGAATCACTATATATAGATTTTTAGGATTCCATGCTTTGGTTATTGAAGTTTCCTAGATTTTAAATATTTCACATATTGCCAGTATTTTCGTATTTTTGGTATTCATGAATAGTTGAATTTTTTCCAACTTTCACTATTTCGAGTATTTTTCAAAGATTTATACGGTTTAGAAGGATTTTTCGGTATTCTTATGAATCGTTATTGTATAGATTTCGAGAATCCAAAGTTTCAGTTGTTGAAATGTTCTACATTTTTGATATTTCATATGTTTCTTGTATTTTCATATTTTTTGGTAATAATAAACTATTGAAGGATTCTCTAGTTTTTTTTGTCTCTTTAGATTTCTAGAATGTGATTTCCTTGAATTCAAAATTAAAAGTATTTAAATCATTTCGATGAATTCCTCAGAGAATTTGGTGGATTAAAATTTTAGTATTTTTCGAAGATACATACGATTTTAAAGAAATTTTTTGGTATTTTTCATTGATTTCCACATAGATTTCTAGAATTTGATGCTATTGATTTTCAGATTTTCCATAGTTTAAAAAAAATGCAATCAGCATTCATAAGTATGTATCTATCATAAGACTAGTATTTTTGATATTCGACAGGCTCCGAGCCAAAAAGACAAAAGAGAGACAGACGTATGGGAGGCCCCATATTTTCTATCCTTACTTGTGCTTTTTTGGCTCTGAGCCTTTCATTTTTTGTTATTTTTTGTATAATGTTTACGGAAATTGCGAGATTTTTGAAATTTTTCAACATTATTATATAAATTGATAAAACGAAATGCGCTAGGAACCGAAGTTTCCTCAACTTTTAGGATTTTTATAGTTTTTGAAAAAAATTCAATGAGCATGTGTAAGTGTCTTTTGTATCTCAATAATTTTACTTCCGTTAGGATTTTTTCATTTCTTCACGATTCAAAAGATTTTTTCGTATTCTAATGAATCATTACATACATTTCTAGAATTTAATGGTTTAGTTATAGAAGTTTTCGAAATTTTTGGTATTTCATGTTTCTAATTTTTTTTATACTTTTTTGTACTTATGTACTAATTAAATGTTGTGGGACGTTTTTTTTTTCTAGATTTATTTAGATTATGGAACGCAATGTCTTAGAACTTAAAATTAGAAGTATTTCAATCATTACGATAAATTCTTCAGAAAACTTGATAGATTTCGCGTATTTATTAAAATATTTATACGATTTTGAAGAATTTAATGGTATTTTGATTGATTCTGCATAAATTTCTAGAATTCGATGCTGTAGAAATCGAAGTTTTATCAATTTTTCATGAATTTTCGAAAAATTCAATGGTGGTATTTATAAGTATCCATGAGAAAACTCCAGTAATTTGATATTGTACGTTGTGTTTGTATTGATTTCGTAACGTTTTTTTGACATTTGGAGATTTGTAGTATTTTAATTCTTTTTTTTATGTAGATTTAATGAATTGAATCTAATAATCATTCATCAGTGTATTTTGATTTCTGGTATTTTGAATATTTTATTGTATTTATTGAATTTCGCATAATTTTGCAGCAGTTACAAAGATTTCCAGTATTCTATACGTTTATATTATAAATTTATAGAGTTTTGTGCTACAGAATTCAAAGTTTTACAAGATTTCAGTACATCAATCGTTCATGGAACAGTTCCTTCGTGGATACCTCATAATTTGATCAACATTTATAATGTTCATTCTAAATTCTATTGATTTCATGAAAAAAAAAAATCATGAGAATATCGCTGTGAAAAAATTTCAAAGTTTTTTAAATATTCCTGCAATCATTTATTTGAAATTTTCGACCACAGACCGTTCTTCATATAGTCCATGTTACTATAATATTGTATTTTGAAAGTTAAAATTGAAATTAACTTGAAATTAAAAAAACTACTCATCTGAAAGCTGAATGTTTGAGTTCACTTTAAAAAATGCCAAAACGAATATTTTCGTCTGAATTTTTTTTATACCCAAAAGACTTATGATATAGTTCCTTAGACCATATAGTACATGGACTGAGCATCGCCTTTGCTCGGTGCTGAAAAAAGTGACCCCAACATAGGAGCATGTAGTAACAGCCGAACGGCAAGAAATGACATGAGATACTATATCTGTACATACAGATGTACTATATATATGATATTATATACAGATATACTAATGAATGTATAAAGTTGTCGTTCGGCTTTCACTACACGCTCCAATGTTGGGTATCCAATGCTCAGTCCATGTACTTTATGGTCTAAGTATAGTTCGATATTGCAGCCAAAATATCGACATAACGATTATCGTTTTATCGACATATCGATACAGCAATTCTGATACATCAGAAAAAACATCGATAGTCCGACGTATCGATGCATTTATTTTAGCAAAGGACCGAATTCAAGGCAAAAGTAAAATCCAAAGGCTGCTCCCAAAAACATCACATTTTGAAACGACATTTACCTCCCATGCAGAGAAGCCATTTTCGAAGCTCTCGTGACGATTTTCAGGCAGTTTTCAATGGACTCAAGGATTTGATCGGGGAACATTGAACCCGAGAGCATTTCCTCGACATATTTGTCCGGGTGGAAATTCACGGGCCACGTGCAGACGTCTTTGGCGGCTTGGGCTTTCGTCTTTGGCGGTCGAGCGAGAACTTTTATAACTTCGAAATCGGGTTCTACCAAAGACAGATCGAAACCCTTGTCACGAAGACGTTGCTTTAGCTCGCTTTCTGATGGTTGTTCCGGATTCACCCAATCCAGGAGCAGACGTTTCCCATCACATCGTTTCAGGTGATGAAATCCTGGGAGTATCCGGGAAATGCTCCGAATCGCTTGGGAAATGATGCGTTTTTCTTTAAGAACCCCAGCGTAAATGTCCACTAATGGAATATTCTCTGTTAACTCGTGAGGCAATATCGGCTTGAGCTTTAATTTCTTCCCTTTAGGACTCTCCATTTTGGACTTTTCTGCAAATATTCGATGTTGGGTTTTCAACCAGATTAGTCATGTTCGATGTTTCAATTTTCGCTTTTTAATAATGTGACAGAACTCTCGCATTCTTCGGTAGCAGATTTTGACTGATTCATTCAACAGAAAGTCACCATTATGATTTGTCCCGATTCTTGATATTTTTACGCTCAAAAACTAGAAGAACTTATATTAGAAATATTTCCTACCTAGAACACTTTTTACCTCTCTAGTTTCACAGAAACTAAGTTTCATCTCTTAAGTTCGACCAGTTTTCATATGTTTGACGTATCAATAACTATGTGTAGCACAATTGAAGGACGAAAAAAATTAACTATCACGTGCTTCATCATCATATCAATGAATAATATCTGCATCTTCTAACATTCTCATACACTTGTGCTTCGATTCCTCACTCGATAAATTACAACTCACCCAAAATAAAAGCAAGTTCGAAGTTCAGTACTGATAATTTTGCAAATTAACGAATGCGAATTTCTGCGTGGTTTCACAGTCTTACATAAACCCGTTTTTTCACAACTTCTTCATTGTTCAAGCACTTGTTAAACGCTTCGTGAGAATGATTTTCTTTCCATATCTTTAATTTTCCTAACCAACGGTATCATCATTTACGTAAAAGAACATCAAGAATTTTGGACTGTGGTTTTAAGATTTGTTTTTAATTCATGTTTCGTTTCAAAAACCTTATGCTGGAAATTTACAATAACGTTATTAGCGAAATCTACTTTTTTCTAGAATTACTGCTAATTAAACACGAGAAAAGTGAAAAAGATAAAATCAACTTTTCTGATGTACCTGATGTTCCAAACGTTTAAAATTAAACGAAAATAAAAAATATATCATTTTATTTCGTTTAATTTTGAACATTTGGAACTTCAGGCACATACTTTTCTGTCTGGTTCTATGCTGTTATTAATGAAATGTACTCCACTTCGACACTGATCATGCAAACTTTTATCATTCGGATCGTGCAATATTTGCGATAACTTTCTCTTTGCCGTACATTTCTACATTTTGAAAAAAACTACAGCGTTTTGGTTCGAAGTGAATTAACTCTTTGTGAAAAAAAAAATCTAACATGTAATTATCATAAAAAAAATATTGCTTTACTACTAAAATGAATTCTCATCTAAATAACTTTGTTTCAATATTTATCACTTTTCACTTCGATAGTTTAGAAACGAAAAAAGTTTATTTAAAAGTGTTGTAAAAGATTTGTATAATTTTAACAAAAATTGGCCAAAAACGATCTGTATTAAGTTCGACAAAAAGTTGTTTGTATTACATCATTGAATTTTTTGAAAGCAGAATTTCCGAGTCTAAAACTGGTTGAATCTCGAAATTATCAAATTTATATTCAAGGATGAGAAAATTTCGAGACGCTTTTATCTAGAGGTTAAAAACCCAGAAGCTTAAGTATGATTTGAAATTTTTCTGAATTGAAAATAAGTGTTTTAGAAAGTCAGAAATATGAAAAATTATTTTATGTATACTGATGGAAAATTTCGTACGAAATTTTTGAATTCTTCAGTTAAAATATGCGATAATTGCAAAGAAACCAAAAATTTCAGTTATCCAATGGAAAAAATTTTAAAAAGGTCATCTATTAATTAACGAGTTAATTCAAAATTTAATATGCCGGAAATTTTTATATGAATTTATGAAATATTTTGAAATTCGAAATAGCCAAACTGAAGATTTGAATATTTCAGCAACAAAGAGGAATGCAAACAAATTTTTTTAACAATTTTCGGCATTGACTAGAATCGCCTAATTTATTTTTCTTTAAACGTTGCATTTTTTTACTTCATCAGGGTACATGATTCATTTTTACGAATATTTTCAGCTTGATACGCGCGAAGACAGTCAATTTTCTTGTCGCACTCAATATGATAAGGATGGATCGGTGCAGATTAACTCTGAGAAACAATACGACCATGGCCTATGTTGACTGCAATTGAGATCAGCACATGTATATCAATGCTGTCTTTTGTCGCTAAACTTTCAGAAGTGATTGTTATCATGACATATCCTTCTTTCCAAATGACGTAATACAGAGCAAAAGAATTGACACATTTACAGACTTCGTAAGAATACGGAAACACAAAATAAAAAAAAATAAAAAAACGCAAATGATGCACCTCAGGCAGAAAATTGGCGAATTTTAAAAATATAAAGTTTTCGAAGTATGACAGAGATAACGAAGGCGACAATGCAAAAAAATTGATTTTGCATAAAAAATGTACTAAAATCATCTCATCTGTAAATCTCAAGCGAAAAAAAAAAATGGGTCAACCGACAAAGAATTGGTAGATGATTAATTATAATGAAAAGGGTAAATGTCAATAAAGACAAAATGTGAAGTTCAGGGCTGGTGATCCCTATTGTGACGCACGTATTTTTCGGTTGCATCTTTTAATTGGCGAATTGGATAAGGGAATATATTATTCTTGTTAATATACTTCATATTATTCAAATGAATGTTCATTTCACTGGGTTGAAATTTATGAAAAATATCACTTCTATTCGATTCGAAACTGAAAATATACAATTAATTACTCTAGATGCTATATAAATAGAGAATTGAAAATTTTTTCGAAATAAAGTGAACAAATAGAAATCATTTTTAACCCCCTGCAAAACTAAAAAATATATAAATGCATTCAAAAATTTTTCTACACTTTTTTTTAGCTAGAAATTGTGTGGCACGAACTGTTCATTTATAGAAAATGAACTTTATTTTTTAATTTTTTTTTTTCCAATTTTACCTCTAGATCTCTCACTAAATTTACAAATATTCATTCATGTATATCCATATGCAAATGGAAAAAAAAGAGGTGAAAGAACGAGAGATCGATCATTTTTTATCGGAAATCTATATCCGTTGAGAGACTAACTTATGACGGATTGAAATTTTTCTCAAAAATCTATCAATTTTTCGATTATTATTATTTAATGCATTAACTGTACATTCCAAATTTTCAAGATTTCTGGATGGAAAACATGATTATCAAATAAATTAACAGCTAGAACATTTCGAATTTTGGATTAAATAATTTACAAAATAAACGATTCAGAAAATAAATGTTTTGATGAAAAAATCGTCACTTATTAAAATAGAAATCAATTATTTCAAGTTTGAAATCGCATAAATTTTTTATACTGATTTTTTAAAATCCTGATGTATTGAAGTGAATATTTTGCACAAAAAAACTAAATTGACTGCGTTTTAATTTATTTGTGTTAATGAATGAAAAAATTTCTTCTAATAATTTTTCTATCCAGTGTTATAATTTCATTAATTTCCGATAAAGATATTTTTACCAAATTTACTCCAAAGTAAAAGCATTTTTAAATTTGAGAACTACACGAATGGAAAATAGTTACAAGAATTGATTCAACTAATGAAACACAAACATCCTGCCATAAAAAAGATCAATAATTATGTGCCTGAAGTTCCAAACGTTTAAAATTAAACGAAAAAAATTTATAAGTTAATTTAGGAGAAAAAAATTCTCTAGTTGCTTTTGAAGACTTTTTGATTGTAATAACAAACATGATGCTTCACAAAAAAATATTTTTCATCCTATCATGATGAAAAAAACCACATCTTTTTTACTTTCGTTTCATTTTAAACGTTTGAAACTTCAGGTGCATCAATAATTTTGGTATTTAGGAAGAGAAATTTCGTTTGTTTTTAGAATAAACTGTGAATTCGTGTATCAATTAGAAAAATTTACTGTATTTTAAGCCAGTTATAATTTATTGAAAAAGTATTATTTTTCTATAGTAAAATATAATTTTACTACGAAATGTGCGAATCACGCGAAAATAACAAGTTTTTGCTCGTATAATTTAAAAATGAAACGAAAAACATTTTTAATAAAGAATAAAGTGATTCAGACATGTAATTTCGGATTATCATTTATTTGATATCAATGAAGAAAATGAAAAATGAAGGTGAATTTATCTGTATAATATTAGAAATTTTAATTCGTCATTTACTGTCATAATATCAATATCAACAAAACTTACCAAAACTATCAAAATTTTTAAATGAGAAATTTTGAAAATTGTGAATAATTTTCACCGAGAAAACAAATTTACTGCAATCTTTTTGATTTATATAAGGAATTGAATTAATTTTTTTAAATTGTTGTTATTCAATTTAATTATAAAGTAAAAAAATTTTTTAAATTGACAATCAAACGAATGAAAAATATGCGCTTCAAGTTCCAAACGTTTAAATTAAACGAAAAAAATGTATGAGTTAATATGGGAGAAATAATTTTTCTAGCTGTTGTTCAACACTTTTTAATCTTCACAACAAACTTGATACTCCCCCAAAAAATGTTCTTCACACTTTCTATCATGATTAAAAATCGAAAAATTCATATATTTTTAATTTTTGTTTAATTGTTAACGTTTAGAAGTTCAGGTACATTGAAAAATAGTTATAGGTAGAAATACAACTAGTAAAATACAAAAATTTTCTGGATTAAACAAAATTCTTGATATTAATATTTTGGATGAGGAATTTTAAAAATTGTTAATTTTTTTTGTTGATAGAATAAATGGCGAATTTTTGTCAGTGAAAGAATATAATGCATTCTAAGGCAGTTATAATTTGAAAAATACAGGTTCCTTTATTTATATATAATACTTAACAATATTTTCATGATTTCAATAGATATTATATTCATTTATGTAAAAAGTTCTAGTTAATTTTGACTTCAAAGCATAGATAATCAACTTTTATGTTGTAAAAGATTAAGAGGCATCTTATACACAAACTTTGGTTCTTCCAAGTTTTGTTTTCAATCGTACACATTACAATGAAAAAGATAAAGATGTTGCATAATTACTTATGATAAAGTGTAATGAACTAAAAATTGATTTCATCAATTTAACAAATGAGTTTGTTTGATATCTAAATTTGAATATACGCATAATATGGTTTGTTCGACGTGCATGTTGCGATGTTGACATGGTATGCAATGAAAATTAATATGATAGTTATTTAAAGTTCTTCAGTTCTCTCTCTATTTTTTGTCTTGATCGTGATGTAAGATGAGGTGCAAAAGGCAGAATTAGACGCTGCAATCATAGTATTGAGGAATGTGTCCAGCGCAAAGACAGTGAATTGAGAGACAAAAAAATTTATAATTTTGGAATGGAAAATCACGACAAAATTATATTACTAGATTATTAAAGATAAACGTTTTTCGTATTATTATTCGGTAAAAAAAATTTAATTCTTTTAGCGTGAAGAAAGTGTTAAAAAATGCAATTGTTTATACTAAATAATGTTAGCAACTATTTGTTCAAACAATTATTGGATGTTTTTTTGCTTGTAATACAGAACACACTCATACATATACATGAAAAAAATTTTATTTGATCATTTTAAGATATTTTAGAGATATGAATGTTTTATTATAATTATTATAATTATTATTATTCATTGTACACAAGCAGCAGTTACAAAACTGATATTGCCTGTATCTGGCGTAATATTACATTCGAGTTACAGAGATAATTAGTTTATTATAATACCAAACATAACAGTAATAAAACATAATTTTATTCAAGGCTTACAAAAAAGGGGCATCAGTATTCGCACCGTCCGTGTACACGGAAATACACGGAAAGTACATGGAAAACATGGAAATACACGGGAGTACATAGAAAGATGTTTAACATGTATCCCTTCATTGTTCATAAGCACACTTTTTTATTTTCAACTCATTTTCGCATTAAAAAAAACCTCACTCAACTAAACACTATTTTTTAGTTAGGGAAAAATAGTACTGAGTTGGGTTAGGTTTTTTTTTAATCGGGAAAGGAGTTAAGGAGAAAAAAGCGATAGGTTGGGTTAAGTTTTTTTTCTATAAACGCGAAAATGGATAAGATTCAAGATTGAAAATTTTCGGTATGTTGCCATCGACTTCCCTGTATTTCCGTGTTCTTTCATGTAGTTTCCGTATACACAGAACCTATGTCATGTGTAAATTTATGCTCATCTAATTATTTCCTTGTATTTCTGTGTTTTCCATGTACTTTCCGTGTATTTCCGTGTACACGGACAGTACATGGATGGTGAGAATACCTGCTGGGACAAAAAAGTTTGATTGTTTATAACAGCAACAAATAACAATATTTTGAAGAAATATTTACATGGTAAAATGAGTCACATGAAGACTATAAAATACACTATTTTTTTCAAAATTCCATGATGTAGTGGAATTTTTGTTTACTTTTAATTGACATACAATTTTGTCATGGCAATCCTCATGATGAAAAAAGGTTAAATAAATTTTAAAGAAACCTGTCTGCCGCATACTGAAAACATTGAAAATTAAAACCTCGATACCTTTGCAAAGGTAATATTAGGGCTTCAATTACGATCGTATTTTCCCGTTTCGATTATTAAGGTATACATATTGTCTTTGTATCGAAAACGGTTACGTAACCATATGGAATTTACCGTGCCCACCACGCCTATTTACTTTCACGTATCATAATAATCGAGTAACAATTATTCATACTTTTCGCAAAATATAACATTTACACCATACTTTATGGCAGAATCGAACCGAGTTATTGATAATTTTCGTAATCATTCGTAAATCAAAAACGTGTATGTAACGGTTTGAGTGAAGATTAATTAGGTCAGTCGAGCATTGGTACGAATTTTTTTCTGCTTTTTAGAAAACCGTAAAATTTGCATACCTTGTTATATCACCGACAGCGACGAGTTTTGGGGGGTATTCCTGCAGGTGCACTGCACGTATTTGCGTTGATACAATCACGGAATGAAAAAACGGCAGTGGAAGATTCCGAGAGCAGCGAATGTGGGTTTTATTTACTTCAAAAGAAGTTAAAAAGAAACAAAAATAACGATGGGAGAGAAAGCACGTGAGCTGGTCAACGTCAACATGAAAAAAAATACATACGATTGCATATGATCACATATGATTAAAAATATTTACGCGTTCTACAATGTTGCAATTTTTTTTCCAGGTTGCTCTGGTGGACTCTCTGTCTTTTTTTTTCTTATGGGAATAATAGAGAAAGAAAAAGTGAACTTGAAGTAAGATTTTTATGCGTTTCAACATGGCGAATTTTAGAAAACATATGAATACAAATCATATGTGATGTTATCAGTGAAATTCGCATTTATCAAGTGAAAAATTATTTGGTAATTTTACGATTATTTATGCATATTCATCAACAACCGTAAAATTCCAAGATAAAAACAGTAATTCATGAATTATGTCATCAAAATCCATTGTTCGAGCTCTGTTTTTCATGTAACAATTCTCCAAAAATCGACTGAGAATCGGCATTTTTTCCTAATGTTTACTGTGAAAAATAATACGTCATATACATTTTATGTTACTTATTACAAATTTTTCGTTATTTTTATTCAAAATATCAGTTTTTCATATACAATTGTAAAATTTTTCTAACTTATTGTTGCTTAGATCAATTTTTCTCTTTGATATATTATATGTCATAATAATCAGGGGCGGCAGAACGCGATTTTTTCGGGTGGGGTTTATTATTGTATCTCTACGAAATACGCATATATGATCATGTTTTTCGATTTTTAGATAAAAAATGCCGATAAAAAAATGTTTTTTGATAAAAACTAGTGGTTTTTCATTTGTTTTGCAATTTAAAAAATCGAAAAACATCAAAAACAAACTTTTGGAATTGTAGAATCATGAAAAATTTTTTAAATTTCAGAAACTTTTTTGTATATTGTGTTCAGAAAACATGTTTTTTGAAAATATATGCATGATAATGTTTTTTTTTTCCAAATTAGAATAAAATTTAGAATACTCGAAAAGTATTTAGTAATTATAAGAAATCTTCATGAGTTGGACAAATTTTATTTACATTTCAAAAATTCAAGAAGTTCATACAATGTTTAAATTTTGCAAATTTTGAAAAATCAGAACACATTGGAAATGTAAAGAAAGGTCAAAAATTAAAAAAAAAAAAATGTTTATGATTTTAGAAATTGTTATCGTTATCATATTTCTTAAAAATATGCTTAGTAATATTTTTTATACTTGTAACGAAAATTTGAAATATTTTAATAGTATTTGAAAATCAGAAGAAATCTTTGTACATTGTACAAATTTTTATCGTCTTTAAAAAATTCAGAGTAACTGGTTTGAAATGATAAATTTTGAAGATTTCGGAAAATCATTACACATTGAAATTTTAAAAATTGTCAATTACTATAGAAAAATCAAATTTTTTCTAGGATTTCAAAAAAAATTTGGTTGTTTAGTAAATTTTGTTCATTATAATAATATATAACTCATTATCATACATATATAAATTTCTCCAAAATATGCATAAAAATATTTTTTCTAAATATTTGCACAAAAATTTCCAATATTTCAAAAGTATTGTAAAATTTAGAGAAATTGCGACAAGGTAAAAAAATTTTCATAAAATTTCAAAAATTTGGAATAGCCTGCATTACCTTTCAATTCTTGAAAGATTTTAAAAATTAGAAAACATTTGTTTTGAAAATTGCTAATAATTTCAAAAAATTCAAAAAATGGGTAAAATTTCAGAAAATGTTAATGAAATTCGAATACTGTGTTCATTATCATATTTACTGTTTCTTAAAAATATGCATGATGATGTTTTTTAAAATTGTCTAAGGAATATCTAAAAAATTGGAACAGTTGAAAAATCACAAGAAGTATTCATGAGCTGGACAAATTTTGAAAATTTCAAGTTTTTTCATAGTTGTTATTATATTGAAAAACATTAAATTTTCTTAAAATCAGAATACGTTACAAATTCTGATAATTGTCAGTATTTCTGGTAAAATCGGAAATTTCATAGAATTCCAGAATATGTTCATTAATTTTGTAAATTGTGCTGCACCATTATTTTTCAAAATATAAATAATAACACCTTTATTTTTTTCTTTAAGATAATATTGTTATACTATAAAAGTTTTTTGGAACTAGGAAAAATCTTGTATGTGTTAAATACATTTTCATAATATAAATTCTGAAATAAAAACACTGAATGAAATTATAAATGAATAAATTCTAGTTCAAGAAGTGCAAAATTTGCAACCGAATTTTATTTTCTTTATAGAGAAACTCTAACTGTGATTTATTTCCCCTTTTTCAGTTTTCCCTTTGCACACCTGCATTTGATGAGGTTTAATGTTCTTCATGCTGGAAAACTTGTGGGGAACTTTTATAAGACACTGAATCCAACATTGCGCAAAATGGCATCTGAAGTTGAAAAAGCGCAAACAGCGGTGCCTGGAGGTGATACAATCTTTGGGAAAATCTTGAGGTGAGAAAAATCTTGCCATTATTTTTGCAAAAATATTTTTATATTTATATTCACATCAAACTTTGTATATATAAGGCAAGAAATGCAATGCAAATCATTGGAGATGTATAAAATTAATTTTTTTAATCAAAACTGAAATATTACATAAAAATTTTCAGAAACTCATCTTTAAAAATGAAAATATTGTTTAAAGACATGAAAATTCATAATAAATAACACAGTTTACATAAATAATTTCAGATTTTGCTCAAATTTCTATTTTTGTTTTTCGTTATTTACTCTGTATTCAAAAATTTCAAAATTTATTTTATTTGCTTCTGTTCAATCAATTTTATTAATAATAACAAACAGATGTATGAAAATTATTGAAATTTACAGTCTATGCTTTCAAGTTTTGACATTTTTGGATTTTTCAATTAAATTTTCAGATTCTCAAATACACAGCAATATTAAAATTTACAGAATATTAATAATACAATTCTTTTTCATGTTCCTATCAACTGACTGAAGGAAAGAGATCCCATGTCAATTCATTTATGAAGATGACGAGGTAAATTTATGGCAGTATTATTGAGTTGGCCCAGTAAATGTTCATGATCATGACATCATGTATGCAGACACATGTTCGTGCATATGTATGTCATTATGATGTGATGGCATGACATAGCATAATGATGACATGCATCTGCATGAACATGTGTCTGCGTACGAGACATCATGATCATGAATGTTTACTGAGGGCATTCTAATCTATCACCTGTGTTGACTCTGTCTTTTTTGAAATTTATTATTGGAAGTTGAAAATTCTGTAGAATTCATTTTATCAAGCTCAGAATGATAGATCCCAGTAAACATTCGTGATCATGATTCATGTACGCACATGTGTCTGCGTACATAATGTTATGATCATAATGATCACGAATGTTTACTGGGGTATTATTCATCTGCCTTTGTTATTGAATAGATAAAAAAACATCTAAGATAGAGTCCATATTTTTGAACAATTCTTATGTCAGTATAATGAGTGGTCAATGAAGGCCCAATTTTTGGTCAATCCCATGAATTTGATTCGAGCATAGAGTCGAATACTTGGAACTGTAATTTTATAGCTATTCAAATTTCAAGCATTCACAGCAAAATTTTGATGCTTTTAGTGTGTGGCATTTAACGATGTCAATCCTCAAGCACCAACTCATTTTTTGGTGATTCCAAGGAAACCAATTTCCCAGTTGTCTAAAGCTAGTGACGAAGATGAACAATTGCTTGGTCACCTGATGATTGTTGCTCGTAAAGTAGCTAAAGAACAAGGTCTCGAAGAAAACGGCTTTCGTTTGGTGATCAACGATGGGAAAAATGGAGCTCAGTCTGTGTTCCACTTGCATTTGCACGTTCTCGGTGGCCGACAAATGCAATGGCCTCCTGGTTAACTACTGCTGCACATGAAACTTTTTACATTTTGTAACAGGTCAAATGGAACAATAAATAATTATTGAATATTTTATTTCAAGAATATCGCATTAAGTCTTATAGAATAAGAACACATTGTTTAGTTTGCTGTGTTGGTTTAGTGATTGTCATTCAAGTTGCAAAGTTTGAGTTCTATATCAGGACATCAGTTCCTGTGGAAAAATTCACTGTTTTAACATGGTTTAGGAGACGTCTGTTTTCCAAAAATAATTGTCCGTTTCTTGTAGAAGTGCAAGTGAATCAACTGTCGGATTTTTCATAGACTTCGTAGAAAAATTCAACTCCATTTTCCTCCAACATTCCTTCAGGTACATCAGGACCTCTGCAAGTGGAAAATTCTGTTGTCAATATTCATTATTTCGAGTTTGTCAAATGTGTTACCTTATCAATTTGCATGATTTAGGAAGTTCAGGGAAAAATGTGTCACATTCGAAATCCTTCTTGATTCTTGTCAGGTACAATCGGTGGAAATTCGGTGACTCAAAACTAGCCTGAAATTTTTCGATAAAGAATTTGATTTTTTTAGCGAGGATAAAACTTTTTATCTTAACAAACCTTGTAAATAGAGGACCCTCCAATCACCCAAATTCTTTCGACTTTGTCTTTCAATGGTGGTTGAGAAATGGCATCAAGAGCTGCTGGTATATTTTGGTACACGAGTGCATCTTCAACGTTTCTTGAGAAAAACATTTGTCAAGTGGAAACAATTTTGTCAAGAGCATATTTGAAACATTTCGGATCAAAAATAGAATAGCGTGGAACTTTTGATAATTATTTTATTATGTAACTTACGACAATGTACTACTGAGTACAATATTGATCCTGTCTGCCAGAGGCTTGAACTTTTTCGGTATTGACTCCCAAGTTTTCCGACCCATGATTACAACATTCTTTTTGTTTACGTCACTTGTCGTAGTAGTCATTTTAGTGAAGTGTGCCATCTCGGATCTTTGGAAAAGAGAATTTGAATATGAATAAAAAGTACCCTCAAATTCAGATTGAGATGGATCCAAAAGGTTTCCCTGGCAATTACATTCCGACGTCTAATAGTTGCAGGTTTCATAAATAAAAAAAAGCCTAGGCTCAATATTTTTGCAAGGAATGGCATCGGTTCATAATGTTTGATCATTTATCATAAAGTTTAATTGTTACAGCAATAAATTTCATAAAATTTATGTGATCTGCAGTTAAAATTCGAATGAATAGCATTTTTTTGTTTCAACCAACTTCAGAGCATTGTGTAGTGCTCAGAGATTTTGAATCTTTTAACGTTGCAGCAATAAATTAAAACAGAAAAAAAAGGTTTGTTTGTCATTATTTTACTGCCAGATTGACTATGGTAACTTGTCAATTTGTAAAAAAGTTAATGAGTATTTAAAAGAACTCTACCAATTTTAATTTTGTAGTTTTTTGCAAATTATTAAAATTGCATTGCATTCAAAAAATGACCACTGTCGGTAAGTTTGAGCTCCCATACACAACACATACTTTTTCAATATATATAATGAATAACATAAATACTAAGAACTTGATACAATTATTATCTAGTTTCTCTACATCTTCAGTATAATTTTAATAAGAAAACGCCAATAAAACGTGACTAAATTCTGAAAATAAAGCAAGTACACACAAAATTTCTACCTTACCGACTGTACACTTACTTAAGACGCCATGGCAGTTTGCCCTGAAACCCTAAAAATAATTTTTTTCTCATATAAATTGACAAAAATAAACACAAAACATGATGAAAACGATACATCGTTTCTTCTTTAATTGGGAAAAAAACTAAACTGTAAGGCGGAGAACTAAATGAGTTGGGAGTCATACCGATTCCCATATTTTCACAAGCGGCAGCGATCAATTCCAATTTTAACGTCATTTCTTTGTTTGATGACAAACTGTCAAATATTTCTTCTCAAATAAATTGTTAAACGCACTGTTTTCGGTTTAGAATTTCAAAATATTCGTAGAGTAAATGAGGCGAATGAAATGCACTGTATGTGTATATACTACATTGCGCAATTAAATGCATGTGTTTACTTAATCTTATCCTTCTATACATGGTCAAACAGGATAATAAAAAGAGACAAAAAGTGAAAAATGGGCCTTTAAAAAAGAGATAAATAGATATTTTTAACTTTTTGCTGCTTAGTTCGTGTTTATTTCCGCAATCTACGGCGGCGCCATGGATTTGTATATAATACACACACATTGTAGATACACTAATCTATATAGTAATATACACATCGTACTTTTTTGTTTACTGTCATTCATTCATGTTTAGAGACGTCACATCGGTCAATGTTTTTCAATTAGTAATATCGCTTGTTTAAATTCACAAACTGTGTTACACTTGTGATAATCCATACGATCTTCGTTATAATTTTTAGATATACATTTTTCACGTTTAATTTGTTGGTCTATCAATTCTGATACAACAGCGGAACGAAAGTTCAATATGAAAAAATACCGGCTAATGACCGCTGTCAACGAACAACAATGTAAATGAGGTAAGTGTTTGTTATTCTAATTTAACGATTTGTTGATTGCGGACTTGTAAAAGATAGTTTATAACGACTTTTTCCGAAGCTGATGCAGCTGCTTCGAAGGTTGTGGTGGGAGCAACAGGTGCTAGGGAGGCATGATATTAGGTTTCACAGTACCCATTGTATATGCAAATTATTCTCGGTTTTATTTTGTAGACTAAAGACATTCAATGCATTTTTAGTGAATTTATTTGTAATATAAATATCAGTAAATTTTTGAATATTGTTATTAATGTTTTTTTAATGTTATTCAATAATATTTTTATAATATTTAATTACCATAAACGATATTTGCATAAGTATAACGTAATAGATCAATATTATAGATGATTTTCAGTTGCTGTGCACAAATAGTTAATTTTTATTGCTATAATTTGAAATAAAAGTTTATTAATGATTATATATACTACGTCAATTATTATAAATAATTTAATATTAATTTTATAAACGCACACATTACTATTTCAAATTTTCCAACTTTCAAATTAGCAAAAAATCACTCATACAAATTTTTTAAACAAATGAATTCGACCATTTGCATATTGACTTTGAAATCAGCGATCTCAAAATCCATGAACATCGTGTACCACATGCCAACTTTCAAATTCGCATAATAATTGTCCAGACAAATTGTTAAAACGAATTCATTTGGCCATTTCCGTAAGAAATTCAAAATCAGGTACCCTGAAAACCATGGAAAGGGTATGCCACATGCAAAATTTCAAATCTTCATAAATTATTGAGATAAATTGTTTAAACAAATTAGTTTGACCATTTGCATACTGACTTTGAAATCAGCGACCTCATAATCCATGAACATCGTGTGTCACATGCCAACTTTCAAATTTGCAAAAAATTGATTAAATATATTTTTTAAACAAATTAATGTTGTTTTTTGCAAACTTAATTAAAGGCCATGTCATTTATGAATAAACTATTCAGATACTTGTATTGCTATCGAACGTTCGAAATTCAGGAAGCGCGAGCAACGTGTACATAGCTGAAAAATACAACAAGAATCTATTTCTCCTCCAAATTTTATGTATTTTACTATTTGCAATAGTAAAACGCAACAAATTTGTAATAATCAATGATTTTTAGTTATATTACTAATATTACTATACATAAATAATTAATTCCTATTGTTCTTATTTTAAAATGAAATTTTATCTATCCTTAGATATAATACGGTTATTCAGGGCTGTTTTTATATCCTTAGTGCTGCTCCTTGGCAGTAGATAAAACGCGGCCCTTTTAAAATTAATAATATGAAACAAACACAATGAATTCCAAAAAAAAGGTCATTAACTTTTTGTCTAAGATTTTAAAGTAATAATTCAATTGATGAATCGAAGAAAATTGGCATTGAAAAAAAAATTGACGACCTTTCTTTTTTTTTTTAAGATTTGTCACAGCCTCTAGAATTTGCTACTACTACTACTACTACTACTACTACTACTACTACTACTACTACTACTACTACTACTACTACTACTACTACTACTACTACTACTACTACTACTACTACTACTACTACTACTACTACTACTACTACTACTACTACTACTACTACTACTACTAATATTATCATTATTATTATTACTATTATTATCATTACTATTATTATTATTAATGTTATTATTATTATTATTATGTTTATTATTATTGTTAATTATTTTATTATACATAATAATTTTAATAATTATAATAGTAATCCTTAATTACACGATATTAATTTATTCAATGCAAGTATAACTATTTTAAATAGTGAAATATTTTATGCTGCACATCCATATGATAATTATTAATAATAATAACTTTATTGCTATTTTATATGAATATTTTTTCTCTATTTTCAATTGTACAGTTCATTTATTTATAGACTATGATTGAACTTTTATTTTTTTGAATTAGAGAATTTTCTATCTACACTTTCATATTTACTTCCGCGATAAGTAGAGGAAAGAGGTTGATGAGAATTTTGAATTTGGAATCCTTCCTTCTGCAAAGTCTACATTTTAAAGACACAAATGAAATTTGTGTTTTTTTTTTAATGTTTCATCAACTCCGAATAATGAAGAAAGAATAAAAAGTTTAATATCTATTTGAAGTAAAAAATTATTATAATAATCTCTGCAAAACAACATGTTCTTTTGAGAGTTAAAAAATATATGGAAAGTCATTTAACTTTTATGTTTCAAGACACTTGAAAAATAGGATACGAAATCGTAGACATTTACAAAACAGATTCCGATTAAAAAGAATGAGGTATTATGCTGGTATTATGAGACATTTCAAATTTTTTATGTACTTTTTTTGCATAACATATTATGTTATTTCGTTAGGTTCATACAGATATTGAAATCTCGTAAAAAGTTGAACGTTTTCAGATAAGAGGGATTTTATAAAAGAAGTTTCTCTCCATATACGGATAGGTGGGAGCTTGCGATAATATTTTACGTACCTCTGGCATAGAAAACTCGTTTCTTGTCCAGTTCAAAATCTTTAAACTCGTTTTCCAGCCCTCGGTACGTAAAATATCGTACGTAACTAGGGCAGAAATTTTTTATTTACTCGTGTGATTGTAAACCTCGGCTTCGCCTCAGTCTACAAACTTCACACTCGTAATTAAAAAATGTATGTCCTTGGTACGTAATATACTATTACTCCGCACCTGGAAAAGATTAAGATTAGAAAAAAGTGCCTCTCAGAATCTAGAGTGGATTGAAACTCATTTCGATCCGGTCCAATACCTTGATTATAACACTTTTCCTAATTTTCTCGCACTTTCGCTAATGCACAATCGTTCAAAAATATTTCCGTATTTTTCCTATTATTTTTTAAATGTATGGATTGTTGCAATTTAATTGAATTTAATTGAATTTCCGTAAAGTAAAAGATTGAATTGTTTTACATGAACTGGGAGAAATGTCAAATGATGCATTTTTTTTAAGAACTCGCTACCATTTTTCGAAATGTTGATAAACACGTGTTTTTAATTCATCAGAATTTTCATCGGCTTTTGTTTTTAAAAAATATAGTGATATCTTGAAAAGAGTAAATTCGATATATTGTGATGAAAAGATTGCCAGACATTGTTATTAACTTTTCGCAGACATTTAAATGTCACGATGTTAATGGAAAAACGTTATTATTTTGTAACTTCAATATTTTTTAAGGGAGTTGCTTTGTAAAAAACAGCATCGTCTACAGCACTGAAGCTGTCTCACATTTTAATTAATGGGGACCATTAAATCGAAACGTGTATAATTTTTGCCACTTAGAAATAATAATTTTTCGATAAAAATAATAACTGTAATCGATTTTTTCACTTCAAGAGGTACAATTGGACTTTTTGTTTTTGGAAATGCGATAAAAATCGCCTCTTTTACAAATTGTAAGCTTTGAAAAATGCTTGTTTTCATGTATTGAAAACCGTTCAAAAGATGGTAAAAATATTTTGCAGGTGCGCTCAAGGGGTTCTGTTACTATCCATTTTCAGGAAAAATTTGTTTGCCACAAAATATTTCTAAAATTTTGTTACACAGTGGAATTATTAATTTTTGGATGATTGTCCTCTGAAATATAAAATATTATGTCAGAATTCAATTTATTTCTAGATTTAAAAAAAAAATGTAATTTTTCATTAAAAGTTGAAGTAAAATGTGCGCAAGTTACTTTATTTTTTATTTTACGTAGTTCACACTTTTCTCGTGTTTGGAGAATTTCGTTTTAAAATATTAATTTTCTTTCAAGAGTTTGTTGTAATGTCACTGTTTATGGTTCAATTGAAAAAAAATTCTCTTATTTTCGAAAGTTCATACAAAGTGCAAGAAGTGATTGTAATTTTTTTCATATCGAAAAAAAAAAAACGTAAGCAGTCATTTAAAATTCTATCCTAAGTAATTTTTTGAGTGTTGACAAAAGTTCTATTAATTGCGATAAATTTTATTAGGACCTCATACATACATCTTAAAGCTTCGAAATTTTTAAGAGCTTCGAAGAACTTTTGTTTTCTTTTTTCTTCTGTGAAACTTTACGGACTTTTTGATACAATTTTTCATAATATTGGGAATAGGAAGAGATATTTTGAAAAAATGTAACATTAGGGTCATTATTCTCAAAATCAGTTTGGTCGTCACTGACCAAATCACCGATTCCTCTTAAATTTTTTAAAAAGTCACGTAAACTAGTTTTAAAAAAAATGTATTTTTTATTTTGGGCTGAAAATTAGTTTTTGTCGAGAAATTCAGATTCTAGATTAGGCTGTCAAATTCATAGTAACCTCACTTTTGTCGAAAACTTTTTTTTTTTAATTTTAAATCCTTATTTCTCATCAGAAAATCTATGAATTTCAACAATTTTTGTATGAGAACGTTCGAAATTGTACGAAATTTATGAATAATGTATTGAAAATATTTCTTGTAGTGTTGTTGAATTGTAATTATCGTAATTAAAAAAAGTGTAAAAAAGTTTTGAGTGAATAGTTTTTTATGTTCGTCTAGAATATATATTATTAATAACTGGAACATATTAGAGTGTCTCAAGATCAAGAAAAGTGAAAAAAATATTGAAATTTCATAATAACTTGTTAATGGCAGGCTAGAAAATCGGAAAAAAATTCTCACCTACGAACGAAACGTTTTGGCATGTAACGGTTTTTACAGAATGTAGTTCATATCTTTACCAATCAATAATAAAAAAAAAAAAAAAAAAACAGGAGGAAAAAAAATGATGCAATATGAAAATAATTTACTCAAAACTTTTTAACACTTTTTTCATTTACGATAATAACAATTCAACAACGCTGCAAGGAATATTTTCAATACATTATTCATAAATTTCGTACAATTTCGAACGTTTTCATACAAAAATTATTGAAATCCATATAGATTTTCTGATGAGAAATAAGGATTTAAAAAAGTTTTCGACAAAAGTGAGGCTACTCTGAATTTTACAGCCTAATCTAAAATCTGAATTTCTTGACAAAACCAATTTTCAAGCCCATAATAAAAAATACGTATGTTTTAAAACTAGTTTACGTGACTATTTAAAAATTTTGAGAGAAATCAGTGATTTGGTCAGTGACGATCAAACTGATTATAAAAATAATGACCCATTTGCATATTCTGTTGTTTGCATCTAGTTTCAAAGCCAAATTTAGGATTTTTCAAAGTCTTGAACTGTAAAAGAACTTTGAATATGTAGTATTAACAATTAAAATCGGAACAACAAAATTTAGATGATAATAAATTGAATTAAAGAGGTAGCAAAATCACAGAATTTAGGCACGGAAACTTTTCTTTAAGTTTTGACATGATAATTACAGATTTTGAGATTTGAAAACGTTAGGTTATAAATACTTACGTATTTTGTAAACGTTAGCCTTACAAAATCAAAATTCATACAAATTCGAAAATTCGACTTTTCATACTCGTACACTGAAAAAAAAAACCTCTTAGGAATCCCGAAATTTTTTCTTAAAAAGTGCTATACTAGTCTTGCTCCGGAAACACGAGATGAATATCTATTAGAAAATGATACTTGGTATAGCAAAATCTGATGTAGGTAGTACATGTATTTGAATTACTTTATAGTGTTGTACTTGTTCATAGACTATGGTGTAATGAAAAGTAATATAAGCTATACTGAAAAATTAAGTACTACTGTCATAAAAAAGGTTATTCACATATTATTATAAAATATTAAATTTAGATTGCACAAATTAGGCATCTGTGAAGGTGAATATATTATCACCGATTATCAAAGACTAATGACCAATGACCAAAAGCTCAAAACATAATCAACCAAATATGATCACAACAACAAAAAAAACATAATTAACAAAACATAATCAAAACAAATCAATATCGTTTCCCAAAGTTGGCGAACACGATCCTTTAAAAATGCACCCACAAAGCACGAAACTGATATAAAAAAATAGGAAAAAGAAACGAAGGATTGTATTTCCATGCAATAAATTACTACTATTCGACACACTGCTTAACACAATTTAGACGTAAATAGACGCTTCGATCCTTCCGATTTCAGCCATATTGTTGCATCGAGGAAGAAGCTTGTCACGTGACACATCTGTACATGCGCAGAGGAAGTTTTGTCTGAAAGTGCTATACCATATATGAATTCATACAAACTAGAATAGCAGTTTGTCGTTTATGAGATCGGATAAGTTGATCTTTCAAATAGCTTAATGTGGAATCAAAATTGTAAATTTTTGTTGATGATGCACTAAAATATATTGAACACATATTATACAATTTGAAATTTTGCATAAAGTATAATTCCATTGTCTTGACTTGTGCTATACGAACATTTCACATTTTGTGTAAGTGATCTACTCAAAACAGCTGCTTCATATGATACTTTTTACGAAAAGTATGTTAAAAACAACTGTAAATTCGTTTCGTTTTCACGTCGCGATGGAAGTATAGCAGATACTGAATGCAATTATCGTACTGTTTAAGAGGTTTTTTTTTTTAGTGTATTTTATTAAAATCCAAAAACGACAGTTCTGAGAAAATATTCAACTATAAAATTTTGTAAAGAACAAGAAAAAAATAAATGATAAACAGTGATTTTAGATGTGTCTGAAGTTCTAAACGTTTAAGAAATAAACGAAAATGAAAAGATTATCAGTTTTTCATTTCCACTCGAGTTTCGATCAAAAAGTGATCAAAAGCATATAGTGTTTTTTTTTTTCTTCTATGTTAACTTATAAATTTTGTTCGTTTAATTTTAAACGTTTGGAATTTCAGGCACATTCGAGTTTGAAATGAAAATGGCATACAAGAAATTCAAAGTTTATGATTATTTCCAGGTAGCATAATTATGCTAGAAAGCGCACAATGGCAGAAGACTTCGGAAACAGCCACGATCCAGAACCGTCACGTCCATCACCTAAGAAACAAAAATTAGCTCAATGCTCTCAAGAACACGAATCTCAGAATGAAGATTCCGACTTGAAAAGCACGAGCCCAGTTTTGTCGCCATCAACACCGAAAATGAATGTGACAGGATCATCTTTTTGTCAACAAGATGGCGAGGAGTCATCTTCGACGAAAGAAAATGGGAAGGAAAGAAGTATCTCGGAAAATTCTTTGACTGGGGAGAACGCTTCCTATAAAGGACTGTGCTTGATAGGCAACGGAGCTTATGGCACTGTGTACAAAGGCAAAGACTTCGCGAGCGGAGAGTTCGTCGCAATGAAAAAAGTTCGAGTGCCGATAACAGAGGATGGATTGCCCATTTCCACACTCAGGGAAATAGCAACACTGAAGCAATTGGAACGTTTCGAGCATCCCCATATTGTAATTTATTATTCTTTCTTTCATTCAATTATAGAGGATTTTGCAGAAAAACTCACAGTTTTCGGACGTTTTACAAAGGATTGTTTGAAATGGTAAAAAACACAACTTTTACAACGAAACAGAACAAAAACACGAAAACAATTATCTTTTATCCATTATGAATATAACAGCAAAAAAACAATATGCCGATACATCGTATGGAATTTAATGAATTTTGCAGAAAACATTTTCTCCATAGATCTTTTTAGTTTTTTGCGTATTTTTTCAGTACTCACAGAATTTTAAGGATTTTATGGTATTTTAATAGATTTCTGTACATACATCTGGAATTTCATCCTATAGAATTAGAATTAGAAAAATTTTGTATTAATTCATGGATTTTTGAAAGACTTGTAATAGCTTGTATTTTTTATATTTAAAAATTTATCGTGTTCTTCAGTTGTCCTGAAATTTCAAAGGATTTTATTGTTTTTCTATAAATAACTAATATTGTTAAGGATAACTATATATTTCTAAAATTTTGTGCTTTGGAATTTAAGGTTTATTTAATATTCCGTCTTAAAGTGGATTTCTCAGAAAACAGTACTTATACTCATAGACATATAGTTCTTTTAGGATTTTTCGAGTTTCTTCAGTATTTTAGCGATTTGCACAATTTTTCGGTATTCTAATGAATCGTTATATGTATGTACAGATTTTTAGAATTTGATGCTTCAGTTATTGAAGTTTTCTAGATTTTTAGTAATTCATATCCTTTCAGTATTTTAAGGGGTTACACCACTGTAGAATTTTCAAAAAATCGAAAAAATTTTTTTTGGCTTAAAGAGTCATTTATAGTCTTAAAAATAATATACCAAAGGATGAAAGGCGGGAAAAATGTCTAAGTCCCTGAATTTTGAGTTTTGCCGCAAGGCCTCTGAGATATTCTCCGAGCTCCTTCGCATTTCACGCGCGCGATTCTATTTTGGAGTACAGAAGCAGGTGAAACGGCAGTCAATAGAATAACGGTTGTCTCTCGACTAGTTTTGAATGTATAGAATTCACCTGCTTGAATGAGGGGACCAATTTTAGTCAAGAAAGTGTACGTTGCGTTAGTACAGCAAAGTTCGCCCGTCGGAAAGGACGCTATTTCCCCGACGCTTTTCTTTCATGTATCAGTTGCGTTATACTCGAATAAAGTACAAATTATAAAACCATAAATAAATTCGAAAGTCATAATGAGTGATCGTAAATCGAGTCGTTTCCGAAAAGCATCGAAAAGTGACAGTGCATTCTTCAAGAAACCGAAAGCGTCACGCAGGCGACGGCTGAATCGGTATGAGGCTGAAGATCCCGAAGATTTAAATGTCAGCGCATCGGCCAAAAAATTGAAGAACAGTGATTTTTATGATGTTGAAGTGGATCCTGCTTTCGGCTATCGCTTACTGAACTTTGTAGCAGTTTTCGCCGCCATTTCGAACGTTGTTGTGTGTAAAGTGTGTCATTCAGAAGTGAAGTTTACTGAAAGTGGCAAACGTGGACTGGGATTCAAAATAGTCGTATCGTGCGCGAATTGTGAAAAAAAAGAAATACCAAGTTGTCCGTACATTCAAAATGCTTACGAAATTAACCGGAGAATCGTGCTTGCCATGCGATTGATTGGAGTTGGATTACGCGGAATAAAAAAATTTTGTTCGTTCATGGAGCTGCCCCCGCCGATTTTTCAATCGTTTTACAGTAAGCTTGTAAAACACCTTGCTAGTGCTACAAAAGCTGTTGCCGAACATAGTTTTTCAAATGCAGCGAAAGAAGAGAAAACAATTCCTGTTGAGAATGGAGACGAAAATGGAATTACGGTATCAGGCGACGGGTCTTGGCGAAAACGTGGCTTTTCATCGTTATATGGATTAGTTTCTCTCATCAGCTGGCACACTGGTAAAGTTATCGATGTCATGGTCAAATCAAAATATTGTAAAGCGTGTGAACACTGGAGTAAAAAAGAGGGAACTGAAGAATATGAAGAATGGAATCAAAATCATGCGAGCGAGTGCCAGTCCAACCACGAGGGATCGTCTGGTAAAATTGAAATCGACGCAGCTGTTGAAATGTTTCGGCGCTCTGAGGCTTTACATGATCTGAAGTACACAAATTACATAGGCGATGGCGATTCTAAAACATTCAAAGGTATAACAGATGCTAAACCTTACGAAAAAGTTCAAGTTGTAAAAAAAGAATGCATCGATCACATTCAAAAAAGAATGGGAACCCGCCTCCGCAATTTGAAAAAAGCTACAAAAGGGCTCGGAGGAAAAGGGAAATTAACAGCCAAGCTAATTGACGAATTATCTGTGTATTACGGACTAGCTATTCGCAGAAATTGTGATTCGGTTGAAAAGATGAAAAACGCTATATGGGCTACGTTGTACCATAAACTATCTACAGACGAAAATCCGCAACACGATTACTGCCCAACTGGAGAAGATTCGTGGTGCACTTGGCAACAGGCAAAAGCGAACAATACTTTGCGTGATTATGAGCACAAATCACCTATGCGCGATGAAGTTTTCGAAGCAATTAAACCCGTGTACGAAGACTTGACTAAAACCGATCTCCTCACTCGTTGCATCGGCGGATATACTCAGAACAACAACGAGTCTTTCAACGCTTGCGTGTGGGCGATGGCTCCAAAGTCAATATCTGGGGGAAAACTAATTTTAGACACTGCCACAAACATTGCCGCCTGCGTGTTCAATGACGGATTTTCATCAATTCTGCGCATAATGGACACTATGGACATGACGATCGGCCCCCACAGCTACGATTTTTGCATGGAGGTAGACGCCGAGCGCATCAAGTTAACAGAGCGATCGTTGAGTGGAGAGGCAAAACAAGCTAGGATCGAGTTGAAGGCCTTGAGGAAGGCCAAACAAGAAGAGGACATCGATATGGAAGGCAAATTGTATGGTGCAGGTATTGCTGATTAGGGGTATGTAAGAGTGTAATACGATTTTACAGCACCAAAAACTTTAAACGCGTTTTTCTCGAAACCACTTTTTTTGAGCTGGCCGGAAACATAACTCGAACAAATCTTAACCGATCGATTCAAAAATTTGACAGTATATTTGGAATAGTTTTCTCTAGCGACGTACGTAGGGGTTTTTTGAAATTTTGCATATTTTTTTTTTTATAAACAATTTTGTGATGATTTTTTCGGTCGAATTTTGAACGTTTTTTCAAAGTGTCGCCATTCCCAGAAAAATCAATTAATCCGAAAACCCCTACGTACGTCTGTTGCTACTGTAATATGGAATCAAAAAATGTTTGGTTTTTTGTTCCAGATCGAAAATTGTGGGAGCTAGGTTTCCGGCCGTGGACCGACGAAAAAAAAACGAGCCCGGGGGGAAATGCTGCAGAGCCGCCATTTTGTTTTTTGAATTTATATAATAAAATTTATGAATAAAATTTATGAATAAAATTGAACAACTTTCACTTTTTTTTGTACTTTAAGATTGATATTGAAAAATACTTTTTACAGAATTTGAATAACTCTTTTTGTTTGGCCTACAAAAATTCCCGAAATATGCCTTTTTTTCGTGCTCCACAGTGGTGTAACCCCTTAATATCTATTGGTGTTCATAAAATGTAGGATTTTCTAGTTTTTCATGTGTCTAAATTTCTAGACAGTGATTTCCTAAAATTCAGAGTTAGAAGTATTCCAATCATTTCGATAAATGTTGCAAAAAACTTGATAGATTCGAAGCACTTTTAGTACTTTGCTTTTTTTTTGAAGATTTATATGAATATGAAGTAATTTCTGGTATTTTAATTGAATTCGACCTAGATTTCTAGAAATAAATGCCTTAAGAATCAAAGTTTTTTGGTTTGTAGAATTTTCATGGATTTTTGAACAAATTTTATTAGCATGTATTAGTATATCTACAATAGGATTTTAGTTTTTTAGTATTTTTTTTGTATTGTTTTCGTAAGATTTTTTGACTATTTTGAAATTTTTGGTGTTACTCTCGATTTTTTTATAGATTACTGAAATTTCAAATATGGTATTCAGAGTGAGGTAATATAGGATTTGGCACTGTTATTGATTTGGTAATGTAATTCAACGTTTACTTTTTGTTTTTGAGCGTCACTGAGATTTTTGTAAGCACAGTTTTGTAGTAACCCTGTTATTGGTCAAAAGACTGTTGGGTTTGTATCTGAACAAATAAAAAAAAAAAAAAAATTTGATGGCCTGGGAATGAAAGTTTTCATTATTTCTGGAATTTTCAAAGTTTTTTAAATACATTAAATTGTTTGAATTTCTAGTATTTCAAGTTTTGTTTTCTTGATTTATCGGATTTCGAATGGTTTTTCAGTATATTCAACAGGATTGTCAGTATTTCATAAAATTTCACATGAATATTTAGAATTTCATGCCTTAGAATACAGTTTCATAAATTTTCATAATGTTTTGTTTTTTTTTTCAAAGATTTCTACAATTTTTGAGGATTTTCTAGTATTTTTTATTGATTTCCATGTAGATTCAAAGAATTTGATGCTCCAATTGTAAGAATCAAAGTTTTATTGATTTCCGGATTTTCCATAGATTTTTGAAAAATTTCATTTAGCATTTATACATATCTGTAAAGTATTAATTAAGAATTCTTATTATTTTGTGTTGTTTTTTGCAAAAATTTTTTAAGGTTTTTATTCATGAGATTTAGAGATTTTTGATATTTTTATGCATTTTTACATAGATTTATGAAATGTAGTGACCTACAAATAGAAGTCTTATGTCCAAAAATTTACAAAGTTTTTAAAACAAATTAAAGTAGCACTTTCAGGTTTTTTTTTTTTTTTCATTTTTAGCAATTCGAGTATTTTTTTTCCATTTATTGAATATCGTAAGATTTTGCAGCAGATTTGAAGATTTTAAGTATCTCATAGATTTTCATTTAAATTTTTAGAATTTCATGCTCTAGGCTCAAAAGTTTCGTAGAAAATAGTTTCATTGTCAATTTCCAATATTTTACAGATTTTTTGTAATATCGCTTAAAAAATTTTAATGAATTAAATTTACAATCTTGATTGCAAATTATATTACTTTTCAAGACAGAGATCATTGATGAAAAATTTTTCAATGTTTTTTTTTTTTTTATATTCTTGCAATTATATGCTTGAAACTGCCAATCACCATGTGGTATAGCAACCCTCAATATGGGCCATGTAGCTAGTATATTTTGAAAGTTAAAAAAATGTTAAAAGAAGAATGGAATTATTGTTGGAAGTCATCACTGACGTGAATACCGAATGTTTGTGTTTATTTTTACCCAGCAAACATTCGTGATTATTCGTGATCATTGATGCCATATGCCGTACCAATGCTTCCGCATATGTATGTCATCATGCCTTCATAATGATGCCATATCATGACATGGCGTCATGATGACATACATATGCCGAAGCATTGGTACGTCATATGACATTAATGATCACAAATAATCACGAATGTTTACTGGGTAAAAATAGTCAAAACGAAAATATTCGTTTCAATTGTCTTCACACTATTCAGTACCGTTTAATATTGAAACGAAAATATCGATATACCAATTATTATTCGACTGACATATCGATACGAGAATTTTGGTATATCAGAAATAAATATCTATATTCCGATATATTGATACGTATCGCGCTTCCATAGTTTTCATTTTATAAATTTAAGTTTCCCAGTTTTTCATTGGCCACGATTATCGGATTACAGGTGAAGCTTCTGGATGTTTGCCAGGGAAGTGACTTAGAGATACCTTCCGACGAGGAAAGGCCAACGAATGTGAAAGATCGAGGTGTTACTTTGTGGCTCGTTTTTGAACACATCGATCAGGATCTCGCTTCATACATCGCCTCACGTTTTGGAGCTCCAATTGCTCCTGAGCTCGTTAGTCAAATGTCAAAAGAGATCCTGCTCGGTGTAGATTTTCTCCACAGTCACCGCATCATTCATCGGGATTTGAAACCCCAAAATCTGCTGGTCACAAAAGATGGGCACATCAAAATTGCGGACTTTGGATTAGCGAGAACGTATGACTTCGAAATGAGACTGACTTCTGTGGTGAGAAAATTTTCTATGTGTAACAGTTTTTTTTCTGATTTCTGGAAAATTTGGGAGTGGAGTCGAAACACGTCAAGTGTGTCACGAAAATTCCACTAGATCACGGAATTTTGAAAAAAATGGTGTTTTGTATAGTCTTCATGTGACTCGTTTTACCATGTAAATATTTTGTCAAAATATGTTATTTGTTGCTGTTATAAACAATCAAACTTTTTTTTCGTGAATTCGTATGAGTTCGTTCTGTATTATAGGCAAAAAAACATCCAATAATTGTTTGAACAAGTTATTGGTGACTCAACTTTTTATAAACAATCGCATTTTTTATCGCTATGATACGGAAAACGTTCACCTATAATAATCCATTAATAGAATTTTGTCGTTTTTTTCCATTCCAAAGATATAAATTTTTTTGTCGCTCAATTCACTGTCTCCGCACTCGACACGTTCCGCAATATTGCGATTACAGCGTCTAACTTTGCCTTTTGCACCACATCTTACATTGCGATTGAGATAAATTGAACGATAGAAAACTGCAGAAGTAAAAATTACTATAAAATATTAATTTTCATTGCATACATTGGCCATGTCAACATCAGAGGGTGCATGTCGAACAAACCATATGTGTATATGTTCAAATTTTGATCGCAAAGAAACACATTTTATCAGAGCACTCTTAAACATCCAAAGAAAAAAATACAAACATTATTGAAAAAGATGCGTGACCCTACTCATTTCTTATGAGATCTTCCACGCTAATCTTTGAAAGTTGATCTACGTTCTACTGTTTCCAATGAGAGCTCATCATAAGTTAGAAAATTTCTTTTTCGAGGTTGTGACATTGTGGTATCGTGCCCCTGAAGTACTTTTAGGATGCACTTATGCAACGCCTGTTGATATTTGGTCAGTCGGCTGTATTTTGGCCGAACTGAATCGACTGAAACCTTTGTTTCCTGGTTCAAGCGAGGGTGATCAACTCGACCGGATTTTTCAGTAAGTTGTAATTTGCTGAAATCACTGGAAATGAGTACCCCGAGGAAAAAATTCTTCAAAATTTCAAGAATATCTATAGAAAATTGCTACCTTGCAATTCATCTGCTATTTTTTCTTTCGGTGTTGAAATTCAAGTATAAATATTTTTGGGGGAGTGTATCGAAAAGTTTTAACGCAGCTGATGAAATTTTTATAGAGTCATTGGTATGCCGTCCAAAAATGAATGGCCTGACAACGTATCATTGAGTTGGACCGCATTTCCTCCGAGATTTCCAAAGCCTCTGAGCTCAGTTATACCCAATGTTAATGAACAAGGTTTGAATCTCATCAAGAGTATCCTCACGTTCAAACCAGAGAATCGCATCTCCGTCTTGAAAGCTCTAAAGCACCCTTACTTTAACGGTAACGAGCTCTCGTAACCCCGGTAACTGCATATTACAACGACGGCATTTTCATGCAGATTATCACGTACTTTTGTTGACAGTGTTTTTTCAGTCGATAATAATTTCCATCGTACTTTACTCTGTGTGTTTACATAAGTTATATTGATATCATGCTCTAGCTCAATGTTTTTTACACTGTTATTTTGCGTTGAATGCAATAAATACTTGTTTTCGACGCGTTCTTACAATTTTATTGATTCAACTTTTTCATTACCTTGAATACACTTACGATGTAAGATAGTAGAAAAGAGCTGGCTTATATGTTTTCTAAACTCGCTAATTACATTAAATATAGGCGAATTATTGTATAAATCGGTGTTATTCGAAATGGCGGTATTCGCTTTTTTTCTACAGTATAAACTTAGGTTTAATGAAAAAGTACACTTTTACTATGAATAGATAAAAAATTCATTCGTCAAGCCACTTTTGGATGGAGCTTTTCATCGTCAATTTGATTGTGCGCAGTTTCGGATCTTTTTATGGTTATCCGATCCATGTTCTTTTGATGAAATCAGCTGCTCTTTCTCCAATCATGATCGCTGGAGCGTTTGTGTTGCCTGAAGTTACTGAAATTATATAATTCGTTGAAAAATAACTAAGGCATTCTTGGGATGGGAATCGAAACGTAAAATATTAATATAGAATCATCCAATATTAATACCGATATATCGGGGGAAATATCGATATGTCGATTTAATGCACAGATTTTGATGAGTTTGTTTATAGATTTGTGGTACTTTCAGGATTTTTCGTAAATTCCAGAATGTATACAATTTACAAGGTTTTCTGGTATTTTTATGAAAATCTACATAGATATTAGGAATTCGATCCCTTAGGATTCAAAATTTGAAAAATTCATAGTGATTTTATATATTCGTAAGACACTTATGTCTACCTGGATTTAAAAAATTTGTAATTTTTTCTATTTTTTGTATATATAAAATATTTCAGAAGTTTTTAGTATTTTTATGAATAGCTACGATTCAAATTTCTAGAAATTTGTGCTTCAGAAAAAGCCAATAATTTTGTTGCATTTGAGTTGAATGAATTTGTTAGGAAACAATATCTCGCTAGATTTATAGATATTTTAATATTTTTCGTGTTTCTTCAGTATTTTTACGTTTTGAAGGATTTTTAAGTATTATTATGTATTTTTAGGTATTATTATGCAAATTTTAGGTATAGTACATTTTTCTCGTATTTTAGCATTCTTTTTGTATTTTTTAGTATACAGAAAGTATAATTACCTAAGAATAACCTAATTTTTTAAATCTATTCAGAAAATTGGGATTCGGTTTCCTTGAATTTGAAGCTTGAAATATTTTAATTCTTTTGAATAATTTACCAGATGCGTAAGAATTTAAGTACTTTTGATATTTTTTGAATTTTTAGAGATTGATACGATTTTATGGGTTCTCTGCTAATTCAATGAATTCAATTCTCTAGGAATAAAAATTTTATTAATTTTCAAATCATGTATAGATTTTCCGAAAAATTCAGTTCGTATTTACATGTATCTAATGAAATATCAGTATTTTTTTTTCATTTATTGAAATTCGTAAGATTTTTTAGAAGATTTAGATTGAACATTCCTTTACGTTTCAATATGAATTTATAGAATTTCATGCCTTAAAATTCAAAGTTTCATATATTGTTAGTACATTTATTAATTGTTTATAGAACAGCTACTTCATAAATTCCTAGTAGTCCATAGATTATTGATAAATTATAACAAAAATTTTGTGTCTTGAATTGAAAATATTGATTGAAAAGTATATTATTTTTTTTACAAGAAGAACATATTTAGAACATCGTTTTGAGAGAATTTTAACGTCTATCAAATATTTCTACAATTTTTGAAATTAACAACCACAGACTATTTTCATGGTCCATGTATATCAAATTTTGAAGGCAAAAAATCTTGAAAAGAAGTATGTATGACACTGATGTTGGAAGAAATCACTGACCTGAGTGGTGAATGAGTAAATTAAAAAAAAAACATCAACACGGAAATTTTCGTTCTAATTCTTTTCATATAAAAAGGTTGCAATTTTGTTAAATATCGTGAAAATATCGATATAACGATTGTTGGTCGATGAACATATCGATATAAATATACCGGAAAGATAATATATTTTTTTTTAAATTATCTTCTCTACGATCATTCTGGAGCCACACCAAATCAGTAATTCAGAAAAACATCTTTTTCAAGCTTTCGGCAGTTTATTTTTGCCCTCTTCAGGAAAACTGAATTTACAAAATCAAAACAACAATCAATAAAATTCCAAATCAATTAATACACTTACTCAGAATATAAATCCCAGGTTAAAATTATCTTATGTGTAAAAACATTTCGTCATCTTTTTATAATATCAAGTGAACAGAAAAGAAACAATATGTTGTTACAAGAACATATCAGTGGTCTGTACACGACTAACAAAATAACCTCAGTTTTCCTTCCTTATATAGAAAACGAACCGATAAGAATTCATATCACGTCATCAATGCATGCGTCATGGATTGAACTCAAAATTCTCGTGTCTTCTTGTCTGTTTAATGTATTTTTAGTCCCCTTTATGAAAAGCATTTCCGAAAACATTCTTTTTCTATAATCTATCTCTTTATCATATAAATTGGCAAAGTACGTTCAGGATTTACTTTCGAAACATTTACCAAATCCGAAAAGTTATGTTACAGATAGTTAAGAATTAAAAAAGAAGTAAAAGGGATTTAATTTATCAAAGGATTTTAAAATTGTATCTTTTGATGTGGCATCATTGTTTACAAACATCTCGAAGGATGAAGTGAAAAATTGACTTGTTAGAAGATACCGATTTTTAGAGCCTTATATGGACATGCCTTGTGAGGAATTTGTTGAGAGTGTTATCAAACTGATGGAATTAACATATTTTACTTTTAATGGAAAAATATATGAACAAACTTTTGGAACACCAATGGGTTCTTCATTTTCTTCTGTTTTAGCTAATATAGTAATGGAAGAGATGAAATTAGATGTTTTGAGTAAATTAAGTTATGAACCAATATTTCAAGGTAGATATGTTGATGATATTTTTATGATAACAAAGAAAGATGAATTGGTTGCGACTTTTAAAGGATTTAATTCATACAATGAAAGGATACAGTCTACAAGTGAAATAGAAAGGGATGGGAAGTTAAATTTTTTGGAATTGGAAGTTATTAGAGAAGATGAAAAGCTAATATTTGATTGGTTCATAAAACCAACTTGATCGGAAAAATTTATGAATTTTCATTCAAAAAATCCGATTTCACAGAAGAAAGGGATAATGTATGGATTGGTTGATAAAGTTCTTAAATCATCTAATGATAGACTTCATAGAAAAAATGTTGATAAAATTAAAAACTTACTTTACAAGAATAACCATCCCATTGAATTTTAAGAGAAAAATATTAAGACTAGAATTGATTTTTTGAAATCGAAGAATGATAAAAATGATAAATTGTTGGATAGTAATGAAAGGAGAAAAAGAATTTTGGTTTCACCATGTATGGAAAAAGAACAAAGAAGAATTGAGAGAATATTTAAGAAAGAAAATATGAAAGTGATAATAAATTGAATATGGATATTATTAAAAGGGGATAAAATTGGGAAATAAAAGACAGCAGAATGTAGGAACATGTAGGAACACGAGGGAAATACTCGCAAATTTGCAGATAATAATTCAGTTATAACAGAACGTAGAATAAATATGAATCATGAGTTTAATTGGGATAAAGTAAAGATTTTGGATAAAGAGATAGATTATAGAAAAAGAATGTTTTCGGAAATGTTTTTCATAAAGGGGACTAAAAATACATTAAACAGACAAGAAGACACGAGAATTTTGAGTTCAATCCATGACGCATGCATTGATGACGTGATATGAATTCTTATCGGTTCGTTTTCTATATAAGGAAGGAAAACTGAGGTTATTTTGTTAGTCGTGTACAGACCACTGATATGTTCTTGTAACAACATATTGTTTCTTTTCTGTTCACTTGATATTATAAAAAGATGACGAAATGTTTTTACACATAAGATAATTTTAACCTGGAATTTAAATTCTGAGTAAGTGTAGTGAATGATGTTGTGATGTAATTTATTGATTGTCGTTTTATTTTTTAAATTCAGTTTTCCGGAAGAGGGCAAAAATAAACTGCCGAAAGCTTGAAAAAGATGTTTGTCGGAATTACTGATTTGGTGTGGCTCCAGAATGATCGCAGAGAAGATAATTTAAATTATAATAACGGAGCGTTTAAAACAATTGTATACATGTATTTTGATAAAACGATCTGGCTTTCTGGAAACTCCATGTTCTGTCAGTGATTTTTGTAATTAATAGTTTATCTATTGAAACTGTTAAAAAATCAGGCATGAATTTGTTTTTCTTCATATTTTGATGGCAATATTTGGTATACTGTCAAAAAAATTTGAAATTTCATATGAGATACATTAATTTCAATATTTTTTATTATTATTAATTTTATTTTAGGACACTAAATGTTTAACTATTTTAAAATATCTTTTGCATATTATCAAATGTACAATATAATTTTTGTTGCACAATTTATATTCCATACAATTTAAATTTTTTGTTTCAATCAAATTGCTGTTGATAAATTAGAGAAAATCTGCTCCAAAAAAATTGATTACGTCGAAATCCACGTGAATCAAAAAAAGCTTGAGAATACATTTTCAATGAGAAATCATTTAAAGGTAAAATAATTTTAATTTCTGCTTCATATTAAATAAACACTTCGATTTCATGGAAGGTTTATAATTTTCATGGACAGTGTCTATTTCTTTCATAGTTGCTTCCATAACTTTAATAGAAAATTTAATAGACAGTATGGGAAATCTGCTTTGAAGACAGTCTCTTAAATTTAATAGAGAAATTTCTGAGGATGTAGAAATGAAACTGATCCGACCGTGGTAGTCGGATTGTGGTTGGCTCGCGGTTGGGTCTCGGTCGGATTACATTTTTTGCCTTCAACTTACAATAAACATTGAATTTTCATGAAGGAATTGTTCTACACTTGCTGCCTAACACGAACATTATCGCAATTGTGCTGAGTTATTCAGAATAAAGAATTAAATGGCTAAAATGTTCATGTGCACCTACTATATATGAAGCAGTTTCATACGGAACACGAATTTGTACGAACGAATTAAAAATATTTTTTCCATGAAGCAATTTCATTAATATAAAACTCTTATTCCCTACTTAGAATTCATTGAATTCAAAGTAATATGTTTTGAATAAATACTTTTACTTCACTTTCTTTTACCGACTGAGTAGATCCCTACACATCGAATATTGCCCGGGCAATTCGTAAGTTTTTTTTTCAATTCATGAAAATTAAAGTAAAAATTTCGATTTCGCTGGTAATTGCATAGAACTCCAGGAAAACATAATTTATTAGAAAAATTGTTTGGGAAAAACCTGTTTAACTTCACTTTAACAAGCCGACCGACTGGAAACCGACGTAGTAGTCGGGTTTCGGTCGGATTCTGGTCCGCTCTGTTTCGTCTGGTGAAGTATACTTTGAGTTATAAATTAAAATTTATACATCATTTGAGCACCATAAGTTGTACTTGATGTTAATTACTGGGTATATTCGTCAATTTTGGATTGTGTAATATCTCTAAAGGTGGGGTACCTTTTGGCATAATGCTCGTGTCAGAAACTCGCACATTGCGAAGACCATGAACTCGCAATTGGTTGTCCACCACAGCAAATGGGTCCTGGGCCTGGCCCATTTTGCAAGATCCTGCTTGGTGATTTTCTGGGGCCGTGTCACGCGTCACTGCGCATTCCCAATATGCGTCGCTTCCGAATTTCAGGTTTTCGCAGTTTTTGACTGGCGTCTTATCCAGTTCCATTCCGTACCTTTTTCACATTCAAGGCATTACATTTTTCGCAATTAGAAAACCGAAGTATAAAGTGAACTTCGTACTTGGGGTATAACGTAATTGAATTTTCAATTTTAAAATGAAACGTCTTCTAGATTTCAGTGTGTACTTTTTCTATTATTTCGATTTATTTCATCATAAATAATCATCAATTTCACTCGAGTTTCAAGAAGACTTTGAACCCGCGTAATATTCTGGAAATGTCTTAATTAACAAGCATAAATTTCATGGATCTCGGGTAAACGTTCCTTGATTCATACACGATATCATATGCATTAAGCAGGGGCGTAGGCAGCAACAATTTTTGGGAGGGGTTTTCTGAAAATATTTTTCCTTCGGGACCTTGTAATTTTTGATATTCGAGAATATGTTACAAGAGAGCGATTTTGAAATATTTTACATTTCGGAATTCAAAGGTCATTCAATTTTTGGAATCTAGAGTTGTACATTTTCAATGTTCGTAAATAATGAAATTCGATTTTTGTAATTTTCAATTCTGTGGCTTCCCGCCATAATCGAGAAAGTCACACATGCCATAACGTTCAAAATTTTATCAGAATAGCATGTAAACTGAGCCTTATGGCACAAGTGACTTTCTCGATTATGGCGGCAAGCCACAGAATTAGTAACTGAGGTTTCAATTCTTTTTACTAATACCTTTTGTATTTATACCACTTTAAAGATTATTCGATATTAAGTAATATGGGTTTCTATAAAACTTTCTGAAATTCGATGCTCTAGGAATCAAACTTTTAAAAAATTTATACATTTGAATTGATTTTTAGCAAATTTTAACCACGCAGATAAAAGATACGTAATGAATTTATACTATTTTCGTATGGTACATTATTCATCAAATTTTGTGGTATTTTATTTTATATATTCATATAGATTTTTAGAATTTTGATGCCACAGTATTAAAACTTTCAGCGATTTCGAAAATTCAAATTGATTTTTCAGACGACAGTTTCTTTTATTAAGATTTTCAATACTTTTATCCCATATTTTTTTTAGTATTTCTCCAATTGAAAGAATGTTTAATTTGATAAATTGTATATATTGAATTGGCTGCATTTTTATTGTCTCTATATGAATTAATATAACAATTTCTAAAATGATAGGCATATAATTCTCGTCTTATATTCATAAATATGCTTCAGAACAGTAAGTTTCATAAATTTCGAAGAAAATTATATTTACATAATTCTTGTGTATTGAAAGATTTCTAGAGCACATGTAAGTTATTAAACTAGGAAGCTAGTCAACTACTAAACTAGTAAACAAGTAACCTAGTAAACCAGTAAACTACTGAAAGTGTAAGGTAGTAAAATATCAAACAAGTGAAAAAGTCAAATAGTAAACTAGCAAACTCGTTAACAGGTAAATTAGTTACTTAGTAAACTAGTAAACGTGTCAAATTTGTAATTGTAAACCAGTAAGTTAGTAAACTAGGAAACTAGTAAACTCCTGAACTAGTAAACAGGTTAATCTTGCAAACTAGTAAACTACTTAAATTATAAAATAGTAAATTAGTAACCAAGTAAAAAAGTCAAATAGTAAACTAAAAAACTCGTTAACTAGTAAATAAGTTGATTAGTATACTAGTAAACTTGTCAAATTTGTAATTTTAAACTGGTAAACTAGTAAGCTAGTAAACTAGGAAGCTAGTAAACTACTAAACTAGTTAGCTAGTAAACTAGTAAGCTAGTGAACTAGTAAACTCGTTAACAAGTAAATTAGTAAGCAAGGTAACTATTAAACTAGTAAACTTGTCAAATTTGTAATTTTAAACTGGTAAACTAGTAAGCTAGTAAACTAGGAAGCTAGTAAACTACTAAACTAGTTAGCTAGTAAACTAGTAAGCTAGTGAACTAGTAAACTCGTTAACAAGTAAATTAGTAAGCAAGGTAACTATTAAACTAGTAAACTTGTCAAATTTGTAATCGTAAACTAGGAAGCTAGTAAGCTAGGAAGCTAATCAACTAATAAAATAGTAAACAGGTAACCTTGTAAACTAGTAAACTACTGAAATTGTAAGGTAGTAAAATATCAAACAAGTAAAAAAGTCAAATAGTAAACTAGCAAACTCGTTAACAGGTAAATTAGTTCGTTAGTAAACTATTAAACGTGTCAAATTTGTAATCGTAAACTAGTAAACTACTGAAATTGTAAGGTAGTAAATTAGTAAACAGGCGAAAAAGTCAAATAGTAAACTAGAAAACTCGTTAACAAGCAAATAAGTTGATTAGTATACTAGTAAACTTGTCAAATTTGTAATTTTCAACTGGTAAACTAGTAAGCTGGTAAACTAGGAAGCTAGTAAACTACTGGACTAGTTAGCTAGTAAACGAGTTAGTTAGTAAACTAGTAAGCTAGTGAACTAGTAAACTCGTTAACAAGTGAATTAGTAAGCTAGGTAACTATTAAACTAGTAAGCTAGTGAACTAGTAAACTCATTTTTCACATTGTTTTAGTATTATACATATAATATACGAAACCCTGGAGGATTACTAAGTATTTCATAATAGATTACTTATATTTGTGTATATTGCTACAGAGATTTAAAAAACTAGATGCTTTAGAATGCAAATTCCGATATATTTTTAGTAATTTAAATAATTATTGATGAAATAACATTTACATAGACTTTTCATGTTTTATATCATTATTCTTTTTCCGTATTTTGGAAAGATTGAAAAGACATTGTTACGTTTTACAGAATTTTTAAAGATTTATAGTATATTTAGAACTTGATGCCCTGGCATTCCAAAATTAATAGATTGTAGAGGCACATGTCGAGATTTTTCAGGAAACTGTTTTTTTCCATAGAATCTAATTTTTTTTGCATTATTATTTTACAGTTTGTATGAATCGAAAGATTTTCAATACTTTTATATGGATTTTATATAGATTCCTATAATTTGATGATCTAAGATTCAAAATTTTGTAAATTTTCAGTATTTTCGTAGATTTTCATTTTTCATGATTATTCACTGGGTTGCAATAATTTTCCTGATTCATACTGTCTACGTAATCCTACATTTCGATAGTTTTTACTTTCATATTAAATATACATACTGCTAGCGATTCCATGCGTTTATTTGTAACTTATATTTTCATGGTTTTTCGATGTAAATTATTTCATTTTTACATGAAATATTGATTGATTCTATCAAAATCCCAGGAGGGGTTTAAACCCCTAAGATCCCCCTCTGCCTACGCGCCTGGCATTAGGTGAGATTATTCTGTGGATTGCGTAAGTAGATTCAATGGGATCGATGTCGGCATTTTCACCTTTTCATAGCCGGGGTCTCCGATAGCTTGATGCTGAATTTGATGCCCTCGATGAGGGCCCCGACGTCATCGGGGTGTGTCAGGTATTTACCGCTTATCAGGGGCTTCTCGAGGGGGTCACTGCTCCGGAGTCGGAGGTAGCCCCGGCTTTTTGGATGCAGGGCCGTGGGAATGATGTAAATTGCTCGCTTTTTTCCCTTTTTCTCGCCGACCATACCGGTTTCCGCGCAGTCCGCCAAATACCCGCCGAATATCAGTTGAATGTCCGGGTGATCTTCCTGGGCATTGGCGTATTTCGTGTTTATCATCGCCGTTACTTCGGAAATACCTGCAAAATACCCCCGGGGTTTCGGCATAAAAGATAAGAAACATTTTGTCCTCCAATCACCCTAATCCTTGCAAAAATACCAGGTGTTCTTACAGGAATTCGTTGAGTTTGAATTTTTTTTGAAAGAGCATTTTTTTCTTCATCATGCCACGTTGTGGGATCTTTATAGTAAGACTTTTTAGAGTTTTTATTAAAAATTTTCTTCAATTTTTTATGTTATTCTCAGAATGCGAAAAATACCAAAATTCAGTAGGTCTATGATTTTTGGGACCTACAGGGACCGTCTATAAATAACGTAAAACTCTTAGGGGGAGGGGATTCTAATTCGATGTAAAAATTTGTGATGAAGTCGAGGGGTGGGGGGGGGGGGGGGTTGAACAGAATGTGACAACAAATTTTGTATTTTTTCAGATTTTCTTCCCAATTTCAAAAATTCAACTAAAATTCTCCAATATTTAGTAGAACTCAAAATTTGCAGCATTTTTTACGTAAAATAGGTACAGTAAACTGGAAGTAACTTATTTTTGAATTTAAATAAATGGAAAAAAAATCTAAGAAACGTTTAGAAAAATTCCACGATTTCTTTTCCATTCCACGAGTTCTTTATGTAAGAGATAATAAAAAAATGATCAATCGGAGCCAATAGTGCGATTTTTCACCAAATTTATTTCATTTTCATTTCACAGTATTGATCAATATTTTGGCCCCTATCAGTTCCTCATCAGGATTCTTTCAATAAGAAATTTCATACAACTTCGAGTAGTTCGTTCATTTTCCCTTTTTTTTCTTTCTTTTCATCTTTTGTACTTTTTGTATTTTATTTCTTCGTTCTTCGACAAAAATTGCGTTTCTTTGGCCCTTTTTTTATTTTCTCGCCAGTTTTTTACAATTTTGCTATAATTTCTGTTTTTTTCAACTACAGCTTTTTCTATGTCAAGAAAGGTTTTTGGGGTTTCATGAAATTTTTCACTTTTTTCATTTTTCAATGCACATCGCTGTTATTATGGCCTAGTTTTATTTGTAATTTTTTCGCAAGGTTTTTACGATTTTGCTCAAGTTTCTCTTGGTACCTTATTTCTACAACTTTTACAATATACCTAAATGGAGATTTTCTGGGTTCCTCACAATTTTTTCACCTTTTTAATCTTGGTTTTTGGCCATTTCGTATTTTTTCGTAGGTTTCTTAGAATTTTGCTAATTTTTCATCGTACGTTGCTTCTACAACTTCTTTTATGTAAATAAAGATTTTTGTGGTTTTTTACAATTTTTTTCTACTTGTTTGTATGTTTTTTTTTTTATTTTTTGACATACATCGCGGTTTTTTTGACCTGTTTTTTTTTTATTTTTTCGCAAATTTTTTTCGATTTCGTTGTAGCTTCTGATTGTACATCATTTCTACAAATTTTGCTAAGTTGACCCTAAAAGCTGAAAAACGACTCTCGAAATTGAGGGTAACACTGAAATCGGTTGAGGTGAATTTCCGTGAGAGATTAATAAAAAATTCTAACTTTCCGTTAGTTTTGTTCTTTTTGACTCAAAATTTTAGTAACTTGATACTGGATTTAGAAAGAAAACAAAATATGTATAAATAATCAACTGAGATTTTAATTTGTTGTACCTGTAAACATTCAGACTAGCAGTTCAACTTTTAATTCAAAAAATAGAAGAACTATTTGAAAAATATTCTGGAACCTTAAAAATATTGGTAAAAGTTTCGGACTTTTGAAACCAAACAATAAAATTTGGTACTGAGATACTTTAATTTTCAAACTTGAAAAATCTTTTCACATTTTTATACATTTTTGACACACTACTTGGAAGTGCAAAAAAATGTATTTATTTTCTGCACTTTTATATTGTTAAGACTTTATTCGTTAGTACATTCTACTGTTCCAACTTGGACAAGCACCAAATATACATATCTTGGGATTTTCATGGATTCAGTGACTCTAATAAAATTGTCGAACTTCCTCGTTTCACCGAGGAAAGAGAATATTTGAATGATTGCACCTCTCGATGAAAAGATAAATGCCCTCTTTGACGATTCGTGACGAACCGAATCGCGTAGCGAGTGATCAGATTGAATAGCCTTCGGTTAATCACGAGTCGATTGAGAAATGACTGTGAAATCGACTTTCACTCTTTTCTTATATTTTTCACGCCATTATTTCTAATGCAAAAATATACACCTCGCGTATTATAGAAAAATGTCGCGTTGTCGAGACGAGTAGAATTTTTTTTGTCGAAGCAACCTATATGCACCAGACCGAGTCGAAATTAGAATTAGAATTATAACCATCTTCAACCTATTAGATCGGATTTAAAACCTTTATGACCTGTGAAATCTGAAATAGCACGAAATACTGCTCGTGAGTGGTTTTTCAACTATTTTAACCTACGCATTCGAAATCAAGATCGAAAGTACAACCAAATTGAACCTGAGAAAAACGAAGGCAAACTTTCATCACTCTCTGTTTTTAAATGTAATGAACATTTCGAAAAATTCGATTACTGAAAAGACTATATTGAATGATAATTTTATTTCCCTCCAAGTCGAAAAAATTTATCACATTACTCACGTTTGCTAATTATCGCTGAATTTAAGGAATATAAATTTTTATTGCTATTTTAAATAAATACGCGAATATTATTACATTGCACAATGTACAAAAGTTTATTCAAGCACGTTTGATTAGCGGATATTCAAGAAATCCTGAAAATCAGTTTATTTTATCGATGAACAGCCCATTCAGCACATAATATTTCAGAAATATTTCGGAATATTTTATGTCAACTGGGAGCTCCTTGAATGCAAAATCTACGCTTTGAAAAGAACGCATCATTTATTTTTGTAAAAATTTGAAAACAATAGAGATATATAGATTTATTGTTGAACGAACTTCTCTTCGAAATTTTCTTTTCTGACGCTGTGACGTAAATTGTATGCTGACACGAGAAGAAAATTTATTCCGATCAAATCAAATTTATCTCTAATACATTATATAAATATAATTAAAAATCATTTACATTCAAAGTAAAAGTTTATTTTATATTTATAATACAATTTCATGCACACCGCAATCTGCTGTACTTATATTTTCACGACTTTTTGAATTCTCGCGCATTTCTGACCCAGATCGTCTTTTGTTTTTTGTTTCGATTTCCATTTCATATGTCAAATGTCAATACGCGTTAAAAATTGTTTTCGAGCGTTGAAAGTTCATCAAAAGTTTGAAAAATGGGCCGAAAAAAAATTGCTTTTATTTAGTAGATAATTAGGAAAAACAAGCATTTTTAGGCCAAAATCCTCGCGATCGATGGTGAGTTGATTAAATTATTGTCAATTTTCAAGTATTCGTTGGAAATGTTTTTTTAAGTACGTTTTTTGATTAATGTTCCTATGAGGAAAACTAGAGCTTGTATCATTTTGAGAATGTTGAAAATTGCCGTGTATTTCATGCCCAAATCGCACATGCGCAATGTGGCAGATTTTTCGCCGCTGTTGGTTATAAATGGTTTAAATGAGGTTCAAAGTAAAACCAAGTATAGGCGTAAAATCCGTAAAATCGATAACTGCCATATTTATGATGTAAAGCTGTTCGAAAATGAGCTTAGTTTGAACCGATTTCGGCTCGGGAGGATTCGAATACGCATAATAGAAAATGAACAATGAACTTGTTTTCGAAATTTTTAATAAAAGACTGGCGAGTTTTGCGTATCAAGTTCGAATTCCTTAAACTTGTTGAATTAGAAATGCAATTTCTTGAATCACCTTTCTAATAAAAAGAATTCTGAAATTCACAGCCAATGAAATGAGGATATCCCTTTACAACCGTACTAATTTTTCAGACATTCGATTTCGAGCTTCGAGGGTGATTCGATGGGCTTACCTGTTCCGGACATGAGTCCGTCCCTGAAGAGTAAATATTCCATAGCCGTAGCCCAATTCAACGGCGTCGTGTCTGTGTCATTTATCGTAAACGCCAGGGCGAAAGCTACGTGATTGTGCAAATTTTTGCCGACCCCAGGAAGATTATGAACCGGGGTAACCCCGACCGAGTTGAGTTCATTGGCTGGGCCGACTCCACTGTTCAACAGTATTTGTGGCGAATTCACAGCGCCTAAATCACAATCCCATTATTTTCATATATTATTACACTGTGCGAGAAAATGGCACATCATAATGATAGTATCAATCTCAAAAAGAATTATTACCAAGGGATTTTGCTGGGTTAGCTCAAATAAGAAAGTTACAAACATCATAATTTTTCACTGGGACAGAACAACTTGCCACTGTCGTAGACCCGCAAATCTTGACATTTTACTTCTAGCAGTTTTGTTCGTTCTTTTTCTTGTGTAATCAATATGATGATAATTGAACGACCGGGTTTTTCCAAGATATTTTATAAGTCTCAAATCTACGATTTAACTATTGTATTCTTGGTACTATCAAAATACTCCAATGTACGTAGCGTTATTAGTGCTTTGTGGCACATCCTGTCGTTAAACCGTTATTGCAGAATGTCGTTATAAGTCACTTATGATACACCTAAAAATAGCATTTCAGTTATCTATTCTCATTCTTGTAGACTATTGGGTTTTTCCGCTTTTTATTTTTTACCGGTAATATGACATTTGATAATTTCGAGAATGGAACACGCCACTCGACGTGATTGGTTGGCTACGATCAACGAGTACAAAAAGTCAGGATATATAAAGGCGTCGAGAAGTCACTCGTCGGGGAAAAAATTCTTTTACTGAGTAACATTCTTTTGTACAACTCGCCGACTTTTGAACCATCTTTGAATAAACCAGTATTCGAGGTATAATACGTCATTCTTATTCCGAAATCCCACAACACCACTTACAAGGACTAGCTCAATTGGCAGAGCACTTGACGCGTAATCGAGAAGTTTTCGGGTTCGAATCCCGGTTTCTGACGAATTTTTTCTCACGTAGAAACTCGGTAATAATGTTTGACCGGGAATATCAAATGACTATGGGGATTAGAGATATTCTAGTATATGCTACTGAAATCGCCAGGAGCATAGACAGAAAAAATTTTCGGGAGGGGTTTTTCGCAAGAAATTATTTCCTTAGGGACTTTGCAATTTTCCGAATTTCAGGATTTGAAAGTTACGCAATCTTTGAAGTCCAGGGTAGGGCATTTTTCATGTTTGTATTTAATATAAAAGGATTCGGTTTTTGTGATTTCCGTGCAAGTCTGTGAGTTTCAGATTTTTTTTTCTATTATAATTTTTTTTGTTTTGTTATGAATATATACTCGAAGGATTTTTTAATATATAATGAATTTTTATATTATAAATTATTATTACAATATTTTATGTAAGAAAATTTTGTTGTATTTTCTGGAATTTAAATAGATTTTTAGTATTTGATGCTATAGTATTAAAAATTTCAACTAACTTGGGCACCTTCATTAATTTTGAAGAAGACAGTATCTTTCATACAGATTTTCAATCCTTTTTGGATTTTTCTCGTATTTGTATAGTATTCAAATCATTCTAAGAACTGTCTATTATGTTAATTAACTTTTTTAGAGATTTCTAGAATTGTATGTACTAAAACCAAATGTTTTATAAATAAAAAAAAAACATATTTACATCCTTTTTGAGTATGAAATAATTTCAGTATTTCTCGCGTTTTGTTTATTATTCACGGAAGCTGGAGGATTTTTTAGTACATTTAACGATTTTTAGTATTTTTGTGAATGTATCTCTAGAAATAAAATTTAAATCGACTGTCAATGATTTTATAAATTTCCGGAAAATTACCTTTATAGTTTTTTTTGTGTTTTAAAGATTTCAGGTATTTCCGTATTTATTTAGTATGCATTGGAGTTTGTAGCTTTTTCTTGTATTTTTATAGATCATAGGTGTTTTTTCAGATTTTATAGAAGGATGCTAATTTCTAGAATTTCATATAGTAAATTTAAAATTTTAGCCGATTTTCAGTAATTTTATAGATTTTTGAGCAAACTACATGTATCGATTTTCGGTGTTTATAGATTTCATGTGCTTTCGTAATTTTATAGTGTTTATAAGATTTTGTACCTTTTCTTTGTATTTTCATAGTTCGTGTGTATTTTTTCAGATTTTTCAGAAGTTCCTAGATATACATTGTACATTCATTTCTAGAATTCGATGTTCGAGAATTTGAATTGAAATCGATTTTAAATAATTTCATAGATTTTCGGAAAAACCACACAAACATAGATTTTTGTCATTCATAGATTCCTCATATTTTCGTTGTATAAATATTTATACGATTCTGTAAATTTTTTTGTAATTTTATACATAAATTTCAAGTATTTATGAAGATTTGATATTGATGCATAAGTTTGTTTAAAATTTGAAGCTCGAGAATTCACAGTTAATTACTTTTCTCAGATGTTTTAGAAAATATTTTTTCACAGAATACCTACTACAATTTTCAATAATTTCATAGATTTTCGGAAAAATCACACAAACATAGATTTTTGTCATTCATAGATTCCTCATATTTTCCTTTTATATGTATTTATACGATTCTGTAAATTTTGTTGTATTTTTATGCATAAATTTCAAGTATTCATAAAGATTTGATATTGATACATAAGTTTGTTTAAAATTTGAAGCTCGATAATTCACAGTTAATTATTTTTTTCCGATGTTTTAGAAAATATTCTTTCACAGAATACCTACTATAATTTTCATTATTTCTTCAGAGTTTGAAGGATTTAAAAGATGTTCTGGAAACATCTGTTCTGAAATTTCTATCGTAAATTTCTGGAATTTGATGCCCCAGGGTTCGAATTTTCCCAGATTTATAAGATTTTCGTCAATTTCAATTTTTCTATAGAATGATTTAATTATATTGCAACAGTTTTTCAAATTTTCGTTTACTACGTTATCCTTACCGAAAATTATTCATTAGTAGAATTTTATTGATGAAAAAATTCTTCTGGAGACAAAATAATTGCAATTTCAATGTTAGTATAATTGATAATCCTGAATATTGTTAACTTTGAGAACTGACATATGAAGACATTTGAAAAAGTACGAAAGTATCTTTGGGTTTGTTCGTGCTTTCAACTTTCAAATTTTTCGAATGTGATCAAGGACTTACTTAATGTTTCTCCCCTATTGTATAAAAAAAATTTAAATAAAGTTATTGACGTTTTCTTTCAAGATAATATTTTAAGTATCACATGATTGAACATAAAAATGATGAATTGTTCATGAAGAAAGATTTCTCTAGGTTTGAAAATTCATGTTTTCGATGTACGAAGCAAAACTTTTCCACATACGCAGGGTAAAAATTTGGAACTAATTTTTTTTTTTTAAGAAGATGAATTTCAACGTGAGTCATATATTGATTGCAGCCTATCAATTTGTTAAGCAAGCCTTAAGACAATCAAAAATGCATTTGCATTAAAATATGAATGGCATAATAAATAAACGTTATAAACATTTTTCATTCATCGACATAATTATTAAGGGAAATATAATCTCGAAAGCTATTTATCAATAAATTATGAATTCCAAGGATGTTTGGAATTCATTTTTATTTTATTCTAAAAAAATTTTCTAAAATAAAAAATGAAAATTCCAAGTTTCAATCGTACCTAATTATGTTGAAAATTTTGACTTCGTATGGAACATGAAAAGCTTTTTAGTTACATCGAAGTTTTTTTCCCATGTCGTAGAGTTTTTCTTTCATGAGTTTTATATTTTCATGCCTCGATTTTCCTATTGGAAATCGTGATCGAATTTCGGCTTGGGAATTGGGAAAAGAAATTGCGGGAAAAAAATACCTCCACTAATCACGACTTCTTTGTTCACGGCGACCCGTTCTCTTCGCTTGTTCCTGAAAAATTCCACAGCGACCGCCCTTTTGTTCTCATCAAAAATTATCTTGGTCGCGACCGTATTCAGTAAAATGTGCAGATTCGGCCGATTTTTCGCTGGTCGAAGAAACGCCTTGGCTGCGGAAAGCCTCGAGCCATTTCTCGATGTAGTTTGAGCTATCATGAATCCCGTGTGCGTTTTGCCATTCAGGTCCACATTCTTGTAGCCTGAAATTGAAAAGGGTTTCCGGATTTTTTCCTTTACTTTTCTGGACATTCATAGATTCTTTACACTCCCCCAATTTAAATATTCATCATGAAAACGATCGTTGGGAGCCAACATCAATGGGTTATAAAATAAAAGACTTCCTTCTAACTTCCCATTTTCTTTCTCGAGCTTTCGGCTTTCATTAAGCCCTCTTCAGGAGCTACCAAAATTTACAATAACAATTAATCTCTAAATATTAATATCCCATTCGAACTAATTCTCTCTACTTACATTTTTCACTTGCATGAATTCACATTAACATTCAAGAAATTGATTATTACAATGATTCGTCATCATAGACTTAGTCAAGCTTTCTTCACAATAAATTACACCAAGAAACGAACTCAACAGCTTGCCAACAAGAACTGAACTTAATTTTACAAACGTCGGCATCTATAAAAGTCATATCTAAAGAACGAACTGATAATCATATTTTCAAACATCCATCGTAAATAGAACTCAAAGATCTGGTGTCATCCTGCTTGTTCAACGTGTTTTCAGTTCCCTTTATGAACACCGTTTCAGAAACCATTCTTTTCTTATAATTTCCTTCTTTATCCAGAATTTTCATCTTTCCATTTTAAAGCATGATCATTTTCTATTCTATGATGAATGAGGACTGAATGAGTTCCAGTTAAATGACGAATATTGCTTTCATGTTCAGATATTCTGGCCTTTAAACATCTTTTTGTCTGTCCTATATAGCTAAAATAACAATTTCCACAATCTATTTTACAAACAACATCCTGTTGATCCATTTTCATTAATTTATCTTTACCCCTTTTACTGATTCTTCCATTTAATTTATTATTCGTCCTATAAATTTTTCCTATTCCATATTTTTTAAATAAATTACAAATCTGAGGATGCAAACTTTCAATATAAGGCAAAACTAAATTCTTCTCTGTATCAATATGTCTATCTTTGATTCTATTCATTCCAAATTTCAGTAAATTCATCCTAATATTAACATTCTTCAAAATAGACTTAATTGGGTAATTATTCATTAACAATAAATCAACAATCTTATCTAAATTTTTTCGAAGAAATCTCGGGACAGATAATTTTTGAAGTTTGTCCACCAAACTAAAAACAATTGCGTTTTTCTGATGTAGCGGATTTTGAGAATAAAAATCCATATACCGTTCAGATGAAGTCGGTTTAACAAACCAATCAAATAACAACTTATTTTTCTCCCTAATTAACTTTAATTCAAAAAATTTTAAATCCCTTCAATCTCGATCCCAAGTGTAAATTTCAAACTTTCGTCACCAGAATTAAAATGAATCCAAGTATCGTCAATCTTTTTAAAATCTATGCACATCAAAATGTCGTCAACAAATCTAAAATAAAATAAGGGTCGGAAACCCAACCTCATCAAAGACTCGTTCTCAAAATCCTCCATCACCATGTCAGCCAATATAGGGAAAAAAGGAGAACCCACAAGCGTACCATATCTCTGTTTGTAAACATCATTATTAAAGGTGAAAAAAGTCAAGTCAAACAATGTTATTACACATTCTATAAATTCATTCAATGGAATCCTTATCTTTCCCTCCAAATGACGGGATCTCTTTTTTAATGATTCAACAACTCTTTCTTCTGAAATATTAGTGAATAAAGAAGTCACATCTAATGAAATCACTCTATATCTCTCTGGTATGATAAAATTCATCGAATTATCCTTTAAAACAAAACTATTCTCAATGAGACTCTTAGGTTTCGGTAAATGATGAACCAATAGATCTTGAACATATTTAGCCAATTCGTAATTTGGACTCCCCAAAGAAGATACAATTAACCCAAGTGGGTTATCACTCTTATGTATTTTGGGCAATCCATAGGCTCTAGTTAAATTGCCATCAGTCTCAAGCAATCGTTTATAAGTGGGTTCCTCAATATATCCATTCTTTTTACATCTATATAATATATCCTTAGTTTGATCTCTTAATCTTTTTAAAATGTTCTTACTTTCTTTTTCATGCAACTTCTTATAAGTCAGTTCATCATTTGAAACATCCTTCATCTTTTTTGAGTAATCATCCTTGTACATAATAACTGTAGAACCCCCTTTATCAGCTTTAGTGACAATTAACTCTTTATGGTTCCTGAAAAAAACTTCCGTCATTCTAAAATTCTCTAATAAAAACCTATTGATTATCTCAACACGATCCTTCCTTTTTATAAATCCCCTCAATAGATTCATCATAGATTCATCTCGAGACGAAAGATCGAGTAAGAAAATGGGAAGTTAGAAGGAAGTCTTTTATTTTACAACCCATTGATATTGGCTCCCAACGATCGTTTTCATTATGAATATTTCTGGACATTGATTTGAATTCCTAATGTTTCAGGAAGTTTCTTCAGAAATTCAGAGCAGTTTCACAGATTAATCGAAAGTTCTTTTGCTTTTTTGCAAAAAAAAAAACCAGGATCTTAAATAACAACTTTTGCAACAGATATGATAAATAAGGAATTGAATTTCGACATCTGTAATTTCGAAAACTCAAAATCCCTAATCCGAAAATTACATTTTTCATTCTTTCGAAAAAATGCTATAACTTCAGATAAAAAATGTTTACATTTTTTCGAAGATGACGAGTTTCATTATTAGTTAACGTTTGTTGAAAACATTCCCGCAAATTTCGAGGAGTTTCAGGTTTTTTTTTTCATAAATTGAGCGTTGCTGCTGCAGAAATCGCAATTTTTCGTACCGAGTTCTTCTCCAGCTTGGAGCAGAGCATGACTCAAAGGGGGGTGATAAGGAAAGCGCGTGACTGTTAAGGGACCTCCGACGCCGTGAAAACCATAGTCCATTTCGTCGGCTTGAGCATTGTTTTCACTTTTGATGAAAAACGGCATCACGTCCCTGTACGACCATCCCGGGTTTCCCATTCTTTCCCAATCGTCGTAGTCTTTTCGAGAGCCTCGCATGTACGTCATACCATTCAAAACGCTGGTGCCTCCTAACACCTTTTACCCAGGGAAGAAAAATTTATACAGAAAATACACGGAAAAGAAATATTGGCTAGGGTAGTAAAGTTTTAATGAGGGGACAAAACATCCAAGAGACTACGATTTAAAATTTTGATTTTTTCATGTTTGGACACTTGAAGATTTTCCATTAAGATTGTTGAAGAAAGTGAGCTTTTTTTGAATATAAACTTTCATTTTCCAAGTTGCAGCATGATTCATTGAAATATTCCAATTTTGTGCTACGAAGTAAATTGACAAAGTCAGGCGCGTAGGCCGAGGGGGGTTTTCAGGGTTCAAACCCCTCCTGAAATTCTGATGAAATCAATCAATATTTCATGTAAAAATGAAAAAAGTTATATTGATAAACAATAAAAATACAAATGCATGAAAATGGTAGCAGTATACATATATTGAATAAAAATGTAAAAATTATCAAAACGAAAGATGTAACGTAGAAAATATGAATCAGAAAAATTGTTGCGACCCAGTGAATAATCAAGAAAAATAAAAATCTACGGAAATGCTAAAAATTTACAAAACTCTGGATCTTAGACCATCAAATTCTAGTAATCTCTATTAAATCCATATAAAAGTATTGAAAATCTTTCAATCGATTCAAACTCTAGAAGAATAATGAAATGAATTGAATTGTATAAAAAAACTGTTTTCTGAATAATCTCGACAAATGACTCCTAAGATCTATAAATTTTGGGATTCTAGAGCATCAAATTCTAAGTATACTATAAATCTATGAAAAAACTGTAAAACATAACAAAATATTGTAAATATTTCAAAAATACGAAAAAAGATAAATTTTATTATTTACAACATGAAAAATCTATATGAATGTGACTTTATCATTCTTTCTTGAAATTACGAAGAGCAGATCGAAATTCGCGTTTCAAAGCATCGAGTTTTTAAAATCTCTGTAGCAATCTACAAAAATATAAGTAATCTATATAAATACTTATAAGTCCTCCAGAGTTTCGTATATTATATGAGAAAAATGTGTAAAATAAGTTTACTAGTTAACTAGCTAACTATTTTACTAGCTTACTTGTTTACTAGTTTAATAATTTACTTGTTAACGAGTTTACTACTTTACTAGTTTACTAGATTACTAGTTTACTAGCTTTTTTATTTAACTAACTTACTAGTTTACTAATTAACAAATTTACTCGTTCACAAATTTGCTAGTTTACCATTTTACTTTTTCACTATTTTACTATTCTAAAATTTCAGTAGTTTATTAGTTCACTAGGTTACTTATTTACTAGTTCAGTAGTTCACTAACTTATTAGTTTGCTAGTTTACATTTTTTTCTAGCTTCATGGTTTACTATTTTACTTTTTTACCTGTTTACTATTTTACTATTCTAGAATTTCAGTAGTTCAATAGTTTAGAAGGTTACTTGTTTTTCAGTTCAGTACTTTACTAACTCATTAGTTTGCTAGTTTACTCTTTTTCTAGCTACATAGTTTACTATTTTACTTTTTTACTTGTTCACTATTTTACTATTCTAGAATTTCAGTAGTTCAATAGTTTAGAAGGTTACTTGTTTTCCAGTTCAGTACTTTACTAACTTATTAGTTTGCTAGTTCACTCTTTGTCTAGCTTAGTAGTTTACTAGCTTACCAGTTTACTAGCTTTTTTATTGAACTAGCTGACTAGTTTACTAACCAACTAATATACTCGTTAACAAGTTTGCTTGTTTACTATTTTACTATTCTAGAATTTCAGTAGTTCAATAGTTTAGAAGGTTACTTGTTTTCCAGTTCAGTACTTTACTAACTCATTAGTTTGCTAGTTTACTCTTTTTCTAGCTTAATAGTCTACTACCTTGCCAGTTTACTTGCTTACAAGTTTACTAGTTTACTGGTTTACCAGCTTCTCAGTTTACTAGAAATTTTTCAATACATAAAAATTATGCAGGTGTAATTTTCTTAGAAATTTATGAAACTTTCTGTCCTAGAGAATATTTATTAATAAAATACTATAGTTATATATAATTTTAGAAATTAATCTAGAAATTCATTTAGAAAACAATACAAATACATCTAATTCAATTTATACAATTCATACAGTTGAGCACACTGTTAATTGTAGAAACACTAAAAAAATACGGAGTAAACGTATTAAATATATTCATAAAAGAAATCGCCGTCTGCAAAATCAATTTTATTTCTCCAAATTGTTGAAAGTTTCAATACTATACAATAATCAAAGATAAAATTTGATGAATTGTATACCATACGTGAGTAATATAAATTTATGATGTACCTTTTATCTGTGTGGTTCAAATTAGTTTAAAAATCAATTGTGATACGTATATAAATTTTTTTCAAGTTTTATTCCTAGAGCATCGAATTTTAGGTAACTATAGAAACTCATACTACTTGATATCAGGTAATTTTTAGAGACATATAAATACAAACAGTATCAGTAAAAAGAATTGAAACCTCAGTTACTAATTCAAAATCACAAAAATCAAATTCCATTATTTACGAACATGAAAAATGTGCAATCCTGGATTCAAAAAGTTTCATAACTTTTAAGTTCCAAAATGTAAAATTATTCAAAATCGCTATTCTGTAACATACTGTAAAAAGTTGAAAATTATGAAATCTCGAAGGAGAAATATATTTCAGAAAAACCCCTCCTGAACATTTTTTCTGCCTACGCCCTTGGACAATGTTAAATGTAATTGATAAAAATTGATGAAGAGCAGATTTCGAATTCCTGTGCCTGTAAATATGTATATATTCCTTGAAAAACTCATAATCTTTAGCAATCCTTAAGTTTTGAAATTTTTTCACAATTCAATTGTTTGATCAAAATTCTAAGCTTCTCAAGTGTACTATCTCAAATTTTATTTAATTTCTCTCGAAGTGGTTACGTTACTTTACTAAGCGATAAATCCTCACTTCATTACACCTCCCGCAAAATAGTCCAACAAATAACATCACACAAAAGTGATGCTTCATACTCGTCCCGAAGATGTGTTGTGAGAAAACATTATTCGTTGTATAAAGTTGAAAAAGATTCCAAGGATGTTCAGTGGAAAATGAGAGAACCCTGCTTTCTATCGTGGGAGGCGTCGGTGATAAATAAGGAATATGTTCGGTAATTAGGGGGAAGCAGAGAAATCAGTGTTTTGGAAAAAAAAGGAGTACATTTTTAGGGCCTCGCGATATTGATCAGGCTCGGCATAATTGCGGATGATTATGCGAGTACACGTTTTTTTGGTGTCATACGCAGACAGCGTAAAATAGCTTACTTTTCCTCTTGGCCAATAACATTTCCGATCCTTATTCACGCAAGCATTGTCTTCGTTTTCTGTCGAGTACTGCCAGTCGATATCGGAACCCAGGAAATTAAAAAAGAACGAGGGTATTTGAGTCCCTGTTGGCTCATCGATCCCCGCTTCAAGTAGCAAAACGGAGAATTTGCTCTCCTCGGACAATCTCGATGCTACCGTTGCACCGGAACTTCCGCCGCCGATTATGATGAAATCGTATCTATGAAGACAGAATATGAGCAATTTACAGAGTTTCAGTTTGTCGGCAGTGTCTGGGAGATGACTTTCTACAATCTGTGATATTCCACAGATTATGATCATTGTATTCTACAGATTCAATTTTGTGAAATTTCCACAATTTCCTGAGGCTGATGTCGAAGGATTTGTTCCAAGTTGGAACTGGTCGTACTAATTATGGTCGAAATGAGGCTATATCGCGTATTTTGGCTGAGGAGAATGAGTTTTCAGGTAGTCTGCACTGAGAGAAAGGTTTATTTCTTTCAAGTAAAGTTCGTTGATTGTTGATGAACCTTATATTTGAATACGAGCAAATAAAAATTGTGTAAAGTCAAACTAACAATTTGTTTAAACTATTGTGTTGCTTCAAATGGATTATTTTTCAACTGTTAAGAACAGGCGCGTAGGCAGAGGAGGGTTTTGGGGGTTTAAACCCCTCCCGGAATTCGGATAAAATCAATCAATATTTCATGTAAGAATGAAAAAGGTTACATCGATAAACAATAAAAATATATGGTACACAAAAATGCATGAAACATTAGCCGTATGTATATTTAATATAAAAGTAAAATTTATCAAAATGTAGCATTACGTAGACAGTTTGAATCAGAAAAATTATTGCGACCCAGTGAATAATCAATAAAAATACACGAAAATGCTGAAAATTTACAAAACTTTGAATCTTAGATCAAATTCTATAAATCTATTTAAAATCCATATGAAAGTATTGAAAATCTTTCGATTCATACAAACACTAAAAGAATAATGAAATTTATTGAATTCTAGAAAAAAACTGTTTCCTGAAAAATCTCGACAAATGCCTCTACGATCTAAAAATTTTGGGATTCTGGAGCATCAAATTTTGAATATACTATAAATCTATAAAAATTCTAGGAAATGCCACAAAATCTTTTAAATATTCCAAAAATACGAAAAAAGAATAACGATTTAAAACATGAAAAATCTTTATGAATGTTATCTCGTCAATAATTTATGAAATTTTCTAGAAATATATCGAAATTCGAATTTTAAAGCGCCTAGTTTTTTAAATCTCTGTAGCAATCTACAAAAATATGAGTAATCCATTACAATACTTGGAAATCCTCTAGGGTTTCGTATATTACACTGGTTTAATGTGAAAAATTAGTTAACTAGTTTACTAGCTTACCAGTTTACAAGTTTGCTAGTTTACTAATTTACTTGTTAACGAGTTTACTAGTTTAGTAGTTCACTAATTAACTAGTTTGCTATTTTATCAGCTTACTAGTTTCTATTTTACTAGCTCACTAGTTTTCCAGCTCACTCGTTTACTAGTTTACTATTACAAATTTGACAAGTTTACTAGTTTACTAAATAACTAATTTACTTGTAAGCGAGTTAGCAAGTTTACTATTTTCCTTTTTTACTTGTTTACTATTTTACTATTTTACAATCTCAGTAGTTTACTCGTTTACTAGCCTGCTTGTTAATGAGTTTAGTAGTTGACTATCTTATTAGTTTGTCAGCTAGCCGTTTATTAGAAATTTTCCAATACATAAAAGTTATGTAGAAATAATTTTCTTAGAAATGTAATAAATTTCCTGTCCTGGAGCATAACTATTAAGAAAATACTATAATTATATATAATTTTAGAAATTATTCTAGAAATCCATTTAGAAATAACAATAAAAATACATCCAATTCAATTGATATAATTTTTACAATTAAACGTAATTTTAACTGTAGAAAGAATAAAAAGATATGGAATGAAAGTATTGGAAGTCTTCATAAAAGAAACTGTCGTCTGAAAAATCAATTCACATTCTCAAAATCGTTGAAAGTTCCAATAATATAGCATCAATTTCTAAAAATCTATTGAGCTATTCATAAAAATATTAGAAATTTTGAAAAATAATAGAATATATCGCAAAACCTAATAAATAATGCACCATACGAAAATAATATAAATTTATGATGTACCTTTTATCTGTGTGGTTAAAATTGGCTCAAAAATCAATTCAAATATATAGATTTTTAGAAGCTTGATTCCTAGAGCATCGAATTTTAGAAAGTTCCCTAAAAAACCATGCTACTTTATATTAAATAATCCTTTAAGTAGTATCAATACAAAGAATATAAGTAAAAATAATTGAGACCTCAATGACAAATGGAAAATCACAAAAATCGAATCCCATTTTTTACGAACATGAAAAATGTGCAACTTTGGATTCCAAAAATTGTAGAACTTTCATATTCCGAAATGTAAAATATTTCAAAATCGCTCTTTCGTAACCTTATTGTCAAAGATTAGAAATTATGAAATCCCGAAGGAAAAAATTTTTCAGAACCCCCCCCCCTTCCCCCGAAAACTTTTAATGCCTACGCCCCTGGTTAGAAAATGTTTCTGTTTGTAAATATTACAATTGTTAACTATTAATAAATCCGTATTCAAGCGAAATAAATTTGAAAATTTGCACCAAAAAGTAATTTTATCCGAATGACCAACTAGAACAGTTAATGGAGATAAAATTCTTAAATTTTAATGAATTTTCTTGAAATACTATAATGGACTGCATATTTACATTAAATAAACCTTTTTCCCTGTGTCGGTTTTTTCCGTTACTTAAAAAAACAAGCATTAGTTCATAAAAAAAATCCAAAACTGGCCGAGTTATGGCCCTTTCTCCGAAACATTTTTTATTTTTGAAAAGGCTCGCCTCGCTATAATGTCTACTAAATAAATACATTATTCGATTAACAGCCGATTTTTTGAATTGCCTTATGGTACCCGCACATTTTGCAACGTTTTCACATTTTTAACTTCTTTTTTAAGTGTTTAGAAAAATGTCAAACATATGAAAGAAAAGCTAACAATTATCTTAACGTCGTTGCACAGGCTTTGTATAACCATTTAGAGAGTTCAATGGACTTTTTTTTTGAATAAGGGCAAAACCAGAAGTACTTTAAACAATAGTGTCTCATATTACCTGCCCGTACCCTAAATACATGAAAAGGTAAATCAACTAGTATGTATTGGATTTTATTAAAATATAGGCATTAAAAGAAAATTAAGGAGAGCATCGAATTCTGGAAATGTATATAGAAATTTATAAAAATACTAGAAGCTGATGAAAGTAATAAAGATTTTCTACATTCTTAGAAATTTGAAAAAATAAACACCTTGAATACGAGAAATCTATAAAAAAAAGTGAAAATCCACGTAGATAGTATTTCCTCAAAAATTTATCGAAATACTTATACACATTTTCAATTTCCAGTCCTAGGACATCGGATTTCAGAAATCTGAAAATAAATCCATAAAAATACCAAAAAATTCTTACAATTTCATAATCTGAAAAAATATGGCAAATGCTGAAAGAAAAAAAATCTGTAACAAAGTAAATATCTTTTAAGATAATCGTTTCTGAAAAATCTATTCGAATATTAAAAATTCATGAGACTTTGAGTTCTAAAAGATTAAATTTATTAAATCTATCATGCAATTCATAAAAACAGTAGTAACTTGTGGAAGTATGTGATAGAAATTCTTATAAAATTCGAGAAACACAAATTAGAAAAATAAAAAAAAAATACTAGCGGTCCATAACGTGCACGTTTATGTAGATATTTTCTTAAAAATTTATAAAAATACTCAAGATAACTTTGAAACCTAGAGTTTTGAAATTTGGGAATAGTTATGAAACCCATTAAGGTACTAGAGAAACTTTTAAATTGTATAAGTTGTGAAAAAATACGAAAAATACTAGATGCATTAGAAATCTATACAATTGTAAAAGTCTATGACAATTATTTTATTTTCAAAATCTACTTATATTTTAAAAATCTCTTCAACTTTCATCACTACCTAAAGGATCATATTTTTGAAATCTTTGGAACGATCATGAGAATACTTAATAATTTTATAAAATTATATGAATGTAAAAAAACCATGAAAATGCAAGGGATTCATAGAATATTACGGTTTTGTGTTGAAATAATTTTCTCATTAATTTTTTAAACAACGAAAAATTAATAAGATTTCGAATCCTGGATCATGAAGTCATATAAATCTATATATAAATCCTCACTGTCAGAAAATTTCAAAAATTATAAAAATACTGAAGAACTACGAAAAATATGGGAAGAGATTAGAAAATTATGAAATATTATGACTCGAAAAAAATACCAGAAAATCCTCAAAACCGTAGAAACACTGAAAAAATAAGAAGGAACTATAAATCGACGAAATACTTTAGGAATCTAAAAAGATGATTTTTCTGAAAAAGCTGAGACTTTGAACAATAGATCATCTAATTTTAGGAATTAATAAAGCGATCTATAGAAGTATTAGAAATTCATCGAAATTCCCCGAAAAATTATAAAAGCTCAAAAATACGAAAAATACTGAAAAAACTTCAAACCTGTAAACCTCTGAAAAATATATCTGGTACATATAATTTTTGAAAGAATCTATCAAAATACTCGAAACCTATGGAAATATCACTATGCATCGACTTCTATATAAAAATATTTACGAATAAGTCATGATACCAAAATAAATATTTATTGATATGTTTAAATAAATATAGAACGGGTTTCACAAAAGTCTTGAGACAGATTAGAATTGCATTTCTATGGCACTTGCATGTAGAAGACGTTTCGATGTATTGTCATCAGAAGTACAACAATATTTCTTGTTTATAAGAAAAAACGATATGGCCCAACACTTACATCCGCAATATTGTACAAAGTCAAGTTACGTAAGATTATTTATAGTCTTATTGGAAAGTTATCCACAAACCAAATTATTTATACTTTCAAAGACCAGTCAGTCTCCCGATCAACGATTTATCGTCTGGAGTGTTCTCACTCGGTTAGTGTACGACAATGGATGGGAAGTGAAAAAATAAGTAGTAATTAGTGAATAAAATTACTTGAAAGTTGTAAGAAGTTGACAGATATGTCATTAAGTCTCTGATAAAGAATGTGAAGGAAACCATGGAAATACAATTTTTCGAAAAATGATAAAATTTTGCACAGCAATATTTCGTTCTTCTGACTTATTTGCTTGTACTGTCCAAGGTTCTTTCAATTTGTCCCAAGACTTTTTTGAGATTTGAGTTTCTTCCTTCCCTTTTGAAAAATTTCGTTGCAAGGTCCCAGTTTCATAATGCCCACATCCATCATGTATTTTAAAAATATTTACTCTTCTCTGGGAATCGCGAAGAAATAATTTTTTTTAGTAAATGCCTTATGGTCGTATGTATATAAATTTTGGTTTTCTACCTTGGATTGATGTGCTCTTTCGAAATTGGTCGATTGCACGGATCTTCCAAGTCACATTGGCTCCGAAGAAACACTTCGAGAAGGCCCATGAAAAGCATAAACGAGGGCCCACCGCATGTTGAGGCCAAAGTGGGCCCTACGACTGTGGTCAAGGGGCAGTTACAACTCATCTAAAAAATAAACTATGATTGAATACGTGCCATCGAACTGTTCAAGAAATAGATTGGAAAAAAAAGACAGTTTCAACTCTTCAAAATCTATTTGTCAAATCCAAATTGGAAAAAAATGAATTTGACTTCTTGCACTTACATCGCAATATTTTGAAATTTTTTTTTCATTTTTGGGCAATAGAAAGTGCTCCTTTTACGATCGAAGGCGTCGCAAAAAAGTCTTGCACATGCACGACATTTACGTAATCGTAAAAGTTGTCGAGTTTTTTCGTTTCGATTCCCCGTGGAACTGGTGCGATGAACCTCGGCACGGACATGTCAAGGGAAAGGTGAGTTGGCTCAGCGCGCGACGCGCTAATGCCAAGGTATGTCTGCATTCATTGTGCAAATTATATAACGTTACATGCGATCTGATCGGAATCAGCGCGAGTCGTCTTATTCATTTTCCCATCAACTTCTGGCTCACTGAGTTTCCTGCTGGATTTTCGCGTCTTTCTTTGTTTTCCGGCGTGAAAAAGTAGCTTATGATGTTACAAACGATCTCATCTAGAGAAACTCGGAATTTCGCACGATCTAGCTTTATTTCTGGAAGGTCCCAGCTGAAAAAATCCAATTGGTTTTGCCAATTGGTCCGACCAATTGGCAAACTTAATGTTCTTTCCGATTGGCAATCAAAATCCTCGGGGGCCAGTTGGCAATTCCAAATGGTCGGACCAATTGGCAAAATGCCAATTTGCCAATGAGTTTTGCCAATACCTACTCTGTCTTGAAGAGAGTCTTGAAACCCCCTCAAATCGAATACAATCAAAACATTCAAAATTCTGAACTGAGCCCAAACAAAACTGTGTTTATTACACTGGGAAGTGAAAATCGTCACGATGACGATACGTTTTCAATTTCTATTCATCGCCTGACATAAGAATATATCTGCCTGTTACAAAGATATGTATTCGAATGGGAACAAAATCATATTGCGTTATTGTCCTGGCAGGTATCTGATATCTTTCCTTGCAGCATCTTCCCAGATTTCTGGGACAGCTACAAAGTATTGTCCCTTGCAGTACCTTATCGTCACCATGACAATTCCAACTCACAGTGTAGGTCCTACATTCAAAGAAAGACTCCAGCTGAAAAAATCTAATTGGTTTTGCCGATTGGTCCGACCAATTAGCAAACTTAATGTTCTGTCCGATTGGCAATCAAAACCCTCAAATTTGAATATTCCGCGCCATTCCAGTAGTTACTGCGAGATCCACGAGATAAAGTCAATTTTTATTTTTCATTTCACAAGTTTAGCACTGATACATTAAGTATCATGCATAATTTTTTGTATCGGGCGGGAACGCGATGTCGTTTCACAATTTTTTTATGTAATTGGGCAGAATTTTCCCAATTCCACCGAGGGTGAAAAAATTAAATAATTGCATCATTAATCCATTATAAACAAAATTCACATTTATTGGCAAAACGAATTGGCAAATGGGCATTTTGCCAATTGGTCCGACCATTTGGAATTGCCAACTGGCCCCCGAGGATTTTGATTGCCAATCGGACAGAACATTAAGTTTGCCAATTGGTTTTGCCAATTGGTCGGCCTATCGGCAAAACCAATTAGATTTTTTCAGCTGGAGTCTTTCTTTGAATGTAGGACCTACACTGTGAGTTGGAATTGTCATGGTGACGATAAGGTACTGCAAGGGACAATACTTTGTAGCTGTCCCAGAAATCTGGGAAGATGCTGCAAGGAAAGATATCAGATACCTGCCAGGACAATAACGCAATATGATTTTGTTCCCATTCGAATACATATCTTTGTAACAGGCAGATATATTCTTATGTCAGGCGATGAATAGAAATTGAAAACGTATCGTCATCGTGACGATTTTCACTTCCCAGTGTAATAAACACAGTTTTGTTTGGGCTCAGTTCAGAATTTTGAATGTTTTGATTGTATTCGATTTGAGGGGGTTTCAAGACTCTCTTCAAGACAGAGTAGGTATTGGCAAAACTCATTGGCAAATTGGCATTTTGCCAATTGGTCGGACCAATTGGAAAATTCAATTTTCAATCTCATTGAGAAACAATTCTCATTGAGAGAAAAAATTCTTTAACCTATCTAATTAAATTACGTTAAAATGATGTTTACTTCATCTCACTGGATTTCAGTTGGAATATTTGGTATAATCGAAAATTTCAGTTGTGCTGATCGAACTTTTAGTCACTTCTACTGAAAAAAAGTCGATGCTGTTGAATGAATCAATACTATGAACTCTTTTCAAAATTCTCTGATACATATAAATCATGTCTGTCAGAGTCAAATCTATTGTTATTAAAATAACTGTGTCCAATTTTACATCAATTCAGTAAAAATGTCCATAATTTTCTTACACCTCTCCGAAACTGTTAAATCACACCCAGAAAATTTTTTGGGAGTTATTTTTTAGGAAAACATATATATCTTCTCAAAATACTTCAAATATTTGTATGAACAAATTTTTACCTCATTCATTACTAATCCTCAATAATTTCGTGTCTCTAATTCTATTAAACTTAAAAATTTTTGATTTCATTCTATATTTCAGGGTTGCTTATGTTGAACCTCGATACTTTTTTATAAATATATTTGCGTTGAAAAAAAATATTCTTGTATTGTTAACTTATCTAATGTTTCATGCGTCTAAATTGGCAATTATCAATTTGTTTCACACAGAATTCACATCAAAGCAACATTTTAAAGTTCGAGCTAAATGTTTTGGTATATGTCAAGTCGGCTCGACCCTCTCCTAAGATGGGGGGATCACAAATCCTTAATGGGTTATTATTTTCGAAATCAGTTTGGTCGTCACTGACCAAATCACCGATTTCTCTCAAATTTTATATAGATACGTAAACTAGTTTTTGAACATACGTGTTTTTTTTATTTTAGGCTTAAAAATTGGTTTTCGTCGAGGAATTCAGATTTTCAATTACGTTGTCACATTCAGAGTAACCTCACTTTAGTCGAAAACTTTTTTTGAAATCTGTATTTCTCATCGTAAAATCTATCGATTTCGATCATTTTTAGATGAAAACGTTTGAAATTTGTGAATGATGAACTATAAATATTTCTCGTAGCGTTGTTGAATATCGTAATGTTGAATTGTATTGTAATTGTTGAATTAGCGTAAATAAAAAAAGAGAAAAAAATGTTGGAGTTAATAGTTTTTATATTTTAGTTTTCATTTTTTTCTTCCCGTTTTTTTTTTTTTTTTTTTTTTTTTTTTTCATCACTTAGTAAAGGTATGAACTACATTCTGTAAAAACCGTTACATGCTAAAACGTTTCGTTCGTAAGTGAGAATTTTTTTTCGAATTTCCAACTTGTCATTACCAAGCGATCATGGAATTTTAATATATTTTCATTTTTCTTGATCTTGAGACACAGTAGTATGTTCCATTCGATAATAATGTATATTTTTAATGAATATTTCCGAACTTACAATTTTTCTTGGGTGTCTCTTGAGAATAACTTGTATACTCTAGTTTACTTGCGTGGACTTGGTTTGATTCTAATATTTCTTTGCATATTGTTTATAGATGATGATGACTAAATAAAGCTGATGTATAGAAATTCATAAAATGCATTTTAGACGCGGGGATATTCGAGAAACTAATTAATGGTTACACGCCAGATTTTATACTATTGGACTTCACACGTGAAAAATACTAAAATTCAAGAAATTTCCTCAATAAGATTGCGAAAATTAAGATCTCTCATGAAAGTAATTAGATGTACCCATGTTTAAACGGAATAGTATAATAACGAAACGCATCTTCGTTTACCGAAAAAACATTGCAACATGAGCATGTTGAACATGTGGTATAATTAATTTGGTTTGAAATAAAATGGTTTAAAATAACATGAAATGATATTTTATATGTATTCGTTTTTCTTCAAAATGTAAGGGAATTTTTCAGAAAATTTAAAATATTGGAGAAAAAATTGATGACATTATCATTAAAATATATAGGTATTTTAGCAATCTAGTGATCGAAAGCTTGATTTCAATTTGTATTCTGAGCTGTTGAACATCAAGTTAGGATTTTTCGTTTTAAATACATACATCTCCATTAAACGGAACATATCGCAGTGTCCGAAGATGAACAAAAATAAAAAATTTTTAAATTTCATAATCACTTGGTATTGACAGGTTGGAAATTCGAAAAAAAATGCTCACTCACTCACGAAACATTTTGGCATGTAACGGTTTTTACAGAATGTAGTCCATACCTTTACCAATTAATGGAAAAAAAAAATGCAACATGAAAACTATTCGCTAAAAAATTTTTTACACTTTTTTCATTTACGCTAATAACAATTCAAGGACGCTACGAGAAATATTTATAATTCATTATTCATCAATTTCATACAATTTCGAACGTTTTCATTGAAAAATTATTGAAATCCATAGATTTTCTGATGAGGAATAAGGAATTTAAAAAAAAGTTTGCGTCCAAAGTGAGGTTACTCTGAATTTGGCAGCCTAATTGAAAATCTGAATTTCTCAAAATAAACCAATTTTCGGTCTATAATAAAAATACGTATGTTTTAAAACTAGTTTACGTATCTTTATAAAAAATTTGAGAGAAATAGGTGATTTGGTCAAAATCAGACCAAATTGATTTCAAAAATAATGACCCTCGTATAAACGATGAAAATCGACGATATTGTATACTTTGGAATACCCGCTTATTAAACGTGATCAAATAAACTTTTGTACATTGTACAATGTAATAATATTGGCATATTTGGTGATAAAAAGCAATAAAAATTCATATTCCTTGAATTCAGCGATAATCGGCAAACGCAAGTAAAGTGATAAAAGTTTTCGACTGGGAGGAAAGGAAAATTATCATTCAATTATCGTCTTTTCCATGATCGAATTTCTTCAAAGTGTGCATGCAATTACATAACAAAAAAAAGTCATGAAAGTTTGCCTTCGTTTTTCTCAGCTTCAATTTGGTTGTACTTTCGATCCTGATTTCGAATGCTGAGGTTTAAATAGTCGAAAAACCACTCACGAGGAGTATTTCTTGCTATATCAGATTTTACAGGCTGTGAATGTTTCAAATCCGATTTAATAGGTTCAAGTTGGTTATAATTTTGATTCTAATTTTGCTCTATCGAGTCTCGACTTCCTCTCTGTGTTCGCCACGGAATCATACCCTGAAAATCTCCGGAAAAGTACCAGAAACAAAGCACGAAAGATCAAGGCGAAATAACATAGATAGACAGAAATGCCTGAACTTTTTTGCGCAATCCTCGGCGCAATTGCGCTTCGGGACGAATTCGCGCGTGGTGTTCTCGCTGCTCTGATTTTCCGAAACGAGGTGATCCCTTTCACCTACTCGGTTCGTCCTCCGCTTGTAACTTGTACGGGTCGTAACGTAACGCAAGAGCGAGATGTCCCGTTCATGAATGGGCCTTCCGGCCCTTATCTCCGCTGCATCGACAACACCCGCGTCAATTGGGCCCGATTCGCGTCCATCGCCGAAACCGCGATAATCTCTCATCCACGAAATCGCGGCATTTCGCAAGGCCTCCACCTTGTTCCAGCGCGTACCCATCGCGCGTGAACGTTTACGTCCAATTGTTACGTGAATGGTTCCACATTCTTAATCGTAGTAAGCCCGAGTCATTGCGTCCCATCCCCATTGCACAACGATTCACACCACGCTTGATGAGATATTTGTACAAGACGAAAAATCAACCGCCGACATGAATGGAAAGTCGGCGCAATTAACGCGAGAATTTAACGTTTTTGACGCTTTTTCTCTTTCACACGAGTAATGGCAGTAAAATTTGTGAAAAGCGTGCTTTCACGCGCTGAATTTTCTTCGGGATTATTGGGCGAGATTTGCAACCCATTAGAGGAAATACGTGAAATGCAGAACAAAAGTGAAACTCGTGTAAAAACGTATTTGGTCGCGGCCCGAGGGATTTTTATTCCCCGCTAACAAGGTTTTCAAGCACGCTTTTACCGGCCAATTATAACGTCGCTGATCACTTTTCCGGTGTTTTTGCGAAGATCCGGGGTCCAAAATAACGTTCTTACGGGATAGTATTGGTTCGAGACTTGGATATAATCAATGGACTTTCATAAATCAGCGTTTCCCATCGCGACAAATCACGTGGTCGTAATTGGCTATAAATCAACCAATATTCGCGTCTTATCGATGCGATCAAGGCAATTATTATTTTCCTTGTTTCGAAAGCTTCTTCGGAAGATTCGTCAGTTTGGACGATTTCACGGGGGTTTGAGATTTTCAGTTATTTTCGTTCAAGTACTTACTTTTGGGTGAATTTTTGGGGTGCTTCGGGGTGGAAAAGCCGGTCAATCGCGGATTTGACGGGATCGAGCGAAAAACGCGGTCCGAACTCCCGCGCGATGTTTGCGGTTCGCTATCTCGCGAAGCGACTAAACAACAGCGGTTCCATTCTCCATCGTCTCTAAAATATTAGACTCTCTCCACCTCTTGCTCGGGGTGCTTCTCGACTTTTCCGGTTTTTTTCGGTTGCTTTTCATCCCAAGTTTTTGAATTCAGAAAGACATTCGCATTTTCCATGGAATTTCGGCTGTAATGTTCAATACACAGCATTACTTCCTAAAAAAAATTTCTTGAATTTGATGGTGATAAGGAAAATTTGAAAATCAACTATATTTCTTCGAGTCAAAACACACTGTTAACTAAAAGTTGGTAAATTTCCTACAAAAGTATTGGAAGTTCTTTTTTGGATTCAGAAAGACATTCGCATTTTGCATGGAATTTCGGCTGTAATGTTCAATACACAGTATTACTTCCTAAAAAAAAATTTCTTGAATTTGATGGTGATGAGCGAAATTTGAAAATCAACTATATTTTTTCGAGTCAAAACACACTGTTAACTAAAATTTGGTAAATTTCCCACAAAAGTATTGGAAGTTCTTAACCTATATACTGTATGGGATTTTGCCCATAAATAGCTATTGCAATGTCCAGGGTTTGGAAGTAACGCGTTACTCTAAAACGTTACATTTTTCACTGCAACGATAACGTAACGCGTTACATTTATTAATAAGTAACGATAACGGGAACGAGTCACTTCTTTTCGGTAACGAGTAACGAAAATCCCTTTATTTTACGTTACTGTTATCTGTCCCATCATATTTTTACCACAATTTAGAACTTTTTTAAAAATGTTCTGAAACTGAGATCTTGGTAATTTTTAACATCTTCATTTTAAGATATAAAATTCTATATTATTAATTCTTAATGAAACTATGTGGAATAATCGTAAGTTGTGCAAACGTCTTGACGAAGAATAGGCTTTTTGATTTTTTATTAAAAACTTTCACGGCTCGAAGCGTTAAATTTTATGAATTCGCATGAAAAGAAATAAAAATAATTAAAATCTATAGATCGAAAAATCTATAGCAGGATTTGCAAAATTTGGAGGTCCTGCTAGAAAATTTTATGGAATAATAATGAATACAAAAAAAATAAAAAAATAAAAATAAACTGAATATGAAAATACGAAAAATACTAGATTCTGTTAAGTTTCAAGTTACTTGATTTTCAAAAAATTTATTCAATTAAAGGAATCAAAAAACTTCAATTTCTTGAGCTTTAAATTCTAAAAAAATTATGTCAATAGAAGTCTAGAAGAAGATACGAAAATTTTTATATTGTAATAACTCTGTGAAAGATACAAAAAATATTGAAGGCCCTTTAAATATATAAAGAAACTGTTTTCTGCAAAATCGATCGAAATATACTCCAGAAATTTCGAAACTCCAACTTTATTTCATTCTGGAAATTTAAAGAAATGTCTATAAAAAAACTAAAAATTCCATAACATTCTTCAAATACTTAAAAATGCAGAAAGAAAACACGTTCGGAAAATACGTCAAAAGTATACAAAACATTGAAAATCTTTCGAATTCGAGAAATTCATACAGCAATATATAAAAATAATGTACGATCCTTGAAATCATAGAAAAACTAAAGAAATACAAAAAGTATTTGATTAATTAAAAATCTGTCGAGGCCCTGTTTTCGTAAAATCCTGTAAAACACGTAATGTTTCATTAAATTCAAATTCTAGAGTTCGAAATTCCTGAAATGTATAGAACTTGAAATGTATAGATTATAAAAATACTAAAATTACGTTAAAATACTGGGAAATTCTGCAATATTCTATCATACTAAAAAATACTAATGTTTTCAAAAATACTGAACAGTTATTCAAATCGTAGAAAAATAAAAACAGTTTGAAAAAAATTCAAATGAAACAAAAATCTTCTTAGACATTTTTTGCTGAAGAATCCTCTCAAATACCAATAATTCAATAAATTTTCAATAAAAGTTTTATTTTAGAGCATGAAATTCTGGAAATCTATATATCAATGTACAGAAAAGTAGTAGAAATTTATAAAAATTCTAAAAAATCCTGCAACATTTTATACATACTAAGAAGGACGAAAAGATTAAAAAATTCTGAAAATCTGGGTAGGTATTGAGATTTTTTCAAAAATCTATGAAATTTGCGAATGTTTCCTTGTGGCTAAGATTGAATCAAATGTCAGATTCAGTAATTTCGTAAACTTGAAAAAAATATAAAAATTTGAACAAGCTGATTGATTTTTTTCTCAGGGTGAAGAAGTTCAGATTAACATTTTTTATTATGTTTGAAATAAACAATTTCTATAGAAAAAAATCACAAGCGCGTTGAAATTGTATTTTTCAGCCAAATTTTTTTTCCAAATTATGGAATTTTTTCCATATATAGTATAGCATCATACTTTCCAATACGAAGTATGGAAAGTATGGAAAGTGCACGTCAAGTGTGTCACGAAAATTCCACTACATCACAAAATATCGAAAAAAATAGTGTATTGCATAGTCTTCATGTGAGTCATTTTACCATGAAAATGTTTCTTCAAAATATTGTTATCTGTGGCTGTTATAAACAAACAAACTTTTTTGTAAGCCTCAATTGAAAAATTCATATCTCCAGAACAACTCAATATAATCTAATAACAGTTTTTTTTCTCGTATTTGTATCAACGTGTTCTGTATTATAAGCAAAAAAACAACTAATACTTGTTTAACCAAATAATTTAATGAATAATAGGAAAGTGTGGAACTCTAAATTTCTATAAAATATTAATTTTCATTGCATTGGCCAGGTCAACATCAGAGCGTGCATGTCAAACGAACCATACGTGTATATTCAAATTTCAATCTGAAAGAAAGTTATTTGTTTAATTAGTAACGTCAATTTTATTTATTTCAAAACTTAAATCATATGTATGTTAATGAAAAATAATAAAAAATCTGTAACGTGGATTTTATTGTCCAAATAAGTTTTTACTGTTGTGTAATTTTTACAATTAATATATTCTAAGAAAATGAAAAATGTCCATGGATAGACATTTTTTCTGTAACTATTTGTTTGCCAAACAATATGGAATGTAAAAAGTTATGCAATAGATTTCAAAAAAAATGAGGCATTTTTGATTCATGATAATAGTTTTGATAATTTTTAGACTTTGAGTGTTTCATATGAAAAGATTCTTAAATTTGAAAAATGGAGATGTAAAAATAAATTTTACGAAAATTGTGAATTGTGGCATCAATTCAAATTTCGAATTCTCAAAAAGAATTCAAATACGCTCGAGATAATATTTCGTGACCATGATGAAAAATTCAAAAGTACTCGCTGTAAAGTTTTTACTGTAAATCTTGAATTTATTTACTGATTGATTTGTGCCATTACACGATAACAAAAACAACCATGTTTGCATTCGGTTGGAATTCGCAAACTGATAACGGTTTCTCAAAGCTCGCTGAAATTGGCATCGACTCAAAAATTCACCTGTTGAATTTATTCACCGAAATAAAAAATGTAGACAAATGTTCGTTTCGAAAATTCCATGCATAACTTATCTACATCAAAATTACATGAAATTCAGGAAAATGTTTCATTTTTACGAGTTGCACAATTTTATCGATGAATTATCAGAAAAGTTCATTTCCAGTTCAAGGCTGGCATAGCTAAGAAATTTTCGTCCCAGATATTTTCAAAGAATCAAAGTAACTTTTGCATACCTTGTACAATTATAGTCACAGTTTTCATTGTTAGGCTTATCTCTTGCAGAAAGAAAATCATAAAAACTTGTTCGAAAAATTCTTCAAATAAGGACAAAACGTCAACCTTCGAAGTTTAATCATGAACAATAAATTTTATAACTTTTCTAAGAACTAGGTACTTAAAAGTTTTCAGAAAAATTATGTCTATTCATTTGTGAAATAACTCAGATTGACGTTATCTATACCCGTATTACGACTAGAAAAATCCTTTGTGGAACGTTTCAAGAACATGAAATCTTTTATTTCTATGTACTCTAACGACAAAACTTTAACAATACAATTTTTCTTGAATTTCAATAAATGTATCAAAATTCACTTATTTTTACCTTCGAAAAAAATTTACGGTATAACATTGGGAGCGAGGAAAATTTTCGAAAACGAATGTGCCACTACAGTTTATGCTTAATATAGTTGTATTTACTCAGTACACAAATATATATATTTGCGACGCAAAAAATTCATGTTGATTACATACATTTGTATTGTACATTTATACGTGATTTGCATCACAAAAAATTGTATTTTATTAAAAAATTCGTATGTCGTAACGAATTGTTTGTGCACCAGAGAAAAAATTTGAATTTTTTCAGTCTATTGCCAATTGGCGAAAAGATCCTTCGAGTCCAAACAAGCTATCGTGTGTTTTTGGTTTTCCTGGTCGAAGTTTTTCGTTCGTTTTTATTTCTTCTTGCTCCTTGAACCATGGGCCATAGTCCTTGCATTTTTGAATCCAATCCTCTGTGAAAATACGAAAAATACATTAATAAATTATTACTAGGGCAGCTAGAGTATAATTTTTTTTAATGTTACAATGTCACTTTTAACAATACCAAAATTTAGAAGAATAATTTTATTTCTAATTACAAATTTTCTGGCTCTTTCATGCAAGTGGAATTTTAAAAGGGTGATTTTACCTTGACTTGCCTTACATTTTTTCATATCTTTTTCCGCTTCGATGCTGTTCCCATAAAAAATATAATAATACCTTGTCACTCAAAAACGAAAAAAGTTATTTGAAAATAACTTTATCAGAAAACGCGTGCAAGGTTTCTGCTACTAGAAAGCTGATCACGCAAATAAGTATAGTTCTGCCGATATTGTAAATTATTATTTAGCTATTACGCTATGGTTGAACGTGCGAAACGTATGTTTACGGTAGAATAATATAAGTGTAAAAGTGTGTTCCTGTAATCATTATGCAAATCTCAAGCATGCCATTTTGTTGTGATGAAGGTCGCGTTTTAAAACAATGAAAAATGAGAGTCATACTTTTTACAGATGTCATTGACATAGAATTTCGATAAGCTGCAATCAGCGTGAATTCATTTAAAGTAGATCATAACAAATTTAGAATGAAATTTATTGAAATTGAATTGAGGGTTCAAAAATTAACAATTTATCGAGATTTAACGAATAAGTTTGGACTTTTCAAGGCAAATTCTTGATGATCAACACAAACTCACTGATGACCAAAAGTAAGATCGTAAGGGAGAGTGGGGTATTGTCGTTACTTTTTTCTAATGGCAGAATTTCTTAATGAAATCAAATTTTTTCATAATGTATTACATATAGTTGGATTCGGAAAAGGTCTGACTACCAAATAATAGGTATTCCCAACATCTACTTATTTGTTTATTTATACTGAACTGTTTACTGAACGGAGGCAAAATTGCGAAACTGAAAAATCGTGGGGCAAAGTCGTCACATAGAATAATGAATGAAAATATACAAGACTTTTCCAACTTGTCAAATTTTTATTCAGTAATAGGTTATACCCTTCTGTAAAAAAACTATTGAAAACTATTGGTAACTATTGATCAATAATTTCCAATAGTTTTTTAATCCTATAGTTTCCAATAGTTTCCAATATTTGAATAGTTTCCAAAATGATTGAAACTATAGACATTATGAAATCTACTGAAAGATAAATTATTGAAACTATGACAACTATGGAAACTATTAAAAGATTAGTTATTGAAGCTATGGAAATCACTGAAACTATTTCAATGACTAGCAATCATTGAAATGATTGAAAATCTTGAAAATGATTGAAAATCATTAAAAATCTAGAAAATCATTGGAAATCATCGAAAATCTTGAAAATAATGGAAAATTGTTTCCAATTTGAAAATTGCACTAACAATTGTGCTTTCACAATTTTCATGCAAATAATCATTAAATTGTGATATCAAATCGGATTTGAAAATCATTGAAAATCATTGAAACTATTTTAATGACTGAAAATCATTGAAAATCTTGAAAGTAATTGAAAATAATTTTTAATTTAAAAATTTCACTATAAATTGTGATTTAACAATTTTTATGCAAATAATCATTAGATTGTGATTTCAAATCGGATTTGAAAATCATTGAAACTATTTCGATCATTGAAAGTATTTCAATTATTGAAACTTTAAATCATTGAAACTATTGGCAGGAATATTATAGGAACTATTGAAACTATAGAAACTGCAAGAAGGAAAATTATTGAAACCATAGTAACTGTGAAATATACTGAAAGATAAATTTTTCAAACTATGAAAAATATGGAAACTTTAAAAAGATAAATTATGAAAGCTATGGAAATCATTTAAACTATTTCAATGATTGAAAATCATTGAAAATCTTGAAAATGATTAAAAATCATTGAAAATTTTGAAATTGATTTAATATTGCTTTTCATTTGAAAATTACACTAAAAATTGTGCATTCACAATTTTCATGCATATAATCATTAAATTGTGATTTGAAATCGGATTCGAAAATGATTGAAAATCGTTGAAACTATTTTAATGACTAAGAATCATTAAAATGATCGAAAATCATTGAAAATCTTGAAAATGATTGAAAACTGTTTCCAATTTGGAAATTGCACCGAAAATTGTAATTTAACAATTTTCGCGCAAATGATCAGCAAATTGTGATTTCAAATCGAATTTGAAAATGATCGAAAATCATTGAAACCATTTTAATGACTGGAAATCGTTGACAACCTTGAAAGTGATTGAAAATCATTTTCAATTTAAAAATTTCACTATAAATTGTGATTCCAAATCAGATTTAAAAATGATTGAGAATCATTGAAACTATTTCAATCATAGAAACTTTCAACTATTGAAACAATTGGCAGGAATATTATAGGAACTATCGAAACTATGGAAACTATGAGAAGGAAAATTATTGAAACCATAGTAACTATGAAATATACTGAAAGATAAATTACTCAAACTATGGAAACTATTAGAAGATAAATTATGAAAGCTATAGAAATCATTTAAACTATTTCAATTATCGAAAATCTGGAAAGTCTTGAAAATGATTAAAAATCATTGAAAGTCTTGAAAATGATTGAAAATTGTTTCCAATTTGAAAATTGCACTAAAACTTGTGTGTCTACAATTTTCGTGCAAATAATCATGAAATTGTGATTTCAGATCGGATTCGAAAATGATTGAAAATCATTGAAACTATTTTAATGACTTAAAATCATGAAATGATCGAAAATCATTGAAAATCTTGAAAGTGATTGAATATCATTTTCAATATGAAAATTGCATTAAAAATTGTAATTTAATAATTTTCATGCAAATGATCATTAAATTGTGTTTTTAAATTGGATTTGAAAATGATTTAAAATCATTGAAGTTAATAGTTGCAATGATTTAACATCACTGAATCTATTTGAATCATTGAAATTATTGGCGGGAATATTATAGGAACTATTGAAACTATGGAAACTATAAGAAGGGAAATTATTGAAACTATTTAAACTATTGAAATCATTCAATAGTTTCTCGATAGTTTCCCAATAATTCCAAATGGTTTCTTATAGTTCCCAACAGTTGCTGATAGTTTTTTTTTCATAAGGGTGCATATAAAAAAAGTGAAACAAGATTTTTTCAAAAAAATTAACCCTTTCAGATGTCACTGGATAGAATTAAATGAAAATCACGATTTCTTCAAGGAAAATTTGTCATTGTTATTAAAAATAATTATTAATGAAAATAATGCATAGAAACGATTTTCTGTTTGAGTCTCACAATCAGATAAGAAAGTGACGACTTTGCCCCACTAGTAGAATGACGACAATGCCCTACGCCACGTTTTTTCATGAAAACATGAATAACAAATTGATATTCAAATCAATTGTTACAAAATTTACCATCATCGTGTTTGCCAGGCAGTTTTCAACAGATATAACTTTTCTTTATTATTTTGTAAACTAAAATGTTGGCAAAAGAACGAAAGTTCTGTGCCCGGGAAAAATTACTTTTGGAGCGCCAAAACACTTTTTGACGCATAAGCAATGCGACATAACCTACAATTCCACCAAACTCCTTTGGTAATGTTGGGACAGTAAAGTACAGTTACGCTAAAAAAATTGGGTTTATTGCACTGATATTTCTTAGAAAATAGCGGGTGACGATTTTGCCCCACTGACGACAATGCCCCACTCTCCCCTAATTCTAAAATTTTCAAGTGATTTAATTTTATCATCTGCAGGGTATTCGTTAGATCTTTACTTGAAAAACAAAACTTGACAAGTTTTTCAAAGTACCCAACTATTCTAATCCGTCAGTTTCCCAAAATCAGGCGAAATCTTCAACAAAATGGGAACAAATGGACCAAATAACGGGAATTTTAGTAAAGCCTCATTGAAATTACCATGAATTTTTTGTATGGGCCCAGCATCGCCGCCATATTCTTCCGGCAACATCTTCTGGGGAATGTGTTCATAAAGCGTTTCCAAGGTGCTATGAACGAAAATTCGATCGGCTATTTTTTGTTTGAGGAAAGGTTTGACGAAATTTATGATTGTATCGACGAAGGGGCTGACATTGATCACATGGACAGCTTTTAATTTCACAGGGTAAGCTTCTTGAACGCAGACGAGGAATTTCTTCACGATGGAGGGGGTGAATTTGGCAAAATGAGTGGGGGTTGCCACAGCGGCGTCCAATATGTAGACGTCGCCGGCGACGCCGACTAATTCTTCTTTCAGTCGAATGTCTCCTATCATGAGTACGAATTTCATAGCTTCAGGTACATTGGGAGTCGGAAGGTTTTTGTCGATTCCTCTCATCAGGATCACTCTTCGACCGTTTTCTGTTAGTCCTGGGAGAGGAGGTACTTGTCTGAAAATTCAGAGGAAGACGAACGTTGATAATGATGTCCTCTATGAAGCATAGATGATATCCTTCGACTCTAAAATTTCGGGAACAGGGAATTCGCAGCTTGAAGAATGGGTTTATCAGGGGTATCATGAATCACTTTTATAATCATCTAAGGGACGAATTTAAGGGTGATATATTCAGTAGAAGGAAGCCAATTATGCCACCTTTTTTCAGAAAGACTTTTTATGGAAGATCATTTCGTTACCTTAGATTTGAGATACTCAATAGACTACCAAATGAACTAAAGCTCTCTGAAGAGTCCTACCCTACGACCAAAATGAACCAACGGATTTTGGACTTGAATGACGATAATGTGGATATATTGCTTAATTCGAAAAAATCTTCATCCATGTTTATACACTGAGAAAAAAATTCTCTAGAAATAATTCAGAAACTTTTCTGATATTTTGCATTTCCAGAGAGTAAATTCTACCAAAATTATGGTAAAAAAAAGTATTGCCTGTTCGAATCACCAAATATAATGAATTTTGAAAAAGCTTTTTGCTAAGTTTCCCGTCTGCTTGATCTTAAAAATTATTATAGTTTTTCACAAACCTTTCAAGTAGGTGCTGGAAGTGAACATTTTATTGACTACATGATAAACTGACGCGGAAAGTAGTACTCGGTCCTATAAAACTATGGTAAAAATGTCAATCCATTCATTCAAAGTTTGTATATTATGTGCGTCATCGCGCTTTGGCAGTATCTGTGTAGTGTAGTGTTTTGTTTTTTGTCATTGGAAAACTTAATTTCACGGAACAGAAACACGAGGTAAGTCCAGAAAAAAATTATTATACATCATAGAGTTGTTGTTGTTTTTTTTTTCTCATAAATTACGCGTGAAGATCAGACAATCAAATTACAATATTAAGTACAACGAGAGGAGGGCACAAAATAACCTCAGCCTAAATTGTTTTTGATTTTGTTGGAAAAGCTATTTTCGAGTTTTATTTTCAAAAGTCCAATCATTTTTTCTAGAAATCAATTCATTCTACCAATTTTCGACACTATCGTCAATTACTCTTAATTTTGAATAAATTATTTCCACATGATGGAATCAGAAATTTTTTTTGTACGGCAACTTTGAATATTTTTACGATTAAAATTGACATTAATTTGCCGATGAATTAGCGATTTTTCCCGTATGCTTTTAGTTTTTTTGAAAAGATAATTTGTGGTTCATTTTTTAGAGAACCGTATTTTTTTCGGCGAGTGCTTTTTCTTTTCACTATTATTTTTAAAAGTAAAATACCTTATTTTCTCGCAATAAAAATCGAGTAGTCATGTTTTCAAATTAATTATTAGAAATTAATCAAGGTAGCAAATTTTCATAAATTTCTAGACCAAATTTAGAATTTCAGCATGTTACCGACGATATCCTTTTTTTTTTGTTTTCGGAAAAATGTTTGTAAAAACAATAAGATTATCGACCTCTTGAAACACATGATGAATTGTAATGCAAATGAGTATTTGCATTGTCACATTTGATTAAAACTTGTGAGCTATAGTAAATATTGACAAAAGTCGCTGCAATAAAAAGTCCTATAAAACTATGGTAATTTATCAGAGAAGTTTTTAGATATAAACCTTTAGATAATAAAATTCTAGGACGTATATTTTGCATAGAATTTACGTAATTTTAGTCATGTTGATTGATTTTTGGAATACAATTCTTTTCGTTTGTTTAGTAAAAATTGAATCTTATTTCAAGATGCAATAACATCAAGGCACGACTTGAAATTCAAATACTTCCTCAAATTAAGTCTATGTTCACAATTATTTTCAAATGCGAAAGTCTTAAATTAAGAACATTCATCATAATTTGAAGTAATCATTCTTGATTCAAGACGACTTCTGGCTTTGAAAATAATACTCTTCAGTCAGTAGTGCTCTTCAAGCGTAATTAATATCATTGAATAGTGTAATAATGATTTTTTACCAAATTTTTGACTAATGAATTTTGAATGATGCATTTTCTTTTTAGAATTTTCTAAATTCCTCCACTCAAATAATCAGAAGTGGAAAAGTTAAAAAGATCATTGTTTTTCTCTAATGGTTGCGCACCTCAGTGCAAAAACAAGTTCATTTTTACTAGTTTATTGTATTACAAGAAAGAGTTAGACATTGAAACTGAATGGCACTCTTTCAAAACTTTGCTCTGAAAATCAAATAACGATTCCTTAATACATATATAATCATTGTTTTATCGTTATATAAAAACATCGCATTTTTCTACAAGGTTTATTTATGTATTGTAATTTTTTTCAGATTTTCAAAAAGTCCGAAATACAATGAAGAATCATTTGTCTTCGAAAAAAATTGTTTAAAAATAATGAAAAAAAAATTATTTTCTAATTTTTCCAGTGATTTTATAAATTTCATTATATTTCCCTGTCAATTCCAAAAGTTGATTCAAATAGGTTGATTGATTTATTAGGAAAATGTATTTACTTGAAAAGTATTTGAAAAATTCATGTTACAGAAAACTGTTGAAAAAAAATTATTTTCTTCCCTTTTGTCAAGTCATTAGAATGATGTTGACCTATCTTTTTTTCATAATTTCAATGAAAAAAAATTTGTCATTTTTTTGCGGCTTTTTCAGGAATTCTGACCCAAAAATCAGTAGCATGAATAGATGAATGCTATTTTTATGTTTACTTTTTTTTTTTTGAAAATCGGCCGAAAATTAACTAGTGCCGAAAAAACAACATCGATAGAAGTTTTGTCACCTTTTTTAGAATTAGTAATAGTCAAAAAGTGTGAACAATCTTTTAAAGAACTGAAATATTGGTAATTTAATTATAATATTTGAGCGTTTTCCCTGGACATTTTGGTAAAGGTTAAAAAGGCCTGTCTATAGTGCAGCAAAAAAAGTAAACTCATGTCAATTAGCCCTTTTTAATTTTCCACTGAGCTTCATTTCTTCATTTCCAGTACATTTTTGGTATTGTAATCTATGAAGATATTTTTGCGACATCAAAACCATATAATTTGTATAAATTTTATCAATACATTACTGTTATAACATTGAAAAAGTTTTCTGTTTTCAAGTTTTAAAGAGTCTGCTGAAATAAATAAAAAAATTGTGAACCTTTTGACTGGTTTCTTCATGATTCTCTTTTCAAGAAACGTTTTACAGTCAGAGGTTTTTAACAAATTTTGAACCTTTTTGCTATTTAAGGAATTCGTAAGAATAGGATTTTTTTCAAAGATTATTTAAATTTTATGTTGAGAAATTTAAAATTTATTTCGGTACAAGAGATTCTATGTAATTTTATAATTTTCTTGAACACTCTTAAGACAATTTTCGATTCATGAGGAATCGTAAAAGATAGTTCTTTTTCTCAAAAAAGGCTTCATGAGATTAAATTCGATTTTTACGTATTCTCGTGTCAAAAATATTTTTGGAAATATGCTTGTTTTTCTCAAAGTTAATTGCCACATAATTTTGTTAAATAATAAATCCTCTCCATAGCTGCTTAAAAAAAAGATTTCAGAAGGTTCATTCATATTTTTCATATATTGTTATATTTACTAGGGCGTTGATAGAAATTTTCCATAAACTGGAAATTTTTTCATTTTTTACTACTCAAGTTTTTCACACAACATGGATCAGTTCATAAATTCTTGGACTGTTTCCAATTATAATGAAAACATTTACTACCCACTTTTGAGAACGAACCAAAATTTTCCTTTTTTTAACATATTTTCAATATTTACTTGAAAATCCTCTTAATTATCAATCGACTTAAATTTTGTAAACTATTAAAAAAACATTTTTTCCAAAACACTGCTTATTTTTATATTATTTCATAATTATTGTTTTCAAAAACTTGAATACGGTAATAATCTTCTGCGAACTGAAGTATTCATCAAAAGTTTCAAATAAAAACAATAGAAACTAACAAATGAAAAATTTTTTATATAAAAATATGTGTTGTGTTTTTAGGAGTTCGTAAAAAGTCTGAAAAATTACTGGAAATTTTTCGAAACTCTCAAAACTGTTATACAAGATCATTCAAAGTAAAGTGCTCCTAAAATAAGAATTCAGTTGTAGTACTTGTGTGCAATGTTTTTTTAGTAAATGTTTCATTCATTTTAATGGAGAATAAAAGTAGAAAACAATTCCCTATTGAAATGCAAAATAATCAATTATTTCTAATCAAGGGCCAAGAATAGTAGTAAAATTATTTGCCCAAATTACTTAATATCTTTTATCTATTTTCCTACCTAAATCGGTTTGAATATTCATTTTCGTTTGTTTACTAGTTTTTTTTACTATATTGAAAACTGATGATTGCATTGAGTGCAAACCTACACTATTCCACAAATTTCCTGCATTTCCGCTCTTGTGATATCGCGGTTCGCGAAAAATTCAGGTACGAGTGCGCGCATCGTGAAGTACATGTCCAATTTTCTTTTGCACTTTTCCAGTGAGAATTTGCAGCCACGCAAAAACGTCATCAATCTTTGGTCATCTGGAAAAATTGTAAAAACTTCATAGTGACTTTTTCTGTGGAATTTTTAACATTCTGTGAGATTTTTAAATATTTTCTAGCATGTAAGTCATTACAAGAACATGATTATGAGTTTTTATAGATTTCATAGATTGCTTTCTCGAATTTGTGTTACTTTTCTTTTCTAATGTGATAAACGTGTAAAAACAATACGTAAAAGTAACTCTTGAAATCCAATTTCACGATATTTTTGGTGATATTATCGCTGAAATTTTCTATCGAAAATACAATTAGTTTTTCTGATTTCTTGGATTTTTTAGAAAATTTGAAAGTTAGCTCATTTCCTATCTGTTCACAATCATTTCAAATGCTATGAAAATTTCGATCATACTCCTTATTTTTATTTATTTCGTAAACTTCTCAATAAAATACACTTCAGTTGGAGAACACTCGAGAATTTTCACAAGCTGCTGTAAATTGTTGAAATCCCACAATGAATTACCGATTACTATTTCTATAGGCTCTGAAGAATAAAAAACTGCATAAACTGTCAAAACTTACGAAAGCACTAAACTTTTCATCCAAATTGTATCATCATCAGGAATAAGAGTTTTTTTTGGTTCCAGACTAAATGTAACTTTCACTGTATACTCAATTTTTTCGTAAAACTACCATTTTTGAAATTACTTCTCAAGATTCATTATGGAATGACAATTACCGTTCAAAAAATGTTGAAACTGATAAAAAATGTTCGTACCCTCGTATTGAGGCAGATGCGGTTGTTTGGATAGCCACTCTTTGATTGCTTTTAAATCATTTTCCCGGGTTGCTACATTTTCATTAAGCTCGACTCTGATTTGTTTGGACATTTCCTCTGATGGCTGGATGAGCAACATCTGTCGAGCAAAAAATTCACGAATGAAACTGAAACATTGCGAATAATACATCGATTTCACTTACTCGTTTATAATATGATGAAAATGCACACAGACAAAACTTTCCCTATAATTTCGTTGAAGGCAGTGAAAAAATTGTCCAGAAATGAGATTTTCAAATTTTCGAGAAAGTTTTGATACTCAAAAAAAGGTATAAATCTTTGAGCAACGAATTTTGAATAGAAAAGGGTACTGCAAAATCATTTGAACATTATTTTAGTTGAAAAACTCAGACTCAAGGATCGGAAATCGTTAATATTTTATACATCAAACCTTGATGTTTTAGAATTCAAGACCGAAAATTGTTAAAAACATTTTTGACTCCAGAAGAAAGACTCAAATTATGAGAATTTGATTGCAGATTTTTTAGCTGACTTCGACAAAAATTGGTAAAAAAATTATCAATGTTCTGGATCGCAAATTTTGGACGATTCTCTAAATAATAGATATCAATGATCTTTGACTTATTTTTGAATGAAAAATTGAATTTAATTTTAGTTTGAAGAGTAATGAAAATTTTTCTGAAAATTATGACAATAATATTTAGATCGTACTATTTTCTATGTTTATTCTTTTTTCATCTAATCAACTAGATTTTGGAACTAGGGACTCTAAAATCTACTGATATGCGAAAAATGTAACGTTACAAGATTAGAAAAATGAAAAATTCGTACTTAATAATTTCTAGTGCATGTTTTTCAAATTTAAATATTTGTAAAGTAATAACTCTGATCAATTTTCCTCCAAACTTGGACTATTTATTCAAAGCATTTCTCCATTATAATCTAGCTTTCGGCCTTAAATTGGGCCCTTTTCAAGATAAAAAAATATAATTATCACGTATCGAATTATGTCCGCATTAATAATACGTCCTTAACAATAATTCCTTTTAATCTTGTGAATTACATCGTCAATTCTTAATTTCACGTAGCCAATACAAAATTATGACTGTGTGAACGAAAGGACTAGAGTACAAATTTTACAGATTAAACTAAAAAACAAATTTCTATATAAATCATTCAGTTTGTGCAAAATTATTATATTTTCCAGAAAATGAAGAAATTGATGTAAGAATGTTAAGAAATTTACAAGCTAAGAAAATGAAATTTTTCATACATTCGAATTCACATTTAGAACCTACAATTATATGAGATATACATAAATTCCAAAAGTCAAAGGAAATAAGGAACTTTCATTTATAAAAACAATAATAGCAATAATCTATGGAAAAGTTACCTGAAAATTACTTGAATCAAATTGTATAATATGTAGAAAAAGAATAATAAATCAGTGAAGAATTGTTCTCTGAAAAACAAAGTCTTTAAATATTTAAGATTCGAAAATCCCTGAAATAATATTATTGAGAAATTGGTATTCAATAAACACTGGTGTCCACCAATTTTTCCTCAGTAGTGTAAGTTTAAAAAAAAATCAAGAAAAATTCTTCCAAACGATTCTAAATCACGACAAATTCAATAATTTCCGACGTAGCTAAGATTGTTCGATCTTCCTTACAGGGAATTTCCGGTATATTTACACTTGATTTGATTGAATAGTAATGTCACCGGAGAAACGTGCAAATTAATATCTCGTAGTGAGTCGGCGGTTCATAACAGCCTAGTACAAGGTTACGCAATCGTTGCAAAATCAGGGAAGATAGTTTTTACAAGTTTCGAATCTGCAATCACCTGTAAAAGCACGATCATTCATTACACGTTTCCATTGTTTTTTATTCTGAGCCGTCAGGAACAGACGTACTTGGCGCAAAAAGCGACTAAAAGTTATTGTATGCGAAAATGGAAGACACTGACGGAGTTTGGAAAAAAAAACGACGTCATCAAATTTTACGATGGTCGTTCTTGTAATGGCAAGGACGTTTGAAGAAGATCGTTTGTCTGTCATAATGAATTATTGTTCGAAGAGTGTTCTTACGAAGGTATAAAAATTCTTCAATTTATCGGTTTGAAGTCGGTAATTCGAGAGTTCCTCGATTCAAGGTGGAATGTCGATTTCTTCAAAATGAAAAAATACATTGTGAGCAACGAATGAATTCATTTCCTTATTTCTACTTATTATTTTGTACGTAATTGTAATTAATTAAATCGATAGCTCGAGCATTATCCTGGTTCGAAAACAGAACCGAACGAAGAATCCTTTCTCTTCTTGATCACTATCCGTAACGAATCTAGAAAGTGGCGGTGATGTAATGTAAACGGCGCTTTTGCGCATATTACAAAATACTGCATAATTTCGCAGCACAAAAGCAACGCAATATCATAATCCGGGTTTTTGTTCCGATTCAGATCGATAAAGCGCGATGCACTGGAGGAAATTTAGAATCTAATTTACGTGACGCGAACGAAACCGCTGCAAAAGCATAATTGCAAGAGAGCTTAAAATTTTTCGCAAATGATCTTGTCGTTTACGAATAATCAATTTCGAGCTGTTTCTTCATACACAGAGCGAATTACGCAATTTTTTTTATACTGCACTGAAAGTCGCGTATTCTTGGGTGAAAGATGGAAAGATTCATGGTCGCCGGCAATTTTTCATCTTTATTTAGGTCTCGCAATTTTCTCTCCAAATTTGAGTTATTAGTGTAATTTTATTCTTATCTACATTTTTGTCTTTTGTTTACAGGTGCCTTGTCTTAGAAATTTCAATTCTCTCGAATTTTTACGAGATCTCAAAAAACCTTGTAAAATACTGAGATTATGTAAGGGTCATGATTTTGAAATCAGTTTGGTCGTTAATGGCCAAATCACCGATTTCTCTCAAATTTTTTAAAGAGTCACGTAAACTAGTTTTTAAACATATGTATTTTTTATTTTGGGCTCAAAATCGGTTTTTGTTGAGAAGTTAAGATTTCAGGTTCGGCTGTCAAATTCAGAGTAACCTCACTTTTGTTGAAAACTTTTTTTTGAATCTGTATTTCTCATCGTGAAATCTATCGATTTTGATCAGTTTTGTATGGAAACGTTCGAAATTGTATGAAATTTATGAATAATGAAGTATAAATATTTCTCGTAGCGTTGTTGAATTGTTATCAGCGTAAATGAAAAAAGTTTAAAAAAGTTTGGAGTAAATAATTTTCATATTGCATCATTTTTTTTTTCATTTATTAGAAAAGGTATGAACTACATTCTGTAAAAACCGTTACATGCCAAAACTTTTCGTTCGTAGGTGAGAATTTTTTTCCGATTTTCCAGCCTGTCATTAACAAGTGATTATGAGATTTCAATATATTTTCACTTTTCTTGATCTTAAGACACTGTAATATGTCCCATTCGATAATAAAGTATATTATTAATGAAAATTTTCTAACCTTATTTTGCAATACATGGCGTATGAAATGAAATCAATTTTTCGTGCGTGTCTCCTGAGAATAACTTTTATATCTATAATTGCTTGCGTGGACCTGGTTTGATTGTAAAATTTCTTTGTATATTGTTTATAGAAGATAATTATTGAATTAAGGTTATAAATGGCAATTCGTAAAATGCATTTTAAACGCGAAGATATTCGAGAAACTGATTAATGGTTACACATCAGATATTATACTTTATGATTTCACACGTTAAAAAATACTAAAATTCGAGCAATTTCCTAAAGATCATTGCAAAAATTAAAATCTTTTATTCTTTTATAAAGTAATTCAAGTCATCCATATTTAAACAAAATAGTATAATGACGAAAAGCATCTTTGTTTACCGAAAAAACATTGAAACGTGTGCACGTTGAACATGTTGAATAATTTATTCAGTTTGGAATAAAATGAACGTTTCGCAAACATGAAATATAGACTTTATGTATATTTATCGGTTTCTTCAAAATTTAAGGAAATTTTGTTAGAAAATTTAAATCATTGGACGACAAAATTGATGACATTATCGCATAATTCCACAGTTGAACATTTTTTCGATAGATAATAGGCCTACCTTCAGAGTTCTACATAAGCATAAAAATGTAATAAAATGTTCCAGAGAAATGAAAACGAAAGTATTTTTGTGAAATCATATGTGATTATAAGTATTTTAGCAATCTAGTGACCCGCGTGAAAGCTTGATTTTAAGTTGTATTCCGAACCGTTGAAAATCTAGTTAGAAATTTTTTGTTTATTTTTTTTTGTTCACAATATATAACATCATTAAATGGAATGTATTACAGTGTCTTAAGATCAAGAAAAGTGAAAATATAGTGAAATTTCATAATCACTTGTTAATGACAGGCTGAAAAATCGAAAAAAAATTCTCATCTACGAACGAAAGGTTTTGGCATGTAACGGTTTTTACAGAATGCAGTTCATACCTTTTCTAATCAATGAAAAAAAATGATGCAATTGGAAAACCATTTACTCAAAAATTTTTTACACTTTTTTATTTACGATAATCACAATTCAACAACGCCAAAACAAAATTTTGAATACATTATTCATAAATTTCGTACGATTTCGAACGTTTTTATACGAAAATTATTGATATCCATAGATTTTCCGATAAGGAATAAGGATTTTAAAGAAAGTTTTCGACAAAAGTGAGGAGACTCTGAATTCGACAGCCTAATCTAAAATCTGAATTTCTCGACAAAAACCAATTTTCAAACCCAAAATAAAAAATTCGTATGTTTAAAAACTAGTTTACGTGACTATTTGAAAAATTTGAGAAAAATCGGTGATTTGGTCAGTGACGACCAAACTGATTTTCAAAATAATGACCCGTAAGTTGTTTTATTTTATGAAAATAATTGAAAAACTTGGAAGTCTACAAAAATTGTTTGAGTTTTTTTATAATCAATGAAATCAAAAAGAAATTGTTTAAAGATATGAAGAAAATTATTTGTAGTAAGATCTCCATATCTTGAGTTTTCACATTTCTGTTCTCTTAAATTCATGTTTTTTTTAATATCTTTGATTGATATTTTAGGTTTCGTTTTTGAATAAGGAAACTTTAAAGTATGAATAGCTATACCCATATTTCCGATTCGGCAATTTCAATATTTTTATCTTGATTCTGGCATTCAACCTTCAATGTTCGAATTTCGACTTTCTGCATTTTTGATATTTAGGTATCAGGTTTAGAACATTTTAATTTTTTTTCGGCTACAAGGTAGAATTTTTCGTAACCTTGATAAGACTCGAAGTCTTCACTTTTGAAAAATTCTCGATATTGTGTACATCTGATTATTTTTCCTACGAAACTACAAATCTTTTAATTATTATTATAAATGGCACGATTTTCTGAAATTCTCAAATCTTTCAACTGGCTGAGTAATTCTATATTGTCATTTTGAAAATAGTTTTTTTTTCTTCGTATTAAAGGAAAATTTTGATGCTGCAGAATTTTAAAATAATCCTTGAATACTGATTCATGTGTCTTTTGTTTTCATTCATTTTGAATATTTTAACCTAAAAAAATTGAATTTCGCAATTTTTACGTATCGTGATTCATAGTCTTTGTTATTTTTTTTTTTTTTTTTTTTTTTTTGTTTTAAAACTATCAATTCCATTGATTTGTTGAATAAAGTGAGAGGTATGAAGTTAAGACTTCTTGAAATCTACGAAATCTTTGATTATTTTATGGCGAATCAGAGTAACCTTATTTATTGATTATGATTGTTAAGTAAGCTAATTTCATATTGAAATTGTATCCCAATTTTCTTATTTTTGAATTTAGAATGAAATAGATTTTTGTGGAAATTTTTACATCGATATCTTGGTTTTTTTCTAAGTATGAATTATGACTGATAGAAATTCTGTATTTTCTCAAAATATTTATCAAATCAGATAAATTGTGTTTATCAAAAATAACATATAATTTTACGATTCTTGGAGTTGACTTTAGTTTTATTTTCTTATATGACAGTCTAAATTATTCGTCCTAATGTTGAAGATTCATTGTTATCTATTTGTTTAATTTATTGATAGTGTAATTCAAATTTCGCTAAATTAACAATAGATTTATGAAAATTAGGATTCTTATGTTATAAGATTAAAAATATGTTGAGAAGAAATTATTACTTTTTAAAGTTTTGCTTTTGAATTCATCAATGTGTATGGTGCAGAAAATTGAGGCCCTTAAACTATTTATCTAGTTTTCTAATAATATCAAATGAAATAGTTACGAAAAAAGAAATATTTGATAGGAATTCTAAAATTACTTTGATATGAGTCCTTCAAACGCACAGGAGTTATTTTTGAATTTTTTTTTCAGAATTCTTCTTTATATTCACAAGTAGCTCATTAAAAGTCTGTACTTTGAAAAAAACTGTAATTTTTTGCCACATGAACATGTAAGAACCTTCAAATTCCAACACATATTAGATGTGACAACACTTCAACTTTCGTAGCTTCGAAATGAATTATTATATATTATTATAGTAAATTTTTATTTATTTTAACACAAAAAATGAATCATTAATTTCCCGAAAAAATTTTCTTTCAAACTTTTTTAAAAAGTCCAAATTTTTTCCGTTTGTTTTGGTAACTAAATTTCGACATTGATAATCGTAAAAGTTAATACTTTTACACGTAGCAAGTATAACTATTTATACTTTTTTCACGCTGAAGAGTCTGTAAGATCGATAATGCATGATAATTAAGTCGATTTATGTGCATACCCAAGTGATAAAAATGGCAGATTCGCCATATCTGACGTATGAGAATACAATTAACCAAGACATCATAATTGGCTTATAATTGCTCTAATTTTAAATGCTGTTTTCCAGAAACTCTCTTTGACGTCATTTGATTACAGCATGAACTTTTTATACTTGCACAAAAGTTCGGAAAATTCACCCTGCAATCTTCGTTATTCGATTCCTCCGAATTTGAATACGAATTACGAAGGCTCTCAGAAAATCTTTCAGACGTCATTTCATTACTTGCAAAAGTAATTTGATTTGGTTTACGGTTCAAAAACACTAATGCCTAGAATTTGTTAAAAGTTTTGTGAATTAAAAAGTTTTCAAAATTAATCTTCTTGGGGATTGAGTGGATAGACTTCAGAGAACTCATCAAATTTTTAAGAAATTTTATAATTATCTCATTGGGCGTTTGACATTTTTTTTGACGAACATTTGATTTCGCAAATCTAAGAAAATGTTTCCTGAGTTTTAGGTCAATTTACCTTTTGTAAACATTTTTAGTTTCTCTAACTACCCTTGTGAAAAAAAACTATTGAAAACTATTGGTAAGTATTGACCAATAGTTGCCAATAGTTTTATAATCCTATAGTTTCCAATAGTTTCCAATATTTCAATAGTTTCCAAAATTATTGAAACTATAGACATTATGAAATCTACTGAAAGATAAATGATTGAAACTGTGAAAACTATGGAAACTATAAGAAGATTAATTATTGAAGCTTTGGAAATCATTGAAACTATTTCAATGACTGACAATCATTGGAATGCATAAAAATCATTGAGAATCTTGAAAATTATTAAAAATCTTGAAAATCATTGAAAATCATCGAAAATCTTGGAAATGATTGAAAATGATTTCCAATTTGGAAATTGCACCAAAAATTGTGCTTTCACAATTTTTATGCAAATAATTAAATTGTGATTCCAGATCGGATTTGAAAATTATTGAAAATCATTGAAACTATTTTAATGACTGAAAATCATTGAAAATCTTGAAAGTAATTGAAAATCATTTTTAATTTCAAAATTTAATAATAAAATGTGATTCAACAATTTTCATGCAAATAGCCATTAAATTATGATTTCAAATCGTATTTAAAAATGATTGAAAATCATTGAAACTATTTTCATGACTGGAAATCATTGAAAATCTTGAAAGTAATTGAAAATCATTTTTAATTTCAAAATTTAATAATAAATTGTGATTCAACAATTTTCATGCAAATAGCCATTAAATTGTGATTTCAAATCGTATTTAAAAATGATTGAAAATCATTGAAACTATTTCGATCATTGAAACTATTTCTATAATTGAAACTATTGGCGGGAATAATATAGGAACGATTGAAACTATGGAAACTATAAGAAGGAAAATTATTGATATCATGTAACTATGGAATATACTGAAAGATAAATTATTGAAAGTGTGAAAACTATGTAAACTATAAGAAGATAAATTATTAAAGCTATGGAAATCATTTAAACTATTTCAATGATTGAAAATCATTGAAAATCTCGAAAATGATTAAAAATCATTGAAAATTTTGAAATGATTAAAAATCATTGAAAATCTTGAGAATGATTTAAAATCATTGAAAATTTTGAAAATGATTAAATAGTGTTTTTCATTTGAAAATTGCACAAAAATTTGTGCATTCACAATTTTCATGCAAATAATCATTAAATTGTGATTTCAAATCGGATTAAAAATCATTGAAACTATTTTAATGACTAAAAATCATTAAAATGATCGAAAATCATTGAAAATCTTGAAAATGATTGAAAATTGTTTCCAATTTGGAAATTGTACCAAAAATTGTAATTTAACAATTTTCATGGAAATGATCAGCAAATCGTGACTTCAAATCGGATTTGAAAATGATTGAAAATCATTGAAACTATTTAAATGACTGAAAATCACTGAAAACCTTGAAAGTTATTGAAAATAATTTTCAATTTAAAAATTTCACTGTAAATTGTGATTTAACAATTTTCATGCTAATTAACATTAACTTGTGATTCTAAATCAGATTTTAAAATGATTGAGAATCATTGAAACTATTTCGATCATAGAAACTTTCAATTATTGAAACAATTGGCAGGATTATTATAGGAACTATTGAAACTATGGAAACTATATAAGAAGGGAAATTATTGAAACCATAGTAACTATGAAATATACTGAAAGATAAATTATTCAAATTATAAAAATTATGGAAATTATTAGAAGATAAATTATGAAATCTAGGGAAATCATTTAAACTATTTTTTCATTCGAAATTCTCGAAAATGATGGAACATCTTGAAAATGATTAAAAATCATTGAAAATCTTGAAAATGATTGAAAACTGTTTCCAATTTGAAAATTGCACTAAAACTTGTGCTTCCACAATTTTCATGCAAATAATCATCAAATTGTGATTTCAGATCGGATTCGAAAATGATTGAAAATCATTGAAATTATTTTAATGACTGAAAATCATTGAAAATCTTGAAAGTGATTGAAAATCATTTTTAATATAAAAACTGCATAAAAATTGTAATTTAACAATTTTTTTGCAAATTATTGAATTGTAATTTTAAATCGGGTTTGAAAATGATTTGAAATCATTGAAATTATTGGCAGGAATATTATAGGAACTATTGAAACTATGGAAACTATAAGAAGGGAAATTATTGAAACTATTTAAACTATTGAAATCATTCTATAGTTTCCCGATGGTTTCCCAATAATTCCAAATAGTTTCTTATAGTTCCCAACAGTTGCTGATAGTTTTTTTTTCATAAGGGTATGACAAAATAAATAAAGGTTATTTGAAAAAGGCGACGAAAATTGATTAACAAGCATTGAACAATTTTTAATGTTAAAAAATATTTGATCATTTCATGATTCTCTACAATTTAAGGAACACTAAACTCAAGATTTTATTCATGTGAAAATAAATAAATGCAGATAATCAAAAGAACCCAGAAGAGCTATCGAAAAGAAGTACTTAAAAAAAATTTTTGTAAGTATAATTGTTTCATAAAAGTCTTCAACTATTACGAAATAAGCGTACCTTGGAAGACTTTCGTGGTTTCACTTTCTGTGGAAACTCGGTTTCTTGCACGAGGCGATTCGAAGACGAAATAAGTGCCAACGGTTTGAAAAAATTGTGTATTACGATCTGAAGTTGCAAATTTGACGGCGGTTATTTCAAAGGGAAATGCAGATATCGAAAAATGAGAACCGAGAGTGAGAGTGATGGTGAGATAATCGCGAGGTGCCGACTGCAAAAGTAGCACTGCGGCGAAGAAAAGAAACTTTTCTCTCACCGAGGGAACGGCATCTTATGAACCGGTTCTTCTTATACCATGTGTCACCCCACTTTTCGATACGTTTAACGAGCTTTTTTTTCATAGTTTTCTAATATTTGCATGGATTCCTAATTTCCATGTTTGGCATAGGGGTGTCAGGAATTCGAAAGACTTGTCCTTTTTTACCTTTCAGAGCCTTTGAAATTGGCCATTTCACAGAAACCATATTTGCATATTATGAGGTTGAGTTTGTTGACCCTTAACTTTTTGATTGCACCAGGATTTTACTGCATTCGAAAAAATGTTGCTTTTTGGTGGTTTCATCTCAACCGTAGTTAACTCTGCTGAAAATATCCAATTTTTTTTCCAGTAGAATGTTTAATTGGAAAATCGACTTGGTAATCCAATTAGTTAACGTTGTTGAAAAATTTTCTACAAAAAACTTATGTCACAAGTAGTATAAGTTTTCCATTTAGAAATCTAATTAGATTACAATTCGGAAAACTAATTGTACGTGTGGCGTAAGTTTTTTGTTAATTTTTCAATAGAACAAAATAACTGAATTAGGGATCCAATTGATTTCCTAATTGGAAAGACCAATCGGTATAACAGTTAAAAAAACGGGCATTTTTCCAGTTTGTTTTCCAATTATAAAACTAATTGGAAATTTTTAATAGGGCAAGCTGGATTTTTTATAATTGGGTGAAAAGGTTTTCACAGCATCGGTTAAAAATTGTTCGATCGTCATCATTTTTCCTCACTTTATTGGTACAGTTACACAATAAGAAAAAAAAATTATGAACTTCATTTTTCTAAAGTTCTTTTAAAGTCTTTTTATTGTGAAATTCACAAAAATTTAACGAAAATGTTTAACTTTAACATTATGACATTGTGTCTCGGTTTGTATACATCTTTCGTGTCCGTCGACTTCGTTAAGTAAATAAGAAATTTAGTATTTATCTCTATACGCGAGAATCAATTGTTTACTAAATACAATTTTTAAAGTCAAAGTGTCATCTTTTCAGTTATTTTGATATATGCTTTATTATCCTGAAGTTCTGTGATTTTTCCAAAAATGGTTAGATGTTAATGATTTCATTAAAGTTTTTTATCTAGATTATTGAAATTGAGATGCATAGTTTTGGTTATTTAGTAGTAGTTTTAGAAGATACACTGCAAACAGAAAATTATCATAAAACACAAAGCATTTCAATACTTTTTAGCATGAGATTGCGTGAGATCAAAGGCGCCGACGCCAAAAAGTATTAAAACGCAGTGAGTTTCAATCCGTTTTTGTGTCTCCAATAATTTTCCGTTTGCAGTGTAGTAGTAAGTACTTTTAGAAAGTAGTAGTTAGTAGAAGAGAGTAGTTTTAGAGGGAAGTAGTTGGCAGTAGTTAGTAGTTTTAGTAGGTAGTAGTAACAAGTTTTAGTAGTCAGTAGTAGTCAGTAGTTTTAATATTAAGTAGTATTAACTAGTTTTCATAGTAGTTTTAGAAGACAGTAGTTATATGTAGTTAGTAATTTAAGTCGAAAGTAGTTAGTGGTAGTTAATGGTTTTTAAAGGTAAGAGTTAATAGAAGTTATTAATTTTAGTAGGCAGTGGTTAGAAGTTTAAGTAGGCTGTAATTAGTAGTTTTAATATTTAGTAGTAGTTAACGGTTTTAATAGTAAGTAGTAGTTAGTAGTTTCAGAAGGTAGTAGTTAGTAGTTTTAGATGTTGGTAGTAAGTGCTAGTTAGTTGTTTCGGTAATTTGTAGTTAGTGGTAGTTCGTTGTTTTAGAAGTTCGTAGCATTTACAGTCAGTAGTAGTTAGTGGTTTTAGTAGGTAGTGGTTAGTAGTTTTAGAAGGTAGTAGTTAGTTGTAGTTTTAGCAGGTACTAGTTAGAAGTTTTAGCAGGCAGTAATTACTAGTTGTAGTAATTAGTAGTTTGAATAGTAAGTAGTAGTGAGTAGTTTTTATAGTTAGTAGTTTTAGACGGTAATAGTTAGAAGTAGCTGTTAGTTTTAGTAGATAGTAGTTTAAGAAGGTAGTAGTTAGTAGTTTTAGATGTTGGTAGTTAGTGCTAGTTGGTTGTTTAACTAGATTGTAGTTAGTGGTGGTTAGTTGTTTTAGAAGTTTGTAGCATTTGTAGCCAGTAGTAGTTAGTGGTTTTAGTAGGTAGTGTTTAGTAGTTAGTAGTAGTGTTAGCAGGCAGTACTTGGAAGTTTTAGTATGCAGTAATTATTAGTTGTAGTAGTTAGTAATTTTAATAGTAAGTAGTATAAAGTAGTTTTAATAGTTAGTAGTTTTACAAAGTAGTAGTTAGTAGTTTCAGTAGGTAGAAGTGAGAAGTTTTATTAGGTAGCAATTAGTCGTTTTAGTATGCAGTAATTATTAGTTATAGTAGTTAGTGGTTTTAATAGTAAGTAGTAGAAAGTAGTTCTCATACTTAGTAGTTTTAGAAAGTAGTATTTAGTAGTTTTAAAAGGTAGTAGTCAGTAGTACTTTTAGTAGGTAGTAGTTGGGAATTTTTATTATGTGGTAATTATTAGTTGCAGTAGTTATAAGTTTGAATAGTGAGTAGTACTGGGTAGTTTTTATGGTTAGTAGTTTTATTAGGTAGTTATTATTAGTTTTAGTAGTTAGTAGAAGTTAGCAGTTGTAGAAGGTAGTAGTTAGTAGTAGTTAGTTGTTTTAGTAGATTGTACTTAGTTGTTTGAGAAGGTTGTAGTTTGTATTAGTTAGTAGTAATTAGTGTTTTTAGTAGGTTGCAGTTAGTAGTTTTATAAAGTAGTAGTCAGTGGTAGTAAGTATATTAAATCAGTAGTGATAGTAGTTTTAGTAGTTTAGTTTAGGTATTTCAGTTTTTGTTAAGTTTTTTATCACAAAATTTATTCAGAAGGATTTATTTTCAAAGAAAAGACAATTTAAGAGCTCAACGAATTTTTGAAAATTCTTTTATGATCGTGAAAAAAGAACTTGAAATTTTCTCGAATCAAAAATCCCAAGAGCACATGAGTTTTTTAATCCTTTTTTCAAGAAAAATTCAGTTCATTGTTAAAATATTATTATTCAACTTTATTTTAATGTTTGATTATATTTGAACTTCACAAAAAATATGTTTTCGCGTCTTTGACACTATTAGCAGTATATCTATACCAGTTAGATTCTTGAAGAAATATAACTCCAAGTTTAGCAAAACATTATTGTTTAGAAAAATATTGAATTGTAGAAGTTAATTTCAACTACTGGTTTTCAAAATTTATTGATATATAATAATAAGCAAAATGAAAAAAAAACTCATAAAAGAAACTCGAGCAATATTACAACATTCAGGTGGTAAAATTTTTGATTTTTTGGACGATGATCAAAGAAATTGCGAAAGTACATTGAGCCGCTCATTTTTTTTTTTAAGGTCAATCTCAACTGACGAACATAAACACAAACTTTTATAGTAGATATTTTTTTTGGTGAAACTATAGAATTTTAAGGAAATGAAGCCTACACAACTGCAAAAATGACTCTTGGACTTCGAAAAATCGCAGTTTCAAACAACAATTATTATAGAATTCTGCTAATGTAATTCTCTTACTTCTATAGAAAATCATAGCAAGAAAATTTTCTTCAAAAAATTAAGTTTGCTATCTTTTCTATAAAAATGAACCTCTAAAATGAAGTTACAACAATAATACAATTTTTAGCTGAGATATTCAATAAAAAAATGATACGTTGAAATTGAGGACAATTAATTTTTTATTAAACATTTCGAAAATTTCCTGCAAAAAAAATTCAAGTGCAAGCGAAAAGAAAAAACATGCGTCTTGCGAATTTTAAAAGATAGGGAAATAATGAAAAAATTCACACGTCAAAAAAGACCCATCTTGGATTACGTCATACGTGGACGATTTGAGATAAAATGACTCTTCAGAATTCCTAATCCATGATTTTACATTTTCTAAAATCTCAAAAAATCGTTCTAATTAATCCTATTGAAAAATACCTCAAGAATAACAAGCAACTTGAAACATTGCCAGTGAAAGTCTTGTCGAATTCACTCGATGAATCACCCTGGAAATTCGGTTTATCAGCAACTTCATCAAGCATGTTGAAATTGCGAAATCGTAGTTTCAGTGTCGGGAAAATCCGAGCACCGCAGTATAACTCTGCAACAACTAGTTTCCCAATTTCTTGTGAAAACTTACGTAATTCATGTGGTGGTCATACATTGTAGAAGGCAGCCCAATTTACTAAAGAACATTAATTTTCCCGTGGTGCAATTATTTCAGCGACGTGTAAAGCTTGCATAAGGCAAATTTCCGAAATATCTGATCGATTAAAAATGGGAAAGTTATGAATAATACACATTCACCTAGCTTGTAATCTCAGTTTTTATTTTCATCCTCAACGCAATTCATATTCAAATATGTTAAACAATAGTAAAAACAACAAAAGCGTACGATATTTGCAAAAATGGTTCGATTTTTGATTACATTCCTTTTTAGACCCGGGTCAATTACAACAAGTAACGTTTTTTTTTCTTTCTGGCGACCTTATCGAAATTTCGCACGAAACATTTTTCGGAAATAATTGGGTACATGAATGTGCTTAGATCGTATACACATTTCGAATACGTGTAAAAAAATATTGACTTACGTTGTTCTTCAAACAAGTAATTCATTAAATAACATTTATTACTATATCACCTCGTTCATTATTTTGGCTGTTACTTCGAATGTGCAAACGCACGAAAGCACTTTGCATTTTCCTCTTTATTGTCAAAGGATAATACATGTTTCGTTAGAATGGCGAGAATGTGTCCTAAAAATTTGGGAGGGCGTTGAAGCTGGAGACGGTGTTTTGCCTTCGAGTGCTTGAACACTTTTCATCAGTTCTCTGAACACCTAATTTTCAAAAATAAAAATTTCCATCAGGCCCGTAGCCAGGGGGGCAAAGGGGGAAAACCCCCCTAAGTTCATCGTTTGCCCCCTCTGAGATTCTTAGATATCAAAATTTTTTTCGAAAGCAAGTGCGCAGTAAAATTCTATCGAATTTTTCTTTAAAGCTACAAAACGGAGCACAGTTTTTAGCTAGTTTGTACAGTAAAACAACAAAATTTCATATAAGTATGTTTGAAAAATCATAATAAATAATTTTTTCTTTTCTCGAATTGCATTTTTTTCAATTGATTGATAGCAGGCGCGTAGGCAGAGGGAGGTTTTGGAGACTCAAACCCCTCCCGAAATTCTGATAAAGTCAATAAATTTTAAATGTAAAAATGAAAAAAGTTACATTTATAAGTAATGACAATATAAATTGCAAAAAAAGCATGAAAACGTTAGCAGTATATATTGAGTAGGAAAGTAAAAAATTATGAAAATGTAGCATTACGTAGAAAATGTGAATCGTAAAAATTGTTGCAACCCGGTGAATGATCGAGAAAAATAAAAATCTAAGAAGATGCTAAAAGTTACCTAACTTTGAATCTTACATCATCAAATTCTAGAAATCTAATAAAATCAATGTAAAAGTATTTAACATCTTTCAATTCATGAATACTCAAAAATAATGAAATTCTATGAAAAACCTGTTATCTAAAAAATCTCGACGAATGCCTCTACGATCTATAGATTTTTGGATTCTGGAGCATCAAATAAATCTATGAAATTCTAAAAGAAGCAACGAAATCTTTTAATTATTTCAAAAATACGAAAAAAGTATAGCGATGTAAAACAAAAATTCATATGAATGTAATTTTATCATTAATTCTTGAAATTACTGAGAATCGATCGAAATTCGCATTTGGAAGCATCGAGTTTTTTAAATACCTGTAGCAATTTACAGAAATATAAACAATCTCTAAAAATACTTGGAAATCCTCCTGGGTTTCGTAAATTAAACTGGAAAAATGTAAAAAATAAGTTTACTAGTTTATTAGCTTACTTGCCTAGTAATTTACTCGTTTGCGAGTTCACTAGCTCACTAGTTTACAAGCTTACATGTTTTTCAGTTTACACGCCTACTAGTTTACTAGTTTACTAGCTAAATACTTTATTAGTTTACTAGCTGATTAGCTTACTAGTTTTTTATTTAACTAGCTCAATAGTTTACTAGCTCATTAGTTTTTGATTTAACTAGTTTATCAGCTTACATTTTTAGTAGTTTAGTAGTTTACTAGTTAATTAGCTTACGAGTTAACTAGCCTACCAACTTACAAGTTTACTAATTTACTTTTTAACGAGTTTACTAGATTACTAACTCACTAGTTTTTTCTTTAACCAGCTAACTAGTTTTCTAGCTTACTTTTTTAGAAGTTTAGTAGTTTACTAGCTTATTAGTTTTTGATTTAACTAGTTTATCAGCTTACATTTTTAGTAGTTTAGTAGTTTACTAGTTGATTAGCTTACAAGTTAACTAGCCTACCAACTTACAAGTTTACTAATTTACTTTTTAACGAGTTTACTAGATTACTGACTCACTAGTTTTCTATTTAACTAGCTAATTAGTTTACTAGCTTACTTTTTTAGAAGTTTAGTAGTTTACTAGCTTATTAGTTTTTGATTTAACTAGTTTATCAGCTTACATTTTTAGTAGTTTAGTAGTTTACTAGTTGATTAGCTTACAAGTTAACTAGCCTACCAACTTACAAGTTTACTAATTTACTTTTTAACGAGTTTACTAGATTACTGACTCACTAGTTTTCTATTTAACTAGCTAATTAGTTTACTAGCTTACTTTTTTAGAAGTTTAGTAGTTTACTAGCTTAGTAGTTTTCTAGTTTACTCTTTTACTAGCTTACTAGTTTACTAGCTGACAAGTTTACTAGCTCACCAGTTTACTTGCTTACCGGTTTACTAGTTACGTAGAAATCTTTCAATGTATAAAGTTTTGTAGATATAATTTTCTTGGAAATTTAGAAAACTTTTTGTCCCCGAGCGTATTCATAAAAATAATACTATAATTATATATAGTTGTGAAAATCCTTCTATAAATGCATACAGTAAACAATAAAAGTACATTACATTCAGTTGATACAATTTATACAAGTAAACATACCTTTGATCGTAGAAATACTTAAAAATATGGAATTATAGAATTGGAAATTCTTGTATAACCAATTGTCGTCTGAAAAATCAATTTAAATTCTCAAAATTGTTGAAAGTTTCTAAACCATAGCATAAGTTTCTAAAAACCTACTAAGCAAACCATAAAAATATTGGAGATATATAATAATACCAGAAAATACTACAAAATTTGATGGATAATATATCTTACGGAAATAATATAAATTCGTAAAGTATCTTCTACCTGTATGGTTAAAATTTGCTCAAAAATCAATTCAAATATATACAATTTTTAGAACTTTGATTCCTAGAGCATCGAATTTCAGAAAGTTGTGGTAAACGTTGCAGTAAAAAAAATTTAAACCTCAGTTACTAATTGAAAATCACAAAAATCGAATTCCATCATTCACAAATATGAAAAATGTGCAACTCTGGATTCCAAAAGTTGTATAACTTTCATATCCCGAAATGTATGATCTTTAAAAATGGATCTCTCGCATTCATACTATCAAAGATGAAAAATTATGGAATCCCGAAGGAAAAATACTTTTCTAAAAAACCCCTACTGAAAATTTTCTCTGCCTACGCCCCTGGATTGTTGTAAAAATGATTTAAATAAAATTTGCCCCTAAAAAATCATTCTTGCCCTCTCTAAGGTACGGACCTGGCTACGGGCTTAATTTCATGTCAAATTCGATGTTAGTATTCAGTATTATTGTATGAAGAAATGGAAAAAAGACAGGTTTTGGATACATTTTTCAAAATTTCTTTGTTCTGTATAAATTAATTGATTTAGTGATTTTGTAAAACAATAACGAAAAAAAACATAATTTTTTTATTCTAACATTTTTCAATATTTTTTGCATTATTTAGTTACAAAGCAACCTAATATGACTGTTTGCATTATTTTACTTTTGACTTTTTTACGAACAATTGATGAAAAACTCGATTGACGTTCGCAGACGTTCATGGACGTTCGGAATGCCCACGAACGTCCATGACAGTCTAACTGTGGCTTCATAAATATTTGGTAATAATAAGATAGCTATGGCCAGATAAATGTTAACAGTCGATTTGAATATTTACACTTTATTTACTTGGTATTGTTAATTTAACTGTTTCCACCAGCAAAAATTAGTTCGAATTTTAACAATAATTCAAACAACTTCTCACATTCATGACTAATCACATTTAATTTGGGACTTGATTTTCGATTTATTTGTTATTTTATAGATCAAGTATTGTATTATATTACAAACAAATGTCCATTCTTTTTACAAAAGAATATTAACAAATAAAGTGATTTGAATCAACAATGATTTTGATAAAGTTATATACTTTCATGTTAGAAATGACGTTATCTGATATGGAAAACTGAAAAACAATTAGAATAAATATCTATTGTTTACAAGGTATAATACTAAGCTTTACAACGATATACTTTTCTTGAAAATTGGAAAAGTAGTTTTTTAATCACATGTGCTTAAAGGTAAAGAAAAGTTTTTTAGCCTTTCTGAAAACCACTTACGTAAATATATGCACTTTTCTCGACTATCAACACCTTTTACTGATAAACTACTATTTTGATGAATTTTGAATATAACATAAACATCATATCGCTGTAAATCTAACGAATATACACTGTTAGAAATTTTCGTATTGATATTCATAAACTTGTCTTGGAAGTTTTTTACGTAAATGGATTTTAAAATAAATAAATGGTGTTCTTTAAATTACAAGAACGTTTTGGAGTTCCATTAAACCAGTTTGCAGATTTAAACAAACGTTTATTTAAAATTTTCATATAATCTGTACAAGTATATTAATATCCATATTATACTTTGTTTGTGACATTTATTGAAAATAAGATAATATTTTCTTTTATAAGAAAAACAAATTGATAATTTTTGAAAGGGAAACTTCTATGCTCTTGTTTTCGAGGATACTACACTCTTTCGAAAATTACGAAATGATTACAGAAAAATTTTTCGCCTCAAGAAGGGGATTTGAGCCGGCGCTGTTAAAAAAAATTCGAAATTTGAAACCTCTCTCATACACTGTTAAAAATTTTTGTATTGATTTCAATCAACTTGTGCTGGAAGTTTTTTACATAAATGCATGTCAAATTAAGTTTTCTTAAAATTTTTTAAACGTTTCTAAATTTAAATAAACCAGTTAGTGGATTTTAATAAACTTGTATTTAGAATATTCATCTACAATTATATTAAAATCCATATACTGGTTTGTGAAATTTAATAAACATTCTATTGATATTTTTTTAATATTTACTGCAGCAAAATCGCAATAATCGACACTGTAACAGACAGGGTTTGGAAGTAACGCTTTACTCTAAAACGCTACATTTTTTACTGTTACTGTTTAAATGTAACGCGTTACATTATTTTACAAGTAACAATAACGGGAGCAAGTCACTTTTTTTCGGTATCGAGTAACGAAAATCCCGTTATTTTACACTACTTTTATCTGTCTCATTAGGTTTTTAGCACTTTTTGTACCTTTTTAAGTAATGTTCTAGAACCGAGAAATGAGTAATTTTTAACTTCCTCAATTTTATATAAAAAATTCTATATTTATAATTTTTAATGCAAAAATGTGGATTATTAGTAATTTGTGTCAAAATATTGACGAGTACGCTTTTTTACTTTTTATTAGAAGTTTTCACAATTCTAGGCATCGATTTTCAGAAATTCGCATAAAAATTTATGAAAATTCTTAAAATCTATAGATCTCAAAATCTGTAGCAGGATCTGTAAGATCTAGAGATCTTATCAGATAATCTTATGGAATGTAATGAATACAAAAAAAAAAAAAAAAACGGACAATACTCAGAATACTAGATTATAATACGTTTTATTTTATTTAATTCTTCAAGAATGTACGTGATTTCGGGAATCGAAAAACTTCAATTACTTGAACTTTGAATTCTGAAAATATATGTTTATAGAAGTTTTTTTTTTTTCAAATTCGGAATGTTCAACTTAAGAAATTCGCGTGAAAATATAGGAAAATACTTAAAATTTATAGCAGGATCTGTAAGGTCTAGAAATCTTACAGATCATAAAAAAAAAAAAAAAAAAAAAATTCGAAAAATAGTCGAAATGCTAGATTTTAATAAGTTTCATGTTATTTGACTCTTTAAAACATTATGTAATCACAGGAATATAGTAAATTTAATTTCTCGAGTTTTGAATTCTATAAATATATGTGTATAGAAGTTTATACAAATAGAATAAAATTTTTCAAATCGTATGACACTTTGAAAAGTACAAAAATAATGAAGGCACTCTAAAACTATAAAGAAACTGTTTTTTTTTTTATTTTTGCAAAATCGATCAAAATACTTCAGAAATTTCGAACTTTCAATTTTATTTCATTCTGTGAATTCAAAGAGATACCTTTAAAAACTCCAAAATTCACAACATTCTATAAATACTTAAAAATACAGAAAGAAAATACGTAATGAAAAATAAGTGTAAATATGTAAAACATTGAAAATCTTTCAAATTCTAGGAATTCATACAGGAATATATAAAAATAATGAGCCATATTTGGAATCATAGAAAAACTGAAGAAATAGAAAAAGTATTGGAAAAAGTAAAAATCTAACGAGACACTGTTTTCTGGAAAATCCTGTAAAACACGGAAGATTTCATTACGTTTAAATCCTAGAATTTGAAATTCTTGGAATCTATGTTTCAATTTATAATAAAAAATACTAAAATTATGTCAGAATTCTAGGAAATTCTGCAAAATTTTATCATCCTGGAAAATAAGAATAGTTTCAGAAATACTGAACAATCCTCCGAGTCGTAGAAAAATTGAAAAAGTAAAAAAAAATCAATGGAAATGAAAATCTTCATAGACAGTATTTGCTGAAAAATCCTCTCAAATAAAAATAAGTTAATGAACTTCGAATTCTAGAGCGTGATATTTTACAAATCTATGTATCAATGTACAGAAAAAAAGAACAAATCCATAAAAATGCTAGAAAATCCTGCAACATTTTATACAAATTGACAAATACAAAAAAATTCTGAAAATCTGGGTAGGTATTAGGATTCTCTCAAGAATTCATTAAATATGCGAATGTGTTCTTGTGGCTAACATTGAATGCAATGTCATATTCAGAAATTTCGTGATCTAGAAAGAAATATAAAAAATTTGAGCAAACTGACTGATTTTCTTTTTAAGGTGGAAAATTATGAATGAGCATTTTTTCGATTTTTTTGATTTACGTTCAATTTCTTCCAAAAAATAACGTGAAAGTAACGGGACGTTACTTTTCTTAAGTGGTAACGGCAACGAGTTACTATTTCTTCTTAAGTAACGATAACGTAACGAATTACTTTTTTCACCTTTGTAGCAGTAACGTAACGATTTACATTTTTTCAAGTAACTTTCCGAACCCTGGAAGAAGTAATTTTACAGGATTAAGAAACTTTTCACAGTGCAGTGTGCCATAAGAAATGATTTTATGTGAAATCTAGAAATTAGACGAGCGAATGATATAAACAGTACATATTGAGAAGAATCTATATGAACTATAATAAATGCAATCTTCAAGGGATCACGCGAATAAGACAAAGATCATGCAAACAGTTTTTTCCGAGATAGTCGTAATTATTTAAAAACTTGTTAAATTTGTGTCTATTCAATAAATGTATAGAAAAATTGATTCTTTAACTGTTCAACGCACCAAAAAACTATTGCTGAAACGACCTCAAGCCCAGAATTCAAGTGTTTCTCGTAACAATTAAAAATGTGGATTACCTGAACGACGCGGCAATTATATTTCGCACTGCACTCGATGTAGCCGCACCTCCAGTGTTTGCGTATAAGGTTAACAATGTCTCTATGTTTCATCCCCGATGTTATGGCAGAGGGTAGCAGGTCTTGTTTATTGCCAACGACCAATAATGGAACACCTCTCATGTCTCGTGCCTCGCACATTTGCTCACGGAGCGTTTTCAAGTACTGCAGACAAAAGGAAAAAGAGTCGGCGGAAATACAGTTTCCGCTGTACTGCGGTGAAACTCATTAAAACAATGCATGAGAGTGCACTCTTCAATATATGGGTCACTTTTTATGCAGCTTGAAATCGATAAATGCGAGATTACTGGTTCTTTAAAAAAGTAGGAAATATTTGAGCAGCAGAAAATTATCTAGGTTACGAGAGCGAAATGAATGTGCATAATGGAAAGTTTCTGGAAGATAAATTGATGGAAAACATAGTTTCAAATAGTTCTAGAAGGAATAGAATCTGAGATATGTTAACTTCGAATTGGTGCATGCGAGTGGTGCATGACCCGACATGCACAACCCGCAAAGTAAAAATTGCCTTATTTATTCAGCGAAGAACAAATTTTTGTGAAACAACACATGTGAAAATAACCTGAATAAACACCTCTGTATGCCAATAAAAATGAAATATTTTCAAAATACTACGTCTGGAACACGGGTTTTAGACTTGAAGAAGATTTGACCTTTAATTTGCAATTCTTCGTACTACTGAAGTTCTGTACCTGAAAGGTTTCATGATTGCTGATATCGAATACAAGAACGTATGCCGTGGCGCTTCTAAGACCATAATACCGAAAATCGGTCCACTCCAGTTGCGAGCTCACAGGAAAATACGGAATATTTGGCAGATCTGTGATTTTCAGCTCGTACAACTTGTCAGCGAGAACTATACTGGGGAAAAAAGTTTCGCGTCTGTCAGTGGGTTTGTGCTCTTCAGAAAATTCGCTCCGTACGAATTGCTGCAATAAAAACGTCGTAGCATGTATCACATGTGTCAGGTCGAGGGCGCTCGGCAATGCAAGCTTTTTTTGCATTTTCCATGTTTCCTTTACTCCAATTCACTTAACATTTACGAGTCGTCCTCTGAATAGTTAAAGGATCACTCTTCATTCAAGTAAAACTTTTTAGGCGGCATCATAACTTTTCAGGAGTGTAATTTATTCTAGAATAAAATTTATGTAGGCAGTAACTTGGAGATTTCGTAACATGTAATACTGTAACACGTAACATGTAACACTGTAAACTGTAAGACTGTAACATGCGAGAGTGTAATATTTTTGATTGCAGGGAGTAATTTTGAGATTTTACAATGTAACATGTAACACTGTAAACTGTAGGACTGTAAGATGTAAGAATGTAATATTGAAGTTAAACTTCTTAGGCGGCATTATCACTTTTCAGGAGTGTAATTTATTCTAGAATAAAATTTATCTAGGGAGTAATTTGGAGATTTCGTTACATGGAACACTGTAACACGTAACATGTAACATTTTAAACTGTAAGATGTGAGAGTGTAATATCTTCGACTGCAGGTAGTAATTTGGAGATTTTACATTGTAACATGTAACACTGTAAACTGTAGGACTGTAAGATGTAAGAGTGCAATATTTTCGATTGCATGGAGTAATTTTGAGATTTTACAATGTTACATGTAACACTGTAAACTGTAGGACTGTAAGATGTAAGAATGTAATATTTTCGATTGCAGGGAGTAATTTGGAGATTTTACAATGTTACATGTAACACTGTAAACTGTAGGACTGTAAGATGTAAGAATGTAATATTGAAGTAAAACTTCTTAGGTGGCATCATCACTTTTCAGGAGTGTAATTTGTTCTAGAAAATGAAATTTAGGTGGGGAGTAACTTGATAGATTTTACATTGTAACATGTAACACTGTAAACTGTAGGACTGTAAACTGTAAGACTGTAAGAAGTAAGTCCGAGTGTAGGGAGGAATTTTTATTTTTTTTAAAATCACAAAATGTCACAAAATCACGGAGTATCACAAAATCACGAAAAAACCAAAATATCACAAAATGGCACAAAAGCACAAAATGTCACGAAATCACAAATGTCACAATATCACTAAATGTCACAAAATCACTAAAATGCCATAAGGTCACAAAATGTCACAAAATCGCGAAACGTTACAAAATTTCAAAAAGTCACAAAATCTTACAACGTCACAAAATGTCACAAATCGCAAAAAGTCACATAACCTAAAAAAATCAGGAAAGTACCAAATTACACAAAATTACACAATGTCGCAAAACTGGAAATGTCAAAAATCACTTAATGTCACATCATCACACGTCAAAAAATCGAAAAAAGTTACTAAATGTTACAAAATCACAAAATGTCCCAAATACACAAAATGTCACAGTATCACAAATCACAAAAAATTGTTAGAACTAAAAAAGTTGAGAGGAATAAAAATCTATAAATCGGAACCTCAAAGAAAGCATCATGAGAAGTTTTACTTCTAACGCGTGTTGATTCAACACGCTCCAACTTTTTTTGTAATAATTCAGAATCAATATGAATATACAATTATTGATCTCTCAGTGAACAAAAAATTAACATAACTTTCATCTAGATTCTGATTGGTTCAAATTTTCCACTATAGAAATCAATAGAAACATTTCCTTCAAAATATGCTTTTTTTCGTTCCCGTTACTAGGTTAGGTTTTGAAAAACGATTTCCAGACTTCATATACAGAAAGTAACTAACAAATGTAATCTATATCAACGAATTTCATAATAATGATCACATAAATCATGCAATTCAGGCCAGAATATTGAAAATACATGAAAACATGTAATGATCAAAAACGAATATACAATTTCATAATGCTAAAATGTTTCTATGAAATGTTTGTACACTCTAAATATAATTCTACGTGAGTAACCAAAAGAAGAAGCACCCTTAAAACAAGAGAATAGTAATATTTTATCACGTTAACAGCCAAAATACACAATGTAACCACTTGACATGATATTTACACCGAATTAACATAATATTTATGTAAACTATAGTTATAAAATGAATCTAGATTCCTAAAACACTGATCTTGTCGTTTTACAGAATACAAAACCTCTGACTATGCAAAACACTGCGATGAAAGAAAATTATATATGTTATACAATAAAAATAAAATACACTAAATGAAAGAAAATCCATAAGAACGTAGTAAAATACAACGTGTAATCCAATAATAGTGTAAAAAAATGAGCCTGTACAAAATTATCACGAATTCGTTATTTTATCGAGTACAAGGAAAAGTTTTACGAAAAAAAAATCTTCTTAGAAAAACTCACTCATGAATGATAAGAGAATTATATGAATAAATTATTTAAGTCATTAACTGAGATATGGATTCAAGTTATATTTAAATGTAGTATTTGAGTTATGTCGATGCATAATGATTATACGATGAATATTTCAGAAAAATTGTTGGAGAGAAGATTCGAACTCATGACCATTGAATAAAAGCTGCTGTATATTTTGCGCGTTTGATTTACTTAGTTATCGCTGTATTCAGCTTCAGGCGGATAAATTGAAACACAAAAAATTCATGATTCTTATAAAAAATCGTAAAATCTTTATATGGGATTTGAAATTTCACAAAAAACGTATTTCTTTTTGAAAATTTAATATAGTCACCTTATAATAAATCGACAATCTTACATAAATATTTAGATTTTTATCAATTATTCATAAGGTTTTTATAAGCTTCGCAGTTATTAGGGTTACTATGAAAGTTCAATAAAGCGAGAAATGGTGAAAACATTTTGAAAATTTTACATTTCTTACATAATGATTTTTTACGCCTAAGGTGTAACTTATGAAAATTTTCTAATTCTTCTAAGGTTCTTGATGCAAGTTCCATTTTAGAAAGTTCTTTTTGAAAAATTCAAACAGCTTTAAATAGAGATTTGACTGGTACATAAGTATAATTTTTATAAATAAAACTTCCGCACAAGTTTAATAAAAATTTCATCAAGTCACTTAAAAAACAGCTGAATTTTTTAAAAATTGAGGTATTTTTGTAAACATTTTATGATAACTAAAGTTATTCAGACTCATTAGAAAAGTGAAAATTTCGTTATGAGGAAATTGAAAATTTTTATAAGGAATTGTCAACTCCTTACAAGGAACTGTAAAAGACAGACAATTTATGAAAACTGAATTTTCGGGACTCTTAAAAATAAAAATTTTCTTTTAAGGAAATATTAAATCCTTTTACGGGGATTGCAATTCCTCATAAGAAAACTGAGAATTCTTTTGAAAATTGTAAAATAAGTACCTCATTAGGAAATAACAATTTTTTTTAATAAACTAAAATAAAGGATTTCATTCTTTATAAGGTTGTTTTCAGGTTCTTATGAGGTCAGTTTATAAGGAATTGGAATTCCTGTAAAGTCACCTTATAAGGTTTCCAAAATCCTATAAGGGAATTCGGATCTGGAAATTTGGAAAAAAACAGAATAATGATCACGATGAAAAATTAGCGAGTTTTCTGTAAACTGATTTTTTAAGCTTTTATTGATTAATTTTTCGAAAACTCAGTAACATTTGATTTCGCGACAATGACTATTTCGAATTTTCGGCAGTATGTAGAATTTTCTGATTTCTAGGATTCAGTCGAACAGCAAGATCCAAGTTTTGAAAATTCAGAGCAGTAAACATACCCCCATAAACTATTAACGAATTATAAATCATTTACCCAAAACCTACATGAAGTTTCCATAAAATTTATGTAGAGTTTACACGCACTGTTTGCACGAACTTTGCATAAAAGTTGCCGACGCAGAAGCGCGTAAAATTTACGTCATAAACAGTTTTACGAGGGTCGTTCTGTTTCCAGCAAAAGTTTTCTTGTAAAAGTGAAACCTGCACGGTAAAAGCAAACTTTTCCCATAGAGGGGTGGGTTTTTTCATTAAACTACAACTTTATGATTGAGTAAATTTTTCTCAAAGATCGTATTTACAGCAGCGTCATATGCTGGCAAACGAGTCTGAAAAACACGAGCCATTTCTGTCGGCTGGGTAATGGCTTTAATTATTTAGCCGTACACCCAGCTTCGGTGCATGTTGCAAGCTCTGAGAGTCGCTTGATGCGCAATCATGAGAAGTAGGTGAAGTAGACGTACCCGAATTATACTAGACTTTCCGACGCCCGGTGCACCCAAAAACACTACTTTTATACGATCCAGAATGTCAATAGCTTCTTGGAAATCTCCCTTGAAACTGCACTCGTCTGTACTTATGTTCTCTATTGTGTCCTCCAAATTGTTCAGATTTAATTCTGCAAGTGCGAAAATGGAAATAGCGTCGAATTTTCCTCGAAATTTACCACAGTATCTTGAATGCACAAAAAACGAGACTCAGTAAATTAAAGTCAAAGGCTGATTCTTTTTCTTTTTCTTCTCAAAAAAGTGTCTCAACAAGCATCTAACTGATAATCAAATTTCCTTGAGGCAATTTTAGGAAAATTTTTGCATAATTGAATATCCCTATCCACATTGAAAATTTTGGGGTGTGTCAAGGAAATACCAATATTTTTGTACCTCAATTACAAAAATTACAGTTTCGTTGTACCTGAATCTAATAATAAATATGTATGTTAGCATCGATGACTTTTATTTGTGTTTGACTTGTTTTATGGAGTTTGTTGTGGTAAGTAAATGATTTTTCTCATAATGCAGGTTTTCACGCGTATTTTGACGTAAAAATCTCGAAAAATGGTCACGTAGAAAAGAAAAAATTGAAGGTGAAAAAAAAGTTCGAGTTGGGTCAAACGGGCCCTTTCTGGGTCGGGTGAAATTAGACGCTTTTATCAGGAATGATTTTATCAGGAATAGCTACTTGCTAAAACATGAGAAAAATCTAAAAAGTACAACACTTTGAAAAACTACGTTTCTCTACATACAGACAATTCTAGTGAAGTTCGATAATATATTTTTAACACATTAGATGTAAAAGCTATTCCCACACACTGAGAAAAAAATATAGTAATTATTACAATACCGTATAGTAAACGGGAATCACTCTGACGTACTGTACTTTTTGCTAGATAATATAGCAATTTTTGAAACAACATATTGTAAATATTGTCCAATGATATTGTAGTTATAGATATATTTTGTTGTAAAAACTCCTATACATCTTCTGTTTTCTACTATACTTCTTGTACTTTTTGCAATATCATATTGTAATTCCTATTAATCCAGATTATTGAAAATTCCGTGCAGATTTTTCAGTATGCAGATCTGTACAGGTTCTTTTTGCAATATTTTTGTATACTTTCTAAGTTTCTAGTGCATCTTATTGTAATAGGACACAGTTTTCGGAAAAGCTGGATAAAAATCATGTAGTTCATTCTTTTCGCCATGTCTGGTAAAAATTACAGTTTGTTTAGTGAAATTTGCATTTTTAGATTAAATTTTCCGAAATTATACAGTAAAAACTGGCACACATATGGTAATTTGTACATTTATAGCGGTTTTACTGTATAATGTTGTAATGAGTAAAATAAATATTGCAGATTTTACAATATATATGGCACAAAGTACAAGATTTTTTTCTCAGTGCATGTCGACATTTATTGATAAGGTCTTGCAGAAATAAGTGGTGAGAAGTAGTTAGGTAAATCGTATTTTATTGAAAATTTGGGAAATTCTTCAAGGAAAACACTAATTTAAAAATTACAACCCTTAATTGATAACGAAATTCACTAAAAAATTTACTATACACAACTATTTTAATGAAATTCAATCCTACCCCAATGAAATTACGTTCATTCAGTTGAATTAAAATTACTTAATGTTATTCAATTTCAATGTTATTATTTCGGAAACCTTTTATTTTTAATGATTCAATTGATTTCGATTTTTATTGTCAAAATAATTATTAAAGTCAATATTTAACATTCATAATTCAATGATTCATAACATACATCAAATGAAATAAATTAAATGACCTTCCTTATATTCATCACATTTTGATTATTAAAATTTTTATCAATTTTTGTAATAAAATTTTTACCAAAAATTAAAAAATTCCAAATCATGAACAATGCACGCATTTTTCTGAATTAAAACAAAAAGTCGGTGAGCAAGAGGAGCAAGAAGAGAAAAAAGCGGCAAAAAAACCGAAAAAAACCCACAAGAAATAGTTAAAAAAGGGAAAAAATGAAAAAACTGTATAATATGGAAAAAACAATGCATATATTATAACGATTATTTAGAAAAAATAATGTTTGGTTATCGCTTGTATTTATAATTTGTTGTGCAATCAGAATGAAAGATGAATATTGTAACCCAAATGTATTTACATGGCTTCAAATAGGTGGCCCGTTTTACCCGACCAGTCGAGTAAAAGGGCCACTTGGAAATTTTTTCAAATCGATTTTTCAATAAAGGACAAAATTTTTTTTGAACAAAGTAAAACGCTGTCTCTTGCGTTAGGCTTTATTCTAAATATAAAAAAAAAATCAATCACTATATAGTGTAACAAGTTGTTACAACTAAAAAAATGTTAGGGGGCCCGTTTTACCCGACTTTCCCCCACATCACTCTCCATGAAAAATCACAATATTTTGTTTATCATCTCTTTCAGTACTTATTTCTTGAGTATGTTTAAAGAATTATCTGTACGGACTAAAGGATTATCGTTGAAAGGATTATCTCGCATTAATAGGGATTTTCTTCAAGGATTTAGAATTACCAGGATTCAGAGATTTTTAGAATTTTCTTAGATTTTTGAAAAAAATATACCTGCATCAAATTGAGGGTACTTTATAATCCCTTGTGCAGATACTTTATAGTTATGTATTCTTAGAATTTTCCGTATTTAATACGATTAATTAAATTTTGAAAAATTTCATCTTTTTCAAGTATATCTATGGCTTTCCGCCATAATCGAGAAAGTCACTTGTGCCATAAGGCTCAGTTTACATGATATTCTGATAAAATTTTGAACGTTATGGCGTGTGTGACTTTCTTGGTTATGAATGGAAGCCACAGATATATTTCGAACATTTTTAAAAGTTGTAATGTAGGTTTTGAGAATTTAATGATCTGTAGTTGAAAATTATTTGATTTTCGGTATTGTAAGGTATTATACATAGAAAATAGTTTTTCCGAAGATGCCTGGTATTTCATGAATTTCTAACAATATTAGTGTTAATTGTATTCTTACAGTATTCTTATAGTTTGGACAATTTCCTAGCATTTTTATGGATTTGTATTGGAGTGTCTGGATGAAGACATTTAGTGATTTTATAACTGTTGAAAGAAATATCTACATGGATTTTCATCATTGATTTATAGTCATTTTAGTTTTTTTTTTTTTTTTTTTTTTTTGTATTTTTGAGTATTCTTAAGATAAAGTAGGATTCTCTAATTTTTTTTTATGAGAGTATATTTCATTATTTTGTGGCATTTTTGAAATTTCGTTAGTGTATTTTAGTATTTTTATAGATTTTTACTATTTTTCAATATTGTTATGAAAATAAAGATAGATTTTCAAAGTCCTTCACGAATATTCATTTTTTCGAACAATACCAATACAGATTCATAGAATTCGATGTGCTCAAATCTTGAATTTCAGGAGGCTGTATCTTCATAGATTTCCAGTATATCACAGACTTTTAGAACCTGTACTTTATTTTTTATTTATTCCAAATATTTCTTTGTTCTTGTTAAAAATGTTTAAGTGTTTTGATCGATTCTGATGTAGATTTTTTTCAACGCCTTAGGATAAAAAGTTTCATAGTTCTTTTTTTCATTTCCATAAATGTTTGAGAAAATAATATCTACATGGAATTTATGAGATTCATATTGTTTAGAATCCACTTCATATTTTTTTGCATGTATGAAATTTCACAGTATTTTTTAGTATTTTTCTAGATTCTTACACTTTCATGGATTGCTGTGCAAATCTCAAAAATTTCCAGCTCAAAACTTCAAAGTTTTACAAATTCTTAATATTTTTAACAATTTTTGAGAACACAGTTTTTTCGTAGATTTCTGGTTCTTACAGAATTTTTGTCATTTAAGTATTTTTTATACTTTTTTGATAATTTCATGGGTTTCTACATAAATTTTTAGAATATGCTCTTGAATTATTACTAACTATAAGGTATTTATATATTCTCATAAATGCCTATATATTTCGTGTGTTTGAAGATTTCCTTCGTAAATTTTTTATTTTCCAGCAGTTGAAAATGTTGGTACGATTTTCTAATTATTTTGCGAATTCCCCTGAATATTTCAGACGGTTGCAACGTCCTAGTATTAAAATATTACTCAATAAGAATGTATTTTTATAAACATACCTATTTTCAAGTTTATTTTGTTGCGATAAAGTAGGATTTAGGAATGGTATCCAAATCTACATCTCTTTTCCTATGTATGTTATTCATGATTTCTTTGACGTACGTACTAATTTCGATCTGAATAATTTTGTCAGCTATCGAAAATCATTCTTCATCCCGAATTTCAACATGATAAATTTAATAACAGCCCACTTTCATGAATGAAAAAATGTAAAATCTATAGAAAGCACTAAGATTACACATTTGTAACGCTTTTTTTTACAGTATTTCCGAAAAAACTGTAAATTATTGATGAGGTTAGGTTGGTTTCAAGAAATACAGAACCTTTTCTACTATCACACAAGAATTTTGCATAGTAAAAAAGTAAATACCTAAATTCATGTAACTTCAAAAATAACTGCACTTCAACACCATGCAAATTTGATTAATGATACATGTATGATATTCACAGAGTTGATAAACATGCAAATTCTGGGAGTTGAATGAACTATTTCTGTAAACATAAAAATTTCAGGATAAATAATCACTTATCTTCAAATATGAATCCTTAGAAATTTCAAAAAAGACAAAAATATAAATGGTATTTTTTCAAACAAGTGCATTTAAGGCTAAGAAAAGTCTATTATCTTAAAAATATGTAAAATAAATTAGATCTTTATTTACAGCATGGAAATGGTCTATAGTGCAGACTACTTTGATCAAAATGAAAAAATTGACTCGTATGAATCGAATCGTTCAAAATCCCAAATTTGGGAATTTCTATAGCAGTAAATTCAAATATAAAAACCAAAGCATTCGACTCAAGCTTGACTACAGGAAAATAACAAAAGACGTTACTGAAAAATCAAAGAATTCAGCTACTCTAATCTCGAAATTTTCCAAAATCCTCAGACCTATGTATCGCAAAAACCTCAATCAACGAAATTCTTGTATCGAAAAACTCACGTCTGGTGCAAGGCATAATTTATTGATCACTTCACGATAAGCCCCACTTTACACGGGTCTCACTGGCGATAAAATTCGAGTATCAAATAACATGTTTGTACAAAATATGCAGTTCTGAAATGCCCGACCTTTGCTAGGCATGTAAAAAGTGCAAATGGATCTGATGCGAAGAGCATCCTCTGTACTTCGGATTCTGGAATGAAACTGCGCAAGCTCCAGCGAAACTCTCTTCCCCTATCTCATTTTACTTGAGTACAGTGAAAAACTGGGAAATCGATGCAAACGAAATTTGACGAATGGGACTTTCAAAACTTCGAGGGTTGAAGAAATTCACCGACAGTGAGATGTTTGCATTTATTTTTATTTCGTACATACCAAAAATTACAGAATGTATAAGTACATGGTTTTATTCAGGGTTTGGAAAGTTACTTAAAAAAATGTAACGCGTTATGTTACCGTTACAAATGTTAAAAAGTGATTCGTTACGTTACCGTGACTTAGAAAGAAATAGTAACTCGTTGCAGTTACAATTGGAAAAGAGTAGCGTCCCGTTACTTTCACGTTGCTTTTTTGGAATAAATTGAGTGTGAATAATAAGACATCGAAAAACTAAGGCTGAAAAGGAAAACAATACGAACGTACTCGTGGTTTTGTTGTAGAGAAAGTATTTATTTCAGGTATAATCAAAAATGTTAATTCGTACTTTTTCACCTTGAGAAAAACAACCAATCAGTTTGTTCAAATTTTTATATTTCTTTCTAGATCACAAAATTTCTGAGCATCACATTTAACTCAATATTAGCCACAAGGAAACAAATGCAAATTAAAGAGATTTTTTAAAGAATCCTAATACCTACCTAGATTTTTAGAATTTTATTGTATTTTTCAGTTCGTAGAAAATGTTGCAGGATTTTCTAGTATTTTTATGGATTTGTACTTTTTTTCAGGACATTGATACATGGATTTAAAAAATATCATGCTCTAGAATTCAAAGTTCATTAACTTATTTGTATTTGAAAGGATTTTTCAACAAAAAATTTCTAAGAAGATTTTCATTTCCATTGATTTTTTTTTACTTTTTCAATTTTTCTACGATTTGGAGGATTGTTCAGTATTTATGAAACTATTCTTATTTTTCAGAATGATAGAATTTTGCAGAATTTCCTAGTATTTCAACATGATTTTAGTATTTTTATATTATAAATTGAAACATAGATTTCAAGAATTTCAAATTCTAGGATTACACATAATGAAATATTCCGTGTTTTGCAGGATTTTCCAGAAAACAGTGTCTCGATAGATTTTTACTTTTTTCTATACTTTTCCCATTTCTTCAGTTTTCCCATGAAACCAAGGATGGCTCATTATTTTTATATATTCCTTTATGAATTTCTAGAATTCGAAAGATTTTCAATGTTTTACATATTTACACTTATTTTTCATTACGTATTTTCTTTCTGTATTTTTAAGTATTTATAGAATGTTGTGAATTTTGGAGTTTTTAAAGGTATCTCTTTGAATTTACAGAATGAAATAAAATTGAAAGTTCGAAATTCCTGAAGTATTTCGATCGATTTTGCAGAAAACATTTCTTTATAGTTTCAGAGTGCCCTCAGTATTTTTTGAATTTTTCGCAGAGTTATACGATTTGCAAAATTTTCTTATCTTTTTATAGACTTCTATAAACACATATTTTTAGAATTCAAAGCTCGAGAAATGGAAGTTTTTCGATTAATTGAAGTATACATAAATTTTTAATGAATCAAATAATATGAAGCTCATTGAAATCAAGTACTTTTTTTTTTCTTGTATTCATTATATTCCATAAGATTTTCTAGCAGGATCTCTAGATTTTACAGATCCTGCTATAGATTCTGAGATCTGTAGATTGTAAGAATTTTTATATTTTTTAATGCGAATTTCTAAAATTCGATGCATTTGAATTGTGAAAGTTTCTAATAAATAGTAAAAAAGCAAATTCTTCGTCAATATTTGGACACAAGTTACTAATACTCCACATTTTTCCATTAACAATTGTTAATTTAGAATTTTTCATTAAAAAATGAGGAAGTTAAAAACTACTCATATCCCAGTTTTAGAACGTTTCTAAAAAATCTATAAATTGCGCTAAAATCATAATGAGAGGGGTAAAAGTAACGTGATATAACGGGATTTTCGTTACTCGTTACCGAAAAAAAGTGATTCTTCATCGTTATCGTTACTTGTTAATTAATGTAACGCGTTACTTCCAAACCCTGGTTTTATTATTGCCTATAATGTACACGAATGTTGAGCATAACTCTTTGTACATCTTACTGTTTTTACAACTAAGGAATGCAAATTTCAGTGAAATATTTAAAGTTTGTATCCAGAATGTTTAACAGATACAGAAAAACAGTGAAAAACAGCAGTTTCAGGTTTATTTGATAAGAAATTTATTTTCGAAAGAAATTCGAACTGATCGGAAATTGAAAAAAGTTACAAGTTGGATACAAAAACTGGCCTGAGTTTGAAAAACTCACGAGAGAAGTGAAACTTCTCACGGCGAACTGCTGCAACTTTAATTAAACAAAAAAGAAAGTTCGCTCAATTTTATGAGAAAAACAACTGAAGAAACCATTAAAACCAAAGCATGAACTGCGTTCAAAACTGTAGCTTCCCTGACGAACGAGTAACCACACTTTTACCACACTTAACTGTGGTAAAAGTGTGGTAAAAGTGTGGTAGATTTTTTCTATTTAATTCAACAATTGTAACATGAAATAATGCTTTTAAGGTAAAAAAAGATACTCTATTTACGTGGAAATGTATTTGAAAGCAATAAATTTTTCGGGTCATGGTAAATAAGCCTGTAATAGTTTAATGAAAACTACTTGTCAAGAATACGTTGTTTTCGAAAACATGTTGGAGAGTTATTCCATGACCTCGACATGTTTTACAAAACCATTTTAAAGGCAACAATTGTTAAAAAAAAACCCCGCGAGATTGAAATTATGAGATTTTCTTTGACATGCAAGCATACAACTGTTAAATATTGATGAAAAAACGATTAATTACCAAAATAAAATCTACCACACTTTTACCACACTATAGCGTGGTAACTTGTCCGCCAGGGTTGAAACAGATTAAATTGAAATCGGAATTCTAAACGATTGAACGTCAAATTCAAATTTTAAGTTTGACGAGAAAGTTTCGCTTTTCTTCCACATCGCATGTTTACCATACGATTTAAGCTGTGGAAGAAAAGTAAATTTTTGTCGTCAAACTTCAAATTTATATTCGAATGCTTCAGTTCCAGGTTCTGTTCATTATTCAAAAGACATTTAGATAAACGTAGTCGGACAATGTCCAATGTCAAAAAAAAGCATAGTGCAATAATTTACAGTTTTTCTGCATCTGTAAGGTACTTGTAATAACTGTGTACATTCATTGTTAATTTATTCATAGCAATACAGCATAATAACATTTTCGCTGCTTGCTCCAGAAAACTTCCGATATTTAATGCAGCATTTTTGCTCTCATTGCGATCGTATTTCACAAAGTTCGGAAATCCGGAGCATTCGATCGGACAGTTTTCTGGCGCATTTAGCTATTCGAACATTCATGAGCCGCCACTGAAAATTCGTCAATCTTGCAATCACGTACTAAAATATTAAACATTCCCAAGCTACATCTCGTGTTATATACATATTTATAATTTTCCATCCACCATCTCTTAAATCTACGTTTTCAACATCTATTTTCACGTTAAAAATTACGAAACAAGTAAAAACCGTTCACTTCTATAAATAATCAAAACATAGTTATTCGTATGCACTATAGTAATGAATGTTTTTTCGCACAAAAATCAGTCATTTATCATAATGCAAAGAGTAGGAACTTTTCATTTTCAAGCATTCCAGCAATGAAATTAGGGATTGCGTGCTATTACGTATTTTGTTCAACAAAATAACATTGAGTGTAATAATTAACAATAGGGAGCTTCTATTTCTTTTCTTTAGTATGAAAAAAAATAAACTGACATTCTCGTGTCGTTTTTATCAAAAATCGAAATGGGAAATCTGAATAAGCTACTTCGTCGAAAGAAGTTCTTTTTTGACTTTGAGAATATCAAAAGTTGATGAAAAATTCATGTCTGACTTTTTCAGTTCGAAAGGATTGAGCGAAAAGAAATATCCATTATCTATGTCCTGTGTGACGTACAATATTCTAAAAATATTACGTATAATAGATTTATCGATTCACATCATCATGTATAAATGTGCTCAGGTTAAAGATGCAATGTTCACACGTTGAAGTAAAAAACGAAACACAATTACTTATTTTAATTACTCACAATAATGGGATATGAAAATGACCGAGACTTAGAATAGCATGATTCGACAGATGCACACTCACACACGCAAACACTTCACACTGCGAAATTGAAAATTTATTGTATCCAGGAAGGAGGGGAGGCATACTATTTTTTTTTTTTTTTTTTTCAATCAGAATTCCACAGTAGGAATGTTCGAGGGAAATTTACTGTTTTTTACTCGTAGATTATAGTGATGGAAGAAATTGGAAGTCAGAAGAAAATTCTACACATTCAAAATAAAATAAACTTTGTTGATTTTATCAATATTTTAAACAAAAATAAAAGATCCATGTATGCAGAAGAAATTGCAATATATCAAACATTGGATCTCATCATCATTAAAGTCTTTGGATATCAGTCACAATTAAGAAAATTGAAAATATCCGCATAATACTCATTTATTCAGCTAGTATGATTTTCCAAGTTTTAAATAGATAACAAAGAAAGATACATGAAAATGTTGATTCGAAAATTGTTCGATTACAAAATAAGTAATCATAAATTTACGCAAATATCTGATTGCGACTGTGTTTGCGATATTTTAAAAAATTGTTATAAATGCAAATATTTGATATCCAGGAGACTGTGATTAAACATTAAATGAATGATCCAAGTAACGTCATATCTAATGGAAAATACACAAAGTTTACGGATCAGAAGTAACATAAAATAGACCTAGAAAGTTACTTCTACCGAACAAACTTCGAAATGTTTATTCTCTTAACCAACATTCGAAAATTTGTAAACTCGCAAAAGTTTACATTCGTACAAAATATTTTCCAACATTTATGTACCTGAAAACTATACGTAAAAAAGTACTATTCCTTCAAAATTTTGAAATGCTGAAATTAAAAAATATCGAAGATTGAACTCAAAGATATACGTAATGGAAAATTAAAACTTGTGCATTGGAAAATTCGTTTGAACTATTGCCATTTGAAAATTTTCTGGTATGTAATTTGCACAGTATAAAATGACGAAGTTTCAATGTAAAGAAAGTGATTTCGATTCCATCACTACTCCAAGCTGAAACTTTGAACCTAAAAATTCGTAAATATTTTAGATTCTCGAAATTCGAAGCAATGATAATTATAAATTTTATAGGTCTATTCTGAAATTGATACCAGCACAGATGTTCAAAAAATTTGTAATATTCCATATTAAAAGAAAATATGCCTCTCCTCCCTTTTTCAGAAAATTCATTGAAGTCCACGTCTATGATGGGAAATATAAATGATGGTGAAATTTGTGATTCTTAATTCAAACACTTGCAAGAAAATTTCACGATTTATAAATTTTTACTCCGCAACAAACAGAATAAAAATTTTTAATTAATCGATTAGCATTCAACGTTTAAAAAAATATTTTTCGTAGTAGTTTACAGTTCTTTTTTTTCACCGTTGTTTTTTGTCCCCTTTCTTTTACATTAAAAATATTCTGGAAATTCGACAGAGCCTGAGAATCTTTCAAGTACTATTCAAACTATAAGAAAATCATTATTTATCAATTTTCGACTATATTTCAAAATACGAAATGTTACCGTAGAGTGTAAAATTCTTAGAAGTTCATATAAAATATTCAATAACTTTTTTTCATTGTACAAAGCACTGACAGTAAGTAGTATAGATTTCATAATTATTGACTTGTCCTTTATTGTCCTTCGCGATATGCAACTGGGTATAATGCTCGGTGTGTAAATTGACTGAAAAAAATTGTTCAATTTCTCGTTCTTTCACAGAGTGTCGATTTTTTTTTCAAATATCTAGTTCCACTTCGTTTTGTTTCTCTATCCCATAAATTCCAACTGCCAATGAACTAATGATATTTTTTTATCATTCTTGGTATTGGATGAATTTCAACTCAATTTTCGCACATGTTTTAAATTCTTCAAAAATAGTTTTTTAGATTCGTTTTGTGATTCGCCGCGAATCACGAAGAAAGAAAATTCATTGCTGTACGCAAACGAAATATAAATTTTCAAAAAAAAAGCCCAAACTATTTTCACAACTTCAGTAAATAAAAAGAAGATAACGATAACCAGCATCGTTTCGAGTACAAAATTGTTTTTCCCACACTTGCTCGGAAAATGGGAAATCGCTGAATTCACTTCAGTTGCACCAACACCATGAAGTACGTGACCACAGCTCCAAGAACCTATGGTGAAAATATTCAAACACCATTGTAAATATCACAAAGCGCGATTGTAAATGTATAGATTCGCAGTATTCATTGTTAATGCATGAAATAATATTCCATACCGAGGCAAACAAGTCCAAAGAGACCGTGAAGAACTTGGCCCCAGAAATAGACATAGCCTTCTGGCATTGCTGGCACACGATCTGAACAAAAGTTTTTGCTTCCTCGGAACCGTCGTACCAATGACACGAATAAGCAGCTTCCATGACAGATGAACTCTGTTATGTAAAGCATTTTTGAAATTACGCGAAGACATCTCTTCAATGTCAATGAATTGAATTTTTCCAAGCTTCTTCAATTCTTCATGAACAAATCATCATGTCAGCTCATAATGGTGCGAATTGAATATTTTATTTTTGTGGTATCAAGATGTTTGGCTATGGAAATCGATTCAAGCAATTTAGAACTTGCCTCTTCAATCAAACGATTCCCAAAAATGCAGAACAGGAATACTTGTCCCAGGGTGTACATGAGGTAGCCAATGACAGAAGCTGCGTAAGTATCGACTTTTTTCACCTAATGAGGAAATTGATTCGTGGTTTTCCATTAGGTTGAATTGCAAAATGTCTCTTTGAGTTCTTTACCTTTGTTGCTTGGTAAGCGAGAAGGGTCAAAGTGATGGTTGTTGTCAGCATGTGGAACAGCAGAGCCACACCGTAAGCATCTCCAATGGCTGTCACCAATCTAAAAAAACATGTATAACAATGGGAAAAGCGAAATTTTCCAATCATTTGATGATTTGCCCTGATTTTTAACAGTGAACTTTTCCTTGCAATAATAATTATGTATCTCTTATAAAAGATTCGAATAAGGTTGCTTATCTCAGAATTTCTCGAAAAATAGATGTATGGAAATTTCCAACTGTTGGGATTTTCCTTTAGTGAATATATTTACGTTCACAAATTGTTAGCATGGTGTAAACTGTTTTATGTTTATTTTCCGGAACTACCAAAATGTGGAAATTGTTTTCCCAAAATGGAATTTCCAAAATGTTAGTATTCAGATCGACTCTCTAAAACAGTTTTCCGGATTGCAATAAAAAATATTGGAAAAAGACAACGTAAATCGCATTATTTACTTGAATTATCTAAATGATCCAAAGATACTATGTGGATGGAAGAAAAAAATAAAATAACATGATAAAACAGTAAAAATTCAATAATTAAGATTTCTGATTTCGGTTTACATGAATTAAAGTAATACAAAATATAAGTAATTTTAACTTCCTTATTTTTGAACGAAAAATTCTATGTTATTATATGGATTTAATGGATAATATTAATACATGGATATTCATGTAAATGGATATTAATATATGAGTTTAATGTTTTTAATGGAAAGATGTCGAGTATTAGTGATTTGTATAAAAATATTGACGAAGAATATGCTTTTTCACTTGTTATTAGAAACTTTCGCAATTCAATGCATCGAATTTTAGAAATCCGCATTGAAATATAATAAAATACCTAAAATCTATAGATCTCAAAATCTGTAGCAGGATCTGTAAGATCTAGAGATCCTGCTAGAAAGTCTTATGGAATAAAGTGATTAAAAAATAAAAAAAAATACGAAAAATTCTCAAAATACTAGATTCCATTAAGTTTCATTATAAGTATTTCTTCAAAAACTTGAATTCCTCGAGCTTTAAATTCTATAAATATATGTTTATATAAGTCTAAAAAAATAGAAGAAAATTTTCCAAATCGTATAACTCTGTGAAAAGCACAAAAAATATTGAGGGCACTCTAAATTTATAATGAATTATTTTCTGCAAAATCGATCGAAATACTTCAGGAATTTCGAACTTTCAATTTTATCTCACTCTTGGAATTCAAAGAGATATTTAAAAAAAAAACTCAAAATATCCACAACATTGTACAAATACCTAGAAATGCAGAAAGAAAATACGTGTAAATATATAAAACATTGAAAATCTTTCGAGTTCCATAAATTTGGACAGCAATATATAAGAATAATCCTTGAAATCATAGAAAAACTCAAGAAAAACGAAAAGTGCTGGAATAAGTGAAAATCTATTGAGACACTGTTTTCTGGAAAATATTGCCAAACACGGAAAATTTTATTATGTTTAAATTCTAGAGTTCGAAATTCTTGAAATCTATGTTGTAATTGATAATATAAAAATACTAAAATTATGTAAAAATACTAGGAAATTCTGCAACATTCTATCATCACGAAAAATAAGAATAGTTTCAGAAATACTGAACAATCCTCCAAATCGTAGAAAAATTGAAAAAGTATAAAAAAAATCAAGGAAAATAAAAATCTTGATAGGCACTATTTGCTGAAAAATCCTCTCAAATAAAAATAATTTAATGAACTTTCAACTCTAGAGCATGAAATCTCGAAATCAATATATGTATCAATATACAGAAAAATAGTATAAATTTATTGAAATACTATAAAATCTTGCAACATCTTATACGAACGAAAAATACAAAAAAATTCGAAAATCTCTTAAATTTGCGTATGTTTCCTTGTGGCTAACATCGAATCAAATGTCAAGTTTATAAATTTTGTGAACTTGAAAAAAATGTAAAATTTTAGAAAGCTGATATTTTTTCCAGGGTAAAAAAGCACGTATTAACATTTTTTATTGCATCTGAAATAAAAAATTTCCATAGAACAAAACCACGAGTACATTGATACTGTTTTTTTTCCAGCCTTAGTTTTTCAATGTCTTGTTATTTACATTCAATTCATTCCAAAAAGTAACGTGGAAGTAACGGGGCGTTACTTTTTTAAATTGTAACGGCAACGAGTTACTATTTCTTCTCAAGTAACGGAAACGTAATGAATTACTTTTTGCACTTGTGTAACGGTAACGTAACGCGTTACATTTTTTTATGTAACTTTCCAAACTCTGCGTAATTATATAGCTTGACTTCGTTGCACTGCGATGAATTATATTTAGTTATCATTCGAACTTGTCGTTTTTTTCAAGCCATAACGTTCAAATATTACAAATTTTACATCTCACATTGCCGAAAATGTCAATTTTTATGCGATGGAGTTTAACATTCGTTGAAAATCCACGCTTCTACGCAACCGTCGATATCGAGCTGCCGCGTAATAAATTATTGAACGACGCGAGACCGTATTCACCTGCAAAGTTACTCTCTTCTATGACCGTCTCTAGTCAAGTGTACAGCTTGTATGTATACGAGGATTCTCGCTTATCCCGAGACTTTATCTTTGGCATTGCCCTAATAAATACGAATCGTCGAAATTTCATGTCAGTACAAAATGTCGTTCAAATCAAACTTCATTCTCTCTTCATCAATTCATGCAAAATGAGTGTTCAATCCATTAATCTAGACATTTGTATTTTTTGCTTTCGCAATTTTATTTGACTCTTTGTACTTACATACGTTCGTTTTGAAAGTCGATGAATTATTTCCAATATCCAACATTATACATTATTTTGCGATTATTTAAATATAGAATTCAACCGTTAAGAATTATGTTTGACATTTAAATATACAGTTTTTTTAAAAATCATGAGGAAGAAATTTAAGAAATATAATTCTACCGTTTATTTTTCATGGACAAACAAAAAACCAAGTTCACAAAGTAGAGGTCATGGGTGATACTTGTTGTAGGAACCAGACAGGATCATTCAAATTTTTTATAAAAAAACTTAATATGACAGCACGTAAATTTCAAAGATGATTATGATAAAGAAATAAACTTTAAATAAACAAAATAACATAAAAGATCATGAGTCATTTTCAAATTATGAGATACTTTTTGGTCTGGTTATACATAAAATTTGTTCTAATTTTGAATGACACCCAAATTTTTTATTTCAGTTTGAAATGTTTCTTCAACAATTTTCTCTTCTGACTTCGTCATCGAAGTCTCTCATTTCTATTTATAATTACGTTCTTATCTTCACATATAAATAAAAAATTTCTCTTTCTAAATTCTTATTTACCCATTAAACATTAACGAAAATTTTTTTGATTGAACATCTAAATGTTAGTGAATCATATTCTGAATTTCAATCAATGAATGCATTCAGGAAAAATAATTTTCTTATAATTATTTTAGCATTCCAAGAAGAGTAGAGCTTTAGCAAATTTGTTTGCTCGGAAAGTATATTAAGCTCTGAATTTGCGTAAAATGTACGTCAAATATTTCTGTACATTGATTGGGACACTAAAGAATGCGTATCCATGCACCTTCACAATAGAAGGTCTAATTAGCTACAAATGTACATTTATTATTAGCGTCATTGAAGAGCTCCGTCATCGCCAGATCAATATAAACATTGTTTATTTTTTCATAGATCCGCGAAACAAAAAAGAACTCGATTCTACGCCAAGTTCTTTCAAACGAAAAAAAAATTTCTCTGAGAATCATGAACTATTTGAGGTTTTTTATGTAGAAAATAAACTACGTTGTTGTAATTTAAATTCATTGACCATGGAACAATAACAAAAATGCGCATTCACTCAAAATAAATGAAAAAGTTTTGTACCGCTGTAATTAAGTGATCAATAGGACGATTGTTCCTGAATATGTCATGTTACGTTCTTGAATATGTAAGAAAACCGAGTTTGACAAATTAGTGAGTTGCGATAATTTTTCATGAACTATGGATGCATACATTGTGACTGTCACAGGCTTCAATTGCTCTTATTAATATCGATCTAAAATTTTTGATGAATGGCCAATGACACTTTTTTCATATTTTTTAAGTTTATTTGAGTTTTAAGTTTGTTCAAACAGTTTGAAAATCTGGAAATTCCAATAAAACTGCTCAACAAAAAAGCATGAAAGTTTTTTTATGTACCTCTGGCATAGAAACGCGTTTTCTATGCCAGCTCGAGATCTCTAAACGCGTTTTCTATGCCCTCGGTACATAAAATATCGTTCGTAACAGGCACGGATGTGCGAATTTGGCGAAACGGGAAAATTCGCACATCCGTGCCTGTTAAGAAATATACTTTTTTTTATTCATACTGAATTTGATATAACATGTAAATTTATATTTTCATACTGAGAAACGTTTTTAAAGACCATTGATGCATGGGCTCTCTGTGGGTGAATGGATCCACAAGATAACTTCTGTCTCTATCTAAGTCTTTCAGAATTTCACGGATGATGCTGTAACATTTTTACCGAATTGGATTCTTCCGTTACATTATTCTCCATGAAAAAACTGAAAATTTAAGAAGAAGTCTGGCCTTTTCGGATACCTAACGGACGTGAAATCCTTTGAATGTTGTTATGTATCGGAACACACATACATACGTCTTGAAGAGAATCAAGACTTACAAATCTATGTGAAGGCGTTGTCAATGAGAGATCCGGATACAAAAAGAAAGAGGACATTTGTATTGACTGATACGAAAAATAAATACGTAACTAGCTACTGGTTCATGGCATTAAATTACAAATAAAATTTACTCACTCTTAGTCTAACTTGAGACATGCGTTTTTTATACAAACTTGATGATTTACTGATATAAACAAGTTCAAGGTGACGTTCTTTGACCATCGCAGTCACATTCGCAAAATAAATAGTTCCAAAAGCGACAAGTTAAATGACGAAAACTGCTTCGAAAAGCGACAAAGTTAAATTCTGGAACCGCCTCCAAAAGCGATAAAGTTGAATTGCTGAAATTGCTTTGAAAAGCGACAAAGATAAATTTTAAAAACTGCTTCGAAAAGCGACAATGTTGAATTCTGGAAACCGCTTTCGAAAAGTGACAAGGTTATATTCTGGAAACCGCTTCGAAAAGCGACAAAGTTAAATTCTGGAACCGCCTCCAAAAGCGATAAAGTTAAATTGCTGAAATTGCTTTGAAAAGCGACAAAAATACATTTTAAAAACTGCTTCGGAAAGTGACAAAGATAAATTTTGAAAACCGCTTCGAAAAGCGACAAGGTTCAATTCTGGAAACAACTTCGAAAAGCGACAATGTTGAATTCTGGAAACCGCTTTCGAAAAGTGACAAGGTTATATTGTGGAATCCGCTCCGAAAATTGACAAAGATAAATTCTTGAAAAAGCTCCGAAAAGTCACAAATTCAAATTCTGGAAACCACCTCGAAAAGTGACAAGATTAAATTCTGGAAACCGCTTTGAAAAGCGACAAATTAAATTCTGGAATCCGCTTCGAAAAATGACAGAGATAGATTCTCGAAAGCGCTTCGAAAAGTAACAAGGTTAAATTCTGGAAATAACTTCGAAAAGTGACAAGATTACATTCTGGAAACCGGTTCAAAAAGCGACAAAGATAAATTCTGGAATCCGCTTCGAAAAGCGACAAGGTTAAATCCTGGAACCGCCTCGAAAAGCGACAAAGTTAAATTGCTGAAATTGCTTCGAAATGCGACAAAGATAAATTTTAGAAACCGCTTCGGAAAGTGACAAAGATAGATTCTCAAAAACGCTTCGAAAATTGAGAAGGTTCAATTCTGGAAACCGCTTCGAAAAGCGACAAAGTTAAATTTCTGAAACTGCTTCGAAAAGCGAAAAAGATAATTTTTAGAAACTGCTTTGGAAAGTGACAAAGATAAATTTTGAGAACCGTTTCGAAAAGCGACATGATTAAATTCTGGAACTCGCCTTGAAAAGTTAAATTGCTGAAATTGCTTGGAAAAGCGACAAAGATAAATTTTAGAAACTGCTTCGGAAGGTGACAAAGATAAATTCTGGAAACCACTTCGAAAAGCGGCAAGGTCAAATTCTGGAAACCGTTTCGAAAAGTGAAGTGTGACTTTGGCCGGGTATAAGACTGGATAAGAACGGGGGGGGGGGGGGGGATTCTGGTTATACTAGGGTATACTGGATTTTTTGTTATGGTACGATGAGCTTCTGACAAAGCGCATGGGACGACTCTCCTCTTTTGCAAGGGACCCTCATTTTTACATTGTTTTTCCTTTATGGGATGTATGATATCTTAATATTTCCTAGAATTTGATAATTATCCTGTCATACTTTAAGAAATTATCAGGACTGAATACGTAACTTGTATTGTCTGTGATTCCACTCGGGCGGAAATTAATCTCATCAGTGCGTAGTCTAAACTTCCTTCGCGCATTCTTCTGATGCGTTGGTGGGGTGTGTTAATTTTTTGTTTTAAATTTTATTAGACTATATATCTGAAAACAGCCCTTATTGTCGCATATATAATACATAATATTCTTCATTTGTAGCAATTGTATGGAAAAATATATATAATGCGGAAATTCCCAATGTATAACAATATGGACAGTTGTATTGTTGATGAAACGACCTTTTACGAAAAAGTTGTTACAAATTGCTACCTCGACTGTGTTGGGAACCTAGGTGGACGCATGAACGTTCTGACGTACCCGAAAAAGCCTAAAAATGTGCGCGGGAGTGATTATAATAATCATTTTCTAACGTCCGTTCGTTCAAACGATATTTGGAAGTGGTTCGAAGCATGCAAGAAATATAACTTTTTTGTGATGCATCATAATGTATCCTTACCGGACAATGTGTTTGTGTCTTTCGACCCAGTACTTGATGGCGCTTCTGACCAGCATCTCTTGCTTCCTGGTGAGACCATTGGGATTCCCATTCATCCCATCACCGCCCCTGAATGACGAGAAATCCATCTGGTTGTTATACACACCCTTGAGGTCAAGGTTCAACATGTTGTCATTCGATGGCTCGGTCGGTTGAACATTTCCATTTGTCCCGTCACGCAAATGATCAGCACTTCCGGCCTGTTAAGAGCATAAATTCACCGAAACTCTCTTTAAGCCTGATAACATATAATTAGGCTGTTCAATCCATATTTTTTTTATGTTTTTGTTTTAGAGACCTAAAAGCGGAAGTTAAAAAATGAATACAAATAGTAGCGAACCGCTAAGCATGTTAATAAAAGTTATAATATCCATGTTCAAGCAAACTTGTGAGTTACTTCTTTCTTTCATCTATGGAAAAGGAAAACGCAACGAAAATTTTCTGGATACAGAACTGACGGACAGAAATAAGATAAAAATGTTGTGAAAGATCTCGGAAGTTGTCGTGTGTCAGATTGTGTAGTAAAGTTTGTATCATTTTTTATATTCCGACCTTGAACAGTTCTCCGCTGTGTGGTACGACCGTGTCCAGAGTGGCGCTTAGCTCCATCAAGGGTTTCAGAATATGCTTGAGATGCTGCAATTGCTCACAAGCGAAGAGTAGCCAAGAGCAGAACAAAATGTCAAGGGAATTCGCGTCCGTCATCGTAATCAACAGCCAGTATAATTGGTAAATCAGCATTAGGATATGTGCCATTCCTGTGCTTGCGTCGAAAGGGTACCAAGCTTTAAGCATTAACCTCGGGATCTGAAATTTATATAAAACAAAAAAAAAAAATACAAAGAACGGAATATCAAAAGGATTTTTTCGTAATGTTTCGGGTTATTTTATACAGGAGAAATGATGATGGTCATGTTGTAAAAGCTTTAATAAAGAAAATGGGATAAATTTCAAGTCAAATTAGGCTGATTCCTTCGTGTAGTAAAATGAAAGGATGAGCTTTACATCCTGAATTAAATTTTTAAAAGTTGTGTTTTTTGACAGTATTTCATGTTTATGAATTGCGTTTCTATCTGAAATATTGTGTCATTTCATTTGGCTTACAGTGTTAACATTTGAAACACCTGTAAAAACAGGACATGAATTGGTAGTAGTTTCGTAACATTCAATTATTTTGAGAATATTTTTTGCTAATAAACTTTATGGGGTTATTCTCAAATCGAAAATGTTGTGATTTGTACAATTATGTACCTAAATGTAGCAGTCTTTTATCGATCCTAAGGAATTTTCCCGATCATATGGTTTTTCATCATTCATGAGAAATTATCATATTAAATATATCGAGTGTCCCAAAGTCGGTGGATCATCAGAAAACCATCGATGCCTCATGAAATTTCAAGACACTTTTTTCTTTACAATTTTTTACAATTCGCAAAATTTTAAGAGTCATTAGTAATTCAGTTTCGTCCAATCACTATTCAGCAGAGCAGAGCTTTTGATTCAAGTCCCTTCTCCTTTCACCCCTTCTCTTTCTAAGCTTACTCTAATGGAAAATTGGGGGTAATTGAAGTATGTGATGGAATGTAGATTGATGATGTCTCTTATCTTGAAAGACAATTTTTACTCTGACTCACCTTTGCGTTAGTTATAATAGTCTTTTGTCTAACTGTCACATTTACAATACAGTATCATCTGATTTTCCTCTTCATATACAATAATACAATAATAGATAAATATATAATAATATATACCTATACAATAAAAGACGTGTTCCATTCAATACTATAGTCGAAAAGTAGAAAGTTCGGTAAAAAATAGCATTTTTGCCTTATTTTTTACCTTTATTATATATCTATTATATTCTATTATTTATATATTGTACAATAATACTTTATATACAATATTATAACTCTTGTTTTAAATTATTGTAGAAAACTGACGTGAATTGCATAATATAGAAATTTTTCCGAAAATAAAGATACCGAAGTAACACAATTTTCCGAAGTAATTTGCTTATTTCTTTATAAATGACCCTTTTCAAATGGAAAGGTTGTAATTGTGCAATTATTTATTATTTAAAAACAGAATTTTTTATTCATTTTTTCATGAAATCCGAAGAAAAAAAGGAAGCTGCAATTACAAACGAGTTGAACATTTTTTCAAGTCATCTTTGAGTATGTAATAATTTTGATTATCATGATAATTCTGACTGGTGAGGTAAACTGACGGTCAAAATTGACCAAAACTTTCTTGTCGTAAATGACGGTTATGACCAGTATTTTACCGGTAAATTTACCGCCTAACATCCCTGATGAATCAGTATTTCTAAAATTATTCGTATTTTACAGGATGTATGGAATTTTTCGAGATTTTATAGTATTTTTATATAAGCTGTTATAAAGATTTCAAGAATATCGAGCTCCAGAATTCAAAGTTCACTATATTTTATGTGTCTTAAAGAATTTTCCAAAAAACGGTGTCTCAATAGATTTTCAGTTCTTTCGGGGTATTTTTCGTATTTCTTCGGTTTTACTATGAATTTTAAGATATCTCAGTACTTTTATACATTGATATAGAAATTTTTGGAATCCGATGCTCTATTTATTCAAGATCTATATATTTTTAATGCCTTGTATACTTACTTGTGTTTTTCTTTGTATTACTGTATTATTTACAGAATGTTGTTGAGTTCTAAAGTTTTTTAAAATATCTCTTTTAATTTCTAGAGTATGATTCGCAAGAATTTTAAGTTTAGAATATTGGAAGTGATTCGATTGATTTTACAGAAAACTGTTTCGTGGTATTATTATAGACTTCTAATATACATATATTTCTAGAATTCAAAGCTCGAGATTAAAGTTTTTCGAATTTTAGAATGATATTAACTTTTGAAGAATCTAATAGCATTTATAATAAACCAATTAAAATCTGTTATTTTAAGGTAATCTCCGTATTTCCTTTTTTGAAGTAAAACTTCTTAGGCAGCATTATCACTTTTCAGAAGTGTAATTTATTCTGAAGTAAAATTTATGTAGGGAGTAACTTGGAGATTTTGTAACATGTAACACTGTAAACAGTAAGACTGCAAGATGTAAGTCCGAGTGTAGGGAGGAATTTTGAAATTCTGTACGAGTGATAGAGTAAAAAATATCACAAAAGCACAAAATGTCACAAAATCACAAAACGTCACAAAATTACAAAATGTCACACAATTACAAAGGGTCACAAAATCACAAAATGTCACAAATTTTTCTATCTAAAAATCTATAGATCGGAACCTTAAAGAAAGTAACATGAGAAGTTTTACTTCTAACGCGTGTTGATTCAACATGCTCCAATTTTTCATTTATTATATGACTTAAGATTTTATAGCAGGATCTATAAATATTAATATTCTTGTAACAGAGACGTTAAAATTAATCCATTTCCAGTATTTTTATGTATTTTAATGCGAATTTCTAAAATTTATGAAACTTGAAACCTGGCACTTTTCGTGGATGATGCAGTCATGGTCATTTAAGAAGATTCTTGGATCAGAATTGAAGACAAGGCAAATATGGCATTAAAGAGGGCGAGGAATACATTAGACAGTAATTACTCGTTAATGAACCTGGATAAGACGGTCCTCATTGCATTTGGTTTATACAGAGATAGTACACCGAATGACTCGAATCTTAAGATTCATGAAAGTCCATGCAGGTATCGGAAACAGAGAGGCTGTAAATGGCCGATTATACAGAGAGTGCGTAGCGTTAAATATCTGGGTTTAATTATTGGTGAGAATTTCAAATGGGATGAACGCGTCATGGGAATCACTAATAGAAATAGATGTATTCTTGTATTGTATTCGATAGACACAAACTAGTGGTTAATGTTGAACAATTACTTAAGATCTATTATGCTTTATTTTGGTCCGAGGATTCATACGGTTTGACAGTTTGGGGGAATGCAGATCAATCTGCAATGAGGCATTTGGGATCAGTTGAAAAAATATAATTAAATTGATTTTTAGGAAACCTATCAAAGGCTTCGGCTCTATTATTTCGAGAGCAGAAAGTTACAGCTTGAAGAAGGGGCTTATCTTGAGAGTCATGAATCATTTTTATAATCATCCAAGAGACGACTTGGGGAATAAGAGTAATATATTCAGTAGAGGAAAGAGAATAATGCCACCTTCTTTCAAAAAGAATATATAGGAGATCATTTTGTGACCTAAGATTTGAGATATTCAATAGCCTACCGGATGAACTGAACCTACCCTAAGACCAAAATGAAGCAATGGATTTTGGACTTGAATGACGATGATGTGGATATGGTACCTAATTCGAAAAGATCTTGATGTATGTTTATATGTCTGAGGTTGAGACCTATATCATAATAAGGTGTAATGTATCACGATACTACGTAAATTGTGTTACCTAGGTTATTTATTATTGTTGTTGTTTTTTTTTCTCTTAGTGCGTATATACTCTATACAGGGAGGAATATTCTTTGCTCTGTATGTGTTTCTTTTCTATTCTGTTTACATAGTACTGAACGACGTATAGGGTGAGATTGCCATGACAGAAACTTGATGTGTTGCATGTTGATGTATTCAAATATTGTAAAATGCAAACGTCAGTAAAATATACAATGAAATAATATATATATATAAATATATATATATATCTTACTCACCTCCACGGTGACCGTATCATTGATGGTCTTGTCGAGAAGAGTCTTGGTGGAGGGTCCGACAAACGTTATACCGGTCCAGCAAACAACGGACAAGACAGTCACGGCCCCGATGAAGAACAACAAACGCCGCATCTTGGTGACAGCGATGCTGTGGAACCGGGCATTGCTTTCGGCGAAGAGAGGATGGCTGTTGGGGTTGTTCCAGTTGGCAAGGGTCCTGTAAAACAATTTGCTCCTGACCGCGAAGTATGCGAGCTTCACGATCGAGTGGGTGAAAAACAGAAGCGTGATCGTGTTGGCGGTCAACTCATCTACGTCGTCCTTGTCGTCCATCAAGTTCTTCGCCATGCACCCGAACTGGATCAGAATCAATGCCAGATGGACCTAGAAAATTTCCGATCGTTTCGTTAGACCTGGAAGACTGATGTGCGATGGTTCAACTGTGTACGATGAATACTTACGAAGCAGTAAATTTTGTGCATAACTTTCATGCCGTCGTTGTAGTAATTGAACATAAAATGACCGCTGTACTGCATGAGCCTCAAGTTGGGCATCAGGTCGGTGACCAGCCCTTTCTGGGTCTGTTTCATCATCTGTTTGTACGAAACGAAAATCGTCTTTTTACTTGTTGTTGAGTGGTGAGATTTTTATGGTAGCATATGTTTGTACAGGGTTTTATTGGGAGTTAAGGGGGCACTTCCTCCAGCGCGTCGAAAAATGGTGGTTTTTGTCGATTTTTTTCAGTCAGTAAACTGCAACATACGTGAATCATCTTTTGCATGTATTTAGGTACATGCTCGATCTACGAAAAAAAATTTTTTTTACAAACAATTATTTGAAAATGGTGGATCGAATTGGAAACCCCGTATGACAGCTCGCGACAGATTGCTTTTGCGCGGTACACGCTGGACTCGAAAAACTCGATTAAAAAGTATTAAAGTATTATTTTCAAAAAAAAAGGTGCGATTCTCATGTCACTTTTGTTGCTCTTTTTCGCTAAAAACTTAAAGAAAAAATTTTTTTCTAACACTCGGAGGAAGTCTACTGAATTGTTAGAAAAATTGCTTGTATGTTTCAAATTAGAACTATCGATTCCAGCGTGTACTGCGCAAAAATCCGAGCTGTCATACAGGACTTTGAATAAATCCGCCATTTTTGATTATTTGTTTATGAACAATATTTTTTCTGTAGTTTAAGCATGTACCTAAAAATGAGCGAAAAATGATTCACGTATGCTGTTTTTTTTACGCACTGGAGGAATTCCCCCTTTAAAATTTTCGATATTCAAAATAAGATGTCATTTCTTTTAAATAGAATCATCATTTGGAATTATTTGAATATGATTATCAAATCTTTGGTTTATTATTCTAATTTGTGATTCCTAACGTTTTGATTTGAAACTTGAAGGTTTACGATAGTTATCAAAATTTCTGAATATTTAGTTTTTTTGAAGTGAGACCGAATTTTTCAGTATCGTGTAGTTTGTGAATATAGATCGCAATTTTTTTCGTAATCATTTTGAAAATTAAGAAATTTTTAGGTATTTTGTAAGTTTAAGCTGGAGTTATAAAAATTCCAAGTTGTCATTTTTAAAAGTTCCAAACTATCGTAAAATTGTATAGTCGAAATGATTTTTCTGAAGTCACTTTGAAAATTTATATGTTTGTGCCTTTCAAAATTTGGATTAAAAAAATAAAAATATTTGGACCCAGCTGGAAAAAAGCAAGTTGACGTCCGTTTAATGGTAAATTTTGCAGTTTACATGGATCAACAAGCAAAAAATCTTTGCGATGGTTTTTGCTTCTGCACCGTTTTTGTGTTTGAAAATTTTTCTCTAGACGAAGAAATTTAGTCAGACCATTTGGTTATTCAATTAGTTTTAATCGTCTCACTTTTCAATTTGGCCAGACGTTTGCGAATCTATTTAGTATTAATTGAGTCGATCTATTAAGTCGAATTATTTGTCCATAATGTCCATTAGTCAATATGGAGAGTAAAATGGGCAATGAAATGGATGGTCATTTGAGTTTTTTAGCTATAGAGAGATTTTGGCTTTTGAATTATCACTTCTTCATTCAATCGATCTTTGAGTTTATACATTTTTCATAGTTTTTCACAATATCACAATTTTTTCAAAATTGAGGTTATTTGATTACGAAACAAACGCAGTTTGTTTTAATTTAATTTCGTGTACTCCCAAAAAAAAAAAATAAATAAATAAATTTTGAGTGTTATTATATTGAATATTCTCAAACATTTTCAGAAACTAGAAAATTTCTCATTATTGTTGTTTATAATTCGAGTGGGTTCTCCTTTTTTCAATGTAAACTCCTAATGTTTTTAATGTTTGAAATCATGAGTTCAATTTTTACAGGTATTTGTACTATTAATATATCTGAGTTATAAATCGTCAAAATAAATTTTTTTAATCCCTTACATTATAAGCACTTTCAACTTTCGAATGCTACACTTTTAGACACCAAAACATGATTTTTTGAAATTTCCAATAAAAATTTGCCACACATTTACACATTTTGAATCCCTGATTCTAAAAAATATTTTAGATTTGCTTGATTCGAAACTAACATTAATAATCTCTTAATTTCAATTTTATAATATCAATAATTCATAACAAACGTAAATTTCAAATGGCTTAGATTCTTGAATTTGTTCTCTCTATTTCATATTACTCATTAAAAAATTAACATTGTTCAAAGACAAAGAAATCATCCTTGGTGTAATTTTTCAAATTCATGAATGCAATTTGAAAAAGTATATTTTTCAACGAATGCAGAATGAGCTTGTTTAGCGAATGTGAAGTTAAAAGGTGAAAAAAATGCGCATTTTCGAAAACTAGGAGGGAAGAAAATGAGCTTTTTCTTAACTGAGTTGTGTAATAATTTGGAAGCAACTTTGATGAAAAATATCTTGAAGTACCATGATTGTAATCTTGTTGGATGATGATTTTTATTTTCAAAAATAAGAAAACGAATAGTTATTACGCAGCACTACGCCCGTATGAAAAACTTCACCAAATTTTTTATAGAATCTTAAAATCATTATAAATTTTACGACACGAATGTCACCTGGACACGAAAATCCAACAAGTCCCTGAGTCACTACAAAAACTTGGAACATAAAGAAACTCCATAATCGATTTATAGTTCCAAAAGTCAAAGTGTTCATATTTTTCAAATGAAAGTCAAACTCTTACACATAATTTTTATGTTAGAAAAAGTGATATCCTAGCAACATTACCTTGAAAATTTATCGGCTTATCCACAAATACAGAAAACATACGAAAAATTATCCTCTCGCTCCTCCCAGAAGTATAGAAGTTTTCCACACCAACTTCGTGTTTAAACAGAATTACACCAAAATAACGCACAATTCATCCACAAAAATTGTCCCCGAAGTTTTTCTGAAAAACCGTCACGATTCGAGTGTCGTAGACTTTTGATAACCGAGTAGTTTGTTCATTTGAAGAGCGGAAAAACGATATGTAGTGATGTAGCAAAACATCCGTCCGCGGTTGAAGAAACAATCGAATTGATATCAATTGTCCTTTTCACCCCCAACATTCGCAGCGTACCCGCGGAATTTATAATTTTCACTCCCCCGCCAGTTGCGAATCATCCCCCCTCATCAAACAATATCAAACGTGGGCCAATATTGGCTCGGTAATATCGCGCAGACGTAAAAAAGTGATACGGGATCGCATTCAAGAAAACTACCACCGGGGGTAAGAAGCGCTCACATGAATAATGAAAAGCCTGAACTGTACGTGCGCGCACAAACGATGGATTGAACAATTGAACAAAAATTATAAACATTTAAGGCTCGTTCCTTCAACAGTACACAGCTGAAACTTCTGAAAACTGATTCGAATAAATTTTTCGAATGATGATAATAAAAATGGCTTGGTGTCATTGAAGCAGAAGTATTTCAGCCACTAAGCATTTTGACGCTCGTGACCGTCAGATTCTCATTTTAACGAAAGCTAGAATCACAGCTCTTTCATAGATTCTGCGAAAAGTTTTTTTTTTTTTATTAGCTCTTGTTTTCAAATTAGCAAACAAATGTATAAAATCTATAAAATTGAAGATTTGAGCATACCAAATTCTATAAATCTGTATTGGAATTATTCGAAATACTGAATATTCATGAAAGACTTAGAAAATCTATCTTAACCTTCATAATATAGAAAAATATGAGAAATCTAAAAGAATTTCATAAATGATACAAAATATTGAAAATTTGGCGAATAATAAGAATGTTCAAAATTCCATATGAATTTCCTGAAAATTCAATGAAGCGTCAAGATTTTAAGCAAATCATAAATTAGCTAAAGATTGTAGAAACCTGTAAAAAAGTTGAAACCATCGAAGATACTGGGTTTTGACAAATGTATAGAATTTCTAAAACTCAAAGTATCGAATTCAAACGTCTATTTTAGACTGTGTAAAAATCCAATACAACATTTCTAACTCCTACTTTATTGCAACAAAATAAATTTGGGAATGAGTATGTTTATAAAAATACATTCTTATTGAGTAATATTTTAATACTAGGACGCTGCAACCGTCTGAAATATTCGTAGTAATTCACAAAATAATTAGAAAATCGTACCAACATTTTCAACTGCTGGAAAATAAAAAATTTACGGAGGAAATCTTCAAACACACGAAATATATAGGCATTTATGAGAATATCTAAATACCTTATAGTTAGTAATAATTCAAGAGCATATTCTAAAAATTTATGTAGAAACCCATGAAATTATCAAAAAAGTATAAAAAATACTTAAATGACAAAAATTCTGTAAGAACCAGAAATCTACGAAAAAACTGTGTTCTCAAAAATTGTTAAAAATATTAAGAATTTGTAAAACTTTGAAGTTTTGAGCTGGAAATTTTTGAGATTTGCACAGCAATCCATGAAAGTGTAAGAATCTAGAAAAATACTAAAAAATACTGTGAAATTTCATACATGCAAAAAAATATGAAGTAGATTCTAAACAATATGAATCTCATAAATTCCATGTAGATATTATTTTCTCAAACATTTATGGAAATGAAAAAAAGAACTATGAAACTTTTTATCCTAAGGCGTTGAAAAAAATCTACATCAGACTCGATCAAAACACTTAAACATTTTTAACAAGAACAAAGTAATATTTGGAATAAATAAAAAATAAAGTACAGGTTCTAAAAGTCTGTGATATACTCGAAATCCACGAAGATACAGCCTCCTGAAATACGTATTGGAAAATACTAAAAATATTTAAAATTCAAGATTTGAGCACATCGAATTCTATGAATCTGTATTGGTATTGTTCTTTGAAAATCTATCTTAATCTTCATAATATTGAAAAATATAAATCTATAAGAATACTAAAATATACCAACGGGATTTCAAAAATGCCACAAAATATTGAAAACTTCGCGAACAATTAGAATGTTAAACATTCTATATGAATATTGTTTTCTCAACAATTTATGAATATTTTAGAAATTCGTCTAACTTTAAATTCTGAAGTATGAAATTCTAAAAATACATAAGAATCAATCAAAATACTAGAAAAGTCAATGAGGCATCAAGATTTTGGGCAAATCATAAATTAGCTGAAAGTTGTAGAAACCTGTAGAAAAGTGAAAATCACTAAACACACTGGATTTTGAGAAATGTATGGAATTTCTAAAAATCAGAGTATCGAATTCAACCGTCTATTTTAGAATGAGTAAAAATCAAATAATCTCTCATAAAAAAATAAAAGAATCCTACTTAATCCTAATAATACTGACAAATACAAAAAAAAAACTAAAATGACTATAAATCAATGATGAAAATCCATGTAGATATTTCTTTCAACAGTTATAAAATCACTAAATGTCTTCATCCAGACACTCCAATACAAATCCATAAAAATGCTAGGAAATTGTCCAAACTATAAGAATACTGTAAGAATACAATTAACACTAATACTGTTAGAAATCCATGAAATACCAGGCATCTTCGGAAAAACTATTTTCTATATATAATACCTTACAATACCGAAAATCAAATAATTTTCAACTACAGATCATCAAGTTCACAAAGCCTACATTAAAATTTCAAGAAACATTAAAAACATATACTTGAAAACTATGAAACTTTTTTCATAATTTTATACTTTTTTACACAGTAAGTTTCCCACAAAATCAAGAAAATTACTGATGATATCGTCAATTATTTGATTTTTATTTTCGAAAATCATCTTACATATTTTTTTTCTGTAAAATTGAACATAATTTTTTTTAGTATGTATTTAGAAAAAATGGACTTATATTGTAAATGTCACTATTGGTGACTTCGTTTTCAAATTATAACAAACCCGCTTCCTTTCCCTGAAGGTAAACAGTAACTCAATCTTCAAAAGAAAAATATAAATACTTTTATAGCGATTTTTCGTATTTTATAATAGCATGAAAATCTCAAAACATACGAAGATTCTTGTTATACATCGAAAACAATGTTTTTGGAAGGTTTTTGATATTAAATAAATTATTTTGACGCACGCAGGAATGCTCAGGTGAGCTCTCAAAAAAGAATTTCGAATATTTCGAAACACTTGTAGTTCGAAAAAGAAAACTTATTCTGAAGTTTTAAGAATAATAGAGATCGTTTAAATTTTAAAACTGTTCAGTTTGCAATTACATAGTTTTGCACATTTTCATTCTCTTTGAATTTTTCGAATACGTCGTTGTAGGGCATTAATTATCATTTATTTTATCAACTATTGCATCGATAATTTTGTCATACTTTGACATTCATATATGAAGACTTATTTGATTTTCGATCTAAAAGTTGAAAAGGTGAAGATATCATAATTTTTAAGAAAGTTTTGTCATTGTTCGTCTTATTTTTCAAATCTCGAATAGAATCGCTCAAATCAAATTTCTAAAAAAAGAAATCAAAATGGTGTAATTCATTTTTTGCTATTTTGCTACTTGAAACTCATAATTAAAATCAAATATTACCTAAAGTTTTATACCAGAAGTATAAGATTCTGCAATTTTTTAATTTTCTTGATTTGAAAGCTTTTGACTTATTAGAGGGCAGGCAATAAATAGCTTAAAGTTTTGGTCCAAATATTACGATATCATTTCAAATTTTGAATTTTTATAGATCGTTTTTAATTTATTGCTTCTGTTTCTAGACTCTTAATAAAACTATATACCTACACAAAAAAGTTTGAGTTAAAAGGTACAAACTGAAGAAGGATTCTTTATTTCAGTTGAGAAATAAAAAGTAACAATGTTTTCAAAATTTTCGTAACTTTTTGAAATGTTGTTTCCATCTATATAATTCAGAATTCAATTACTCTACATTTAGGGTAAGAATGAAATCCAATACAGTTATAAATTTTCACTTTTGCTAATAATATTTAGATACTACCTCGGTTTCTTTAATTATCATTCGAATTACTAAAATTATGGTTTAAAAATAGCACGAGATTCAAATCTTCCCGATAGCTTCCTTATTTTTTTTTTTCAAAAAATTTAGTTAAAATTATATACGTAAAGTCGTGGTTGAAATTTTCAAAAAAATTGTAAACAAGTAAAAAATGAATAAAATATGAAAAAATAACAATTTTCAAACATAACATAATAATTTAATCCCAGACATGTATGAAAAGAATAAAAATGAAAAAAAATCATAAATGAATAAACTATAATATGGAATTAACTCACCTTCTAGCTGAACACGCAAATCCGAACTTAATAATAATTTCGATTTCCCAGTCGAAATTAAAATTTGTTTTGAAACTTGACTGGGAAAATCGAAATTATTATTAATATACATTACCCAGTGCGCAATTCTACTAATAGCCTATAATCTACTTTATTACGAGTGTCGAAAATATTTTTTTCATACCGAATTGACTCATTTATTAATCAAAAATTTAAGAGCATGGGTTGATAGTTTTTGAGGACAATATTTCGAAAAAAGTACCAGTCTCGATGATTTTTCAGTAATTCTTATCTATTTCACTCTTGCAACATTAGAACAAAATTGGTCGAAAAATAATTTGTCACGCAGTATGGATTCGGATATTTATAAAAAATGAAGCAGTCTTTTTTTTGTGAGGTTGAGTGTTTGTTTTTGCGTTTTTCAGCTTGAAGAACGTTCTTTCTGTGCGATTTCGATAAGGATTTTCTGGGTTCCTCAGTCGGGCTTCGCTGAAATTTTGCCTCCAGCATTTTCACTGGCGCTTATGACACTTTCACTTGCTATTCTACGCAAGCTCTTTTTGTCTCTGCAACAACAATGTTTTATTCCCTTGAATCTGAAGCTTTTCACAAATGCTTTTTGATCATTTTTCAAAGACCTTCGTCGTTTCGATGCATATTTCGTATTTTTCATTCAATTACATGAATAATTTAGTTTATCTTGGGCATTGTACTTGATATAGCATGAATTTCTTTGAAAAAATTTGCAGGTGGGAATTCTTATGGTGTATGATCAATTTTACAAATCGTTCGTTGTTTTTACTAGCGACGAAAGAAGTTTAGGTTGCAATACTTTTATAAATGCGCGAAACTATCTTTGTTTTGGAAAAACTTGGTAAAATATACTTACTGTAATTTTTTGCTTGAAGTATTTATTGGTGGAAGTAGAATTGATGGTGGGAACAGGGGGTGCACGACTGGGCCCATCATCTTTTCCATGATTCCGGAAGGTTCCTGAATTGGTGGAAGTGGTGATTCCCAATCTGACCCCGTAGAACTGCACATTCATATTGTCGAAGTTCAAAAAATGATAAATTTTCTCTGCGAAATACTTCAAAACTACAAATTATAAATAGATTTAAACTAGGCTTCAAAATAACCAGCTAAACTATTTTGACTATTAAAGAAATCCTGAAAAGATCCTGAAAAGTTCATTAAAACTTTTGTGCTTTTTTTTGGATGGCTGAAACGATCTTTCTTAAAACATAGAATTTTTGATTATATCGCAAATTTCAACTAAATTTGATCTTGAATTGAAAAAAATGTTGACAAAATCGCTAAAAGTTATAGAAACTTCTGACAATTTAATGAAACCGTAACTTCCTGGTAATTTTGGTCTTTATGAAAACCTTACAAGAACATAAAATTTTGTATAATGTTTCTCTTTTTTCAAAAGCACTCATTCCAAATACCTTCTAAAAATTGAATTTCTAAGGTGACCTTACAAAAACCTTATAAGAAACTGAAATTTCTTATGAGAATGTATTTGATAAAAATATGAACTTACGATGGCAATATTTGAGGGGTGGCGGTTCTATATGTGGTAACTGACATTTTAGGAATTTTTCAGGAGGAGGTAAAAACGTTATCACTTCGAAAATTTGGAAAATATAAAACCGAAAGAATTAAAATAAGTTGCTTATACCGATTTCAATGAACTATGAAAGTTTTGAAAACCTATGATTAAAAAAATGAGACTTTGCTACAGTTTAAAGTAAGAACAGTGGTAACTGCAGGGATAGTGTTCTATAAGAGGTAAGTGGCATAGAATCCAGGTACAAAAATTCTAGCTGCATTGAAGTCGAAAAATTTTTATTCTATTTTATTTACAATTTCTTGCAAATAACAACGTCGTTCTGGGGGACTGTAAGCAATGATTTTTTTAAAGGATTTTTTTTTCATCACTCAGATCCTTTTTCGTGGTTTCTAAGTCTTTCAAGTTTTTCATCGATTTTCCTTTCGAAAAAAAATTATTTCACTTTTAACGTGGATGAGGTTGTACAAAAAAATGGAAACATTAGGAATTTTTGAAAAACTTCTTGTACTACAGTATATAAATTTCAAATAATGTTGTTAAAACAATTAGTTTGAACTTATTATTGCAGGTTCTTGTTTTTACAAAAGATATGTGCCTTTCATGGTTTTTGGGGATACTGAACAAAAATTCAACATTATTTTAGCAAAATTACTATGTTTGAACAATTTTTTTGAACAAATTATTGCAAATATTTGTTAAAAAAATATATATATATATATGCTTTCCATGGGTTTGTTACTCGTTGATCAAAAATTCAACGTGAATTCTGAAAAATTAATTTACATTCAAACAATTTGTATAAACAAATTATTAGAGAATTTAGCTTCTACAAAATATGTGTTTCTCATAGTTTTCTGGGTTTCTGAACGAGAATTTGACATTTTTTTGCGAAACACATTTTTTTTAACAATTCTTTCGAACATACTTATATCACACTGCTTATAACTTACCCCTCTTGAAGATTCAAATTTAATACTTTGAATGGAATAAACAAATTTCACGAATTTTGAGAAAAAACTCTTCTCAACTTTTTTTATTGTAAATAAAAAATAATAAATTAATAAATCTAATACGAAAACTTTGAAAGTATGATAAGTTTCTGTGAAATACTTTTCATACACGTGTCCATGAAATTTGAAAAACTTGTTGACAGTTTGTGGAAATGCAGGGAATTCCTGAAATATTCATGAAAGACAAAATGCCCTGAAAGGAAAGACTTGTCAGGGAATTTCGTTATAAAGAGACGAAAAGGTTTAACCTTAATGTTTCCGAATTTCAGATTTTTTAAGCTTTCGGTAATGTAACTCACCTATAAACTTTTTGTATCTAGATTTGTGAGTTAGAGATTAGTAAAATATTCATAGTTCAAAACTTCCGAAAAATTTTCCTAAACATAAGATGTACCATACATTTCATTTCTCTGTATGAAAATTTCATAAAATATGACGAAAAAGTAGAGAATGTTTTTCATTCGAAAATTCATTGAATTCTAGATTTTGCTAAATTTTGAGACAATGCTTATCAAATTACAAACGTCTATTTTATGTATTAGACGCTTTTATCAGTTTAATTTGTATTTCTCATAAACATTTTTAGTAATATAGAAAAATGTTGTTGATTTCTGATTTCTCTAGACTCTATATTCCTGTTGCACGAAATAGAACAAAGCTCCTGAAAATGTCTTGTTACCTGCTAGGGGTGTCTGTTTTTTTCTCGGAGGAATCCAAACTGAATCTACTGCTAATTGGAGGTAGTTTGCCAAAGCATTCCATAGAAGACGTGAAATTCATCAGGTTTTGGTCGCTGTAAGCGGCAGATTGAATTTCTTGCTGATACATAGTGTACAAGTCTTGCAAATCGACCGGTAAATCTACGTGACCATCTACAACAAAATTTTTTACACCAACTTTTATTGAAGGTAAACGCGACAGTGACCCAATAAAACAAAGACGTAAATAAAAAATGAAGAAAAAAAAGATTCTTTAAAAGTAATCGATGTGATTGGTTTAATAATTTATTGTATCCTAGTCAATATTCAAGACTGTTGATTTAAAATAAAGCTGCAATTTTTGCATGGATATATAAATTGCATTTTGTTCTTTACGATATGTAAAATAAATCCCAGTTAACGGCATTTCGATTTGTTACTTTATTGCGCCAAAAAAAAATGCCCGAAAAATGCCTATAACCCCTTACGGGAAAAATGATAAAATCGGGAGTAAAATTACCCTCCATTATGCGCCTTTGCCTCGTAATGATTTCGTCGGAAATTTGGCGCTGCCTATCGTATCGCAAAATCATCGTTTCCCGGCGTCGTAATTCCTGTTGTTTAACGAACCTCTCGCTCTGTAAAACCATTTTCTCGGCTTCCAACTCGTGGACTCGTAACATTAAGGATAAAAGTTCTCGTTCCTCCTCGGAAGTTATTCTTCCTGGAAGTTCCTGAAACGAGTGGGTTGACAAAAAACTTTTTAGAATGCGAATTCAAAAAATTCGGTAAATAGAAAAGTTATTGATAAATATTAGAGGGAATTTTTATTCTATACTTTCATTTTAATCCAATGAGGAAGCACTTTTTTTCATTCATTCAGGAAATATATCGAGAAGTCATGAAAACCGGTGCAAAATTTTATTCAACTTTATCTTCTCAACTACGCATGCAGTTGACAGCACTTTGAAAAATTTTCTCAGTGCCTTCTGGAAATATAATAAAGAATCCTATTTCTAACTATTGAATTCGAAAATAAAGATTATAACATTTTTTACAACTTACGTAAGCATTAATTGGCTTGTGTAATCTTCATATGTAAGACGGCTTTTGATAAATTATTTAGAAAGACAATTTTTTTTTGTTTGTTTCTCAAGGTACAAACATCGATATAATGTTTGTATAGTAAGACACATGTTTCTTTGATTTTTACGTATTGTAAATATATAAATTACCGAAATTCCAACTTACATTTTCTAGCGTCACGCTACGCTGTCTGCAAACCTCCAGTTCTTTTTCAGTCGCTGCTTTGGTTTCCAAATTTTTTTCCTGTTCTTTAATGATTTCTGCAAGCTCAGCCCAAGCTTGTTCCATTGGAGCTTCTTCAAAATCTACAACACATTTATAATATAAATGAATATATCATTCAAAATAAACCAGCCCGAAGAATAATCATTCTTTCCTAATTCGTTTCAACAATATGCAACAAAATATGAAATCAAGTTCACGGAGAAAAATCGAGAGTAAATCTCACCAAAAACGCACAAGAAATTACCAAACTGCTGAGAAACGCGGAATAAATTCCATGTTTGAGACAAAATGCTAAACGTTCGGTGAAAATGAACTGCCAGAGTGATAAAAATTACTAAACGTTCGGCAAAAATTACATGCTTCGAAACCAGATTCGTCCGATTCTTTGAATACTTTTCACTTCAAAATAAAAGAAGAATTTTTCGTCCTTGAAGGATTTTAAATGACGTGGTATTGTATTTTAAATAATGAAACTCCATTATGCAAATTTTCAGTGATTTAGGACCTTTAAAATCTTATCAAAATAGAAAATTTTATTCTTATAAACATTCATTTCTGTAGAAATGGTAGAAATTTTGATGCTAGAATGAAAAGAGATACTTCGGTGTTGATCCTTCATTGGTAATGTTCAGTCATGTTCCTCACTTCTTTTTCTTGCGTATGGTTTCCACTCATATTTAAAGGATTTCCACAATAATTTACAATGAAGAAAAAATTTCATTCAGCCACCTAGCGGCGTTGAGTGAAAGTTTACGTAGGGAAGCAAAGAAAACAAACGCACTTTCCGGCGACTATAAATAGAATTCCTCGGCGCGCATACCGACACTAACGCACGCTTATACGTGTTGCATGTAAGGAAAAGTGAAGAGAATAAATGTGAATAAAGCCTTACGGCAAGAAATTTTTACCAAACGATCGGTACATATTCTTTTTTTTGGAATAGTTCCTGCTGATATGCGGAATTATCCCGAGTTTCTCAGCAGTTTGGTAATTTTTCGTGCGTTTTTAGTGAGATTTACTCTCGATTTTTCTCCGTGTTTAACCGGTATCCGATGAAATCAATGCGCGTTTCATCGTATAATTGAGTACATTTTTATGGAAAGTCATTCAACTTACTTCCATCGTTTGCTTCATTTTCGTCGTTTGAGAAAGCCCGTCGATTGTTTGTCTTAAACAACTTATTATTCCGTGATTCCCAGTATGAAATAATCGTGTGCTGTTGTTCCGCTGCGATGCTCAAAGTCAGCATGGCTTGGTCCAGTTCCATGATTTTTCGTCTGCGTCAGTTCAAAATTTGGGTAAGTCGTTACAGCATTGATGTACCGAAATTCTTTCGAAATTTCAATTCTTTTGAAAGGTCAAATATGAAGGCGTAGGAAAAAGTGCCCATCTCCAGACCATCTCCTAATCTTACACCCAAGCTAATCTCGAATGTAGAGAAATGCTATAAATCATCTTGACTTTGAATATTGAAGTAATGACTGAGTCAGCAATAATTTTTCCACGTTTGCCAAAGTTGTTTTCATAATTTCAGTGTTACTGTGTTTTTGAATTTTCTGATGTTGCGTGGAAGAACATATGTACTCTCGATATTGACAAGAAGATGAGTACTTTTCACTTTGTGAACATAGACATAAAGAGTTGGACTTTGTAGACATTCTGTCAGTCACTGCTACCGCGTGGATAAATTTTTGGTTATTAAATGTGGCTTCCTTTATAAACATGAATCATGTCATATTCCACCCCCCTAGTCGTGCCTTAATTCCCCATCCAGATGTGGAATCAAGAAACTGAACATTTTAGGCGTTTCATAACCCAATCCGAATATTTATTTGCTTTAAATTGAAAATATGTAGATCAAAAGTGTAGATAAAAGTGAATTCAACTTTTTCATACTTCTTTCTATTTCTAATATCCTTGATACTATTTACGTATGTTTTTGTGCATAAATAGACAGTCTTTTATGATCTGCGGTTGAGACAAAAAATATTGACTTTTTTTCATCATTTGTAGGGTGGATGCGGAATCATAAAGGAACCCTAATTTAAAAAACTGAAAAGTAACACTTTCTTAATGTATATACAGTTTTTTTGGCAAAGTGAGACTAAATTTTTATAATTTGTCGCAAAAAACTAATTCATGGCCCTTCTGAAAATAATCACAGATTTTTTCGAAGTAATCTATTCGTCCTAAAAAAATGTATGAACAAAGATGCTTATTAGGTGCGGAATTTGGCACTTTATTCGAAAACTTCGTCTGATTGGCCCTGCTTTATTTTGTCCAGACAGTCAAATACTTACGTCATTATTAAGCCCATTTACTTTGGAAACAATAAAGATTTGAAATCGCGTTGTGAAAATATTAAATACTAGCATTTTATCGCAACATCAAACTTTACAATCTCTTTTCGTGAATTTACTATCTTCTACTAACAATAAGTTTTTTACTGCCCTGCGCTCAAAAACTGGGTTGGCTAGCGGTACCAAAGGAATTTGTTTGGCAAGATTGGTTCGCTGTGCCAAATGCTTTTGTAGCCGTAAATAAATGTTTGGTTGCTCTAAGTATATTATACATATGGTTTGTTTCTGTCAAACAAACTTATTGGTATACTGTACACAGTTATTTGTTTTACAGTATTACCGTAGCCAAAAATTTTTTAGTTCTTCGCAAGCATATTGGATTTTACATCTAATCTACCTAATACAGAACGAGGTTTCAGTGTACATAAAGTGAGTGTGTTGATTGTTCACGCAATATATAATGTTAGAAATTTTATACAAGCGAAGTTATTTTCATCAATCAGATTATTTGTCATATATCTTGTAGTGATAAGCACGTGTACAAATGGTTGCAGTTATAAATAGTAATGTGTAATATAAGTTTTTGCTAAGTTAATTAATTTTGACGGGAGTTAACAATGACACGCAATTTTCGGATGGAGAAAGTCACTTGAAAATCTATTTAATTTTATATCACGGTGATAAAATAGAATTCGTTAATAGTCATAAATTTTTGTTTGAATAAAAAATCACATCATACAATAGAAAAATTTATTCTAATATAGAAGTAAAGTTGAAATCGTTTATTTATTCGATGTATAGCTTTGAATTTCCCGTCATAATAACTCGCCTTAAACCAACCAACCAGTAACTTGCTTACTTAAGCGGTCAAAATGGCGACCGGAGCGCGGGAACTCGCGTATGTTCGCTTAGCTGGTGACGTCAGGTGACGTGGTCAGACGTGGTGAAATGAAAACGCGTAATGGAGTATCTGAGTGCAACACAATGGCTGACGAAAAAACAGTAAAATCACTACAGATTTGGGGCCTTGAAGAATACATTGAAAATTTCAAGAGAAAGTAAGCAAATCTGTATTTTTTCCTTAAAATCAACTAATTTGAATTAGAAATTCTGTCGCGCGTGCTTGTTTTGTTTTTCCGAGCAGCAGATAAAAACATTCGAAAGTCACGAGCTTAACCTTACATTTTTCACGTGTTGTAATAATTGTAAAAATTTTTCACAATGAACCAAAACAAATTTTACCCAGAACCAAAGAATTTGCTTGCGATAAACGTTATTTTGTTTGGGACAAATACGAATATGCATCGGCAGAAACGAACTCTTTATTATATTCAAGAAAATCACCTTAAACAGAGAATTTCGTTCGACAAAACAAATCTTTCATTTTGGATAGGGCGTAACATTTCGTTATGGCAACAAAATTTTTGGTTCTCCGAAACAAACAGTGTATTGAACGAACCAAAATTTTCGTAACAAAAAATTTGTTTCAGTGTACCAAAGTTTTGGTTGGTCAAATAACGACCAAATAATTTGGTTCAGCGAACCCAATCGGTTTTTCAGTGTGGAACTATGGTAAGTCCCCCAACTCTCTCGTAGAATAGGGAACTTGAATTAACGAAATTTTGTGAATCCACTTTAGGTGTAAACTAGAGAATTGAAAAAAAAAGGAACACGTATTTTGTCTTTTAATGATAGAGAGAATGTATACCACTGTAGAGAAACAGGGTTTTTTAAAAAAATGATGTGACGTCACCGTCCATATTATAAAGACAGCAAAAAATCACTATGGCACTAGTAATTTTGATCCTTACAAAAACTTCATAAGAAAATAAAATTTTTTATAAGAATCTCTAGTAACTTGGGTTTTTATAAAGTTTTTATAAGACTACTTATAAAATTTTGGTATTTTTTTTTTTTTTTTTTTAATTCTGTTTTTTATTAAGTCACTTTATAAAAAAAGCAATGTTTGATAAAGTTTTTATTAGTTTCTATAAAATATTTATTAAATGACAGAATCTTTATGAAGTAGATTTTAGAATCCAGTTTCAAAAAAATACCATCATTTTATGAAGATTTTATAAAGTTCTTATAAAGTCACTTTATAAAAAATGCGGAATTTTATTTAAAAAACCCGAGATTGTATGAGGGTTTTTATGCAAAAATTCTAAATCCCAACTTATAGGGATTTAATAAGGTGATCTTATAAAGTTTTTACAAGAAACTGAAATGACTTGCAAGAATATCTTTTTGATATAAAATCTTAAAAGGAAAAAACGTTATACAATTTTTTCTATTAATTCTTTATAAGAAATTTCATTATCTTCTCAGATATTACATAAAAAGTCACCTAATGAGAAATTGAATTCTGATGAGAATTTTCATTTTCTGATAAATTTTTATTAGGAATAAAAATTACTAAGGCAGCTCAGTAAAACTATTATTTGTATTAGCAGATATTAGTAAATCTACGAGAAATTTTTACAAAGACTGTTCTGCAATATTGAATGAAAACTTTTATCTTCATAGGATAATGTAGCATAAAATGTATTAAATACAAATTTATTGTTTATAATGCAAATAGTGTGAAAACACTTTATAATAAAGTTTCTTGCTACAAAAAATATCAATGGCCATATCTTGTTGGAACTACCGCTCTCGTCCGATCGCGAAAGTCAAGCGACAGTGAGTCTCGATAGAGTACTTGGATGGGTGGGTGACCGCTTGGGAACTCGAGATGCTGTTGAATTTAATTATTTTTTTTATTATACTACTTCCAACTTTTCCAGCAGATTACATTTCATGTGAAGATTTGCTATATATAAAAATTTCTTCACTTTCTAATATCGTTTCTCCCTTTCAAATCAAAGCATTTTCATAGCACAAATTAAACACAACAAAGTATTGGCCACCGTTAGATATGACCTTTTTTTCTTCTGTCTATCAAAGAATGGATTTCGTGCCAAAATAACTGTTCGTTTTTTAAGGCCAACCATTTATCAAGCCAAATTTTCACTTCTTCATGAGAATGAAAGCGTTGTTCTGAAAGCTCGTGCTGCATTGATCGAAATAAGTGGTAATCTAAAGAGGCCAGGTCAGGTGAATACAGCGTGTGGGATAGGACGTCCATTTAATGTTTTCCAGATAGTTTTTAACACATTTTGAAATGTAGGGCCGAGCATTGTCGCGTAGAAAAATGTTCTTATCGAGTGAGTTTTCTGGTTGTTTTTCCTTCAAAGCTCGATTTAATTTTATTAATTGTTGTTGGTATCGTTGGCCAGTAATCGTTTCACCAGGTTACAAGAGTTCGTGATACACAGCTCCCTTATTATCCCATCAAATACACGGCAAAATACTACTAAAGGAAAAAATCCTATAACCGTATGACTTTCTGCTACAATTTTAAGAGTTATTATTGCAAAAATCATATGAAATCATCCTATAATTTTCAACTTCAACATTTAATAGTAATCTTTGATAGAAACGGCTTAGTGGTAGCACCGTTCTAAAGTTTCTAGTAATTTCTCCAAGAATATTTTCTCAGTGTAGTAGGAATAATCTGTTATGGTTACACCCATTGTTTTGGAAAATTCCACGAAAGATGATGCAAATTTCAAAGAATTCGATCATTGGAGATTCTCTAATTAAGATTGATTTTCCAATTGTACATTATCAATGATTGATATTTGGACTTTGAATCGAGGAATATGGAATCCTCAAATTCCAGGTCTCGCATATTTTTCCCAAAAAACTTTTGTTTTTAGAGTTTATGCTTGTATATTTTAGATCTTACTATGAAAGGAGATTACCTGAGCCTCATCTGTTCCTTGAACTCAAACACAATTTTTTCCCTCAGAGTCTTGAACTCCTTCCCACGCAGTTCGGAATTTTCCCCCGAAGACGAAAGGCGAATTCCACTTTTCAATTTGCTGCGCAGCCTCGAGATTTCACTTTTCAAATCGGAAATCACACCTCGGTACTGGTTCACGTGGTATCCCAGGTCATAGACGTTTTTCTCGACTTTGGTGGAAATGCGGTTGGCGCGGTCAGCGTACATGAGAGTATTGCGACTTTCGTCGAGATTGGCGATTGCCGGAGAAACATTTGCGATCATGACGGTTCGGCAATTACCGCTCAATGAATTTCGAAGGAGTCGTGTCAATTTTGAGTCACGGTAGTTGACGTATCTTGCGCCTGCAGCCAGGGCATTTATGCAGTTTCCCAGCGCGAGAAGCGAGCGGTTTATGTATGCACCTTCTTGCAGTCTTTTTCCTTCGCTCTGGTAAGGAAAAATTTTCAAGGGCAGTTTTGGTTAAAGTTCAATTTCTTGAATGAAAGAAGAGAGATTGAAAATTTGGTGACACTCTACTATGATTACAATAAAATTATTCAAACAATCAGCATTTTCTTTTCAAGAATAAGTTTTGTAAAATCGTACAGAGCTCTTGAAACTAATTCAAATAAAACAGAAAAAACTTTCCCTCAATAATTCGTCTTAACCTCTCTGACTATATCTTGTAACTTCCACTGAAATGTACATTCTTCGTTTTAATATTTATAGGTCGCTCTGGATTGTTCGAGTCGTGTAATAAATGTTAAGTGTGATGCTTGGAAAATTTTCATTACAAGTTGAAAATACGGGATAAACGAGGAAAATTTCATTTTTTTTAAACTTGCTACTATCTAGGAATCATTGAAAATGTTGGACAAAATTACGTCAAATATTGGGAAAACTCACTTTGGTTTGCTTTATTTTTTCCGAACCGGCTAAATCTACCATGGTCAAAGTTCCGGTCATGACACGACTTTTACGGAACATTTTTCCATCGGGTGGTTTGCGAGATTGCCTCACGGTCACGCTCAAAAGAGCGTGACTCCTCGAAGACGTTTCATTTACTGCAGTAGGTTCAACCGTTCGTGATTTGTTACCTTTTTGCAACAACTGCCTGACCTAAAATTAGACAAAAAATGAACAATAAAAGTTCAAATATTATTTTCCGACGTACCTCTGAAGTTATAAGTGTTCAGTTCAACGATGTTCATTGATTCATTCAAATGTCCGAAACAAGAAAAGGACATAAATTCAATGTGTGCAAAATGAAAATTGAAAAGTTCCCAATGCAGGCTTTTGTGATGCATGGATTCAAAAAATTTCTGAAATTTTGTGGATTATATCTAAAACTTTGATTTGTTGAAATATTGAGGCTTATGAATTAAAAGATGGAATCTTCGTTCTTTCAGAAGAAAAAAAGGTTTATTATTGAAACTAAATTTGAAACTTTTTAAAAGAACAACACAGTGCTACAAAATAGAAATAAAATGAAATACATTTGATGAATTACATTTTGCAGGTTGTCAATATGGTTGAAAAGCACATAAAAAAATTTTTGTTATACCTATTTTTTGCACCGTCCAAATTTATTTTATTTACAAAAAAAAAACATTTTTACAGACATTACGTGGCAATCTATGAATATCTGGGTCATTTCTTTAACGATTTTCAATATGCAATATGTTTCGAAAAGGGTGTTGTAAGACTTTTCAAATGACGTATGTCAATCAATTGTTTCAACTAGTGAGTTGTGAGTTTTCATCGAATAAACCTGGAATTGTGCTTTTTTTCTTCATTTTTTCAACTTTGACCATTTTTTATTGCATGATTCAAGAACAAAATTTATAAAGGTTAGTAACAGTCTCAAAGTGTGTTTGTTGACGAACAAATTGATATATTATTTTGTTCAATTGGACCAACATTACGAAACCTACGCTATTTTTTCGTAACCAGAAAATATGGCCTCGCATGTGTACTGCAATAAAATAATAGATTCGTCGAACATTTTTATTACTATCAAGTTTTAGGATTGATATTCTTTATCAAAGCATTGAAACTATTTGTCCACATCATTACAATAAACTAGGTTTTCGTCATCGCCAACAATTCCAAAATTGTATTTGAAAATAGCCCGCTCAGTGTTTTTTCTTGTTGATGTTATTTTGAAATCATTTTCTACAAGATTCCATTGTTTCGGTCGTGATGCCAAAATTTCCGCTTGTCTACACGAGAGTCCCAGATCGCGTACTATGTCGTTCATGTCCGAACTCGAAACAAAATGCCGCTCTTTTGGCGCTGATCCAGCTGGGATAAAAGGTTCCCCATCATGTTGACTATGAGATGAGCTGTCATCGTCACATGCGAAATCATCTTCTATTTCTACTTTTTCGACTCCAGCTGGCTTCTTTGCATTTTCTTTAGGAGATGGCTTCGCAGCAGTTAGCACATCGGGATACTGTATACTGTTACGCGTTTCAAAGCTCTGGCTTTGGATGTTTGTTTGGCAAAAGTAGCAGTCTTCCGGCCTTTGAACGACTTCATGATGCCAAATCACTGGGCTCGATAACGGCATACGATGTCGATAACACTGACTAAATTTCCATTGTTTATGGTGCACGTATAAAACATATATTCTGGTTCATACCAACGACTCTCGCTGTACTTACGCTCAAAGAGGAGATTGTATGCTTCAACCACGGCATTATATGTTTGTCATTCACTGCGATGCTGCTTATCAACAAATAAACCGCAAACGCAATAGAAACTACTGCGTTTGTCACATATTCTTTACTGACTTGCAAGCAATGGATTCTATGCAATCTAATATTGCGCCGTGTAATTGATCACTGAGGTCAAAATTTAGAAATCAGAGTCGATTTCATTTTTGAGTATCAAGATGAATGTAATTTCATCTTTAAGAGAAAAACACTCATTTTATGCTTTGGAAAATAATAATTACCTCGTCTGAAGAAGTTATCTTTACTTCTTTGAGACGGGAAACAAGACCGCTTCTTCCAGGATTCTCATCTCGTAATTCTAAGTAGCCCGATGATGGATTTAATAGGTCCCTTATATTTTCGTTGTATATTTCAAGATATGATACGTTTACCTGAAAATTTTCAATTTTATTTCATTTTTATGGGCGTTTATGTTACAAAAAAATTGTTGCGTTTGTACGAAAACGAATTCTTTAAGAAATCTGGAAAATCTTTGGACGATTTCAAGATTGCTGGAAAAATTCCTGATTTTTCAGATGTTAAGAAGTCTTCCTAGGAATATCAGCTTATTTAGTTGTTAATTTCATAATTTGGCTGAAGAAAACACTTGAGCAATCACAAAATACAGACAAAAATGAATAATAACATTGGTTTCCTTAAAAATCATACATATCCGACTCACGCTATGATCTATCTTATCTGGCATCTGACGAGTCGTATGGAAAATATCATTTAGTGCTCGAATCATGATCCCGGGATCGCTGGAAGTACCGACCATCGTGTGCGTTTTCCCGGACCCAGTGGCTCTGTGGAGAATGTAAAATGATTTTTTTCATACTCTAAGTAACTTTTAAAAAATAAAACAGTCATCAAATGCACGATCCAGAATTGACTTACCCGTAAGCAAATACCGTCGCATCGTATCCATTCAAAATGTCCTCTACTAATGCTTTCGCTGTTCCAACATAAATCGCTTCCTATTTGCAAAACATTTCAAGTTCCAGTGATACAGTACAGTTTCGGAAAAAAAATTTTCGAGTTTTACCTGATTTGAATCTTCGCCGAACACGAGGTCGTACAGATATTGCCTCGTGGGCATTTTCTTTTGCTTTTGGTCACTTTCGGAAACGTCAATCATGACCATCTAAAAGGATCAATTTCAAAAAAACAGAGTAGAAAGATTGCCTAGTTTTTCATATTTTCTGAAGTTAGCAAAGAGTGAATGAAATATTGATGTTGACTGGAACAATTTATTTCTCAAGAATTTCGCATGTTGAACGGAGTAATTTGTTATTGATTTCCGAGAGATATTTGTATAGTTTGAAATGTCTGTGGAAAAGAATCTGATTCTTTTCCTGGAGGATTTCTGGTATGTAAATGGGTTATTGCACATTTTCCAGAATCTGTTTCCCGGAACGAACATTTTCCAGAATATCTGAATGCGAAAAATTTTTTCAAAATCAAATATCCGCAATAATATTATCAGGAATGAATGTTTTTGGGAAGAACTGTTTTTGTTTCAGTTGAAAAAAATTTTTTTAGGATTTTTTGAATCTTGCATTGCAAATTTTCTTAAGCATGCAAATATTGAACGTGCATAAAAATTTTTTCACATTTTGAACGTTTCTGTTCGTCATTGGGAGAGGGGGGGGGGGGGGGTTATCTTGTGTTGTTCAACTAAGCATCCATAAAACTTCGAAATTTAGATGAGTATCAAATTCTCAAAATTTACGTAACAATCTAAAAAAATACTAAAAATCTAGAAAAATAAAATAAATAAATAAATTTTAAAAATAATACAAACGTGTGGAACTTTTAATCTTAGAGCATCAAATTCTGAAAATCTGTACAAGAATCTATCAAAAAGCTAGAAAAATAATTTATATTCTTAAATCTATTGAAAAATTTCAAAACGACCTAAAAGTTTCATGAGTCTGTGTAATACTTAAAACCGATAAAAATACTGTTTTCTAAAACATTTGTTGAAGTACTCAAAACCTCTGAAATTTGTTATTTTACTATTGTATTGAATAGTAAAAATCTCTATTTTGGAATTTTTAAAAATACTAGATATCCTCAGAGAACCTAAATTTTCTTACAAAATTGAAATGAAATTTCAAAATATGTCAGACACTAGAAGACCAGTAATCAAAATACTCAAAATCCATATTGACAACATTTCCATCAATAACTTTAGAATGAAACCTCCAATCCTAAAGAATTGATTTATAGATACTTATGGAAAAAAATCCATTTAAGTTCAAAAAAACCGTTCAAACTGTAAAAATACTGAGAAGGTACGATGAATACTAAAAGTTTTAAAAATATATAAAATACCAGTTATCTTTAAAACTGTTGTTTCCTGAAAAACTCTTTATAACATTTTGCATTCTAGATCATCAAGTTTTCAAAACCTATACGACAATTTACAAAAACGCTAGAAATATGTACAAAATCGATTATTCTTCAAAATTTCATAAATTTTAATAAAGACGAAGAATCCTAAAAGCCTTTTTTTAACTTGGAAAAACACATTGAAAACTTGAAACATATCTAACACTTTTTGAACAATAAAATAAACATTTGAAAATAGTGTTTATAGATTTTCAATCATTTTGTGGAATATGCATTCGAACATATGAATTTCAATGTAGGTACTAACTCGAATTTCGGAAAAAAGTTAAAAAACATCCTTTAAAGTCTATTATCTGTGATCAAATGATTTTTTCGTTTTTTTTTTACTGATGCATTATCGAATGATCTTTTTTCTGTTTTTGAATAAATAAAACACTCTTCACTATTGAAACCAATGTCTCGTAGTATTATTTTCTTTTTTGTTTGTCTCCAATTTAAATAGAGTCCTCGCATTATTTTTTTTATTAAGAGGTAACATAAAACGTAGCGACCATTGTGCCAAAATACAATTTTTCTAACATCGCGCGCGGTAAGCATGATAAATTAAGAACTGTTCCTGTAATACAAAAAACAAAAAAAACTTCTAGTTTATATCTTTACACTCTGCGTGAATGAAGGATTTTGCTAAATTAATATTCTTAAGAAAATAGTGATCATTTTCCGAAAACGTTTGATTTTTCAACGTCTGGGCTTTCGGTTTTGGCAGCAAGAAAAAAATGTGTGCTTCAAATTCAAAATCCTTCGTTCACTTAGAGTTTTTTGTGATGATAAACTAGCTCAAAAAAATTCAGACTGTCCAGATATATGGTTTTCGAGAAACTGTGCTCACCGCGAAAAAAACATCGGATTTTGGCACGATTGCTAAGATTACGGAGATTTCATTCTGAAAAAATTTCTGAAACACCTTATGACATTGATAAATAAGTAGGCAATAAGTTTTTTGAAAAATATTGTGTTGTTTTTAAAAACAAATATTGTGAAAATGCCTTTTTTTCTTCGAGAACAAGTGTATATAACCCCTAATTAAAAGGAAAGAAGGTGATTGTTCCCTTGTGAAAAAAAAACTTTTGAAAACTATTGGTAACTATTGATAAATAGTTTCCAATAGTTTTTTAATCCAATATTTCAATAGTTTTCAAAATTATTGAAACTCTAGACATTATGAAATCTACTGAAAGATAAATTATTGAAACTATGAAAACTATGGAAACTATTAGAACATTAATTATTGAAGCTATGGAAGTCGTTAAAATTATTTCAATGACTAACAATCATTGAAATAATTGAAACTCATTGAGAATCTGGAAAACCATTAAAAATCTTGAAAATCATTGAAAATCATTGAAAATCTTGAAAATGATGGAAAATTGTTTCCAATTTTAAAATTGCACTGAAAATTGTGCTTTCACAATTTTTATGCAAATCATCATCAAATTGTCATTTCAAATCGGATTTGAAAATCGTTGAAAATCTTTGAAACTATTATAATGATTGAAAATCATTGAAAATCTTGAAAGTGATTGAAAATCATTTTTAATTTGAAAATTTCATCATATATTGTGATGTAACAATTTTCGTGCAAATAATCATTAAATTGCGATTTCAAATCGGATTTGAAAATGATTGAAAAACATTGAAACTATTTCAATCATTGAAACTTTTTATCATTGAAACTTTTGGCAGGAATATTATAGGAACTATTGAAACTATGGGAACTATAAGAAAAGAAATTATTAAAACCATAGTAACTATGAAATATACTGAAAGATAAATTACTCAAACTATGGAAACTATTAGAAGATAAATTATGAAAGCAATGGAAATCATTGAAAATCATTGAAACTGTTTTAATGACTAATAATCAATAAAATGATCGGAAATCATTGAAAATCTTGAAAATGATTGAAAATTGTTTCCAATTTGGAAATTGCACCAAAAATTATAATGTAACAATTTTCGTGCAAATGATCATTGAATTGTGATTTCAAATCGGATTTGAAAATGATTGAAAATCATTGAAACTATTTTAATGACTGAAAATCACTGAAAACCTTGAAAGTTATTGAAAATCATTTTCAATTTAAAAATTTCACAATAAATTGTGATTTAACAATTTTCATGCTAAAAATCATTAAATTGTGATTCCAAATCGGATTTAAAAATGATTGAGAATCATTGAAACTATTTAAATCATAGATACTTTCAATCATTGAAACAATTGGCAGGAATATAATAGGAACTATTGAAACTATGGAAACTATAAGAAGGGAAATTATTGAAACCATAGTAACTATGAAATATACTGAAAGATAAACTATTCAAACTATGAAAACTATGGAAATTATTAGAAGATAAATTATTGAAGCTATGGAAATCATTTAAAATATTTCAATTATTGAAAATCTTGAAAATCATTGAAAATCTTGTAGATGATTGAAAATTGTTCCCAATTTAAAAATGGCACTAAAACTTGTGCTTCCACAATTTTCATGCAAATAATCATTAAATTGTGATTTCAGATCGGATTCGGAAATAATTGAAAATCATTAAAACTATTTTAATGACTGAAAATCATTGAAATAATCGAAAGTTATTGAAAATCTTGAAAGTGATTGAAAATCATTTTCAATGTGAAAATTGCATTAAAAATTGCAATTTAACAATTTCCATGCAAATGATCATTGAATTGTGATTTTAAATCGGATTTGAAAATGATTTAAAATCATCGAAGTCAATAGTTACAATGATTTACCATCACTGAAACTATTTCAATCATTGAAATTATTGGCAGGAACTATTGAAACTATGGAAACTATAAAAAGGGAAATCATTGAAACTATTAAAACTATTGAAATCATTCAATAGTTTCTCGATAATTTCCCAATAATTCCAAATGTTTCTAATAGTCCCTAACAGTTGCTAATAGTTTTTTTCATAAGGGTTTTCCTATAGTTATAATGATATTTTACATTATTTTTGGGGGGGAACGTACTGAATAATAGCATTCCAGAAATTGGAATACCAGAAAAAATTTTCGTTCTGGACATAGCCGTTCCGTATAAAAGATTTCAGCGAATGACTTCAATCATGTAAATTCAATTGAATCGAATATTATAAAATAATGCTTATGCATATTTATAATTTTACCATGTAAGATGTCAGGTGATATTTATTTTCAATTTTTAATTTACATAAATAAACCTCTCAAAAGAGTGGAGTGATTTTCCACTTTAAAGAACTGCTCATTTCGATGAACCTCATTGAAAGAAAAAATCGAAAATCATGCTGTCTTTTATTTTGCAGAATTAAATAAAACACCTTATTGTTGACGGCGTGGAGAACTCTTTTGCTCGTAATCTCATCATCCAAAGGTTTGATGCGCACGACGACCTGTTAATTGAAAATTCCACAATGTACCTCAAAACCGAATTTTTCGGAAAACCCTCGCCAACAATAACATGGCTTTAATGTGCAGTCTCGCGGTATTTTTACAATCGATTTTCCCCACGTCCTCGAACCCAGAACATGCCATTACTGCATTTGCACACGTGCATACGAACTCCCAAAGAACAACGACCCATTATTGATTTGTCTCGCACTTTATAATTATTAACTAATTCAATCATCACTTGAGTCATGCAATACAAAACACTGCGTTTTAATCGTATTACATAAAATTTGATCATCAAGAAAGCATAAAGTGCTATCAGTGAAAGTATCATTCAAACACAATATCACACGAAATTGCGCCTTCATTGCAACAGTATAAGGGTTCTGATCTCCCAAGTCGATAAAAAACATTCTCTTTACATCAAAGTTGCCGCTTCGTCATGACGTGAAAAAAGTGCAAATAAATGGAAAAAACTTTTCCATATAATAGTATTACAACACGCGACTCGAAACAAATAGGAATTATTTATCAACATCGATCCTTGGTTGCCAGAAATTCAGAAAACTTCGTGATTTCTCGCGAGCGAATTTTCGAACAAATTTTGTTTCGCGAAAAATTTTACCTTCAACTTGTGGCGCGTTGGGTTCCCGGGTTCTTTGAAATCCAAAAGTCCACTGCTACTTGCACTACTGCTACTTCCACTACTGCTGTACTGTGTCATTTTTTGAATTCAGCGATAAGAGGATTTTTCAAGTCCTCAAATTTTTTATATTGTTCTTTTACGATTTTGAAGAAGACTTATTCAAAATTGCAATGTAGAAGACGTAATGGGGTAATTTTTTATTAGAATTCGGGAGGATAAGTGCGCGTTTTTTCGCGTTCCACCACTTTTTTCTATGCATCGATCCTAGCTCGCCGCGTAGATGACAGAGCGCGACTGAACGACCGTTCCGGTGTGAATAAATGTGTTGCTCGGAATGAAAAGGCTTTAAATCGTGCGCGCAACTTTTTTATCGCGAATACCTCATTCATCTTACAGTCTATTTGTCATCTACGCACGTTATTATATCTATCGAACATGGAACATGTTTTTTTCCCTTTTTTTAACGAAACAATTTTTCATCGCGATTTATTAGTTTTGGAAGATGTTTTGTAGTGCCATGAGGAAGTTGATGAAGGTTTACAACAAAATTTTACATATTATTTTTCAGTCAATTTTTTGCTTTTCTAAATTTTTCTTCATTTGGTGCAACAGTGAAAATACACTTGTCTGATTATTTCAATTTTTGCGCAAAAATCCATATTCATATCAAAAACATGACAAGGTACTATTATGCTTCCAGAAGAGTCGTTGGCTAGCAGTCCTTTTTATGCCCTTCATGGAAAATGTCACGTTTTTCTCAATTTTGTTTTTGTGCTAATATTGCTTACAGTGTGACAAACGCAGTAGTTTCTACTACGTTTGCGGTTTATTTGCTTATTACGGAATATTGCAGTGAATTACAAACATATAATATCGTGGTTGAAGCATACAATCTCCACTTTGAGTGAAAGTACGGGATAAGATAGATCATAGCGTGAGTCGGATATGTATAATTTTTGAGGAAATCAATGTTATTATTTATTTTTGTCTGTATTTTGTGATTGCTCAAGTGTTTTCTTGAGCCAAATTATGAAATTAACAACTAAATGAGCTGATATTCCTTGACAGATTTCTTAATATCTGAAAAATCAGGAATTTTTCGAGCAATCTTGAAATCGTCCAAGAATTCTCCAGATCTCTTAAAGGATTCGTTTTCGCACAAACGCAACAATTTTTTTGTAACATAAACGCCCATAAAAATGAAATAAAATTGAAAATTTTCAGGTGAACGTAAACTTAGAATTACGAGATGAGAATCCTGGAAGAAGCGGTCTTGTTTCCCGTCTCAAAGAAGTAAAGATAACTTCTTCAGACGAGGTAATTATTATTTTCCAAAGCATAAAATGAGTGTTTTTCTCTTAAAGATGAAATTACATTCATCTTGATACTCAAAAATGAAATCGACTCTGATTTCTAAATTTTGACCTCAGTGATCAATTACACGGCGCAATATTAGATTGCATAGAATCCATTGCTTGCAAGTCAGTAAAGAATATGTGACAAACGCAGTAGTTTCTATTGCGTTTGCGGTTTATTTGTTGATAAGCAGCATCGCAGTGAATGACAAACATATAATGCCGTGGTTGAAGCATACAATCTCCTCTTTGAGCGTAAGTACAGCGAGAGTCGTTGGTATGAACCAGAATATATGTTTTATACGTGCACCATAAACAATGGAAATTTAGTCAGTGTTATCGACATCGTATGCCGTTATCGAGCCCAGTGATTTGGCATCATGAAGTCGTTCAAAGGCCGGAAGACTGCTACTTTTGCCAAACAAACATCCAAAGCCAGAGCTTTGAAACGCGTAACAGTATACAGTATCCCGATGTGCTAACTGCTGCGAAGCCATCTCCTAAAGAAAATGCAAAGAAGCCAGCTGGAGTCGAAAAAGTAGAAATAGAAGATGATTTCGCATGTGACGATGACAGCTCATCTCATAGTCAACATGATGGGGAACCTTTTATCCCAGCTGGATCAGCGCCAAAAGAGCGGCATTTTGTTTCGAGTTCGGACATGAACGACATAGTACGCGATCTGGGACTCTCGTGTAGACAAGCGGAAATTTTGGCATCACGACCGAAACAATGGAATCTTGTAGAAAATGATTTCAAAATAACATCAACAAGAAAAAACACTGAGCGGGCTATTTTCAAATACAATTTTGGAATTGTTGGCGATGACGAAAACCTAGTTTATTGTAATGATGTGGACAAATAGTTTCAATGCTTTGATAAAGAATATCAATCCTAAAACTTGATAGTAATAAAAATGTTCGACGAATCTATTATTTTATTGCAGTACACATGCGAGGCCATATTTTCTGGTTACGAAAAAATAGCGTAGGTTTCGTAATGTTGGTCCAATTGAACAAAATAATATATCAATTTGTTCGTCAACAAACACACTTTGAGACTGTTACTAACCTTTATAAATTTTGTTCTTGAATCATGCAATAAAAAATGGTCAAAGTTGAAAAAATGAAGAAAAAAAGCACAATTCCAGGTTTATTCGATGAAAACTCACAACTCACTAGTTGAAACAATTGATTGACATACGTCATTTGAAAAGTCTTACAACACCCTTTTCGAAACATATTGCATATTGAAAATCGTTAAAGAAATGACCCAGATATTCATAGATTGCCACGTAATGTCTGTAAAAATGTTTTTTTTTTGTAAATAAAATAAATTTGGACGGTGCAAAAAATAGGTATAACAAAAATTTTTTTATGTGCTTTTCAACCATATTGACAACCTGCAAAATGTAATTCATCAAATGTATTTCATTTTTTTTCAAGCACTATGTAATGATAAGAGTGAATAGGAGGAAATCAATTTTGTAAAATGCAACTTTACTTTTGAAATTTTTATAATACTTTGACGAACATTTATGAAAAATTATGATTCATTTATCGACCTTTTTTGAGGAGGGGGTTTAGATTCGTCTGTTCAAGTTTAAAAACCAGAAATTCGACATAGTTAAGAACTGTAATGAACACGTACTCCAGTAGTGTAGGCTAAAAAATTTTCGAGAGTGGTTTTTGAAATAATATTCAGTTCTTTGAGATTTTATAATTTCTACCTTATGACGATCTGGCCACAGAACTGCGATTTTTCAATTTTTCGAATTTCGATATTTGAAAGTTACACAACTTTTGGAGTCCACAGTTGCACATTATTATAGAATGTTATTCTTGTAATTGTTTAGTCACTGAGGTCTATTGATTTTTTTTTTCTTTGGGTATATTTTTCATATTTCTTCAGTGTTTATACAATTTTTAGAATGTTTTCTGATAATATTATGGATTTATATACAGCTCTCTATAACAGGAAGCTATAGGATTCTAACTTTTCAAACCTAATTATTTTCATTAATTTTCAAGGAAATAATAACTACACAGTTGTCAAGTATTTGATAGATTTTTAGAATGTTCGTACTGTATGTTATTTCAAAATTTTGTTCTACTTCATAGTGTTTTTATTGATTTCTAGTATTTCTATGGATCGATCTATAACTTGTTAGGATTACGTGTTATAGCAAAACACTATCGTTTATAACAAAATTCTTGTACTTTTCGTTTATTTTGTATTTCTCATTATCTGAAGGATTTGAACAATTTTCTGGTACTTTAATGGATTCCGTGTAGATTTTGGGAATTTATTGCTATAGGTTTCAAAGTTTTACGAATGTTTGAGAAAATAAATCTACGTGGTTTTCGATAATCAATGACTAGTTTGACTCACGTTCGTTTTTTTAAATATTTTATATGAAATCTTGAATTATATTCTAGAATCTTTGTAGATTTCTAGTATTTTTAAAGATTGTTATTTTGATTTATACAATTCGATGATCCAAAATTGAAATTTCGGTAGATTTTCAGTAATTTCATAAAAACATGTCTGGGGAAATTGAATATATATTTTATCTTCGTATTTTTCAATGTTTGCAAAGTCTTTTCGTGTGTAATAATAGTATAAGAGATATTTATTTATTTTATAGATTGCTCTAAACATACGTTTTAAAGAATTTAATGCTCGAGAATTCGAACTTTTATAGATCGTAAGTATTTTTAAAATTTTCCAGAAAACAGGCCTTTTCATAGATTTTCATTATTTTAAACATTTCATTAATGTTTGTGTTATTTGAAAACTTCTATGACATTCTTATAAATTTTTCGATGGATTTTCGAAATTCGATATTAAAAAGTTTAGACTTTAATAAAACTTTATTTTTGGAGGACATTTTTTAGCCTGTCAGACCAAATCTTGGACATACTACTGAAAACTGTTTCCGGCACATCTTGTACTTGAAAAATTTTTTCCTTCATAGAAGTTTCTTAAGTTATTTTTTTCCCCATAACATGCCTTCAGTGATGTTTGTAACGAGGAAGAATTGTAGACTTTTTCTTGAACCATAGGGAGAAATGATTATCTCGGCCATCCCTTCAAAATACCATGATGGGATCTAAATTTAATTCAAGCTTAATAACATCCAGTTTAAACTTTATGTCTGAAGTTTGTAAAATTCTAGAATGACTAGATAATAGTTTCTTCTAAAAATAAAAATTATTTTTCCAACTAAAGGCAGATTTGCAGTGATAATCCGCTTGCTCCTTAAACGTGGGAAATTGGTCGTAAAATGATGGAATATCTTGTTTCCGATGTTATCACTTTCAGAAAATAACTTTGAATTTCAGCTCTCGTGAACACCTGGAAAATGGAAAAATTGAGAAACAATTTTTCATCGGTTTCTTTAAACGACGAAAACTTTTTTCCATATTTCGAGGTCATTTCATTATTCCGCCGGACTAAATACTTTACGTACTACTGGAAGGTACTTCGTCAAGTGCAATATCGATCAATTTCTGTGTTTCCAAAAATTTCCTTTTTTCATGAAATCGTTGCATATTTATATTATAAAAAATAACCAGTTATTTAAAATTTCTTTATTACTAAAAAAATCGGTACCAGTAACATTAAAAATTAACTTAATCTACTAGAATCGTGACATTGTACAGCTCATTTTACAAAATCATCTTACAAGCTAAACTATATATATATATATATATATATATATATATATATATATATATATATATATATATGACTTAACATTAAATAATAACATGTACTGAGTCATCGTCAAATTTTTCAGTTGATAATGAAATACAACTGCGAAAAACAAACCTAGATGAAAATAGTTTACATAAAAAAGTTCATTGTTGATACAAAAAATCACTTCTTCAAAATATTTTGTTCAAGTGAAATTGCTTGCCGTATGCTTTCCCTATTGTAGTTTTCAAAGAAATCATTGCATTGGTGAAAGGAATGAAGATAAACATTTTTTCCGTAACTGTATATCATTCACAGTTTTGGTTAAAATAATTTCATTCAAAATCAGAAATCACGAACGATGAATGTTTCTTAAGCTTATAAAAATTTCAATACTCTTGACAGTTCAACTGTTCATAACAGCTTTGTTAGTTCTGACAGTTTTCAAAAGTTAATAACAATTCGAAGATTTTCGATAAAAAGATAAAAAACGGTCACGATCGTCACAAATTGAAAAAATGTCGCATGTTATAATAAACCGTTATAAGCTGTCATTCCTGTCACAATTTCTGAAAACCGTTAAAATCGTCTAATTTTTCATCAACAAAAATGGCTGAAACTGTGAACGATTTCATAGTTCGTGATCGCTTATTCTTCTAATTCTTTTATCTCATTTTTCCGCACTTTGTCGTGAAAATTCTTCGAAAAGCTGCAACCGGAAAATGTATCCAGAAATGAAGAAGCTTGCGTCAGTTGAACAAAAATTTTGTTGAATCAACAAAACATTCCTCAGACCCATTCTGACAAATCAGGAATAGGTAAATGAACTATTTCATATCAATATAAAGGACCAATAAAGTATGTTGAAGATGAGGAAAGCGATGGGGAAGACGATTCTGCTGCGTTTGTCGATCCACTGAGCGATTTCCTGAGGCGACATTGTCGTGAAATTATGCAGTTTCGCCAATGTATGACGCCGAGGAAATGGCTTTGAGGGTGCTGGGGAAGCCGAGCTGTCGATCGTGACAACGCTGCCGATCGAGTAATCTTTTTCCTCGTCGATTCTTACAGAAGGTGCTCGTATCGTACTAGGAAAACTCTGTCGGAAAAGTCAAGAAAGGTCATTGAAACGCGCATGCAAAATTTCGGACCAGGGTTGTGCTCGGCTTGGGCGTATGGTCAAAAATGAGTTCTTCAGTTCCCTCTTGAAATACAAAAATATTGTCATTGATTTTTCAAAAAATTCTTTTCCGGAGGGATCTAAGACCGCGCTTGAAAAATGAATTCATCAATTTCACCTGAAATTTTGTCAAAAAATTTACTAATTACACCATTTTCAGAATCATCTTCACGACCCTGGCTCAAACAATGTGCTTCTCCACAGAATAAATAACATGAAACTCAATCTATTTCAGAATTACGTGTTTTTTAAACTTGTTCATCCTTACGTGCACTGTAAGGTAATTTTGGCTGCTAAAGTCATGATCGACACGACCATTGTCAAGCGAGGACCACGAACGCGATCGCTCGAGGCCAGTGGTATTTTTTTCAAACTGCTTCCGCGCAAGCCTTGGCGTCAGTGTTGATTTCAAGATGTATTTACTGTTGACTTTTTTCAACGGCACGTTTTTTCTAATGAACAAAAAATGTTAACGACAATGATTGAAATATCTTTTCAACAGTTACCTACAAGATAGAAAACGAGTGGTTAGAATTAACGATACTAAAAGTAGCGCTGAAATTGTTAAATCTGGTGTTCCACAAGGAAATGCAAAAAAGTCTAAATTCTATTCTGGTATTTTCATATAAACTGTTGTATAGATTTCAAGAATTTTAAGCTCCAGAATCGAAAGTTCACTATGTTTTACGTGTTTCTAGGAATTTTCCAGAAAACAGTGTCTAAATGGATTTTTATTTCTTTCGGTATTTTTCGTTTTTCTTCAGTTTCACTATGATTTTGAAGATACTTCAGTATTTTTATATATTGGCATATGAATTTTCGGAATTCGATGCTCTATTTATTTAGGTTCAACGTATTTTTAATGTATCATATACTTACTTGTATTTTTCTTTGTATTACCTAGTATTTACAAAATTTTGTTGAATTCTAAAGTTTATTAAGATATCTCTTTGGATTTATAGAGTAAGATTTGCAAGAATTTTAAGTTTGCAATATTTAAAGTGATCCGATTGATTTTACAGAAAACTGTTTCGCGGTATTATTATAGACTTCTATATACATATATTTCTAGAATTCAAAGCTCGAGATTGAAGTTTTTCAATTCCTAAAATGATATAAACTGTCGAAGAATCTAATAGCATTTATAATAAACCAATTAACATCTGCTATTTCGAGGTAATCTCCGTATTTCCTTTTTTGAAGTAAAACTTCTTAATCGGCATCATCACTTTTCAGGAGTGTTATTTATTCTAAAATAAAATTTATGTAGAGAGTAGCTTGGAGATTATGTAACATGTAACACTGTAAACTGTAAGACTGTAAGATGAAAGAGTGTAATATTAAAAAAAAATTGTGAGCGTGTTGAATCAACACGCGTTAGAAGTAGAACTTCTCATGTTACTTTCTTTAAGGTTCTGATCTATAGATTTTTGAATACCTCTAACCTTTTTTAGTTTTAACGGATACCTCAATTTTTCTGTGTAGTATTCTTTTTCGTTTCTTAACTATAAATCAGTTTAATAAATCTTCCTGAGAAGTTTTGCTTCAAAAATGTTCCTATGTATAGATTATATTCCTCTTAACTTTTTTAGTTCTAACAAGTCCTTCAATTTTGGTGTGTGGTATTTTTTTTGTTTTTTAACTTTAATCAGCTAAAAGACCAATTCATTCCTAATTTTCAGTTAAATCTATTAATGACATTCTTGTTGCTTTTATAAAATAACCTTATATTTTTTAGCGATTTTGTGACATTTTGTGTGTTTGTGACATTTCATGATTTTTGTGCTATTTGTGATTTTGTGACATTATGTGACATTTTGTGCTTTATATTATTGTGTTGGTGACATTTTGTAATTATGTGACATTTTTTGATTTTGTGACATTTTGTGATATTGTGACATTTAGTGAATTTGTGATATTTTGTGATTCGTCATGAGCCGTTCAATTATATGGTAGATTTTACTTACATCAATCTCACAGTCTTACAGTTTACAGGCTTACAGTTTACAGTGTTACATTTTACAATGTAAAATCTCCAAGTTACTTCCTACATAAATTTTATTTTCTAGAATAAATTACACTCTTGAAAAGTGTTAATGCCGCCTAAGAAGTTTTACTTCAATATTACACTCTTACATCTTACAGTCTTACAGTTTACAGTGTTACATGTTACGTTGTAAAATCTCAAAATTACTCCCTGCAATCGAAAATATTACACTCTCACATCTTACAGTCTACAGTTTACAGTGTTACATGTTACAAAATCGCCAAGTTACTCCCTACATGAATTTTATTCGAGAATATATTTTAGGTAGGGAGTAACTTGGAGATTTAACATTGTAATATGTAAGACTGTAAACTGTAAGCCTGTAAACTGTAAGATTGTAAGATGTAAATCCGAGTGTAGGGAGGAATTTTGAGATTATGTAAGAGTGAGAGATTCACTAAATGTCACAAAATCGCAAAACGTCACAAAATCATGAAATGTCACAAATTTTTCTATCTAAAAATCTATAGATCGGAACCTTAAAGAAAGTAACATGAGAAGTTTTACTTCTAACGCGTGTTGATTCAACATGCTCCAATTTTTCATTTATTATATGACTTAAGATTTTATAGCAGGATCTATAAATATTAATATTCTTGTAACAGAGACGTTAAAATTAATCCATTTCCAGTATTTTTATGTATTTTAATGCGAATTTCTAAAATTTATGAAACTTGAAACCTGGCACTTTTCGTGGATGATGCAGTCATGGTCATTTAAGAAGATTCTTGGATCAGAATTGAAGACAAGGCAAATATGGCATTAAAGAGGGCGAGGAATACATTAGACAGTAATTACTCGTTAATGATCCTGGATAAGACGGTCCTCATTGCATTTGGTTTATACAGAGATAGTACACCGAATGACTCGAATCTTAAGATTCATGAAAGTCCATGCAGGTATCGGAAACAGAGAGGCTGTAAATGGCCGATTATACAGAGAGTGCGTAGCGTTAAATATCTGGGTCTAATTATTGGTGAGAATTTCAAATGGGATGAAGGCGTCATGGGAATCACTAATAGAAATAGATGTATTCTTGTATTGTATTCGATAGACACAAACTAGTGGTTAATGTTGAACAATTACTTAAGATCTATTATGCTTTATTTTGGTCCGAGGATTCATACGGTTTGACAGTTTGGGGGAATGCAGATCAATCTGCAATGAGGCATTTGGGATCAGTTGAAAAAATATAATTAAATTGATTTTTAGGAAACCTATCAAAGGCTTCGGCTCTATTATTTCGAGAGCAGAAAGTTACAGCTTGAAGAAGGGGCTTATCTTGAGAGTCATGAATCATTTTTATAATCATCCAAGAGACGACTTGAGGAATAAGAGTAATATATTCAGTAGAGGAAAGAGAATAATGCCACCTTCTTTCAAAAAGAATATATAGGAGATCATTTTGTGACCTAAGATTTGAGATATTCAATAGCCTACCGGATGAACTGAACCTACCCTAAGACCAAAATGAAGCAATGGATTTTGGACTTGAATGACGATGATGTGGATATGGTACCTAATTCGAAAAGATCTTGATGTATGTTTATATTTGTATCTAAAGTTGACCCCTACAATATCATAGTATGCTGTAATTATTGATGTTTTTTTCTTTTAGTGTGTATAGTGAAATAATAACAATAGTTGGACTTCCATCAGACAAACGATGATGAAAAAAAACCATAACAAAGCTCTTTGAGGACAAAATTTCATTAATTGACACTTCCGAACAATTCCTATGAAAAATTTTCCTCAAAAACGAAAAATCCTTTTTTCGACGTAACGCGCAACATATGTATTCATTTCCTTGACCCCCAAGCTATATATTCTCAACATACGAAATCGAAACTATTTACGGTCTCCAATTTTCGCAGTAAACGCCCGTACAATTCATCTTTAAAAATTCATGACGACAGCTAATCGATTTCAAAAATCGATCACCATGCACGCCGAAACTTTGTCAATGCAAAAAAAAGGCTTCCGTTGCAGGCACGAAACGTTCGATTCGCGACGTGCATTGAACCGCGAGATTATAAATGAAGCGCTTACTTTCGACGATAAATCGTGTTGACGAAGGCGAATTCGACCATAGCGGCAAACAAGAACACTGTGCAACCCAGAAACCAAATTTCACTGGCTTTAATGTATGAAACTTTTGGCAGAGAATTTTCCACTTTTGATGCGAGGGTCATAAATGCGAGGATCGTGTTGGTACCTGCATGAGAAAATGAAAATTTGTCAGGGGAAAAACTTCTCATGAAAAGCTTTGGTAATAAGAATCTTTAACAGATACTCAGAATTTCATAAATTATGACGATTAATTGTTTTTTTTTTTTTTTTTTTTTTTTTTCATTTTGTAGTTCATTTCATAGGTAGCGATAGGGAAAAATATTTTGACAGTGGATGGGACAATGAAAAAAAAAATCTAATGCTTTGAAAGACGAATCGTTATTTTAAAGGCTCCGAATTGTGTGTATTTAATGAAAAATAAAGAATTTTTCACTACCTCCAGAAAAGTAATATTGCAACCCACAATTATTGGTAGAATAAAAATGGTCGCATTGTCCAATGTCGACTGTAAATAGTTATGATTTATGAATGAAAGAAACCACCGTAAAAGTAAAAAAATTTTTTGTTTACCAAGCACGATTCGTGGTGGGCCTGCGTCCATATGTAACCAAAAAGAGACCCACGATATGACAACGATCAAAATAGATGGAATGTAATAATCCATCATGAAGAATCCCATTTCTCGAGCCAATTTGAATGTTATGCTTATCGAGCTGTAATTACCAGCTGAAACCACAATATTCATAAATCACCAAAAGCTTTGATGGACCTTTTATTTACTTTTCGATAAGATCATGAGTGTTTCTCGGTATGCAATTATTGAGACATCTAAAATTTTCGTATGCTAAAGTTTTTTTGACAGTGTAATTTGAGATCATCATCATTTCTCGAAGAAGTGTGTATTTTAGCAATAAAATATACAATATAAAAAATAGGCTAAACACAAGAATATGATACATTCCCATGATATTGAACAATTCAGTCACGTAAAATTTTCGAAAACTATCAATTGAATTCTGATGCATACATAATTTTACCCATTTTTACTTCGACAAAAATGAATGTCATAAACAATCATCATTTTTATAAAAAAAAACTATATTTGTAAATCAACCATCGTTGATGCTCTATTTTATTTAGGAAAAAAGTCTAAAATAAGACATTTCTTTTAGGTCAAGTACGTCATTCTTCTTTCTTCCGGAAAATGAGCTATTTTCACGGCAAAATCGAAGGTCGATTGATTTTTTAAAAGTTATATAAATATTCGTCCTCACCGAAATGACCATAATGTTGTTGCGCCGCTGTGTACGACGTCGCTGTTTTATTTACCCATTTATCGACTAATCTGTACTCTGTTAAATGCAATTCATCAGCGAGAATAATCGGGTTTTCGTCCCAGTCTAATTCCATTTCGTTTATGTTGAAAGTCCCTTGAAGAAAAAATCAACTCTTATGTGAAATAAAACTTGGAAATTAACATCAAAGTTTTTGAAAATTTCCTGTAAACTCATACAGACAAGAACGAAGTTATGGATATTTCATGAGTTTATAAGAAATTCACAAATTTTTACAGAAAATGTAAAGACAATACAAGATTTTACAGAATTTAATAAGAAATTTTATAATCAATAATCACAAACGCTAATTATTATTATTTTGTATAGTTAGACTTTTTAATTGAATATGGTTTTTGAACTTACAACTTTCAAAAATAAGAGGACATTCTTGAACATCGAACGGGAATTTCTGCAGTTTTAAACCACAATTCAGTACTGCTTCGACTCTAGAATCGTACAGAACAAAAATTAAAAAATTGAATTATTTCCGCAGTATGAGACAGTATTTTTTTTTTTTTTTTTTCAAACCAAATGATTGTTGGTTGATGAAAAATAACAAAATGAAAATTACATTCCATTCGTCACATGTATAAAGGAACATTTTTTTCTTTAATGTTTTTCTGTTTAAGAAATTTGAATATAAAATGTAAGAATATCTTCTACGTATTTTAATTTTCGGAGTCCATTAAATTTCAAATCATTATTTTTGAATTCAGGAAGTTAATTATCGCATATGAAAACTTTAGAAGTGTATTTTCAAAATTTTAAATCGTAGAACATCCGAGTCAAAATTAGAATCAAACTTTGAACCAAATAAATTGAGGATATTTCGGTTCTCATCGGTTTAAACTTAGCTCATTTTCAACCAACTTTACACCATAAACATGGCAGTTATTATCGATTTTACGGATTTCACGCCTAAACTAGGTTTTATTTTGAACCTCATTTAAACCATTTATAACCAACAAAGGGCAAAAAATCTGCCACATTGCGCATATGAGATTTGGGCATGAAATACTCGGCAATTTTCAACATTCTCAAAATGATACAAGCTCTAGTAACGCAAAATATGATAAAAATATGCCATTAATATTCTCAAAAACATTCGTTTTTCCAGTTTTCCTCATAGGGGCATTAATCAAAAAAACGTTCTAAAAAGAACATTTCTAACGAATAATTGAAAATTGACAATAATTTAATTAACTCACCATCGATCGTGGGGATTTCGGCCTAAAAATGCTTGGTTTCCTAACTATCTAATGAATAAAAGAATTTTTTCGGCCCATTTTTCAATCTTTTGATGAACTTTCAACACTCGAAAACAATTTTTAACGGGTATTGACATTTGACATATAAAAAAGAAATCGAAACAAAAAACCTAAGACGATCTGGGTCCGAAATGCGCGATAATTCAAAAAGCCGTGAAAATATAAGTACAGCAGATTGCGGTGTGCATGAAATTGTATTATAAATATAAAATAAACTTTTACTTTGAATGTAAATGATTTTTAATTATATTTATATAATGTATTAGAGATAAATTTAATTTGATCAGAATGAATTTTCTTCTCGTGTCAGCATACAATTTACGTCACAGCGTCAGAAAAGAAAATTTCGAAGAGAAGTTCGTTCAACAATAAATCTATATATCTCTATTGTTTTCAAATTTTTAGAAAAATAAATGATGCGTTCTTTTCAAAGCGTAGATTTTACATTTAAGGAGCTCCCAGTTGACATAAAATATTCCGAAATATTTCTGAAATATTATGTGCTGAATGGGCTGTTCATCAATAAAATAAACTGATTTTCAGGATTTCTTGAATATCCGCTAATCAAACGTGCTTGAATAAACTTTTGTACATCGTACAATGTAATAATATTAGCGTATTTATTTACAATAGCAATAAAAATTTATATTCCTTAAATTCAGCGATAATTAGCAGACGTAAGTAATGTGATAAATTTTTTCGACTCGGAGGAAAATAAAATTATCATTCAATATAGTCTTTTCAATAATGGAATTTTTCAAAGTGTTGATTTAATTTAAAAACAGAGAGTGATGAAAGTTTGCCTTCGTTTTTCTCAGGTTCAATTTGGTTGTACTTTCGGTCTTGATGTCAAATGCGTGGGTTAAAATAGTTGAAAAACCACTCACGAGCAGTATTTCGTGCTATTTCAGATTTCGCAGGTTATAAAGGTTTTAAATCCGATCTATTAGATTCAAGTTGGTTATAATTCTGATCCTAATTTCGACTCGGGCAAAGAAATTTAAGAAATTTCCTTATTATTTTCATTTCTAAATTTTGTCAAAATGAAATGACAGCGTCAATGAATTTCATGATCTTGTATGTAGCAACTTTTCCATATGAACTTGTGTAGATTAACATAACGTTACTTATTACTTCGCAACCTGGTATTGATTAAGACCATTCCCGATGGATCGATAGAGATCAGTAAATCCTTCACAGCTTTTCCTTTTACGACAGCATTTCTCTCGTTTGAAATGTAAACCATCGGTACCCAAATCAAGTCATAAGCCGCTTGACTTCCAATTATTTGCTTTTGTTGAGGTGCAATGGTGTCGAACCTTAAGCGCTTATCTAAGTACCGGAATTGCAGCATCATGTGAACATCGAATTGCTGCAACAATTCGTGTTTAATCATAGTTTATGCGTCTTTTGGCTAAATTATTGACATTTTATGAATGTGAATCTCACCAAAGTCTTGACCATATTGGACTTTATAGTAGTGATGTACGCTCTGGACCAAATTTCTATCGGTTCACTGTCATTGCGCTCTCCTGGCGGTCTGGCCATTTTGTCGTACCGACAATCATGCGTTAACTCTTGCAACAATTCCGTTTGTGTCATTACTTTCCGAATATTTCTTTCAGGGCAAGTATTGCTCGTGTCCATTTTCCTATGGAAACATTGAAACTTGCATGTGATCTTGTAAAAATATTCCAAAATTCTTAATTTTGAAACTTCCAAGTCATCAGATCGATATCAGGAGCCAAATAGTTTAAAAACTTTAATTATCTTCCTTTTGACTATTTATTTAAGCTTTCGACCCTTCATTGGTGCCCTCATTAGGAAACATTCTTACTACTTTCAGTTTTTCATCATAAGGGAGAAACTCTCCAAGCGAGGTCGCAGAAAAAAAGTCAGATTCTTTGCAACATTCTTAATTCATCTGATTAAAATTTACGGAATTATTGACCATCACTGTTGTAGTACACATTTTTTATTCTTGAAAAATTTTAAAGAAACTACGCAGTTTCTGTTTTCAAAATTTTCCATTATCTACATAGTTTATGAAAGTTTCTCGAATTTTCTACAACCATACTGACAATCATCAAAAGTTTGAATTATTATTTTTATTTTACGAAATTTCCAAAATTTCTATCGTACAAATTATTCAATATTTTCTTGATTTAATGAAAATTTGTGTGAAACTCGTTTAATTTTTGTTGTATATTCTAGTCCTTTTTTTGTTTTTTCAGTTTTTTATCAAATATTTTTTAAGAAATGTGATGATGGGCACAATCTACGAAATTTACGAGCACTTTCTGAAATTCTATAAATATCTCGAATTTTCAGGATTATTGAGCATCTTTGAAATTTTCAGTCTTTTCCAATGTTTGAAAATTTTCAAAATTTGGCACTTTAAACAAACTATCAAAAACTTTCCAAATTTTTTCAAAAATTTTCGGTTATGATATAATACTTTTCAAGTTTTTCAGATGTATATAAATGAACGAATATATAACGAAGATTTTATGAAGGCAACCAACTAAATATATGGACTTTTACGCGAATTTGATGCATTTTTTTAATTTTACAGAGACATTGACAATCTTGGAAATTCTCAATGTTTGTACATTTTTCGAAGTTGCAAAATATTTACATTACACAGATTATACAAAACTTTCTGAATAACATGAAAATTCGTACAATTTATTAGAATTTTTCAAAGTTTTTAATATTTTTCGAGTTTTTCATACCTTGATCAAAAATATGTGAAAAAACATAATCTATTGCGAAGAAATATTGTTATGAACACAATCTACGGAATTAATGAACATTTTCTAAGGTTTCACGAATTTTTCAAATTTTATAGAGTTATTGAGAAATCTGAAAATTTCCTTCTTTTTATTCTTTAGAATTTTCAAAATCTTGAAAATAGTACGAATAATTAAAAACTTGACAAATTTTACAACAATTTGTCAAACTTACGTAAGGCTTTGCGAGATTTTGTAATACTTTTCATGTTCTCAGACATATATTATAAAATGATCAGAGAGCATTATCATGCATACTTCGCAGAAATTTAATACCGAACACGATCTACAAAATTTATGGACGTTTTCTAAAATTTTACAAATTTTTTGTATTCCATAGAATTATTGATAATCATCGTAAAATTTTTTAAATTCTAAAAACATAATATGAAATATGAAATGTTTAAATTCTTCTGGATTCATGAAAACTCGAACAGTTTTTCTAAATTTTGTGTATTCTTTTCGTATTTTAAAGGTTTTTCATATTAATTCGAAAATAAAAAAAGTATTAGCGTCAATACTTCGAAGAAACTTGATAATGAATTCAATCCACGAAATTCTTAAAAATTATCAATAATTTCTGCAATTTTCGATGTTTTTCAATTTTCAAAATTTTTGATTTCAAACATAATACGTACTATTTCTAACTTTCCAAGTTTCATTTCAAATGTAAAAATGGTAAAACATTGCTATGCATATTTCGAATGAATTGAATAATAAACACAAATCTACAAAAATAAAAAACATTTCTCAAAATTCTACAAGTATTTCAAATTGTATAAAATTATGGACAATATTTTAAGTTTGGAATGTCTGAAATATATTTTAAATTTGAAACGCCCTTTAAAATATACAAATTAGTTTAAGTCATTGACATTTTGCGTAACTTTTTTTCATGTTCTCAGAGTTTTTTAAATTTCTATTTAAAAAAATGAAAGAATATAATCATGTATGTTTCGAAGAAAAATGATAAGAACAACCCCCTTTCCGTTGCTTCAGTCATCTCAATTAACACACCCGAAAAAATGGCCTTTAGCAAACACTAGACATTCAGTCGCTATGAATTAAATTTTTGTGATATCAAATTTCATTTCTTAATGTTTTTCAACTATGAATAACGCTGTTTTTAAATTTTCCTCTAAAAAAAACGTAATTTTTCGTCATCCCAAAGATACCTTACGACTCGAAAATGCTTCCTTCTATCGAATTGCCGGCCTTCATTCGCTGTGACAATGAACGCGAAGTGCTCGAAATTTTCAAATAATTGCCAGTCTCATGTAAATTAGACACATGTGGGAAGCAATGTTCGATAAGAGACGTGAACTTGAAATTACTCTTGGATATGCATTTTTTGGTCATTAACACAAATGAATCAAAAATAACTCAAAATTTTTCCAAGGCAAGTCAAGCGTAAAAAATGTCGAACGGAAAAATAACCTCGTAGATTAACAATCCCCGACGGGACAAACAATGTTTTTCATTGCCGTAAACAAATTTGAATTGGAGCCGGCTTGGCAAAAGTACATAGAAAATAGCGCAAAGCCGAGGACAACAATTGACTAATTAAACAGCGAATGAGTAACTGACCAAATATTTGAGAAATTCTCCTATTCGCTGATATCGCAATGTCACGCGAAATCTTGCACAAACAAAAAGCGCCCGAATAATAATTTATTGGATGAAAAAAGAGGAGAATAAAACGTGTGTAAATATTGGTCAACATTGCATGATACGTTGAAAAAACTGTATCGTATTTCGAAAAATTCGAGCACTCGTATATAACGAGATGCGGAGATTGTTTAAAACATATTTTTCACCGCAGATTTACGGTGAAGATAAAGAAGCACGATTTATTAGGCCTTGCGTGAACCGTTCAAGCGCGATCTATTTTACGATCGATTTATCCCAGCTCGAAAAAAAGCACCTATACAATAAATAGGCAAAAATCTATTCCACTCGGATTACATTGAGGTTTCAATTATATCTTGCATATTCTTTGAAAATAGGTGTTTCGGAAACAATGCTTTCAATGGTTCTCCAAAGGACGACAAAAAATGTCGCGTTTTCTCCCATTCTCGGTGCTGTTGAAACAGTTGTTAAAATAAGAGCCGAAGCCTCTCAATTATGTGTGCACAAATGGAAAACAAAATCGCGCGATTACTAATAATCAACCATTTTTTTTTAATCGCCGTAAATAAAAATAAACCCGTGACACATTTTCAAGTTGAAGGGTTTTTTTCTACAAAAGTCGCCCGATTTTCCAATCTAGTGAAAAAAAAAAACTATGTAACACATCAGGGCCACGTCAACCAAGCGAGCGTAAAAATGGCGTTTTTGCAGAGTATTTGGAGGCCGAGTTCTAATTTTCTTTTGGCCATTATTCGGGTGGTCAGGTTTTTTTCCGGACCGAAATGATTTTCGAGAAACGTACTTTTGTTGGGGGTTATTTCGGGAAATCGCCGGAAAATTTGGGAAATTTCGCGAGGTTGAGGAATGGTCACTCACGAAATGACGGCGTAGGAGACGTTGACGGGGATGATGATTTGAACGATTAGAAAAATGATGATTTTGCTGGGAATCATTTTAGGTTTTGCCTTGACAGTGAACCGATCGGGGAGCCGCGTGTAACTGATTCCTAAAGGTGTTCGGATAAATAATTGCCCGTGCAACAGGCGCCAAATGTCGCTCCCACCCTCCGTTAGTTAAACATAAGCACGAAGAATCAGGTTGAGGCAGCACATTTTCCATTTGCATTGGAATTAAGATAATGCGGGGCACTTTCTGCAGTTTTTTTTCTTCCTCTGATTATGTACTATCAGTGGGTGCTCCATCGAAAGTCGCGCTTCGCAAACAAAGACGAGATTCGCTACCGGATCCGTGAGTACCGCGGTAGAATAAATCCATTCGTTTACATCCATGCAGGGAAAAATTACTCATTTGCCATATAATTTTACGCTTTGCTAATCGTATGGTCTGAATTTTGAAACTGGTGACTTGGAGCAGAGTTTTTCCATTTTTTGTAATATATAGTTTATCACTGGGTAGTTAATCAAGTCCCATAAATTTCCTCGATTTCCCAGTAAATGCTGTTTATTCTAATGGTTCACACGTTGAAGAGGATAATAATCACTCTGATCATAGTGATAGTAACTCAGAAGCCATGGAGAATGAGAATCAGAATCAAAGTGTTTCGCCAATTGCGAGCGATCAAGACGAGGAAGAAGAAGAAGAAGAAGAAGAAGAAGAAGACAACAACGAAATGTTTAAAAATCCTGTCGAAGGGAAATTATGACCCATGGGATAGAGATTTTGAATAACATGAAATAAAAAATCGATTTTTATACAATACCTTCATCTTTTCACTGTGATACACCTTGAAACTTGAAAATACTTCACCGCAATTACACTTTATGTATTATTACCCAGTGAATCAAATTAGCCAAACCTTGCCCAAAATGTACCCAATATATAATTGAGTGGGACTGGCCAATAGTAGGATAATTCTGCGACCCCAACACTAAATTTTGACATTTAAGAATTAACCATTAGCCCAATACCGACTCACTTCCAGCTCAATTTTTCGTGTTTATATTTTGTGTGCATATTACACTTTCACCCAGATAACATCGCGTGAATCACATTTTTAGCACAGAGTGAATCACGATGTGAGCGCAATGTGCCCTCAAAGTGAGCTCAAAATTTTTAATTTTGAGGTTAAATCACACTGTGTACTCAATGTGTACTCGCAGTGATCACGCAAGTGTCGGACATTTTGAACTCACATGTGATGATTGTGAGTGCACAGTGACCTCACATTGCGTGTAAATTGTTATCTGGGCATATGCTGAACTTAAGATAAATGATTGCCTTATTTTTACTCTACATAAAACCTATTTGTCCCATAAAATGTGCGATCTAGGTTATAAATCAAGAGCTTGCATTTTCCAAAACAATTTTTATTACCCTTTTTTTCATTTTGATTGCACCCACATTATTACTCATACAATTGATTTAAAAACTCACTTTCAGACCCTTTGATACGTAAATATTGGGGAAAGTGATAATTATTTTTCGAACTTATCACTTCTCAGTGAACCTGTGAGCTCGCAGCGTTTTCATTATTTCCGCCCCTTTTCGAACACGCCGCGAACTCGCCAGGGAGCTCGCAGAGTACTTCCAGTCGTTGATAATTATTAATATATATTTCAGGAATATAAAAAGATAATTCATTATTTACAGTAAAAAGTAATCACAATGAAGATACAAAGCGATTATTAAAAAAAAAAATTCTCCTGGGTGGGGATCGATCCCGTGTTCGGGGGAGTTGAACGCCATAAAGCTTCATATTAATTAACACGAGACACGCACTTGATTTAAACATTCTACGCAAAACTTGAAACATGAGAAAAAAAAACTAACAGCCATCTGGTGAGCGCTTGGGGAGAGCGCGCGAATTTTCAAAATTTAAATTACTTTATATTAAGTTTATTAAGTTTTGTAAAAATTGTCTGCTAAATCACTCCTGATGTCACCAGGAAATCATTTTACTATCTGAGTACTTTAATTTCGGAAAATACTTGGCAGTTCCTAAAAAAACAAGTACTAAAAATTGTGAATGATATGATTACTAAAAAAAATTAAAGGGAAAAAGCACTAGTGTTACGTGCAAGTTTCATAGCTTGAATTTCTTTTAATTTTTCACAAAAATCACGATTGAAAGAAAATTTTTTCAAAAAACAGAGTTCGAAATATTTTTCTTGAAAAAAAGTTGCCACGATTAGACGATTTTCAGCCAAATTGTTAAATTATAAAAGAAAAATGGCACACATGGCAAATATACAAAAAAACTTTTTAGTCGATATTTCGAAAATTATCTAGGACGAAAGAACTGGAATCCAAGTGAAAAAAATGCGTGTCTCATCAATTTCGATAGAGAGACGCAATAAAAAAATAACTACGAAAAAAAAGACCCAATTAGAAGTACCTGCACGATTTGAAGTAAATCAAACAATTGATTCTTCATAATTTTCTCAATGAAGTTATATCTGAAAATTTCGGTTGAAAACTCTAAAAAAAAATAAATATATATATTTTTGAGAACTGAAGTACAAATATTATCGTTACCATATTTTTTTTATTCTCGTAAAGATAACAGGATGCAATATTTTTTCACGATCTTGAAACTTTCTGAAAACTCAGGAGTTGATTCACCACAGAATCCGTAAATATCGCAGAAGAAAAAATTTATTCATATTCATCCATGTAGAAAATATTTTCTGAAAGACAGATCAACGATTATGCCATGTTTACTTATTCGCAACAAAATTCCACGCTTGTTTGCTAGGTTTTTTTAAAGATGCAAATTTTTTTAATTAATTGATTACTCCGAACCGAGTTATTTCATTGACTTTTCGATGAAACCGAATATTTGTTCAGGCCTGAAATATTAATTTTTAGTTCTTTAAGTTTATTTGTACTTCTCAAGATGTCGAAAAAGTTCCTTCAAAAGCATAGATAAAAAAAGATATATTTTTGGAAAATGTAAGGAGCAAACATTTTTTTGTATTCATTTGCAATGAATTTTTACACAAATTTACCAACTTGGTATTCCACAAATTATTAATTCATTATTGAAATAAAATAAAAACACATTGATTCTTCAAGCAAGATTCATACCAACAAAACGATCTTCAGTGTACTGTACAAATTTATTGTGTGAAAAAAGGTACAGCAAAAATGGAAGGAGTTGATTTTCATGTACAACACCAGAGATAACAAAAAGTTCTAATCCTTTTCCATAGGAACTGGAACATTGTGAGGCTTCATCTGGTTAGTTGTATACTCCAAAAAGTGCAAATCTTGCAACAAATTTCCTAGACGTTGAAAATGGCGATTCGTATATGCTTCTAACGAAGGAGCCATTTTCTTCAATCCCATCTCTCTCAAAGTGTCAACATCGTTTTGGTTCATCAATGCATTCAATACCAACTAAAAATAAAAGTTGACGATATTTTTTAGTTGAAATCAAGAAAAATTCGGGGTTTTGAAAAATCATCTTTCACCTAGTTCGTCAAGGCCGAATTTTGAAAAGTTATTTATCAACTTGATCAAGAAAAATTAGTATCAATTCGGAGAAAATTTCTCATGACTTCAAATAAAATAAGTATTTTAATCAGAACGCAAATATAATAACATTTATGATACTAAGAATAAGACAAAAATATGGTAGTATCAATTTTTTCATTTCATGCAATATAGAATTTCATTGATCACTTCACCTTATTTTATTGTAAGATGAAAATTATCAAGATGAAAATTGCAATTTTATCAAACTGTTATTATTATGTACAACATATAGGAAACTGCAAAAAACTGTTTTTTAAGGCCACTACCTCTTGTATTTCTTTGCAAAATTTGGATAAATGATCAAATTATTTCATGTTTTAAAAAATAGCATGAATTTTTACCTGAGCAACTTGAGAATGTCGGCTGTTAGTGTTCCACGTCTCGATGAATTTCATCAAAGTTACTTGACGAAGTGGTTTCAGTTCCTGAAGAGTTTCGACAATTTCGTTTTGTCCTCGTTTTAAAAGACCTGCAACATAATTAAATTTGCAATTCGTTAATTATTCAAATTTATAATAATGCGCAAGAATTATTCACTTCGATTAAATGACATTACACATTTTTCCTACAGAAAAAAGAGATGAAGAAACAAGAAATAGATTATTTTCTTTGAATCGAAAATCAAAATTTGTTGAAAAGAAAGAACAAAATTAACAATAGTTATAGTTATTGAAACACAGCATTTCAGAAATTGTAAAAATTTTGCAACAAAAAAAAAAATATTTCACTGCATTCATGTTTTTTTTTTTCGAAGGTAAAAATTTCTTGTGCTAATTCAGTGTTTTGAATTTATAGAATTTTGATAAAGATTTTTTATCGAATTTACTGCAACGTAAAACAGTTGCAAAAAAAAAACATTGAGAAATAAGCGAAGGAAAAATAACAATACTTTCCGATTCAATTAATTTTGATTCAAATATACTTGTGATCTCAATATTTTCAAATTATTGATTTGTTCGTTAATTAAATAAATAGAGAATTTACATCAATGGATTGAATTCATTGCATTTCGAAGCAGTTATAATTTGAAAGAATAACATTTTTTTATTATATAAAAATTTTTAATCGAAACTCGCCTACAAACTGTGCGAACCATGGTCAGATGGCAAATTTTAACTTGAATACAATGTTTCAGAAATGAAACAAAAAACATTTTTAGGTGAAAAATAAGTGATTTGTAATTATTTCAAAAAATCATCCTATTGATACTAATATTAGAGAAATGATGTGTGAGGAAAGTTAATTTGAGCTGATATATTACACATTTTAGACGATTTTAACAAAATTCACAAAAAATATGAAAATTACAATTTTTTTCATATTAAAATTTTGCTTTTCAGTCGAATGAATCCCTAACTATAATTTTTCTTCATCTTTTAATTTCTAACCTTTTTTTTAACTCTTAGTTCATAATTAATTCGATAAAAAAAATTGACTTTGAAAATGTAAGAGAGATGGAATTGAAAATAATTAATTTTTATTTTAGTATGAATCGTTTGGGTTTGTCAATACAAATGTACCTACTACGTCTTTTTTTTAATGATAAGTTATTGGTGAAAATAAATTATCACTAAATTGATTTGTTTGATGATTCAACTTTATTTTCATTTAGATGACTAAAATTTTCAAATTTCCATTCAAAAATGAAATAAGAGAAAGCTAAAAATTTCTAAATGAGTTTATAAAATTAAAAAACTTTCAAAAGAAAAACAAGTTTCGCAGTTATATATCTAGATTTAAATTTCAAAGAATGTTTTTCAAAAAACTCCCTTTACTTGTAGAAAAACGTTACTCTGGAAAAGGAATTCTGTCACATCTTCAAATTTAAAAAAATTGGAAGTCCATCAAAAAAAAAAAATGTGAAAAATACCATGTAAAATGATCAAATATTATGTATCATACAAAAAGTTGCTCCAAAAATACAAAAATTTTCCTTACTTTCGATGATTCTGTACGCGTTCAACGGTCGTTCGAGCTTGAGAGCGTAATTGAGCGCGGCCGTTAACTTCTCGTCTTTCACCAAATTCGCCAGTTTTTGCTCCTCCAAAGCTAATTGCTCGCGCTCGCGAATAGCTTTGTCTCTTTTTTCTTTAGTCACATCGCGCCACACGACCAACAATGAGTCACCCCCACCACTGACAATGTGCGATTCATTCTTGTTCACTGCAATGGAATAAATCTCGATAAATTTCGCGTAATTTTTTCTCTTAGAAAACCATATTTCAGGTTTTCCAGAATTTTTCGACGCCCCGAATAAAAAATGAAGAAATACCTGCAAGAGCCCAAACTCGAGAATCGTGCTCGTTGAGGGTTGTGATGCACTCGGAGTTTTTCACGCTCCACAATTTCAAAAGTCCATCGCTCCCTGTTGTTATCAATTGCATTCCCAGGGACAAAAACTCGGCTCTCATAACAGAAGCTTCGTGACCCTCCATAGTCTAAAATGATTTTTTTAAATGATTTATATTTTCAAAAAAGTGTTCTGAAGTTTATAAATAAGAATCCAAACAGATACTAAATATGTGAGTTACATGTTACGTAACACTGTTACGTTAGTTACATTTATGCCAAGGAGAGACGACATCAAGATCATGCAACAATTTTAGACATCAGAAAAGTTACACTGCTGTTACATTAATGCAACATCTTCTTATGTCACAATGTAACAGTATTGTTACATAACGACAACGTTCTTCATCCATAACAAATGTGATGTATTAAGTGTTTGATAGTGTTACGCATTAATTTCATAATGATGCGGTAATACTGTTACACCACAACTATGTATCTGTTACGTTGCATAGTAAAAATTTTATAACCTTACAATGCAACTCTAACATTGAATAACTTTGACATTGAATAACAGTAGTGTTGTTACATCACAATACTACCCCTGTGTTATGTTTGAAAATGTATTTCCAAATGATTCGTTTTTTCGAAAAGGTAAATTGAAGTTTATAAATGAAAAAATCCAGACAGATTACAAATTAAAATTTGAAATACCGAAAATATCATTTACAACTACAAACTATGTAACATTAGTGGAACTGTTATATATCAGTATTATATTGTGACATGGAAGTACTCCGAAGGTTGACAGGTATGTACTTTTTTCCGCAAAGTAACGTAACACTGTAACATTGCTATTACATCTATGCTAAGTATCACAATTATGTAACAATGTTAATACATTACAAAGTTACATTGCTGTTACATTAATGCAACATAACATGATTTTGCATAGCAAAAACGTAAAGTGTGGATCATTGAAGTTACACACTCCAGGGAAGTTATTGTTACATTAAATATAATCTTGTAATGTCATAAGTTATAATGTTACAGCATTGTTACATAACAACAACGTTCTTGTATCTATGAAAATGTAATGTATTATATATATTTGATAGTGTTACATGCCAGTTTTATAATGATACGGTAATACTGTTACACTACAATAGCATTAAAATGTCATGTGTCTGTTACGTTGCACAGTAGAAATTTCGTGACCTAACAATGCAACTCCAACATTGAATAACTTTGACATTGTGTAATAGTAGTATTGTTACATCACAATATTATCTGTGACAGCTTAAACATCGATTTTAAAATTATTTATTTCTTTAAAAAAGTGATTTGAAGTTTATAAATCAAATTATAGACAGATTACAAATTAAAATTTGAAATATCGAAACGATAATTCACAGCTACAATAATTTCAAAAAGTGAAAAATACCCAGTCGAGAATGTTACGTAACATTAGTGGAACTGTTATATATCAGTATTATATTGTGACATGGAAATACTCTGAATATTGCATTATTGCAAAATTGCATTGAATGTCTGTTGCATTAATGTAACAATGTTACGTAACATTAGTAAAACTCATACAAAGGTATTACATTGTTATATGTAAGTACTCTCTATTTTTCGTGAAGTAATGTGACACTGTAACAGTGCTATTACATTTATGCTAAATATTAATAACCTCAAGATCACGTAACAACGTTATACATTACAAAGTTACATTGCTGTTGCATTAATGCAACATGAAGTTATTTTGCATTCCTAAAATGTGAAGTGCACAACATTGAAGTTACATACTTCAAGGAAATTATTGTTACATTATTTCAACATCATCTCGTAATATGACAATATAACCATATTGTTGCCTAATGAAAACGTTCTTTATCTTCAACATTGTAACGTTATGTATATGTTACATTATTACATGCCAGTTTTGAATTGATAATGTAATACTGTTACACAACATAAGCATCACAATGTCATGTAACTGTTACATTGCATAGCAAAAATTTTTTAACCTAGCAATGCAACTCTAATATTAAATAACTTTCACGTTGTTTAACTGTAACATTGTTACGTCACAATGTTACACCAGTGTTACGTAACATGTTACGTTTACTGTTGACCAGGAACAAATTCAACCCTACGTGAACTCGAGCTTTTAGCTTTTTATTAACTCTTCCTCAGGAACTAAGTTAATAACTCAATAATAAAAATATAATAGTAAATTACAAATTTTATCCACATTAGGATTTGATGAAGCTGATATTGACTTTTTTCTTTTTTACTTTCTTATTACATTTAAATCGTGCATTTTACCTTTACATTCATTACATCAAATGATAATAACAAATTTATTTTCAACCTCCTTTACAAGAGATAACTGTCTCGAGTGTACTACCAGTTTCATGAATTTTAGTAAACATCATATAAACATTTATGATAACAGTTATGTAACGTTGGAAGTAAACTATCCAAAATTCAATTATTTGCAATCCAATTTTAAAAATAGATCAATTGCGTACCTTCAAACAATTTAGTAGACTCAAGGACCACAATTTGATGGTGCAATCTGCTGAAGTTGTAACCAAAACTTGATCATATGGAGAAAATCGAACACACCAGACACCTCTTTTGTGACCACGTAAAACGCCGAGTAATTGAAGATTGTCAGCTGCCCATAACTACCGTAAACATAATGCAGTCACCATATATTAAAAATTATGTTAATATTACCAATTATTATTAATATTCTTATGAGGCATTATTATGATGGTTATTATTAGTGAGTAATAATATTGTTAATAAATAAAAATAATTGAAAAAATTCAAACAATTAACATCATTTTAAATAATTTGAATTAAGAATTGCATTTGGCACTGGAAATATAATCCTTACTTTTGCCGTTTTGTCTTGAGATCCAGACGCAATGATTTTGTCATTAGGCGAAACTGCTACACTATTAATGTCTTTGTCATGTGCTGCGATTGTGTGAATGACATTGAGCTTCACATTTTCTTAAAAAAAAAAGAGATTTTGCATAAATAAAAAAAATCCTTCAAACCTAAAGACTAGGGTGAGATACTGCAATAAATAATTTAAATTACAATAAAACGATGACTATAAGTTTGAACACCGACTCACTTGCTTTCTTATAATTCTCCGGCAATTCCCACAATTTTATGCACAGGTCCTGACTAGCGGAAACAAAAAATTTTGCAGTTACCGTAGATATGGCAACGGAACCGACTGCAGCTGTGTGACGCTCGGCATTACCAATGCAATTCATCTGCATCGTTTTTTTATCCATGTACCACAGTCTCACACAATTGTCCTAAAATTTAAAAAAACAATATGATGTATTCAATATTGAATAAATAAAAAAAATTGGAATTAAATGATTCACTTGATACAGAAAAAGGATGTTTTTTATTGGATAAAAACCTTATCAGATGACAGAAGCAAATTTCGGTCAGCTCGACTTGTAGCCAACGAAAGAACAATGTTTGTATGCCCGCACAATAATTGACAGTTCATTGTATCCAAGTCGTACAATTTCATGTCTGCGCTATTTGTAGCAACGGCTAGATGGGAATCGTTGCTACCCACGTAAGCAATGTCCAGAATTTCGTCACTGTAACCTACCAACTGTAAAAAAAGTACATGTAAATAAAGTGTGTAATCATTTAATCAATTTAACACTTTTTCCAATCGCTTTTTTAGAGAACATAAAAATTCGATATAAATATTTTCATTTTTGTTTAGAACTTCCCAGATAACATTATGAGGAGTATATGTAGCGCATATCGCAAGCACGGCGTGATTGTAAATCCACACATGTGAGTCACATAATTCGTGAACTGAGGCTCATATAACCAGCATGCATGATTTTTAAGCTTTCAAATAACTAAACAAGTAATCTGTTTAAATTATTTATCATTTACTGAGAGACCACGAATAGAAACAAATCACAGTCGAATAACAATAAAACCAGCATTATTTATATTTTCTGCCTAATGCACATGTTCAAAATAGAAAAACATGAGCTCAATTTGGAATATCCAAAAACCCGAAATTTCGTACGAAATCACTTTCAAAACTCGTTTAGAACCATCGCGATTTTGAAAATCCAGCTAAAACACCTGAATATCATAAAATTCACCATAAAAACACAAATGCTTTTTTTTTCGAATTATTGTTTTGACATACGTCAAAACTCCACACCAAACCCATACACTCACGTTGCAAATAACTTTTGGAATAAATAGCCGGAGTGTAAAAAAATGGTAAAACGAAAAATCTGATTCTACACTGTTGTGTGCGCCGGAAAACACTGAAAAACACCGAAAAAAGCGCGAATACCAACATCGACATATGTCGATGACAGTTGATGACAACAAATAATGCAATCAAAATAATGCATATTATGCGTTATAATGCGTCTCATGAATGTTATCTGGGTTGAGTTGAAAATATTTCTGTAAAGAACATACAAACCTGTGTTTTACATTTGAAATTTTCAAGCGAGTAAAGAATGATATTGTGATCCACAGAAATCATTGCGAAAGTGTTTCTGGTTTTGTTGTACAACAAATGCATGACAGACAAACCGCCTTCTTCTTGGGCAGGTTTGAGCAAAGAATTCGTTTGCTCAAAAATTTTGCTGCCTTTCTTCATTTCCCAAATAGTTATTCTTCCTGTAATTTTTTCAAATGTACAATTCTTAATTACCCAACATTTTATTGATTGAAACTAAAATAAACAATAAACAATACATCAATTTTGTAACACAAAATTTTGAGTTTCAAAATTCATAAATTTATAAGAAAACAGGAATTTCTTCTTTTTCGAAAGATTTGAAAATGTTTTATGAAAAGTAAGTAAACAATTTTTAGACATATATGTTTCAAAATTTGCACAAAAATTATTTACAAAAGTCCGAATATCAACCTTTTTCTCCAGCAGAAGCGACCAAAACTTGATCATCACTTCTTTTTATCGAACTGGGAAGTGCTGCAAGTTGTGGAATAATGAAAACTCCTTCTACATTTTCATAAATTGGGAAGACCCTAACAGAAGTTCCTTGCACGATGTCCCATAAAATCAAAACTTTGTCACGTCCAGAACTGTCAATGCAATCATTCGACGTCAATAATAATATTCTTAAAGACAGTATTATTATTTGTTTCGACTATGTTCGAATAAAACATACCTAACTAGATAAATTCCATCTTCATGAAAAGAAATTGCAGTGACTCTACTAAAATGACCGTTGAGTTTCACTTGATTTTTTCCATTAATTGTGCTCCAGCCATGAATCACGTAATTATCTCCAGCACCGAGAACAAGTTTTTTCTCAGCATCTGGATGGAATGCTAAAACACTAAGCACAACATTTGTGAAATGATTTTTGCTACTTGGTTTAAAATCAGAAAAAAAACTATTGATTCATTTCCAAGTAAATGCACATAGAAAAATGTTTACCTAATGACACCTTGAGCTCCTGTTAGTTTGGTGGTGCATGCATTATGCTCCACGTCCCATAATCTGACACAGCCGTCACTACCTCCAGATGCCATGAATGCGGTGCCTTGCAAAGCTATACAAGCTACAGGGCCATTGTGTATGGATTTCCATTGCTTTTGTATTTTTCCCTCTATTGATATAAATTATAAATGAATAGGATTTACTTATGATCAACTTGCGGTTTTTTCTCAAAGTCGTGCAACAATTTGGAACATTTTATCTTTGATTTCAATAAAAAATGTAACTTTTCATAAAAATAAATATAGCATATTTATATTTTGTATGTAATCATTAATTAGTAATGACAATTATTATTTATTTATACATATAGAGTAGAATGTATGTTTGTATGTCACAGTATCACTCGAAAACAGCTGGAAGGATTTTCAAAAATTTTTTTTTTTCCGTCATGATCTAAGGATGGTTTATAGCTCAAGAAAATTCCAAATTCTCAGTAAGAAGATTGGGTAACCAGGAAGTGAAGGAATATGACACATACGTTCAATGTCACAAAATCACAATGAGTCACAAGATTGAAAAATATCACAAAAAGACAAAATTTCACAAATTCACGAAATATCAGAATAATACAAAATTCTTCGAATGTTCAATGTTCAGCTTTTCAATTATAAAATTCAATAAAATAGTATTTTGTGATCAAATGATATTAATAAAAAAAAATATCAAGATTATAGCAATATTAAATTGAAAATGTGGAATAATTTAAAATGATAATTAATATCAGAAAGAATTTCCAACTAATTATCATTGATTTTTTCATTGCAATAAATTTTATGTTGAATGAATTAAGTTACTAATTTTTGTTCACATTTTTTGCAATTTTCTTTCATTCACTAATAGCATCTAAAATTTGAACTGTTTTACAATAGTGAGAGAACACTTGAGTTGTTTTTATGAAAACTTTTTTTGTTGAAAACACTTTTAAATTTTGTAACATTTTTATATGGATTCTGAATTTACAAAAATTTTCAGAGATTAGATCAAAATATTTCAGAACACTCAAAAAGAAAAGAAGAAAAAAAAAACAAGAAATTCAGAGAAAATTTGGTACTTTTTAAATTACAGGACCCAGCAATTCAAATATATTATTTCCATTCTTTAGAGTAATCATAATTCATAATTGTATGTTAGAAATGTGTAATGAATATTTACTATGTTTCAGACAATAGACTTTTGAATTTGAAAAATGCTATAACAATCAAAATTAATAATGAATAAAAAAAAAAGTAACCAGCATTATGCAACGATGACTGTATTCGATTCATTCATTCAATAATTAGGGCAATAATCATTTAAAACATAATAATTACATAGCACTACATTATTTTTTGAATACATACATTAAATTTTGTATTGCTATTTTAGAAATTTTATTGCAATACATCTTGAATAATATAATATAATATTAATTGTATACAGATGAATTACTCATACTTTTATATTTTGACCAACCTTTGAAAATATTTTTTACCTTATGTTCCTTCTTCCCAAAGAATACTTCAACATTTCTCATGAAAATTGATTTCAATTTTATTTCATTTTTATATTTACAGTTGAATCATAATCGTAATCTAGGATGTAATTATTCAAATACATAAATTTGTAGATAACGAAAAACAATAATAAATAAAAATAGTATAAATGGAATGAAAATAAAAAAAATTTACTTCATGTTTTCGAAATATTTTTCAAGTTGTTTTCATCAAAATATTTTATAAATAATGTATATCGTAATTGTTTTTAAAACTGCGTTTACAAAACTTGTTATAATCTAAATCAACTATAACTGTATCCAAAAGATTTTGAAATCTATAGCAGATTGATTCTATTCAATACAATACTTATTCGCACCTTTAGTGTATTTCGTATTACATGATGAATCAGGCTTCATATATTTTAGTATTTTCCGTGTACTTCGCGTAATATCAGCTGATGTTATTTTTTGTGTTTTTTTTTACAGAATTTTGGGGAAAAGCAAGGTTTTTTGCAAAAACGCCGTTAAAAACACGAAAACTGATATCACACCAAGTATGTGAAAAAACGAAGATACCCGAAGTCTAACTTTTCATGTAACGCAAAGTACATGGATGGTGCGAATAAGCACTGCCTACAAAAAATGGAATAATTTATTAGAAAATTTTAAACATAAATTTTATAACTCGTATTCCTAGCAACACACGCGAATCTCATTTTTTCTTCAATAAATTCAATAGACATTTTTTTTACCTTTCCAGTTCCATAATTTGAATAAACTGCTTTTATGATGAGTGACGATTACATCTGAATTCACTGCAAAAGTATTAATCAAATCCTTCTCCTCATCTTCGGATTCAGGTTCTCCTAAACGCTGTTTTACAATTCCTTTTTCAACATTTAATACAGAAATCGAGCCTTGATTTTGGCAAAAAATATGTTCGCCATCTTCGTCCCACTGTAAAACAAAAAAAAAATATGACAAAAAAACTTTATAAAACGAAGATAAAAATGAATTATTTAGAATACTAACAACAATATTTCCTCCTGTATAGAATGCGCCGTGTTTGCATTCGACTTCGAATCTACAAACAAAATAACAACATTGGCATTAAACTTAACCTAACTTTCATAGTTCACGATAAATTAAAAGTCATTCGACGGCTGTTAAATTATTTACGTACGCTTCTTTCAGGTTGTTGTCGGTGATGTTTGCCATTTCAGAACTCTCAAATTCTGAAATTGAGGCAAGTACACATTTGCGAATTTGAAAAAAGTAAACGAAAACACGACGACGTTGTTGACAACTTAGGGTTGCTGATATTATATCGATATTATCAAATATCGGTATTTTCAATATAAAATACCGATAGTATCGGCCGATATTTTGAAGTCCTATTCTATCGATATTCGATGTTTTGTTTGCAATATCGATAGCAGATATCACTCAAATCAATAAACATCACATTTGCTACAAATAGTACATATTCAAATCTTTTTTTTAATAAATTTTTGTAAATTGAAAAGGTAAAACTGTCAAAATTTTGAATCCGATGCTTTTCTTGCCAATTTTCATTCCAAATTTGAATTCAAATTTCAATATGAATATGAAAAAAAGTTTTAATTTTTATTTATTATTCAAAATCAATTTTTTTGGACGATATATCGAATATCGATATTGTCAACCCTAAATATCGGTTACGATATTTTTAAGAATATCGATAGTATCGATATCCGATAGTTTTGAGGAATATCAACAACCCCATGACAACTGGACAACGTGCTTAGAAATTATCAGAAATATAATTATTGCTATTTTTCCATTCATATATCATCATATGTGCACATATACTGTCAGATTGGGCCTCAAGTAGTGTTCACCGAATACCAATATTCATATCGATAGTCCAACTATCGATATTCCGTTATTGTTTCCGATAATAGATGGCTGTATCTATATATATGATATATATCGGTATAACTATCGAGCACAGGTCCGATATTCCGATACTATATCGATATTTAGTGATCACTGGCCTCAGGGTACCAGTGCCGTATCTAGTCGCTCATGGGACTACAGGTCTGTGATCGAAAATACTGGTGCCCTGCACTTTAAATGATCTATTCTTAAATTACCAATAAAATTGAATAAGACAATGCAATTTAATTTCGTAATAATTGTGTCACCTTAAAAAATGGCGCAAGAATTTTCAAAAATGATTGCAGACATATTTGCATACTTTGAAAAAGAATAAAAACCCAGCAAATATACAGGGTGTCCCAAAGTCACACATAAAAAAAAACACCTTAAATTCCCCTAGTGATTTAAAACCTTATAAGAAACTGAAATTTCTTATATGAATGTATGCATATGAAAAAATTTTATAAAATTTTTTCGACCCATTCTTTATAAGAAATTTAAGTTTCTTATTAGGTTTTTATAAGGTCACCTTTTAAGAAATTGAATTCTTATACAAAATTACTTTTTCTTATAAGGTTTTTATAAGGTTCAAAATCACTAGGGTTCTTATTCAATTTCAAGTCGAAAAGTCCTTTACCACTTTTTATAAAACTCAAAATTTAAAAAGTTATTGAAGTCTAAAATTATACAATAATTGCACTCTCTCAACAAGGGGGGGTAAATTTCACGGACCAAACCTTTCCTAAATTTTCTTCATATTTTTCCGAGTCAAAAAGTCCTTTGCCACTTTTCACAAAACTCTAAAAAATCAAAAAAGATATTCGGGTGACAAGTTTTAACCAATCAGATTTCTTAGATTTTAGACTCCAACGTCTTTTTTGATTTTGAGTTTTGTGAACAATGGAAAAGGACTTTTTGACTCGGTAAAATATGAAGAAAATTTTGGTCCCTGAAATTTACCACTTGTCGAGAGAGTGCAATTATTGTTTAAAGTTTAGACTTGAATAACTTTTTTAATTTTGAGTTTTATAAAAAGTGGTAAAGGACTTTTCAACTTGAAACTGAATAAGAAATCCGAGGTGTTTTTTTTCATACGTGACTTTGGTACACCCTGTATATTGAAAGGGACCCCTACAATTCCAATTCATTGTTTTATAACTCATTTTTGAGTGTTTTTTGAAAAAATAAGATCGAACCCAAGTAAAAACACTTTCCCATTTTTCATTCAAGTTTTTATTTTTCAATTTCAAAGAACAATCTAAAAGGTATAAAAAATTTCCGTAAAAGAAATAGTAAGAAAACGAATAGGAAATTAAAAGAAAATACATGAAAGAGTACACTAAAAAAAAATTATAATAGAATCAACTTTTTATATTCTTCTTTGCTAATTCTGAAATCAACAAAAACGCATCATGAAACAAAAGCTTTGAATTACAAAATTGTAAAAAACAAATGTGAAATCAATTTGTAAATATTCACTGAAAATGATGATTCACATTTTATAAATTTTCCAACCCCATAATTTTGTTCATTTCAAAACAATTCTCAGTTCTATAAAATACTTACCCGAATTTTCGCGAAATCATTCTCTTGCCTCATGCGAACCAATGTCTCACGTTTAACCATTTTCCACTACAAAAATTCCAATCAAAACCACGCATATTTTTCAATATATTTATTCAGAGTTGTAACAAGAATATACAATGCTTCACCACCTCGCATCATAATATAGAAACGTACGCATCCGCACTTCCCGAAATCAAAAACGACAGTAGCGACTATCAGAAATCAGTCTCTCAAAACGAAATAAATAATTCCTGGTGAATACAAACAAAAATTTTACTTTTTAATACTTCAATGATTAAATATATAATCCTCCTGGAAACCAATGGGGATACTTATTCAGAGGCGTCGGAACAGTGTGGGCTATATACCCATGCATTTTGATGGAAAGTTTAATATGCATACAAAAGTATAAGTGTATCAAAATCAAGCTATATAATACGACATTGTAAAATTATTTGCTTTAATGAATAAAAAATAAATTCATCTTGATAATTGTGTATTACATGTAATGTATTTTCGAGTGTTTCTCAAAAAATTTTTTGGAGTGAACCCACCCATCAAAATTCAAGTTCCAACGCCCCTGCACCCCATTTCATAAAAGCTTTTCTCATGATAATTCAAGATATATGTACATATACCTGAAGTAGATTTGTAAAAATTGAAGTAAAAAATAAAAAAAGCGGTGATATCAAAATAGTAAAAGTCAAGATGATGACGTGACGATAATTAAGCTTGAGAAAAGACTTAATTATTATCATCGGTATCGTAGGCTGGAGATGCCGGGCTGTAAGTCGGGCTCGTGGGCGAGTAGCTAGGAACGGGTGGCGAGTAAGTTGGACTCGTGGGCGAATAACTCGGGCTTGTAGGCGTGTAAGTTGGACTCGTGGGAGAGTATTTGGTGCTGGTTGGTGAATATTGTGGCGATGTCGGCGAGTAAGTTGGACTCGTTTGACTGTAATTTGGGCTGCTCGGGCTGTACTTGTGACCCCCAACTGGTCCTTGGCCTGATCCACCGGGATGTTGAGGCGAGCTGGGTGAGTAACTCGGACTGGTCGGCGAGTACGTTGGGCTCGTCGGCGAGTACGTTGGACTGGCTGGCGTATACTGGGGCGAGGTTCCAGCGAACGAGGGCGAGGTTGGCGAGTAACTCGGGCTAGACGGCGAGTACGACTTCGGCGATGATGGAATGTAACTCGGACTGGCCGGAGAATACTGTGGTGAGGATGGACTATAACTTGGACTCGTCGGCGAGTAACTTGGACTCGTCGGCGAGTAACTTGGACTGGTCGGCGAGTAACTTGGACTCGTCGGCGAGTAACTTGGACTGGTCGGCGAGTAACTTGGACTTGTCGGTGAGTAACTTGGACTGGTTGGCGAGTAACTGGGACTCGTGGGACTGTAACTGGGACTGGTCGGCGAATAACTTGGGCTCGTTGGCGAATAACTCGGGCTCGTCGGCGAGTAGCTGGGACTCGTTGGACTGTAACTGGGACTTGTCGGCGAGTAACTCGGGCTCGTCGGCGAGTAACTTGGACTGGTTGGCGAGTAACTTGGGCTTGTCGGCGAGTAACTCGGGCTGGTCGGCGAATAACTGGGACTTGTCGGTGAGTACTTGGGACTCGTTGGTGAGTATGTAGGGCTCGTGGGACTATAATTTGGACTAGATGGCGTGACAGCATTGGGCGAAGCCGGGAGATAAGCCGGCGAGGTTGGCGAGTAGTTCGGCGAACCTCTTCCGACTGGGGACATTGGGTATGGGCTCATGCTAGGTCCTGGCGAGCCTGGGCTTCCTGGCTGTGGAGAGTACGAGTACGCAGGTGACAGTCCTGAGGCGTCCGACGCCCCCGAGGGCGAGAAGCAAGCGCCACCTGGTGTCATTCCACTTCCAGAAGCTAGAAAACATTTTTTCATTGCCTCGCTTGTTCAATATGTAAAAGTCACACGTACAGTGTAAAGTATAGTTTTTGATGAACTGATATCACTCTCTGACACAGTTGTAAATCGTGTCCTCTGACACATGATAATAATAATCATCCTGAATAATTCTACGTCGTTTTTTTTTTACAACAATTTCTATAGAAGAAAAAACTGAAGGAAAAAAAGATCAATCATTTTTATGTAACATGTATCCTGTAAAAAATATTGAAACTTACGAGACATGACCGAACCATATCCCGGTGTGTTGGATCCCATATTCCAGGGTGTCATTTGCGGGCTCATACTGGGAGAAACGCCAGAGTTGAAGAACATGCCCGCGCCACCTGCATGCACTCCAACACTCAATGGAATTTCAAGTCCAGCTTTGCATTTTTCGGCATCCAAAAGTAAATCGAAACAGCCTGGAAAACAGAAATAACCAGTCATCAAACATTAATACATCCGTAAAAACCAAATACATCAAACAACCATGTCACCTCAAGTTCAAAGCGAAAAAAGAATTAGTCTGTTATTTTCACTTAATGATAGCGTGAAAAATATTAACGTTGGATAATATTAGTAATTGTTTATTCCTTCAACTACAGCAGATAATGGTAACAATTTTCTCTTTTCATCAATTTTTAACATTGAGATGCTCAAAAAAATGAAAAGGCGAAATTACCTGTCCCGATGCGAGGAAGTTGCCCCATAATGATATTCTCAGAAACACCGCGCATGGGGTCATTTTCAGCGTGCGAGGCAGCGTCCAGCAAAACGTCGACCGTTTCCTCAAAGGAACATCTCATAAGAGCTCCGGTGTCTTGTCGATTGATACCGTGTCTCGTGATGGCCATGAGATGGCCCTTGGCTGTCATGACGTCGCAAAGCAAGGCTAGATGACGGTAATTTACGTAAAGACCGTAGAACTGAAGAACATTGTTCATTTCTTTCTCGATCGATTTTCTCACAGCTTCGATACCCAAGACTTGGAAGATCTCGCAAATGTCGTTACTGAACGTTCGAACCGGATCGACGTCCCTTTCGCTCAGAACCTTCATCAAGCTTGTACCGTCTGTTTCCAGAAGCCACTCAGCGATGGCTTTGTATTCGCCGGTTTCCGTAACGATTGTCCGTTTCTTCGAGTCTGTTTGGGGCAAGTGCATGTACACTTTACCGATGGCTTCGATGCCCTGTAAACCAAATGTTCATTACTCATTAGTATTATTATTATTGTTTATGGCGTTATCTAACCTTACAATTTTTTGTAATTGTTTAAAAAAATGTTTATTATCCAAAATTTATTGCAAACGCTCACCTGAAGCGTCATGTCACTCAACATGTTGGCCTCGATGCACCTCAAGAACGTGTCGTCCTCCATCTTATCAACCGTCTCTTCCTCGTTGTCCCCAAACTTGCTCTCTTCGCTATTCATGATACGAATCCGCAGCACGAGCTTCTCGGCGTTGTCGTCATTGAATATACAATTGAGATCATCACCGAACCCAGAATTGATTTTCTCCGCGATTTGCTCCATGGCCAACTTCTTGTCTGTCATGCGCTTCCTGTCGAGCTCGATACGTAGGAGCCAAGGCGAGATTTTCGACGGGTCAAAGTCCGGCATCTCATAGTAAATGTTGACAAATTCCTGATCCTCGGCGATGACAGTGTTTTGGGGATCTGGATCGTAATAAATGGCAGTATTGGCAGTGACCTTTTTCAAAGTCGTGTGCTCGAGGCGACAAAGTACATTTTTCGCCTTCTCTGCATCGCGAGCCGCGGCACCCGTCAGGAAAACAGTCAGTGATGGGGCCTTAGGCTTTTTGCTGATGTTGATGATTTCCTTCAACCTAGGTACACCGAGGGTCACGTTTTTGGACGACACACCGGCGAAATGGAAAGTGTTCAATGTCATCTGGGTGGCGGGTTCTCCTAGCGATTGCGCAGCCAAGGCCCCGACCATTTCGCCAGGGAAAACATGGGCCTGATGGAATCGCGTCTCAATTTCTCCGATGAGCCAATCAAAGGCTTCGGAGGAGAGACGATGTTCTTCGCTCACACTTTTTGTGCAAAGGGTCGACCTCACTAAACACTGGAACAGGAAGGTCGCGTCTGCGTTGGCCTGTTTACTTATCACGTCATCACCAGGGACGGTCACACACTTTTTCAGGAGTTCCTCGACGCCCTTGATAACGCGCAGTGGGCTGAGATCCGTGGGGGACCTTTTGTTTAGGTGGAAAATCTTCTGCACATTCCAGATCATACGGTTGAGATTGCAGGGCAATACAACTTTGGACTCGCCTAGAAATGTCGAATATCGAGTCATGTTAGAAAATGGTTAATGATTCACGATCACTCACAATTCTTTTCTCAAAATGAAAATTTCTAGAATTCGATACTCTAAAAATTAAAATTTTAGAGATTTTTAGTATTCCTTAGGTTAGAAAATTATTCATCCCAATCTCCACACAACATCAATTAAACTCACCACTGGGAAAGATTTTGCGCATTTCTTCCCGGTCATGGTTGAGCTGCGCCCATTCACGCTCGAGCTCGTTGATGACTTCACCGGAGCCCATGATCTGGCGTACGATTTCTTCGTTGAAAATTCTACGGAGGTATCGCTCGTTGGACGGTTCAAAGCGGAATTTCCTTTCAAACGCTTTGTGGCTGAGCTTGATCGATGGCATATTTTGGAACTCAACGGCTTCCCCGCAGAGGCCGTCCTCGCCATAACGCAATTGGATGAGCTGTCCGACACTGTTACGAACGGTGCCATCGTAGTGGACCATCACGGACTCCATAGCCTTGATCAGACGACGCTGGATGTAGCCCGTCTCAGCGGTCTTGACGGCTGTATCAATGAGACCCTCGCGACCTCCCATGGCGTGGAAGTAGAACTCTGAAGGCGTCAATCCGGCCAGGTACGAATTTTCCACGAAGCCCCTTGACTCGGGACCGTAATCGTCCTTGATGAAGTGGGGCAGGGTTCGTTTGCGAAAACCGAAAGGTATTCGCTTTCCCTCCACGTTCTGCTGGCCCACGCAAGCAATGACCTGGGAAATGTTGATAGGACTTCCCTTGGAGCCCGAGACCACCATGGCCTTGAGGTTATTGTACTCTGTCAAGCTCTTCTTTGCAGAGCTTCCTGTCTTATCTCTGGCGTCGTTAAGGATTCGATTTACCTGTAATCAATGAAAGTTTGACTAGGGAGTCATGATTGCTCGTGAGTTTTATATGTGAGGTTCCGCGAGGAAAGGTGACTTACCCAAAAAAGCTAAGATCTATTTTCGATTGCTTTGTAAAGTCGACGAAAACGCCCCCGTTCCTGAGGGGCACTACCTTCGCATACAGAAAAGGCTCGAGACGCTGAGTCATATACAGTGATTTTTCACAGTATAAAATAATAGTATATTGCGTATCAAGGGGCAAAGCAACATCTTTTCATGCGCGACAGTGTTGCCGTCGCGCGTGAAAAGGCTTTGCCCCGTGATATGCACTGTACTTTCTTGGTAGACGCGTAAATGAGTGTGTTATGCGCGAAGAGAAGTGAGCATAGGTTCCCCTTTTCGACTCGGTGGAATGTAACTGATGACCTCATGCATCATAGCGTTTTTTCTTTCTTCTCCGTTCGAAAAGGGGATTCTTACGCTCAGTCCGCGAGCAGCATAACACGCTCATTAAAAGCGGCTACCATGAAAATGTCTTTTTGAAAGATCAACACGTCCACAAACGGACTGAAGAATAATATTTGTCAACATAAAACTAAACCTGAACAAAAATAGAAATGAATCATTTTTTTCCTAACGTTTCGAAGCGGAGGTAGTGCCCGTTCGGAACAAGGGGCATTTTTCGTCGATTCTACGGAGCAGTCGAAAATAGACCTTAGCTTTTTCGGGTAAGTCGCCTTTCCTCGCGGAGCCTCACATATTTTTGGGATTTCAGAGGTTGGAATTTTGACGTTTATAAATCTATATATATATATATATATATAAATGTGAAAGTCTATAGGTTGTGCGACTATAACTTCAAAACTACTGCACGAAACGTCTTGAAATTTTGCACATTTATTGACCAGGTTCATGTGAAAGTTATAGGCATGTTTTAATCAACGAACTAAATGGCCTACTCCCACACCTACTCGCCTGATGCACTGTTGTAAAAAAAATTTGCAATAGTGGCAAAAAGTTACAAAAATGACAAAGACATAAAATTATAAAACTATGGAAAAAATCACTGAAAGTCACTAATTCAAAAAAGGCTACTAATCACAAAAACTCATAAAAATTTACGTAACCATGAAATAAAGGGTCTTCCAAAGTCAGCGGATCATCTGAAAATTATAAATTCCTCATAAAATTCTTAGACGCTTTATCCTTTGAATTTTTTAAGAATTTGCAACACTTCAACAGTTATTAATGATTCAATTTCATCTACTAACTTTTGGGGAGGCGGGGCTTTTCATAAAAGAGACTCCTCCTCATTCTTACATAACTCTCATGGGAATACTGGTATCACTTAGGTGTGTATAATGGAGTCGAGGTTAATGGCTTCTTTTGCAAAGGTGACAGTTGTACAAAAGAATATTATATCTAAAACTTTGATTCCTAGAATTTTTTGTTCAAAAATTTTCTTCCAAGATGAAAGAAATCGTGTATCAATAATCCATAACACACTTCAATTTCCCCCCAATTTGCTATTAGAGTAAGTTTAGAAAGAGAAGGGGCTTCAAACAAAAGCCCCACCTTGCCGAATGGTGAGAAGACGAAACTGAATTATTAATAACTCTTTGAATTTTGCGAATTTTGGAAAATCGTAAAGGAAAATGTATCTTAGAATTTCATGAAACATTGATAGTTTTCTGATGATCTGCCGACTTTGGAACACCCTGCATAGGAAATAACAGAAAATATAACCAACTATTAATATACATCATCACAAAATTCCATGAATCGCAAAATCATACATTGTCACAAATCATGAAAAGTCATAATAAAGTTATTATTATAATCCTCATCATGATCACCTCATAATCCTGATTAACAAATAAACTTTCATCAATTTTACTCTTTACTTTGATCGTGAAAAAGTATTATTTACATTATTTTTTTTTGAATACTTATAATAGCTTTTTCACCAATATAATCCATTGTTTAAGTATAGTATATCCTCATGGTAATCCATGATTATCTAACCAATCCATATTTCGTCAAAAAATCAGAAATTGTTGAAAAAAAAGGAGAAGATTTTTAACCTTGAGATTCAGATGATTTTTTGGTAATTTACGTTTTTCAATCAAACAATAATTGACTTTTCCTGACCAAACCGTGTGTAACAACGTGTTTGGTCAGGTATGATCGAAGTTATGAATTGAAAGATATTGGATTATTGAATTTCAAAACTAAGAACATCGAATTCTGGAAATCCAAATCTTAGTATTCCAGAGCCATAGAATCTGGAACACATTTATAGAAAAATTCTAAAAAAACAAAAGGTTTTGATTTTAGTATACAGAATTCCGGAAGCCTGAGTTTAGAATATTATCATATCATTAAAAATCTTGAATGTAAAAAAATAAATTTCAAAAGTTTCTAATTACTCAGCACATTATTTGATTTTTCCAACTCCTACAATGTAGCTATAGAAGTCTCATGTCTAAATTGATTATTTCTAGAACATTTTATTAGAGAATATTGAATACAAGAACATTAAATTATAGAATTGAAGGATTTTGATTTCTACAGTATAGAATTCTAGAGCTGTAGAATCTAAAACATATTTCTAGAATACTTGACAACTCTAAAAAAATAAAACACACAGGAGTTCTAAATTCGATAATGTAGTACTCTGAAACCTTGATATCTAGAATACATTATTTTATTAAATCTTGAACGTAAGAACATGAATGTCTACAATCTCAAATTAAGCACATGATTCAAAGTTTCTACATTTTACAATAGAGATTGCCAAAAATCTCAGTACTGTGATAAAACTTTGAAATCTAACCTATTATTATTATAATTATTATAAAGTATAAAATTCTCAAGTTTTTGATTCTACATTGTACAGTCTCAGGCTTAGTTTTATAATAGGAAAAAGCAGATTCCATCATGATATAACAGAGCATCTTAGGATTCTCAAGTTTTGAGTCGAAAGTTCTGGGATTTACAATTCTACAATATTGGATTCTAGAATTTCAAATCTCAAACCATCAAATTCTGGAAATCAAAATCTTAGGGTATAGAATTCCAGAGCTACAGAATCTGAAAATACATTAATTTTATAGTTTTCCACAATTTCAAAAAACATGAGTTCCTAAATCTAATATTTAATGTTCTAGAATTTCGAGTTCTATAATAATAAATTCATTGACCCTTCAATTCCAGAATATAAATGAAATATTCCAGAATTCTTCAGTATCTTCGTTGATTAGAATTTCAGGGTTTCAAATACAAGAATACAGATGTTTGAAAACCTTTGATATGTGATTCAGAATTCTAGAATCTTCAATTATAGAACTCGAAATCCTAAGACCATTGGGATTAAAATTGATAATCCTAAAGTTTATATTTCTGATACATAAATTCAGAGTTTAAAATCATAGAATATATAATCCTAGAGTTCTCAATTTGGAAACCTAAATTTTCACATTTATAATTTTATAATATACCAAATTCTGTAATTCCAATGTCTAAAATGATTATGAGTTTTAGTGTTCAAGATTATAGAATTTCAAATCCAAGGAAACCGAATTCAATAAATCTAAATCTTAATGTAAGAATCCAAGGATGACAATATCTACAGTACAGAATCTTGAAGATGTAGAATCAAAAAATATATTTCTCAAATTTTCAACTATTTCAAAAAACAGGAGTTTCAAATTCTAGAATATAGTATTCTGGAACCCTGGGTTCTGAAATGATAATCCACGGAATCTTGAATATTAGAGTATGAAATTTTTTAAAATTTATAATTAGGAACATAGAATTTTAGAGTTTTAGATGCAAGCATATACACGTTTAAAAGTTTTTATTCTGAGACACAGAATTTAAGAATCATTATCTTTAATTATTGTATCTGAAATTATTATTCTCGTTGTCAGTCTCGTTATTTCTTTATATCATAAATCCAGAATGGAGAATCATAGCATAGAAAATAGTGCCGATCTAAATTTGAAGTCTCTTTTCTCGTTTTTCCAATCTTGCTATTTAAATTTGTGTAAAAAAACATCGAATTCTATAGATATTTAATAAAGTTTATGGAATTCAAAGATTTGGGTTTCTATATTAGATAATTCCAGAGCTACAGAATCTGAAAATATATTTCTAAAATTCTCATTATTTCTATGATAAAAAGGAGCTCATTTTATAACTAAGTATCCTGTAACTCCAAGTTATAATATATTTATTTATGTAATCTTGAGTCTAAGGAGTGAGAATTATTAAATATAAAATTACAAACCTTTTACATAATTCAAATTCATAATTGAAAACTCTACAATGTCAATTACCATAATCCTCAACTCAAATACCTAAAATAAAAAATTTTACCTTTCTTATGTTTTCTCAAAATTCCTATTTCAAAATTAAGTGGATAGTTGTAATAGAAACTTTCTAACAGAACCTTTATAACTTTTACAATGTTGAAAATAGAATTTGTAAATTCACAAATAAACAAAATATATAACATTCATCAATTTTTAGTAATTGAGTGAAAAGTCTTCGATTTTTTCCGTTTTCCTAGTCAATTTATTTTGTAGTCAAAATAAATTGACTAGGAATAATAATTAGTCAAAAGACTAGTCAGAATAAATTGACTAGGAATGTTATATATGACCGTCTTTTGAAATATTGTTGATATATCTAATACTCATTACTTCTTCATGGATAATATTTGTTTTTCAATAATAATGACGATTTATACACCTATAATGAATTTTATAATTTAAATTGTGACACGACGTATAGAGACAACGTTAGATTTATATTACCATCGTTTTCAGATAAGATAAAACTAAAATTAGATTTTAAAATTGCAAGGAGAATTCAGTCGAGGCCAGAAACCTGACGAGCCACAATGGCCGGTGTCATTAGAATAAATAGAAAAATGAGCCTCTAGTATATTTTTTATACAACGTCTCGGGTTTTGGTATGTAGAAAAAACTCTTCGTTTGGTGTAAAGTTCAGAATTATAACGTCTAAATTAAATGTACGACTTTCAGTCCTGAAGATGACCCTGCACTAGGGGTCGAAACGTTGACTCCAAAATAAATTGACTAGTAAAACGAAAAAAATCGAAGACTTTTCACTCAATTACTAAAAATAAGTCCTAGGGATTTTGAGAAGAAATCAAAATTAAGTTATATCCATCGATTTTGTCCAACATCATTTTTTTATATACCCTGAATCCCAAAAATGGAATCTTACCTGATTCTCGAAAGTCTGCCTCAAGGTGTTACCCGGCGTTGGCTCAAGCTCCATGTTGTGGGCCTTCTGAATCACCTCTATTACATCTTCCTTGGCCTTCCTAATGGCTTTCTGGATTTCGTTGTAAGTCTGGGGATCGGCGATGGTGTCACCAATGCCGATCGAGTGACCCTCGAGTAGCAACCAATTATTCACGACGGTTTGAATGTTGCCATAGAATTTGCCACAAGTTTCATGTCCCAACTCCAACATGACGATGTGCAGAAGCGAACCTGCCGAAGTTCCAAGCGTTTTCTTGCACAGAATGCCCATTATCAGATCACCCTGTTCCACCATGACCTTGGTATCACCCGGGGATATCCATTTGTACGGCCCATCATCTTCATCATCAGGATGCGTGGAATGAGTTCGTATCATGTTCAAATTTCCCGGAATTATGAGGGAAAATAACTGTTTGCCAGTCCACAGTGGCTTCGGCTTCAAGATGCATGGCTGCGGCATTTTTCCATCCCATGTTGGCAAGAACATCAACAAATTCATCATCTGCTCCTTTTCAATAAAGACATCGCGTTTGGTCATTTTTCGTACCGCTGTTAAAGTGTCTTGCACAATACCCATGACAGGTTTGTTTGCCTGGGGTGTAATGATTTGTCGCGGCGTCACGTGAATGTTCTCCACCTCAGCTCGAGTTTCCATAGACTGCGGGACGTGAAGGTTCATTTCGTCACCATCGAAATCAGCATTGTAAGGCGAAGTGCAGCTCAAGTTCATCCTAAAGGTACTCCATGGCAAGACCTTGACCCTGTGACCCATCATACTCATCTTGTGGAGCGTTGGTTGACGATTGAATATCACGAGATCCCCATCGCCGATGTGACGCTCGACCTTGTAACCACACTGGAGATGAAGATCAGAAGTCTTGGGGTGGAATCTCAAATCGATCCTTTCGCCATTGTCTCGGATAATGTACTTGGCACCGGGGTAACGCGAATGACCACGAGCCACCAAATCCTGCATCTTGTCGATATTGAACGGCGTGACGATCTCCGGGAACGTCAAATTCTGGGCTATGCTCATAGGCACTCCGACCTGGTCGATTCTCAGATTGGGATCCGGGGTAATGACCGTCCTGGCTGAAAAATCCACTCGTTTCCCCATAAGGTTGCCACGGATACGACCTTCCTTGCCCTTCAGGCGAGCCTTGATGGCCTTCAATGGCTTTCCAGACTTTTGCATAGCTCGGGGCATTCCAGGCATGTCGTTGTCAACGAGCGTGGCGACGTGGAACTGCAAGAGCTTCAAGTTCTCGGAGATGATGTGGGTTGCAGCACCAGATTGCTCATTTTTGATCAGCTCATTGTTGGATTTAATGATGTCTGCAAGTTTGTGGGTGAGATCGTCCTGGTTCTTGGCCGAGCCGTACATTATAACTGCCGGGCGTACACATAGTGGCGGTACTGGGAGCACGGTGACGATCATCCAGTCAGGTCGAGCGTATTTTGGGTCCATTCCAAGAATAAATGACTCCTCGTCGGTTATGTGCTTCAAGATCTCAAAGGCTCGTTCGGCAGTGAGGACTATTTTCTTTTCTTGCGAGTCTTCGTTCACGTTTTTCCATTCGGCGCTCACATCGAGTCCTGAACGTCGGAGGGTTGGTTGGTAACGACCGCAGCCACCGTGGCCAGGTTTTTTTTCTGTCGATTCTGAGGCAGCGCCATCCTTGCCAATGTCCATTTCGTCACCGCCCTCGCAGATGTTTTTTGACTTGCAAAGGTCGTAGACAAAAGTCAAACGTTTGCGGGGCTGGCCTTTTGTTTTCATGACGATTTCTTTGATTTTTGGATTGTGCTGCAACGTGATAAAAATTATACCCATTATTTCCTGAATTAGTCATAATCTTCAGCGATTTTCACCTCTTGGTTTTTATAATCTTTATTTTTAAGAAATCTTTCAACATATATGTGATTCTTATGATGTTCGAGTATATTTTGTCAGTTACTGATAATTTTTTTAAATAATAAAGCAAGCTGCAAATGTAATGAGAATTTCGCTTATTATTTACAGAGTTTATTGTACTTTTGGAATTTTTAGTATAACAGTTAAATGATCCGATAACGTGATCCCTGGGAGCCAAATTTAATTTATAAGAAAATAATAATTCACCATAATTTTCCAAAAACATCTTGCATGGATATTAGCTCAAATTGAGTTTTCTTTAAAAGCTACAGATTTTTTAAAAATATACATACAGATGTCTCTTAAGTTAACAGAGCAAGGTCAACAGATCTACAATTAGTTTAATTTAATTCAAAGTGCTTTTAAGATGCTTGAAAAATGCAGAAAGTTTTTTTTATTACTCATTTATTTTAACAGATCTGCTAATTTCAGATGCTAGCAGATCATCTCTTGAAAGAAGGCTAAATCATTTTTATTAGTTCAAAGATCTTTCGTAGACTATTTTGCATAAAAAAAGAAATTGACTGCATTATTGATACTCTTATAAAAAAAAGACAGTTTATATATGAAGAAATTTCTTCTGATGGTTATTTTCAGTCAATCGAGATCATCAATTTATAATGAAGATTTTTTCAACAATATTTGCTGCAAAGTAGAAGAGTTAAAAAAAAATGAATGAAAATAGTGATAAAATAAAACATTTGGGTTCAAAAAGGTTTTTTCTCCAAATTTGGGATATTTACAAAATGTTGATTTTTGAGCAGTATAATTAAAAATGAAAAACAAGCATTGAATAAACTATCAATATAAATTTTGAGATTCAACAAATTCGTGGTTTTGATGTGGAGATGAGAAATTTCGAAAATTGTAAACATTTCGCATTAAAAAAACGAATTGACTGCATTCTTGATACTCTAATAAATTTTTGTTGATAAATAAAGACATTTCTTGTAATAATTATTATTCACTCATTTGAAATCATACATTTGTAATACAGATTTTTTTAACCAATATTTGCTGTAAAGTGGAAGGGTTAAAATATTAGACAAATATAAGAATAAAAAATGGTTATATGTATAGATTAGAATTGTAACACATGGAAATTTGGGATAGTAATATATTTTAGATTAGGAACTTAAAAATTTTTGCTTTTTTTGTTATAAGAATAAATTGAAAATTCGCATTAATAGAAAAAATTAACTGCATTTCAAGACAGTAAATATTCATTTGAAAAATACATCAATCTAATTATTATAATATGAAATTTATGGATTGAAGCTTTATTCTAAAATGTGTGAATCATTCGAAATATACCAACTGAAAAAAAACTCTCTTTTATAAAGAAAAAGTTTATTAGAAATTCGAATCTGAAGATCATTTCATAAACATATTTAAAAAAATACAAAAGATTCGTGACTACAAAATTTCATGTCCTTCAAGTTAGCATTACCACTTTAGAACTTCGAAAAAGTGTCAAGTGAGATATTTGTCGCATTTTTGTTTTTCAAACAAAAATTCGTCACTCTTCAATTTTTTTAAATAAAGGATAGTAATACTAACTTGAAGAGTTAGCAAGTTAGCGTTACCAATTTTAAAAAACAACTTTTTTCAAAAACAAAAGCTTTTTCCGGTATACTTATTTTTGTTGTACGTTTGTTGCGAAGAAAAAATTCAAAAAAGAACAAAAAGAACAAGAACGTGAAAAAACATTTAAAATTTATATAAAATGTGATTTTTTATGAATCTATCAAATCACCGAGATAAGATCGAAATTCCCCTTCTAGAGCATCAAATTTTTCAAATATATGTAGCAATCTATAACAATATTGGAATCTATGAGAATACTGAGAAATCCTCGAAGGTTTTGTATATACTAGAAAAATGCGAAAAAAACTGGAAATACTTTAATACATGAAAACTGAAGATTTTATAATTTTTGTGCTCCAGTTACCAAATTTCATAAATCTGATGTGAATATTTTTTTCATTTTATAATTTCTCAAGTGATGCAAACTGACAAATTTTAGAATTTTAAAGTCAGATTTTTCTTGATTCGAATGTTTTTAATTACCACGATTTAAATTATATGAATTCACATTTTGGATTGTGAAAATTTGCAAACTGATAATAGAAATTTTCCATTTACGAGGGCGAAAATCTTACAATTCATGAATCCAAGAATTAATTCATTTCTAGTATCAAGCATTCAAATTAAAAAATACCTGATTTTTCATATAAATGAATTCATTATTTGTTCGACTCAAATGACCAAATGTTACGTGCTTCATATATCTTGATGTTATTTCATAATTACTAAAATTATGTTTAATTAGACATTTGTGAACATTCAATCAGATTTCAGATCCATTAAAATGTTTCGATAACTGTTTTAAAGTATGAAAATCCAAACAATGATGAAAACATTTAATTTTTGAGTTCTTAAATCATCCAACTAACTCTAAAAAGCTCGTGAAAAAAACTTGTATCTGAATGTTTCAAAATTTTCCGACAGCAATTCCCCAGATTGTGAACTTAAATAACTATGATCTCGAATTTCTGAAAGTCGAGGATCGGTTCTTCATTATACCAAAATTTAATTCTGAAATATGTTGATTGAGTTATTTAGATATATTTTAAAATTCACAGATCCTCCAATTCTGTTGGATTGGATAATTATATCATAAAAATTTCAAGTCATAAGTTTTTATTCTATGACTCGTAGTCCTTAAAATTCAAACTTGTATATAAATTTTATTTTACTCTTTCGAAATTAACATTTTTTAATTGTCAAAATAATAACTTTTTATATTCAAATATGTCGAAATCTTGAAATATTTTTTTTTCACAATAGTTTTATTCCTAATATTCACAAATTTGAAAACAAAACAATTATGTTATTCAATTTTGCATTGTACATATTTTTTTATTCAAAAATTAAAATTTCAACTTTTTTGTTGTTATTATTATTACAAAGTATTTATGAAACAAGAAATATTTGATTCCCAAAAGTATTATTGAACCATGAATATTGAGTCATAAATTTCAAGGCACTTTTTCCTATACAATTTTTGAAAATTCGCAAAATTTAAAGTAATTGAAAGACAATTTTTACTCGACTCATTTTTGTTCAAGTTATAATATTCTTTTGTAATGAGAGTAAGCTAAGAAAAGAGAATAAGTATCTTCTATATAAAAAACCCGGCCTCTGCAAAAGTTAGCACATTAAATTAAATTATTAATAACTGTTCAAGTGTTGCGAATTTTCAAAAATTCAAGTGTCTTAGAATTTTGAGAGGGAGTTATGATTTCCAGATGATCCACTGACCTAGGGACACCCTGTGTACTATTGTTTTTTGTATATGCCAACATATTTCAGATCTGAAATGTTTAATGTGCCAAAAGTATTGAAATTCTTAACAAAACTTGTGAAACCGCAATTGAATATGAGTAAATGTTTTGTAAAGTTGTTTCAAAAATAAAAACATATGGATGAAGCTAAAGAATGTACAATCATTTGCCTACAAATTTGGTTATTAAAAATAAAAGTAAATAGCCTCACAAAGTATTTTTGTCAAGTACATAATATATTATATACCTATTAGAATATATGCTATTATTAGTTTACTTTTAAAATTCATAAATTTTTTGGCGAAAAATATAAGTATCCAGGATAATATTGAATATTAAAAAATGACACACAGGTAATGAAAACAAATGAGTGAATGTGACAAAATACAAAACATAGTTAATAGAATATATAGTATAGAAATTAGGTTTAGTAAAAATCCAATTAAAGTATGAAACAAATGTGACAGAATAACAAATGTAATTAATTAGACAAAAGACAAGAAAAAAAGAGAAAAGAACTTAATTAAATTATCTCTTCACAATAAATTAACAACAAAAAAGTTGTAACTTTTTCAGACAGTTGAGTGAAATATAGATCTCACCAACTACATTTTTCTTCAACTTCAAGGTAGCATTATCACATTTTATATTTTTTAAAAACAGGGTATTTTTGCACTTATAGCGATTTTAAACTACCAAAACTGGCTTACAACAAAAAAATCACAGTTTTTTACGTGAATAAATGAAATTAAATTCACAAACTCTAATGATTGCAGGTTAGATTCTTTTAGAGCGTCACAAGATCTGTATACTAATACAAAGTAGATAATTTTTGTTAAAAATAATTTTTTCTTTTGTCTTTTTTTTGTCAAAACGAATACATGGCAGTAACATAATTTATATTGCAAACCAAATTTTAACGATCTTACAAAGTTTTACATGCTAATATTTCCGACTTAGCGTCATAAGTACGATAAGTACTTATTATTTATAAACAATAGGGAAGATGATAATTTTTTTTTTGAATTTTCCCTTCCCAACAAATACACAACAAATGAATTACCTCGGAAAAAACTTTTACTTCTGAAAAAAAGTTAAGTTTTTCAAAGTGGTAATTGGTAATGCCAACCTCAACTTCAAGTTAGAATTACTACTATTATCACAAATACTATCAGTTCAGGTAGAAACCTAAAAATCGATTTTTTTTGCATAAGGGATTTTCTCTCACGGAGCGTCACATATGAACTATAATTCTTCTCATTTTCTCCATATTTTTCTGAGTTGGAAAATCTTCTGCCACTTTTCAGGAAACTCAAAATTTGAAAAAACTCGACTCATATGTTTAATACTATGAAATTTCAAAGATTTTGAAATCCATGATTTTTTTTTGATTTTAGGTTTTCTGAAAAGTGACAAAGGACAATTTAACTCAGAAAAATGTGGATAAAATTCTGGTAAATTTTAGCCCATAGATTTTATTCACACTTGTCAAGGTAGCACATTTATTGGTTCAATTTGAACTTAAATATATTTTTTATTAGAATGATAAATGACGAAAGAAAAATTATCTTGATAATTTGTAAGAAATCCATATCCATGTATTTTAGGTGTTTTGGTGCCCTCTCTTGACAAGTAGGAATTAACTTCGTAGACTAAAACAAAAAATTGTAGTGTCCAAGATAAAATCTGCAGTTTCCAAGTCATTACTTCCACATTATTGTAAAATCATAATTTGTTGTATCCAATTCTGCAGTGTCCTTAAAAAATTATCCCCACGTTCAAGTAAAATCAAAATTATACAATTTTAAAGTGTCTGAGGGAAAATTTTACCTTCACTTCAGAATGAAATTAAACTCTGTAGTGTCTGAGGAAAACTTTTATTTTTGGGTTAAAGTGTGATGGAATTGTAGTGTCCTTTCAAAAATTTTATATCCACGTTTGAGTAAAATCATAATCGGTATTCTCTAAGTGTGTAGTATCCCAGGAAAAATTTCTCCTAGACGCCAGAATCAAAACAAAATGTGTGATGTCGAAATATATTGGCGAATATGTCAAAACATTTTTCATCTCGAGTAGCAGAAGAAGTTGAAATATCCGCAGTGAACCAAAATAAAAAATGTAGTATCCCAGGAAAAATCCCAAGTGTTTAAGGTAAAAATGTGAAGTGTCAAATCCTGTGGTGTACGAAGAAACATTTTATCTCTACATCAGAGTAAAATCAAAATGTGTAATGGCCATGTTTTTTGGTGATGTTAGAGCATAACTGAAATATGTAATGTTCAAATATGTTTACATATCCTAGGACGAATGCCCACACTTTTTGTGTTTCATTTCAAGTTTCAATATCCAAAAATTAATATTTTTGTTTTCAGAGACAAATATTTCATTTCCAAAACAGAAAATGGAGAAAAAACTATTGGACAAATTTGAATGACGATCCTCATTAATTTTCAAAACAATAAAATCTGCATTGTCCCTGTGCCATGTGCGGCCTTTGTGTAGCCCTAACAGATTTCTTTCGTACAGAAAAAAATTGGATGAGTTTCCAAATTTGCAAAACAGACTTTGTGTTGCCCCCTTGATGTGACTATGATTATTTTTAATTTTTGAAAATAAATTTAAATCGTCATTCTTATATGTTAACAAAATATTTTTCTTAATTTTTCATCTTGGAAATGAGATTCTTATCTTTGAAAGTATATGTCGGTTTTTGGATATTAAAAAATGATTAAAAAGAGCCTAAATAGATAACAAATTGAACGAATTGCAAATCAATTAACAAAGCGATCTCAGATTGCAAAAACAGGTCTTAAGTAACCATTACAGTTTATTTTCATGTAGACTTTTTTTTGGTGGTGTACCAAGTTAGAATATATTTTTTTTTTAATTATTTTGAAATATAGATATTCCTATTATCACTATCAATATTCGAAATTAGTGGTGACAGCATTGATAATATTGAATATCATATTCACAATATTGTTATTTTACATGGTAATATTTTAGAGTTTAAGCATACAATTATACATCTCGAAATTGCGACATCGAACAAATATTGATCAACAAATAAATGATAATTTGGTGTTTAAACCCACTATAATAAATAAATATCGGTTTAGGGCGAATATAAAGTAACGATTATCAATATTTCCCATCCAATATATCAAGACTGATAATAATATGGGGAAAATGATACTATCAAGAATCCCTACTATTTATTGTACAAGTTGGAAGTATACATTCATATAATAGGTTCCGAGATACCTGACAAGAATTCGAAAAAGATTTAGAAAAAAAACGGAACTAGAAAAATAGAAAAAAAATTTTACGACTATTATAATAAATTTATTTTTAATGTTTAATATGCCTTTAAATTGATAAAATTTACTATACATGTTAAGTATTATTTATTTACAGATTAATGAAATTCATTTATATTAAATTTCATCACGACCTAATGAAAATCATGAATTGTTTAAAATTGCCACATTGAAAATAAGTTTTATTTCCAAAACCTAACTTTTTGGACCCGGATGAAAATACCTGTGAAATTACATAAGCACCCATTTTGTTGGTCCTGAAATTGCCAAAAAAAAAAATAAAAAGCAAAACCCTGGAATCTTACCGGGCTAACTAGGAGTTTTGAGCAGTAAAAGCAAACGCAGCGCAGAATTTTTATGCTTTTGGTGAGGAACCCGACGTGGAAAACGGGCTTCGCCAGGTCGATGTGCCCGAAATGCCCGGGACACTCGGTCATGTTGCCAGCGCAAGTTTGGCACCTGGAGTTTCGATCGATGACGCCCTGGCGCGGGTCCATGAGCCCTCCCGCCTTTGGGCGACCACCTTCCATGGTCTCCGGGAAGCGAATGCCCTCGCTTGTCACCGACATTCGCCGCTGCAAACGCGAAAAACATCTCAAGTTTTTTGCTTGTTAGCGACGTAACCTCAAAATCGGACATCGCAAAATATCTTACGATTTCGTCGGGCGACAAGATGCCGAATTGCACCCTTTTCACCGTCCGAATCGGCGCTTTCGAATCCGCCATCGTTCCCATCGTTGTTTTCAAGTTTTCGCCAGTTTTTGCGTTTAACGAAACACCGAAACGTTAAAACGCAGTTCTCGACAATGCACGACAATATGGCCGCTAAAACGGCCGTACGCCGTTTTTCCGTTCCCAACCGGAAGTTTCTGGAAGCAGCCAGAAGTCGTGTCAAGTCGCATTCAGTCGCGAACAGTCGCGAGGCTTGGCCATGCCTGGCTTATATACACTTTCTCGCAGTTTCTCCCACTCCCATCCCATTCCGGGAGAAAGGGAGCTCAACATTGCCGAACATTGCCGAAAACTGCCGAACCCATGACTCATGCTTTTGGCGGGTAAATTTGAAAAGTTCGTTCGGTATGTACCGTGGGTTCGCGGTTCAACTGGACACCTAAGTTGAGTTAGGAGCACTGATCCTATGCTTTTCTTATGGAATCAGTACTACACACGCTAATTTTCTAACTCAAGTGTCCAGTTGAACCGTGGGACACACGGGGTACATACATACATTTTTTTTGAAGAAAGTGAGATTTTTCGTGCGTCATAGTTCAGAAGCACAATTTTGAATGATGGTAAATAATTAGATTTATTTTCAAGAATTATTTCGATAGATTTTCGTAGGTAGATAGATTCACTTCCATTGAGTTCCATTCAAAATTGTTCAAAATGGCCGCTTCCAATCCGACTATTCACACGTGTGAGTCCGATAATTGCCGACGTGCCGACTAGGATAAAATTGTGCCAAAATTGGATAAAATTGGATTGGATTGGATAAAATTTTCCGCGTCCTGGCGTCTTCGTTTCTCTGGCTGTGTATAATTTTTTCGACAATGTTCGATTTATGAGGCTTGTTTTGGGTGTTTTACAGTGTTCCATGGTGCTTTGATTAAAGTGCAAAACCAGCAGCAACATGGAGAACGAGACCCAGAAATCCGCAATCGAGGCCCTGGAAGCCGAGTTCAAGGATTTCAACTCGGACCGAGCAAACTGGATTTCTATTTATCAAGTCAGTCTATTCATTTTTTCTACTCCAAAAAATAGCTGAAAAATGCTTTTCTCGTGTATTGCGATAGGCATTATTACGATCTATGATAAAAATTACTTTGATATGCCATAGATCAATAATTTTTTATTTTAGAAATTATTAACTGTCATTACCTTTAACGTTTATTTTTGTTTTCAATTACTGATGAAAATGCAGCTTTAGTTATCTGGAAAAAACGTGTCACTGAAACATGTATAAACGTGTATAAAAAATGTGTCACTGATACATGTACAAACATGATAAGCAAGGACATTTATTAATGAAAAATGGCATCAAAACTAGTGACTGAGTTTTTAAAATTTTCAATTTTTATTGTATTTTTTTGATCTCAACATTGTTAAAAAATAAACATTCAAATTTTTTATTTGATTACCCTTAACACTTATTTTTGTTTTTAATTATTAATCAAAATGAAATTTTAGTTATCTGGAAAAAATGTGTCACTGGAACATGTATAAACATAATGAACATGCCACTGAAACATGTTTAAACATTATGAACAAGTGCATTTATTAATGAAAAAAATCACATGAAAAATAGTGCCCAAGTTTTTTATATTTTCAATTTCTAATATATATTTTTGACCTCAACAACGTTTGAAAATAATAGCTTTAGGTAAAAAATTTCTTGTGAAAATTGAAAATCGAGTTTTGGATGTTTTGTTTTTTCAACATAATTTATTGCAATTTCAAAGTTGTGCTCAACATAATATTTGTATAATCTTTAAAAAAAAAGTGCAACAATTCTTTTGAATTGATAAAATTTCGTTACATTATTTTGTATGCACTTGTTAAGTAAACATTGGCAATTAAATAAAATAAAAGATGAGTATAAAAATATTGAATCAAATTTATAAATAGATGGAACATTTGTTCCATTTACAAGGTTAAACCCAGAGAAAAATTATGTTCTCCAAAGTCCGCGGATCACCCAAAAACCATGAATTCCTTATTTAATTCTAAGATACTTTTTCCTTTGTAATTTTCGAAAATTCGCAAAGTTAATACAGTTTTTTAAAATTCCATTTCGTCCAATAACTCTCGGTGAGGCGGGGCTTTTCATCGAAGGGACACCTTCTCCTTCTTAGTTCACTATAATTGGGAAACCTGACAATTATTCAAAAGTCAATGTCCTGGACTCCAATCATTGTAGTTTTTTTCAGTATTTTGTATTTTTTTGTATTAATCTTGCAAATTTTCAAAAATTGCAAAAGAAAAAGTATCTTAGAATTTTATGAGGAACCCATGGTTTTCGGGTGATCCGCGGACTTTAGGACACCCTGTATATTTGTTAAACGAGGCGCTTAGAGCAAAAGAAAAACTGTTGTGAGACAGATAGATAAAACATCCTATATTTTCTGTCCCTATACAAGTTATTACTTTGCTCAAAACACTTTTCATATAAATATATTATTCTCTACATAATTACATAAAATAGTAATAAACGTGATAAATTGAAACAATAAATATAAATAAATAACTATTCAGTGTATATTAGGGTGTCACTTATTTTGGTGATGTTGGAATTTTTTCCATTTCAGGGCTTTAAATCTATCAATACATTCAAAAAAAATTTTTTGTCAAGTTAGAAGCAAATCCGACATAATTAACTCGTGCCATGTAGTTTTTTATACATTTTGTTAAAAAATTCATAACTTGTGCAAAACTTATGATTAATGTTTTAAACTGTGCATTGTTCCAGAGTATAATGTTACATTCGAGACCAAATTTTTCTGGATTTTCCTATCACAGTTATCTATGTTTTACAAGCACCAAAAATGTACATGTTTGCCTTTTTTCAGTGCTATTAAAACATAGACAACATCATACAAAAATCCAGAAAAATTAGGTCTTGAACGTAACATTATACACTCAAACTATGCCAAGTTTCAACTATTTACCATAAGTTTTGCACAAGTTATGAATTTTTGAACAAAATTTATAATAAATTATATAAATAAACGTGTAAAGAAAAAATTCGGACATCTCCAAATAAGTGACACTCTATTACATTAATTAAATGTATCAAATTTTCAATATTCACAATAGATTATATCAAGTCTTGATTTTTTGTTTATGATTAAATATAAAGTTAAAATTCATGTCGAGCATTGGGTTCTAAATTTTATAAAATAAAGTAAAATATGTATGCATGTCTTTTTATACATTGATTGTATAATAGTTTATATGGATATAATATTTATTCATCATTGTATATAACATAATAAAATAATTCCAATTTATGATGTATATACGTAATATAATCAAAGTATGGAAATCATAAGTCATCAATTTCTAAATATCTTTTAATAAATTTTTTTTTTATAAATAAATGATTTTCGAATTTATAAAATGTGTTATTCTTGCTATCAATTATTGTATTTAAATTGCTGTTCTACTCTTAATCCAGAAAAAAAACTGTTATCCACAGGGGCTGCGCAAAAAATGCGAGACTTATGACAAAGAATATACGTCTGATGAATTCAAGAAACCTGAGAACAAGCATCTCAATCGATATAAAGACGTCGCTCCGTATGATCATACAAGAGTTATTCTCAAGAAAGGATCATGTGATTACATTAATGCTAATATCATCGAGGTAAATTACACAAAGCTGCTTTTCAATGGAAATTATTTTTCCAAGATTTAACTATGGTACGGGAAGGAAAGATATTGTGTAACCTTTTTTCTTTTTTTTAAGGAAACCGCTGCTAACATTGTTGAAAATTTGTAATTTCGAAACGTGATTTATTATTTTATTTTCATATATATCCGTGGCTTCCAGCCATAACCAAGAAAGTCACCCGTGCCATAACGTTCCAAATTTTATCAGAATATCATGTAAACTGAGCCTTACGGCACAAGTGACTTTCTGGATTATGGCGGGAAGCCACAGATATGTTATAAGAAGGTAGTACTCACAGAATATATTTATAGAATAAAAATTACCAAAACTTTTGAAGTGGATATTGATATTTTCCTTGCCTCGTCTTCATTTATTTATTGTTTTTTTTTTTTCTCATATATTTCTGTTTATGTTCAGGTAAAGCAGGCTGGTAGAAAGTATATTTTGACCCAAGGGCCTCTGTCACAAACGGCAGGTCATTTTTGGCTCATGGCATGGGAACAGCGCAGCAAAGCCATAATCATGTTGAACAAAGTTATGGAGAAAAATCAAATTAAATGCCACCAATATTGGCCATTAGAAGGTTCTTCAAGTCACACAATGATGTTCCCTGATGTTGGTATCAAGGTCGAATATGTTACCAAAGTGGATAAAGCGGATTATTCAGTTCGAACTCTTAGGTACTCACGAACTATCAATGTGTCCAGTAAATATTAAAGTTTCTAGAAACGATACAAAATGTTTAGATCTTGAAGAAAACTTATGAATATCTGAATAATATGGATAAAAAGAAACATGTTGATGATTCTTTCCCCAGATTAACAGACTTGGAAACAAAAGAAAGTCGAGACATTTTGCATTACCACTATACAACATGGCCAGATTTTGGGATCCCTAAAAGTCCTATGGCTTTTTTGGCTTTCCTCAAAGATGTTCGACAATCAGGTGCTTTGGACGAGAATGTTGGTCCGCCGATAGTTCACTGCTCAGCTGGCATTGGAAGGTCTGGGACTTTTTGTGTAGTTGATACTTGCTTACTTTTGGTAAGTCACAAAGATTTTTTTCATTCTGAATTAGAAAATAAAAATTACAGTAATCTTGGAAAAGCCTCTTTTAAAATTTTAAGTAAAAGTTTTGATCAATTTTTTATTTTTTAATGCAGTTGGAAAATGGTTACAACAACGTGAGCATCCAAGGAATTTTATTGGAAATGAGGAAATTTCGAATGGGCCTAATTCAAACACCGGACCAATTGAAGTTTTCGTACATGGCTATAATAGAAGGCTTCAGGAACATGCCGGACAATAATGTAATTATTACTGTTTTTTTTGTTTTTTTAATTGAAACGAAAGTACTGATCCATGTCATCAGTGTTGCACTTTTTGATTATTAAGTTTTGATTTGAAATTAATGATGAATTAGAGCAGCAGCAATATAAAATTTTTGTATGGGACGCTCTGGAATGATTTCTACTGCATAAATCAACACTTGGCTGCAAAAATTTGAAAATTTTAAGTACGTTACTCAGTAAAATAATAGCCTAACTAAATGTCGTCCATTTATTGAATCAATTTAGTCAATTTCTTTGATCGTCTAGAAACCATGACATTTCATAAGTACAAACAATTTTTTTAGTGTTTATTATTCATGATTAATAATAAATTGTGAAAATTGTTGAGTTTCTTTCGACTGAATCTTCTGTTTTAGATTAACAAGTTTACGAAAACTTAGCATGAAGTATTTTTAAGTAATTTACAGCATGAGAGCAACATGGGTACAAAAATTTTTTCATTTTGAGATTTGTCTTTTGATTCACAGAATGTGAATGGCGACGATTCAACAGACGAGGATGAATCACCCCCTGTGATACCTCCAAGAGGAGAGTCCTTAAAACCAAGATTGTCAATAGTTGATACCAATACGATAAACAACGGTATGTTTTTTGATTCACTGATGAAGTGTTTTACCTATGCTTTTCAAACATATAAGTAACTTGGAGTTATTGAGATGAGTTGTTCATGTGAAATTTTTTTTCTTTTTTTGGAGGGGGGAAGGGAGTTTTTGCAAAACTGCAATATTTTAATTTTATGAAGTAAAAATTTTGTTATTGGAACAACGACAAATAAATCTTAATTCATAGATGAATATTTATTCTGAATAGTATATTTTATGGTAATTTTTGGATAGTTATCTTAATTCATTATGACAAACTCGAATAATATGACTGCCCTGTTAGCCAGTCTCAATTATGAATATTCCTTTTTCTGATGTAAAGTTTTGTATTTTATTGAAAATGAAAAGATCCATATTCTTTAGAAATATAATTTTTTGACACCATTTTCCTGTGGATATAAAGAAACGGTTTTTTGTGAGTACCATAAATTTTAGTTGTGTTGAAAACTATTGCTTTATTTATGAGTCAAGATAATACTATATACAGTGTGTCAATAAAAGTAATTTCAGAGCTGTAAAAAACATTTTAAAAAATTTTAGCTTTCGAAACTATCAAAATAATTGGGGTACAGTTTTTCTAAAATATGTTTTATAGCCGGTTTTTCTAAAGATTTTGGTTTTCTAATTGATCTTTTTTTGAAAAATGAGTTATTTCGTCAAAAATGTCATTTTGAAAAACGCAAGTAGCCAACTTCGTGTAAACAAAAGAAGCGTGTAAATAACCATTCAATTTTTATCCACGATTCCAAACGTTTAAAATTGAACGGAAATGAAAAATATATGAATTTTTTGATTTTTTATCATGATGTAAAGTGTGAAGAATATTTTATTTGGGAGCATCCAGTTTGTTGTTACGATCAAAAAGTGTTCAAAGGCAGCTAAAAATTTTTTTCTCCTGTATCACTTTATAAATTTTTTTCGTTTAATTTTCAACGTTTAGAAATTCAGGCACATAAATTTCGAAATTCTCGTTGATTTACAAATAATCGTCTTTAAAAATAACCTATTAAATCTTTATTTCAAAATGATCTTATTATCAAAATGTGAAAAAAGTGCCAAATAATGAAGTACCAAGTAAAAAATTTTTTGTTTTTGAACTAGAAATAATATTTCCTAAATTAGAATCAATATTTCTTATCTGAATTAGAAATAAATTATTTTTATTTTAATTTTCCAATAATAATAAATAATTTAAACATCTGTTTAGTTACCTTTTTTCTTTAATTAATTTATGGTTGATTAATTTTTAATTAATTCAAAATTATGTGCATTATTTTTATATTTTATAATTTCAAGGTTTTTTAAATAATTAAATAATTTAATATTTTTCTGAATTAAAAAAACCATTTCTAAAAATTAAAAAAAACTGTCCATTAGGAAAAAAAATTTTTTTAATTATACCCTTAGAAATTTCTTTTTTTAGAAATACTGACCACGTATCTATCCAAATATTAGTATCGAATTGGAAATTCTATATTTTTACAGAGAGCAATGCGAATTCGCCACCCGACAAACCATTACCGCACGAACCACTAGTGAAAACAGACACGTGCAATGCAAATAACGTATCTGATAATCATGTGCATTCTGGAAGCGACGATGATGCTTACCAATCAGCGAGATCATCTTCCTCTAGCTCAGAAACGTAAGTCGTCATTTTTCGAAAACTCTTTTCATGCATTTTCTTGAAATACAGAAAATTTCAATTTTAATGATAATAACAGGTTGAAAATCAAGTACAAGAATATAAATTACAAAACAAATCACGAGATTTGTGATAATTTTTTTATACTTTGGGTGACTGAAGAATTCATCAAATCGTCAGTTGAATCCCAGTTATTTGCAGAGAATTATTTTATCTATGATTTTTCAAATTCCAGGAAATTGCGCCAGCGCAAGAAGAACGAGCACTTGGCTGAACAAGTGCGGGACATTAAGCGTCGTCAGAAGGAATCGGAAGAGTGGCAAAACTTTAAGAGGTCATTATTTTCACCCCTTACATTAGGCATTGCCGCGATCGCCGGCGGGGGGGCTTTAGCGATTTGCGCGTATTTATACAAATACATCATACGCGGTGGCTAAATTTTTGCGCTACGATTTCCATTCGAGTACACAAAGTCTCTCAGCAAACGAAACGAATTGACGATGAAAGGTAACCTTTGATTTGCCAGGAAAGAAAACCATAAATTTTTGCAAGCCCGCAAAGACTCTAACGTAACAGGATAAAAGAAAGAGCATTCGTATTTTTATACCATCGGCAGTTCCGACCTTGAGCAGTATATTAGTCGGCTGTTTTTGAAACTATCATTGTTTTATAGATTTTTATGACATCCTGAAGTGGAGTAATTGGTTAACAGTGATTTTTTTTTGTTGATACTCTTGGTTGATTGAAGTCAGAGTTATTTTTACAATATTTTTGGCATATTCTAGATTGTGAAATTTTGCATCCTGACTTTTTTGGTTTGGAAATGATGATAGTTTTGATAGAAATGTGCATTTACCCTTGAGGAGTTTTAACTTGCATTTGAACTTGAGATATTTCTCTTAACGAATAACCCTTTGATGTGATATAACGAATCGTGTTAGCGAAACATAAAATTTTCATTAGAAATCGCAGTATCGTTAGAATTGATTTGATATGATTTGGTATTTGGCAAGTTTATATCGAATCGTAGAAGCATATTCAATTTAGGAATGTAGTTCTCAACAATTACGTGTAACGAGTATAATAATTAACTCAGGGTAAGATTATTTATCGAAATGAAATTAATTGCATTTGTCGAAAATGTGTACTCGAGTCTCGTTTATTTCCTATAACACTTTGTGAACTCGAAAATAGTATACTTGCGTTTCATGGAAATGAATTTCGCGTATTCAACATCGAAGGTGTGAAATCCCACTTTTATTTAATGCAGTAATCGATGATTTGTGAACGGTGATCAATTCGGGTAAAGAAAGTATGTGATAGACTTTTTCATCTGGAAATGTAAAATCCGCGTTTATAACGCAGAAACCGATTAAAAAATTTATTTTTTATCGATTATCAAGGAAATGATTTGCGATTTTTTTGTTTCAACTCGTTTTTTTCCACACAATCAGTATTTTTTGTTGGATTGTGTTATGGAAAACTGAGGAAACGTTGTATTGAAAAAAGTCCTTTTTTGATGATTTCAACCTAATTTTATGAAATGTTTCGGTTTTATCAGTAGTAGTAGAATTTGTACTTATAAGACCAAAATTTTACTTTTAAATGAGAAATGAATTATTTCAGAACTCATCTTTTATATATTTTTAGCACAGATTTTTTTCATAGAATTAACTACAAAATGAAATAAACGAAGCAAGGTCAAAAAGTAAACAGACAAAAATAATCAGTTATGGATGAAAACAATGAAAAAATTTATTTGAAATCAGCAAAATGTGTGCTTTTGATATTTTGAGTGAAATCTTGTTGAAAAAAATGTCCATTTTCTATTAGTTGAATCTATGATTATTACATATAAATTAAAATATTCTTATAAATATTATCATCTCAATTTTTTATTTCATTCTACAGTATATTTGATGAAAAAACATTCATTAAAAATTTATGAATTGAAAATACTTAATAATAATAATAAAAATAGATATACATTTATAATAATATTTTAATGCAAAATAATTATAATTCTTCAACTTTCTTATTAAAAATATAAGAATTACACATTTTTTTAAATAGAAATTTCTGTGTTTCATCAATTTCAATAAAAAAAACCACAACTATTTTATTTCTTGATTTTTTTTTGGCTTTTATTATATTATTATATAATAAATTCGATGAAAAAAAGCGTCAGTATTAATAAATGAGAATTCAGCTTTAAGATAGTCGTTTTTAATACATTTATAGCAGTAATGCGTATTGAAAGTTTAAGTCAATACTTTTATCTAAAATTTTATTTAATTGTACGCGACAGAAAACCTTGCAAGGTTTCCAAAAGTCTAAGCACTAGGTGTCAGCGTTGGACAATTTTCAATTCATTACTTTTTTCTTTCCACGTTTACAAAATTCAACTTTTTTTTGGGTTCTCCATTTTTGTTGCTCTTTATCATGAAATTTCGATGCTCCTGATTTCCTCGAGTTGCGCTGCGTGGGAGTAGTCACAACAAGTTTTCGAGGTCGACAAAATCGGAATTCACAATATTCAAGGTTTCAATCCCACTTTTAAAATACATTTGATCATTTTGATTGACACACCAGAGTTCCAGAAAGCTTGCTTTGTAGAATTGCACCAGGTGTTGGGAATCGCAAAACGAACACAGAACCTGAATATCTCAAGAAAAGTCATTCTATGAACAAACGAAATAATCTTTGAATATAATTTTTGCAACCCAGAAAAAAAGTTGAATTTTCCGAATCTCAACACCTAGTGTTGCGACTTCCAGGAAGCTTGATATAGGAAATCTGGGATGGTTCAAACAAATTGCTCAGAAGCATGTAATTTAAGACAGTAGTGTCGAAAGGTTTGAACTTGAATTTTTTAACACGTGCTTTAATGATTTTCAGGAGGCGCAATGCAGAGAGTCAGGAAGATTCGAGCTGAATTTTCAACCCTGAACATTAGGTCTCAAAATTTCCGGAAAAGGTATGATGCATCGAGCAAATTTTCAAATTTTTATTTCTACATGAACATTCTTTTAAACTTGATGTACAAATTGGAAATTGTAAACGTGATGGGCGGAAGTTTAGAAATTAGAAGAGATAATAGAAAAGTAGAAGTTTCATTGCATCTATGTGATTGTTGAATATTCACTACATACTCTGTAAAGATGGAATTTAGAACGTACGAAAGTTCGTGTATCAAGAATTTTCGTAATGTTAGAAGTAAAGAATTTGTATTTTGAACTTAAGGTGCAATAAATAAGATTGTTGAATGATTTGGAAGTATTTTTGTGCGAAAAATCGTTTCCAGGAAAAAAAAAAAAAACACTAAAAAGTTACACTGGTGTAAAGTCACTGCACAATATGCATATCAAGCCACAGGTGACTTGATATTGCCATGTAAAGCATATGAATGTGGCAAAAACTCTAATTTTGCAAGTGATTGTTTATAAAAAAAAAATAATTTTGCAAATCTAACACTAGATTCATTATCAGCGCACCTTAAAACCATGGAAAGTATATGCGTCTTCCAAAAACTTCAATTTTGCAAGTAATTGTTGAAAAAATGTTTGGTAATATGTAGGTACGCAGATTTTCTGCCGATGCGTAAAATGGCAAAACAAAAAGGTTTTTACGATGCATAGAACGTACTTCCGGAACAACAAATCCGCGATTATTTAAATTGTGAATTTAAAAAAAAATGCAAAAACAGTCGATGACAGGCACATACAGTTTTACCTTATTCCGACAGAAAAATACACTAACACGTCAAAAAGAGCATATAATGACTAACTTGAGTGATATTCTAAAGTGTTTAAATAAACCAATTTTGCAAATCTGACACTAGATTAATTACCAGCACTCTCAAAAACCATGGAAAGCATATATGCATCTTCGAACGACTTTAATTTTTGCAAGTGAGTGTTAAAAAAATGTTTAAACGAATAAATTTCGCCAATCTGACAGCAGATTCATTATTAGCGCACCTTAAGGGGGGAATTCTCCTCAAGAAATCGATTTTTTTTTTCATACCCAGCCCCATCCAGACCTTTTACACTGTAACGTTGCCTATCATTCCTCGTGGATAAAGGCAATGAGGTCTTTGTGAAATGTGTTCGAGTGTTTTTACAAGTTGCGAACCGGTAAAATTTATTTGACAAAGAGGGAGAGCTCTACGGCTTTTGCGTAGATGATGAAACTGTAAGTTTCGCCAATGGTTTATGTATTATTTTACTGTAGAGCTTCAAACGCGTTTTCCCAAAAGTTGTGTTTTTCTAACTTACTGACAAGATTTTGAGAAAAGTTCTAGGCGTATCAGTCAGATTTTTTTCACCTGCTCAGAAAACATGTGGCTATGGTAATACACGAGCTTTTGTCAAAATATTGTTTTTTATTATTTTGACAGCCTATAATTCTTTAAAAAAAAATGGAACAAGCACTTTTTTGGAAAAATGTCTACCATTTCAAAGAATTTTTGAATTTTGCGAAAAGCTCATGCCTAACAATAGTTGATGCAATAAAAATTACAGATTAGTTTTACTTTTTGTTGTAGGTTACATACACTACCGGTCAAAAGTTTGGGTTCACTTACTTTATTTTTGAATTCTACACAATCAAGTCGGCTACTCAGTGGATTTTTCAAAGAACGTGCGTTCTGCTACTGGTTAGAGTGTAGGAGAGTGTCATTGTTTAGAAAGTGACCGTGGGAGACGCGTAGATCGAGCATAAACGTGTTATGACTTGTTGCATTCCATCGATGCGTCTAGTGCCTATTACGCGTAACATCTCAGTGCTGCAAAACTCGCTCCAAGAGTTATATTTCTAATTGTCTGTGTCATCTTTATTTGCAAAAAGGTAAGTAGAACATTTTTTGTATTCCAAAGAATAACTGTTGGACAAAAATTCACATGCAACTTGACGTTATACGAAGAATATCATCTGATTATTAAAATGTAAATAAAACTACATATTTCATGTTTCACTTGTAGAGAAATGGGTCGGAAAGCAGAGCTGAGTGTAGAAACACGAGCAGTCATTGTAGCACTACATGGAGAAGGCTATTCAACGCGAAAAATTGCTTCGAAATGTAATGTTTCTCAAAATGCTGTCATGAGAGCGTTACAAAGAAAAAGCGAAACTGGGTGTAATCAGAGTCGTCATCGTTCTAGGAGGCCTCAAAATACCAGGTGTACTCCTAAGTAATTTCCGGTTTTTTCAATGGATGGCGTTCTGTTTTGTACCGCTGTTGGTAACACATACCATATGTCATTTTGTTCAGTCATATCGAGTGCTTGAACTGCGTTGACATTTTCTCGAAAAAATCTTCCAGTCAGTTTTTATTGCGCTTCAAAAATGTCGAATTTTGTACCGAATTTTGAGCATATGCGCCATGCATTGCTTTTCATGTTCAATCAGGGGAAAAAAGTGTCCGAGAGCCACTGTGCGCTTGTGGAAGTTTATGGTGATCGTGCATTAACACTTCGAACATGTGAAACGTGGTTTCGACAGTTCAAAAATGGAGATTTCGACCTGAACGACGCCGCACGCTCCGGCAAGCGAAAATCGTTCGATGACGCCGAATTGCAAGCATTATTAGATGAAGACAACACGCAAACGCAACGACAGCTTGCAGATGCGTTGGGAGTTCAACAGCAAGCAATTTCCAAACGTCTGCGAGCCATGGGAAAAATTCAGAAGTGTGGAAAGTGGGTGCCCCATGAACTGACCGAGAGACAAATGGAGAATCGAAAAGTGACCTGTGAAATGCTGCTTCAACGATACAAAAGAAAGTCTTTCCTGCATCGTATTGTTACTGGTGATGAAAAGTGGATTTTCCTGGAGAACCCTAAGCGCAACAAATCGTGGGTGAGTCCAGGTGAAGCATCGACATCGACGGCACGGCCAAATCGTTACGGTCGGAAGGTCATGCTGTGTGTGTGGTGGGACCAGTCCGGTGTTACATACTTTGAACTGCTGAAACCTGGTGAAACTGTGAATGCCGTTCGCTACAAACAGCAAATGAAAGATTTGAGCCGAGCCATTGTGGAAAACTGACCAGAATATCAACAACGACAGAAGAAGGTGATTTTGCTCCACGACAATGCGCCGTCGCATAAGTCGAAAGTCGTTCGTGACACGCTGGAAAGGCTCAAGTGGGAAGTGCTTGATCATGCGGCTTACTCACCAGACCTGGCGCCATCCGACTACCACCTCTTTGCCTCGTTGGGCCATGCCCTTTCTGAGCAGCGCTTCGACTCGTACGAAAATGTACGAAAATGGCTCACCGAGTGGTTCACCTCCAAAGGCAATGATTTTTACTGGCGTGGTATCCACAATTTACCAGAAAGGTGGGAAAAATGTGTAGAAAGCGATGGAAAATACTTTGAATAAAATAAAGGTTACGGTTTTTTTGGAATTATGTGTTTTATTTGCAAAAAAAACCGGAAATTAATTAGGAGTACACCTGGTACGCCAAAACAAGAGGACAAGTTCATCTGTGTTGTAAGCAAGAAAAACCGTTCTCTTACAGCCCCTGAAATTCGCGAACAACTCAACTCCGCGCGCGAGGCACCAGTATCTGTTTCGACGGTACAGCGACGACTACGAAATTACGGCTTAGAAGGATGCGTCGCCGCCAAAAAACCCTTACTTCGCAAGCAAAACAAAGTTAAAAGACTAACTTAGGCTAAAAAACAAAAAGATTGGACAACCGAACAATGGTCTAAAGTCTTGTTCACGGACGAATCAAAATTTGAAATTTTTAACAAACGACGCCGACAATATGTTCGTCGTTTGGTCGGTGAACGCATGACAAACCAATGTGTTATTCTCACAGTTAAGCATGGTGGAGGGTCAGTGTTAGTCTGGGGATGCTTTGCTGGGGACAAAGTTGGTGACATTGTGAAAATTGAGGGTATCATGGACAAAAAAGTCTACCACAACATTCTTCAACGACACGCTTTTCCGTGAGAGAAAAGACTTGTGGGCCGCGGATTCGTTTTCCAGCAAGATAACGATCCTTCTAATAGATAAGCACACTTCTAAATTTTGCCGGGATTACATCGCAGCCAAAGAAATGCAGAAAGAACTCGGATATATGGAATGGACTCCTCAGTCGCCGGATTGTAACCCGATCGAGTTGCTGTGGGTCGAGTTGAACAGACAAGTGAGAAAATTGCAACCGACTAATACGAAACAACTTCGGACATTCCTACAGAATTGCTGGAATCAAATAACAGCGTAATCTTTGCATAAATTGATTGAAAGGATGCCCAGAATATGCGCTGCTGTTATACGAGCGAAATGCGGATATTTCGAAGAATCGAAAATATGAACAAATACTTGCGGGTTTCTTTGAAAGTTGACATATGTTGTATGAAACATGATGACTTTCTGTAAAATATCGATAATGAAAAATATTGAACGAAGAAAATCACGATTATTTGAAAATTTCTTACAATTTGTCAAGTGAACCCAAGCTTTTGACCGATAGTGTAGTTGGCCAAAACTCTTGCCAGCAAGTTGATATCAAAATTCTGATGAGGGCACATTTAAGGTCACCCTGCAGTGAAGTGTATGAGAACATTATTTTAATGGCATTGCTTATTTAAAGATTAAGATTAAACAAACCGAAAGCAAAAAAAGTTTGTGAATATTTTTTTCCGTTCCTTCGTAATAAATTCTGGAAAACAGGCTCGAAAATCGAGTCGCTGCGTGGACGACCCACTAAAACCATGAAAAGCATATACTTCTAGCAAAAATTTTTATTTTGTAAGTTATTGTTGATAAAAAGTTTAAACATATCGATTTTGTAAACCTGGTACTAGATTCATTATCAGCGCACCTGTAAATCATGAAAGTATATACACCCCACAGTCAGAAAACTTTTGCGTGAATTTAAAAGGGATTTCGTTTCTAAGAGTTTTGAAAGGTATCCCCTTTCACTATTAAAGTCCTTTCGCGTTCGTCAACAACCATGTCCAGCCACATCGATTCAAAACCCGTTTCTCTTTCAATTTCTGTATGAGATATGTTCTTGGAATACAGATACATATAGATACAGTCGAACGGAAAATTCCGAGCCGCAACCATTGATGAACCGTAAAAATTATGGCTTTACTCGTTATTTTCAAATTCGCAAACGATACAGTTTTTCAAAGTTTTAATAAAAAAAAATGCAATTCTCGACCTCAAGTAAATAGATTTACGTTTTCTACTGAAAAAATCGAGCAATAATTGTCAGGTATATTACGTTATATATCTTAAAATTTAAATAAATTTTTATTTTGAGAACAAGGGCTAACTTTTCGAAAAGCTTTTGTGGATTAGTTCATGGGGTAATATACAATCTATATTCGCCACTAAGAACACGAGTGCAAAAAAAATTTTCTTGTATCGCACAGTGAAATTTAAATGGCCTTCATATTTATTACCTATATATACAATTTTTCGCGAACTTGAAGAAAAAACTTGAATATTATTTACTGCATTATTTTTTATTTGTGCATCTATTTTTTACCTATTAAAATTTGAGTTCTGATTGGTTCTGGTTCCAATAAGGCCTTTATTATTGGCCATCACCTGATCCTGTGGAAGTTCTCCCAAGCAGCCCAGGCTCTCTTAAACCGTAAAGCAATCTTTGCTGTGGATTCTGACTCTTTCATTATTATTTCTCATTTTAGTTCAGTATCAGTTCTCAGTATAAGTTGTTATGTATTGATACACACAACATACGTCCTAATAGGAATCAAGACCCACAAAGGTTGTCAATGAGAACCCAGATATAGATATACTCTTACGGATAGCGTCCTTTTATTTTCACAATTCAAATTTCGGTCCATGCATGAAATAAATGATTCGCGAGGTCGGAATAGGCCCAATCCCTTTAACTAACGCGAAGTACATGTGGTTGCCCTTCCTGTGTCCCGGGGTGTCATACCGGAAAGTTGCCCGCAATCTACCCAGTTAACATGAGTGAATTTCACGAAAATTTCACGCGCGTAAATTTCGCAAGTTCCGGTAAAATAAATTCCTCATGAATTCAGTGTGTGAAATCAGTTATAGACGCATGCGCACTGACCGCGTAGAGTTCACAAAAAATTCATGAAGTGCATTAAGATGAATTCACTGTAGTGAATCCACTGTGAATTCTGGACGCGTTCATTTCAGTCCACACCACACACAGCTGCTAGCAGGCAGTAACAGGTGTGTACCGGTGTGTACAATTAGTGACGTGTGCACGAGTGTGTATCGCAGTCATCGCAGTGTCCAACTTGTAGTGTTTTTGCTGATAGTTTTTGCAGTCTGCAGCAGTGGTGTGGCGAAAAGAAAAACGTTAGAAAACTCTTTTATTACAAATTTACGTAGATAATATCCGAAGTACCAGTTTTTGTGTACATCTTTTCAAAATTCATTTTTGTGCCCGAGGCCCAAAGGTAGACATTAACCATAACCTAAAATTTTCGCGATTTATGTCGGGAGTGTTTATTCGTTTGAAGATATGTAAATTTTTACATTGTATCGTTGTAAGTTTTGATGTAATGAATATACAATATGATACCCTTGAAAAAATTGAATTATTATTCTCCTATGCCTAGAAATATCCTTCGAAAATTCACGCCTCGGAGAATATCTTTGCTACTGCGCATGTACATTAATCGTTGGAAAAATTCACGTGTAACTGCTGAGTGAATTCTCAGTGCCGGAACGGCGAGTCACGAATTCGCCAGAATTCACGCGGTCCGGCTCAGTGAATCCACAATGCCGACGCATTATGAAGCCATATGAATTCACGAATTCATCAAATTCTAGCCTGGTGAATTTATATGAATTCAACATTGTTAACTGGGTAGTTGACAGAGGTTGACGGTCCTTCGATTCCTCGGGAAGTGCTGGGAATCGCGAGTTCCTCGCCCGGATCTTGAAGAAGCTCTGCCTCCGTTCTAGGGGAGGGCGGGGGTGAAGGGTTGGTTGTGCCTAACAGTTCAATTCTTTCGTCCAGGGGAGGCGGCCTTTGTATGCTGAGAAAGCGTGACCAGGTGGGACCCGGTTCCACCGAAGAAACTAGCCCTGCACTCTGAGGTCTGCGTCTCTCCAAGGCACGTTGAAATTCTGGTGGCAGCGTCCTAGATACTGTTGGGGCAGCACGATATCCGGAGCATCCGAAAACTCGCAGGATGCTAGTATTATTAACAATTAAGCGATAAATCAGTTGCTGCCACCTGTAAGTGGTGGCTTATTGTTGCTGCCAGTCGATTGTTGTTGCAGGATTTAAGGGTGAACCCTCCTCAATGCCGGAGCTCTTGAAACTTTGCATAGATTTAGGGAATAGACTAACTTGCATGAAAAACATTTGCTGCCGACTTGAATCGGTGGCGAAGTCTCGCGTGAACCTGATACGCTGACGGCACTCGGTCTCATGGTAAATTCACTTTTCAGCTTTCGTCAATGTTAAATGATTATTCGATAACGTATGCTTCCAAAATTGAAAATTTATTCATTCGTTTATTTAACTATTAACCGTTGTGAAAAACTTCCGACCGAGAAAATATTAAAAACCTATCATGTTATTTTCAGTGTGCGAGTACATATGACAAATAAAAATTAACCACACGTTTGCTTCATGCGAAAGTGGAAATATCATTGAAAGAAAATCTCAAAATTTCATGGTTATCTCAAAAAAGTTTCTGACACGGAGATTTGTGCAAAGTTCCAACAAAATTTACAGAATAATTTCGAATGCAAAAGTTAGGCATTTTAAGGGGGGAACACTGTGTAAATGGCTCAAATACTGAGTCAAGTTCGCGCATGGATTAAAGAAAAAGTAAAAATATTCCATAGCTACAATTTAGCACAAATAAAGTTTAATAATGATACAATAATAATGTAAATTGAATTTCACAAAAGTCGGCAGCAAATGTTTTTCATGTAAGTTAGTCTATTCCCTAACTGTATGCAAAGTTTCAAAGGCTCCGAGGCTATGAGGAGGGTTGACCCTCAAATTCTGCAACAACAATCGACTGGCAGCAACAATAAGCCACCACTTACAGGTGGCAGCAACTGATTTATCGCTTCATTATTAACAATACTAGCATCCTGCAAGTTTTCAGATGCTCCGGAAATCGTGCTTTTTTGTCATTTTTTTAAACAATTGGTTGTTAAATTTCGTCCATTATGCCACCGCTTTGAGGTGGCAGCAAATGATTTATACGATGTAGGAGTAAAAATGCGTATTTTAAGATATATTTTGAATGCTCCGGTTACCAGGAGAGTAAATTACGTGCTAGCTCCTAGACTATTGCGATAGATTTCTAATCCATCATCATGCATGTAATGCAACCAAAAAACAAACATGTCGTAGAAAAATAAATTTTTTACAAAATCGTCGGGACCAGAGAAACCGTAATGAAAAAAGAAGTACTTGTAATATACGCTCGTCAAAAGAGATGAATTTCAATAAGGGCCTTATTTACAGTCACTTTCCCGATTGCCTTTAGTCCCAGCTGCTACAGGAGGAGTGTTATATTCGCAGTTTCTGAACTGCAGTTCTATAAATTGTGATTCGCTGATAAATTATGGAAAAAGGTCACCTACAAAAAAAAATTCCAACGTAAAATTTTGAAGGTGAGCGGCCTCGTATAAAAAAATACAAAAAAAAACCAAATCTTCACTATACGCTTAGTAAGTGCCAATATTCATTAGAGTGAGTAAAGTGATGTGGTGACGCATAAAAATTTTTCTTAAAGGTTTGTTATATCGAAATTATAACATGATAAATTCGCATTTAAGAAAAAATTTCATGTAGCCACCTAGCGAGCACGAGTGTACAAACCAACTAGCGCGTGCGCGTTAGATGTGGCGCGCGTTGATTTAAATTTTTAATAAAAATTAATTTCATATTCATGAAAATTATATTTCTTATAAAAATTCACGATTTTTCATTAGATTGGGACATTTCTTTTTTTTTTTCAATATTTCTAATGAATTTTTTTTTTAATTTTTCGAAAAAAATATTCGAATGAATAAAGTTGCATACAGAATGCATTGGAGGAAACTAACATTAATGAATAAAAAGGAGAAGTATTTAAGTAACAAGAGACGATGAGTGTCTGGCTATCGTATTAAACGCTAAATATTCATTTCAACTCGCCATGAACATCTCCGTGTAACATTGATGAAACTGTTCACTACAACAGCAATTGAAAACTTTGTGCGGCTGCTAATTCAACATTGTCGAGAAAAGATTTATCGGAGTAACGTTTGAACACCTTCAGCAGACATCAAATATGTGGCATTCAGCTACGTTGTCGGTCAACACTTGTGGTGAGTATTGGCTCGTTAATACCGCTGGAAGGTGTTTATAGTCATAAGCTAGCGTTGCGACTTTCTATACCCTACAGAATATTCAAAGACTTCTGATAAATATGATGTGGCAGAGTATTGTCAAAGCAAAATATTCAAACTCACGAACGGTGAATCAAAAAGTGACAAATTTGTAATAGAGCTGTATTAAACGACGCGAACTTTGAATACGCTCAATATTTTCTCGTTTGCTGTGTAATTCCTGCAGTTTGCTCATGGTAAATACACTGAACAAAAATAATTATTCTTTGCATTTTTTGATTTAATTCAATGTGTAAATAAACATTGCCTTAATAAGGCATTGTCACAAGTTTTAAGTGTTAAGAATTAAATAAAAAGGGGTTAATATTTCTCAGTTAACATCGAACCGAACAACGGATGCACAATTTAAGAGCGGCATAGGCAGGGCTCTCACTTTAGCAAATGGTTTGAAGGAACGCCCCAGCCTAAGTTCTTCCCCTTGCCCTAGCCCAAACTAGCGTGGTTCCCGCAAGCGAATAATTTATATTCTAAAATCATAATAAAATATCCGATAGGACAATTTAAAGTTTCCATTTTTTTTACCCTACACATTGTATGAGACAATAATTGAAGGGATTACAGATGCGATACAGAATAGAATAAATATACTTAAATTAGAAAAAAATTGGGGAGTGTGTTTATGACCACACAGTTGAAGCGGAAGCATTCATTATGCCGCTACTCTTATTAAAAATTAATTCCGAAGAAATAACAATTGTTATTTACATTGTAATCCTTAATTTATTATTTTTTTTCTTAATTTGTAATACAGTTTTTTACAATATTTTTTCCTCTAAAAGCCAGACAGAAAATCTATCGCAGGTAAAATCCAGCCCATGAATTACATCCCGAGTGGAAAAAAAAGTCGGGAAATAATCTCAACATATCGGAGCGACATCATATGTCAGATATTCTCAAATATTTGTGACAGAATATCGCGAAGATGTTTTTTGACATATTATTTCTGTACATTCCTGGTAGAATGTCGCGAAGATGTTTTTTGCCATATGATTTCTGTTCATTTCTGGTAGAATGTCGCGAAGATATTTTTTGCCATATGATTTCTGTTCATTTCTGGTAGAATGTCGCGAAGATGTTTTTTGACGTATGTTTTTGTGCATATCAAAAATGGCACTCTCTTTAGAAAAAGGTTGGAAAGAACGCACCAGCTCAAGTTCTTCGACTCTGTTCGACTCTACCGCGGTTCACGCAAGCGAACAATTTATGTGATTTGCGCTTGTTTAAAACTTTTGAAATAATAATAAAATATTCGTTAGGACAGTAAAATTTCCATTTTTTCCTACCATACACATTTTATGATAATCATTGAAGGGCCGGATGATATAACTTGGAACGCACAAAATGCCGTGAAACTTTTACCCAAGCTACGATTTCCATATTGGATTATAATTGCACGGCATTTTGTGTACTCTGGGTTACATATAATCCGGACCTTAATTATCCAACATTTATATTAAATATAAATTTTATATTTACAGTATGTCGTGAAACATTGCAGCGATATTCATCGACAAACATCGCAAAGATATTTATCTAAAAACATCGCAGCGATATTATCGAGCGTGACGATTTGATGTAGTGACGATATCACTATAGAGATTATCTCGCGATAATTTAAAATATCGCTACGATATTTCTCCGACCTTTTTTTTCCACCCCGGATGTTTATATCTAAATCATTGTACCTGATTTTCATCTGGGGTTTTCCAGTTAATAAGATTTATCTTTTGTCTCGATGAATTCTATTAGAACTACACGGAAAATCGTATATTATATTCATTCTTGATAAAATATTATGAAATTCAGACGAATTTCATCCTTTGCTTCAAAAGAGCGCGCGACGAAATCGACCGAGAAATTAACTACTGTGAATATCTCTTCCGTCTCTGTCTAAGTTGTGCTACGTAACGGGAGTGTCTCTCTCTTACCTATTGTGCCGCTCGTTTTGTCTAACTTTCGCTACCTGCCTGGCTTAAAATGGTCCCTCCATGAATACTATTATGATTATTTTTGTCAGCTGATCCCGAAAATCCCAATCGATTTCCAAAAGACCCCGATCTGTTCCGATCGCATTGTTGCCAACTTGGCAGTAGTGTTGGGAAATGAACATCTTTATTCATATTCAACATGGCGTTTTGAAAATATATGATGGCAATCATGGTCATTATGGCAATGGGGCGCGATCGCGCGATGTAAACAAAACTGAACAAAACAGTCAAAATTTTCGTGATAATTGGTGACTAGTGATATATCCAAATATAAATATAAGTATTGTCATGTACATGACAAACAATTTGTTATTATTTTGAAATACCCTACTAATATTGATTCTTATAAGAATCCGATATCAAGCTGTAGGACGATTTTTATTTCAGAAATAAAATAATAGTGCAAATAATTATCTTTGCACTCAACTGCAACGTCTATTCCTAAAACTTAGGTGAATTATCATAACGTGACAATTCACTTCATGACATAATATTGACATCACAAATGTTTACTGGGTATAAACGTTAAAAACGAATTTCATGATCACTCTAATGATTCCAGTGATTCGTCAAGACCATTGATATTTAATGTAACTTTGTTTTTGCAGCTAGCTAGCAGATTTTTTAAATTTAAAATATGAGCACTCAAATTGTTTATACATACCTAAAGAAAAATTGATTTTATCTTCAAGAGACAAATATTCGGCGATATAACCAATGCAATCACTGCATAAATTGAGGTAGTATTTGTATGTTGTCCGAATCTTTCCTTTGTCCTCAACTTGATCTGTGGAGGTTGACGTGGAAGCCTTTTGTCTTTTAGGATTCTCCATAATGGAATACTCGACAAGATTGCGCAAGGTCTTTAAAACCCCAGATAGTATCCGAAACAAGTTTAACAGACAAGAACTTTAAACAAATAACACAAAAATAAAAAAATGCCCGATATTCGTCGGGCCCAAAAAAATGAACAATATGAAAATTCAGTAAAAAGATGAATGAAAAAATCGTTATGTTGTATGAATATGAAAAAAGCAGAAATTTATATGAAATAACTATATATTTTCGGACGAAAGATTTAAATCGATGAAAAAACATTGAAAACATTTCTCATGATTATATATCTTTCATTATTATTATTCAATTACAAAGAAACTTTTTACTTGTACGTACTTTACTTCGTGAGTTTAAAGTTTGAATTGAATCAGATTGAATGTTATTTTGACTGACGCATCAGTGTGCGTGGGTGTGTGGAGCACGCTACGTCGATAAATATACATTATCCTGAATTTCGGTCGTTAGAAACATAGGATTTGAAATACAAATTGGGAAAAAACGTACATATCTTGTAATTACAAAATATTATTATCTATTAGTGAAAAAAGAAAATGTAACTTTCTGTGATTGTTAATATTGTATATGAACTTTGTACAACCATAACATGTTCAATAAATAATAAATTTCTGAACCATCAGCAGAAGGCTAGATCATTTTGGAGCGTGTCCGATTTTCCCCAGGATTTTCAAGATATGTATCGAAGTATAGAATCTATAAAAATACTATGAACTCCCATCAAATTCCGAGAACAGTAGATAATATGAAAAAAAATAACTATATAAAAATACGAGTAGTCTTCGAGGTCCTTTGACACTGTGCGTTAAAATTCTTTGAAAGTGTATCATCTGGGATTTGGACAAATGAAAATGAATGTACATGACCCTGATATAATCCAGGAGTTTTTTCGAAACAGCTCGTATAAACAATTATATTTCCTGCAAAAATTTGATAATGGGAATGAGTAATTCGTGTCCGATTTTCATGATTCGGAAACATTTTTTAAAAAATTTTTCTAATGTGCGAACTTATTTTGCTGATTAGATTTTTCAAAACATTTATCAAACTTAGATTTCTCAGAAAACAGCGTATGTAAATGAAGTGTTACTACTGCACTTTTGGTCTTGGTTTCTACTGCATTATACCTATTGTGAGTCATTAATCTCATGTTTCAGGTTCTTTTTCACACTGGTGACTGTGAACACTTGTATTTCAACAACAATAAAGAACAGTCTTATTCATAGATAAGACTCGCCTTTATTTTCAAATAATCAACGAACTGTTTTCTGAAAAAAACCATCAAAATGTATGCACATCGTACATCGGCATTTCGATATTATATTTTTTATGAGTTGATATTGAGTATCAGTCAGTGGCGAACGCAGGGGGGGTTTGAGGGTTCAAACCCCCCCCCCCCCGAAATTTTAGGGAAATTAGAAAATCGAATTCATAGGGTATTAACTTCAAAATAAAGAACTAGCTGTTTACGGTGAAAAAATGGATATTTCAAAATGCCACAAATTTTAGCTTCTGCAACATTTATCAACATCGTAAGGCATCAAAGGCTGGGCACTCCATACCGATCCTTGAGAAAAAATTTCCAGACGAAATTTGAACTCAACAGCTCGAGCGCATGCGCAGGACGGGAGAGAAAAAAGTTTTTCCTATCACCCGTAGCAACCAAGCAACCGGTTGACTTGACACGTTGACACAAGTCATTCTGTGCGTTTTCGGAAATCTTTGTGAATGACAGTTTGAACAATCATAGATTCAGTTCTCTCAGTTTTTTGCCACATTTGTCTTAAGTTCTCGCATATCTGATCTCTCAGCGTTTTCTCATGCTAAAGTCAGTGTACAGCGAAAATGAGTTCAAGAAAAATAACATCATTTTTCAAACCAAAAAGTGCAACAATTGTTGCAACCGCAGCTGAAGTTCCAGGTCCTATACATCGTGAAGATTTACCTGACGACTTTCCACCATCGAAAAAAGTACGGCATGAAGAAACAGATTCTGCTGATCCAAAAGTAAGTCTTTGATACATGAAAAATGAGTTTTTTTCCGATTTGATTGCGCTTAGGAGTTTTTTCTTATACACCCGACCCGCCTTATGCGACCTCGGATCAAGTCAGTCGAGCCGGATGCCTAATACACTGCGAAGAGTAGAGTAAACATTCTTAATCGTTATCTCTTGTTCTGACAATCATTAGGCTGCTTTTATTCTGATAGCTCTAAAAGAAATAGACAGAAACTAAGTGATCGATTGGATCAGGTGGCTAATAGGCTCTAGTGCTACGGATGCCAAAGTTGCAGGTTTGAATCCCTGAGTCCAAAGATTTTTTTTCAGATGATTTTTTCAGCTAAAATGTATATGTATAACATCATCTACCTTTTCTTTTAGCGCGGGATCACAATTTAATTGTGTCTTCAATTTATTTAATTTCGTGAATTGATAAGTTCCAAGATATTGCTCAAAAAAAAAAATCTTATCGTTTTTCAAATAGTAAGTTTTTAATAATTGGCAAATTTCTTGTACCAAATAAAACAAAATCAAAAATGATAATTTTTCGGCTAATCTTCAATTTCATCATATCAACTAATTCAAAAAATTTATGATCATAACGTAAATCACATCATTAATTCAAAATTTTGAAATCAAATATAGAAAATTTTCATACTCGACTCCGAGTTGACAACATAGAATTTGTGCAAAATGTGCGTTTTCTTATTTCTGTATGTCAATGCTATATTTTGAAAATCAGATTTTTCTACTTCAAATATTCATATTCTATTTGGTTAATTTATTATTTCTATACTGCAACTACCTAATTCCTCCTCAAAATTTTTAATATTTCATGAATTGCCTCAAATCGATTCTGTCTATGTTAGAAAATCTAGATAAAATTTCAATTGAACAATGTTAATAGAAATTCAAAAATTTGCTCCCAATCACCTATATTTATAGTTTGTAAACGCATTCTGCTAGAAAATTTAACATTTTTTCAGAAATCAACGTTCATTAAATGACATATCTTTTTTTACAAACATTTATTTTTACCAACATTGTGCTTAGTGGAAATATTCAACAACAAATATTCGGAATTTTGTTTCTTTTTCTTGTTTTATTCTATTTCTTCAAAACAAATTTTCTTTCAGGGTTCACCCAATGATGTTGTAAAGTTCTGTCGAAGAAAACTAGACAACGATGAAAAGTACAATCTTCTCGTTAATGCATGGTCACCAGACGAAACTTTCGAATTTCCAGCATCGGGGACAAGAAATTTAAAATTCCAGCTGTCTTGGTTACGCATGTTTCGCTGGTTGGCGTATTCAGCTATTGAAGACGGAGCCTACTGCCGAATCTGCGTATCATTCGTACAAAAGAATATTGGCAAAGGAAAACACGAAGAACCAAAAACCTTTGTTCAATGCGCTCTCAAAGATTGGAAAAAGGCTTTGGAGAAATGTAGAGATCATCAAAACAATAAGTATCACAAGGATGCTTCTGAAGACGCGCTGAATTTTAAAATGATTTATGATCAGAAGAAAAATGACATTATGTACGAAATAGACCTTGGTCGTAAACAACAGCAGCATGAAAATCGACAAAAGCTGATTCCCATCATTCGTGCCGTTTTACTCTGTGGCAGACAGGGACTTGCTCTCCGAGGACATCGAGATCATGGTTTGCTATCAACGGAGATACCAGAGGAAAACGATGGCAATTTCAGAGCACTCCTTCGATTCGCTGTGGAAAGTGGAGATCTTGCTCTGGAGTAGCATCTGAAAACTGCTAGCGCCAACGCTACTTATTTAAGTTTTCGCATCCAAAATGAAATCATTGAAGCGGCAGGAGAAATAATTATGAAAAACATTATAAAACGCGTCAATGAGTCAAGTTGTTTCTCAGTAACCGCTGATGAAACCACGGATGTCAGTGGAGTTGAACAATTTACAATTAGCGTTCGATACATCGAAAAAATTGAAAAAATGTATAACATCCGGGAAGATTTCTTGCGTTTCGTCCCTGTGACAGACGTAACTGGAGCGGGCCTTGCGAAGACTCTACTGATCACATTGGAAGCTTGGATTGGAGATGCGTTTCATGAAAGGGCAAGGTAAAGTCAGAAGGTGCAATAGCACTCTAAAACTGAGTGTGTTAAACGACCACATTCAAAACTTTTTTCCCATTTTATTCAAATAGTAAACAAAATTGATACACTTGCAGATTGTCCATTTTTTATAAGATTCCATTAACGATGGGAAGCACGCTCTGAATATGTCAGTCTAGTATTTTTTGTATAAGAGTAAATCAGCCAAGTTGATAAAATTTTTTCTTTTCAAGGTTATGATGGGGTTCGAGCTATGAGCGGAGAATTTAACGGTTGCGCTGCGGTCGTAAGAAAAACAGTCCCGGATGCTCTTTATGTTCATTGTGCCAATCACAATCTTAATTTAGCCATCATGCATGCGTGTGATATTCCGTTGATCAGGAACTGCATCGCGACTGTCAATACGATAGTGAACTTCTTTCGTCTTTCGAACAAGGCAGGTGGCGTGTTAAAAAAATACATAATTGTTGCAGACCCTGGTGCGAAGCAAACCCGTCTACTCAAGTTCTGTGAAACACGTTAGGTGGAACATTTGGCGTCTCTCGGTTTGTTCGACGAGTCACTGGTATATGTCTGTTTGGCACTGGAAGAATTGAACGAGAAGAATCTGATGGCGTACAACCACATGCCTTGCTCAGTTCAATTAGTACAGCTCAATTCATCATTGCGCTAAAAGTGCTAAAACCAGTTTTTAGCCTGACAAAAAATTTGAGCCTGTATTTACAGAAGGAAGATTGTGATTTGAGCAAGTGCGTCAGTTACGCAAACGATTTGCATGATGAAATCAAAGAAATGTGTGCAAAGGCTGACGACAAGTTCCACGATATCTTCATCTCAGCAACTGAAACTGCGAATGAAATTGGCGTGGAGCTGGCTGTTCCACGAAGAGTAAGGCGACAGAACAATCGGGAGAACTACGAAGGGGAACCTGAGGCGTTCTACCGTCGATCAGTCTTCATTCCGTTTTTAGACAAATTTTTGGCAGAGCTGCAGTCGAAATTCCTGGAACACCGGAAACTTCTATCCAAAATACAAAATATCATCCCTGCAAAATGCGCTGAACTCGAAGAAACAGAATTATTCGAAACAGTACAAACATTCCAGGCAGAATGGCCAAACGACATCTTTGGATCTATTGAAGATTGCAAAGCCGAAATAAAAATGTGGCAAAGGTAATTATTTCTGTTTGAAAATTAGTCATTTTTATATTTAATGAAATGATTTTTTTATTAGACACTGCTTGCGTGTATCCAAGGAAAAACGACCAACAACGTTTATCAGTGCTTTGGACATTTGCGAAAAAACGTTTTTCCAATCAATTCATCGATTTCTTCAGATTGGAGCAACACTGTCGGTTACAGTAGCTTCAAGCAAACGTTCTTTTTCAACTCTCCGTAGGCTGAAGACTTATTTGCGTAACAAAACAGGAGAGTAAAGGTTGAATGGGTTAGTACTACTCAACATACACAGAGATATAGATGTCACCACTGAGGAGATTTTGAATATTATGGCTAAAAAGCCAAGAAGAATTGGTATAATACTGTAAATATGATGTGAGATATGAATATTTTCACTTTTCTTTACTGATTGCGAACACTTACGATTACAATATTTTTAATACACAACTTTTGTTTCATAAATCAAAATTTTTATTTAAATAAATGTGTTTACTAAAAGCAAGTCACAGCTCATGATTTCCAGCACCTTCATTTTTTCTTTTACCTTCACGACGAACTTAGTGTGGAATAAAATTTATAGTCGAACCCCCCCCCCCCCCCCCCCCCGAAAAAATTTTCTGCGTTCGCCCCTGGTATCAGTGTATTCCAACTTATCGGAAGAACGGATATTGATATTTTTCTCGTTTTGGTTTCCATACCTTGTAATGAAGCAATAGCCACACACGTCGTTTATTCAGTGTATCCTGGAACATGATCCTGAAGACACAAGCTCATTCAACCGTATACTTGCCATGACGAATTGAAGCCCTCCAACGCCGAGTGCTCCCCAAAGTTATCATCGATCTCTTAATGTAACACATTCGTCAAATAAATTCAAACACTTGTTCTAGAATATGCAAACGTATCTTATAATCTTATCATTTCTCTCACCACGAATCATACAATTTCTTCATTACATTGGTATAAACGCGAAAACGCATGATACATCTCATACAGTATTTTTTCCGAATCTGATATAAAATCTGAAATACCTCTTCGAAATTGCAAAATACACCTAGCTTACAGTATTGCGATTTCTGTACACAATCCCATGGGAAAAAATCATTCAAAAACAAACAATTTTTTCTCATCTGAAGACTCACAACGACAATAATTTTGTTCTTTACCGTTACAACGACGATCTTACGCGTCGCGATGTAAAAAAAGACCGGAAAGCTACTCGTTTTTGATTATCATCGTATGTGGAAACTTGATCATTCTATTTTTGTTACGGAGACTCTGTTATCACAAACATTACAACGTATAAGTGAAAAAAAAGTAAGAGAAGAAGGGAGAGAAGAAAAGGAAGAGAAAAAAGAAAGATAGAGAGATTGGAGCTAATACTGAGCTGAGTCTATACTCTATAGAAAGAATCTGCACTGGATCGACGACCTTGAAGTGTCAGTCGAGGAACTAGATTGGGTAACTCTATATTTACACATGTACATCGCAGCAATGTAGAGAAATGAAGGTGATTTTGATGTTATTGCTCGTTGAAACTTTCCACGATATCGTGAATGCTTGCGTAGGTTCCCGTGAGGCAGCCCAGGAAGCCGATGATGAGAATGAAGATGTCTTTGACGATCGTGAGAGGGTTGACGGTGGTTTTTTGCCAAAGAGTCACCATTTCGACGATTGGGGGGAAGATAAGGGCAAGGGCCGTGCTGCTCACGGCTCCGACCAGTGAAATAAAGAGCCCCAGACGTGGGATAGCTTCGGCCAGAATGACTAGAAAAAGGTGATCAAGGTCAAAAGTAGACAGAAGCGTTAAGTATCGATATTTTTACGATATATCAGAGTTTATATATATATATTCTAGTGCTCCCAAGTATCGATTGCCGTTCTCTTTCTAGCATCAAGGGACCCTGGCGGACGAGTTACCACCATAGACCTTATAGTATACATGGACTGAGCTCTGCCTATCCTGTTCCATTGACGAGAATGTGCCAACATGATTTGGCCATAATGCTAACCCCCAGATAGCAAACATGATTTCACAGTTTAGATCATGCATGAAATCACTCGCATGATCTCATTATGCCAAACATATGAAATACGATCTGTGAAATCATTCCCGTGAGCTCAAAATGACATCATAGTCACATTATCAATGCTAGACAATGCGCATGCGTCAAAAAGTCATGCGTGACTTCAATTCCTTGTCATCTTTAAATCAGAAATTTTTGTGCTATATTATCATGGTAGAATATTTTTTGTTTGTCCATGTGCCATGATGTGCTAGGATTCAGTACCAGTGTAACTATCGCATCGCGGTCTCTCGTGTTTTTGTTTTTTTAAATAAGGGGTCGTTCACATATTACGTAAGGCGATTAAACGAGGACAAGAATATGATTTAAGATAAGTAAGACAAAGACCAACAGAAAAAAGCGTTACGTAATATGTGAACGACCCCTAATTTTTTGTGGTTTTCTTCGAAAAATTTTTATATCTTGTGTTCTGTGATTTGTGATAAACCATAGTACCGCATTCCTCGAAATCAGTGTTTACCTGGAGGTTAGAACCATTTTCGTTTTATTATGTGACATTTCTAATTGTCATAATTTTCATCGACATTTTTTAAAACTATATATTTGCGTAAAAAATATTTAAAAAATGAACGAAAGTGTGGTTAAATATAACATTGATTGTCTTTTCTGTATTAGCATACTATATATTGTATAATATTATGATGCTTAATAAAAATGTGTTAACAATTACTGCTTTCGTTGTGAATTAATACTGCAATAGAACAGAAACAAGCATTCAAATTTTCCTGCGATGATCATCTACGCAAGCGCATCCACGAGGGAAAAATCTAAAAATCACGCGTGATTTCATATTGACATAACAGTGAATCGGTAACGGAGGTACAAATGTCTGTCACGCAGGATTTCTTTTTTTCACGTGTGATTTGCATATGATGTAAATATGAAATTATTTTGCTATTTGGGCCAGGACCGGCAGATTACCGCCTGCGCCCTGCGTCATTTAGGTACGGCGATAAATTGATTAGTGTTTTTTTTTTCTAGAAAATTACATTTTCGATCAATAAATAACTACAAAACATTAGTAACAATACTTTTAATGCGTTTTTTCCGAACGTTTACGCGTTAGGACTGCCCCGGGCCTCACAAGTACTTACTCCGCCACTGTACCTGAGTGGCAAACATTTTTTCTCCGGCTTCTTTTTCATACTTCCACAAATACTACAATAAATGACTATTGATTTTTCACCCTGTTTGCTGTCATTTTCACTTTGAAAAACGATTTTATTCTATTTTTATAAGATAAAAACAGCTCATACCATGAAGGACGCCATTTTTGTTTTAGCATTATGGCCAAATCATGTTGGCACACTTTCCGAGCCAGAAAGCTCAGTCCATGTATACTATAAGGTCTATAGTTACCACGCTATAATGTAGTAGGAGAATGGTAAAAGTGTGGTGGATTTTATTTTGGTGATTAATCGTTTTTGCATCAATATTTAAAAGTTATATGCTTGTATGTCAAAGAAAATTTCATAATTTCAATTTCACGGGTTTTTTTTTAACAATTGTTGCCTTTAAAATCGTTTTGCAAAACATGTCGAGGTAATGGAATAACTCTCCAACATGTTTTCGGAAACAACATATTATTGACAAATTTTTGTTAACATGCTCTAAAAATATAATTTTAACTAATTGTATTATTTTCAAGCGCAAATTTTAAGTGAAAATATTTCTAGTCAAGTTAAATAATAAACCTGATGTAAAAGTTCGAGTAGATTTGCGCATGCGCCATGAGTAAATTCCATTCGTGGCACAGCCGCTGAAGGAGCTACGGAGGGGCTCAAGGGTGCTCTTCCATATCTGAATTTTGAATGTGAAATCCAATTAAAATTAAATTTTATTGTAATAGTATTGAAATATTTTTATGATAATAATTTTTATATTTATTTCCAAGGTGAAGTACCAAATAATGCTTATGCTAGTTTTTTTTCTGCCATTCTTATACGACCTACCTTAAAACTCATTTTCTGGTCATTTGCTTGAAGATCTTAACTTCGCTGTGTTTAGAATGTACTCAAGGATCGTTATGATAACCTATAATAGTTTTTTAAAACATGTAAAATTTTTAGCACTTATAAAATACTGAACAATGATTTCATTCATGATAATTAATTTACTTTTCATTATTATATATACATGCGTAATTATTATGTTTTTTTATAATTAACCATTGTAATTAATGTTAAATCTTAATCAAAATACACAATATTGAGTACATTATATTTTTTATTACGTAAGGGTCAGAATTTTTTGAACGGATCACCTGACCCTAGTGATTTGGGTTTTTATAAAGTTTTTATCAAACTCTTTATAAAATTTTGGTATTTGCCATGAAATTCCGATTCTTCTATAAATCCATTTTATAAAAAGAGCAAAGTTTTACAGAGTTTAAATTATTTTTTATAAAATCACTTCATAAAATCTTTATAAGAAGACAAAATCTTTATAAAGTAGATTTTAAAATCCACTATATAATAATGTCGTCATTTTATGAAGATGTTTTAGAGTTTTTGAAAAGTGGCTTTATTGAAAATAATAAAAACTTCATAGAAAATCGCTCTTTTTATGAAGAAACTTTCTAAAAAAAGCGGAATTTTACTAAAAATACCTAAATTTTTTAAGGATTTGTAAAACACTTTATAAAAACTCAAATGACTAGGGGAATTTAGTTGCGGATCCACGGCGTGGATAATTGTATAAATAATAATAAAAAGTACATTTAGAAACATGAATGGAATTACAGTTGAGTATTTTATAAACAATTTGTATAGGCTGTCATAACAGTCATAACGTACATTCCAAAGACAGCAAAGTTATAGTCTTCAAGTAAATTACATACTCAGAAAATGAGTTTCAAGGTGTAGGTGTAAGAATGGCAGAAAAAAACTGCTATAAGCTTTATTTGGCACATCAAATTTATTGTAAAACAGTGTACTTAGACATTTATAAGATTTTAACTAGAAAATAGTTAGAAAAATGATTATTATAAAAAATTTATGTTATTTCTCAATTATTATTCAATCTTAATTAGATTTCACATTCATAATTCAAATATGCAGGAGCGCCCTTGGGCCCCTCGGTAACTACTTCAGTGGCCGTGCCACGAAAGGAACGTACTGACGGTGCATGCGCAAAAGCTACTCGCCACTAAATTTTCATTAAACTTTTACAGGCTTATTTACCATGACCCGAAAAATTTATTGCTTTCAAATACATTTCCACGTAAACAGAGTATATTTTTTTACATTAAAAACATTATTTCATGTTACAATTGTTGGTTTAAATAAAAAAAATTTGCCAGGGGATATATAAGCTTGTCCTTATTTAATAGTGGTGTACACCACTAGACTTAGGAACGCTGATATATTCATCAACTGACGATCGTTTTATCTATGAAGTCTATAGAAGGAGGCCCGACTTCTCATGTCGCGGCTAACAACAGAGTATGCATGGCGGTGGCGGTCTGAATCCCCACCCTACAGCCTTTATTTTTTTTTTTTCTGTACTGCGCGAACGCTACACTTACACGAAATCTTTGTAAAATGATCGTCAAACTTGAAGTTTTTTAAATCTAAATACACAGCTTTTTACAACAGATGCCGAAGCAAAATTTCTTTGTGATAAAAAAATCAATACCAAAAATACTTTCGGTGTATACTAGTTGAAATAAATAAAATACATTTTTAAAATTTGTATATTTATGATGGAACTTGAGATATGACGCAATGAATATCCGAAAATTTTATAACGTATCAAGGCATAAACAGTTCGATGGTTTTTCAAATTTTTCTGAATTATCAGGACTGATTGAATTTCATGACGAGAAAATGAAATTATTATAATAACCGTGTATCTACTTACAAGTGAATAAACAAAAAGCAGTTCGGAAGCAGATTTCAGCGAAGACTGGCCAGCGGAAGGGACCAAAAGATTTTTCGACAGTCGGCCACATGAGAGCGACAGGTACGTAAAATTGTAGCGCATAAGTCAGCACTATGCTGAGAGAAATGGCAACTTTGATACATTGTGGCAAACTGAAAAATTTCGAGGAGTCAGAATCATCATTCATTAGTCACTACGGTCAAACAATCATTTATGTAATTCAGGGGTGTGACACTCCTATCCCTAATGCATTGTAGTGCGCGGCCACTTAAAGTAGGTGGGATGGCGCTGGCGTTCGTGGTGAAATCCTTTGCTCTGTTTACAAAACATTGTCACCCATCACGATGTCTAAAGTGTGTAACGTTTTGTTTTTATGATTTTTTCAATTAAATGTCGTCAAAAGTGAGTCGGAAATTTAAACGTTGTGTTGTTCCATGCTGCACTTATGAGCGGGAAAATGCATATTCTACGGTTGATGGAAGATTTAGGTTCAGAGGTGAACAAATTTTCACGGGACATGAAAAAGTGTAATTTAGAACAAAAAAAATTTGCTAGGTTGTGTGAAAAATAAAAGTAATTGAAAAAAACGTTTATAAATTTAAAGAATAATTTTTTGAACGTCGCCTCCTTCATTCCTTATCTCACACCCAAAATCAATATCCATTTTTTGCTTTATACATCAATACTATCTTGAATATGACAAAATGTGTTTAAAAAAAAGAAACATGATGAAAATGTAAGTTTTTTTAATACTTGAAGATGAATTTCAACAGTATTAGCCATGTCTCCGAATTCAATCGATTTAAATTTTCCCGCAAAAATTTCACGGAGTCGCCAGCGCCATCCCACCTACTTTAAATGGCCGGCGGAACTACGGGAGTGTCACTCCCCTAATGTAATTAAAATGTTTCTCGTGTGTCAGGTATTTTTTGTGTGTTCATCGTGCGTTTTAAAAATAAAAGGCCGAAAATCCAAAAGGCACAAGTACGCTCTGTTTTTGTTGTAGTTTAATAAAAGCACGATTTAAATTTCCTTTTTTCTAGTTTACAAATTTAGTTTAGTTAGTAGGTAAATCTGAATGTAAAATCCCAGTAGATCAGTTGCCTCATAGTAATCCTAGTATTTTTCTTTGAAAGTGAGCTTACACTAAGAATTTCTTACTGTCGGAATAATTTTATCATTTTTCGAATAATAAACTAGTTTGTGAAGCATAGAATACGAAATAAATAATTTGAAAATAAAGAGTCATAATCTCTTAAAATGAGAATAATTGCAACAACGTTAAAAATTTTGAGGCAGCTCACTGTCAGTCAACTGATTTACTAGGCTCTTGTGTCTTGTATCTGATTCAGTCAATTAATTTGGTTCCAAAAATCCCAGTCATTATGTTCGACCTATAACATAGTTAGACACACAAATGGACTTCTTCAACATTTCTAATGCTTTTTTCTCAACTAGATGGAATCATGAAATTCGGAATTTTAGATGGAACAAAACTACACACACATTGACCTTATGTTATGCGCTCCTGGTTCCCTTCTTTCGATTCGACGCATCACAATGAAAAGAATAATCATTAAGATCAAATTCGAAATTGTACAAAATACACTAAAACTTACGATTGTTTGGAATCGAGATTCAAAGTGACGGATCCTTTGATATCGTCACCATATTTCAAGTACGCCAAAAATCCCAAAACCGCGAACATTACTCCGACTATGACCATGCCAACGTTCAGGACTCCGAAAGTCTTGTCGAAATTGCTTGGTTTCTTCATTTCGTGTTTCAATGGTAAAACCTGTCATTATTTCAAAGCTATGAGAAACGTTCTTGAACTTTATAATATCGATGGAGGAGTCCAAATGACGATTAACTTTAGAGTTTTAGAATTTTCTGCCCACTCTTCATTGAAAATGAGAGTAACGTTTCCGAATTTTTCAAAAATCAAAGCAATGAGCTATCTTAAAGTTCTGAAAAAATGTATTGTAATGCTTTAAATAGTGGCCTTCAAGAAAATAACTTTTTGAAAACATAACCTCCAAAATGGATAGAGTAAAAAACACGTTTTTACATAATTGGATTTTTTTCAAAGTACCCCATCTTCGAAAATTAAAAAAAAATTATCAACAATAGACCTAAATTTTACGCAAATTTTGGTATTTCAACTTTGATGATACCTTAAAAATTGTAAGAGTTATACATTTTTCAGTTTAATGGTGCGCGTGGGCTTCTTACGGAACCAATGTGAATTTTTGTAAGTCAAAGTTCAGAAAGTTATGTTATCAAAGTTGTGTTGATACATTGACAAATGAAAGCTCAGCGACGATGTAGATTTTGAAAAACATTGTTTTTTCAATTTAAAAATTATCACTTCTAATTATGTTTAACGAAAACTATGACATTAACCAAAAAAGTTTAAACTGAGACAAACATTCATTTTTCAACAGCTATCGAACAGTATTTTTTTCCAAATTCAGACTTTTGATTTTGACCCTTGACGTCACCACGCGGACAATACTTATTCTTTGTGTTTTTGAGCGCTCTGGAAAAAATGATAATCAATGTTCACCTTATTACGAATCAAGAGCTTCAAAATTGCGGAAAATTCTTTAAAACGCAATTTTAAAAAGCTAATACACGAAGTCAAACCTGTTTATTTCATTGTTATCTACCACAGTGGATAATAAAAAATTATTATATAAAATTTTTTACGTTCAAGAAGTTGCCGTGATAAGCAGAAAATTCTTCAACATATCGTTATTCAAATAGTTCTAGTAAAAAAATGTGTAGCATTTAGGGTTTGGAGTTAAAATTAATATAATAACTAAATACTTGTCCGAAAAATAAGTAATTAGATCCCGAAAAAGAAAACAAAACTTTTCCTATTATTTTTGTTAAAAATGATCAGAGAATAAAAAAAATTGTAATTCATTCTGATAAGTGGAAAAATCTGCTACATTTCAAATTTTTTGATACCAAAACGTTTTTTCAACTAAAAATGACTTATTCATAAAGAAGATAATTTTTTTCGGTTTAGAAAAGATTTTGATTCATTACACGTAAAGTTTGGACCCGTCGCTCATGAGTAATTAATTTTTTAAAAGAATGTTTGCAACACCAAGTTATTAGTGCTACTCACAATAATTATTTTTACGAAAAAAAATGTGAAGAGAATAAGTTTCAGTGATTTTCTTTGCTGATAATTATTATCTGAAAAATCTGTAATCTCAATTACGTATTGTAGGATAAAAATACGAAATTCGTGATTTTGCATCTATTCAGGGGCGTAGGCAGAAAAAATGTTCGAGAAGGGTTTTTCTGAAAAATATTTTTCTTTCGAGATTTCATAATTTTTAATCTTTTACAATATGGTTACAAAAGAAAGATTTTGAAGTACTACGCGTTTCGGAATTTGAAAGTTATACAGCTTTTGGAATCCAGAGTTGCACATTTTTCATGTTCCTGAAAAGTTAGATTTTTATGATTTTAAATCAGTAAATGAGGTTTCAATTTCTTTTTTTGGTACTTGGTACTTCTTGTATTTATACCACTTTTTCTGTAAATCTTTCTAAAATTCGATGCTCTAGGAATCAAACTTCTAAAAAATTTATATATTTGAATTGATTTTCGAGCAAACTTTAACCACACATTAAAAGGCACATCATAAATTGATATTTTTTTCGAATTCATTCATTGGATTTTGTAGTATTTTCTAGTATCTTTATAACATTTCTAATATTTTTATGGATCGCTCAATAGATTTTTAGAAATTGATGCTATAGTATTGAAACTTTTAACGATTTCGAGAATTTAAATTGATTTTTCAGACGACAGTTTCTTCTATAAAGATTTAAAGTACTTTTATTTCACATTTTTTTAAGTATTTTTACAATTAAAAGTATGGTCGACAGTATAAATTATACAAATTGAATTAAATATATTTTTATTGTGTTTATATATGAATTTCTAGAATGATTTCTAAAATTTTGTATAATTATAGTATTATATAATAAATACGCTTCAGGGTAGAAAGTTTTTTAAATATCTAAGAAAATTATATCTCCATAATTAATATGCATTGAAAAATTTCTAGTAAACTAGTAAACTAAAGAACTGATGAGCAAGTAAATTGGAAAGTCAGTAAACTTATAAAATAGTAAACTAGTAAGCTAGAAAAAGAGTAAACTAGCCAACTTGTACATTAGTAAGTTATTATACTAGTAAACTGCTCGAATTGTAAAATAGTAAAATACTAAAAAAGTAAAATAGTGAACTAAGAAAATTTTGTAAAAGTAAATCAGTTAATTAGTCATCTAGTGAAATGGTCAAATTTGTAATAGTAAACTGGTAAACTAGTGAGCTAGTAAACTGGTAAGCTAGTTAAGTAAAAAATTGTAAGCTAGGAAAATAGTAATCTAGTAAGCTAGTGGACTAGTGAACTAGTAAACTCGTTAACAAGTAAATGAGTAAACTATTAAACTGATAAGCAAGTAAACTAGCAAACTTGTGAACTGGTAAGTTAGTAAGCTAGTTAACTAGTAAACTAGTGAGCTACTATAATAGTAAACAAGTAAGCTAATAAACTAGTTAGCTATAAACGAGTCAATTATTTATCTAGTAAGCTAGTGAACTAGTAAACTCATTTTTCACATTTTCCTAGTACAATATAGGAAACTCTGGATGATTTCTGAGTATTTTTATATATTACTTATATTTTTGTAGATTGCTACAGAGATTTCAGAAACTTGATGCTTTTAAATGTGAATTTCGATCTATTCTAAGTAAATTCAAGAATTAATGATAAAATTACATTCATATAAATTTTTCATGTTTTAAATCCTTATTCTTTTTTCGTATTTTTGAAATATTTAACAGATTTTGTTGCATTTATTAGAATTTTTATAGATTAATAGTATTTTTAGAGATTGATGCTCTAGAATCCTGAATTTATAGATCTTAGAGGCATTTGTCGAGATTTTTAAGAAAACAGTTTTTTTCTAGAATCTCATTAATTTGATTTTGTTTTTTGAAGTTTGTATGAGTCGAAAGATTTTCAATACTTTTATATAGATTTTATATAGATTTCTGGACTTTGATTATCTAAAATTTATTTTATTTATTTTAATAATAGCATCAACGGGTAGATACTCTTTATACATATAATACAAAAGAACGACATTGGTAACATATAACATAAGTAAATATCGTATCGTACGCCAGTCGAAGTGCGTATATATTCATAAATAATCAGAGCGCAAAGTAACCGAGATCAAGAAAACAATAATCGACGAAGCAAAGCTAAGATTCAAAGTTTTGTAATTTTTAGCATTTTCGTATTAGATTTTCATTGTTTTCGATAATTCACTGGGTTGCAACAACTTTCAGATTCTTATTTTCTACGTAATCCTACGTTTTGATTTTTCCTTTTTAATAAATATACACTGCTAACTTTCTCATGCGCTTTTTCGTAACTTATATTTTTACTGTTTATTGATGTAACTTTTTTTATGTTACATGAAATATTGATTGATTTTATGAGAATTTTGGGTGGGGTTGGAAGCCCAAAAACCCCCTCTGCATCTATTCATTGGGTGATATGTGTTTGATCATACTAATTTCGTGCAGAGGACGACTGTACATCATACTTTTGTGCAAATGCACAAAAGAACTTGAAATAGTTAATGTAACTTACCAAAGTGATCCCTTCAAAAGAGTAAATGACAGTGCCGAAGAACAAAGGAAGGTGTTTCCAATCGGCGACGTAACGTCGTTCATGAATGGGCGGCAAATCGTCGCACATGATGTAAATGGTGGCCACGTAACCGAAAATGATGAGAAAATTTGCAACAGTGGAAATTGGCACCAGGTACTTCAAGTTCCTGACCCATGTACTCAATAAAATTGGTACGAAAACTATCACCATGTGAATGTGGACGTCCAGATGAATTCCATACTCTTTCATGACCTCGAGGAAAATATATTTTTAAACAGTTTTCTTAACTTGAAGAATTTTCTTTCATTTCTAAAAACGACAGCATTCATTAAAAAAAATTCATTTATTGTGCATAAAAAAAGGCTCACCTGTTCCATGTTTGACGATATAAAGACAAAATAGACACAGCAAAATCCGAGTTGCGTAACGCAAAGAAACAGATTAACTAAAACTCTGAAAAGACAAAAAATGATGGTAATGTGATGGGAAAATAAACGTTGTGAGATGTCACATACAATTACGATTCCACGCTATAAATAAATAAATCCCAAGACGAAGCAACGTATTTCGTACGTAATCTTGAGAAAAAATTGCTAGTAACAAAAGTGAATTTTTACGACGAGCTGTCTAATAATTTTCCTTGTAGTGTTTTTACGACTCGTAGAACGTAATATTCTTCATAAAAATGATTTCTTAGTAGAATCTTAAATGACCTAAAAATAGGCCACTTCTGCGGAATCTCGAGGCAATGTAATTTCGAATACGATATTTATGCGAGTCAAAGCCAAAGAGAAACTTTGAATTCATGAATCGAAAATTTTTCCAGTAGGCCACTTTTTCAATGAATTCTTAAATTATGAGTCAGAGAGTTCTTTCAAACTTGGACTGTATTTTTAAAGATATGTCTTACTCGTGCCTACAATTAATGAGCTTGTTTGACTATATAATATAATGAATGCTTTTTGCTTCATGGAAAACGTCGACTTGCGAAAGTCGCATGAAGCGTTTTACACTGTGCGAACCGAATAAGTTTGTCCATGATGATCAATGGCCATGATGAATTTGAAATAGTGCCGCAGGTAACGCTTGAACAAAATATGCACCTATACATATAACTTATTTTCTTCGAGATTTTGGCTCCAATTTTCGAGTCCTAACGCTGCCGAATTGAAACGCCGGAGTAATTAAAACGCTCAAAAACGCAAATAAAATAAATGAATGATATGACGGAAAGCATGCTGCGCATCACGCTGAAATTTCTGAAAATAGAACATTCTGGTTATTTTGTCGAGCATTTTTGATGACCTCCTTTAAGTTTGGATCGAGGTCCATCGATTTCTTATACTAAGGCGAATATATTACGAGCAGGACTGTTTTGGAATCTGACAAAAGGAATTCGAGAAGTAATGGGTATTTTTTATTGAGATCAATAATTTAGAAATTACCGTTTCACGAGCTAAATTGTCACTTGGAAAAATCAAATCGGATGAGATTTTTATTCACTGGATGGATTAGTAAGTCAATGTCTTTTTGCAACCCTTGAATCATCAAAAAAGAGAAAAATCAAATAAATATTTAGATACATTTTTTAAACGTCTGAATGTCTGTTATTAAGAAAATACATCTTGTATTTCTCCCTCTAAGTTTGAAAACCAAATTTCTGTCCATTACCCTCAACGTCAGATATCGAATTGACGAAGATTTTCTTACCAAAAATCCCAGCGAGCATCTCCTGCGCAGCTTAAATTTCCCTACGCAGTTTAATCCTCAAATCAGCATCTGTTAATTCCTGCAAACATTAGACAAAGTCTTCTCTCTAAATACATCATTAGAGAAAACACATAAACTATAACACGATTCTCATTCAAACAGTCGCATATTTTTATTGGAAACTCTATTTCAACTTTTGTCATGTCTTTACGAATTCAAACATTGCTCTCATCGTTTGAAAAGCCGGATTTGAATGTTGTTTCCAAGAATTTGATGATTTAAGCTTTTTAGATGATCGTGAATTTCATCGTCCTGCTCATAATGTTGATTGTGAATAATGTATATGATGTCATTTTTCCGAGGTCGGTGGAAGGCGCATCGTTCAATTTGGCAGCGTTGTATGAAATTCGCGACACCATTTGTTTCGACTCGAATTCGTAACGAAGGTCTGGACTTGTGGTGAATCTGATAAGGCGCGCACACGTAGGAGTACGCTCAGAGAAAAACATTCCCTCGACAAAATCACCGTTTCCTGACCCTTCAAGGAGTCATTCTCATGATTTGATAACACTTTACCGGAACCTTGAGAATTCGCGCTTTTGAACCTTGTACCTAACAAAATTTCTAGACTGGAGAGCATTTAATTTTCTTCATGTTTCGAACTTGGAACCTTAAAACTTTTAAACCTTGGGGCTATTGAACTTTGAGATCTCCAAACCTCAGTATTTCAGAAACTTGAAAGATGAGAATTTTGTAACCTTTAAACCTTTGAACCTGAAAAATTCAGAAGTTTTTGTAATATTTTCAATATAAGATCATAGAACGGTAGAACTTTAGAGCATTGACAGCTTGAAACCTTGAGACCTTGCAACTCTAAAACCTCAAGATTTGCGAACCTTAGAGCTCTAGAACTTTGAGATCTCGAAACCTCGGTATTTCAGAAACTTGAAAGATAAGAATTTCGTAACCTTTAAACCTTTGAACCTAAAGAATTCAGAAGTTTTTGTAATATTTTCAATATAAGATCATAGAACGGTAGAACTTTAGAGCATTGACAGCTTGAAACCTTGAGACCTTGCAACTCTAAAACCTCAAGATTTGCGAACCTTAAAGCTTAAGAACTTTGAGATCTTCAAACCTCAGTATTTCAGAAACTTGAAAGATAAGAATTTCGTAACCTTTAAACCTTTGAACCTAGAAAATTCATAACTTTTACGAATTTTAAAAACACAGCGCTGTAACTTTCGAATGTTCTAACCTTAGAATATTCGAACCTGCTGAAATTGAACCTTTAATAAAACTTATTCACTTGGTAGTTTTAGGCTCTTTACAATTTTGAACATTGAAACATTTCATTTATAATATCTAGGAATGGAAAGGTTGTAATATGTAAGAGCTATAGAACCATAGAATCTCCTATTTTTGTGACTTTAGGACTCTGAAAAATAGAAGTTCCATTACCTTGGAACTTTTAAATTTGTGAACTTCATACTTGGAATATTCGCAGGTTGTAACATTAGAACTTTGAAACCGGCAGAAATTGAAACCTTTGTACAACCTTAAAACTTTGTCCTTAAAGCTTCCAATCATTTAAACTTGACGAACTAAGGCTTGAGGACTTTCGAACTATGAAATATTGAAATCTTTGATCCTGCTTTATTTTTAACGTTGCATACCTAAGATCATAGAACGGTAGAACTTTAGAGCATTGAAAGCTTGAAACCTTGAGACCTTGCAACTCTTAAACCTTAAAACTTTTCAACTTTGAGAATTTCACATCTCAGTTTTTTAGAACTTCGAAAGATGAGAATGTTGTAACCTTGAAACCTTCAAACTTGGACTATTTAGAACGAGTTTTAAGAATATAGCATTTTAATCTTGGAATGAACCAACCTTAGAACTTTCGAACCTGCTGAAATTGAACCTTGAATAAAGCTTATTCACTTCGTAGTTTTAGGATCTTCGTAATTTTGAACTTTGAAACATCTCAACTACAAGATCTAGTAATCGAAAGTTTGTTATATATAAGAGCTGTAGAACATTGGAATCTCATATTTTTGTGACTTTAGGACTTTGACAAATAGAAATTTTGTTACCTTGGAACTTTGAAACCTGTAAACTTCATGCTTGGAATATTAGCAGCTTGTAACATTAGAACCTTGAAACCTTTGTTAACTTAAAAGTTCGTCTCCTTACAACTTCAAATCATTGGAGTGTCAAATCATTTGCAAATCGCGAACTAAGGCCTCAGGACTTTCGAACTATGAAATATTTAAATCTTTGGTTCAGCTATATTTGTATTGTTGTAAACTTGAGATCATAAAACGGTAGAACATTAGAGTATTAAGAGCGTGAAACCTTGCAACTCTGTAACCTCAAAACTTTCAGGTTTGGTCTTTGTAACGTTTTAAATTTGAAGGCTTCAAACTTCAAAAATGTGTACCCTTGGTAACTTTTTCGCCTTGGGATCTTGACAAATCAAAACCTTAAAACCTTGAAACGTATGAACTTTTTAGCCTTGGAAAATTAGTAGGTTGTAACCTTAGAAACTTCAAACCTGCAGAACTTGGAACCCGTACAAAACCTTAAAACTTCGTCGCCTTTGGCTTCAAACCTTACGATCTATGACTTGACAACTTTAGAACTATGAAATATTGGATCCTCAGAACATGATATTCTTGTAGATTCCAGAACACAGAACGCACGGAAACATATAACTTCACGATTTTTAAAATTTGAAACCTTTAAAATTTAAATACGTGTAACGTTTGAAGTCTGAAACCTGCAAACATGAGAACCTTAGAAAATAAAGAAATCTAAACTAGAGAACTTTGAAACTTGTTAAATTTCAAACTTTGGAACTTAAACAGGCTGTAACCTCAAAACCTTAAAACTTCTAAGTGCTCTTGACTTCGTAGTCCTAGAACCTTCAAATTTTGAATACTGAAACGTTGAACCTCACGATCTAGGAACTAAAGACCTCTGAAACCATGAAATATTGAAACCGTAGAACCTCATATTCTTAGAATATTGCAAACTTAAACCTTCAAACCTTGAAACCTTCAAAACGTCGATCATTGTTGATTGTTATATTTTAAGTTTCAAACCTGCGATTCTAAGAACTGTAGAACCTTGAAACCTTGGAACTTTTTTATTTCAATAGTTTGAAAAATCAAAATTTTGTAACCTTGGGACCTTAAAACCTGTACACTCTATAATCTTGGAATATTAGCTGGTAATAAAAGCCTTTAAATCTTTCAACTTGCTGAACTTGGAACCTTTGTAAGACTATAAAACTTCCTTGCTGAGGAACCTTTGAAATCAAAACATTCAAGCTAGGGTTTCACAACTTTGAGACCATGAAATCTTGAACCTGACGGTAGAACTTTTGAAAATTGAACTTATGGAATATCAGACCTCGCAACTTTGAAACTTTGGAACCTTAAAAACTTAGATTTTTGTAACGTTTGGAGTCTGAAACCTGCAAATCTGAGAGCTGTGGAATTCTGGAATCTTAGAAATAAAGAAACAGGTATGACAGTGAGCCATAGAGCCTTTAAAATTGTCTATTTGAAACCATGCAGCATTAGCAGACTGTAACCTAAGAACCTTAAAAACCCCTATAAGACCCTTAAACTTCGTAGTCTTCAAATTTAGAACCTTGACAAATTCAATCTTGCAATCTAGGAACTTAAGACCTTTGAAATTATGAAATCTTGAAATCCTAGAAATTTATATTCTTGTAATGTTGGAAACCTAGAATCTTAGAATGACGGAACTCTGGAATATTCAAATCATGAAACTCTGAATCTTCGCAACTTTACAACCTTGGAACCTTTTTAACTTCAATCTTTGTTATACCTAAAATTTGAAACCAGCAAACCTAAAAACTATACAACCTTGAAATCTTGTAACTTTCTGACCACAAAATCTTGAAAAATCCAAACGTAATAGGTATGAAACTTATGAACCTTATAATTTTCGGACATTTGCACCTTGTGATCTTAGAACCTAAAAACTAGGAACTTTGAACGCTTCACTGTTTCAACTTTCGAATCTAGATCCTTCAGAATTTTAGACTATTAGAATCTTGAAGCTTTGCATCTTCATTACCTTGCAACCTTAGAATTTTAAAAACCACAATAGCTTGAAAAAAACGCTTGAACCTCCAAGCTTTTGAACCTCTGAATTCTTGAACTTTCAAAACTTAAAACCTACGAACTTTTGAACTATGGAAATTGAAAGTTCTGGAATTTCTGTACATTTCTTCATGGTAGCTTTAAAACTTTGCGGCCTTTAACCTTAGAAGAATTTTGGGACTTAGAAAATCATTGATTGGAATCTTGGATCCTGAAAACTTTGGGATCAAAATATTTGAGAACCTTATAACCTGAGAATTAGGAAACGCAAAGCCTATGAATATTAAAATATTCATTCTCGCCAAATTCTTATGCTTCCATATTTTGAGTGAGTTCTGATAACCATCGAATACTAGCTGCCAATACTCCAGATTTAAGCGTATTTTAGAATACCATGTTCATTCGCAACAAAAATATTTTGTTTGTAAGAACATTGCACCAAGAAAGTCATTGTAATCGGTGTTTTGTCGAGGATACGAGATGATCTATTAGGGAAAGTTCAACGGTACTTATCGCTGGTTTGGGTATGGTAGTTTTTGGTAATGTTCGAGAAGAGTTTCTTACCTCATTGTCCACGCGAATCGTCGCAAGCTGAGGGGCCCTGTCGCAAAACAGAGCTCAACGGTTCCTGCGTATCCTAGATGTCCTTTAAGCGTTCCTCCCATTTTCCTGCTCACTTCATCGTTGCATTTCAACTACAAATTTATGGATGAGGAATAATATAAAATTAATCAGAATGAAAAAAAATTTTTACAAAACTTCTTGATAGTTTCTAAACCAATAATTCTATAGACCTACGAGACTTACGAAGTCTCATGAATTTTTTGACGATGAACTAAGAAAGTTGAAACTGGGAATTTCGAAGTCAAAAATCATTTATGTTTAAGGATCGACAACGAAAATGCCAAAACTTCATTTTTCGAGTTTTCATTCATTCTTTACGATTTTTCTCCAGATTTTTGATTTTGTGCCATTCTGTGGATTCATGGTTACATTGTGATATTTTTGCTTTTCTTTGGAAAACGTACAAGCATATGTTGTGCGTGGACGCAAATGGCACCGAGAATGATTGTCAGCGGCGGGGCTAATATCAGTCCTGCGTTTTTGAAGGCATCTCCCAATGCAAATATGCCTGAACCTACGTTCCCTTTGAAGTGGTGCATCAGAGTTTCGAGGTACCTTTGAATCACCGCAAATCATAGAATTGAATGATTCGAACAAATGAGAACGTAAATTTATGAAATCTTCACGCAGTTGAATGATTAAAAATCTAATCATTATTTAATAATTGTAGAACATAACCTCTATTTCAGATATCGAATGATATGTGATTACACTTATCTATATAAAGTTCAAACTTGACAGTAATTGCACTGGAATCTACCAAGTTTTTTTCATAATTTCTCCAGTTTAAAAATAATTGAAAAGAAATCAAAATTAAAAATTGAGTTCATTCTTAAATAGATTTGAAAAATTAACATTTGAACAACTTGTAAAATATATGATTCGGAAACGCCCCAAGGTCCAGAAGATTAACTGAGAATAAAAGTTACAAGATATATAAAATTTATGGGGTGAATTCAGGGATAACTGCGTTTACTATTATGCAATTCGGTTTCTGGGTTTATCGCGGGATTTCGACTTACGACGTGGGATGACTGGTGCCAGGCCCGTGACCTGGATCCCCTCGAGTTCCGTTCATTTCTTTCTCGCCCACTGACAAAATGAGATCCCTCGACTGAAAAGCTCCATATGTTGTTCCATTTCTAGAAATGTACCAAGTAACAATGGTTAAATGAAGGGAAATGATTATCCAGAAACAATTAGTATCAGGGATTTAGAAATTCCGAAGATGTGGGGCAAGATTTCCCAAAGAAAGTAGAAAATCGTACGAAATTTTATAAGTGCTGAAAAACATGGAAAATACAACAATCTATCAAAACGATAAATGTATGAGAATAAAACTTCCTCGATAATCCATTTATCGCCATATAGGTATATATATAGAATTTTAAATTCTAAAGCACCTAATTCAGAAAACTTACAAAGATATCCATGAACGAACTAGAAAATTAAAAAAAATTTATGAATATTGAAAAAATTGAAGTTGTTTCCAAGTGCACTGGAGAGGGAGCACAAATTATTAAGATAAGCTAACATTATAGGTATGAAATGAAAAATATTCTGATTGAACTCATTTAAACACTAAACAATTCTGTGGCGGCTCGATCTCCGTCCTTCTCCAACACAGCACTTTGCTGAACCCAGTCGGTAAAGAATCGACGGATCGAGGGCAGCCATCTTGGAAAAGAAGACGAGCGTAATTCGCAAACAATAACAATCAAGCCGCTTTCGCGAAAACAATCTCTCGTCCCTCGCGAGTTTTTCTAAACTGTTAAGAATTTCCCGTTCTCAAAAGTTGTAAAATTGTTTCGGGAATCTTTCTCCGATTTTCCTGTATATGTATAAATAGCGTTTTTCCTGAATATGTACTTTGTTGGTGTGACTTTTCGAGAGTCTTGTCATTCATCTCGTTACCCTAACCTCGGGCATTTTTGACATTGTACTAAGAACACGTTTAGATTTGCATCCTAGAAATTTGGAATACTAATACATATATTATATTATTGAGGTTGACCCAAAACAATTGTAACTTACTCCGGCGACGTGTCCTCTCGGAACGTCGACTCGGCGCCATTTTTCATCTTTTCCGTTGATTTTTGAGTGGTTTTAGTATTAAGCTCCATCTGGAACACAAATAGAAAAATTTCATTTATATTTTGTTCTCAATAAGCCTACACGTTAATTCGTCATTGTAAGACCTTCATCAGTAAAAAAACGCATTTATATAAATTCTACAACAAACTCAGATTAACTACTAAAAAGTTGATCGTAATAATCATTAGTTCCTGAATCACGCGGAAGGCAGAAAAAATGCTCGATATGAAATTTTATCGTTATCAAGGAAAAATCCTCGATGAAAGTCCTTCCTGAGATAAACCATGGTCAAGTGTGATTTACAGTGAAATCACGTGTGACCGTAGAGACACTTACGTATGTTCATAAAACGAAGCAAGGCTCAACAATCGTACAGACTGTGTACAGATTGCGTTTATTTTGAACAATAACTTTTTTTTCAACAATTAAGCAAGTTTATTGTGAATATTTTGTTCTTAGATTACAAATTAATGAAATTTATTTACAAGAAGGAAAACAGAAATTTTCAGGTGTTCAACATTTTTCATAGTGCATTCTGGAGTTGAATATTTATACTGGGAAATATAACAGAAATATCAATAAACAAAATAAATGGAATACAAATTTGTTGGTAGTACATTTTTTCCCCTGAAATCTATACAATTTCAAATCCTACAACACATTAATGTAAAAACCCATTAAATATCAGAAAATAACTCGAATTTTCTAAACATTCAAAGAGTCAGAATGATGCTGAAATAACAAGAATTTTTTGAAACACCAAAAATATACGAAAAATTGTGTTTTGAAAAACCATTCCAAATACTGTGAACATATAAAACTTTGCAATTCAGAGCAATTTACTTAGGGATCCCTAGAAATATTAGAAATCTGGAAGAGTATTTGGAAATATTAAAAAACTTGATAGATTCTGACGAAAACATAAAGTATACTGAAAATTATAGGAATCTCTATAATACAAAAAATTTATAGATTGAATTTTCTCAAAAATGTATGAAAATATCAAGAATCTATGAAACTTTTAATCCCAAGGCATGCAATTCTAAAAATCTTTATAAGAATTGATCCGAACACCAGAAAATTGAATAAAAATGAAATAAAATTCAAAAAATACAACGTAAACTAAAAATTTCAGCAAATCGTGAAATACTTGAAATCTTTGAAGATACTTCTTTCTAAAAAATTAAATGAAATCTACAGAATTCTAGATTCTACAGTATCGAATTCTAGAAATCCATTTTGAAATATCAAAATTACTAGATATTTATAACGAACCAAAAAATTTCTGTTAAATTTCAGTGTTACTTAAATACATGAAAAATAGTGAAAATCCACGTAGATGAATTTTCTTAAATAACTCTGAAATTACGAAATATCGATAATACCTTGAATAGAGATGCATTAAATTGTAAATACCTACGTATAAAAATCTATAAAAATACCATTATATCTGTTTACACTGTGAACATATGGAAAGATCAGACTAATAGTACTGGAAAACTATGATACTCTTTCCTAAAAGATTCTGTAAAATACTGAAAACCTACCAATTTTCAAATTTTACATCATAGGATATTCAAAACCTGTATAATATTCTAAATAAATGAAAAATTAGCAGATAGAATGAAGAACGAAAAATCCTAAAAATACAAACAGGCAATGAAATAGCCAGAGTATTAAATACTTGAATAATATATGCAGGTATAATTTTCTACACAATTTATATATAAATACTAAATATTTTTGGAACCTTCTAACCTAATGTATCATATTCTAGAAAATTCTTTAAAATACAAGACAATACTTCAAATGGTATACTATCTGAAAAAAAAGTACCGATAGACGATAGACATGATAATATCCATTATTATTCCATATAAAAAGTGATGCATTATGTTTCAAAAAGTGAAAGCTTGAGCTTAGAAATTGATTTCTAAGATGTTATGAGTCTGGATTCAATAATTAAGAGGTTACATACACTTGCGCTCAAAAAATGAAAGGCATTTTCACGATTTTCCCTCAGAAAAACAGAATAATTGTTTTTTATAAACTCAAAGCCTTATTATGAATCCATGTCACAAGGTATTTTACGAATTTTTTCAGAAAACAATTCTCGTAATTAAGGTCGTAGCGACCATTGTGCAAAAATACAATTTTTCTAACATTGCGCGCGGTGATCATGATAAATAAAGAACTGCTTATCTGTAATACAAAAAACAAAAAACTCTACTTTATACCTTTACGCACTGAGTGTACGGAGGATTTTGCTAAATGGTTATTCTTACAAAATTAGTGGTCATTTTTCTGAAATGTTTGATTTCTCAATTTCTAGGCTTTCGGTTTTTGCAGCATAAAAAAAATTTGCTTAAAATTCAAAATTCTTCGTTAATGAAGAAGCTATTATAATTATAAACAAGCTTTAAACAATTCAGACTGTCCAGATTAATGGTTCTCGAGAAACTGTGCTCGCCGCGGAAAAACATCGGATTTTGGCACAATAGCTGTAGTGCGCCCAATTACGAAGATTTAATTCTAAAAAAAAATTTCAAAAACACCTCGTGACATTGATCAATAAATAGAAAATAAGTTTCTCAAAAAATATTGTGTTGTTTTTCCAAAAAACAATCGTGACATTTTTTCCCTTGAGAACGAGTGTAATGTATTTGAATAAATATATATTGACACTTTTGACGTTTGAGTTTTCCCCTCCATATATATGAAATTTCACTGATGCAACGCCTTTGGATTCTCTTGAGAAAAGATTTCAAAATAAACTACACACTTTCGTCAGATTATGCAAAAAAAATAAAAATTATAAGGAAGTAAAAGTCCCCCAATTGAACTTCCGGATTGCGGATCTAATGGAAATATGATTTGCATAATTAACAGGCCGGGACTATGAAATTAAAAACAACGAGTCAATAATGAATGCAAAATCGACAAATTTGCATAATTTATGCGAATGGCTCGAATTGAGTAATCGTTGCGAATTCGAGCTTGAGATTATCATCGCAAAAAAAAGTATACATCGATCGGGTGTAATGAATGATAGCATATAATGCTGTGAAACATGACCAAACGAAAGAGTTGATCTTTTGAAAACATTGTATTAAAAATTAGACAAACATAATGAGTGGGATTTTTTTCTCAAAGTGCAATCACTTAATACGAGAGACATTATGATGTGTGCATTTTTATCATGGAATTCAAAGTCTACAGACCAAAGTGTTCAAATACTTAAAAAAATGTAAATTTTATGATATTTCAGATAAAATAAAATTCAAGATCTATGTATACAGGAATTAGTCCAAAAAGTCCAACTTCTGTGACTCCATACACAAAAATTGATAGACACAGTTTTTTTATGGAACTCAACTACACCAAACGAACATTTATGGTTCCAATTTATTGTCCCCCTCACATAAATAGAAATAAGTTGAAAAGTGCCCAAATTACGTAATTGCTCGAGCAGTTTCTTCATCCTCTCACAAAGGCATCGCATGTTACTCTCAAGTATAATAATATATGCGTTCGTATACATGTGTTGTGAGAAATTTGCCACGCCAATAACTCGATGTTCAGATCGCATCCATTAGATATACATATAATACCTAAAGTACTTCCGCGAACAGATAATTTAATTACCGAAACGACTTCAGAGCTGACGTAATAGTCGTCAAATATGATTCTGTGATTTAAATCTCTTTAGCTACTTTGCATAAATGATTTGCACAACCATTACTTTCGGACAAGGCCTAAATTATTGAATTATTTAGGGGCCAAAATCAGGTGGTCCCTTTTGAAGCCACTTTGAATTGCGTTATTTATCGAATCAAGTCGTTTATAGAGATTTGCTTTTGCATTGAAAGATTGTTCTTTATTTACTTGTGAAATTATAAGAAGGTCTTAAAAATTTTGTTCGTACCACATTTTTTCAGTCTTGTTGGGTATTTTTTTATTATTCGCTTATTTTTATAAAATCGTTCGCTGTTCATGAAATCACGTTTGATTTATGAAAATGTACTAATTGTTCAAAAATACAAAACCTGAAAGAAAAGTATGTGTGTCCATCCACAAATACACTACTATAAGAACTTATGGTATTAAAATCATGATTATTTCTTTTATATTCTCGAAAATATTACTGATAAAATGAATTAACCGACTATAATCGCATTTTTTCGTACACTTTGAACTATTTTCAATGTAAGATCCTTTGTCTATTTAGCGAACAAATATTTGTATATTTTTTTATACTTCCAAAAGTAGCCTCCTGGTTCTCACATTTTCGAGAATTTCACGTTTGTAAATGCGTTCAATAAATCACTTTGCAAGAGTGTAAATTAAAAGATTCGACTAGATATACACGAAATAATGATCATCTTCCTGATTCTGTTTTTCATGTACCTCTTTAAAAATACAAAAATATCACTGCACTGTTGTACTGTTACGTACAAAAAATTGAAATGATTTTTCTCACGCAATTTTCGTGTTTTGAGATGTTACGTGTGATCGAAAATTGTTTGAAAATTACATAATTGATTTGATGATAACAAAAACAAGTTGACGAAATGAATTCTTAGTACAGAACAAAGCTTGAGAATTTTTTATTGATTTTTTTGTCTGACAACCGATATTTTTTGTTATTTTTAATTTGAATATAAGTTTCTCTCAAACCCTCAAAGTATAAAATAATTGTATTTTTGCTTTTTGAAAATTTGAAGTTTACGTTTTTCCATTGAGTGGTAGACATTTAAACAAATTATTTTTTATAAAAACAATATACATATGTACATAGCGTACTGTAGATCGAAAAAAAATGTTCATACCATTTTATCAACTTTTGTGATTGTTATAAATGCACTCATTCACGAATACGAAAATATTCCTGCATTTTGTACCGTTATCTGCGATAGAATTAAGTGGTTATTCTCATGCAATTTTCGTGTTCAGAGTTATTACGTTCAAGCTAACATTGTTGGAAAATTACATGATTGGTCCAATGATAAAATCAAAAATTTGCTGAAATGTAAACCTTGATTAATGTTTTTTTAAGGATATCTTTTTTATTCAGCTGGTACTTCTGTTAGACGATATTAACACGATGTGGAGTTTTTCTTTGAATCTTTTTTTTTCGTATAAAAAAATGAAAAACGTGATCACAGTTCTCTTACCTTTCGGAATTCTAGGCTTTCTTATTTTTCTGACTTTTTGTAACTATGAAAATTGATTTTTTGTCCAAAGTCTTCATATTTCAAAGTCTAATATGATTGCTTTTCATATTCTTTTTTCTAACAGATTTTGATGAAAGAGTATGAATGTACTCATTTGTGATATGTTGAGACTTTGGGCCCTATTACTGGATAAAATATCGCATTCAACATTAACGAAATCATTTTATAAAAGTTATTGATGAATATGTTCACTTTTTATATGAGAATTCACATCTTATAATAAGCATAAATGAAGTACTTTACAATGAACAAGATTCTAATCAATTCAGCGTTTGAAATTTTCCTTATAGAAAAAGATTTGTTCTAATCTCGCAATGTGTTGATACTAAATCTTCTTATGTCTCGTCTTAACTTCTAGAATCATTTTTAGATAAATCTGAAAAAATCCTATCATGTACATCGATATAAGATTAACTGGATCTAATCTGATCGAACAATTTTCCACAAGTTTCTCCAATGTAAATCACTTATATTGCGACATTGGTGCTTCAATGAGAATAAAATGTTGTAATTCAATACGAGCAATATCGAATCGGGGCCTGAAACAATCGCTTGGTCTATTCTTGCACCGCTGAAAGCGAAAGTTGCCGTATTTCAGCCTCCCGGTGGATACGCGAGCCGCGCTATCTTTAAACTTGGCGCTCGTAACCTCCGCATTTACGTTTTTCGAGTTCGACGAACGAAAGTGTCCCACAATTCGTGACGTTCCTGATTACGTTGTAACAGCTTTGTTACAAAAAAGAACGTATCGAGTTGGTGGAACCAAAAAAAAAAGTCTAAGATTTCGAGTATGTTATCAGTAAAACCCGAATTTAGTAATTTCCGGGGAATGCCATGGCAAACCTGAATTGCCTGAAAGTTTTAGCGATACTTGCACTGAAAAAAATTGGTGATAGCTACCCTAATATATAGTTGGAGTAACCGAAAATACAGTCGTGACAACTGCAATTAAAGGTATTCCAAGTTCGCAGTCCGCAGTTGACGCTTAACTATGAATTCACAGTTCGTTTTGGAACCTGCACTTTTTGTATAGTCGGTGCAATCGTAAATTCAAGTTGCCACTCGAATAGTCGTACAGGTATGCGAGCTTTTCGAGAGACAGTTGTTGCACCTTTTTAAAAGATACGTGAGGCAACTTCAATATCCTGTAGAAAATCACATAAAATTAAAAGCTAAAACAAGAAAGGAAACGTGACAGTGAGTTGCCGTTTTCGTCTCGGGGAGGAAAGATAAGTCATACATTTTGAACTTTCAATGTTATTTTACTCGATAAAGTGGCATGCTGTGAAATAATATTCATGCTCGTAAATGCTTTTTTTTACATTACATACATATGAATGACAATTAAAAAAAGTTGTCGACTACTGTATTTTCCAACCGCATTTTCGACTAAATTTACGAGAAAAAAGGTACGAAATATCAAAAATTGATGTATTTATTTTGTAAAAAAAAACTTTCACAATGACGAAATAGCGTACTTTTGTAATATTAGGACGACTTGTCGTTGCTGTCAACTCTTTTTCTTAACCTCACTTTGCGACAAAAATGAACAAACTTTCCAACTGTAGTTTTATAGCAGATGCAACTTTAACCTTTTCTTAAAAAGCATCCAGAACCGTAGTTGAAGTAGCAATAACTGTACTGGTTGGTGTTGGAACGAACTACGTATTTACTGTGGGGATCACAATATTTTTACAGTTGGACAGTCAATATTTTTCTTTCAGTGTGGATTTTTAACTTTTCAATGGGAAAATCACGTGAAGGATATGTACGAAAAATACAGTATTTGCCTAGGTATAAAATTTTCATTGACGTCGGGAAATGAAATATTTCAACAAAATCGATATAGAAGGTATATTTTTTTTTTCGTAATATAAAAGTAAGAGTTGCAGATAAACATTCAGCAGAACATATAAATAACAAGAAAGTTTCGAACATTGTTACCTATCTGTCGGTTTTTTACTTGATTGACTAATTTTTTCTCTGAAAGTTATTGAATCTTATTTGAAACACGCTCTGCGTGCTTGTGCTAAGGCAAAAGTGTCGATGATGTCGGAATTCAATTTTCTACCTAATTTTGACTCTAAGCAGAGGTTTGCTGATCCTGAGATGCGAGTTTGAGAGAAGCAAGATTTTTGGAAATTTTTTATTCTTGAAACACACTGAAAGATCGTTCAGTGCTTGCAACAGAAACCGGCAAAGTACGAAAGATTGATCATATTCAAGAGTTTCAGTGGTTTGAGATCATCTTGAAAGTTCAATGAATGAATATGTTTCAGATGAATGATTTCATTTATTTCATCATTTATTTATTTTATTTATTCAGATACAAACCCAACAGTCTTTCGAGCAATAACAGGGTCACTACAAACCTGTGCTTACAACAATCTCGGTGGCGTTAAGAAAAAAAAAGTAAACGTCGATTTACATGACCAAATCAATAACAGTGACAAATCCTATATTACCTCCCTCTGAATATCATAATACGTAAAGAAACATTCATGAAGAAGTATAATTATTCAGAATTCGATCTTCTGGAGCCAAAACTTAAATAATATTGGGGAAATTAACCAATCATTCTGTCAAGCTTTCGGTCATTTATTAGACCCTCTTCAAGGACTACAATTTCAATACATTAATATACAATTCTCAAATTTCTCTCAATTATCAATATTAAACTACTTACAAAAATGAAGGAATTTAAACACTAGGAAAAAATTGGAATATTTTACGATTTACCCACTTCTTTTATGAAATTCCGTCGATTCGTTTAAAAGTCATGATAAAATTTATATAACTTTATATAACTTGACTATGATAATATCGTAAATAATGTGACTTAGGAACCTCTATTGTTTTTTTTAAAGTAATGACGAATTGTGGAACCTGAGAATATAAGGAATTGTAAGTAGTTTAATATTGATAATTGAGAGAAATTTGAGAATTGTATATTAATGTATTGAAATTGTAGTCCTTGAAGAGGGTCTAATAAATGACCGAAAGCTTGACAGAATGATGGGTTAATTTCCCCAATATTATTTAAGTTTTGGCTCCAGAAGATCGAATTCTGAATAATTATACTCATGAAGAAGCATTACATCTCAAACCGGACTGTCCGAATGATCCCCAGTAAACTTGGGAAATTCATTGAATGTGTCATTAAATAAATCCAAATCAGCCAACGTTAATCCATATAACGCATTCAAAAAACGAGACGCCTTAATGAGTGTAAGATTTTGCTCAATCGATGATCTAGATACGGGGATGAAAAAAGGCCTTATCTTCCTCTGATCGAATTGAGGAACAGTAAATTGCAACATCGTGGCAGTATTTTCGAATAAAATTTGCCTTTTTATTTGTGATCTCTTCTTCATCTATTTTTGGTTGTTTCCACAAAAAATGGAAAATTTCATTCAAATTCTTTGCAGCTTCAAAGCGAGGAGTGATCTGAGCGTTAGTAAAAAAAAAGACTTTAGTAAAATTTTTTCTTGTAAAAATAGATGACACTGAGAAAAAAATCTTGTATTTTCTGCCATACATATTGTAAAAACTACAATAATATTGTACTTTTGACAATAATATTGCAATTTTTACAATACTATTGTAAGAGCTGCAACATTTATTTTACTTATTACAGTAGTGTATCGTAAAACCACTATATTGTATAAATTACAATATGTATGCCACTTTTTGCTATACGATTTCAGAAAATTCAAAATCTAAAAATGAAAATTTATGAAAATTTTTTTCTCGTCCTCAATTTATTTACACATGCATTAAAATAGATCAGAAAAGCTTACGTGTAAAGCACATTTTTTGTGATAAAGGCAAATAAAAGGACTTGGATTTACGATCCTTTTTTATTACAATATGATGCACTAGAAACCTAGAAAGTACACTAAAGTATTGCAAAAAGAACCTATACAGATAGGTTTACCGAAAAAGCTGTATGGAATTTTCAAAAATCTGGATTAATTGGAATTACAATATAATATTGCAAAAAGTACAAGTATAGTAGAAAACGGAATATGTAGATGAGATTTCACAACAAAACATATCCATAACTACAATACTATCTGACAATATTTACAATATGTTATTTCAAAAATTGCTATGTTATCAAGCAAAAAGTACAATATGTCAGAGTGATTCCCGTTCACTATACAGTATTGTAATAATTACTTTATTTTTTTCTCAGTGTAGGATAGGTCGGCTCTGACCTAAGAAATTAGAATTGGATCAAATGAAAAGATGATAAATTATAATATATGCACGCCAAAGTCAAGGACAAAAAATTAATATGTATAAAACAGTCTTACGAAAATACGATTTGAAATTACGGTAATACCCGCTCGATGTTCCAAGATCGTGAATTTTTAAAAAAAGAAGAAAAAACTTTGGCGCCGATAATTGTATTGCATTAAAACACGATTCATCATTAACGTTGAAAATACGGTTAGGTAAGTACACGTTATGAATTCGGAAGGATTATATTTTTTTCAGGAACCTGCAAGTTCAGATTTCTTCCTGAATATCTTCATTTCTTGCATTATTTGTCCCCAAAAACAGACTTTCTCGTCTTATCAATTGTTTAATACTACTATCGTATTTGATACAGTTAATAAGCCATCTTAGTATTGTTTTTGTATAAACACACTGTATAAGGGCTAGTCCTGTGTAAGTTTTAATGAATAAAATCGTTCTATGCAATTCATTTTTTTCCTTGATGTCGAAAAATATGTCGATGTCGACAAATATACAGTGTCCTGAGTTTTAGTAGTAAAAAACTTGAAATCTGGAATGAAAATTGCAAAAAAACGATCTTTTTTTGTAATCCTCGAATATTCTTTTCTAAATGTGAAAAATAGGAAATGAAACTTTCTGTGATTGTTGATATTGTGAATGAGCTTTGTATAACAATAAAATGTTCAATTATGATTGAATTTCTGAAGATTAAGCTGAAGGCTAAATTATTTTTATGGGTGTCCGTTTTGCCCCAGGATTTTCAAGATATTGAAATATGTATGGAAATATCTAAATATGGAATATAAACGTCAAGTTCTCATGGTTGCAAAAATTAATGGAAATGTCCACCTTTTGCCAAAAATGATGTAAATTACTGTAAATTGATCAGTTTTCAAAATATTTGGAATATTTTTTTCTCCAATGCCCTGAATTGAAATTTTTCTTTAAAATATGTAGTTTTCTATAATATAAGATTTATTTTTTTAAAAGGTTGTTGAAAATGCAACGAAGTTTGTCTTTCATAGCCTTCAGACCCTGAAAATTAAAAACTTGAACGTTTTGCCCCAGTTTGACTGAGTTCGCGAACAGCGCTACGTTATTGAAAAATTTTTAAATTACGATTTACATAATAGAATTTCTAATGGATACTTTATATCAGTGTTTTCTTCGCTTTAAATGTTTGTAATTGATGTATTTTTAAACAATTATTTTATTGACAAAGGTTTTAGGGAAAGAATTTTCATAATTGTTTGTTGAACAAAGAAATGGAAAGCTGAAGATAATAAAATTGTATAATTCTCGTTTCAGAAATTTTCTCAGAAGGTCTAGTTTAATTAATTGCAAATTGTATTTCAAGTGTGAGATGTATGAATTTCGAAAGTTACGATTGCACACAGTTTCAGTGTTTTTCATGCTTCAAAGATTTAAAGTGTGTAATTCAATTTTCGAACTTTTTGGTATTAATGGAACAATAATTTCATATTCATTCAAAGGATTTTGAAATATTCAAAGTCTGAAACATGAATTTCAATTCCTTACATCCTTACTTTGCCATGAAAGATTCTGTGGATGGAAGCTCGAATATTTATAATATGTCGAATAAAGTAAATCCTGAAATCATTAAACATTTGTCTCTCTATACTTCGAAACTCGGAAAATTTTTCTGAAATTTGGAAAGAAAATTAATGTACTATTTTGAAGAATATTATTTCTAACCTGAGAAAACAAGAAACGGCTCCGTTCGAGACAAATTGAAAAATGTATAAAAATTTGAATATAATCATGACGTGCTTTTACTTTAAGTTTTTTGGATCAGCTGATTTTTCAGACCTGAGATCTTGTGTTTCGTTTATTTTTATCGGCCTGAAATCATGCGCCACGTCAACATTATACACGCGCATCCGTTTGACGAGTCGTTCGTCTATGGATCGCACTTTGGCAATGAGTTTCGCGACATATCCGAAATAGATTTCTGTCTATTGCTGCCTATGACATTCGGCGGACTCGCGAGCGTTCGACCTTCGGCCAACTTTTTCTTGCTATTCTATACTAATGATAAACATTAGCACTTTGGGCATAATGCAAATTGTGCGTCATTTTTCACGAGTTCGCTATAGGTTTGCGCAATGATCATGCAAAATGATTTGACTAAATAACCGATTAGCTTTTCCACTTTATGAAATTGTTTCAACGAGTTATTTCAATACTTGCTAACAATTTTCTAGAACTTTCGTTCGAATTTCATGTCTGTGAGATATGTGCGAATCGGTATTAAAAATGAATTTTGATTAGTAATCCCGAGTTTTTCCGGAATCCCGAAAATCTGGCTATTTTCAAAATTCCTGGAATATCGAAACTTCAGGATTATGAGAAGCATAAAAATTTCTGCTCTGAAATACGAGTAGCGAGTAGCGAAACGCTATTAAATCCGGCAGAGTTTCGAACCACAGAGAAATATTGTTTTACTTCTGTGATTTTCTGCAATCTTCGAGAATCGGTCATCGTTGTAATCCAATAAACCGAAAAAAAAATTGAACTGTATCCAAGCAATCGGAGTGTAAAATTGCTCTCTGAGTATTTTTTTTCTCTATATTCAATTCTCGTCGACACGAATTAAATCGCAAATTTGTATCAAAATGCTAAATTTTTCAGGATTTGTGAAATGCTATCATTGCTATAAAGAGAATTCCAAATTTTACGATTTTTGAACTAAAATCTGGAAAGAAAAATTTGTTAGTAGATGGAAAATTTCAAATTCTGATTAAATAACTTAAAAATTAAACAATATAAGATGCATGCGACAGTGATGAATTTATGACCCAGAATTGTAAATTAAAAGTTCACCTAACTAATTTCGACCAATTTGAGATAAATTATCTAGCTTTTTTTAATTCATCATCATTCGTTCTTGACGGTTTTTTCATCGGGTTCGAAACAAAATAAAAGTCCAAAACAAACGAAGAAAATAACTAAATTATAAAAGTGTTCTAAACTTGAAATATTTGATTAATCAGAAATGAAAGTTTTAAGAATAAAAAAATTAGCAGTTTCAATGTTTTGTATGAACATTGTTCAAAAATATTAATTACTTACGCCCGACAACCGAATTTACTGCAATCTTATGAATTTATATTGATGAAGGAAGAAACTTCTTATCACCATTATGATTTGTTATTGCTTCGGATTAATAAGTTTCTGCTGGACATTTTGGCAAGTAAAAGATCTAACGTAAATTAAGAAACAAATGAATGGAAAAACGTCATACAAGGAAATGAATACTAATAACTAAAGAAATCAGTAACATAACTTAACGAAACATAGAAACTCTTGATCGAAAAAGATTTGTCATCTTAATATTTTGTAAGATTCGTTATAGTTAAAGTTTTACTTATCAACAAAAAATCAAGTTTTTATCGTTTAGAAAATATGTAAGTGTAGCGAAATTATTTGGTCCTTGAATTTTTCAAAACTGTGTGTGGAAAAATACTGAAATATATACGGATATCGTACAGGAATTTTTCTCAGCCTGATAGTAGATAACCTGGTAACTAGGATTTTCACCACTTTTACATTTAACTATGAATTTCGGAATTAGAGAACATTTTTGGATTGTCGTATTCCGAAATATTCGAGAATCCTAAAAAGATTATATTATATTCGAGAATCCCGATCTATCCCGGTGTCGGGATTCCCGAAAAGTCGAGATCCCGCACACCCCTAAGTTTGATGTATTTATAACTCTACCAGATAATTTTTTCAATTTTTTGAGGGTTAAGGTCAACTTCAGATTTTGATTCATTTATCTTGCGAGTAGTAGTATACAGTATATATTATAATTTGTAGAACTAAGTATTTTACACTTGAATAAACAATTGTAAAAACAATAACCCAAAAATCCTACAAAAATTTATATTGAGAGAAAAATTCATTTAAAAAACTTGCGATGGCAACAAAATATTTGGTAAAATCAGGATTAAAATTGAAAAAATATTCATGGTAACTTGACCCACTTATGTATCACGAGCTTCAGCCACGATGCAGTAACTGTGGAATCAGATTGCAGCTTCCAGATTTCATGTTCTCAGTAAAATTGTAACTCTGGTAATGGGAAATAGAGTAACTATTTGCAATGATCCACAAGTAATAATCTACATTTTCAAGGTTATAGTAGAGAAAATACTAATATTTTTTAGAAAACGAGTGATTATTGTAACCACCGGACGAATACGTAAAGCACATTGTACGTATCAAATTTAACGTTCACAACTCACATGATAATTGCTGCATTTTACGTACTCATGAATGGCACAAACCTAAGCATTAGTAGAAAAAAAATGTGCGAATATCTGTCATTGACAAAAATTCTGAAAATACAAGCTGTTTAATGAACACTTTAAATCTATGCAGACATAATTTACATCAAAATTTGGAAAAATGCAAAAATTTATAAAAATTTTGATCTCGCAGCATCAAATTTATAAATTCATAGAGAATCTGCAAAGAAACGGTAAAATCCTTTAAATTATATAAGTAGGGGAAAATCGGGTACAACGGGGCCCCTAATAGTTATTTAGTTGTAGCAACTAGTTACGTAGTGTAGTTATTGATTTTCTTTAAATATCGAGAATAAAGACTACCACCTGAAACAGCGTTTTACTTTGTTCAAAAAAAAGTCGATTTTCAAAAAAGTTCAAAGTGGTCCTTTCACTGGACCGGTCGGGTAAAACGGGCCACCTATTTGAAGCCATGTAAATACATTCGGGTGACAATATACATCTTTCATTCTGATCGCACAACAAATTGCAAATACAAATGATAACCAAACATGCTTTTGACGTAAAACTTCTTAGGTGGCATTATCACTTTTCAGGAGTGTAATATATTCTAGAATATAAAATTTATGTTGGGAGTAACATGGAGATTTTACATTGTAACATGTAACACTGTAAACTGTAAGACTGTAAGATGTAAGTCCGAGTGTAGGGAGAAATTAGACAGAGAATCGAAATTAGTCAAGATGGCGGCCTTGTCAAAACAAATAGGATGTGATAAAATGTCACAAAAGCACAAAATGTCACAAAAGCACGAAATGGCACAAAAGCACAGAATCACGAAATGTCACAAAATGTCACATAATGTCATAAAATCACAAATAGCACAAAAATCACGGAATGTCACAAACACACAAAATGCCACAAAATCACGAAATGTTACAAAATCTCAAAATTCCTCCTTACCTTGTAAAAAGTAACATGAAAAGTTTTACTTCTAACGCGTGTTGATTCAACACGCTCCAATTTTTTTTTATTTATCATCGCTAGAATATATATATGTTGCTTTTTTTAACATATTTTGCAGTTTTATTTCATTTATTCCCTTTTTTGCCCATTTCTGGGGTTTTTTTAAGGTTTTTAAGGTTTTTTGCTGCTTTTTTTTCTTCTTGCTACTTACGCTCTCAATTTTTTCGTTCGAATTCAGAAAAATACGTGAATTGTTTATTAACAAAAATTTATTGAATTTATGTAAACATTTTACTACAAAAATTGACAAAAATTTGAATAATCAAAATGTAATAAACATAAGTTAAGTCATTACATTTATTGCGTTTGAAGTATGTTATTACTTATTAATTATTTATTTTAAATTGTTGACTTGAATAATTATTTTAAAAACGAAAACCAAAATAAGTTGAATTATGTTTTACAATAAAAATTTTTCGTAATGATATAGATCAAAATGAAATGACATAAATTTAATTTCATTCAGTTACGATGTAATTTCATTAATATAGTTGTGTATAACGTATTTTGTAATGAAATTTGTTATCAATTACGGTTTGAATTTTCGAACAAATGATTTCAGTTAATAAATTTTCTAAATTTTAATAAAATACTATTTACCTACAAACTATTTCTTACCATTCATTTCTGCAAGACCTGAATAAATGTCGACATGTGAAAATAATTTTTCGATCAAATGCATTAAAAAATATTATTAATTTTCTCTATAATTGTCTGTATGAAGAGCAATGTACTTTTTCAAGGTGTTGTACTTTTTAAATTTTTTAGATGTTTCAGGAATGAGCTATTCCCGATAAAATCGTACCTGATAAAAGCGTCCCATTTTACCCGACCCAGAAAGGGCCCGTTTTACCCAACTCGAACTTTTTTTCCTTCAATTTTTTCTTTTCTACAAGACCATTTTTCGAGATTCTTACGCCAAAATACGCGTAAAGATCTACATTGTAAGCAAAATAATTAATTTACTACAATAAACTCTATAAAACAAGTCAAGCGCTAATAAAAGAATGGTTAAACATTGATGCTAAAATGACAGAACATTTTGGTCATGTGTCACTGACTGCTGTGTCATGATAAATCATCAAATCTCGATAATAACGTTTTTGATAAATTTAGTCAACTCCAAATTCTAAAGCATGGTATATCAAAATCTGAAAATTTGAACAGCAATTTATCAAAATTCTAGAAATTTATGCAAAGAAGAGAGAATCCAATACAATTATCGTAATATTAAGAGTGACAGAAAAAAAACTGACCCTACTAAAAATCAACGAAATACTTAGCATCTATGAACATCTATGATTTTTTAAAAATCTATGATTATACTTCAAGTCCATAAAATCCTAGAACATCAAATTCTAGAAATCTGTATAAAAGTCCATACAAATACGAGATAATCTTTGAAAAAATCAAAAAATAAATACCGATACGTATCAGAAATAAAATGTTCTGATTTTTTGAGAAAAGTAATGTATTATAAAAAATATGGGCCCAAGTAATGCAAGTCCATTTGTAAGGTGTTACTAGGCCAGAAATAATTTTCAATTATTATGTATGGATTGAAATAATATGAAATTTGAAACATTTTTGAAATTTTTTCGGTATCCTTCAAAGTCATCGTACTTTTCAATTGTTCTTGATACCAGTATTTGAATGCTAGAGTTTTGTTTTGCTTTTTTATCTCCATCCATCTATAATTTGTAAAAAATGTATTTGCTTGTTCACGCTTCGATGAATCATAAGCGTAATTTCATCTCTTTACTTTTGAACAAGCACATTATCTTTATGAAATAGGTTTATTTTTACATTGCTCAATGGAAAACTTTTTGGATAAACATGCGTTAACTGTGTCATCGAAAAAATTTCCGTTTATTTCGGCCGTGAAAATGTGTAATAGAAATTATGAAAATTGATGACATTCTGATGTCAATTCTAGTAATCTATCATTTACGCGGTTTTTTTTAAAATTCTTTTAATAGACTTCAAATATTCCTTTAGTGCGTCATTTGCTGCTTAAATTTCAGATTACATATCTCGTTTGCAATTTCCATGAGTTTCTCAATCCAGAGTACTCCAGACTCGCGAAAGATGCGAAATTTGATAATTTTGTCGTCCTTTTTTTTCTCATGAGAAGACGTGATAGGTATATGCATGGGATACATGCAAGTGCGAACAATACATCGTCGCCGATAAAAAAACAAAGTATTGTGCAATTACTGCGCAAGTTCCCAAGAATCGAATGTGAATGGTATTCATTAAACGTGATTTTCCGTCTAACCGTCACTTTTGGTGGATCGTAATCGTTACGATAAATGATTGGAATGTTTGTGAATTGTGTGAAGAACGTGATTTTGAGAAATTTTTGGTCACGAAGCCTTTTGCTGCGGCCACGATTTCCTTTCTGCACGACTTATCAAATTTCGGTCAACATTATCAAGCAAATGTAGAACCACTGTCATTTTCTCTCGTGTCAGCTTTTTTTACCTCAAGTTTCGTTTTGCTTAACGAGTGTATTTTCGTTACCTAAGGAATACCTTTCAATATTATTTATGGTAACATGTGTTAGTATTACCAAATATATTGTTGATGCAGCAGCACGAAAGATATTGATGCCATGGTTAGAAAATTTTCCAGGAAAATGCGTACTGTAGTTTATAGAGTGTTTTCAAAACTATGAAGGAAATTCAGGAGATAGAAAATAAAATGGATTCAAACCCCTTCCTTAATTTGAAAAAATTAATAGTTATTTCATGTAAATAAAAAGAAAAAAAATTACGATGCAATAATTATACGTTTACAAAATGCAAAGTGTACAAAAACATGCATGAAAACAAGAATTCGAATATTAGAATACGTGAATACTATTGGTAATTTATATTCTTAAATATAGAAGACATGAAAATAACGATGAAAATTATGAATTCAAGCAACTCAAAACCAACAAAAATCTCGGCTGCGGAAGAATTTTGTCATAAACAAAACTCTAATCATAAATATTCAGCTGGAATGACAGGAAAAAAAAAAAATTGGAAAATCATTATTCAACTCAATGAGTTACAGAAAAGAATGAGAATCTAAAAAATTCTAAAAGTCTAAAAACTTTAAACTCTGGAACATCTTAGGAATCCAAAAACAAATCAGAAAAAATGCGAGAAAATCTTTCAAATTATATAAACACTAAAGAACTTTTAAAAGTTATATAAATCTATGAAAGTATTATTTTCTGAAAGATCATGAAAGTCAAAAAAACTTTGAACTTTAAATCATCGAACTCTTTAAAACTTATACTGAAATCTACAGAAATATTGGAAATCCATTTAAGGGGTTATATACCTTTTTGTGCGGACGAACTGATGACAGTTTGAAGTATCTTTTAAAGTATGTAGCAATAATGTTATTATGACACCAAAGTTATTGTTTTTTGACAGTGCATTGCCCACTCGAAAAAACAAGTATTTGTTTATAAAAAAATATCAACAATTAGTGGAGTTATGGCCGTTTCCCCGAAACTACTTTTTTTTTTTAAGAGGCTTGCGGTGACCACGATGCAAGTCGAACAGGTCAAGTTAAATTTGAAAATTCAACAAGTTTCATTGGTCTAGGAATGTATCTAGTTCTTGAACGAATGAAAAAAAAAAATATTACGTTTTTTCTGTATGGAAGAACGTTTGCCCCGAGATTTCGATTTTTTGAGCTCTGAAAATTTTAGTAAAAAATTTTTATATGCAAACTAAAAACTTTTCTATGAAAAAAACGATCGTTGGAGAACTATATATTATATTCCTAGACTGATGAAATTTTAGGAAATTTATAATATTTTAGATAGAAATTAAAAGTGAGTTCATATCCCTCCCTAAGTTTTAAAAAATTAATTAATTTTCCATGTAGTACAAAAAAAAATATTTCGATACAATCATTGTATGTATACAATTTGCGCAGCGTAAGAAAACATGCATGAAAACAAATTCTACTATTAGAATACGTGAAAATTATTAAAAATGTGTATTCTAAAATATAGAGGATATGTCAAAAAGTTTCATGCAGCTTGTCAAACTTGAGCAACAATGAGAATTATGAATTCAAGCAACTCGAAACGAACGAAAATCCCGGCTTCAGAAGAATTTTTTCATCAACTAAACTCTTATCATGAATCTTCAGCTAGAATAACAGAAAAAAAATTGAAAAATTATTTCTAAACTCGGTGAATTGTAGAAAAGAATAAGAATCCGAAAAAATTATAAGAATCTAAAAACTTTGAACTCTGGAACATCTTCAGAAATTCACATACAAATCTGAAAACATGCGAGAAAATCTTTCGAATTGTACACTCTCAGAAATTTCTCTATTAAATTCACGAGACTGTCTTTGAAGCGGATTTCCCATACTGTCTATTAAATTTTCTTTTAAAGTTATGGACGCAACTATGAAGAAAATAGACACTGTCTATGAAAATTATGAACCTTCTATGATATCGAAGTTTTTATTTAGTATAAAGCAGACATTCAAATCATTTTACCTTTAAATGATTTCTCATTGAATATGTGTATTTAAATTTTTTTGAATTCAAGTGGATTTCACATAATAAATTTTTTTGGGGCAGATTTTCCCTAATTTATCGACAGCTATTTCATTGAAACAAAAAATTTATATTGTATATTTGATAATATCTAAAAGATTCTCAAGTAGTAAAACATGTAGCGTCTTAAAATAAAATAATAATAAAAAATATTGAAATTAATACATCTAATCTGAAACCAACAAATTTTATATAAATTTCTTTGAAATCCTTTTCATATACGTGTCCATGAAATTTCAAACACGATTTTAAGAGAAAGTTTCACATTTTTTTTGACTATGTATAAACACGAAAGAAATTTCAAAAGTAACAGAAACCTTTAAAAGTACCATTTTCTGAAACATAATTAAGATTTAAAAAACTTGGAACTTTAAAGTATCAAACTCCTAAATACTTATACTGCAATCTATGGAAGTATTAAAAAATTTTTTTCAATGCTGGAAAACAATGAAAAATCTTGTAAATACTTTGAAAATATGAAAATGCATGAATTTTGGAAAATACGCTTAAAATCTGTAATAGATTTTAATTTTCTGAGAAATCTTCAAAATTACTGAAAATCGATCGATATTTGAATTCTCATAGTGCATCGAATTTTTGAAATTTATACAGAAATCTATAAAAATACTGAAGAATCCTTAAAAAATTTAATAATGCAAAAAAATACGAGACATACTATAAATCTATAAATACTCATAAACTTTGAAGATATAATTTTCTTAAAATTTTTTCAAACCTTAAATCCCAGAGCAAATAATTCTAAGATTATGTGGGTCGTTCTATCTGTTTTTTTCACTCAAATTTTAAATTTCCTGGACAAAATGTTTTTCGATTCTACATCGAAAAACATGAGGTACATATTTTTTATTTTTATTTTTTGAACCTTTTTTTTGAAAAATATGATTTTTGAAGGATGTAAAGCTCTCTGAATCTTTCGATTTTTTCGAAACCTATCAGTCGAACAAAATATTTGGCCGATAATGAAAATTAGTATTTTTTGCCTTGTTTCAGAAAATGTAAAAATCGTTTACACTAATTCAAAAAATTATAAACAATTTTACAACGTAACAAGAAAATGTTGAATTCTTCAACAAAAGGTAGTTTTGATTTTTTAATTTTTTTTACCGAACAATCTGCGAACGATTACGAGGATTTATCAGTTTTTTATTTAATGGTATGTATAATTGTTTGCGAATAATGATTTTTTTTCTTGCGAGTAAAAAGTAAGAAAGTCATAATCATGAATTTTTCAAGCCTCTAAACTGGATCTCAAATTTAAATAAAGTAATTCACAAAATGATATAAAAAACTTGATTAGGAGATTACTTATTGTGATACTTGACTGGAACATTAAAATAATTTAAAAAACTTTGTAAGACTCGTAGTCAACATCTGAGTCTGCTGAAGCGAAAACTTATCACGAGTTTTTATTGTTATTGTCTTGTGTTAACAGAATATATTACAACTCATCCAGTTTCGACGTCACAAGCAAAATTTTGCTGTCGTCATTTTTCGAAACTTATAAAATGAACTTAAAAATACTGTAATTGTAGAATGTCTAAGCATAAATTTGTCATTGAATTTTCATCGTTTTAGGACAGTTGGAACCTTATTTCAGGGTGAATTTGAGTAACTTCTCTTTTTTTTTTTTATTAAAATTTATTCTGTTCTCGAAAATCTAATAATGGCTTTCTAAAAATATAAATAACAGGAAATGTAAATTGAAAGGACACTGAATCGTCCGGTCAAACTGCATTTGGCGGTTTTATTTGAACATTGTAGTTTTCAACTATTTCTTTTTCGATACAAACTACAGATACAGCGACTTATCGGAACCAGTTTATCGTTTGTATTTTGACTTGCAAATCTTTAGAACTTCGCGGACTCTATCACGACGAAATCGAAGGTAAATATTGTCGCATTTACTTACGCTTTCATTTCCATTCAGTTTCCTCAATCAAGATTCATGTTGGCTATTAAAGTTCGCTGAAGGCGCATTATCGCAATTGAAAAAGGGCTTCGAAAAAGAACGCTTTTCTCAGGGCAAAATGTTTTAAAATTAGAGTAAAAATTCAAGTGGAATGATTGATTTTCTTTAGAAAAATCAAACATATACTTTTTCTTTGCAACAATTACCATACAATTTTATTACCTACTTCCATAATCGCGATATAAATTAACATGAGTGTAACAAACATAAAAAAACCAATGACAAAATAAAAACAGAGTTATCATGTAAAAAAGTTATATGCAAAAATAAAGTATTTATAGAGATGAAAATTATTATTAACTCTGTAGAAAACAATAGAAAAATCGTTATTAACCATGAACATCAATTTAAACACTGCTTTTTGGGATTGAAAGTTAAAGTTCACACTGAAGCATAGGAAGTCATATGTAAATGATATACAATGTCATTGAATACAATATACGTTGGCTTTAGAGCGATTGTGTATGTGCACAAAAGTGCGATGCACAATCGTCAGCACAAAATAACGATGATCAGCACAAATCGAACAAAAAATGAATGCACAATGAGAAGTTGCATATTTTTCCCTGTAAAATATAATGCAGGTAAAAATTCTTTGAATAATACTTTTATGCAGAGTAAAAACAGCCATTGCATAGAAAATACATGCTTCACAGATTTTTGTTCATTGATGCAATGTATTAGGAAATCTGAACGGATTTCATCCGTTGCTAAAAAAAAAATGATTAAAAAAACAAAGACAAACTTTGACTTTTGAAATATACATGAAAACCTCATACAAATTTTTTGATTAAGTTCGCAAACTTTTGATAACGGTCATTTGAAAACGATTTGTCTAAAGCTAGGTTTTTCCTTTTGCAATTTTCTAAATCGTTCCGATAAGACGAGCAATTAGCATTGCAAATCGCCCAATAATGTATTAATTTCCGTAGCGCAATTACAGTTTCAGTATTTTCGACAATTTTTTTTCTTCCGTCATCATGAACGTTACGGATAATAAATAATAAAAGATTTTCTCCTTGAATGTGTCATACTTTTTTACCGTTAAAGTTTTCGGGCAGTTGGTTTCTTAGTTCTCCTCGACCATCATAAACAAAATTTTCCAATAATAAATATTCTTGAATATTAAACAAATCAGCTTTAAAGGTTCCTAAAGTTGATGAAATCGTGAACATGCACTCAATTTAATTTTAGAGGAAATCGCAAAATGGGAATTGGATGGTATTTCGTAATAGAAAGCATCGACTCTTAAATTTAGTCAATGAATACTGACGTTAAAGACACGGGAACTTATAAACAATAATAATGATAATGATAATAGAAACATTTTTTTAAATAATAATAATATAGAGTAAAGAGTCGATCCTCGGAGTCAGCAATGATAAACACGTAAATAGGGAAATCGTGTTTATTAATTCAAGCTTCCGACAGCCTACTGCTATCATCATCAGGAATAAAAATCATCAAATCCACAAAACAACCATAATTCTATATATCAAATCAGATCTTCATCTAGTCAATATCAAGAAAAATTTTTCAAAACATCTCACATCAATATATGAATTCCAATCCCTGGTGAAAAAGTTCCGACCGAAAATAGTCGGACCATAGTCGTAACATTGTCGAACGTAACGACTGTATTTTTAAACTTCGATTTTAGGCCAATCCCATCATATTGCTTGCGAGAAATTGTCAGAAAAGGAGCAAAAGTTCCTCTTTGAATTAATTGTGTTGCTGAATATTTGTATATTGCTCTAAAAATTATGATTTATTAAGTATCAAAAGTGACAACATCGCCATAACCTCAAAAAGACATTGTTTCGATTGTTTCGTCCGTTCAAGCGCGCGAAATTCGAAAATGGTATTATTTCAGTTTCTTCAATCTTAAATGAAATAAGCGTTTTGCTCTTCAGTTATTATCAAAATGTATAATAATTGAAAATGTTAATTATGATATATACATATATTATATCAATTATAATATTTTAATTGTTATATATCATAATATCAAAATATTCACTCATACGCACAATTGATTTAAATTCATGTTATCGCACATATTTAGATTATTGTTTTAATAATTGTTGATATTAATTCTAAATAAACCGCGCGCGTCATACTACACTCCAGCCAAAATCAAGCACTAATATATAGATTGACACAGCTGGACACAGCTTGTCAGATCGACAACTTTGTCGATAAAGTCGCATTGTTCTGCATTGTTTTGTGTCGTTCTGTTTTATCCAACTCGAGTACCACTGCTGAATTGTTATTCATTTCTAATTAACACAATAAAAATGCGTAATTTTTTCTGGAATCAATAAACTAATCACTTTTACTTATTTTCGCAACCGCATGACCACAAAATGTCACAGCAGAGGCAAGGAAAAAAAAAATAAAAGTTATAGTCGTAACTTCGTTGAACGTAACGACTATCTTACGACGATTAATCGCCGTACTATAGTCGGACAATAGTCGGATTTTTTCCACCAGGGAATGAACATCTGTGATCGCCTCAATTTCCATCAATAACCAGAATAAGCTCAAATCAGATATAACCAATCATTGTCCCGAATCAATTCAAACCAAGTAAATAATCACCAATAAATGGTCCGTTAATATATCCGAATAGGTCTTGAAAAAGAAAAACCAAACAAAAATTCAAAAAACGTCATGGTAAACATTATAAACATAAGTATTCCAAACGTCAACAATATACCTTCCATTTAAACAGCAATTACGAGAAAAAACCAACCATGAATCAAAAACGTATGTAATTCATTATGGAGTCAGAGTCAAAAAATAGGCGCTCATTCCAGCATCTAGTCAAAATATTGACTCAAATTAACTGTTCAGTCAACGACCTCAGAAAAAAAAAACTGAAAAACAAGATCAAAACACTCCTCAATAACATAGAAACCATAAAAAAATCTGGTTAAAAATTACTCCTACAATGAACCATACCTGGACACAAGGTGCACGAAAAAAATCCAAGACAACAACAATAATAATAATGATAATAATAATAATACTTTTGTTCATCCCATTACACACGGGTTTTGAATTCTCCAAATAGTACATTATAAATCACATCATAAATCATAAACATAATACTCAGAAATAAAACACTATAAAGCACTGTGGAAACTGAACTTATAAACAATCTATTTATAATTTTTGTCAATGTTTAATATTTCGATAAGGACCTGAATTATTATTAAGTTCTAAAGATTCTCAGAAAAATTATAATGTCGTTTAAATTAAAGGCTTATTTAAATTATTATTGTTTTCTTTTTTTATGAAGAATCATTTGTAAATGAAAAGTGATATAAAAATGTCTCTAGTAGTTTAAATAATAGAAAACAATATGTTGTTTGTATTCCTATAAAAATGTCAGACTCTAAACTAATTCCAAGTTTATTGTGACTTGGAAATTTGTTTTTCTAGATTTCAGAAGGGGAATTCTAGATTAGTTACCAGCATCGCAAAATAGATTGCTATCTCGTATTTCGTTGACAGTCACGCTTCGTAAGATAAAAATGATTGCTCAGAGATTTTCTCACGCAAGAAAATTCTCAGGAAAACATTTAATGTCAGAGAAAAGAGTTAATTGCCTATCTATTTTTTTTATTACTCAAATAGTTTTTAATTTTTTTTTTTTGTTATTTAAAATTTTTCATCGATAAAGCAAGATATTATGAATCGAAATCGCTGTTTTAGTTATAGAAGCTCTGAAAGCAGTCATTGCCTCATTGAAAATAACGTTATTCCCTTAAATTATTTTTCCAAAAATTTTTGAGATTTAGATTTCGTCAGAAATTAAATGCAAATTCAAAATTTGTTGATCATAATAGAAAAACTTTTTTCTATATAACCAAATTTCTTTTAAAAAGACAAGATGTGTCTGATACATTTTCAAAATTTTACAATTTCTATATTTATATATTTCGTCAACACTTTATTATTGGTATTTCAAACCAATAAGAATTTAATGTCTGAGTAACTTGAAGTAATGAATCCCAAATCGTACATCAAAAGGTAAATTTTTCATTTTCAATCTTGAATTTTCATGAAACGCCACTCAAAAACAAAATTCTCCAATTGCGCATCATTCTTAAAAAAAAATCTCGCCCTTTGATTTTGAAATTTGAATCTCGATGACTTGGCGAACGTTTGCTCTAACGACAATGATGCCAATTATTTCGGCTCAATTAGTGACACAATCTCTAACTTATATAAGCCTGTTTTCCTATAATTACGCCACACGTTTCATATAGAAATGATTTTCATTTCCCATCGGTTCATCACAACCATCTACACCCGTCTTTTCCTGCCAACAAAGAAAGTTGATCGGCCCATCAATCAACCTGCGTTTCCTCGTTAGCGAATTTTAGAATGGGAGAAAATTAATTGCCCGCGAACGGCAATATTGCGCAGAACCAACGGAAAGTTTCTAGCTTATCTATTATTATAAGAGAAACTTTTCTCGTCATTTGTTGTACAATCAAAATATTTCGCTACATCACTAGTCGATGGAATTTAGAATAGACATTTTCATCGACATATAAACCCTTATGAAAATTTGGATGAAGTTAATGATTCTTTCTTGTAACAATAAAAAAAGGCATGATAATAAATGGTGAAAGTACAAGATATGAAAAATCATTTTCGGAATTTATATAGCAATGTACCAGAATACTAGAAATTTATATATTTTAATACTTAAAAAATCATTTGTTTCAAATACCTGTACACTAAAAAAATGCAAGAAATACTAGTAATCTTTATAGGACACCACAAAAATACTGTAAACCGAGTTAATACAATTGATACAATTGATAATTCTTGAATTTTCTATAAAAGTGAAAAAAAACGAAAAGTTCTTGAAATATGTTTGTTTAAAAATTAATAACAATACCGAAAATCATTGAAGGTTTCAATAATGTGGTATCAAAGTTTGAAATTACATAGAATGATCTAAAAAAATACTCGAATTCTTCAATATTACCAGAAAACACTACAAAATTTCAGAAAAAACACACAATACGAAAATTCCAGATATTTATGGAATAAGTTTTGAAACCTATATGGTTATAATTTTCTCCAAAATCTGGAGAAAAAACATTTGAATTGTGTTTAAGTTTGATTCCTGGAGCATGGAATTCTAGATAGCTAAGTAAAAATTTATAATAATATCAGAAAATCTTTCAAGTTGTATAAATACAAGAAAGTTAGAAAAAGTACAAAAAGTGTAGGGAAAACATTTTTCAAACTTAGTGACTTGAAGGTAAAAAAAAAAGAATTCAATTACATTTATTACGAACATGAAAAATTTGCGACTCTGGACTCCGAAAGAAGTATAACTTTAAAATCCCGAAATTCGAAAAATCGAAAAATCATTCCATTATAATCATATAATAGATGACAAAAAATTACAAAATCCCAAAGGAAATATATTTTTCCAAGAAACTTCACCCGAAAAATTATTTGAATACTTATATTAACAAATATAATGATGAGTAGAAATGAAGTCAGTAAAAATAATATAAAATAATTAATAGTATATTTCGTATCAAGGAGGAGAAACGAGTAAAAGGCGAGTTTTGATGCTCCTTGACACGAGAGATATTTTTCACGCTCGCAGCAAGGAAGTTACTTAGTCTTTTGTTTTGTTGTGTCGTGAAAAGACGAGTTTCTCTGCCGCTCGACCTTCGAGCGGCATAGAAAACGGCCAGAAGGCGCGCGGCGAGAACGAGTTTTTCACGGGACAATAGTAAACACAAGAACAAGTGATTTCCGTGCTGCGAACGTGAAATATTATATTTCGTATCAAGGAGCAGAAACAAGTAAAACGCGAGTTTTGAGGCTCCTTGACACGAGAGATATTTTTCACGCTCGCAGCACATGAATCATTTAGTCTTTTGTTTACTGTTGTTTCGTGAAAAAACGAGTTCTACGCCACTCGACCTTTGAGCGGCATAGAAATAGCAGCGAAAGGCGGTAGCAGAGAATTCGTTTTTCAAGGGACAGTTGTAAACTCAAGAATAAAGGATTTCCGTGCCGCGAGCGTGAAAAATATATTCTTTTCGACTAAATCTGCAACGAAAGAATAAAAATAAGCAAGAAATGAATTCTGACATTTCACTGAAATTGAAATCGATCTTTCTTAGAAACATTTTCTTATAAAAAAAATTTTCAACGTTTCATAGTTTCTTTCAATCTAAGTCTCCTTTTGTTTTGTCTAATTTTTTATCGATATAATTAAAAGTTTGTTAATAAGCAATAAATTTCCTATAAATAAAATTGAACTACTAAAAGTAAACTAAAAAAAAGAGGATCGCGACTTTTCATGTTCGTTCGAATATTCAGTCAGTTATAAAAAGTTTGATAAAATATTGAAGCCAGTCAAAATATTTTCTTTCATCACAGTAAATCAGATGAAACATTGTGTTTAAAATAAACGTATTAAATAAAATGTACCTCAGGTCAACAAAAAAATGTTTCAAATCGTTTGTGTAGAACTTCTTTAGAAGTGCAAATATTTTCTCAATCAATCAATATTAGTTTGTTTCGAATACTAATAGCATGAAGATCGACATTATCAGCATGTGAAATATTTTTCCTTCAATTCTTACTTTTTCATTCCAAAATTCTATTTCGAGGTTAAAACATACAAAGTTTAGTGCAAAATTTTGACTATCTAAGTGGATTTAGAAAAAATTTTTTTGTCGAATTCCATAAGTTATCAAGTTTATTCTTTTAATTTTGTTAGTTTATATGACGTAAATTTCTATTAGCTTTGAATTTTTCAAGTCAGACATTCGAAGTTTGGCTAATAAAGTACTTCTACAAAATATCGGCATAAAATTGAAAATTGACTATGGTCATGGGATTCCATTTTGAAATTAAACGTATAAACAACAAAACGTGAGATAAACTAATAAATTTAAATACAAATCTTCTTACTGCTAGTAAAGTTAACTTGCAGATTTAGGTGAATGAATGTATTGATTTTAAATGGCAAATTTTTAACTCATTACACAATGCAACGGAAAAATCGGCGAAATTTCCACATGAGTATATACATATCGAAAAATCCGTAAAAATCGTCATATTGACATGTATAATACGTCATTTTCAGCGGAAAAAAATTACGAATCGGTGCAGATATGTCAAATTAACGGTAAATCCGTGATTTTTAAAAAATCGAGATGATTTGAGGTGAACTTATTTTTCTTAAAACGTTTGGATTTTAAAACTCATAATAAAAGAAGTGATGAAGGAGAAAGATGATTAGTCAGAAGTCTGACAGTGTGCTCATTGTAAACAACTGTAAGAATTTTTTTCGTCTTCATCGATTCTAGAAGCTTTCGAATGTTTGTATGCAATTCCTCTTGTAGGTTTTTCAGTGTCATTTTTCTTTACTTTTCTTTGATACTGACCATCAAAGCCAACCTCTTCTCAAAGGGTTACGTATTCTATATAAAAATGATATAACGAATGGAATATTATTATTAAAAAACAATGAATGGAACTAGGAACTCAAGAATACGAACTATTGAATTTTCATACACCACAAGCTATGTGTAAGATACGTAAAAACTAGTTTAAACATTGTTCAAAACCCTCATACCTCTGCACTTACTCATGAACTGTCAGAATTCACTTGATTTTTGGCGTAACCAAGTGTGAAAATTAGTTCTTCATTCATTCCATGGATCAGTGATAACATAACAAACTAGCAACTTCCGACAGGAAAGCCGTAACATTAAAATATGACTCATCAACACTAAGAGTGCAAGGAATAAAACTCGTCAAACGCAGAAAGTTGGAGTGCTTCAATAGACGCGCTCTGATAAGGATGCATTTCCATCCAGGGAATCGAGATAAAAAGCGGATAACCGGTAAAGCTCTGAAGTTAATTGTTTTAATGGATAAAGCGTAGTCAGTGAAAAGCACGTGCGTCGCAGTGATAAGGGTAACGCACCTCGTGTGGTTGCGAAGGTCGCGATCGGGCTTGTTGTTCATTCAGGCTTGAAGCGCAGACTATTAATGATTGCTTATGATTTCAGCTCGTCACCTGTCCACGTGGCGTTTGCGTGATCGAGTAATCAAGTTCGCGAGCGCGAATTGCCCGGCGTCTGTCGCGCGACTGAACTTACTCGCGCGAACTCGAACTGACTCGCGGGTGCTATGTGCTATCTGAGCCCATGCAGCCAAACGGGAGCGAGAGGCTCAGGCCAAACAAAGCGTTCACTCTCTCCTCGGCACGAGACTCGCTCAGATCCCCCTCGACCTCATCCCTCTTCGCGAGAGCACGTGCACAAGGTAATTTTTCGCATCTGGCTAGACAGCTGGGTGCGTGTCTGACGAATTGGGAAAATCCGGAAACACAGGCTCTGCTGAGGAACCAGGGACATTGTGAAGGCCTTTCCAGCAAGACAATCTTGTACTTATTGCTTGTCCCTGGACACCAAAGTTTATTTTGAGACAACGATCTGACCAGGCAAAGCGGCAATACCAATAAATTGTTCTGAATCTGCGTCGTGCAATAATATGAGTAAAATTTTACTCAAGACGAATGATTTAAAGTGGGGAACCCATATCAGTCATATAGTGAAGAAGGCTAAGTCAATGATATCCCAAAATCGCAAAGCTTTCTCAACTCTGTCAGTAGACATGTTACGACAAGTACACGAGGGCTGCTATTTATATTTCGGCAATAGAGAATACAAACATTTTTGCATGCGTTTGAACCAATTCTCGAAGCATTTTTTTCACTCTGAGGAATCAGAAAAAGAAGTCATTTGGTGCCAAATCAGGGCTGTAAGGTGGACGACCCATCAATTCGACGTTATGTAGTAGTAAAACAACTGCCAAATAGGCAGTTGTTTGAGCCGATGTGTGAGAGCTCGCATTGTCATGACGCAGAATGATCCATCGTTGGCGCTTCTTTTGACCGTTCTATGATGCTCTAACAGTTGCCGCATGTCCAGTGATTCCGAAGAAACAGGCGACCATTTGCTTCGAAGTGCTTCTTGCGCGAACAACTTTTGTCGGATTTGGCTCATCTTGGAAGACCCATACAGTAGATTGCTGTTTTTTTTCGGGCTCATATGCATAGATCCAAGATTCGTCACCTTTACAGATATTATGAACAGCTTTCGAGGCACCGCGATCGAACTTCTTGAGCTTTTCTTTGCACCAATCGACACGAGTCTTTTTTGAGCTTCTGTCAAATTATGCGGGATCCAGCGCGAACAATTCTTCTTCACAGCTAAATTTTTATGCAATATCTTATTGATGCTGGTCATACTAAAGCCTAGGGTTGCCTCGATCTCACGATAGGTCACATGACGATCTTGCGATATCAGTTCCCGGACAGCGTCAATGTTTTCCGGCACAACAACCGATTTTGGACGACCTTCACGTAATTCGTTCGTGAGCGAACTACGGCCTCGATTGAATTCTGTATACCACCGATATACAGAGGTTTTTGACGGTGCTTCATCACCGAAAGTCGAATTAAGTTCATCGATACACTGTTGCTGAGATAGGCCACTGCGGAAGTTGTAAAAAATTATCGCACGAATGTGTTCACGAGTCAATTCCATTCGTGGGCAAAGATGAATTTTTCAAGTCACTGTAAACAACACAAATATTTCTCGTAAGTCAAAATCATCTGAGTACTTTCTTCTTGAAAAAAGTCAAACTTTAAGTGGCCAACCCTCGTATATCTCTTATATTCACCCGATAGTGGAGTATGCTACTTTTGTTTGGTCACCATGCCTTAAAAAGGACATAAACCTGCTACAAACACAAAGAAAAGCTGCACGGTTAGCTATGCGAATAAAGAACCTTCCATATACCGAGAGATTACAGCAACTTAGACTCCCGACGCTCATTGATAGATGCAAAAGAGGGGACTGCATCGAGACATTTAAGTGCCTGTCAGGGCATTACAATTTAGTAGCGCTCTCAACTATATCTACGCTTGCCGAAACCTACAACTTGCGAGGCCACTCCTTGAAGCTAAGAACAATGAGGCATCACCAAATGCAACGACAACACTTTCTGTCTAACCATGTGGTGGTGGCTTTATGGAACTCTTTCTTATGATCCACACGATTTCAGTGCTACTCAATAGAATATACATATAACGGGAATTGACAACATACTTCTACCTTTACTTTGTATTATTATGTTTCGTATTATGTTTTTGTATTATGATAAAACAATTATTATCTCTGTAAATTGAGATTGAATGTAAGGCGATATCAGTTTTGTAACTGCTGCTTGTGTACGACGAATAATAATAAAATAATAATAAATACCAATGATCACTCAGAGCCAAAGAACTGCCTACTTCGGCCTACTGTCGGGCCCTCATCAGGAAACTGCAAACATTTTTCCAAAAAATCCATGATGAAATAATCAGTTTGTCAGTTAAATATCATTTAACTTCTAGTTTCCTCCTGTTTCTTCAAAGTGTCGTCAGTTTTCCTAATGAACATCATCTCTGACCCACACCTCTTGAAATAATTATTTTCTCAATCTAATATCGCGGCCTTATCCCATTCCAATTCATGTCCCTCTTCTATTCTATGATTCATGACTACTGTGTGGCTAGTTGGCATTAATTTGATATTGGTCTTATGTTCTCTTCTTTTATATAATAAAGAATAGTAGAAGTAGTAGTAGTAGTAGTAGTAGTAGTAGTAGTAGTAGTAAATAGATAGTAGGCTGAAATATAGAACGTATGACCATGTGATTTGGTTTTTCATTGCTAAATGCAGTTCTTTGGCTCTGAGTGATCATTGGTGAAGTGATAATCGTTTGAACGACGCACAGTGGTCCCGATCCGAAAAAAGCTGGCAGAAAGTCAACAAATTTCAAGTCTGAGTTTTTGAGTAAAGTAATGTTTTATTTGATACAGAGGGCGATAGTATACAAACAAACAAAACGTCAGTGAGTTGCCTCTTTTTACTGGTTTCGTATTAGGACGCAAAGTCACCAAAATTCAAGATAAATGTGACAAGAGAATACGCAATCAAGTATTATTTTGTTACCGAAGTGTTTCAATCACATTTTTTTGATGGAGGAATTTCACCAAGGTATGTACATAATATATACGTATGAATAATATTTTTTTTGTCAAAAGCATGTGTAAGGTTACTATGTCATGTCATCTACAAACTGTCACGTCCTAGAGAAATACGTATTTTTTATTTTGAAAGTATTGGATAAACTTGTAAAATTGTTTTCGAGTAGGCTATTTTTAGCTTTATCAGTAACTTAGACAATAAACAATCTTCAGACGAGCTAAATTTACATTCGTGAATTGGGATTCCCAAATCACCGAGCAAAATAGTGATTTCAGTGTCTTATCATGTTCGTCTATTTTCTGTTTCGTTTCCGAAACATGGATAGGCAAAATATTCTAATCGCGAGTTCAGGAGCTTTAAATAAGGAGGTTTCCATTTCATCGAAGCTTAGTCGAATTCGGGAACTCATCATATAAACTTCCTCTTGTTGTATTCGGGAATTTGTTTCGGGGAAAGGGACATAACTCCGCCAATTGTTGATATTTTTTATGAACAAATACTTGTTTTTTCGAGTGGACAATACACTATTAAAAAAACAATAACTTTGGTGTCATGACATTATTGCTACATATTTTAAAAGATACTCCAAACCATCCTCAATTCGTCCGCGCAAAAAGGTATATAACCCCTCAAGGACTTCTTTGCATTGATAATTTAGTTTCTATTAGAAAGATTACTAATAAAAGTCAGAAATATAAATGATAGGTATACAATAATGTATCATTTATAAATTGCAAGAATTTATGACAATGATAATCGGATTCCATTATAGTGAAATACTTGCGTCTTTTTCCAGGTCTAACATGACACTTTTTATAATTTTGTTGTTATAAGGTTTTTTACGATGGGTTGCACAATTTTTTCAAGTCCATGTGAGGCCTAGAAAATTTTTCACTTTTTTTAATTATCATTTACTGTTAATTCATCATAACTGAGTGCTAGATTATGGGATTTTTTACGTATGTACTGTACAATATATTGCTTTACATATTTTCCAAAAATAATGTTACGAATAGTTTGACATTAAAAAATTATTTTAGTACTCAAATAATACATATTCACAATATCATATTATTTATCTTTATTGTATCTCAGAATTTTATGTTATTTTAAATGATTGAAAAGTTGTAGGATAGGGCTGACATGCAAAGTAAAAGTTTTCTACAAAAAATACTCAACATTCAAGAAAGTTTGGGTTGGATCTGTGTAGGTGCTAATTATTACGATTAGGATAAAAACGAGTGAAATTCTTACCGTACAATTTTCTAGTTTTCTAAATTACGTTTCCGTCGTCAATCAAAATGCGTCACTATGGCGATTATGTAGGAACTAATTTATTCACATAGATAACATTTTTTTGCAATGACTAGAGTTGAGAACTATTTTTTCCGCTCGAAAATTTATGTAATTCATAATAAACGATTGTAGATAAAAATTTTATAAATAACAAATGGCTAAGTCAATTTACAGTTTCTCATTGCATCGTTCAAAAAATTTATTGTTTTTTATTAATCGTAAAGTAGCTGGTTTTTTTTTAATTGCATACAATGTAATATAAGCACAGCCAATGCAAATATGGTGTTAGTGTAGAGCGCTCTCCACGTGGAATTTTTCCTTGTAAAGGAAAAAATGTATTTTCTAATCTTTTCTTCAAACATTATTTTTCTCCATAAGTTAGTGAGAAAAAAACCTTACTCTCGCGTCTTATGATTTGTCTATAAATTCCATCCCACTTACTTCGCGTTTTACGTTGCATATAAACGATTTATAAACATTCATTTTTTTTGTTATTCAAATTGCCACGTAGTACTGATCGGAAAAATATTTCTACTTAATGAAGAACCAGACTACTCATAACATGCATTGTTCAATTCGTTAATTTGGTCATTTCTTGAGACAAAAACTTTGTTATTTTAAGTGAACAAAATAATAGGAAGATGATTTATTTTCAGATGATATTTATGAAAAAAGTCGATTTTCGGTATTAGTGAGATAGTGCGAATGTTGGCCAGCTGCCTCAAAGATTTCAGACACAAGTCACGCTTCACTTGCGCTGAAATTAAACATTGGAATGTCAAAATCGTTGTTGCAATTCGCGATGAAAAATTATCCAACTTAAGAAAGTTGATATAGAGTTTTTTTCATTTCTGGGAAAATTTATTGACATTTTCATAGCTGAAACGATCCCGAATTTTTAAAGTTGAATTCTCTGGAATCAAAACGAATCTCAACTTGCCTTGTTTTTTAATTTTGAACTACCATAAGATTTCGCAAAATAGGAAACATCTAATCCAGTTTGAACAAAATGTTCCAATTGTAGAAACGTGAGCAGTCAATTCTATAGTCTCAATGAATCACTTTTAACGGGCACGCAACGGCGCGGAAAAAATATTCAATAATTTGCTCAACGAACTTTGCTTCGGAGGTTGGAAATTTTCCGTTTCCTATGTTTCCTTTCGGTTCTCCTTCTCTTCTCAAGGAGCATTGAAAAGCGTCGCGTTTTCGCATTGAACATGATGCTGTTTTCGGCTATGTGTTGGTCTTTGCTTGACTGCAAAAGAAATAGTGTCAATGCACTTTAGAGCATAACAGATCGTCAATAAGTGGAACGTTCAAGGACTCTGAAAGATGAAGTTTGCGCGTGATTCCTGCTTCTTAATCGCACTCGTACGTTTTGTTGTGCAACCATAAAAGTTTCATTTCAAGGCGATCGAGTCGTGTGAATCTGGAGCATTTGCATGGTAATCCTTGATGACTTATCGTCCATCCAAGTTTTTCCTTTAAGTTTCTTCAAGGAAGATGAACTCGAAATTAGCGTTTTTATATTATATCATGTTTGGAGATTTTAGGGGGTCGGGATAGGTCGGGAAATTTTGCATCGGGTCGAGACGGGATCCCGAGTTTTTCGGGAATCCCGAAAAGTCGGTAGTTTAGAAAATTGCGAGAATTCCGAAAAATCTGGCTATTTTCAAAATTCCTGGAATATCGAAACTTCAGGATTATGAGAAGCATAAAAATTTCTGCTCTGAAATACGAGTAGCGAGTAGCGAAACGCTATTAAATCCGGCAGAGTTTCGAACCACAGAGAAATATTGTTTTACTTCTGTGATTTTCTGCAATCTTCGAGAATCGGTCATCGTTGTAATCCAATAAACCGAAAAAAGAATTGAACTGTATCCAAGCAATCGGAGTGTAAAATTGCTCTCTGAGTATTTTTTTTCTCTATATTCAATTCTCGTCGACACGAATTAAATCGCAAATTTGTATCAAAATGCTAAATTTTTCAGGATTTGTGAAATGCTATCATTGCTATAAAGAGAATTCCAAATTTTACGATTTTTGAACTAAAATCTGGAAAGAAAAATTTGTTAGTAGATGGAAAATTTCAAATTCTGATTAAATAACTTAAAAATTAAACAATATAAGATGCATGCGAAAGTGATGAATTTATGACCCAGAATTGTAAATTAAAAGTTCACCTAACTAATTTCGACCAATTTGAGATAAATTATCTAGCTTTTTTTAATTCATCATCAATTGTTCTTGACGGTTTTTTCATCGGGTTCGAAACAAAATAAAAGTCCAAAACAAACGAAGAAAATAACTAAATTATAAAAGTGTTCTAAACTTGAAATATTTGATTAATCAGAAATGAAAGTTTTAAGAATAAAAAAATTAGCAGTTTCAATGTTTTGTATGAACATTGTTCAAAAATATTAATTACTTACGCCCGACAACCGAATTTACTGCAATCTTATGAATTTATATTGATGAAGGAAGAAACTTCTTATCACCATTATGATTTGTTATTGCTTCGGATTAATAAGTTTCTGCTGGACATTTTGGCAAGTAAAAGATCTAACGTAAATTAAGAAACAAATGAATGGAAAAACGTCATACAAGGAAATGAATACTAATAACTAAAGAAATCAGTAACATAACTTAACGAAACATAGAAACTCTTGATCGAAAAAGATTTGTCATCTTAATATTTTGTAAGATTCGTTATAGTTAAAGTTTTACTTATCAACAAAAAATCAAGTTTTTATCGTTTAGAAAATATGTAAGTGTAGCGAAATTATTTGGTTCTTGAATTTTTCTAAACTATGTATGGAAAAATACTGAAATATGTACGGATATCGTACAGGAATTTTTTCAGCCTATCAGTAGATAACCTGGTAACTAAGATTCTCACAACTTCTACATATATCTATGAATCACGGAATAAGGGAACATTTTTGGACTGTCGTATTCCGAAATATTCGAGAATCTTACAAAGTTCGGGATTTCCCGGAAAGTTCGGGATTCTCGAAAATTTCGGGAAAGCGCCTTTCCCGTCCCGAAGCCTTTCCCGACCCATCCCGGCATCGGGATTCCCGAAAAGTCGGGATCCCGCACACCCCTAAAAATTATCCAATTTGAGGGGATTTTGCACAAGGTGACCTTGAGATTGACGGCTATCAATTTGCGCTTTAAATAAAATATTATATAACGTGATTTTTCGGATATTTTACAATGAATAAAATTAATGAACACTACACGCTTTCTGATTCAGAATATCACATTTTTATGATCAACAAACCTCGTAATTTAAATTAAGCGACGTTCGTCGCTTCATTAAACTTTTACAATCATCATTGTATAATCTTGTTGAACTTTTCGAAACTACAGAACTAAACGAAACTGTCTTAAATTTAGGACTTTTATTGAAAACGTGTTATTGAAAAAATTACACACAGTTTCTGTAGTTCTACAGTACTTTCAAAATTTTCTACAATCTACAACAATTACGCACATTTCCTGAAATTCTACGAATTCTTAGAATTTTGTAGAATGATAGGCATTGTTATCACATTTTGTATGTTTTTCGATTTTGAGAAATATTCAATATTTTGAACGTAATAGACTATTCAATTCTTCAGTATTGGAATTTTCCAGAATGATAATAATTCTCATAGATTTTGTATGTTTTCTGATTTTATGAAATTTGCATTATTGTAAGGTAAATAGACCATTTAATTCTTTTAGTTCCGATGTCTGAATCATGTAAGATTTGTCTTAATTTTTGAATATTTTTCGGGTATCCCAAATCATTAATAAAAATAAAGAAAATGTATAACCATTCATATTTTGAATAATTAGGATGAACGTAATTCACTAAATTATTGAACATATTCTCAAATTCTAGGAATTCTTGGAATTTTTCAGAATGACAGACATTCTCAGAAATTTTGTATGTTTTACGATTTGAAGAAATTTTCAATATCATGAACGTGATAGACCACTCAATTTTTTGGTGTTGATGTCTGGCTTATGTGAGATTTTTCTTCATTTTTAAATATTTTTTGAGCATTCCAAATCATTATAAAAAGGAAAGAAAAGGTACAGCCATTCATGTTTTGAAGAATTATGGTAAAGACGATTCACCAAATTATTGAACATATTCTAAAATTCTAGGAATTCTGATAATTTTTCAGAATGATGGACATTTTCAGAAATTTTGTATGCTTCACGATTTTAAGAGTATTTTTAATATTTCGAAGGTAATAGACTATTCAATTTTTCAGTATTATCAATACGCTAACTCATGTAAGATTTTTCTTAATTTTTAAGTAGTTTCCGAGTATTCCAAATCATTATGAAAAATAAAGAAAAAGTGTAACCATCCATATTTCGAAGAATTATGGTGAGCACAATATACAAAATTACTAAATATATTCTGATATTCTAACAAAAATTATGATTTTTTAACTATTTTTGATATTTTTCACGTTTCCGATGTGTTTTGATTTTTCAAAATTTGCAAAATTTTGAGCATTATACCAACTACTCGAATATATTGTATAAAAATTTGTCCAGCTCATGAAAATATCTTTTGAGTCGATACTTTTCAAATGTTTCGAATACTTATTTAAAATTTGAAGAAAAAAATTATTGTGCATATCTAAAAAAAAATGTTTCCGAAGTTTCACCAATTTCGTGAGTTTTTGAGGATATTTGAAGTGCGACAAAATTACTATGGTTTTCGATTTTTAGAAAATGAAACATATGAAAAGCTACTGAAAAGTTTTCGAAGATTATCAAAATTTGTCTGAATGTTTTTCGAGTTTCTAATTTTTTTATGTAAAAATCTAAATCATTCTTATCTGTATTTCGAAGAAATACGGTACACTCATTTCATCAAACGTTAATGAAACACCATGTGTCAAAAGTCCTACAATTTTCTGTTATATAGTTATGCCTCACTTGTTATTTTGTCAGATTCGTAAAAAATGTACTCAACTTCACATAAATTGTAATTGCCAGCACTATTTTTTCTCAATTTTTCCATTACCAAATTTAATTTCGTTATTCCTGCATTGCATAACATTCCTTGCACGATAATAATGTTTGTATTTATTCAGGATCGAACACACACAGCATCGTGACATTACTTCTCTGGCTGCCATTCACATTTTTTATTGATAGTATAAATTCTATTTTGCAGTGTTAATCATACACACGAGAGGTTTTAAATTATGCAGCGTACTGCAGTTGATTTTTAACGAAGCAAATGAGAAAAAATCGCGCTGTAATGAATTCAGAGCTACTTCTAGAGTTGAATAACATTCGAAAAGAATGCAAATTAGCATTGCATACATTATAAATAACTACTTCTTCAATATTATAAATAAATTTGGATGCATTACCAAGCATGACAAATTAGAATTATAAAGTTTAAAATGAGCTAATGACATGTAAATCAATGTTGTTTATGGACTTGTGGCTTAAATGTCAATCTTGAACAGATTGGAAAAATTCCATTTTGATGAAAGAGTATGAGATTAGGAACTTTTATCTTCATATCAAATAGATCATATCGAAGACATTAGCTTATCACATTGTACATTGACGTGTATTCAATATTTTCGAAAAATTTTCCATTGATTTGCACACTTTTTCGTTCTTTGGGATGTCTCATTATGGGTTTGAACTGACGATTTCGAGTTTGAGATCAAAATAGCCCATTATTGATCAGTTTTTGAGATAACTTCGAAAAACCGTCTATTCTAGTATTCGACAGAAAAAATCTTTATTGAATCTTAAGATTTTGGAAAACGAACATTAGGAAAAATGTGACTGGGAACTTCAAAGTCCAAAAACTTCAGAAAAGCAATTTGAAAACTGACGTTCAAATAATAGAGAAATCAGAATCGAGTAGTTAAAAAAATTGATACAATTCAAGCGCAAAAATTTGCGTATCAAATAAATTGACATTGAAACATATATTAAATAAAACTTTTGTTTAACAGGATATCAAGTATTGTAGTTTTTTCATTTTCACTCTGGAATGTGGGTACACTGAACTTGAAGAATTTCTCAAAAGCGTAACCAACGAATCCAAATTACTCCCTTCAGATAGATAAGCATTATCATTCGATTCCCAAAGTACTGACTTCAGATCTAATCACGATTTGCAATATCTTCAACAAGTAATACAAGTGAAGCGTTCTATAAATTATCTTACAAGCGTTTGTCGGCTCGTCAGATCGCAGCAGTTTAATACCACTTGTCACTTCAGCAGACAAAATGAAACTCTTTATAAAGCTTGATAAAGCTCTTTTTATCCGTCAAACGAACGAGTGAACCACTTAAATCATCCAATTAATAATTATCTAAATATGTTTCCTCAACCTGCACCAAATTATATATAAATTGTATAAGAGTTTTTTAAATAATTCAATCAAATTAAGCTTTCCATTAGAGCTTCTAGTTTAAATAACGAATGGTGGGCATAATTAAACGAGTTAAACGTTTGTCACATAAAATGCGATATCGATTCCTATCCCTTCTTTCGTTAAACTTCCATCCCTCGAACCCCACCATTCGGAAGTTGGAGCTTTATTCCGCACAGCTTTTCCAGCTTTCCCTCATCTTTGGCCCGCCTCATTTTCGTTCCAATGCACGTATACATGAACAAGGTACCAGTGGCGTAGAAATAAACGAAAAAAAAAAAAAAAAAAACGAATACATTTTTTATGTAAAAGGGTCAAATATATGTTCTGTTTAAAGAAAATGTAAATATATTTTTTTTCTCTATCTATCGAATGGTTATATACCTGGACGCATATAAAATTCATAAAATAAACTGATTCCCTTCAATGACATTATTTATTGTTTAATGACGTTCTTTATAGTTCTTGTCCACTTGACTTTTGGCCCTACTAAAATTTTATCAATATTTTTGAAAATAAAAAAAATGAAAACCATATAAAAATAAATATGTAATGTGAACCACCCTGAAGAACAGGGGTGAGGGGGGGGGGGGGGATAACGGAGTTTTTCCCCTCGGGGCTGGTGTTTTTGAGGTAGACTTATTTTTTATGTCGTTTTAGAAAAATTTCGACAAATTTGTAAATATTCAGCAAGGAATCTAAACATGCAGGTTTCGTGAAAAAATTCCAACCTTCCGAATTTTCAACATTTTAACCGACCTATTTATATTTTCGACATAAAAGATATGTTTTCTGAGCTTCATGGCAATAAGGGCCCGACCGTCCCCTTAAAGTGTATTTTTTGTTATATCTTTTGACTGATCGTTTTTCATAGTTTTGAATCGTGTTTTAAAACAATACTATTGTTGGTGTCAAGGTGTTTGCTCCTTTTTTTTTTATAAATTGATTAACTTGGAACATCGAGCGGATATTACTACGTAAGTATGATAAAAATGTTTTTTCGTAGTTTAAAATTGTTTTGTGATAACAATGTTTTATACGTATTAATTTTTCAATCTTTGAATTTGGGGCGCAAAAATAATTATTTATATCTTCTCTTTCAGTCCAAGTCTGATTTCTGAGGAAGAAGCTGGTGTTTTCCTAAGGTCTATTTTTTCTAATACTAAGATAGCTACTCGCTTTGAAGCTGCGAAGAACTTGAATGAAATTTTAAATTTTTTGTGGAATTTTCCAGAAATGGACGAAGAAGAGATCACAAAAAACAAGTCAAATTTTCGTCCAAAATACCCAGCTGATGTATCTGACGAATCGCAGAATGAAATCATCCATCTTAAACATATTTATTCATCGAACTTTCAAAAGGATCTCAAACCACTGAAACTTTTGAATATGATCAAAGGCAAAAATTTGAATGCCTTTTTTTCCAAATGCTTCCGATGCACTGCGAATCTTTTGTACTTTGTCAGCTTCTGTTGCAAGCGCTGAACGATCTTTCAGTGTGCTTTCAAGAATAAAAAATTTCCAAAAATTTTGCTCCTCACAAACCCGCATCTCAGGATTAGCAACTCTCTGCTTAGTGTCAGAATTAAGTGGAAAATTGAATTTCAACGACATTATCAATACCTTCGCCTTAGCAAAAGCATGCAGAGCGTGTTGGGAAGAAGATTCAATAATTTTTAGAAAAAAAAATTAATGTACAGTGTAAAAAACGACAAATGTAAAAAACTTTCTTGTTTTTCATATTTCCTGCTGACTGTTTATCTATAACTCTTACTTTTATATTGCCAAAACTCAGCGATGTTTTTTCAGGTTGTAAGCGTTGGATAGTTCATAAAATTATGTTCCATTTCAATTTTGATAATATTTTCTGTTTCTGGACGTTATTAAAAATTTTATACGTAGGTAAATACTTCATTTCTCCTACTTATCCTCCATGCGATTTTTTTATCGAATAAACCTGAACTTTTATGTTTTAATAATTAAAAATTTGGAAAATAATAACATTGCAAAAAAATATATATGAGACATGTCTCCGTAGAAGACACAAAGACGCAAAATCCATGTCTTTAGTCATTATGTGTCTAACTTTTATGTGTCAAAAATATATGTCTTTTAAAGACATCTTTAAACGTCTTAAAAATGGCGTGAAAAAGTGTCTTATGGCAAGACACCATTTTTTGCAGTGAAAAGGGCACGTAATTGCTACAAATTGTGCCCTTTTTCTCTGTCTACGGCTCTAAATGCAAATTACTAAGCTCGAAAACAAATAATTTTAACAACACGAAAACATTACTCAAAATTACGCCACACGTCAATAATAAAATCATGCCGGCAAAATTTTTTCTTTCTGTTGATTGATGTCGTCAATATTAAATATTTTTGAAAAATGAAGGTAAAAAAACCATACACATGATAAACGATGTGTAATGGCGATGAATTTTGTAATTTGACATAAAAAATAGGTCGAGTTGTAGCATATCACGATAAAAAAAAAACCCTTATACATGATATTTTACTACAAACAAACTTATCCCCAATTTCGTTAAAATTCACTGTTTTTATTATTGCTTTTATTTTGACTTGATTAATATGATCCCAGCAATTCGTTTTATCTAATAATTCTCTTTTTTTTTCAATATTCTTACAATCCATCTTACTATTTCTATGTATCCTCCGTTTTTTTTTCGCCATTTGGAGCCAACGATACATATTCAAGAAGCAAAGTTCAAGAAGTTCGCAGATGTCTTCTTCAATTGAATAAAATTCTGAAAAAAATAATAATAAAAACTTTTTAATGAAAAGAAATATTACTCCAAATCAAAGGAGACATGTATTGTTTAATTTTCCAACCTGGCCTAACTTTTAGAAATGGTTGGCTCAGAATCATGAATAAATCTAAAAATTCTTTTGGTTGTTTAAAATTTAAACATACATCCTATGCAAATCAAGAATATTTTTAAAGCGATGCTCAGTCACAACAGAAACATTAATTATACAACTTCTTGCGTTATTTTTATTCTCTTGAATTCTTGCCTTTAATTTTATTTTGTTCGGACACCATACATCCTAAGCTACAATTATTACATTCCAATTCATAGGCGAATCCTTGTTTATCTTATAATAATTTCATCGTTAATTCTATTTTCCACGTAAAAAACTGTGTCCAAATAAGTTTTCTATTTCTCTTTTGTATATGTCTGCAATCATTTGTCAAAATATAATAATAAAATATATTATTTTCCTGCATCCCAGCTGGAGAAACGAAATTGGCGCAGAAATGGCCCAGGCTAGGCTGTCCCCACTTCTGGCAAGGGCCACACAAGGAAAACCTTGTCTGGGCCAGGCAAGGGTGCTAACGCTCATTTTAAACTAGCCCAGGTCAGGATTTCTGATCAGGCCCTCTTAAGGGTCACTAGACAGACCCTAGCCAGTATTTCAGTAGCTGCACTGAAACCCCCTTGTTTTGAAAAAGCCTCATGTTTTTTATTTACAGTGAGCTGCCCGCTCTAAGCAATTATAATCATTCCCCATCCACGTCAACAGAACCTTCAAGGAGTATGTCATTAATATTTTCAAAAATATTCTCAGAATATTTTCATGCGAAACTATGTGGACATTCGAATGTTAATATTCGGGAAATATTTTTGAAAATATTTCCGGCATTATTCTATAATAATCTGTTCTACTGGGGAACGGCTCCTCTGAGTGATCAGATTACGGGTTTTTGTAAGATTGGTTATTGTGGGTAATTTACTTTGTTGAAAACATTTGCTTTTGACTTACCTATTTCCACTGCACTTTTCGCGCACAATTTTTTTTTGGCACGTGACTTGTCGTTTCGCAGGACGCTTAATTTTCTTTTGTACATTTGTTATTTTATTTTCAACTGCTCAATCAAAACAACTGTTTTGGTTAGGTTTACAATCACCTGTTCGACAAGATTCCGCGCATGCGCGATGAACATTGATTTGACAAGGCCCAAGGCAGTGTTGCCTTATTTCGCCCAATTGAACCGCTGGAAAGCAGAACCGAGCGAGCTGGAGCGAGCGCTCGGTCCAGTAGGATAGGGGTGGGGCACCGCGACGAAGAGGAAGAGGCAAACGCCGATAGCGAAAATTTTCAATAGATTTTTTAAAACGTTTACCGCGATATCTTCGAAACTAAAAGAGATTTTTTCATGAAATTTGGGCACAAAAATTGGTTGGGCTATAGCGATGCCGCCAGTATTAAAAAATATTGTTTTTTTTTTACGTAACAATAATTATTAATGAAACATTTACAATTTGGTCGAAAAATGGCCCAGAAATTCAGAATTTTTTTTAAATTAATCAACTGTTAGTTTTTTATACAAGGGAATAGTTTATGTTGAAATTTGATAATAATCGATCGATTATCATAACAATCACGTAAATAAATAATCGAACGCACCGCTGCCCGAGGACAAAACAAGCGCGAGTGACTGAAGTCGGGATAATAAAACAATCATAAGTGGATCAAATATTTAATAATAATGTTCTTACGCTGAAATTCTTATTCAAATATAATGTGAAACTTCAAAATACGGTGAACACTAAGATTATACGCTGTACTTGGCATTGTTTTACGAGGTATATGATAATTAAATAATTTCTAATTCCCACTCATTTTAATAGATGCAGTTTGTATTACAAGATTTTTATTATTTATAATAAATACTCGATTGCACACTTTGTCTTGAACATTCTTTTTTTTCAAATTATAGAGATCTTTGTAAACTAAACTTTTTGTTTTCTCATAGTTTCTAACTTTTTTTTTTAATAAAAACAGTTAGCAAATAACTCTCGAAATATTCTTTACTACTTTTAGACACATAAACCATTAAATTCTCCAAGTCTTTTTTTCTTTCGAAATTTCTTAACTTGTAGACTCCGTCGCAATTTTCAAATCTTCAAACGTGATTGATTTTTAAATAAAAAAATTTTCTGGAATTCCATTGTAGTCAATAAATGCGTCTACTTGTCCATGTGTTTTTTTTTTTGCTTAATCAAGGCAGTTTGAAAAAAAACTTTCAAAATATTCTTTACTACTTTCAGACCCATAAAGCAATAAATTCTCCAAGTCTTTTTTTTTCTTTCGAAACTCCTAAACTTACAGGCTCCGTTGCCATCTTCAAATCTTCAAGTTTTTTTTCTCAAACTCGATAAACATATATATGATTCAACAGAAATATTCTTCATTTGCTCAATAATAATATTGATCATGTGAATTACTTTTAACTTGCAATTTTTCGGCACTTCTGTCTTCTCAAAGAGCCAGTTTCTGAAATTGTCTTTGTAATTCATATGCAATAAATATTTAAAATATTCTGAATTTTGAAACATTGCGTTCGCAATTTCCGGTTAAGATATTTTGTTTTGATGAGATTTTTAGAGAAGGAACATTATTAATAAATATTTGATCCACCTATGATTGTTTTATTATCCCGACTTCAGTCACTCACGCTTGTTTTGTCCTCGTGCAGCGGTGCGTTCGATTATTTATTTACGTGATTGTTATGATAATCGATCGATTATTATCAAACTTTAACAGAAACTATTCCTTTATATAAGAAAATTATAGGTTGATTAATTTAAAAAAAATTCTGAATTTTTGGGCCATTTTTCGACCAAATTGTAAATGTTTCATTAATAATTATTGTTACGTAAAAAAAAAACAATATTTTTTAATACTGGCGGCATCGCTATAGCCCAACCAATTTTTGTGCCCAAATTTCATGAAAAAATCTCTTTTAGTTTCGAAGATATCGCGGTAAACGTTTTAAAAAATCTAATAAAAATTTTCGCTATCGGCGTTTGCCTCCTCCTCTTCGTCGCGGTGCCCCACCCCTATCCTACTGGCCCGAGCGCTCGCTCGGTTCTGCTTTCCAGCGGTTTAATTCAAGTTCGCCTAAAATGGGCCCGGTAAGCCTGGATAGGGCCTGAACAGAATTAGGTTATGCCACGATGTATGTCCAGCCGGGACTAGACACTTTCTGTTCGAGTTGCATATTTCTATCTAATTACTCACATATGGTTTTGTTTCAGTAGCGTTTTAAGGTTTGCATTTTTTCAATTTTTATGGCAAGTTCTGTGCATTGTATTTTTTATTTCAAAATCAGGTTGTAAATTTTTGAAAGTAATTTATTGAGAAAAAATGAACTACTTAAAATCATCAAGAGATTCCAGGTAAAACAAACTATTACAATAAAATCTGAGTTTCTAGTGTATATGTAAAAAATATCCACACCCTAAATCAGTTTCAGGGTGAATTTTCCTCGGAATCCCAACGAATGAAATGGGATTCATAAAATCACCCTCATTTTTACGCCATTGCGGAGCACGTACACAGGCGCGGCGATCGTTTAAGTTGCCAGAGGGAGAGGGTGCTTCCGGGCTATTAGCAGTGGAACAAATTGAAAAGCAACTTCTACGCTCGTAATTGCCAAGTATATCTTTGTGCTTGAACTTTAGACGAATTTATTATGCTCCCGGAGATTTTAACGCGAATCTTTTTCTCTGAGTTGTCGATAAATTTCACGATGGTTTTGATGATTTTATTTTAGCAGGGTTGATTTCAAACAGGGTTGTTTGATTTCTGCTCCAAGCAAACGTAATAAGACTAATTGGAATCGCACTTGATGTTTTGACTTACTTTGTGACGATGAAGTGTTTTTTTACTTGTTTTTCACACTTTTGGTAAATAATGTGTAATGAATTATACAGTTGATCGAATCGTGTTTAACGAATAAAGGATATTTTTAATTTGCTGGACAAATTAAGATTTTGAAGAGATTTTTATACATTCTATGATAATTTTGAGCGTGTACTTAAATTTGGCAGTCTTATGTCTGAATTTTATGATCAAAATTGATTCACAGCTAATATAAAATTTTCTCAGAAATGCTTCTTTATTCATCTTCAATTTGTGGCTTGGATTCTAAATCAAACCTGTTACCTTAAAAAAATCTAATTCTTGCTTTCAGTTCGGTTATTACGACTTAAGGCAGCCTGTAAACTATAATATTAACAAAGTCCCAAGGTATGTTTTGGTTCATTATTTTGCTGCATAAAAAATCCTTTGTTAATGAGTTGCTTTCCTGCTGGCACAGTTTTGTAACAACGTATGCTGAGGTATCGTTTTTTATTCGAAATTTCCGTCACTTTGTACAGCTGACAAACTTCATTGAATGAGAATCCTCTCCAAACAATAACAGAATCTGCCTAATATTGAACGGTTGGTGTTATACTTATTTCATTCTTATTTGTCAAAAACATTGAATTCAGACTAATTTGTAAACCCACTGCAGTTGCTTTTGTTTTTTTTTTGAAGTGAAACTTCTAATGGCTCGTTTGGAGTAAAATCCCTTCGAGAGCGTAACAAAGCTGGGTCCACTTTCGTGTGCTGTCGGGATCATTCGTGATTGCTCGGCATGGCGTGCACGGGTGCAGAATATCAACAACTGATCAGCTCGGAAAGGTTGTTGACATTTGGCTTGGAGTAAAGTCGTGACATGAAAGTTTTTAACAATAATGCCCAACAATGCCTCTTAAGCGTTATGGTTGTGTGTGAGATTTTTCTATTTTGTTTAACAATGCCCAAAAATGCCTTACAAGCGCTATTATTGTGTGCGAGGATGATCTAATTTGGGCATCATTGGAGAATATTGCGGATGGTAAAGAAAACGTTTTTAATAATCAACTTTATTGAGAAAAGAAAATACATTTAGAATAATAATGCTTACATTATTTTAGGAAAAGACTAAATTTCATACCTTTATTTAGTTGAATTTTTTTCATTCATTTTATAACAATTAAAATTAAATAAATTATTTGCTATTTATTTAAAATAGTAAAAAAGTATTATGAATACATTTTTTTCAGATCAATAAAACTGAAATTCAATACCTCTTACTTTTTTTAAAAGTTTACCTAATATTGTGAAATAAAAATGAATATGAAACGTTCATTCTAAGATGAATTTCGGAAAAATGGTCATAAAACCTACATTTTTAGTTCTATATTTTTGATCTATTGCATAATGATTACTATTGCAGAAATTTATTGCTTCACATAAATTCATACGATCTCAAATCGTATGGTATACATGGAATGTGGAAGAAAAGTGAAACTTTGTCGTTAAATTTGAAATGTAGATTTATATTTCACTCGTTTGAAATTCCAAATTCAATTTAATCAGTTTCAAGATACAGTTTTGAACGCAGTTCATGCTTCGGTTTTAATGGTTTCTTAAGGTGTTTTTCTCATAAAATTGAACGAACTTTCTTTTTTGTTTGATTTCACTTGCAGTAGTTCGCCGTGAGAAGTTTCACTTCTCTTTTTTTAGTTTTGTAGGCGCAAAAGTATTCCATTGCGTGGCAGACCTACCGTACGAGCCTACTAAATGCAGATTCTATTTTTAAAAATATTTATTGAAAATAAATTGATTATTCACTACTTTTCAGGAAACAAACCCCTAACTTTCAAGGCAGATGCTAAAATAATTTTTTTCAGGTACAGAAAGAAGTGTTGTCAATATCTTCAAAAAAATGGCGATTCAGTTTTAAAGTATATTCGTAATAGCGTATTATAGAAAAATCGCAATCAATTTTTTCATAAATGATAGGCATTTTCATGAAAATAATTCGTATTTACAATAAAATGAAAAGCACATACTCCACGAGTACCTTATTAACAGAAAAAACATGCCAGATTATCAAATTATGTGAAATTCGTGTATTTATAATTTATTAGAGATCGCGTAACGCGCCCTCGCAATGAGTAAATTCGGAAACAACGTCAAGAGCGATCCATGAGCGAGCGGCACGATGGATGATAAACGGTAAATAGCAATAAACGGCAAATGCTCCTCTCGTTCTCGGCAAATAGCTTTCAATAATAAATCGTTGCCAGCCGTCCAGCGGAGAGGCATATTCGCTGGGGTTCGAACCACCCCACAACAGGGTGTGCCACTATTTCTTCATCCTGATACACACGAAATATTTCTATCGACCTGTTGTCTTATGATAAATGTCAACGCACATTTCATTTCTCCATTCAACTATCATTTTCGGTTTTGAAAAATTCGTAGAATTTGACGTAATCGGTGTCCAGGGCAACGATATTCAAGCTAAAAAAATCGAATGAGTTCTACACTGAGAAAAAAATTCTTGGAGAAATTACCATCAATTTTAGAATGGCGGTACCACTAAGCCGCTTCTAGGAATAATTCAGAAACTTTCCTGAAATTTTGCATTTCCGAAGAGTGCATTCTACCGCAACTATAGTAGAAAAAAGTATTGCCTGTGAATTTTGAAAAAGCTTTTTGGCAAGTTTCCCGTCCGCTTGAACACTAAAATTACTATAGTTTTTCACAAACCTTTTAAGTAGGTGCTAGAAATGAAAATTTTATTGATTACATGATAAAATGACTCGGAAAGTAGTACTCGGTCCTATAAAACTATAGTAAAAATTTCAATCTGTTCATTCAGAGTTTGTATGTCTGTGGGATTGGAAAACTTAATTTCACGGAACAGAAACACGAGGTAGGTCCAGAAAAATTATTATATATCATAGAGTTGTTGTTGTTGTTGTTGTTTTTTTTTTTTTTTTTTTTTTTTTTTTTTTTCATTGATAACGCGTAAAGATCAGACAGTCAAATTACAATCACCCAGTAAGTCGAGCGTGCACATACAAATCAGCACAATGTCATGGCGTCAATATCATGCAGCTACTTTGCCCCTATTATGCAGCTAAGAATATTCATATCCATTTTCATTCCTTAATTTTTGTGAAATGTTTGCAACAAAAATAGCCAATGTCTTGCCGTTATTAACGAGCAATAATTGTCACGAAACTGCTGCAAATTTGGGTACAAACTGTTATAGCAAATGCGTAACTTCAAAATGACTCAAGTTTTTCGGAAATGTTTTTCGTATTAACATTTTTGTTTATCTGCTGCCAATTTAAGAGCAAACTGTTAGTGATAAACATTTGGTCATAAACTAACTGATAAACTAACTGAAATTTGTCGACGAAAATTTTCTTCAATCATAAATTTTTTTTAAATAGAAAAATTATTAACTGTGTTTATATGGATAAATAAATGTTATCGTTTCGCAAAATGTGTTAAATAATGTAGTAAAATTATTATTTACCCATAATGAATTATTTATAACAAATTACAAACAATAAATTAGTTAAAAATTGAAGGATTGGTTCATGACAATTGCTTACAAACGATTGTTTAAACAATTTTCTTGCAGTCAGCTGTGATTTTTGTGCGTTGACTGCACGGCAACGCTATTCGGAACACATAAAAATTACTAATAATATGCATATATTTTTTGTGGTCGCTGCATTTATACATTTTTTGTTGTTGTTTATCATTGTTTATAAGTATGGCACGTTGATTTGAGTGCAAGGTGCAAACAATAAGAACTGGCCACGTTGTGGTAGGTTAGATTTCCGTCCTCGTGTTTTTGTCTGACGCAATATGGAATGATTGTCGGTGGTGCTTATTGTTAATCTTCTACGTTATGTTAGACACAACTTAAGTATAAAATTGCGCCATTTAATTTTTTCAGTTCATTATATTATATATTTTATTATTATTATTATTATTATTATTATACATTATATTATTATATTTACTTCAGGAGCATATATAATTGCGACAATATGGCGTTAAAATTAATATTTTGCCCATGGCCAGTAAAGGCATGACATTGAGCTAGCTTGCATCATATTTGTAGCTGTTTCGTTGTGACAAACGCTTGTCGACAAATTGCCGACCTATTGCATCTGCAACTGCTGCCAACTTTGCGCCATGCATGTCAAAGAGCATGCAGCAAATATGACTCAAAAATTGACTGCGTTTGGCTTTCTGGGTAAGTACAGCGAGGGGAGGGAAAAAAAACCTCAGCCTAAATTGTTTTTGATTTTGTCGGAAAAGCTATTTTCGAGTTTTATTTTCAAAAGTCCAATCGTTTTTTTTCAATTCAAAAGAAATCAATTCATTCTTCCAATTTTCGACACTATCGTCAATTACTCTTAATTTGAAATAAATTATTTCCACGTGATGTAATCAAAAATATTTTTTTACAGTAACTGCGAGTTTTGTTACGTTTAAAATTGACATTTATTTGTTGACGAATTAGCGATTTTTTCCGTATGCTTTTAGCTTTTTTTAAAAAGACATTATGTGGTTTATTATTTAGATAACCGTATTTTTTTCGGCAAGTGCTTTTGCTTTTCACTATTATTTTTAAAAGTAAAATACGTTATTTTCTCGCAATAAAAATCGAGGTAGTAATGTTTTGAAATTAATTTTTAGAAATTGATCTAGGTAGCAAATTTTCATGAATTTTTAGACAAAATTTAGAATTGTAGCATGTTACCGACGATATCCTTTTTTTTGTTTTTGGAAAAATGTTTGAATAAACAATAAAATTATCGATATATATCTTGAAACACATGATGAATTGCAATGCAAATGAGTATTTGCATTGTTACGTTTGATTAAAACTTGTGAGCTATAGTAAATATTGACAAAGGTCGCTGCACTAAAAAGTCTTGTAAAACTATGGTAATTTATCCGAGAAGTTTTTAGATAAACCGATGTAATTGGATGAAGTATTTCACGTTTATATTTGATAAAAATTGCAATAGTTTTCTGAACAATGTGACGTATGCTACTGAAGGAAAAAATCCTATAACTGTATGGCTTCCTGCTACAATTTTAAGAGTTATTGCAAAAGTTATATGAAATCATCCTATAGTTTCCAACTCCAACAGTTTATAGTAATCTATGATAGAAACGGCTTAGTGGTACCACTGTTCTAAAGTGTATGGTAATTTCTCCAAGAATTTTTTTCTCATTGTAGTAGATGAATAATTTAAAATTAAGTTTGGAATAATGTAATACCAAGCTTAATTTTAAGTATTAGAAATTTTGCTCAGTTTCATTATAACGTCCCGTGTCGAAATTAGAATCAAAATTATAACCAACTTGAACTTATTCGATCGGATTTGAAACCTTCAAATCCGATTTCCAACTATTTCAACCTACGTATTCGAAATGAGGAATGGAAGTGCAACCAAGTTGAACCTGAGAAGAACGAAGGCAAACTTTTACGACTTTTTGTTTTTTAATTGAATAAACACATCAAAACATTCGATCATTTGAAGGCTATATTAAATGAATAATTTTCCTTTCCTCTAAGTTGAAAAAATTTATCACATTACTTGCTTATCACTTTTTTTAAGCTACATGAAGTTTTATTGCTATTTTTGATAAAATACGCGAATATTATTACATTGTACAATGTACAAAAGTTCATTCAATCACGTTTAATTAGCGGGTATTTCAAATTATACAATATCGTCGATTTTTATACAGTACAGAGATAGGGAAGGGCAAGAAATCCTGAAAATCGGTTTATCTTATTGATGAACAGCCTATTCAGCACAGAATATTTCAGAAATATTTCGAAATATGTAATGTTAACTGGGAGTTCCTTGAACGTAAAACCTACGAATTGAATAGAACGCAACATTAATTTTTCTTCAAATTTTAAAACAATAGAAGTAAATAGATTTCTTGTTAAACGAACTTACTTCTCTTCGAAATTTTCTTTTCTGACGCTTTGAAGAACATTGTATGTTGACAAGAGAAGATAATTCATTCTGATGAAATCAAATTTTTTCCTAATATATATAAATGTGATTAATAATCATTGATTTTCGAAATGAAAGTTATGTATATTTATATTACAATTTAATGCCTACCACAATCTGCTGTACTTACATTTTCACGGGTTTTTGAATTCTGGCTCATTTCTGATCCAGATCGACTTTTGTTTTTTTTTTTTCGTTTCTCATCTTATATGTCAATACGCGTCACAAATTGTTTTCGAGTGTTGAAAAGTCTTCAAAAGTTTGAAAAATGGGCGAAAAAAAATTGTTTCGATTTAGTGGATAAATAGCTATTACAGTGATACCGTGAACTTGACGTCGTTTCGAAAAAACGAGCGATACATCAAGAATATTACAACTTTGTCCTGGAGAAATAAACAAGCAGGGAAAACGGAACATTTTTAAGCCAAAATCCTCGCGATCGATGGTGAGTTCATTTAATCATCGTCACATAATATTTATCATGTAAAACCTTATCAGACCAATATCAGAAAAATTTACTAATAACCTTCTGGCATACAATGATTTTCACGAATTCCTTAGTATTACTGTAAGTCTCTTCCATTATAAAATTGTCCTTATGAGGAAAACTTGGACAACCGAATATTTTTATTATATTCCGCGCTACTAGAGCCTGATCATTTTAAAAATTGCCATGCATTTCATGCCTGAATTGCACGTCTTGTTTGTTTCGTGGATTCTTTTTTGTTCTCATATCTAAAGCAGAACACTTAAGTTTCAAGAATTAGGATTTCCTATTTTTATCTTAACTAATGAAATTTTCGTGTACGTAAATTAAAAAAAAAATCAATTGTGACTATCAAAAACGTTCTGGATAACAGTTGGAAACGCGTTTGATGATATGTTGCGCGTGACGTTGAGTGGAAATCTCGATGGGGTTAAAGTGAATCGAGTGGACAGTTTGCAGATACGGTCCTTCAAATAATGTAAACCTGTAAAAGGCCGTATCAACGTGATTGGATTCGATTGAAGTATAAACGATTTTGCGTGCGCCGCTCCCATCGAGTTCAGAGTCGAGTTATTCATTTCTCGACTTTTTAATTGTGTCGCATATAAACTGCGTACATATACGAGGTCGTTGCGAAAGTTGAGTTTCCGCAAAGGGAGCTTTCAAGCTGTCCACTAACGATATCAATTGAGTCAAAGTAGCGATGCGGCTTACGCTCAATATCTTCTCTTTGTCTCAATCCACTTTGGCAGCCGATTAATGGATGCTAAGTGTAATTCTGTTCGCACGCTTATTTTTGAAATGTAAACTGGGGTTCCATGGTTGACTTATTTCAGCATAGACTCATTTAAATTCCATCAGTACAATTCAAATGATTTCATAGTGATTCTCGAATTAAATGTGGAGAGTTCAAAGAAAAAAACTTTTATACTTTTATTGAGCTTTTGAGATTATGATGGGTGTCATCTAAAAATTGGATGATTCCCTTCCCTTCTGAAAGATCCAAGTTTTTGAATTGAATAGTTTCAGCAATGAAACTTTTGTTTAATTTGAACGTTTTGAGATTTATAGAGCTTATTATTCAATATGCGCCAGGACAGAAAGTTTTATGAATTTCTAAGAAAATTGTATCTACATAGTTTTTATGTATTGAAAGATTTCTAGTGAATTCGTAAACTGGTAAGATGTTAAACTTGTTAGTTAGAAAAAGAGTAAACTAGCAAAATAGTAAACAAGTGAATAAGTAAAATAGTAAACTAGCAAACTCGTTAGCAAGTAAATTAGTAAACTAGTAAACTGGTAAGTAAGTAAACTAGTAAACTTGTAAACTGGTAAGCTAGTTAACTAGTAAACTGGTAAACTAGCGAGCTAGTAAAATAGTAAGCGAGTTAGCTGGTAAAGTAGTAAGCTAGTTAAATTATAAACTTGTAAGATAGTAAGCCAGTTATCTAGTAGGCTAGTAAACTAGTAAACTCTGAAACAAGTAAATTAGTAAACTAGTGAACTGGTATGGAAGTAAACTAGTAAACTTGTAAACTGGTAAGCGTGTGAACTAGTAAAGTAGTGAACTAGTAAACCACATAGTAAACTAGCAAGCTAGTGAAATAGTAAACAAGTAAGCTAGAAATAGTGAGCTAGTAAACTAGTAAAAAAATAAGCTAGTAAACAAGTAAACGAGTATTTTTGTACATGGATTACTTATATTTGTGTAGATTGCTACAGAGATTTGAAAAATTCAATGCTTAAACATACGAATTTTGATCTATTCTCAGTGATTTCAAGAATTAATGATAAAATCGCATTCGTATAAATTTGTTATGTTTCATGTCGTTTTTCTTTTTCGTATTTTTTAAATATTTAATAGTGATGCGTTTTCTAGAATTTTCCATAGATTTATAGTATTTTCAGAATTTGAAGCTCTACAGCCCAAAATGTATAGATTTCGAGGCCATTTTTCGAGATTTTTCAGAAAACAGTTTTTTCAAAGAATTCAATTACTTTAATTTTTCTTTTAGAATTTGTATGAATCGAAAGATCTGTTATACTTTAAAATAGATTTTCTATAGAATTGTACAATTTGATGATCTGAGATTCAAAGTTTGGTAATTTTTTAGCATTTTCGTAGATTTTAATTTTTTTTTTATCGTTCACTGGGTTGGAACAACTTTCCTGATTCATATTTTCCACAAAATCCTAGTTTTTGATTATTTTTACTTTTCTATTAAGTATACACTTTTAACGTTTTCGTGCATTTTCTGTAACTTGTATTTTTATCATTTATCGATGTACCTTTTTTCGTTTTCACATGAAATACTGATTGATTCTATCAGAATTTTGGGAGGGGTTTCAACCCTTAAACCCCCCTCTGCCTACGCGCCCGCTTAAGATAGAAAAATTTGGTAGCAATAAGAAACTGACATGCCATTTACCTTAGTCCTTACAACATCATAACAAAAACCCATCATAAAATCCGATTCCCACAATTTATCAAAAACTGCAGAAATTTAACGAGGGTAGTCTCCCTTGGAGGATATTATATTCCGCATAACTCTGGCCCACCACCGCCGCCCCTTATCCGCGCTTTGTTTCCTTGAGACGACCGACCCTCCCTCGCAACTACTTTGTGAGACGAGAGAGCCTGCTACCTGACACTGACACCGCAGCCTGAAATTTCGGACACCCCGTATATACCCCAGGATCCTCTCGCCCTCCTCGTCCCTCCCTTCGCCACCCACACCTAGCCCGCACTCACTTACACACACACACATACACACACCCGCCCGCATTCCCGAATGTGGTAGTACTCGTAACGCCGGGTACTTGGTACGCGCGTGACAGCATCAAACACGGGATGAGGGGTCGTAGGGGAGGGCGCGCGCGCCCCCACCCCTCAGCCACCCCGACCCCCACCGCTCCCGCCGCCCCTCCAACTTTCTCTCTTTCTCTCTGTCCCCGCGGCGTATTTAACCGCCTCCCTCCCGCCCCCCCCCCCACCCCCGACATCCACCCACCAACCCCCGGAACGCGCAAGCGGTTCGTATACCCTAAATCTATCTCGCGACAATCAGTCGGTAATCGGGCGTCAACGGACTCGGTCGCGCGCGTTTTACCGAGCCTTCTATCCTTGTTTTCTCGGTCCGTAAAAGGACAGGGGGAGGGAAAAAAATAAATAGACAAAAAAATTACGACCGACCGGGGCACGTGCTGTCTTTCACCCCCCTCCCCTCCCTTTTTTCGCGCATTCTCGGCTGCTCTTCGACTCCCCTCCCGACCCTTCCCCCCTCGCCGAGGAACTGTCGCCTCCCCGCCCCGCCCCTCCCCTCCCCGCGCCACGAACGAGTCACCAGCACGGCTCAACCAACGCGCACGTGGTTCCGGCGTTTTGACATGACGAGCTAATCCGCTCTATCTCGAGGAGGAAGTGTGGGGTCGGTATATATGCACTGACTCCGGGATAATATGCCGGGGCCAAAGGCGTCGCAGGCGATGGCTCTCGCGGTGTTTCGTCGGAATGTTTCACGCCTCGGCGACGGGGACACTTGCCCTGGCTCTCTGGATGCCCTCGTGTACGCAATACGTGTTCCGCGAGTTTAGTGGCTCTCTATGCGGACATATAGGACCGGAGAGAGAAGTGGAGACAGTTCACGAACGAGTCGCCGATGAGCGTGCCGGAGGACGCGGGGTCGGAGCCGCTGGGTTTCGAGTTGCTGGTAAGGGTTGCGTCGGGTACACTGAAAACTCGGCGCTGAACTTTCACCCAACTTATATCGAAAAAGCTTTGCCGAACTGTTTGCTAATGATCGGGAAACGCTTACTATCCGAACAGTTGCCGAACTATTGCCGCCCTGGCGGAGCTGGGAGGATGTAAAAAGGACGTAAGAAGGACGTAGTATTACGTCCTTCTTGCGTACCCTTACGTCCTTTTTGTGCAAAAAAAGGACGTAAGAAAAACGTTTCGTAACTCACGAAAAGTGTAAAGTTGTAAAGAACACAGGTCGTTTCTGTCAAATTGAACGTTTTTAATCATTAATCGAACTTTTGCAGGCCTCTCAATTAACAAAATCGTTGTAAAAAGACCTATCATTCATGGATATTCTGATTTTCTACAAGATGCGGGGCAAGCACCATGAGTGCTGCCCTCTGTCGTTGGCGGGAACGCTCATTAGAATTCAAATAACTATACGACCACCCTCAAATTGACATCCCGTCGATCACTACAACATTTATGTTTAGTGTAAATTAGTGATGATTGGAAAATATTCTTGATTTATTCTCATTTACATTTTTTAATGCAATTCTTGAACTCAATCCATTAAATATGCAATTAACAGTAAATTATACATTGAATTTTTGAAATTCGAAAAACATGAATTACAATTCGAAGTTAGTTTTAAAGCTGAATTAATTCGTTTATAAATATATTAAAAATTAATATACGAATTTAAGTTTTTCTATCATACTTTTGATCGCGTACGGTTTTGTAAATATATTCTTCTCGTCAAAAACATGAAACTTTTCTCATTTTGCTTCAGCACAAAATATTTCAGCAATCGGGATTGAGGCAGGAAAAAAGGAACAATTGCTTCGTTATTTCATTAACAAATCATATATAACATAGAACAGCAATATTGTTACATAATACAATACTGTAAAAAAATTATCCTAAATGCAAATAACTTTCTTTAGCAAAATCCTTAAAATATATAATGGATTAAGACCAATGACTTTTCATCCCTAATTTTCACAAAACTTTCAGTTTTTTATCATACACCTTCGAGTCGGTGGAACAATTAACTCAAATGTTAAAATTATCACATTTTATTCAATTTATTTATAAGTAAATAATTTTATACTTCATAAAACATACGAGAATTCAATAATTATCTCGCCATTATACAAATGCATATGTACCAGAATATGAAAATAATTTTATGCATTTTCCCTATTCAAAATGAAAATATGATGATTCACATTGCTCATCCCCTCGCTCCCTAAGAACAACATCAAAATGTTGCTCAAATGTTGCTGTGTCAAAAACAGATAAAAATCATGATCTTACAATGATAAATCATTATTTCATCATCTTATAATGATAAATTAACGCTACTGTTGCCCTCTTCTCCCTTTCATTCGGTCTATTTTTTATTTTCAATACCCCTTCAGGCCTTCCTAACCTAACCTAACCTAACTCTTCACATATTTATCGCCAAACATACTCTATTTAGAGAGCAACGAATCCTGTTACTTTTTTTTTTTAATTCACAAAGTACGTTTCCAGCAAATTTGAAGCATTTATTTTGTCTCTACATGTTATTTGTATGAGCAACATTTAAGCAACATTTTCCATGTTTGTCTCAGGGAGCGAGGGTCATGTACTGTCCAAATAATACTAGTAATAGTATATTATTGACAGTTTTGGAAATGCTTGGATTATTTAATGCCAATTTTTCGTTTCGTCATAAAAGGCAATTTCCAAAACTGACAATACGATATTTTACTCACAGTTTGCTAATTACTCACGTCCAAATGTTCGAATCTTATTATTTCAACTAATTATAATATAATAATTACACTTTTTCGATGGTACTGTGTTGTTCCTATGAACATCCTCCCAATTGAATTTAACGCTGAGGAAAAAAATTTCTTCTTTTACGTTCAAAATGAAGTCAAATTTCGATTACAAATATTCGTCGGCTTGCTTGATCTCGAGTTTATATTCGTATGTCGATTTGAGCTTCGCAGCGCACTCACTACAAATTTGAAAGAAAAGTCCGTCGTTAAGCAGTACCTGAAATAAGACAAAAAGAAACTAATAATTACAATCTACAAACTGAGATTTCAATGATAGATATGAGTTTAATTATTGAATGTTTTAAAAATGTACAATAAAGTTACATCTTCTGAATGCGTGATTGAAATCATATGAAAAATCCAAAAAGTTATCTATTTTTTTCAATCACTCTTAATGAAGATAAAAAAATTCATCATTTAATTAAATAAACGAAGAAGTATTGACGTTATTTAACATTAATTTTCAGAACGATGTATACATGATTCTTTAGCATTTCTTTTTATCATATGAACAATTACATTATTGAAACAATTGAAATACGCGAATATCATATACAAATATCTAACTTATTAGAATACTACATTGTTATTAATTTTGGAACATATATTATCGAAGTGTTAGATGATTCACCAGTGTATATTACATAATTTAACTCCTCCATTTGATTCTCGGCATGGAATTAGGTCTATTTATAGTGTTAAAATATATAATCCTAAACATTTTTGATATTTTGGAAATTGATGAATAAACGTTAAGAATGTAGATTATAATGTTATTAAAAAATATTCAGGTGTAACGACGAATTTCATTAATTACACACATTACCTTATCTTTTTAATGCATGGAACTCTATACCTATACTAGAGGGTATGCTTATAATTATTTTGGGGGATGCTCTGTAATAGATATTTTTTTCTAATAAATAATACTCGTTCCCCACATGATTGTTGATGTTATATTAAAGTTTTGTGTTCAGCTGGGAATATTTAGTGCTTAAAAAAATTTCGAAAGTTATATGTAAAATCGAAGTTGTCTTACAACTTTCGGAGGTTTCAAAATTTTTGAAAGCGATGTTTCATAGTTTATATAATGGTAAAAAAGCGAACAAACGTTGAGAATGTGAGCCATAACAATAAAAATAAAATTAGGGCGTTATGTCGAATTTTATTAATAGAAATAATAAATTATTAAATTAACAAGATAATCTAAACTTGTTAATACATGGGACTCTATACTTATACTAGAGGATATGTTTATAATAACTTGGGGGTTGTTCTATAATAATTTTTTTTCCTAATAAATAATACTCGTTTCTCATACGACAATTTAGGTTATTATAAAGTTTTTTGTTCAGCTGGGAATATATAGTGACTTAAAAAATTTTTTGAAAGTTATGCATAAAATTGAATATCTGTCGATAGTTCCGGAGATTACGAATTTTTTGCAAGTGATGTTACATAGTTGAAATTTTGGAAAATTGATAAACAAACATTAAGAATGTAGATTCTTATGTTATTAAAAAAATTCAGGCGTATCGACGAATTTTATTTATTACGCAAATTAACTAATCTTGTTAATGCATGGAAATCTATACCTATACTATAGGGTATGTTTATAATTATTTTGGGGAATGTTCAATAATGGATATTTTTTTCTAAAAAAAAAAACACTCGTTCCTCATATGATTATTCATGTTATATTCAATTTTTGTGTTCAGCTGGGAATATTTAGTACCAGAAAAAAATTTTCAAAGTTATATATAAAATCAAAATTCTTTTAATACCTGAGGAGGTTTCAAAATTTTTGCTAGTCATGTGTTATTGTTTATATTATGGAAAAAAAGTAAACAAACATTGACAATGTGGGTTATAACAATACTTTAAAAAATTCAGGTGTAACGACGAATTTTATTAATTACACAAGATAAACTAATCCTGTTAATGCATGGGACTCTATACCTATACTCGAGGGTATGTTTATAATTACTTAGGGGTTGTTCTATAACAGATATTTTTGTATAATAAATCATACTCGTTCCTCAAATGATGATTGATGTTATATTCAAGTTTTGTGTTCAACTGGGAATATTTAGTAAGTGAAAAAAATTTACGAAAGTTATATATAAAATCGAAAATCTCTTAATACTTTAGGAGGTTTAAAAATTTTTGCAAGGGATGTTTCATAGTTTATGTATTGGAAAATTGATAAACAAACGTTGAGAATATTGGTTATAACAATACTTAAAAAAATAAGGGCGTCATGACGAATTTTTTTAATTACACAAGATGATCTATCTAAACTTGTTAATACATAGGACTCAATACATATATCGGATGGTATGTTTATAATTATTTTCGGGGATGTCTTGTAATAGATATTTTTCTGTAATAAATAATACTGGTTCCTGTCATGATTTTTGATGTCATATTCAAATTTTGTGTTAATCTGGGAATATTTAGTGAAAAAAATTTTTGAAAGTTTTATAGAAAATCAAAGTTTTCGTCATACTTCAGGATGTTTCAAAATTTTATCAATTTTAATAATTACACAAATTACGGAGGTATCAAAATTTTTGCCAGTGATGTTTTATAAAAAGTTGTGTACCTTGTTTATTATGATTAGTTGAGGTTATGAATTCACAGTTTTACGAGTGAAGAACGTCTGCCCAGATGCTGCAAGTTTTCCAGCTTCCACTTTGTCACAACACCACACTTAGCACGTATTTACGCGAGAAAATGAACGCCTGAAGCTTTGTTTTTATTTTTTTAATTAATACGCGTATTAGGACGTATTGAAATAACAACAAATAAAAAGGCTTAAAGACAGTGATATTAGCAAAGTCACGACGAGGCGGCGCCACTTTGCGATGAAAACTGCATTTGCTCGCGTATCAGCCGAATAGAATTCACTTTTCAAATATTGGCGCCACAAATCTGGAATCCACTTCGTATTTCGGTACACGCGCAATATCACGAATTATCATGTACCACTCTGTTGTTAGCCCTCGTTTTACTGCTTTTTATAAACAATCTGGCTATTATTTATGAAATTCCTAATAGTATACGGTTAATAAACTCGTTCAACTGCACAAAAATAATTTTCATCAATATTTATAGTTCATATTTTCGCTTTAATAGTGTTTTTCCTTACGTCCTTTTTTTGCACAAAAAGGACGTAAGGGTACGTAAGCGGGACGTAATATTACGTCCAGTAGCTCTGCCAGGGCGAACTATTGCCGAACAACTTTTTTCCACGTGGAAACCGTAGTGGAACCTGTTAATTAGGATTTAAACTCCTTGTAAAAACCTTAAAAGGTTGCTTTTCTTATAAGATTTCGGTTTCCTTATCATGACTATACATGTCCCTGAGGAACTATAATTTCCATCGATTGATCGGAAGTTTCTTACATTTTCATGTATTTACCTGAAACTATATGTAGCGATAGCTGAGTGGACCAAACGCGCGAAATACACAGTTCCCGAAGACCTTAGGTTCGAATCTTCTCTCCAACAATTTCCACGATGTTTCATTATTACACTGTATGATGTAATAATCTAACTATTTAATTCAACTTTACCTGCTGCTACATTTCCGTTAATCACTTACAAGAACTTGTTTATAAAATTTTATCATTATAAGGGAGCGAGATTTTTCCTATTAAGTTTTTATTCTCGTAAGGATTCGTATTTATAAGCAAGGTTTTAAAATCTTTCTAAATGGTTTGTCTTTCCTTAAAAGGATTTTATAAGGACATTGTGTGATCATCGTGATTCCTTTGAAGGGTTTTATAAGAAAACCATATGAGATCACCTTATAAGGTTTTTAAAAAATCTCGAATTAGCAGGAGAACAATAACAATGCCAGTATTTTCACTATTTGAAGACTTTTTTCATTCAAGTTCTTAAGTGAAAACAATATTATAAATAATAATGCAAAATAAGAAGTAAACACTGTTTCCTTCAACTAATAATGAAAATTGCAAATGACCTAAAATTCAATCAGCAGGCTTAAGAATGTCTATAAGATACTTTTCAAATTTTGAATTTCCTATGTTATTAATTAAAAATATTAAAATGGTATGACGCATCGGCGTATTGAACAATTTGTTTTACTCCTTCTTTTTTTAAGCACATCACTTGATTAGGTGTGGCCTTTTCGCACCACAAGGTTTAAATGGAAAGTTTTATTGAACTAATCTAGCAAAACCATGAGTTTTCAAATTTAGTGGAGATTTCATTTGAGGAGGGTGGGGGGGGGGGGGGGGAGAGGAAGCAAAATTTCTTGCATCAAATTTGAAAAAAAACGTCGAAAGATGATATTTACTGCGACGTTTTTAGGAAGTTGAGTGTTATCGTTTTCCGAAGCCCGATTTTGCAGGTCTATTAGAGTAGCTTTTAGTAGTCATTATATTCTTAGATATGAAATCCATCGTTTCGTAATGATTCATGATTACCCACATAGCAGTTTGATGACATGTCCTGCAGTCATCGTTGCATCATTGCAGTATCTGATGCATAATGATTTAACAAACATTACGTTGACTGCAATCATTTTACGATCATGTATGGATGATGATTTTATACATAATTGATACGTCCATCAGGTCAAACATTAAGACATATTTAAAGTGTTTTAGAACAGCTATTTTTGATATTGAAATTGAGATTTCTATTTTCTATCGGATTCTTTATATCTCTGAAACATAATCTTTTAATTCAACAGCTCAAATAATTTGTTGACACAGTAAAGAATAGAGTATGTGAGTCCAGAATAAGATCCTACTTGTTTGCATTTTCATCATCGAACTAGTAAGCTAATACAGAGATTCAGAAAAATGAATCCATAGAATAACGAGAAACTGGACTATTTTGCTGTGTTTTGGACGAAATTCAAAACAATTCAAAATTAGCTATATTTGAATTACAATAATGATTCCCTAATGAGTATCATACGTGCCAAATTTTGAAACTTATGTTTCCATGAAAAAGAAAATCTTGCAAAAGCTAATAAAGAAATGGTAAAACATAAATACTCATTAAATGGTATAAAAATATCAAAAAGTCGATTCCACTTAAATTTATCGTGGAATCAACGAAAGTAGGGTTGATGAAAAAAAAAGTAGCCTCTCAACGCTAATCAATTATTCCGCTATCATTGATTTTCCAAATGTTATATTTCAGGTGCCGGTGCTGATCGCCCACTCCCATTCCAACTTTTATTAGAAACCCAGACTGGCCCGACCTCCGGACTACTTAATTCAGTGACGCTAAAGCTCCCGAAGCGCGAGCTCTTAAGATTTGAAGTGACAACGGCGCCGGGCGGTCAAATATCCCGAGTGCGTGTGCCGCGGTAGAAGCTCGCAATCAAGTCCTGTAGTGACACCTGTTGGCCTAGCCAACCCAGCCAGCGTGAAAAAAAAGGGACAACCCATTGTGCAGTAGCTCTTTTGTCCCTCCGGCCCATTCATCCCTTTCATACCAGCCCTCTCTCATCGAAAGCCTTCGCTCAGCCAAAAAATGGATAGTCTATCCACGACTCTTATCTAGCCAAAGATTGCCAAATCGTCCTTGTGATGGCTCACAAGGTGAACCAAAAAACTCTAGTCCTACCCAAAAAACAAAAATACAAAACCAGGCCAGCTGAAGCGTAACGTCACCGAAGATGGCCGACAAAGACGACAAGGTAGACAACGCCACTGAAGAAAAAAACATGCTACCGTGTGACAACAATAATGAGTCCAAATCCGTGACCAATCTCGACAACTCCAACCTGACGTACGAAATCAACAACGGAAACGACGCTTTCGTCGGCAAGGACGACGGCACCAACGTCAGGTTCGGTTCCTGGCATGACCACGTTTACGCCACGCCGCCGAGGACGCCAACCTCTCACAGGATAAGCGACATCCTGGGATGGAACCGCGCCATGGACTTCCACAAGGTCCAGAACAATCACCTGAAGCTCTCGATACCTACCCCGAGAAGGTACACCGGTAGTCCCCTGATCCGGGCACCGTTAGCTTTGTACCCATCGGCCCATTCCCCGGGCCTTATGCTCGGGAGTATGACCTCACCGCCTTGCACGCCTAGCCCGGCCTCGCCGATGATGTCGCCGTCTTCGGGGACAAGTGGCGGGATCTCGGCATTTCACTCGGGCCAAAGGAGCAGGTCTTCAGACAGTGCAGCCCTTGGGGAAGATGTAGACGACCGGCCCTTGAACCTCACGACTACTTCCAGGCCGAGGAGCCCGTCGAGCTCCCCTGGGAGCTCGGTTTTAGGGGCAAGATCTGTTTTCGGGTCGAGGTCTTCACCGACCATGTTCCGGGAGCCAACGAGCGAGGGATACCTCCTAGGGGTGCATCACAGAAATTCTCACCAAGGGGCGCATCAGGTGTACGCGCACAATGGGGGCCAGGGTGGCGAGTCAGGGACCGCTGGAAAGTGCGGCGGTAGGCCCAGTGGTAAAGGTAAGCCTTGCCTTTTTTCAATTTTGCAGAGTTTTGGAATATCTATTTTGGGAAAACTGGCAATTTATTACGATTTCAATTAAATCCCAATAGAGTTGAACACTTACGTGACGTGATGTTCATATCAGGTTGTGAACATCGCCCGAATCGAAAAATTTCAGTGAGGATTTTGAGTATAATTTGAGGATATTTAAGAAAACAGTCAATCGCAGAATCTCCATGCTGCCAAATATCCACAATTTGTCCTCAAAAGGCTGCTAAAGTCCCGATTAAGCACATTGAGCATAAAATGAGCATACCAAATAGTATCGACTTGTCCTCAATATACTCACTTTTTCGCCTTCGCTTGTGCTCAATTTGTCCTCAATACGCTCATTTTGTATGCTCAAAAAGAGCTAAAAATCCTCAAAAATAGTAAATGATTATGTAAAAAAAAAATTTAAGAAAATAATCTGTTTATTTAATAAATATTGTTGAACATCGTTTTTTCTTGATACTGAATTGAGTGGACCCTGTCTACAATTGGAAACATAATTTTCAGAAATTAAAATATTCTTGCCTATGTTCGAACTCACTATTTCTCGCTCTCTCTTCCTAGCTAAACGCACGCAACCTAACCACTAAGCTATTCCCTACATCGACTAACGTATTGAGTTTTTATGGTCCTTACATGTGGATCCTTGAAATTTCAGAATAGAGATCATTATTATGAAAAGTTCGTTATGCAGTGTTTTTATATCGTAATATTATCTCTGATGTCGTATTACTTCTGTTGTATACCTATATTTTGAACTATGATAGCGCATGAATGATTTTTATATATTTGTGCTTCTTTCTCGTGTAAATCTAGCAAAGCTGATAAATTCTATTACGTTATTGATGTAACTTGATATCGAGATTATCTTACTATCAAAGACCGTGTGCATCGTTTTGGAAACTACTCGTTAAGTTCTATTATGTTATTGATATAACTCAATATCGAGTAAATGTATCGAAGGTTAGTTGATTATGGAATTCGGACGAATTCCACCCGTCGCTTAAAAAGAGCGCGCAACGAAATCGGCCGAAAGAATAAATACTCTGAATATCACATTCGTCTCTGTCCAAGTTGTGCTGTGTAACGGGAGTGTCTCTCTCTTGCCTATTGTTCGGCTCGTTTTCAGCTATGTTTCACTACCTGCTTGGCTTAAAATTTATGGAACCTCCATGAATACTACTATGATTATTTTCGTCAGCTGATCCCGAAAATCCCGATCGATTTCCGAGAGACCCCGATCTGCCCTGATTGTCCTCAATCACATTGAAAAGCCCAAGATAATCGACCCAAGAATAAATATCGATATTCGATTCTTTTCAAGTCGACCAGCATTAGCCTATGATGAATTGCTTTTTTTTTGTTCCACTTCCGCATGGTTCACATGGATTATTCGGAAGAGAAATAATAAAAGAATCAATGAATCAGCATGAATGGACAGAACAGATTCTTTAATTCTCGTCTCGAAAATAAAATTCTAGATCAAAGATAATTTTTCAAATATTGTCAAATTGACACTATTTTTATTCTACTGTTTTTTACTTTAAAAACAGTCCGTTTTCCAATTCCAGTGAAAAAATTGTTTCTTCGTTCGTCAGAGGTTTTGGGTTCATTTGAATTCATGAACTTTCAGAACTGCAACATTGATAAACAGTATTCAATGGTAATAAATTAACATCTCTATCTGTATTATGTTGTCGGGTATTCATACAATAAAATAAAACTATTTTAAATTATTAGATACCATGTTTCATTATATATTATGTTTTCCTGAGTGAATTCAACAATACATGTAGCTAATTTTGAAATCGGGGGCTCTGCCAATTCCAGTTCCAACTTTGAGAATTGTATGTAATAATTATGTAAACAATTCCAGGATTCACAACTGTGTAAAATACAATATATAAATTCAGTGATAAATGTTAGAGATATTCTGATATAACTTTTTATTTTTGCATAAGACAAAAATTTTGTGTTGACCTCTTGAATTCATTAGTCATTTGATAGGCTCGACAAAAAAAATTACATATTAACGATAAAAAATATGCTGATTCACATCAGTGTGTCTCTCTTTTAAAGAATTTTTTGTCTTTTTCATTTAGAGCCTGTCATTTCATGTCACTAAAGAGATGTTCAAATACGTTAATTTTACTTTTGAAAATCATAGTAACTATAATAAGAATTATGTATACTAAAAAAATATTTATTATTGCCATGATCGTCGAATTCATTAACTGCATGTCTGTTTCTAGTCATTTTATGCTCGGAAAATTTGAAATATTTTTTTACCAGGCATTATAATATTATACTCAATGTACTATATTTCATGATACGTAAGATTTTTCACATTACATTATTATACTGTTATTCATTGTGAAATTCGGACGAATTTCATCCGTCGCTTAAAAAGAGCGCGCAACGAAATCGGCCGAGGAATACTTACACTGAATATCATTTTTTTTTTCTTTCTACACTGTGCTGTGTAACAGGACTGTCCCTCTCTTACCTATTGTTCCGCTCGTTTTCGTCTAACTTTCACTGCCTGCCTTTCATGGTCCCTCCATGAATACTATTATGATTATTTTCGTCAGCTGGTCTCGAAGATCCCAATCGATTTCCGAAAGACCCCGATCAGCTCCGACCGCATTGTTGCCAACTTGGCAGTAGTATTGGGAAATGAACATCTTTATTCATATTCAATATAGCGTTTTTAAGATATATGATGGCAATTTTGGGTGAATGGGGCGCGATCGCGGGATGTAAACAAAACTCAACAAAACAAAACAAATAAGAACACTAAAAAAACATTCCAAGTGAAATTCGAATGAATAATAAATAATTTATCGAATAGGAGTGCGGCCTTTGTGGTCAACAACCAAAAATTAGGAATTTTTGGTTGTTGTTTTTGTTTTTTTCAACGACAGATCAAGGTAAATATTTTGTAGAAAAAAAAGATTTTTAAAATATATCAAAATGTATGTAAAATTTGATCTAGACATTTACAACTTGAAGTAAAAATTTCAAATGAGTATTATACTATGCCACACACATTTGTAATGAAAACATTTTTTCAAGTAGTTGGAAAAAATGTCTAAATAATAACCGTAAATTCAAAATGGAAAATTATAAAAAGAAAATTTTAATGTGTGTATTATTACATATAATGTATATTGCATTTAACAAATAGTAGTTAGAAGTGGAAAAAATTCCAATAATTCTTCAAATATTCATTTTTATTTATTTTTCAATTGTAATAATTGTAAAATTATTATGATACAATTTTATTTAAATATAATTAAAAATTTTTAATTAATAAATTTATAAAAATATAATAAATACACAATATAGTATAGAATACAGAATAATTGATAGATTTTTTACAATCAAATAGTTTTTCAGTTATAATAAAAGAATATGTAACTACTTTTCACGCAAATTTATGTGCACTCTCATCGCACTATTGATGCAGTTATTAATTTTGTGAATTTCATAAAAGCGGGCCGTCCAGCGCTTTCCAAGCCATGAATTCTGAAATGCAGAACGTTCGTGTTTTGTTTTGCGCTGGAGTTATTACATCAAAGGATAAAGGAAAATTGACAAATTATCGTTCAACGAGATATCTAGGACTTGAATATTATCTTACTGACTTTTGATCCATTTTCATTATGACTGTTCATTTTTTAGATTCACCAGTTGTAAATACTTTAATTAGGAATGCGACGCTTTTTCATATATCAATAGTTTTCACTATCTGATCACAAAATACGGTTGGTGTTGGATTCTTGTTTTTTTTTTCTGTTTTTTGTTTGTTTGTTTTTTTTTTTCGAGCGACGTTTTCTGTGATATCACTACTTTTAAGTCTACTCTTTTTATGTCATAGTGTAGCTCTTGATTACTTCTGTGATTAATGGCTTTTCAATATTATGTGTTATGTGAAGTATAAGGTTTCCGAGAATGACGCCAAAATTTATAAAAAAAATTGTACATTTAATGGTGTACCACCCTACAAGTGACGGCCGACCTTTACATTAGCAATTTCTGTTTGGGGGGGATTAAAACTTGATTGTAAATGTCTAATTTGAAGTCTAGAAAAGTTTTAGAAAAATTCCCTTATTTCTTCTTCAATTATGCACGAAAATACGATTCGCTCCAAAAGAACACGTGTAAATCGACGCGTATTTTAGATTTTTTTTTCCTCAAAAACTGAGTAGACAAAATACTTGTAATAAAGCGTACACATTTTTTTGGGTTAAATTGACAAACTGTAATTTTTGCAGAAACATTCCCTTATTTTTGTTCCCTCGCTCATAATACCTTGAAAAAAGTGGCTCTGAATGATCAATTTCCCACCTTTTCTAAGGAATCCTACTTTTATATTACGAAAACTCAGCGATGTATTTTCAGTTTGTACGCGTTGAATAATTCAGAGAATATATGGTTCATTTCAATTTTTTTTAAATTTTCCGTTTTTTGACGTCGATGACAATTTTATACATAGCCAAACACTGAATTTTCCCAAATTGTCCTTTATGCGGTTTTCCTATTGAATAAACCTGAATTCTCATATACTAATAACTCAAAATTTATAAAATGATGAAGGTGCCCGTAATTGCCTTACTTCGGGCCCAGTTTTATGTTTACTGGCCTGGTAAAATGCCTCCTTTGTAATATACAAACCTCTCTGGTAATGGAAATGCAGATATTATCAATCAAGTACAATGATCATTTTGGAATATGTATCGTTACATTGAGTTCCTGCAAAGAGTCTCCTCGTGGGTCTGGTGGGCACTCTCAGGGTTGGTTATTTATGATCGTGAAGCTTTGCGGAGGCTCGAAAAACCACAGACATTTTGATGTCACCACGTCGTTAAACTGTCATTCTCTGGTAAAGCGTAAACGGATTGAATTCTATGAGGGCATTTTGTGAGAATTCAGTGTATCTTTGTTAATTTATTTATTTTTTTGGTTCAGAAGTCCAGTTTTTGCTATTCTGCGAATAAGTCCAAATACTGGGATAAAGGATTTTAGAATAGGGTAGAACAAGGCACGGTGTCACATCGACTTTTCTCGAAAAAACTTATTACTTAGATCCAAATTTTATGGATATTCCATGCTTGGTGTACGATGATTGTGAGAAAAATACATGCTAGGTGAATGTAAGTGAAATTGTCACTAGGACTAAATTCTATTGTTACAACTGTAATGAAGGATGTTTGAAATATCATAGTCTTTTTACGATGTAGTTAACAAATTTTTCGACAATGGCGACTTTATCGTAAAAAATAAGTTTTTGCTAATATTTTAAAAACGGTTGGTCAGAGAAAATAGGTGACAATTATTTTCGTACTCAGTGACCCAAAATAAGTCCAATAAACTCTTTTTTCATGTGATACATTTTTCATGTGAACTAGGGTAATTGATCTTGTTTAGTCAAATTCACCAATATTAATGATAATGTAATGTAATATAATGTAAAAGTTTATTTTTCCGAGTTGATTTGTGTTCTGCATTGAGACAGTTTTGTTTATTCTCATTACATTTATTGTTACAATTTATACAAGCTCGAAGAGCAAAAATTTTTACGTTGGTTTTCCGACAACTTTGTTAAAAATATACGACGATGGTAATTTGCAACCTATTGTGATGTAATGACCTACTTTAAGCGCTGTAAAGTGAAAAAATATTGCAATGGAACAGAATCGAGAGAATTGTTCAATAAATGACCACTGTACTGAGTCAAGTTTATCAGGATTCAGGAAGGTTTTTTAATTTTTGGCCTGATGAGGATCCCAAACCAGGGGACCGAAACGTTGCCTTGAAAGAAATAAATGGTATCTTTGAAAAACTGAACCCGGAGAGACCTACCTTTTTAATTCATAAAAACTAACCGGGTGGATTTCACATTATTAATGATAATGATTAATGATTCTGATTTCGCTATTTAAAAGGGACGAGAAAGCTTTTATTTTACATCCACTAAAGTAAAATATGCATATACTGTATACATACTATGGATACAGAGCTTGCAAGTATTCTGTAAATGCTTTATACATAATGCATACATCACTCTCACATAAACTGCATCTACACTTCATTCCAATGTATGTACATTACTTAAATATGTACCATGTTCATTCGTACATACTTTAACTGGAAATATGTGTATCCAGATCGTCGTTGAAAATTAAGAAGAACATTTTTTCTTAGCAGTTGTGCATGGTCACCCTGTACATTAGGACGTTGGAGTATATTTAAAAATCTCCCGAAGTTGAATTCTTCTAAAATCAAAGGCAAACGGAGAGCGGTTCGGCCATGGTACTTTGTACACATCCAATTTAATCTCCCCCAAATTCTCGTGACAGATGAGCCTTCCATCTCTCCTACGCGCGTGCCTGTCATCATCGCTGTTCGTTCGAAGCGAAGACCCTAGTTCTGACTCAACTCAATTAACAACTTCTGATACACTCAACTCCGCTCAGCATTTTGCTCCGTTCCTTATTGTTCGTATTATTTTCTCAACTTTTTAGCTCCTTCTTAATGCTGCTACCTTCTGCATTGTTAATAACCTCTTCTATTCTCTTCAACAACATTATGCAGCATACCTTTGCAATGTTAATATTCTGAGAATTCGTTGGAGCGAAATCTGGCTACTCTTGAGTCATCTCCATGCTGACACATTTGAGAATAAAATGCTACGTTTCATGAAGCAGAGATTTTTATTTTCAAAGATTTTAAAAGTTTATAAACTTGTAGACTGTGACAGATAGACATATAGACGTATTGTTCGAAATTGAGAGTTTCAGCATACATGATCGCAAATTCAAATTACTTCACAGATTTTGTAATTACGTTGAGGTTGCACACTAGCGAAAAGTGAGCTCAGTAATATTGAGGTCGTTTTGAAGCGTCGCTAAAGACGGAAGCAACTACTGCCAATTTACCAGATTGACAATACTAATGTCGGCAAAAGTCGACGACCGTGGCGTTAATCTCTTTGTCTTTCTGCCAAAACGTCACTTTTTCATGTTTCAAAAAACAATTACGTATTTCGCAACGTTGGTGGTCAATATTCTATGACATTGAAAAATCACTACTGCTAAAATTTCATGATATCACAATTCTGTAATATAAATTTTCAACTTTGACAACTGTAATCTCTGTCATCTCAATTTTTTTTTTTAGAAAAAAATGTATGACGAGATAGGTGTTCAAATCTGACTCTACACTCCATGTAACATCTCCTGATTAATTCGAAATAACTGTTATTATCAATTATTATGTTGCTCATTTATTGTACACTAATGAATTCCACTTTTCCTAGCGCGATTGTAACAGCTTTAATTGCAGAATTGTATGTATTACCTAATTACGTGTGAAGTCGAATACCATAATTGAATGCTAATTAAACGCTGCGTGGAATGCAACTCAATTCTCATTGAACGATGAAAATCTAGTTTAACTGGAGCTCGGGGTGAATACTTACACAAATGGGGAGTTTTGATTGTTAGAAAATTTGTGAAAATGGGGAAATCCGACTCGGAGTTTAATTAATTCAAATGTTATCGTAAACTACACTGTCGAACAACATACTGGTACTTCCGGGAAATAATCCTCAAATCGGAATAAAAACTATTTACTGTGTAGATATTTAACAATACATCCCATCAATATTAAATAAATTCGAAAACAGTAGAATTTAGTATAACTCAAAAATGCAGTCATCTCTAAAATAAGGCTAATAAAAGTTTTCGAATACCATTTTAATCACATACTTTGGGCTAATCACTATCGACTTGCGCAGTCGATAAACACGGAACAAAAAAAAATTATCCAAGTAAAACTACTTAGGCGGCATAATCACTTTTCAGGAGTGTAATTTATTCTAGAATGAAATTTATGCAGGGAGTAACTTGGAGATTTTGTGAAATTTTGTGATTTTGTGACATTTTGTGCTTTTGTGACATTTAGTAAATTTGTGATATTTTGTGATTCGTCATGAGCAGTTCAATTATATGGTAGATTTTACTTACATCATAATCGGGAATGCCAGACTCTGTACGATGTTTTTGTTTGCGGCAAGTGCTAGCAGGAACTTCCACTTTTTCCTTATATTTTTACTCTCTCACTCTTACAGAATCTCAAAATTCCTCCCTACACTCGGACTTACATCTTACAGTCTTGCAGTTTACAGTGTTACATGTTACAATGTAAAATCTCCAAGTTACTCCCTATATAAATTTCATTTTCAAGAATAAATTACACTCCTGAAAAGTGAAAATGCCGCCTAAGAAGTTTTACTTCAATATTACACTCTTACGTCTTGCAGTCTCACAGTTTACAGTGTTACATGTTACAAAATCTCCAAGTTACTCCCTATATAAATTTCATTTTCAAGAATAAATTACACTCCTGAAAAGTGAAAATGCCGCCTAAGAAGTTTTACTTCAATATTACACTCTTACGTCTTGCAGTCTCACAGTTTACAGTGTTACATGTTACAAAATCTCCAAGTTACTCCCTATATAAATTTCATTTTCAAGAATAAATTACACTCCTGAAAAGTGAAAATGCCGCCTAAGAAGTTTTAGAATTAAACTTGCCAAAAAACTGCATTTTCCTATGAATAATTCCAGAATTTCATAAAGCTTCCATCGATTGTTATCAAGTAACTACAAGCTTATTATGTCCCACAAATAACCGAAGAGTTCACCAACGCCTATCTCAATTAAAATTTTCTCCTCGTAATTCTCTTTATGCCCAGCCCTCTGTATGCTATTAAAGCCGTTTTGTATCGACCACGCCCCCTCCCCCACTATTTTAGTGAAGAAAACATCCATAACATAGATGATCGTACATCATGCCGAAAAATCCTTGCGGAAACTCTTTGATTCACTCGCAACGATCGTTCAAAGGCCGCCTTTCTTTCCGCAGTTACTTCAATAAATGGGGAACGCATACATGTACATCGATAGTGAACGTGTGAAGGCGGCGAGCGCTGCGAGGGATTGATGCGCTCGGCACAGTCGCATATGAATACGCGCGTGTATAAACGGGGAGCAAAAGAGACGGGAAATTCGCTGAAGCCACAGGTTCATAAACTATACGTGTCGCATAGTGGGGTCGTTGCCGGAACGAGATGGCTAGAGAAATGCTTCGTAGGTTTTACGAGAGTGGAGAGGTTAAGAGCGATATAACGTGATGAGGCAAAGGAGGGGTTTGGTCGGGGGTGGGGGGTTGGAGGAAAACTCCGGGGAGCCGGAAAAACAAGAAGCGACATTAGGGGTAGTGCAGAGGCGTAGGCTGATAGGGTTTGAGGTTAAGAATCCCTCTTCTGAAGTTGTATGCTCGATTGACTATCATTTCAATTTTGAGGCTCTCTGTTGACCGATTCAATAACCTTTGTCATAAACTGTCATGTCAGCTGATTGACACTGAGAAAAAGATTCCGTACTTTTGATTATGAGTGTTATGGATGGTAATATGACGAGTAGCTAGAATACTCCGTAGGGCTGCTGTGGGTTTGTGAGTTCGATCCGGTTCCGTTGAAAGGACAACGCAATATGCAATCTTTTTATCACTTTTAATACCAATTAACTTTATTTTATTATTATTAACTTTATTATTAACTTATTGGTACCAAGGGTACCAATAAGTTCATTGTTCACAACGGAATCGCGAGAGTCAAAGGCACAAACTCACAAACACGCAAAACACAGCGAGCAACAAGAGTGTCAGAAAACCATAGCTTATATAGCCAAAGTTTCAGTTTCAGTCAAAGTTACAGAACAAATCACAATATTGATTCTGTAGAGTGGGGAACCAATCGAAAACTCCGAAGTAAATTTAACGATGATTCATCATAATGATTTGAAATTCCAGTAATTATGTGATTTTGTAAGGATTGATACATTTTGAAGAAATTTGTGATGTCACAATGATTCATAACGATTTTGTGATATCGTAATGATTCATACGTCCTGAAGTAATTTGTGATGTCGCAAAAGATTCTTAATTTTATGATATCGCAACGATTTAGACATCCTGGAGTAATTTCGGCTGTTCCAATGATTTATGATATTGTGATATCGCATTAATTCAGACATTCTAGAGTGATTTGTGATATCTTCATGATTTATGCATCTTCAAGTAATTGGTGATGTCGCAATAATTCGTACATCCTAAAGTAATTTCGAATATCATAATGATTGATGCATCTTGAAGTTATTTGTGACCAATGATTCATAATTTTGTGATATCACAATGATTCATACATCCTGAAGAAATTTGCGATGTCCCAATGATTCATAGCAATTTCGTGATATCGTGATGTTTTATATTTTATGAAGTAATGTGTGATATCGCAATGATTTATAATTTTCTCAAACCGCAATGATTCAGATATCCTGGAGTAATTTCAGCTGTCCCAATGATTTAAAATTTTGTGATATGGCATTGATTCAGACATTCTGGAGTGATTTGTGATATCTTCATACATCCTGAAGAAATTTGTGATGTTTCAATGATTCAGAGGAATTTTGTGGTATCGTTATGGTTCATACATTTTGAAGTAATTTGTGGTGTCGCGATGATTCGTAATTTTGTGATATCGTAATGATTTATGCATCCTGAAGTAATATGTGATGTCGCAATGATCCGTACGTCCAGAAGTAATTGCGTAATATCATAATGATTGATGCATCGTAAAGTAATTTGTGGTTTTGCAATGATTCATGCATAATTTTGTGATATCACAATGTCTCATGTTACTTCCTCAGGGACGTAAGAATAAAATTAAGAGGAAAATGGTGTTGTACATAAATCTGTACCATACTTTTTGTTGTTAGATATTTTTGTATAGAAAATTGCCGAACACAGTATGCGAGTTGTGCGCGCTGATTCCTCGTGTTCCTTAAGTTGATATTATTCTAGGGTTCAAAACATGTTCTTCTAATTTAACTATGAAAACATTAAAAAAATTACAGTTCAATTTTTCGTAAAAAAACTCCCATTCAAAAGCTTAAGTTTTCGAATGCGGTAGAATAATATTTTCAACTTCTATGATTTTTTTTTTATATACATATCCTCTGTATTTTTTCTTACTCAGACCCCACGTTAAACGGTTCAAACATAGTGACACTTTTTTGGTAACACAAAAACGAGGGCGTGTAATCTATAATTTCCTTGTATAAAAAAAAAAGGTCATCAGTGACTTCCTGTTTTTTTATAAAGCGCATATGGTTATGCCCTCGTAGTCCTAGCTCCCCCCTCCCCTCCCACAACCGCTTCTCTTTTTATCCTAATCATAATGGAATATGGTTTTAAAAAACGCAATATACACCACTTGGAGAAACTTTTGTTATCTGTCTGTTTTTATAACTTCTTTCTCTTTTTTTGATTTCTAATTTTTTCTATTCGACTAGTTAACGCAAAAGGTACTATAATTTTCATGATTCAAGTTAGGTAGCATTTTGTGAACTTTATTTCATTATTTTATGATGCGACCATAATCTGCGCACTAGGATATAACAGGTAATCAGCAAACTCAGGACAGGGTAGAATAATAAAGATAAAATGAATTCATTTGAATAATACGAAGCAAGACAGTAACTTTTAGGTCTAGTCAATAGCCAACCAATTTGATTATTTTAGATCTACCATCAGTTGCCCTAGCGAGCTAGTTTTATTAAACGCTCATTTCGTTAAAATAACATATTGAATAAAAACTACAAAATTTCAAAAAGCGATAAGCATTCAAGGAAATTGCTTACTCCAATTAAGTGAAAATGAACTTGCAAACAGAACAAACTGGCAAACGATTGATACATTTACTCAAGTAAGAGAAACCTTCAAACAGGTCGCGAAACATCTTCAAACATACAAACGATGTTTGGAGATGCCCTTGAAGCAGTAATAGAGGAATTCTCTTTTTCATCTCGTGTGAAAAGAAAAAAAATGAAGCTTTTTTCCGACTTTTGTTAATTCTTAAACGCGCTATTCCGATGCCTAAGGAGTAAACGAAGTTAGCAACCGACGCAAAAATAAATTTTCATCAAAGGTGAAGTTTCTAGAGAAAGAAGTATCGTCCTGCAAACTTTACATTTGCTAGAACTTAATTGTTTTACCATATGCGAAGTCAACTCTTCAAGTCACGATAAGAAAAATAAACATTTGCGTAGTTAAGTAGCAGATATAGGTACAAGCAAACTAAAATTAGCAAAAGTGGCAGGATACCGATGCAATAGTATACTATGCACCAGCTGCCACACTGAGGAAATATTCAAAGGTTTCATTTTAATTTTTGCTATATGTACTTCCACTCCATTCTTCAAAGAACAATCATCACCTATGTGACAACATATGTCCTGCCTTGAGCCATACGAAACAAATTATATAGACCATAATGGTGCGATAGAACAGTTATATGTTATGAAAAAAAAGCCCATACGCTTGGTAAAAGTAATAGTTTCATTGTTTTTTTCAAATTTCTACAACTTACGCCTCTGTAGGAGTCCCTCCCGGAAGTGAGGGAAAGAACTGCCTCTTAAAACTCGTGCCGGTTTACCTCGTACATTTCTCTGCTCGTTTGCAGTCATAACCCTCTAACAAATTCCCTCCTTCCCACCCACCCACCCACCCACCACACCCCACCTCCCCTCTCTTGCAAAGAGCCGCGAGAGAAGGGGCCGAAAGCTATTTCTAACCTTTTTACCCCCGGCCCATTCATCGCCTGGACCGTTTAACGACTCAATTTCGATTTTCATCGCTTAGCAGCGAATTTACCTCCCCTTTAGGACTACATAAAACTCCTGGTTTCCCTTACTACCGGGTGTCGGAATCGTGACTCTGTGCCCTTTTGCGTTGCCACTTTTCGTCGCCAATCACTGGCCGAGGGCAGCACTGCTGCGCGTGCGTGCGCGTCCGTGAAATCGATGACTCGCCTGTAGTAATAGAGATTGCCGCCAAAACTCCCGCACGCATACACAGGGAGTTGTATGTCCATGTGTAAGCCGGAGTTCGAGGGTGTTTCGTAGGTGTGCGTGGGGCGCGTGGGCTCTAGTCAGCTCTAGTGTAGCCATTTCAAAGGGGAAACACAAACTGCAGAAGCCCCGGTTAAGTGGCGGTAGAGGCGGCGTATAAACCGATCGTTTAAGGTGGAACTTGCACGAAAGCGTTTTCTATGGGATCTTGTTGAAATTCCGTGTAAGCGTTTTGAGATTACGTCCATTTTCATCGATGTACTTTGGGGGTTCATTTACGTCAAGCTTAATGGTTTTTCGACTTAGGATTAAAATTTTAGAAAAGGAACTAGGGAACGTTTGTTTTACATAAAAAACACTGCTGATAGTTAATGTGTGGCTTCATAGAGATTTCGTTATGTTTTCGATTTTTTTCAGATGCCAGTATACAAAATAAACGAAAGGGGCTGAGTCCACATCAAGTACATGAGTGCTCAATATAAGAACAGAAAAAATTTTGCCAATCTTATTCATTATCAACAAGACTTTGGTATAGCATCAGAGTAGCACTTCATTCTAACGTCCCACTGCAAAGGTGCATGCAAGGGCTTACAATTCGAAGGGACGTTGAAAAGGTTAGCTGCCAGAGCAAATCTCCAAAGAGTAGGAGATGTAATTCAAACTTCAAAAGAGTTATTCCAATGGGCAACTGAAGCTCTTCCTAATAATTCATCAGAATTTGTTGAAAGTAAAGAGTATGACGAAGAAGAAAATAAATAACAAACAAGATTTCAAAAGCTGTAACAGTGAAAGGAAGGTTGTCATGCCATTGCATCATACCTATCACACAACTAAAAGCAAAAGCAAAGCATTTTTCTTCACAGGAACATTTTACTGAAATGACAATCATAAAATAATTAATGTTATCGTACATTCTGTCAAATATTACATGAACGTACAATATTCTTGTACAACATTCTAGCGAAAGAAAGAACTTATATTGTCGTGTGACGGTATCATAATTAAAATCGTTTCTAGAATAATCATTTTCATTTTAAAAACGTGTAGTATTTTCATCATCCATAAACATGGAAGTAGAAGGTACAACACTCACGTGACTGAAAGCTGATATAATAACATTTACATTAAAATTTGAAAACATTGTAACGATATTGTCAGTAGAACCAAAGATAATGAATTCAACATGTTACAGAATTGGAAAAAGAATTTAAATCTACAATGGTTATATTTTCGAAAAAAAATGTACAATTTCAACAAAAACCTCGTGTACGTGTCTACTTATTTTCAGTACAGACATTAAAAAAAAAAAATTTTTTGGTACCAATCAAAACTTTCAAGTCATAAGACGTGTTCGATTTGTAAAAGGATTTCCCAAAATCTCATTTGAATCGACGCTTGGTAACGAAGCAGTCAAAAATAAAAATTCAATCAACTGTATTATTATGTTAATGTAGAAAGGGGATTTGTAGCGGCTATGTATTTTTCCTCTATTATTCAACACTTTTTACCTTGGGAAGTCATCATTCTTATTGTTACTTATTATTGAAAATAATTGATCCCATCGAATCGAATTATTGTCTTCTTATCTACCTTATAGCTGACAAAAAACGGTTGGACTAGACTGTTTTTGATTCACTTAAAAAGGCTGTAAATTCTCAATGCTTTATGGATGACGAAAGCACTACAAATTGGATCACTTCTTCAAGTTGCACTAAGAAAAAATCCCAGAACATAAAGAAAACCTCGCAAATCCACCATTTTGACGAGTCCTGAAGATACCGAGCCATCAGGGCGCTGAAATAGGCCTGACCAGATAATCACTTTTCTGACTGAGGCCTATTAGGGAAGTCCTTTCGTGGCTCTTATTCAGAACTAGCTGTTACCCAAAACATAATATTTGTAATTCAAAATAAACTTTACTAAATTCAACCCGTGCACGAACTGCGACAGTCAAACATGCGTGATTTTGTGCACGTGCATATTGCAACTATTGCTGTAAAAACTCGTAATCTTCTTTCTAAAAAATAACAATAGTCAAAAAGGTCATTAAAGCTAGAGGGGGCCCCTACGTCAGGACCGCCCCGGGCCTCACGAGTACTCAGTCCGCTACTGGACAGATGTACCAGCTGTTCGCTGGTATCAGCTGATATGTATATATAGATATATTATCAGTGTAAACCAGTGTGCACTTTTTATTACTTATTGTGAACAAACGGCAATGAATAAACGAATTGGAGAGCTTCTAGTATCACCACGCAATCAAAACGAAGCCGTATGCAAATTTTGGTACAGATAGGTTGCGGCGTGTGGACGGTTTCTCGGAATACCGTACGGACACTCTCATTTATAGGTATAGATTTAACGCTCGTCCCTTAAAGATTCTAGTCTGTAGTAGCTTTCCAGGACCTCGTCAAGTATCCGATAAAGGGCCTTGACGGGAAAACCTAGTCAGAGCCTGATCAAGCATCTTGAAAAGGGCTTCGACAGGATCACTTACTTAGGCCAGTTGCGGTGACTTAGAGAGGAGCCCATTAAGGACTCTTCTTCAAAACTTTTGAGGATTTAGCCAAAAAATGCAAAAAATTCAGGAAGAAATAGCAAATAATAGAGGAAAACCTTTAAAAACTAATAAATACTTCAAAGCAAAATTTTTAAAATGTTTCGTAGGAAAATAAATACTGGTGTTTTGGTTTATAATGTAGATTCTGCTTGAACACGACATTAATATTATTGAACAGAAATTCAAAAAGAATGCCTTCTCGAAATGAAAAGAGTTCGAATATTTGTTAAGGTTTCAAAAGCTGATAAATTTTCTCTTCCTTACCTTCCGTGACCTTTTATTTTTAAGCTCGAAGTTGTGGGTGTTTCGCCACAAAATCTGTAATTATAATTCTCACAGCCCATCTCGAAAACCATAAAGGATTTATACACAACCAAAAAACGATTATTATTACCATACTGCTGGCACTCGATTCTATCAACGAGCCGCCGTCTTCGGCTGTTTACGCGCATATGTTTTCAGAATAAATTATTTTTCCGTCTCGCGCTGAAATAGAATTTCTTCCTCGAAAGAGCTTTGTTTTGGTTACGAATGATGAAGTCGTAATTGATATACGAGGGCTCTCTTTGCGCCTGGTTGATGCTCATGATTGAGTTTTTGGTTCGTTTTATCATGGCCTCTCGTAATCGATGCTTTCTTTGGTCATCCACGATTAGCTTTTGGTCACTTTATTATATCTGGTAGTTTTAACCAGTGGAGGATAAAATAGACATAAAATGTTAGAATCCAAATCATTATTTTCAATTCAAAAATATCATCCATTTACACAAAAAAGAATATTTATTCGAAAAACTTGTAAACTTGCTATCCGGTGCAGAAATTTCAATCAACTTTTTAATCACAGTAAATGTCAATACTCGTGTATTAATAAAATGCAGAAGGATGCTGGAGTAATGAATGTTGAGAAAAATTCATTAAGTGAAGTAATATCAGTTTTAATGATATCTGGTAAGCGCAAAAATGGCTGGCTCTTGATCGATTTATCTGACGTAGTAAAGGAAAAAGAGGAATTTTTCTTGGCTGAAAAGCTGTAATTAAGATCGCGTTAGTTTAAGAATCCTCAGCGCGTGCGAATAAAATGCTGTGGTAATAGACGGTCAAGTCGTCGGACGTTTGCGACTATTAACACTGCGTTTATTTCTCCATCGCTTTGCCGCGAAGAGCGATGAACCTGCTGAACAATACGAATTTAACTAGAGTGGCTGTGAGCGTTTTAACGCTTCAGCCATGTGAAATAACCGTAAAAGCGACGCTTTGTCTTTCATTGTTGCCCATGTTTGGGCTGCTGCGACGACGTTTCGACGTTCTAGAACATTTGATGACATGAGACACAATTTAGGAAGTTAAAATTAGGACCAAAAAAAGGACATCCTAATAAGCACCTACAGAAATAATTTATTTGCCGGAAAGTTGAAGCAGTACTTAAATTTAAAAAATTCAATGTTTGGTTCTTTCCTTTTTTTATCGATAGTTGAATGTGTTTCAATTTTTTCAAATTTTCATGCACTACATAGTGCTATTTTTTAATGAATAAGGGATGTTTTTTCGAAAAAATTCCGAGTGAATTTTGAAAGAACCTACACTTAAGCTGAAACTTATAGGCAAAACTTGACTTCATAAAGGAACTGGGCTAAATGGAATTTCAATTTTACAAGTCATACGCGCATACTTACACATAAATCACCTGTACAGAAAGGAATATTAAATTCTATCGTTAGATCATCGACCCGCATTGCATTAAATATGTGAGATGCGAGGTCAACGGCGTAGCCTATGAGGGGCAAATGAGACAACTGCCAGTTTCCTGCTTTGCTTTTTGCTATGAAATGCACATTTTTTATTATTTGAGAAGTTTGTAGAAGATCAACTGATATTAATGCAAATGCGTTTAAAAGGCATGCACTTTAAGGGGTTATACACACTTGCGTTCGAGAAATAAAGAGCATTTTCACGATTTTTTTCTGGAAAAACAGAACAAGTTTCTTTAAAAAACTCAAAGCCTATTTATTTATTTATGTCACAAGCTATTTTCTAAATTTGGTCAGTGATTTTTCTAAATTAATACAATACATTTTATTATAAAGTGTGAAAAACCGTGTGCGTTTCAATATTCATTTTCAATTTCAAAAGTGTAATCTTTCTTGTTCGTTTTATTCTTTTTTTTTCAATTACATATATTTTGGAATTCCGTTAATCCTTAACCACTAAGATGATGCCATATTTGGAATTTAGACGTTTCTCCAAACAAAATTTGTATAGCTAATAGCACTGTAACACTGTAAATTTGCCAGATTTTCAAAAAAATGATGCCGGAAAATGTTAAGAAAATATTTTAAATTTGGCCAACCACACAAAATGAAATAACGCATGTTTTTTTAGAAAGGAAGTGTCTATGTATGACACCTTATTTTATTTTGTACAAAAAACATAGCTTTTTGCAATTTTATCTTCGAATCGATAGCTAATATCTCAATACAAATATCGATGACGGAATTTCATCAAGGAATAAAAAAGTCATGTGAAAAAATTATAATTTTACCACAAGTTCAAAAATGGCGTTGTTAAAAAAGTATACCCTAGCACAACATTTAGTACAATAATAATTTGTTACAGACAATTAACAAAAAACATGTTACAGAAAAACAAACTTCGTCAACATGTTAGAAGCAATTTAAAAACAAAAAATGTCAGCAACATGTTCAAAACAAAAAAAATTGTAAGTAAATGTGCTGGAAACAATTGGTCGTTAATGTCTTAGTACAAAAATTAGTTATACATATAGTTACGTAAAATATTTTTTTTTGCACATACTGAAATAAATGCTCACTTTATCGACGTGATTAGCGGAGAGAATGTTTTTTTTGAGGTATCTGGAAGGGAATCACTCAGTGGGAGGGAATGTTACTTTACCTCGCTAGGGAATACTATTTTACCTCCCTAGGGATCCAATTTTTGCTGAATTTAGCTATATCGCTATTTCACAGTGACACCTACATTTTTCTTAATGTGTGTGAGTGGAATTGACTTTTGAAAATTTGATGATAAGAACTAAGAAAAACATTTTTTAAATCGATGAATTTGTTTGAATATAATTGTCTAGATAAGGTACGTCGAAGATGCCCAAATAAGGCACAAAACAATATTTTGAAAAAATGTTCGTAGAAATAATACCGAGGAACAAATACACTTTTTGCATGCGGAAATAAAAAGTTACGCGAACAACACTACACTTCCTCTGCTTTCATCAAACGAGTTACCCAGGTTTTCGATTTTTCTACTGTATCATTAATGAATGTACAATCAAAAAGTTTGGTCGATTTCGAAGGGAATTTCTTTTCATATGTGAAATTTTAATTAAAGAAAAATGGCCGAAAATAGACGAGAATTCCGTTGAAAACATAACGACGTTATCGCGGCAGTTATCACATGTTCAAGTTTATCAGCCGTTAACAGATCGTTACGAGTTGACGCTAGAGTCGATTGACTCGCGCTAAATAACCCATTAAATGGCGCACTGGAAAAGTCACGGCTGCGCAAGCACTGCGCTCTCGCGCAATCTCATTACGATAATGGAACACGCGATTCGATTTACCTTTACCCAAATCCGCTATATTTCCTCCCGACAATACGCTGGCTCTGTTTTTATTCGGGGCCGCTGCAGCGATCAAACGCCCCGCACTCAAACGCTCCGGATACGTTCGAATTCCCTCCCACGCGTCCTCTTCCATTCCAACGAAATCCTCGATATCACGTCAGCCTTTTTACTATCATTCGTATACTCTCTTTTGCCGCATCTTCTTATCATGTCCATTACGAGGACGAACGGCGATCGATTTTACAGAGTATTTCAGAGGTTACATACACTTGGTCTGGAGAAAAAATGCGTTCTTACGATTTTATTTTAACAACGCAATAATTTATTAAAAACATACCGTCTCTTTATTTACCTCTTTATTTATGGCAAAAAGTTATAGCCGAAAAAGCTAGAGGTGTTCAGCTTACGCACCTCTACCCTATGCTTACACCAAAAATTATTGTTATCATTTCTCAAGAAGACTGCGAAATTTAGCTGTGGGTACCGATAAGAGTTTAATTTTTAGCAAGCGTTTTTCAAGTGAAATTAGTTTCAAAATCATACAGACATCAATTGTCAGGGTTATTTTTCATGTCATTGTCGTACTTTTCATTCATTGTCGAATAAGTCTTGAAAATTGATAAAAGTTTTTTTTATAATGATAAAAGTGGATTTTTTTCATATCATCTCATTTTGAATAGACTTTCCAAGGGTGCCAACAACTGGGACAAAAAAAAGTTTTTTTTGACTTTAAATGACCGCTAACCAAATCACAAAAAAATTTTCTACTTGACATAATCTATTTTTTTTCTTTCATAAATAGTTAGCTAAGGTTTTGAGCTTTCCTGTATACCCATATGTTCGAACAATATGCACTAGTTCAAAAGTTATAAGCCAAAAACAAAAAGATGGTCCAACCGAACCCTTTCTCCTACTTTTTTCGCCAACTGGTATAAAAAACGTTCATGGTTGTTTCAACAAAGAAAAATGGACGTTTTCAGAATAGGTGTGCTCTTCAACTCGATAAAACCATAGGTACTACTTTAGCCAGTTATTTATTATAAATGACAATTTTGCGAGTAGCACAAGAAAGAAGTCCAAAAAAGTAGAGTTACAGGCCTTTTTGGACAATGAACTCTGAAGTCTTAATGTAAGTCAAAACAATGCTATTTCTTAAATTTTTGAAACGTAGAGTGAAAGACAGTTCTGCAAGTAGAAGATATAAAGCGGAAAATCGCACGAACCGGACAAATAGTAGGAGTAGCCATTACTGAAATATCACTTACCGTATTTAAAATGAAAGCTCAGAAACGAGTGCTTTTTCTCTTGAGAATAATTAAGTGACACAATCATGTCAACTAAATTGACTATTTGCAATCCTTTGAGGATGATCAAAATTAGTGATGTGAGTTTATTTTTGCTATTTGAAGTAAAATGCTCTGTTCCAAATAGGATATCTATGGTGTCGCCACTGTTCACTCAGAGCCAATTTCAATGGTTTAAATAATAAAATCTTGTATTCACTTTAAGGTTTTATTGTAAACAAGTTTCCGATCCCATTTCAGGATCCTCATCGGGAGTCTAACATAATGGTGACTCCGATTATCCTCACAAACAGCCGATATTGATCAAATTTACTGATTGAAAAATTGCTTTTCTTAACAGCTCTCAGCCATGGTGGCCTGGGAAGAGAGTAGTGTCATGATCGAAGAACAAAGTGTTAATCAACTTATTTAAAATACTGTTTATTGTTTCTGTTTTTCATGTGTCACTGTTTTTCTTATAATAAGTGATGTTCGAAAGTAATAAGATAATGTGGTTGTGATGCAGGTCTTGAAAAGGACACAAATTTGGTTGACAGTATCATTCAACAACAATTAATACAGTAGATGCCCTTCCATTTATGAACCATCCACTTCTAACGTAATGAAGCGGAACGGCAGAAAGACTCGTTCTTGACATTTTTGAGTTGACCGTCGAGCCTCTGGCCTTAAATTGTCATTGTCAGCAGTGCCGTTCTTCATGCTTCAATAGATTTACCCATTTATTCTTCATGCTTTAATACACTCACCGATTTACCATTATCCCGTGAGCTTTACAAATGCGTGAGCGCCTGCTGTAATTGACTGGGTAAATCAACGCAAGTTATTTTATACAAAAATATAAACAGTTCCCTCAGCATCTAATATAGAGTTACTTTTGTACATGAGCGTTTCGATCGAATTCGTATTTCTATTTTGTAACAGATTTATATATATATATATATATATGTCTTGACGGTAGCTTTCCGTGGAATTATGTATGGTCGATATAATAGGGAATTTTCATATCGAGTGGAGAATGTTGGATCGATATGAGGCGGATCGATAAGTATCGATTCTCATTCCCCTTCTCCTTCTTCTTCTTCTTCTTCTTCTTCTTCTTCATCTCCAAAAATTAGGCGTCTCCGACCGCCATTACTGCATTTGTTCGTTTTGGCCTGGTTTTACGTCGTAAAAGGGCTATAGTTAAAAATCTTTATAATTTTAATATTAAGTGCGGAAATCTTATTGAAAAAAAAAGGGATTTCCGCGATTCGTTCTATGGAATTAAAACGAATTCAGGAGTGAAAAATTTTGTGAGACTGCGCAAGAATTTGGCTTGTGGCTTTTTTGGAGTGGTCGGCATTTCCATTTTCGATGCAGTTTTGGACTTGTTCCTGGAAGGATTGGAGTCTTTTCTTGGATTGGTCGAGAGGAAGCCATGTTTCTGGAATAACTCTGAGCCAGGGATCCTCGTCATAAACCTTAATAAGATAAGGATTGCATTTATTTGGAACTTTATCAACGAAGGGGAGAGGAAATAGTGCTCATGATTGCCCGACAATTTTTTGTGATTAGTTAATAATTGTCATGATTGGGTCACAATGTTGATGATTGGGTTGGAAATGTGTATTATTGGTTTGCAATGCTTATGATTTAATTTTGTTAGTTTGAATTGGTGATATTAAAAAGTCAATTGAGTAAAGGAGAATTCATTTAAATCTATAACCTCTAAAGTATAAAGGAAGAAAAGGAGATAAAAAGTCTAGTTATCATTATTTTGCGAAGTGTAACAAATAAACGAATTGAAAATGAATAAGAATGTTACAATTTTTATGTCGTTTATTTAACGAGCTAGGTTGGGAAATTCGTCACTAAGAAGGACGAAAGGTGCGGGTGGCGAGGGTCGATATGTAGTATCATCTCGGACATGGCGTTTCTGGAGGCAACAACTCAGAGCCACACGGAGCATAGCTAAGGGTAGAGATAGTGGGTATATAGTCGTAGTCTGTAGAGGCAGGAACGGCATTCTTGGGTTGGTGGCGCTTAGAAGCGGCGCGCACGAGTTGGCTGCTGCGGTGGTGTGTTTAGGGGTGATAATTGGGTGGTGTATCGGCTCTCTCGTCTCACCGAGTGTCGCAGTGTATGTAACGGGGATGACGCTAGGGCTCACTTAGTATTCGATGAGCCAGCGAAACCGATCAATACGTAGTTCTGGCTCGAATGTTTCGAATGGATGCCATAATACCGAAACCCCACTGGGAACGGAAAATTAATCATCTCTCTGCTTCCGGACGTCCCCGCTTGTATGTTTGATCTCTGAAACGCGCCTCTTCTAAGGGCGCCAGCCACGCCAAAGGAGAAATATTCTGTAGTATCGAGCAACGCTGTTTTCGATCGACGCTTCTGTATTTCTTTTCTCGTTACCCGCTTTATACGTGTTTCTTTTTTTCCACTAGATATTTTGAAAGTCACCTGAAGGGCCAACCAGACAAATGATTTGTCCTTTAGGTTCTTGTAAGAGTTATGTAACTGGAGAACATACTATTGTGTAAGAAAAATCGTTTCAACAAGGAGTCTTCTATTTCTGGGAAAAATTTGTTCACGCCAGTGTCGTGAAGCGTTCACGTAACAATTTATTCCTAGGAGTCATTAAAACCAAACCTACTTAGTTGTTCGTATGATATCAGCATCGTCTATTCCAATTGATTACATATGATTTTCCTGCCTTAGTCATACTATTGTTGGAGCAATGGGATTGGCCTACGTTGCTCTCGTGATTTTGGATTTATCAACTAATGAGCACCACGTCCGATCATGGAATACGAGAACTAGCCAACAACAATGTCCGCAACGAATAAATATTGTAATTTCGTTCTTTAAGTGTCATGTTTAAATTCATCAAAGTAAAAATCATTTCAACAAGTAATATTCTTCTTTTTATTGACATTCAAAATATTGTTATATTCACAGTATATATACCGTGTATTGAATTCATTTTTGTTTTTGCAACCCGAGAATCCTGATGTCAACCTTAAGAAGAGTTACGTCTTGGTAATAAAGAAACAAAGTATTGTACTTTGTTTTTCTCTATGTTACTGCAGAATTTAAAAAGTCTTTCACTCGATGTGTTCGCCTTTCAAGATCTGGAACTAATGTACGAAAGCTGTGTCAGAATTTTGGCTCTTGCTCAAGTTCGAAACGTCTTACGCAAGCGAAATTACTCGACATTTGGACATAAGCGATTTGTCGCTGTTGAATTAGTTACCTAGAACGGTTTTTATTCTTGATAAAAACTTGGCGTCAGAAAATTTTTCAATTAACAGCATCATTTTTTTCGATATTTAATTTTAACAAATTCGTTTTTCAACGAAATCTACGTTCCATCCTAATTGCATGATAAGTTTTTAGATTCAGGAAGGGATTGTGAGCATTATGAAAATTCGAATTTTCCGAATTTTTTTAGTCAGTATCTTATAGAGAAAATACTTCTACTTTTTAGATTCTAATTATGTATTCTGAAAACTCAAGACTATCAAAAATTTCAGCTATATAAATAAATGTATAGTGATAGTTTGATTGTAAAAACATTTTCAACTCAACTACTGAAATTTGAAAGTAAGAGCTATTCAATTGCTCAAATTCCACGGTGAAAATTTCATATCTTTGGCTAAAGAACATTTTATATTATTTCACAAAAATAAAAGTGCTAATAGTGAATTTTTTTCTTGATCAATTTTCATTCTTTGATGATTCTCTCTCAATTCGAATTAGTAGAAAACTACTAATTATAAGTGGAATTTCACTAATTGAAAAGGAGAAAAAGTGAGCCACTAAAGATTAGTGAAATATCACTGATTGAATTAGTAAATTATGACTAAAGAAATAGTGAATTTCTACTTTATAACTTTAGTAGAAATCTTCTACTGAATTAGTAGATTTTGACTAATCTTATAGTGCATTATCACTAAATGATTAGTAGAATTCAACTAATGAAAAGGTCAGTATTCACTAATTCAATAGGTTGATTATTAGAATTTTTACTATTGAGAATAGTGGATATTTACTACTACAATTAGTGATAGTCTAGTATTAAAATTCCTATTAATTATTGTTTCATGGGAAAAATTAGGCAATCATTAGACATGTTTACACATTTGTTAAAATGTTTATTTCCTTAAAAATCAAAATATTTTCCAAAACTAGGAACATATGTAATAAAATATTACTCAGAGATGACCGTCGAAACATCAGACCTAATCTGGTCAACTTTCTCCGAAAAAGCCAAAAGTGAAATATGCAACGCCTTGACAGAAGGCTTCGCAACTTTCATTGTTTTAAACAAAAAGAATTCTATGAAATTATAAAAGTAGGACAAAGAATTCGCAAAATGTACGTCAAACACGAAATGAAATTTGAAAAGAATTGCAAAAGCGTTGATCGCCCTTGATTTCACCGGCAACTGCACCAATTGCCCATCTCCTTGGATGAAGAACGAATCAAAACCTTGCCCTTTGAGGCAAATCATGAAAGGTTGAACAGCTTCTTTTTTTTTGCTTTTTGATGTCATCGAGAGCATTTTGAATATTTGATCCTTCGGGGAGTACGAGTAGAGAAGATTTGGATTTGGCAAATCTGTTTTGGACTGGTAGACGTTCGTCGCTGCATCTCGAGAAATCTGAAAATATTAAAATTACCACAATTAAGTAACCGAAATAAATTCCCTTTCCATTCAACTTGTTCGTGAATGCAAAATTTTGAATTAGAAACTTGGAAAATACCGAGAAAAAATTAAAAAATCCAAATTATGAAACTTGTAAACTGCGCAAGGATTGTTTTTTGCATACGGTAAATTTCAATAAAACAAGCACCTTTTTTGCGTCGCTCACAGATGATTGGTCACTTTTGTTAGTTTGTCTTTTCCCCTTGATGAAGTTGGGATGAGGCAAAATTTCCGCAAGCAAAATAATTGCCCTCAAATTATCTGACAACGAAAATGTCGATAATTTTTTTATCAGTAGGGAACAAATTATAAAAATTGATAAAAACTATGAATAATAAATAAATACAACCCACCATCGTTGGTGACAAGAGCAGCTTTTCGGAATAAGTCAGGGTTGTTGACTTGGGTGTAGGAATTTATGAGTGGTGCAAGACTCGTTGCGAAAGTTCCCAAAAAATCATTTGAGATTTCTTCTATCTCCATCATTGCATCGTACTCCAACTCAATCTGTAAGTTACAATAAAATTGTATCTCTTAAGGTTGAAACTTGAATAAAATGAAGAAAGGGGCAAGTACGTAGCCAGGGGGGATATTAATATGTAGAGTTTGTAAAGAGCTTTATATATCAAGGAGCATAGGGTTATATTTACCATGTAGCCATCAAAATCTAGTAACCGAGGGTAAATTTCAATAATTTCGGATATTGAAGGTCCTTTCTCGGCTATCCAAGATCGTCTGTGATGGAGAGTTGCAGTCATGCATTCTTCGATGATTTTTTTTTATCTTTCGTCTCTTGGTAGCGTAAACTTCATTTTGTTGATCCGCGTAAATACAATTTTAATAAGAACAATTGATCTTTTTTTATTATTGTCATGATTGAAAAGGTGTAAGTTATCAATTTTTGTTGCTATTTATCACAAGGAAATAATGTACTAAAATAATTATATTCGCACAATTGCATTTAATTGTTCAAATAAATTATGGAAATCTGAGGTGATACTTAAAAAAGTTTCATAATAATCACCAATTAGAGTTTTTTTACTTTCTGTGTTAAAAATATTTACGTATTTTTCCACTTCTTCATTCGTTAATGGATTTTTTGATATTTCGCTGGCCACAGCCGAAGACGGCGTCTTTTTTTTGTATTTCTTCTGACTGTACGGTATATGCTTACGCATATTATGCAGCCTATACTCAATGAAGCCTGTTCTAGTTGTTTTATCGAAAAAGTGTTCCTATAAGTTACAAAAATTATAAAATCATGAGAAAAAACCAACAAGACAAAAATCTGGGCCGTTGCGTACAACTACTACCTTCTAATAATAGACTTTTTCAAAACAAACGTCGAAATGTCAATAGATAGCATGCACTACTTCCTCCCCCCATTTTGTGACAATCTACTACTTCCAAACTCCCTTTCTCCCTTTCCTCATTACGTAAATTCTTGTGCCCCCCCCCCCTTCCTCAGACACTATTACCTCATTTTATGACATTTTTTAGTGACATAATAGCCCTCACTAATCACCTTTAGAATTAGGAAAAAGACCTAGTTTTACATCGTAACAAGCACGATTAACCAGGAGTCAAATCAAAGATTTTTACGCATCCATTTTCACTCGAGTGATCTTTCAACGTGGGTATTTCTTCCACTAGGCGTTTAGCTAAAGCCCACTTTGCTCCATCTGGTGGATAACTGGAATGAAAAATAAAATCATAGAAAAGAGCAGTTAACGGTATGATAGCATCATTTTTAATTTGTATGAAAACTTACAAGCTCTCATGGAAATCAACCATCTTGCTCACAAGTAATCGGATCATTGCTTTCCGATCAATGACGTTCAAAATATTTTCTCTTGCTGCCTTCAGAATTTTCTGGCCTTGAGCAGTTTCAGAAAGAATGTTTACAACTGAGCTAGATTCCTGTACAAAAAATTGGTATTATTAGCAAAATGCAGATAATTACTAGATTACGTAGAACATACGGCCAACAAAAACATACTGAAAATGACAGTAGTTTCCAAGAATCTTCTTCAGATAAGGGCGCTGACTTTGAGAAACAAGGTTCATGAATATTTTTCATAATTTTGTCAACTTCGATAATTTCGATAATTGGAAAACTTTTTTCCATGGATTTTTCACTAGGTTGAGAAGGAACTCCAACTTTTGCAACCAACTGTACAAAAAATTTCAATTAGTAGCATTAGTTACATAGTACAAAATGTTCGCATGTACTTGCACATCTTTAACAAATTTGAATAACAGTTTATAATTATTTTTGCATTTAAAAGTATGGAATACAATATTATCAATAAACTTTTTCAGAATTGCTAAAATTGCTGATAAATAAATTTTAAGTTTCTTAGCACGAGTTTCATAACTTGGTGATTGCAAAGTGTAAATAATTTCATCAGTTTGTGTTCGTAGACGGAAGAAATAAATATTGAAAATTCTCAAATATACTTTGGGGTCACCTTCATGTTCCATTTTTGCTCGTTTTCTTCGGATTATCAACGACAGCTTTCTTTTGGGACCAATCTTCATTCCCATGTCCCGAAAGTCATTCTCAGTCAGATCGAAAAATACAACTCCATCGATTGCTTGATCGACATACATGTTTTTAAAATACAACTATATTATCAAGTTACACAAATAAAGTAACATACTTTTGTAAACTGTAATGAACCATAGTGCACTTGCAAAAATTAAAATGGAAAAAGTTAACATCCTTCTTTGACGATAAATTATTAACGCTATCACACAATTTTTTCTCCTGTTTCGCCCTACTTTCCCCTACATAAGTATTTACAGACGAATTTATTAACAATACGTTAATCGTAGGATTCTATCATTCTCTAGTCGTTTGATTCCGTTCCGTTTCCCAATTCCAAGTCCGTTCTTAAATATCCTTTTTCTATCAGATTTCTTGCACTTTCGGTCAACTCGATGATATTACATTTTTTCCTCCCCGAATTTTGACAGTTTGAAGTTTGAAATCTTTAGCTCCCCATACAGCACTCTGAACACTTTGACAAACTCTTATAAGAGTTTTAGGTGAATTTTTGAAATTATTCACTACCTGAGCACGCTGTTTTATAGGACCATGTTTACGTTCAAACCCCATGCACCATAATTTTACCAGAGGCCCAGATGATAAGATACATTGTGGGTAGTGGGCCATGTGATGAAATTTGTTGATAAAATGTTTATCAGGAAACAATTCTTTGAATGCGTAAAAGTAACAGTATGAACTTCATATGCCTATCTTTCTCAGGAATTTTTTCAGCGACAAGAAAAGGGAATGTCCGTAACAAGCACCACATTTGCATCGCTTTTTGACTTAAAGAATGATCATCTCTGTTTCGAATTTTAGATTCAAGAAAATTAGAAGAAGGCTTATTCTTAATTTCCATTGCTCCATACTGAAACGAAGCAATTTGTCCATTAAAGTAATCAACAGAAAACAAATGTCGCTCGAAGATATAATAATAAAGGACTAATTTTAATGACATTGATCCAACTCCGATAAGTATATCGTGCATGATATCGAAAACTTTATTCTCTGATGTATGAAAATATCTTGATGAGTTTAATGGACAATCACAGCGAATGCCTGTTTCAGTTTGTGCTTTTTTTCGAGCGGCTTCAGTAGGTCCAGCATTACTCACAATTTCTAATTGCTCTGTAAATACCCTTCGGGTTCGTTCTCCCGACGGTAGACAAATTCCGCTTAGCAAATCTTCTCTTACTATTAAACATAGCTTGCAAAAACACTTTGCAGAAGGTCCGAGCAAACCAAATAATTCGTGAACTGCCAGGCCATCCCTAAAAAATGATGAAATACTCGCACGGAGCGTAAATTGTTGACCATCAATTGTAATCTGAACTCAATCATCGCTCTCTAAACTCTGAAGGTCATTTAAAAATGTTTCTAAAATTCTGTGGAAACCATATTTTTTAATATCGACTGAATAGCACAAATTCAAAACATGAATGCTGCTAAGCTGTGAATTTATATAGATTGCATCTCTGATTTCTCTGTTTGACATAACCAGAGATAAAACGTCTATTATTGGGACATACTGATAACTCTCATGCTCTTTTCTTTGAATATATATGTTCCTGTGTTATTGTCAAAAACGTTATCGATTCTATAATTAAGTGGGCATTCGCGAGATTCTATGTAACCACAGTCATCCTTGAGAGCATCTATTTGATTCGTCAGGGTTACTAAATTCTCAAATGGATTGTCGAATTCAAATTTTTGACATAAAGTTAACGCTGCTCTATTTTCATTCAAGTTGGATTCGTCAACAAATTTTTTGACATGATATTTCAATATGAAGAACGTTTCTTCATATTCATCTATAACTAAGGATAATAATTCTCCCGTCACACAACTCTTTGCTTGTAATCGAGAGATCAATCGGATAACAGATAAACGAACATTAAAATTTTCATAAGTTTCATCAATGTAAGCTTCAACATTTTCATGTTCACCTAAATGATTCTCAAGTAATTCATCATTTTCAACTTGATCAACATCCATGTTCAAATTTTGGTCACGATTTTCTGTAACTTCATTTAACTGTACAGCGTTTATATGAGCAGCATGATTCATATGCCTTCGCAATGATCTGAACAAGGTAAAACGTTTTTGGCATCCTTGATAACCACACACAAACCCATCTTGTCCGTTACCTCTGTTTATTGTCAATCCATGTGTATACTTTAAATACCTTGCAAGCCCATCTAAACCATTGGCGATGAATTGATGACAAATATGGCAATTCAAACGATCCATTATTGATTCGTTAATCAATGATAGCAAAGATTCTGAGTTCTTATAGAAAAAAATATATCATGTATTGCATTTTGCTTTAGCTGCCTGGACCACTTATTTGTAAATGTTCTATTTTTATTTATTTGTAAATGTTTTGAACTTTAAGAATATATTATCTTAACAAATATGATCTGCCTATTATTGATGTTATTGAAAATTCTTGTTTTTATTTCACAAAGTTTTACCGTTTGATCAAATCATATAAAAGAAAGTCGATAAAAAATATGATTCCACAAAAAACCTTCAATTGAAGCTTTGTGAATGCTGACCAAGAGGCAATAAACACACAAGCGCTCTGTTTTCGGAGTATCAGATTTTTTGATTTATAATGAAGATTTTGTACCCGTCAAAATCTTAGTAGAATCATCGTCCAGTTTGACATCATCATCTTTTTTTAGAAGCTCAACGAACTCCTCAGTTCCCAATCTACTGCAATCAGAGTTGAGCGACATCCTGTTCGATATCATATATCAAATCAAAAAATATATTTTAAATATATCAAATATTTAAAATAATTGTCACTTAACACATTAGTAGCTGTATTTCTTATTCTTTTTCTTTCGATTCCCAGCTTCCTAAACACACTGAAAAAACAACTTGACTAAAATAACTGAATCACTTGGTTCATGTTTGCCAAAACAAATTTGTTGACTCGTCACCTAACACCTTATTTCAGTTGCAACAATTAAAGCTTTTGTTTATGTCATTATTATTTTTATCAATTTTATTTTTTATTATTATTTTCTTCAAATTCATTTTATTGAATTATTTATTATAAGTTATAATTTGTTTATTTTTTTAAATTATTATTTTTTTTTGGAAACCAAACAAAATTATAATTTTAGGGAAACATTTATCGAGTTTTATATTTTCAAATTATTTATAAAATTAATAAAGTTGAGAAAATTTCTTTGCAAATATCTTCACACAAGTTTTTTAAAGTCTGAAACACAAAATGTCAGTTCCTTTTTATTTTGTGTTACTTTTTTCTATTTTATCATAGATTTCCTGCAGTTCGTTCGAGCTTCCGTAATTTTAAATAAAAAGAATTCATAATTTTTAAAATATTTAAGAGAATAATCATTTTGCTGTCAAAAGATTCGGAATAGCAAACACGATGAGAATGAGGAAGTTGAAAGGAGTTGTAAATTAAATTTTGGACAGTTTTTTGGATCTGTACATGTAAGATATGTTAGATTTTATAAAATTTTATTTCCATAGCTACAAACGCTATTTTTCATCTGAAAATCTGATGTTTATACGAATAAATTAAGCCACTAATGAATGCATAATTCATCATAAAAACTCTAGATTTCCATGCTGGCGTAGAGAATTTTTCATAAAAAATGTGAGGGCTGTAATCCTACTTTAAATACATGACAACGAGAAAGACTTACTTCGCACTTGTATTTTGTAGGCAATTTAAAAATACATTCAAATCGCACTCATCTCCCGAGTAGACCAAATCAGGAAATTTACTTTCACTGAAAATCCTCAGTGAAAGTAAATTTTTGGAATGTTCCTGCAAATTCTGAGTCTGCTAGCTTCATGTATTTTTCCAAAATCTCCAATGCCTTTGAACGAGAATTTCGGAGTTATTATTTTTATTGATTATAAAAGAATAAAATTTTTCCTGGGCATGAACAACACGAAATGATTTATTTTGTTTAAATAAACATTTTTCAATATGTCTGTCACTTGAACCTTATTTAAAAATTGTGTGTCCTAGAAAAATTAAATTTATAAGGCCGAAATCGATTATTGCAAAATGAAGTTAAATTTACTGTAGAACACACGATTAGAAATATGTTTCTTCAATATCGAGCTTAACTCGTTCCTTCTTTTGAGCATCCTATTTTCCATAAGATTTCCAAGCTTTGTCATTTGAATGTTACCCAGGCGGAACTGATCCGACCACGGTGGTCGGATTGTGGTCGGGTTGCGGTCGGATTACATTTTTTGGCTATTACTAGCAATAAGCATTAAAGTTTCGCGCAGGACTTGTTCCAGACTTGCTACTAGATCCGTACGTTATTATAATTGAGCTGAATTATTCAAAATAAAACATAAAATAGCGTACCATAGATCGCATACTCAGTGAACGCACCTACTCGATTCATTGAATGTAATCTTATGTTAAATTAACTTGAAGCAATAAATAATGCATTTTTTCGTTAATTAGACGGAGTACTATCAATAAATTATAATGTATAAAAAAAATCGTCTAGGGTTTGAGCAATCCGACCACAAGCGACCGGAAACCGACTGCTATGGTCGGGTTTTGGTCGGATTCTGGTCGCCTCAGTTTCGTCTGGATATGAATTCGACAATTCTGATTATTAAATCTTTGCAAAGATTCGGAATCTATACACAATTTTTTCATAATTCACAAAAGTTTTTTATTTTTCAAATTCAGAATAAAAATATTAAATTTTCAGGATCTAGATTAAAAATAATTATAATCACAAATGTTAATTTTCAACAACTTGAACTGATATTTATTTATGTTCTTATATTATTCATTTATAATATTATATCATAAATAATAAATATTTTTAATATTCTTTAATTTATTCAAATTAATTTTCAAATGATTAAATATTTATTATATTATAAATATTATATTATAATTTATTTATTTATATTATTTATTAATATTTATCTTATATTATTTATTTATGTTATTGATGTTTATTTATGAATTGATTCAGAAATTGCGGAATCCAAACATGAAAAATTAAAAATTATAAAAATATCGAGATTGAAAATTTAATAAATTTTCTATTGAAAACGTGAAAACTGTCTCCTACTTTGGGAAAACGTAGCTTACGAATTCTCCAAGTTAAAATACTTAAGTTTACTAGTTTTTGACGAAGAATGATAAAAATCGAAATATCAACACAATTGATAAAAAGTCAAATATTTGGGCAATGACACATTGTAAACCTTTGGCTTTGAAATCTTATCTATTACTTTCGAAAGCAGAATGAATTTTAGACTTAAAATTAACTAAATGATAAATAATGAAAATAAATAAACTGATGTATTAACAGCACTCAATGTAATATACAAGTTGTATTCCGATAAATTTATCAAAATGCTGAACCCCTACATAAAATTGAAAGCAAAATTTGACCATTATTTATGTTTAATGCATCAAGAGATTTCAAAAATGGGCAATTCGTATTTTAAAAATAATTAGAGAGTGGAAAAATCAAGACTTTGAAAGTCCAAAAACATGTGAGATCTTTTTGTGTAGAAAACTTCTCACAAAAATATTTATATAATAAATACAGTACAAAATGACTTCAACTTACCCAAAAAAGAAATTAGCTTCGGAATGGTTGGGGATGGTAATAGCCATAAAGACACATAAAAATAAAACTCAAACCACGAGTGCACGAGTTCGCACGCAATGGCCGACGATTCACGATGCACGACATGGTCGGCAAAGACGCGCAAAGACGCGGGAAACAGAAGTAGTGCCATCTACTTCCGCCAGAATGAAAGCGCGCGTAATTTAAAAAGCAAAATTTACAAATACATATTACAAAGACGGAAAATGGAATATAATCTTAATTAAATCAACTTGGAATGAGTTTACTCGATAAATTATTATCGGTCTACTATTTTTACTTGTTGAAAAAGTGAAAGAAAAAATTACTTTATTCCATAGATGGAATATTCAATAAATATTCAAACACTTTATTGAATTTTACTTATTTGATCGTCGACCATCAAACTACTTTTCGAAATAGTGAGAAACCATTAATTTTTTAGTCATTTAAAAAATTCTACTAATTGAATAGTAGAATTTGAAACTATTAATCACATTAGTAGAAATTCACTAATTGAAAGGTAAACTTCTAAATCACTAATTCATATAGTAAAATTTGACTATTTCTTTAGCTAACTTGTTAAATTCCATTAATTCGATAGTGATACACTCATTCACTAATTGAATTAGTCAAAATTTCACTAATTCAAACTGAGAGAGTTGAAATAGATCAAACAATCAGTTAAAATCGATCATCTAATCCTTGAAAAATTTAATCAATTATGAAAAATAAGTTATGACTATTGTCGGGTTCCACCGTAGAGACTAACTTTGACTCAGATTTTATAACTGTGCATGACTTTATTCCGTAACTGGTTTTATAAACTTCCGAATTTTCGGTGTCAGAGTTTCGGTAAAAGGTATGAGCGAGGAACAAACAAATTATGAACCAGCGTTGGTTTCGCGACGTGGGTTTTTAGAAGTTGATCGAAGGCGTGGTAAAGGATCGCAAGACTAAAACCGGCCAATCAGATCGAACAATGATTTCTATCGAGTAAAATAATAGAACTTATTATCTAATTTCCAAATCGATGACGATGGTCTTTGATAGTAAGATTATATCGACATCAAGTTACGTCAATAACGTAATAGAAATTATCAGCTAGCCTTCGATAGGTTTACACGAGAAAGAAGCACACATATATAAGAATCATTCATGCGTTATCATGGTTCAAAATATAGGTGCACAACACTATCATTAAAAAGGATATCGGATGTTCAGTTAAATTTTTGATGAATTGAAGTTTTTGCCATTATAGTAACAGAAATAGTTTTTTACTTGGAAATTTCTAGTGCAGTTCCAACTCAAAACCCTCCTCGAACTTTCCCTTTATTCGATCTGATGCAAAAGTCAAAGAGATTTCATTATTAATTTGTTCGCCCTTCCACAGAATAAAGTCGAAAACGTACGTTCGTTATAAATTTCCCGCATATACATTCATTTTATGAAAACACATTTTCATCCTTTCGTTATGTTTTTCTTTCACTAAATACGAATCGGAGTTAGTAATAGTTACGAAAGAATTGCGGCGTTCGTTTCGCGGTTCAATCTTTACTTTGCAAAGGAACGTTTCCTTTTGGAATCCAGCCAGAAATGAACTTCCCAGCTAAAATATAACCCATTTTTCATCGCATACATTGTTGGCCCGGTTAAACACTTGGATTACCATATTTTATTACGGCTTTGTTAAAAAGTGGTTTTGCGCAGCTATGAATTTTCCTCATTCAATCGAAACCACGTTTCTCATACTTTCACTTCATTTCTTTAAAGGATCAAGAAGACAATGGCTGAGTAAAATTATTTAACAGATTCCTAGCATATGTAGAGTAGATAAGGGGCACGTTGTAATACATTTTCAAAAATATTTTTTAAATATTTACATGTAAGTACTTGGGTATATTGCAATTTTTGAGTGAGCTTTCAGCTTTGATTTCACAGTAAAAAATTTTTTATCATACAACTAAATATTTGGTTTACTCAATAATTCTGGTTCGGTCTAAGTAGTTTTTTTTTGCTAAACTAAAAATAAATCTAAGTGAGCTTAATAATCATTTAGTTGGTCAAATAACAATCTAGCCTTTGTATGAACCTAACGAATTGGATTTTCAATGAAGACTTAGGTTAGAATGAATTCATTGCACTTAAATTGCACTTAAATTCCAAAATAATATGTGAGGTGATCCGAAAAAAGGGACCTACTATCCAAAAAATCGTTTTTCCGATTATGAGAGATTCCATAAGTTTTTAATCCAATTTTCAATTATGTGCAATCAGAATTTACTAACTTTGATTTTTTTCGCAAGCTATGAATTTTTAAAAATCTTTCATCCCATTTACCGTTGTTCATTTTGATTCATTCAATCGCCCGTCCTGTAAAATTTGCCTTTTGAATAGTAGGTCCCTTTTCTCGGATCGCCTCACATATAGATTTTTTGGCTTATAGATTAAATGTAATGTTCATTAATTCTCATTGAGTATTGGAAAATGTAAGCCATTCTCAGTATCTCGGAAAAGAAATAGATTCTTGCAGAAATGTTACATTCAAGGAATTCTAATGGAGAAAGCTCAACAGATATATAATGTGGGTTTTAGAGTGAATCACAAATAGAGTTTTGTATTAGTCACTTATACTACCGAAATAGATGCATTGTTCTTCAACCTGGTCACCATCAACTACTTTTTGTACAAGGAAGTTCAAAGAGTCAAACACAAATTCTTATCTTGCACTGCATATAAGAATCCATATTTGACGCATGGCTATTCTCAGAACTTTGTAAATCAGTTCTTCTTAGGAATAAAAAATAAATAGTGTTCCCTTATACTATAGGCAACGCTACATTACACAACGATAATTTACAACTGGACCTTATATTTTCTTTCCTCCAATGACCATATACATTCAATTTATAGCAAAGCGAATCAAAGATTGAGTCTTATCAACAGAGTTGTATCGGAACCGAGGAGTCTGGACATTTACATCTTATCGTATACATCCTTGGTAAGGCCCATTCTTGAGTATGCTACAGTCGTTTGGAACCCGTATACTAAGGTTATGGCGTCGTGTATTGAGGTGGTACAGCACAAATTCCTCAGACGTTCGGCTTCCTCATTTAATAGTCCTATGGCTTTTGCCGATCACAATTATTCGCCAATTGAATCCACTTTTGGGATATCGACATTGGCCATTAGAATGGCAGGTTAATGATTTTTTTTTGTATAAGATCATTAACGGCATTGCGGATTCTCCAGAAACATGTTCGAAGGTAGTTTACCGATTTGCAGCATGTTGATAAGCTTCTTCTTTAGTGCACCTGACTGTGATAATGACTTCGTTGTTGCTTTATTTTAATTTGTGGGTTTATTACATACTTGATTATCTTGACTATACAAAAAGGACTATGCCCGTTGATTTGATTGAATGAAAAAGACTCGATGAAGATTTTAAAATAAAGTTGTCATTGCAATGAAAATTTATAGCCCAGTTCGCGATACTCGCGTCCGACGATAAAACGACAACAAAGGCCCGTCTTCAGCCCTCCCCTTTCCCTCTCGACGCTCGATAACATTTCAATCTCGCGGTCCGCGAAACGATGGCACAAAAAAAACGATACCGCAGTTACGTTGCTTCGCCGCGAGCTCGACTTTGTCATTTTGATTCGCCCGAATCGACAGCGAAGCGTATCGGCTTGGATAGGAATTAGCGAGACATTTCACTTTTCGTAATTGAAACGTCGCCGCGCAAAGAGGTTTTTCCCCTTTCAATGTCATTTTTTCCCCAAGATGAGCCGAAACGAATTAGTTGTTGCTCTCGCAGCTATTCGTATCCGTGCACGAAATGTCTTTGTAGGCCGGATAAAGGGTAGATGTGCGCGGTTAACAAAGAACGAGCCAAATGCAGCGCCAGCCCCGGGGCGATGCATTGCCATTGTCATCCCCCGATGGAGCACGGATCGTTCTTGACGTGCGGCGTTTATAACGTCGATCGCGTTTCCTCGCAATCCAGAAAAAAAGTCGCAACAACGTTCCGAAACGAGAAAAGACCTCAACTTGGTACGGGTCGAAGATGAAATCAGTTCCGGATTTGGAAACTTGCCACCCTTGGGCGTATATTGAAAGTGCAGCTCTTTTGCACTGAATTGATTTAAATGAGGATTTGTAATGCATACGTTCATGGATGGTCTTTCATGGGGATTTGAAAAAGCATAGATTCGTGAATTTCATCAACTGGAGTTATGGAAAGTTCAAGTTAGTTAGTGTATGAAAAGGCAAGACTTGTGAATAACTTTTTCTATATTCATCATATTTGTGTTCGTTTTGAAATGTGACAGCTATCTGAATTCAAAAGTGTTAACTGACCCTTCAGATTAGTTACACAAATAGAGGATAAACCCAGAATTTATTTAAAATACGATCGCAAATACGTAAGAGAATTTAGAAACTGATCTAGAGACTAGACAAAATGCTATTCAACAGCCAAATTTCAATTACAACCGGTGTATTTTGTTTCAAAATACTGGAAATTTTTGTCGAAGAGCTCTTTCAACTGGAGAAAAATCTGAAGAAATGGGAAAAATGCGAGAAGTCTGTTTAAATAAATGATTATTGAAATTTTCCAATGAACTTCTGAAACAATATTCGATTATACATAGTAACATCTTAAGATGTAATACTGGAAGATAATGTGAAGAAACATTTATTAATAAATTCAAAACATTAGATAAAATGAGATATATGCATGTTAAACAAAAAGTGAAAAAAAAACAGCGAATTTTCTAAATTTGGATAAAAATTCATAAAAATCCTAGAAATATATGAAAACACGAGACAATTCCATATAACTTGATAAAAACTAAAAGATACGAAAAATACTAATAAGATTAGAAATTTTAGATACTTTCGTGATCCGTCAATGTTTTTTTTCTAACAATATCTATAAATTACTCGAAATCGATAAAACTTTGAATCCTAAAGCAACGAGTTTCATAAACCTAAATAAAAATCCATGAAAATAGGAAAATGCTTTTATGTTATATTGACGGTAGAGAAACACGAAAAATTCTAAAAGAATTGGAAATGTCTGAGGAAGTATGAATATGTAAGTATAAAATTTCCTAAAATTTCTAATAAAATACTCGAAATCTGTTGAATCTTGAATCCTAGAGCATCACATTCTATGAATCAGTACATAAATTTAAAAATGATGAATATCTCTGAAAATGATGAAAAAAATTGAACCAATTTTAAAAAAATAAGAAGTCTATGAGTATTAGGAATCTGTTAATACTAGAAATCTGTTAAATATTTAGTTTAAGAGCATCGAAATATAAAAATTTCTATTAAAACTCATGGAAATATCAAAAAACGCATCAAATAGATAAATTTCGGAAACAAAAATTTTAAAAAAATGTAGTAGAAAATGATAGCACTTTCGATAATTCTACCAAAAACTGTTTTCTGAAAAATCTCTTTACGTACCTAAATTTGAAAAAAAATGAGATTTTAGAGCATAATTCTTCAAAATTCTATATAGCAATCAATATATAATAGTACTTAGAAAAAAAAGATGCAAAAATGAATGGAAATAAATTTATACTCAAAGTACATGTTCATATGAGTCACTTGAAAATCAGTAAAATTACTGAAAAACCTTAGATCATTGAATTCTATAGCACAAAATTCAAAATATATGTTAAAATACATCAGAATAAGAGCAGTCTTTAAATCCCATAAATACTAAAATAATAGCAGAAACACTAAAATTCCTAGAAATCCAGTAGATGAAAAAAGTAATAAATATACCGTTTTCTAGAAAATCAATAAAAATGCAAAAATCTATGAAAGCGAATTTCAGAGTATCGATTTCAAGAAAATTACTTTTAAAGAAATTCATGAATATACTGGATAATACATCACAAAATACAGTAAAAAATATTATATCGACTAAAATACGCAAACATACCGAAACTAATTAACTCAGAAAATACTAAAAAAATCATAAAAATATACTTTTTTTCCGAAAATCCATGAAAATATTAAAAATTAAAAAAAAATGCGAATAGTAGAGCATAACATTTTGGAAATCTATGCGAAATTTTTTTACAAATACGAGAAAATCCTTAAAATGATATCAATACTGAAAAACGATGCCTGAGAGATGCTGTAAATGTGTTTCAATAAAAAGAGTAATATTTTCATAAAGCAAAAATTTGAGAATCACGAGTCGATTTCTAAGACAAAAATGTTTCAAAACATACGAATTAAACTTCTTGACATTTGAGTTGGCGACCCCCTCCCCCTCCTTGCACTCTTTGAACTTTATGGACTTTGTCCCTTCCATACGTAATGATGTCAAATGAAAATCTCCATTGTTAATGTGGATAGATAATAATGGCATACGAAGGCCTTTATTGACGAAGTAACAATTGTCGACAAAAATAAACGTATGCTCTGCATTATCGAACACGACCATAGCACGAATACGTCGACTCTTGCAAACGAAAGTATCAGCTCTTCCACGTCATGCGGAAGCATGCATCCGCGCCGATGGAGAGCACTTCGAGGCACCTTCTGTGATCGCTTTTCCGTGTAATGGAGCGCGCGAAATCACGTCGACCCCTCCCCCCAGCCCCGGATCTTCGCCATTTGTTTTTGCTTCTTTTGCATGATATTCCAATTTCCTCTATTTAAAGCACGGGATTCAAAAGGGATCGCTCCAACAGTTTATACAACGAGCCGAGGAAATTTTGGGAGCATCAAAGATCTGATAAGGAATTTTTCCACTCAATTTATTGTATTCTAGGTTTCTAAACTGAAAGTTACTATCTGGTTAAAATCAAAGGGGTCAGTTCTGGGCCCATCTTTACTCTTCATACTCTATTCAGCAGATCTGAGATCAAGCATCAAATCTGCTTGTGATGAGTTACAAGCAGATGTACAATAAATTTAGGACTGGACAAAGGAATGGATGATACCACTAAATGCCGACAAATGTAGAGCCATGCACATTGGGAAAAATAACCCTCAACCGATATTTTGGAATTTGCTTGCCACTTCTTCGCAAACTGATCTTGGCTTGGTATATTACGAACGATTTGAAGTGGGCAATCCATGTTGGTCATATAGTAAAGAAGGCTAACTCAATGATATTCCAAATTCGCAAAGCTTTCTCAACTCTGTCATAAGACATGTTACAAGTATACATCTCTTATATTCGGCCAATAGTTGAGTATGCTAATTTTGTCCGGTCACTATACCTTAAAAAAGGCATAAATCTGCTAGATCAAATGCGAAGAAAAGATACGCGGTCATCTATGCGAATAAAGAACCTTCCCTATACCGAGAGATTACAACAACTTTGACTCCCAATGCTCATTGAAAAACGCAAAAGAGGGGACTGAATCAGGGCATTACAATGTAGAAGCGCTCTCAACTATATTTACGCTTGCCGAGACCTACAACTTGGCTTTAAAGAACTTTTTACTTCAAGAAGTGATACGCTCATCATCGGTGCCAGCGTTTAAGAAGGCTTATGATCAACACGAATTCAGTGCTACTCAATAGACTATATATACAACGGGAATTGACAACATACTTTTACCTTTACTTTGTATCATGTTTTTTATGATGATAAACTAATCGTCTCTATAACTTGAATGTAATATCACGCCAGATGCGGACAGTTCTGTAACTGCTGCACTGCAAAAAAACATATACGAGACATGTCACCGTAGAAGACACGAAGACGCGAAATCCATGTCTTCAGTCATTAAGTGTCTTACTTTTATGTGTCAAAAAAATGTGTTTTAAAGACTTCTCTAAACGTCTCAAAAATGGCGTCAAAAAGTGCCTCGTGACAAGACACCATTTTTTGCAGCGTGCTTGTAACAATAACCAATAATAATAATAATAATAATAATAATAATAATAATAATAATAATAATAATAATAATAATAATAATAGTAGTAATAATAATAGCAGCTTTTTTATGCAACAGCAAAAATCACTGAAAAAAATACATTTCGATTGTTCCAATTAAATTGGCAAGGATCACAAATACCCTGCGTCATGCACTTACAATATCGTCATAGAAACAATCAATAATCACGCCGCGCTCGTGCACACGAATTTAGGTTTTAATGGGCGTTGCGTTATATTGCGTCGAATGGCCAATCGATTTACTGAAATTATTACATCCCTCGTAATGGCTTTGTTTGGCATCAAAAATTTCGACCGCTCTCGCATCCACCATTCGAGATTGCCGTGAATTATTACCTCTCGTCATTTTCGAGATAACCGGACGTATTGAAAATGATTTCGATTTCGAGTTTCCAAATCTCCCGTTCAATCCCCGGCCTTTTTCAGGTCACATAAATGATACGATTTTCGAGATATGGATGGAACGTGAATTTCGGTTTCGCTAATTGTTGAATAATTACTCTCCAAATATTCATGTTATGTAATCTGTTAATTATTGCTCTATACGTTTGAATGACTGTACACATAAAATAAAATAGCTGTGAAATCTTAAATAATTTCATGTGATATTCTTTTCTTTTGATCGGACCATTTTGATAATATTTTTTTCGCCCATTTTTCGTCTTTGAATTTATATTGGAAGACAACATCAACAGTTACACTACCTAAGTAACGTTAACTAAAAGCGTTTCAATTTTATGAGTAATTCCCCAAACCCTGTATATCCCCTCCCAAATTCAATATCGACTCCGGGTAATTTCATCCCCTAATAAATCCCAATTATTCGAACAATGGAAAGAGCACGTGTTGCTGAAAACGTTGAAGCGACCAAGGGGAAATAGGACGAAAAATCAGCGCTGTGAAATTTCGAACGGTCATAGCTCGGATGTTTACGCGAACGAAGGGAGGATGTGGGGGTTGAAATGTAGCTAAAGGTTGGTAGAAAGAGCAGGAAAGGCCGAGGATCGGTAATTATCGTGTCCCTTGAAATAAACGAGACAAGTTTGCTGGGCTCGAGTTAACCCCAGCTAACGCGCGCGCGCGACATAATAAACGCTCGTGAGTTAACACGCAGTCTTTTGCCGAGACAGCCAAGATATACGGCACACATTGCAGGAAGCAATGCTGTTTCTGCCGAGACGGACAAGCGACATCACGCGGAAAAGATGTCGTTTCTTCGGTTTCTTCGTAGGGTAGAAAGAGAAAGATCATGATATGATAGAGTCGAACCTTTTTGGGCTTTTGAAGCTCGTTATCCGTCCCATGTTGAATCTTCTTAGACACATTACGAAGATTCGAAATGAAATCATGACTGTGACGAATAGATAGTTTCATAGAAATTATACATGATAGTTTTGCTTGGAAGTTGTTCCACGGTCTAAGAAGCTGATTTGTTACATAATGTCACAAACCCGTTTAGAAACGTACGTTTCTGTGCACAGCCGTCCTAAATATGAAAATTACAAACTAAATTCATTAGTAATTAAGTCTGCGTGTTATATCCCAAAAATTCTTATCCCGTACATATCATTCTGCATTATTATATATAAGTTGAAAGGAAATAAAAGGGGACATTGAAGATCAACATCCATGTAACCAATTTCAATCATACTAAATACACATCCACAACCTTATCATCTAAATTCATAATCCACTACTTCAATTCAATAGGCAGACGATTAAAAATTTAATATTTCGTGCAACGACATGATTTACGAAAAATGGTCTTCTTAAATGTAGGCGAGATGATTGCTTTTCTTCTTTTCCTTGAATCAACGTTCTCCACCAACACGTTTACGTGCTGAAATTGGTAATTTGATTGATCGTGCAAATTCCTTTTTTTTTTTTTCATTTTACCGCAAAAAGCACTGCGATTGGCCTGAAATTCGAAGAGAGCATTGTACTCAGTATCTAGGTATATTTGTTGACGACAATTTAAAATGGAATAAGCACGTGGTAAACATCACAGAGAATGATCAAGGTATCTTATTTATATTTTTTATAAACTTAGGTCAGTTTTAAATAGCAAGCAAATGTTAACTGTTCGTCATGCATTATTTTAGTCATTGGTTTCTTATGGTTTGATTGTTTGGGGTAGCGCGGATAAAGTGACTCTGAAGCCATTGAATGGTGTGAAAAAATTTATTGTGAAGATTATCTTTCACGAAGATAGACACTACCCTTCGAAATTACTTTATACAGAGCAGAAAATTTTATATATCAAGAAGGCTTTTTTACGAAGAACAGTCAAGTGTTTCTATTCGGACTAACAGAAGGAATTAGACTAGTTGGACAAAAAATTTTATAGAACAAGAATGTTACCAATACCATCATTCACAAAATCACTTTATAGAACATCTTTCTGTTGTGTAAATACCGAATTTTCAAGAAATCACCGAATAAGCTGGAGTAATTGAACCATATTTTTCCTAAAACCAAGAAAAAGAATTGGCTTATAAGTCTCGATGACGGGACCATCAATCCACTTTTATATATGTAGTGTCAGGAATGTGGTTATAGTAATTCCATGTAATGTTTTTTTCAGAACGAGAGATGAGTTGAATGACAGTATACGCATTTTACATTATAAAATCGGTCTACACATTGAAATTGTTGCATAAAAGTACCACATTTGAATTGTATAATACTATAAAAATTTTCTTTCAGGGGACAATGCCCTAGAATTTTTCTGTATCTTGATAGAGCGTTTTATTCTCAATTTTCATTTTTGTAGAATATTTCTTTTATTTCTTGGCGGCCGTCGACAGAAACGTAGTTTCTATTTCGGGTTTGATGTACTGATACCGTACGCAAATTTTGTAAAACCGTCAATATATGAATTTGAATTTTTTAAATTTAAACTACTTTATTTGTCATTTCCAGTTATTCAATAAAATTTTTTTATCATTATTGTTTGGTTTTGACTCAATTTAGGCGGTAGCTCAGGATTCCCCATCATTTTTGGAAATCTCGAAACATTGAATTTCTGCAATTTACAGAAACTTGAGGGAAAATACAAATAAATAAAAAAAAAAACTGTAATTGTCAAAAGTTACGTTTAAGGACGTATTACCATACCATATTGAAAAGCACAATAAAAACGTGGCTCATGATTTTCCACTTTCTCTTAACTGTCTATGAAATTATAAAAACGATTTTGAAAGAAAGTCTGTGTAAGATACTTAAAATTCCAAATTTTTTTTGACAGTGCAAGGAAACTTGGTACGCAAAGCCGAATCAAAAAATCTGTCAAGCGTATTTCAGTGAACGGATCGAATAACCGGTTGAGACGCGTGATCCCTCGCAGCAGTAAGAAGAATGGTTAGAGAAACTGTATGAAAGCGTAAGGATTAGATTCGGATCGCTCCGCGGGTCGAATTTTTCATCTTTTTCAACTGGCTGTTACTCTGCTTGTTATCATCCGATTTAGTTAATTTTTACTTCAAAATGCTCGTGATACTTCAGTGCTTCCGTAAAGTTTAGTTGCGTTTCGAGATGTTTGTTTATTTAAAAGTGATCGGTGAAAAATGTAGAGGTAATTTGGAACTAGAAAATCTATAATTTTATTTTGAAACTTCAGAAATTAGATATTTTTTTCTCAGAGTAACCTAAGCAAAAATAATTTTTAGCTACTACACTAGAACACACTTTATATTTTTTCGACTAGACGTTTGTTGATTTCGAAAAATTTCTACTTTTTTTTGGTGATTAAACGGAGGCGCGTTTGAATAAATTATTATAAAAAGTTTGTCTTTGTAAACTAAAAAATGACAATAATATTTTAACAATTGTTGATTTTTCGGCCGAAAGTCGACACTTTTTGCCAAAAAAGTGTCCGAATTTGCAAAAAAATTTACGATTTGTTTTTTGCCATAAAAATTTTAAAACCGCGAGCTCGCAACCACACTTATTCTACGAGCCCCATGTTATCTATTTTGTATCAATGCTCGAAACTACGCCCAGCGTTTGTTCATTTATCCCGTTTTTGCAAGTAGCCACAAACATTTCCGAATTTCCTTATTTTTTATGATAAAATATCAGTCTGTCATTATTTTCCCACAAATACATAGAACAATTAAAAGTATGATTTTCTGGTTCCAACTTACCTCTACTTATTTTATCGATTACTTTTGAATAAACAAATATCTCGAAACGCAACTAAACTTTACAGAAGCACTGAAGTATTACGAGCATTTTGAAGTAAAAATTAACTTAATCGGATGATAACAAGCAGAGTAACAGCCAGTTTAAAAAGATAAAAAATTCGATCCACGGAGCGATCCGAATCTAATCCTTGCGCTTTCATGCAGTTTCTCTAACCATTCTTCCTACTGCTGCGAGGGATCACTCGTCTCGACCAGTTATTCGATCCGTTCACTAATTTGATCAATCAAAATTTGTTAATGCAAATTTTAGAATACAAATGGTTTCAATATCTGCGTTTTTAAAACGCATACGTCTTACACAAATTTCGTATGTTTCGTGTTTGTTGAAATTCTGACAAAAATATATTCTCGTATATCTTGTTCAAAATTAAATATTTTTTTAAAAATGACGAAGACTGTTGAATTACCACATGAAACGGCAAAATAGATAGTTTTATATTATTTTAACATCATATGTTTGTTTTGGGATTGTTTCAGACAACAATATCAATAAATGAAATTAACCTTCATTAGTACGTAATTTTTGCTTTTTTGAAAATCTTTATTGGAACCAGTAAAGTTTGTTGCGAAAAATAGTATAAAATTTTTGTATAGCACTATAAAACTTTTTTTTCTATCATAATTTATTCTAAGGTCACTAGAATTCATTTATTCGAAAAAGAAAAGATTTCGACAATGACAATAACTATGAATTAATGCACATAATCGCCTTAGTGGATAAGATTATCAGCTCAAACCCATTATCACGGCAATTACTCGGTTTCACGAAAATTCGTTAACCAGCCTCATCATCGATCGCTGATAAGATTATTAGCTCTGAATAAACGAAGGCACTTTTTTAGCGGTTTTATATGAGATGGAAGTCGGCGAAAACTCAGCGAATGCATAAATCATGCGCTCCCGATAAACGTGGGTATCGGCAAATTGAAACATTCCTTGCTCCCTCGCAAAATAAGTGGCCTCATTATCGCGTCTTTTCCTCGGTTCGCAGGGAGCAGGAGAGAGAAAGAGATATGTATTAATGATGTGAAAATCGATGGTCGTCGATATCAGCGATATACCCTTATTTGGAAAGTTCTCTTAATTTTGCTGCTTCGAATTAAACAGATTAAACAAGCTTACAAGAATTAGTACAAGATTCATTAAAAAAAACTCCAATTTTGCAAGAATTCCAATTACACTCCGAAATCGTATGTGAATTCCTCCACTTTTATTTCTCCTGTAATTCTTAGTGATCTTGCAACTTTTATTTCCTTATTTTCTATAAATACCCAAAGTCTTGTTCTGCTTCATATAAAAATTAGACAAGAATTGGATTTGAAGATGTACCTGTATATTTCGAAATTTTTCCGTAAATCTCTTTTTCACATTTCAAATCTCTCTTTTTCAAAACAAGTTAACGTCAATATGCTTAATTTCCAAGCCTAAACTTTCAACCTTTTTTTCACTGATAAGTTTGCACCTGAAATTTTTTAGCGTATTCGTATCATTGCTTTGAAGAAGTATTAGGTAGGTTTTTTTTACTGAGCGCATTTTTTAGTAAACGAATACAAAACGGTGAAAGGATACATACGCTCATGATTTTTCTACTAATTAGCCCAGACTGCTTTGTGTCACGTGAAGCGTCACGCTTTTTTGCGCCTCGTCTTTTTTTGTCGGCCGGAGTAATACGCGCGGATGCGACAGTCCAGTCTCTACGAATCTAATACAATTCTATCATATCTGCGAAAATCACTGAAGATTTCCAGTGAATTCCAAAAGAGCTATCATACATTGCTCTCTGCCAAAAATATAGCTACTATAATCTTTCCAAAAGTGTTAAATATTTGGGTGACTCACAAAAAAGTTGAAGATTTTTGCCCATTTCTTCTGACATCCGATAATCTAGTAAGACATTCAATAAATTTTCGAAAGTTATAAAACTGTCTCCTATTGATTTTATTTTTGCGAGAGAAACTTTCGAAGTTACTGAAAATGAAAATAACTCTGAAAAATGGAAATCATTTTAATGATTTTTGGAGCACTGTAAACTGATAACGAAAATCATATGATCGTCTATGGTGTTTTTTTTTTTTTCATTTTTCACTAAAAATTTGAAGAATTCGGGAGGTTCTAAAAATTATGGCAAATCATAATGAATTTGACGTATTAATATAAAATTTGTGAAATTTGGAATATTTGTATACTGTTTCAAAGTTTTCGAATTCATAAGTATTTAAAAAATGTGAATTCTAGATAATTCGAAAAATTTGTCGAATTTTAAAAGATTCTCGCGCATTTTTTTGATTGTAGACATCACAATATTTGTTTGAAATTTGAAATCCATATGATGATAGTTTTTCATTTTGATTACAAATTTAAAAAACTTAAAAAATACTGAAAAATTATGAGAAATCCTGATGATTTGGACAAATTTGATTAGAATTTGAATATTCTTTAATAGCGTGTATCGTTTGAAATTTTTGAATCTTCAACTGTGCGAGAAAAATTCTTAGTATTGGTTTATTTTTGAGGAATATTCATGAATCCTTGGAATTGTGCTAATAATGCTACTACTTCAAAATATGTATGATACCACTTTTTTATCAAAAAATAAAAAATTTATTAAATGCTCAAAGTAATAAATATCTACGAAAGATCAGAGTGATGGACAAATTTTGATAGTATTAAGAATATTTTGAATAGTTAGTATATCGTTTTACATTTTGCAAATTTCCAAAAATTAAAAAAAAAACACAAAAGAAAACGAAGATTGTTAAAAATGTTCATAAATTCTAATAATACATGGGATTTCACGAGTTGAATTTTTAAATTGAATCATTTGGCACGTTTCAGTAAAATATGTATGATTGAATCATTAACTTTTTTTATTTCAAGAAAAATTAAAGAAGACGTTGAAACATGAGAAAAACTTAAATAATATAAGAAAATATTTAAAGCGATTAAGTGTCATGAACGAGTTTATGAAATTTTAAAAATGCAAGGACGATAATTGCAAGGATTATCAATGGTTACGGAATAATTCTTTACAAATATATATATATAAACTATACATTCATACCGAAAATTCAGAAGGTTCGTTGAATTAAGAAAATGTTAAATGTTCATAAATGTTTTTAATTGTATTCATTCACTTACAACTTCGAAATATAAATGCTTTTTCGTTTTTTTTTTTTTGTTTTTTTTCCTAAATGATTTGTATTAAATTTGATATTTGAATAATATTGAAAAACAAACAAATATTGAAAACTTATAAGATTGTAAATGATTAACTGCAATTCGAAAAATTGAGAATATTTTGGAAAATGTATGATAATTTTGGAGATGGTATTCATTATCCCATTTCTTCGAAATAAATATGCATATTAATGTATTAACATTTTCCTATCAAAATCTGAAAAACTTGAAAAGCATAAAAATTACGAAAAATTATCATGAAATTTGGACAGTTTATATTATGTCCATACTTTGAAAAATTTATCAAAATCCAAATTTTTGATTATGATAACGAATTCGAGAAATGAATGAAATTTCAGAAAAAATTGATTTCTTTGTCGATTGTGGCGTATTCTGTAAATTCCGTAGGACAATAATAACTGTGTTATATTCTTGAAATTTGTCGGAATAAAAAAATTTTACTGTACAGAGATTGTCGAAAGTTTTCAAAATTACATTTAAAGTCTTGAACTGTTAGAAATTTTAATCAATTTTTTTGCTTTCTACTATCTTTGATGCACAAGACATTGGAAAAAAAATACTCTTCTGGAATTATATATAGACAAAAAAAATCTTTAATCGCTGGTACACGCTCGTTTTATTAACTGAGATGGAAGCAAGGAGGTTAATTATATTAATGATTGATCGTACGATAATTGAGAGATAGCTATATCCGGGACGTAAAAATTCTGGAAAATACGCTGGAATTCTTTGGAGGCGAAATATTTCCTCGTCTCTATTTTATTTGGCACACAGGTATCGCTTTCAGATAAAAACAATGGCGACAACGCTATTTACCTCCCACACCAACCCCAACCCCCAGTGCGACCCTATTGCGCGCTTTATCCTCGTTTCCTCTTTGCGTGTCGTTTCAATTAACACAAATCGCCGTCAAGATAAAGTTACGAGAGGCGGAAATAACAAGATCACTGATTTTTTCAAACAACAAACGAAAATACATGTTTTTTCACCTGTTTCACTAAAATTAAATGTTTTTTTTTCTTTTTTTTTTTTTCAAGATTGACATGACTAACTTACGTGTTTTATCATTTTCATTACGTGGTTCGTTAAAAAGTCGGAAACCGATAAAGCAGGCATAAAAATCCTTGATATCTCCGTCAAATATAGAGGATTTTTAATTTATTGATTGCAACTGAAGGAAAACATTCGTCGTCACAAATATTTTTTCCTAGTATCTAGTAAAAAAGAATTACTTCAAGCAACCATTCCTGCATGCGTAGATATGATTAATGTTTCAGTGAACTTTCCAAAATCCAATTATTAGACACGATTAGTAAAGTCGATTTTTTTTATATAGTATCGTTTACTGTGGAGCTCATGTTGAACTTTACCGAGGGAATTTTGTAAAGTTTACTATTTGAGATATATTGTCACAATTATCAACAAATCCTGATATCGACGATGGTCGAAGACGATGTAAGCCGTTCGCGCCGGAATTCTCGAACAGTTTTGAGAACCTTTTTTTTCTAACAAAGATAGGCTGGCTGACGCATACACGCCTAATTCGTTAAAATATATCGAAACGAAGATTGTAAAATCGACTATTTTCATTCAATAAGTATGACGTACTCTGTCTATTGTATTATAATGGCCTTTCTCGCCAATTTACGAAATGTAGTTAATCCTAAGACATGCAAGTATAATCTACAAGTAGATAATCTTTGATGCAAATATAAACTGTATATTTCGAATACAAATACATTTCAATAGGTTCTACTAAAAACATTTTGTACAGTAGTTGGTAGCCTATACCAACGATCTTTGTAAGCTTTACAAATTTCTTCGTATCGTTCACAAAGAATGCATTTGTAAACGGGATCACTCATTTTTCTCTCAGTGTATGAGTATCGATTATTTAAAATATAAAACGAATCTGGGAAGAAGAGTGATTGTTTTGGAAAAACTTTTTGATTAATTTGAGTTTTTCCGTTTTGTTGAAAGTGCTACCAAAGGTGGGCAGATTACATGTCGGCGTATATTTTTTGATATTTTTCCATATAAATAAAAATTTGTTCAAATATAAACATTAATACTACACCATTCGAAAATTACTCATTAACCGTTAAGCTAATGGAAAATAATAAAAATCCACCGAACATGAAGTCAAAAAATAAGAACCACCAAAGCATTTTCTTCGAATGAGTCAATTAACCATTGTCGTAATTTTGATAACCCCGAGCGTATTGATTTAGCACTGCCTTACCGGATGACACTTTTTGGCCCCTTAATTACCGTCATAATATCACTCTCATTTAAATGTATATTAAATGAGGCACGATCACATTTTTTGTCCGATTTTATCTTTCGTGATGAATCACCCATATGACTCTTAAAACCCTCGTAAATATCGAAACTTGAAAAGCGTTAGATGCACTGTAAATATGACTTGAATCGCGTGATCAAGGAAAATTTATGATATGATAATTAATCAAAAATATTCGTTACGACACATGCATTTTTACATAAATGTTGAAAATCGCCCTTTTTCTCGGGTTTTCATTAGAGAACTGCTGAAATTAGAGACCATCACGAAATCGAGACATTACTCTTTTTGTCTAGAACGAAATAAAACTCATTCTTCTGTATTCTATTAATTAAACTTCCAAATATGACAATATTTATTCATGGAATTCATTGTCAGTTGAATTTTTTTGTTGTCTGATAGAAAATAGAGGCTTTTTACAATCGAAAAAATTAAGCAGAAAAGTGTTTCGGTGATTCTACTTCATATGGAAACGTTGCAAAAAAAGGGATAAAATTCTCATATGAGAATGATTCAATTTTTATTATGTTTGTTGTTGCGTTATACTAGAATGACAATCAGTAGCTTGAAAAAAGGTTTTAATTTACGTCTGAAAAAGCGTTGAGAAATTTTTGTACCAGCATCTAGAGAGTCCCCGATTTTTCTATTTGATTTGATTTTTTTTTTAACCTGTGAAAAACAAAACCTTTCCTTTTTTACGTAAAATAACAGCGAAAAAATTGCTATGATTTTTAATAAACGTGTGAGGTATATTGTAAGGCACACGTTCATAATCGTGATTTTTATTTTATGTTATCTTCGCTAAATTCGAATTTGGTTTTAAACCGTCCTCGAGAATAATAAGTTTGTCATACTGACTATAGATGTTTATGTGGTGTATTATTGTTCGTTTATTTGTAATGGTGGTCAAATCACAAGAGGTGGTCATCTTTGAGAGAATTTAGAAGACGTGAACTGCGAATAGGGTAACTAAAGACAGACTCCTGATGAAGATCTTGATAAGAGATCGAAAGCTCGAGATGGAATAAAGAGCTTATGAAGAACTATAGACGTATTTATTTGCAACTACATTGGCTCCGAGTGATCTCCCTGACACAATTCTAGAAACCTATCAAGAAATTCATGAACGTAATTTAAAATCATTCAAAAAATACGAGAAGAATCCAAAAAGTATTAGAAATTTGTGTGAAAGATACTGTTTTTTTCAAAATTAGTTGAGGTAATCATGCTCCTTAAAATTTGCAATACTATAGCATTCCCCTAGTAATTCTGCTTCTTATATGATTCTCAGAAATCTTATAAGATATCTGAAATCTCTCATACGTTTACCCATTTCTTATATGGAAACATATAGAGCCATATAAGATTTTTGAAATCTTATATGGTGCCCATATATGATTAATGAAAACTTATATGTTTGCCATATAAATTTACATAAATCATATATGGGCAGCATATAAGATTTCAAAAATCTTATATGGCTCTATATGTTTTTCCATATAAGAAATGGGTAAACATATAAGGGCTTTCAGTAATCTTATTATAAGATTTCTGAGAATCATACAAGAATCAGAATCACTAGGGTCCAAGCATCAAATACTATAACTTCATTAAAATGCCAGAAATTATTACAAACTTTTATAAAAATATGTACACTACGAAAATTTTGAAAGACTATAAAAAAAACTGAAAATCTATATTGCAAAATTTGCAGAACTTTCACTCATAGATTATCGATTTCCAGAAAATTGTCAAAATTTATTATCTATTAAAAAATCTTTTCAGTATAAATATACGTCATTATACACAAACTTTAACGAAAAATAATGGTATAATTATCACTTATCATTTAATTATATTTAAAAAAAAGATTTGAAATTGATTATTCACATAATGTGATATTATCAATAAGTTGATATACATATAATACTATTACTAATTGAATTATATTTTCCAATTGAATTGAACAAATTATAGATTTATATGAATAATGAAAAACGATACCTCGAATCATATTTTAATCAAATAAATTCATCAAATTATTTTTATTCAGTTTATTATTGTTAATGATTGGAAAAAAAATCATAATGCAACAAACTGAATAACTACGTATCGCTTAACACTGTGTTAAAAAATTCGAAAAGTAAACGAACATGGATGTTTGTTTTTTTTTTTTTTTTTTTTTTTTTGGCAAAAAAAACAACAATAAAAACTCTCATATTTTTAAGTAATTGCTTCTAATTGTATTTTTTGAAAGTGCAAAACATTTCTGAAGATGACATTTCATCGAATGTCAGCCGTGGAATTTATAGCCGTAAAATTTCATAGTGAAACAAAAACATGCGATTTTTCGATATTTACTCACAAAATGGAAGGAAAACCAAGCATCGTGACGCAAGATTTTGTGTCATTCATTAATTCATCACTACTCATTTTCATAATGTTTTATTTACAAAATCGTTTGTCAGCCACCTTCATGCGTGCCCAAAGAATCAATGCGGCAATCTTCACTTGTCCCAAAATTGAGTTCATAAGTGAAAGAAAGGATATGTAACTTTTTAATCCTGAAATCCAAAAAATTAAGAAATCCCCAAGGAAATAATTTTTTTTGAAAAACCCCTCCCCAAAACTTTTTTTTGCCTAGGATAGCCAAAACCGCTTTGAAAAATAAAAAACGAATGGGGTACAAATTTTCCATTCCACGCGTTCCAAAGGCCATTTTTTCCAATTCAGAATTTTCCAAACGAGAGGATAGCCAATCGAAATCTTCCAAAAGGAATATTACCAAAAATATCATTGTTTAATAAAAAAAATGCATATCGCAGCCATATCAAGGTCGATGGTTTTATTTGTCAAAGTGTCATTTCGTGTGTGTATATATAATCGTATATTATAACTTACACTTTTCAAATATTGAATTATATCATCATTATCGACATAGTCATGGTATTGAGCAACAACGTTTGAAATTTTTTCTTCACGCTGTTTTTTCTTCGCATCTACCCCTTTTCTGATTTTTTGCCTCAACTAGAGCTGACGCTGCACGATTTCGGTGTCACCTTGTTCTTTTTCGAGTTCTTCGAGAAGAGAATATAGGCTTGGATGTTTCTTTGCGACAATAAGTTAGAACCTGTTGTGCCATCCCTCTGAAGCATTATTTGTTCTTGCAGTTCCAAGTCTCACCGAATCATACTGATTCCAGAGCGCTGGCTTATATCTAGGGACACCTAGGAGACTTGTTTTTTCCATTTGATGAATTCAGCCATATTTTATTCCTGTACAGAGCCTGACATTCGGGATGAAATTGAGAAGCATGCGAATTTCGACACTTGAAACTTTGACAACTAAAGCAAATAAACAACCTGAATGAAATGTTGCAGGAAAAGCTTTCTTTTGGCAGACAATTTTGTTTCGAAAAATGTATGCTGGAAATGCCTCATTTCGGGAAAAAACGGATTGGAAGGAATGACCCCCTACCGAAGAAACAATTATTCTAGACTGCCTCTTTTCTCTGACTGTCTCGCTAATGCCTCGTATCATCCCTCCGGGGGCTCGCGATTTCAGCGATCGCGGGAAATAAAAGCCTTCATCCCCCTCGCGAATGCGCGAGTGTGAAAGCACTTGCGAGCGGTGTATAGCGGCGCACGAGCAAACGTTGTACGAAATACGCAACATGGCCGAAACAAAGGTGAACGTCCCTGTGATTTGATCCTATTAATGCGACCCTCGCGTTAATTAGCGTGAACTGCAGCAGCAGCAGTAGCAGCAGTGGCGGCGGTGATGCCGGGTAATCGATAACCGGCCGACTATACGTCGCTTATCCCCCATACTGGCGCCGGGCTGGGATCGTTAAGTTCGCCCCGCGCTGTTTGACCAGTACCCCGGAACAAAGCCGATGTTACAGGCTACTAAAGGTCGACGAGACGCGAGCTCCAGGTCCGCCAAGGACGCTCGATCCACCTATATGACAGACCGATCGCGGCCACCTCGCCTATCCTCTCATGTTTCGACGACCATTCCTCTACAGCCAATTTTTGGTACACGGGGTGACAACCCTACATTTATAACCTATGACCACAAAAAATAGGCCCTAACCACAAATTGAACCATGACGAACACAGCGATGGTGTTACCTTGTGGCTATGACAACCACACATACATAGTAACCACAACTGATTCTTTGTGGATATTACAATCAAAGATTAATAGTAACTGGGCAATTATCGTGTAAGTGCGGTAACCACTGCATCGGCGATTCCCGACTGGTCCCGAAACGCTGGAAGTTTTCCACATACAGGAACAACATAGATTTAAGCTCAAGATACAATTTTACAACATCAACGTCTCATTCGACAATGTAACCTCACTTTTCGCAGGGCGACGAAATAACTTGTAATGTAAATACGAACGATTTGCAATTTAACTTATCGGTTTTCATCACAGATTCTTTGGCCATTATTTACACTATTTTTTTCAAGATTACACTTCACAAAAGCGCGGGCCCAGACGCCAGATCGAGACACGAGGTAATAAACGTAATGAACATAATACTTGTTGCAGTGTAGGTGTAACTTTTTAAGTTTGCAACCACTTCCATAGAATGTGGTTAGCTCAGCCACAGAATGTAGAAAAAACAAATGTAGATGGTGCGATATTATATTATTATTATGGTAAGAATATTCTTTAACATAGTTCAAGCAACCACTAGCAAGCAAACTCCTCATACATACGCACTTCATTGAGAGGACTAGTTTTAATAGTGAATGCAGACAGAGTAAAAGTAGGGACACGAAATTTTCTAGTTGCAATAACTAGTTTTTTTGTAAACAGTTTATTTTAGGTGGTACGGCACCAGCAGTTTTTTCCGTGTAGAAACGTTCATAAGGAGCACTACCCGATTAGCAATTTTGTCTCTGACAATTGGCTTTCAGAACTCTTGAAAACTTTTCCCAATAATCTTTGACGACCCCTTGACAAATTCTCGTAAAGGCTAGACAGCTTCATAATAACACACACTGTCAGTTGAAATTGTCATGGTGAGAATAAGTTTGATTTTTTGATGTGCTCAAAATGAGCACATCAAAAAATCCCGTCATTAAAAAGGCTATATTATATAATCGGTATATCGTTGCGCTGTCGTTCTGAAGAAGGAACAAAACGCGTCATCAATACAATGATGAGAGAAATATCTTAAGCACAGAAAAAAAATTGACAATAATGAATTTGGAAAGAAATTGAGTACCAAAGTTAACTCTTTTTGCAATCATCTTGCAATTAAATGGAAAATCAAAGGCGCCCGAGGAATAAAATCAAAATTCATGACGAAATATCAGCGGCTTAATTTACCTTTCAGTTTGCCTATGCGGCAAAGTATGTTCGAGTATTTTGAATTCGCTGTCAATGGAGCATGAAATAGCTTGAAATTTGATAAACAATACTTCAACAAAGAATGGAAGCTCAACATGAAAGTGTATCAAAAATTGCTAACTTGCAAACGATATAATCGAGGCTTAAGAAAAATTCGCATTGTTATTGTATGCATATTAAAAGTTATTTGTTTTTATTCTTTTTGGACTGCACTTCAAAGAATAAACTTTTGTGGTAAAGCTATAATATTGAACATGCCAAAATAAATATCTATAATGCAAAATGCAAGCAACGAAACAACACAAGTCTTATTTCTTTATTAATATCTATCTCATTATTCAACTACAGTAAAATCAATGTATTGTTATCTTCAAATGAAGAAACATCATAAATGACACCTGAACAAAAATTATTGGAGGGGATTCTATAAAATTACAATGAAAGTAAAAATTACAAAAAAAAAAAAACAAAAAACAAAAACAACAAGACTTGGTACAAAATAGGAAGCAACTATGAAGGAGTACTAAAAATATTCTCAAATTTAATAAGTAGTATGTAATCGGAATAAATTTTATTTGTTTTTTCATCTTATATCTTATCTTAAATCATGTTCTTAGTGTTATTATGGATACAAGCATGAGAAAAAAAACCTATGCAGAGCCTTTTGATCTTAATCATTCTTTAGAACTCTGAAGGATATATATTTTTTTCTTACCTAATTTGTTATCAGAATACTTATAAACGAAAATTGCCTCCTGAAACTCTATTAAACATTAGCCTTCAAATTTCATTCATTTAACGTTGATGTTTTGTCTTTTGATTTTGCATTAACTGCAATTGCATAATTATGATTAAAGTGAATGCGAAACCTAATTATAGCACTCTTGAGTCATTATGATGTGAATTAATAATAACGCAATATGTGTAAATGACATATTGGAAAAACTAAAAGCACAAAACAACAATTCATAATTTGCGCGACGCAATGCATCACGATGGACGTCACATCTGGCGCGACGTACCGTGTAACGATGACCGACTGAAATACGCGGTAAATGTAAATTACCTTTTTACGTACATGGTAACGGTGTAACCATTACATCATGCGTTATTAATTAATATTCTATCTATTTCACGTGCGCTATTTATTATCTCGGTGTATATTTATACAAAGTCAATATCGACAATGGAACTGTTACGTTGTTATTTTTATTAACATGGAAAAGTAGTGCCATGTTATCAGGGACTTGCATGAAAAAATGCACAGTCTGCAAATTTATAATTGAATATGAGACTAGTGTCGCGAGAAAGGCAAGAAATGAATCACTCGCTATATTAATTCAAAATGAACATATAAACACGAAGTGAACAGAAATGTTTAGATCTAACGAAAATCTACTTAACTCTTTTTCTTAATTTGAAAAAACCTTTTCAGATTTTCGGAAACTCGATCTGAAGAACAACCAGCACTCGGACATTTTGTTCAGCATTGCATGCTTCATAGCTAAGTTTCAATTTCCATAGTGACTTCAATTTTTCACGATTACAAATAATCGAACCTGTTCAATAACCATTGCAACAATGGAAATGCCAAAGTCAACGAAACATCTATGAAAAATGTCACTGGCCGATCGATACCGAAAGAGCGTTAAATTGTTTGCCCACGAAGTTATACTCGACATAATCCAAGGAGGTACAAAAAAGTCACGCTCTTTCTGGTACTGATTCCGCACACGTTGAAGATTCGATTTTCGCACCGGAAATTGCAGCACTTCTCGACGAATTGATCGTGTTCGGGAGCCGTTCCCAGCATGTAGCAAGATTTTATGCTCAAGATTCCGAGATGCTTGCGCGCTGAACATAGTGGCCGATATTGTGCAGCGCCACGAGTAGATTAGGCCAGGATGATCAGGCGCCAATCTCGTATTTTCATATCGAGAGATCGTTCTACGATGAAGATATTGAAGATCGTAGATGACAGTTTCTTGAGATTAATCATGAAATTTAGGTTGATAGAAGCGTGTAAAAAATGCTTTCTTATATGGAATTCGAAACTTAATAAGTGCAATGCACAGTGGTCCTAATCCTGAAAAAGCTGGTCAAGAGTCGGCAAAAGTTCGGATTATGTAGATTGCAACTCGGTATGGTTGGGTTTTTGAAGTCGCTAATCACGATTTTTAGGCTGATTCTAAAAACTCGTCGCATATTATGTAAAATAAACGACTTTTCTCTAAAAAAAAACTCGGAATCGTTAACCTTTCTTTCATCAATAGTTTGTATCGTGTTTAATTGAAAAAAATGTATAAATCAATGACCTACTGTTACAGGTTTGTAATGTTACAGGTTTTTATAAATTGAAGAAAAATTGTCAAAATGTGCATTATTACCTTTAAATTCCCGTACTGAATTAATGATTTTAATTACAAGTATTTAAAAAACCACTATTCACGAAAGTAATCAAAAGAAAATTACAAGTGAGAAATCTAAAAGAGCTATTTATTATAAAAAATTTGTAACCAGTATGAATGTAATCGTATCTTTGGATAATTTCAAGGTTTTTGAAAAAAATGTTTGATTTTTAATTTTTAACTAGTGAACTCAGAAAATATCAGATTCTATAAAAATTTATATCCGCATTTTTTGACATCATAGTTCATTGAAGTTTAGAAAAAGTGTTAATCATAAGTAACAAATATACTGTCTTGATATTTTATTTGCCGAAAAATATGATCAACTTAAACTAGGCCGAACAATAATAACAATTTCGTTGTTTCATATAGAACTTTACACAGTTTTTCTTCGAACTTTTTTAATTGAGAATTCAAGTCTGAAAAAATCACATTTTCAATGATAAGGTATATTTCGTTTCAGGTGAGGGTTACCGAGCTCCTACTTAAACCTGTGAATAGCATAATATTTAACGAATTTCAATTTTGTTTGATTTTTTTACAGCCTAATAGTTTTTAATTTCTGTATTTTTGATCTACTGCTCACGCTTTTCAGATTATTTCATTGTTCGTAAGCTTTTCTTGCCAAAAAATGTATACCTATTCAATTTTGTGCCAGTAGAACTTGTTATGAAGTCGAAACTTATACGTTCGAAAATACCAACTTCTATATGAAATTACAATATTAATACACAATAGTATAAATATTTATAAATATATATAGACACAGACTGCCCGCAATCCATTTGAAGGCAAAACTGGCTTTTTTGCCGTTCCCCTAAACGTAACTAGCGCGAGCTCACAATTACTATGATTTTTAACCAAGTTTGGAAAAAGTTGCAAGTTTTGTCAACGGACTCGAAAAATAAATATCAAAATTACGAAATTCAACTTTACAGTAACGCTCGATCTTCGGCGTTCATAACTTTCCACGCAGTTGCTTATCAACAAACTTAAAGATGTATATAGTTTGTAGATGGCATTACATGGTAACATTAAACACTTTTTTGTACTGTACACTATTGCCCTCTATATCAAATAAAACATTACTTCCCTCAAAATTTAGACTTCAAATTTGTTGACTCTTTGATTGAGGCCATTTTATTCAGAATCGACCATTTCGTCACTGACCATATCACCGACATCTCTATTGATTGAAAAACACGAATTCACGAGAAAACCTGATATTTAGTTGAAAATAAATAAACCTATGTCTCGAAACTGAGTCAAGTTATAATTTTTATGAAGAATATCAAATACTGATCCCTCGGAGCCAAGTTGAGAGGTTATGTAAGCACAACAATAACCAATAGAAACTCAATGTAAAGAAATCTTCTATATTTCAGCCGCTAATTAGGCCCTCTTCAGGACTGTTACAATTATCAAATCAAACTATAAACAAAATTTGCAATAAATAGAAAAAGAATTAATAGAAGTCTTACTCACACAACATAATTCTGAATCCAACTTATAAGTGACCATATATATATAATAGTTGATCGCAATAAATGAATACTGGGTTACATAATAACCACTGTCAAATTAGCATGACAAAAAGGTGACCAAAATACAAATATGAAACATTCTCCAAGTTGACCAATAAAAATCAAAGTATAAACGTCCATCACGGAAAAACGTAATCTGTCAGAGCAATAGTCCGCACATCTCGGCGTGTTACAGTTAACTAAAATCAAACGTAATGCGTACAATCTTTCTATATTACCAAAACAGACTGAAAGTTCAATAACCTCAAGCATCATATCTTTAACCACTCAAATCACATCAAAAAAGCCGTCATAAACACTACTCAATTTAATAGAATCCTCCTGTCTATTCAGAGTACATTCCGATTTTTTAATATGAATCATTTCGGAAATACTCCTTTGTAATGATCTGATTCCCTATCCAAAATAACCGTATTGTCCCAATCAAACTCGTGTCCCGTTTCTAATCTGTTGTTAGTTAAAACATCGTGATATGAGGGTGGTAATTTTCTGTTATTTCTGTGTTCTTTAATTCTAACTCCTAAATTTCTCTTCGTTTGACCAACATCACAAAATCTACAATCTTCACAATTAATCCTGTATACAACCCCCTGTTGGTCAAATAAGCATAGTTTCTCTTTTTCCCTTTTAAATATCTGATCATCAAATTTATTATCAATTTTATAAACAATATCCACATTATATTTCTTTGAAATCCTTTTCAACCTGAATCCTAATTCATCATTATAAGGAAAGGCTAATCGCCCCTTATCAATCCGATCATTGTTCTTCTTACTTGTGACATTGTTCTTCAGGAATTTTACCCTTTTACTAATATATCTCTCTACAAATGAATCCGGATAATCTTTGACACGTGAAATTTCTTTAATCATGTCAAAGTTCTTCCCCTAAAATTTACGATCGGCCAATGTCAAATGCTTATCCACCAAACGCATTATCGTTATAATTTTAGTCAGTAACGACCTGATTGTTACTAGAATGAACCCGATTCCATAAAAACGGCTGTCAGAAAGTCAGGCGTTTATCTATTTGTAAGGTGAGATCAGTCAGAAAGCAAATAAATGTGAACATAAATATTGAATAAGCTTTTGATCTAAATAATAGGAAATTGATTCGACGAAGGGGAGAATCCAATCAAGCGATTTGTCAGCAAAGTCTGACTTAGTGGTGGTATTATATTGCAGAAAGTGCCAAATTGTCAGTGGTGAAGCGGAAGAGGACGGAAGCGGTGAACGCGAAAGAGAGCCTTGCGACGGTGAAGATGATGGGGGAGGTGAGGGCGAGCGAGCCGGAGGACGCCGAGTCTGACAGGAAGAAGAAAAAAGCGAGAACGACGTTTACTGGGAGGCAGATTTTCGAGCTTGAAAAGCAATTCGAGATCAAGAAGTACCTGAGTTCGTCCGAAAGGGCCGACATGGCGAAGTTGCTGAACGTCACAGAAACACAGGTTCGTCACCCAAAACCATTCATGTAATTTTTCTGATACCGGACAGTGTTTTCATTTTGATCCAAAAATCTCCGTTTTTCATAATCAATCGAGACATTCGTTTCAGTTCAGAGTAAATGATTCTTTGAGGTTCTTTACAAATTATAGTGTACTTGACAATCAGTCTTATCACTTTATTCGTGGCAGTGAATGCAGATTTCATTAACAAGTCACATTTACGTCAGCCCGTACATACATCAGCGGAGTTGATTAGTTTAATCGAAAAGACATTTCTCGGCCTGGAGTCTGTTGGTGTCTCTCCAGAGAAACCATTAGTTTCGACTTTCGAGAGTTACGTCGTTTATTCCGCGCACAGTGATGGATTCCGCGAGTGGGTATCAGCTCGTGAATCTCCTCAGACAATCGTGAAATGAAAAAACCCAGCTCGGATGCGCACCCCACAAAATTGGGAGGATACTTGAGTAAAAATTCAAAAAACTTTGAATCGAAACAATTGGAGATGTTCTCCAAAGGTAGTAAAACAGCATTAAGTGCAGGAGGACACCGCCAGTGTCGTATAAATCTAGAGGATCCATGAATTTGATTGAAAAGACGTTTCGGGGAGGCCAAACGCGTCCGTTCAGAGAGGGCCTGAAGTGCTGTTTATCGGGGAAAATTTACGCGTATAACGCATACTTAGGCGTGACGCGTCGCATACATGGACTTGGATGCGCGATAGGCTGCAGATGCGAGTCGCAATCGTATCCCGTAATATTATTATCGGTGATGTATGTATGTACGAGCCACGCCATTGTCGTGTCCCGGCCACGGGATGCTGGTAGCACGCTCTGATAACTAATTAACGTAGTGTTTGCAGGCCTAACCGACGACGAAATATTTCCCATTCCCGAATAATATCGGAGGATATAGCGCGTACCAGTATCAGGAGTCATGCGTGTGCGCGTCGAGCTAATTCATGACTATTCTCGTCTCAGCTATTCCTTTGCTGTGGAATTATCACAGGTTTGCCGCGCCCATGAACACCTGGAATTCCCTCGATATCCTTCGCAGGGTTGTAACATTTTTCTTCATTTTCACATAACTATGCGACGTACGCTTTTTTTCTTTTCTATACTTTTTTTATTTTTATTTTTTTTTATCGATTTGAATGCATTCTCCCTCACTTTATTGACCTTCTATCATAGACAATATTAACCAAACAAAATAGATCATAAAAAATTATTTCCCTTCCCCCTCACTAATGATTTTCAAAATAAATGAAAATCTTATCTCAGTATAATGTTTGATGAGTTTTTCCGATCCGGAGTCCTTTCAGAAGCTTCCTTTCGATCACTCGGGGAAAGAATCCAATTTATCCTACGGGCAGGTCCAGCACATCGTTGAAAAAGGAAATGTTGACTATGTGGAAAGTAGCAACAGGTAGAACCTTTGAGCAGCTTTGCGAAATTTCGTTCTCCTTGGACCTTTTGCGTCCCCTATTTTGACCCGCGGAAATTCATTTCTGTACAAGACGAAACGAACACAGTTTATTATCAAAAAACCCGCTGATTCACGACAAAAACCGAGTTAGAGGCAAATTCTCGCCTTTTCGAACAAGGTTTCCGCGTTCAAATATTGAGATTTGGATTGTGGCACTTTTGTTAGAGAAAGAAGAAGAAGAAGAAGAAGAAAGGGAACAAGAATCGATACTTATTGATTTGGTTCGTATCGATCCAACATACTCCACTCGATATTGAAATTCCTTGCTACATCGACTGTTCATAACTCTATTTTGAAAAAGAATCTATGGAATTGTTTTCATGAATTATCATGGAAGATTACCCGCTGCAAGGTCTTTAATAAACTTGTGAAATTCAGTCACTTAATTTTTGACGGAGAAGATAATCGTTATTCGGTAAAAACCAGTGTTTTGCAATTCCATGTTTGTGACGCGATCCGAGAAAAAGGACCTACTGTCCTGGAAATTGTTTTCCAGATTAGGGATAATTCCGTAAGTTTTAAATTTTAACTTCAATTTTGTTCAATCAGAGATTACTCGCATTGATTTTTTTCCAAGTTAAGAATTATTAAAAATAAGTCATTCCAGATTCATTCAATCGCCAATACTGAAAAGTTTCGTTTTTGGTTAGTAGGTTCTTTTGGCCGCTGTATCATTACGATATGATCTAGTATCGTAACACACATGCAAAGAACAATACGGATTTTCCCAATGGAAATTTCAAAGTTCATCGATAGCAACAATAGTTACAAAAATAAAAATTTTCAAAGAATATTAATAATCGGCAACTTGCACGAAAAATTCCATTACATTCATCCTACAGAAAACCAAAAACAAATCGACAAGTATTTTTTTTTTTTATTTATTGGAAATCGAAGGAAATACAGAGGTTGAAGAACTGCTGTGACGTCACTACTCTGAAGTTGTTCGACTGAGCAGTGACGTCACAGCCTTTTATATCTCGGTCAGTTTTCGATTAATCAAGAAAAGAAACAATACGTGTCGATTTATTTTTTATTCCGAATTCTACATATCTTCTTGTTTATTTATTTTCAAATGTTTGCAAGTTCCACATTGTAAACATTCAAGAAATTGGTAGCGTTTCGTAGGATAATGTTGAATATTTAAGTTATTAAAAAATTCAATTATTTCCGTTAAAAAAGTACAGACACTTTTTGAAATATTTCATTTTGAAAAACAAAAATAATATATCGTCGTGCGAAGTTTACTTACATTAGGAATAATTCGAATAAAAGTCTGGAAATTTAAAAAATTTGTAAAAAGTAACACACATTCACAATGTGAAAGATGAGTCATACACGTCTGAGTCATTGGGAAAGTTTTCCGAATTTCTTGAAATTATGAAAAAATTTTTAGATTGTAGAAAATTTCAAGAATTACGTAAAGTTACAGAAACTAAAATCTCAAAATATTACAATGTACGGCACACGTTGACTATTTGAAAAGTTTGAATAACAATTTCAAGGTTTTGAAATTTCCGAAAATTGAAATGAATCTGACAAACTCGAAAAATGTATAGGATTCAAAGCGATATTGATCATTTTAGAGAATGAAGAGACTAGAACCCAATTTAATAAATTTTCTAAAAAGCAGAGGAAGGGTGCGGCATTGGAAAAATTTTGCATGTATCAAAATATATTTCGTTGTACAAGGATCGTCGATTATTCCACGAATTTCATTGAAAATGTAGAAATTTTAGAAATTTCGGAAAATTGAGTGTCATTGAAAATTGAAAAGATTCTCAACAATTCAAAATAATAAATCTGTCAATAACAGTAAATACTTTACATAACAGAAAGACTACTGACTGTATTTTTTTTTTAATTATACATTGTATTCAAACAGTTTCATCATAGTATTTTCATCAATTTCTAATACCCATTTCTTGATTATTCTCCTAATTTTAAATTTAGATATAATTGTTAAATCAAGTTTTTTAATGCAATCGGGCATCGCATTAAAAAATTTATATTTCAAATGGCAGAAAGATTTACTATAAATTTATTTTTTCATTGAGGGTAATTTTAAATCCATATTTCTTTTATTCATTTTGTTATTAATTAATTTTAAATATTCTTTTTATAAGTCCACAAACTCCTGAGACAAGGTATTATTTACAAAGCAACTCCTAACATCCATAAGTTTCTTTTCTTTAAAAAGTATATTGGAAGGGTAATTTCTATTTTTACGGTAAATTAGTTTAACTATTTTTTTTTGCAATATTATTAACGGTTGTAATGCATTATTATTTGCTCCACCCCAAGTTGCTATTCCTTAATTTATAAAGATCCAAAAATTCCATGGTATAATGAAAGTAATTGCTTTTGGTGTAAATAGCTACTAAGTTTGTAAAACAAATAAACTTGATATCTGAGCCTTTGAACCATTACATCAACATGTTGTTTCCATCTTAAATTTTGATCTATAATTAAAACAAGGTATTTAATGCTTGATACTCGATTTATTTCCTGACAATTGCAGTTATTCAGTCTATTATTATATGTACAACTCTCATGATGAAACTTTAATTCATAATACCTTGGGAAGCTATCCTCATAAGATCCAAACGTGATAAAGACAGTTTTATCTAAATTCAAGGTTAAATAGTAATAGTTAAATAGTAAAATATATATGTGTGTGTGTGTGTGTGTGTGTGTGTGTGTGTGTGTAGAAATGAAATAGTGTTCGTTCGAAGCGATATAACTCACGAATGAAGTGAGGGATTTTCAAAAAAAAGTTTTTTTTTTTTTTTTGTGTTATTGTTTGTGAAAGGTTTACTACAAACAAAAGTTCATCTAAAAATTTTGAAAATATCGGTAAACGTTAGTCATTTGCATTAAGTGATTTTCTTCAAAGTTTCAACCATGTAAAAAATGCAGTTTTTCAACGTTTTTATGATGAAAATAGAATTTTCGACCTCAAATGCATAGACATATATCCGGTAAAAATCGAGCCATACTTGCAAGAAATACAAAGTTATATTTTCGAAATTTTGCATAAATAATTTCTCGGAAACTTGCTCTAACTTCGTGAAAAGCTCTTGCAGACTTGTTTGTGGGGTCATTAGGAATCGATTTTATGCATTTAGATCTATGGCAAAAAAAAATTTTTTTTTTATCGCACAGTGTAATGGTTCAAAATAAAACCTACTTTAGGCGTAACATCCGGAAACTCGATAACAACTGCCATGTTTATGGTGTAAAATTGATTGAAAATTAGTGTAGTTTGAACCGATGGGAGCCGAAATATCTCCGATTCATTTGTTTCAAAGTTCTATTCCAATTTCTCATGATTTTGTAAAATTTCATGTATTTTAGCCCAATACTTTGCAAACGCAATGTCATCCTTCACGGAAAATACTGCCTTTTTTCAAAACAAACAATCTACTTTAATTCGTTTCGCAACAGTGCTGAAGAAATCTTCGAAAATTCACATTCTAGAGTCTTTACTGAATGAAACACTTCAATTCTCACACGCACGCATTTGGACTCCTTTTGGATTTCTTAGGAGTCCAAAAGGAATCCACGGTGGACCCCTTCTGGCTCCCTTTTGGACTCCTCTGGACCGTCCGGGCTTGGGCACTAGCATCATCTTGTTCAAGTTTTTTATCGCCATAAGATTTTCCCGGAGGGAAAGAACGCACAATAGTTCTAACTTATTGTTAGAAGACCTATCACTGTTGCCATGTTGAGGTTAGAATCGTATGAAGCAAGTTTCATTGAAGAGTGCATCGACTCGGAATGAGCATGAGACGCGAAATAGGGGAGCTGGAATGAAACGCAAGATTAGTCGGGCAGACGTGACTCGCGACGCGCAACTTGTCATGCGTACGCATGATTATAATATGGAGTAATTGGCTAAGAAGCCACGCACGTTTAACGGTGGACATCATAAGTGGCCGCGGCAAGTAGGTGGCTGGATATCAGCGACTATCAGAACCATTAGAGGCAATCAGACGCAATTGGTATCAGCCGGCCTGATGTCGTTCCGCGCTTATTATTGTGGCATGTGCGCGTAATCTCTTCCATCCTCTCAACCTTCCTCCTATCACGCCACTCCTTTATTTTCTCTCCTTTCGATATACTCTACCTGTTTCGTCATACACGACGCGTGCCTAGCTTCGATCCATTTTCAAGAGCCTTCCGAAGCTAGAAAATCCAGGTTACATTCCTGTGTAAGAAAGACTTCGAAGTCCTAAATGACAAGTAAGGTGATGAAACGAACTTACAAGGCACAGAAGAATTAGAGACCATCAAAGACTCTAACTGTTAGAGGCAAAAGTACACGAGCTGAAGACGAGAGTTGCAAAACAAGTCATGTTTTTTGAATGTGTCATTCACTAGATTATAATTACAAGCTCCTGTGATGTAAAAAAACGCTAAAGTAATTAGAATCTTTCGATACCTTTCGATATAATTATTATTCTAACTACTCTCGATATTATTCCCAGCGAACATTACCCGTTTTACGAGTCAATTTTGGAGTCACCTGCAATGAAAACGTTTGTTGTACGCATGCAAATATTGTATCTCTTTGTTGACCATTGTTTAAACTTTGCAAAAGACAGTTCAATTAAAGTTTATTTTAACTGTTAACATCAAACGAAACGATGGCTCTTTGTGTGCGTGTAATCGCATGCCACTGAACGTGAAGTCGACGTTTTCAATCGAGTCAAAATGCATGTCTATTCTCTGCAAAGACACGCAATTATTACACTATACCCGGCGTTTCGTTCATTTTTTCCATGTTACTCGATCAATATTACAACCCTGTACGTGTATTTTTTAGAGACTGGAAACTCTAATCCACTTTTCAACTAAATCTTTAATTTATATTAAGCACTCAGAAACAATGATTGTTCTAACTTTTGGATCCTTGCTGCAAAAACCATAAACTTATGGTGCAAGAAATTCCTTCTAATGAATGTAATTCCAAATTCCTTGTTTCAGAAACTAGATTCCATGAATTCTTCCAACTAGTTTATCTACTTGTCGTCAATTCAGAGACAGTTTTATCTAGGAAATCCAGTTACTATCGTCAGAGGATCAGTGTAACAAGAAAATAAAGTTTCCAATACTTTCACAGTTATATCAACAAAGCACCATTACTGTCAGTATAGAGGAAACTTTTTCAAAGCTTTCAAATCAGTAAATAAATCTGATACAGTTTATTTATGAATCAGGAATTGCTTTACTATATTGAGCTCAAATCGCGTGATCAATTAACAGTTTATTTCTATGTTGATCCGTATATATTTGTGTGACATGAAGATTGACGTTGGTAATTACATGCAATGTTTATAAGCACTATTCCGGTGAATTCGTATGAAGAAAATTGCAATCGACATATTGTCACTTATGCAACAGAAATAGTGAACGATGTAAGGCATAACGAATTTAAGGTTAGACCATAAAAACCTAACTAGAAGTTATTTCTCGCTATTATTGAGTTAATCAATACTAAGTCATCCAAGTTTATCAGAGTTTCAAACTCTGAATAGTATCTCCAAGTTTTCAAAACTTTCGTAAAATGAAGAGGTGTTCGGCAATCCCGAAATAATCGGAAAATGCTTAAAAATAAAAATTGCGATGCTTCTAAATTACGAACTTTGTGAATTTCACGATTGAGAGAATTTTAAATACAAATTTATACAATTTAGACATTAATGGTTTCCGATGTTTGAAACATTAATGTTTATGCAGTTTTAGATCTCCAGAAGAATGGAAACAATGAAGGCAATAATTTTGTCTTTCTGCTCACTTTCACATGGTTCTGTTTTTTGTTCGTTAGATCCTTCTCGTATAATATTCCTGGCTCGGATACAACCTGTGCACTTTGGAAACTATTAAATGAGTGATCCGCTTATCGTTATAAGCGGATGATGTTGTGCGTTGATAAAGTTTGGTATATTATACAAAGGGCAAATACCATTAATAAATGAGAACTCCCAACAAACAATGTGTACCGAGTCAAATTCTATTTCACGTCGCTGAATTTTGATATTGAATTACTTCGTACATTACATGTTCAGATTTTGATTTAATAGCCAGTGACCTAAGGATTTTACAACAAAAATTTGTATAATTACGGTGATATTTTTTTCAAAAAAGTCGATTTCTGATTCTGAACAAGTTAATTTTTCCGGCCGCAAAAAATAGAAATTTTCGTCCAAAAAAAACTCCTTCATTCACGGACTGACTGTTACAGGCAAAAATAAGCCCTAAAAATTTCAAAATGATCAATACACTGCTTTGTGAGATATCGTGCTCACCGCAATGACAAAAGGCGTTCTGGGAAAGGAGCGTGCCTTCCCCGATTTCCCAAACTTTTACTCGAAATTTCACACGAGCGTACATTAAGAGGTGCACTTTTTGAAATTTATTATCGTTTTTGAATAAAACCATGGTCAAAACATAGTCAAAAGCAAAAGAAATAAATGAAAATCTTTTTTCCCTCCGGAACGCAACGTATATGGATAGCACATTAAGATGACTCGCGACCCACTGTAATGCGAGAAAAACGCGAAGAATAAAAAACCGGTCAAGAGGGAAGAGGACGGAAAGAGAAGGCCTTCCCAGTCGTCTTAAAGTACCTCGTTTCGGTTTCTAGTTCGTAAAATGTGAATAAACAAGAAACAAAAAACAAAAAATTAGATTGGAACAAACTAAATAGCATGCCGCTGAAGTGCGACTTTTCTTTTTACTTCACAATTACAACGATCACCGAATTTCCTGTTTACCTACGAAAAAATATAAAAAATTCACATATGCGTTGTTAACCCAAGACTTTGGGTTGCAGGTGAAGATATGGTTCCAAAACCGTCGCACAAAGTGGAAAAAGAATGAGAACATAAGCAACGCTGAAGCGGCTGAGCACAAAAACCAGAACAGCCCGAAAGTCGTCCCTGGGCCAAAATCCAAGCACGGAAACGCTGAAACGGACTCGGTGCGCTCGAGCTTCGAAGGTAGTTCGGATTCGAACAACTCACTCTTCATCAGCGACTCATGCGCCATCGACAGCGACTCCTCTATGGACCGCAAGAGCGTCCCACCGTCCCGAATGCTGCCGGTAATGGCGGCTGCTGACCGACGCGGGACGTTATCGACGGAGCAGAGCGCCGATAACCACGATTCTACGCCGACCGATGCGCGTCCGAAGGAGTATGAGTTGAAACGCGAGCCGAGAATCAGCTCCCGTGACCTCGTAGCTGCGAAGGGGGAGTCGAGAATAGGCACCAGTCACCGAGAGTCGGTAACGCAGCCCGCGAGGACTGCATTACCGACCGACGTGGTCGGTAAATTCGAGAATACGGTCGATAACGGGAACTCGAGCTCGGACACGACGGGATCGGAGCGTAAAACGCCTAGCTAACTAGAATTGCGATGACGTAATAGCGAATAGCGCTGAATTCGTCTCGCACAATACGTTTCAATTTGTCCGTTCGACGCGCAAGGGAGAAAGAATGGAAGACTCTTGAGTTTTTCGCTTCCTCGTTTTATCGTTTCTCCGTTGTAATTGACGTATATATATATATATATATATATATATATATATATTTGTATGATGTACACGACTTACGATGCCAAGGTGGATTTTCCAGGACTAACACTCCCGTATCTGTGATATGAATTTTAGAGGGATCTTATATGTAGAATACGTACACATATCGAGTGTTCCAGGAAATACAGTTGCATTTAGGCCTGTACGAGGGTCGATGGTTTCGAGGAGTATGATTTGTACCCTGCCAGTCGAAAAAACTAGACTGATGTTAAGAAAATAATAGGTAATACCTTCGCAGAGCAACTTTTCTCGAAAACGGCATGAAAAATTTTTTTCAAAATTCACGTATTATGGGAAGAAACTTAGAAAATAATTAGGGGAAAGTGCCAAAATCGATACAATTTGTTTAAAAAACAATGCAAAAGTCGTCAAATGACAGTTGCAAAGTACGTATGTAAATCGACAAAAATCCATCAAAATACAGGTCCTACGGTAGTGATGATGAAGCGTGTCGTTCGGTGCGCCAATTTTTTAAATTTTGAGGTGAATTGATTCATGGTAATAAACAATTTTTATAATATTAGAAACTACAAAAAGTAGGGTTCAGTTTATCCATTATTATGACTTTCCAAGTTTCCATAATCATAAGATTTTTTCTCTTATTTGAAGTAATGATGTCGAAATATCGAAAAATCATATCTATAATATAAATATACCAAATAATAAAAGATTGTAAAAATAATTCCTCTAAATTATTGACGTCTGCTTGCAAAATGATATTAAAATGTAGAATAAATAGCTTCAACTTTTTTAGGAAGACTGATGTAATATGAGAAAAAATTATTTGTAGCAATTTTCAGAAGTGAATATATGACACAATATTCATTAACGTTTTCGTTAATATCAGAACTTATTTGCAAAAAATATTGAAAGTAGGAAACAAAAACTTTTACTGCTTAAAAAAAATCTCCACTATAAAGAGTATTTTGGTTAAAGCGAAAAATTGCGAAAGTATAAACTTTTTCACCAAAAATCGGTTAAAAAGCACAGATAATAATTTTTTAAATAGCTTTAGTCTTGGGAAAATTATCATTTCTTCGACCTTTATCTCCAAAATATAAATAAGCTATATTTAATGTTTTGAGTAGTATCTGGGAAATCAAAATATTGAAATACCGTTTGAAAGAGTTCAAGAAATAAGATGAAAAGATATCAGAATCTCATTTGAGTTTTGATTCTCATAAAAAAAAAAAAAAAAAACAAGACAAAAAGCTGAAGATCAGAAAGTTTGCATGAAGATAACAATATTTTTTGCTGTAGAGAATTTTTCCGTCAGTATTATACAATATACAAATTACTTTTAATTTTTAGTTTTCAAGAATTGATGACATTGTAAGTTAATAACGAGTGCAATTTATTGATGGTGAAAAATAGGCAATAATGATTATTGGCACTCATTTTGCTATACTTTTTGATACTTTGTAACACTTCACAATACACTGTTTACAACTGATGTTTATTTTCATTTACAAGCGTTCGTGAAAGATCGAACGCGTTCGGCTGTACTCGTCGTCCGTGACGTTACATTCACCGCTCTATGTGTGACCAGGTGATTTTTGCCTAGTAGCAGTCCATGTATTATATGGTCCAAGATATTTGTGAATATTTATCCGAAGGGAGATGGGAAATGTTGATTCAACCTCGATTATGCTCAGGTACGTTCGTGAGTTAGTAGCGCGCAGTGTGAGTCATGTGTGAGAGAAGGGGCGTAGTTCGAAATTCATAGAACCTGAACAAAACAGATTGTCTAATTTTTTTCGATTTTTTTAAAAAATGGCTTATTGTAGCAAGGTAAATTGTTTTTAACTCGGAGGGTACTAGGGACACGTATTGGCAACTCTAGCGATACCTATATGAATGCCATGATATCGAATATATCGAATGTTTCAAATGTGCGAGATGGTAGACCTGACCAAAGCATTTTGCCTTGTCATGATTAGTTGTGTTTGAATGCTTTGTTCTTTTTAAATCTTGTTCGACCAAATTATGTTATCTTGTTTTATTCTTTTTTTTTCGTATCGCGATCTTGTCTAATATACAGTGTAGTAAGATAAATAAGCATTGCTTTAATCTAGTTGCGCTTTATCTTTGGTTTTCTGAGGTAATACAATACCGCGTATTTGTACTAAAAGATACATTTTTCTCTCAAATTCATTTTTGAGTGTTAGTAAAAAAAAACCTAACCCAGGAAACGCTTTTTTTCATAATTCATTTGCTAAAAAAAAAATCAAGGTTAGGTGCGGCTGTTTAGAAACTTAATGTAAACAGAACTTGAACAAACAAATCGTCAAAAAAACATACTTTTTCTATGGCAATAATAAAATGAATAATTATTTTCACTAACAGGAAATATTGCTGTGCAAGGATGTCAGATGTCTCCCTCTCTCCTAATGTCAACGAATCGTTGCACCCCACGTGCTCGGGTAGTGAAATAACACTTCTTTATTTTAGTCGTATAAGAGTGACGAAGAAATGCCAGAATTTCTACAAACTCTCAACCTTCTTTTAAGTGAAAAAAATGCCCTTCATGTGGAGAAAAACGTACCCTTAGCCCAGATTTATTTCGGCGTTGCCAGCGGGGAACTACTCTTAGAACAGGCCACAAAGTTATGAAAAAAAGTTGTTCATTTAAACAGAGCCTGCGACCCAATACGTTTTTTGAAAAATCAAAATAATCGATTTCAACATTTTCCATGTTTGTGGCATATGCAATAATATTGCGTCCACCGAGGACAACCATTTTGGAATTGAAGTTTTGTAGAGCGACAGTTGTAGATTAGATGAGTTTTTTGCGGGGGGTTTATGTGAATTGGGCAATAATGAGTTCCGAGCAAGTAGGTGGAGAAGGAAAAGTTGTAGAAATTGAGCAGGTGAAATTTGGTAAACGAAAGTATAATAGAGGAAGAGTTATTGATGGACAATGGGTGTTTGTTCGTTTCGAACGTGAAACGAAAAAAATATTCTTAGTTAGGGTGATGGATAGGACTAAGAATACGCTTTTAGAAGTAATAAAAGCAAAATTTAAAAATCATGTCTGACTGTTGGAAGGCATACAATTGTTTGAATATGGAAAATTTCCAACACCTATCAGTAAATCATTCATGCAATTTTGTGGACCCCGACATCGGGTCTCACACTCAAAATATTGAAAGAACTTGGCGCGAAACGAAGGCCAACATTTCACGATGTGGGAGAAAAGAAGAGCACTTTCCTGGCTACATTGCTGAATTCTATTTTAAAAGAAAATATCCAGACAAAAACTAACATACCTAACCTCACCTCGCCTGACGTTCCTTATGAGTGGAAAGTATACTTTTTAATATGAGTTTTTACATAAATTCAACCGAAAAATGCGGAAATTCGCCTGAAATATATTAGAAGTTTCTAAGAGCCGCACCTAATCCAACAAACATTCGTTTAACTTGTTTCATTTATAAGTTTCTAAAGAGCCGCGCCTAACCTGAAAAAGTTTGTTCAAATTGTTTTATTTATAAGTTTCTAAAGAGCTAAAATGTTTTGTTCAGGTTCTATAAATTTCTAACTACGCCCCTTGCCTAGAGATGTAAAATTACTAGTACTTTATTTTTAGGGTAAGTAACGCGTAATTTACGGTTTTATTACGGCAAATTACGGTAATTTTGAAAAAAGTCATTTTTGATGAATACTTATAATTACTCGCACATACCAGTCAGTAATATATCGGTGTTGTGGAATCATTTCATTTACATGAATAAATAAAAAATCGAGGAAAATAAATTATTTTCTTTGAAAAAAAATCAAGCCTGCCGATGTACGACCACTCTAGAATTTCCTATAGTAAATGTTATAATAATATCACAAATTTTGTTTCTAGCATTTATAATAACTTCAAATGATATTGATGAAAACATTGCTCTATTCACAAAAACTCTCTTTCCAAATATTCTTCATTCGTGAGCTATTGCTTAATGTTGCTCAATACTCATATCATTTCCGATCAACTCGAAATCAGCAGCATCTAAAGCTATCCCTTCTTGACAACAGAGAAGAAACAATATTTCGTTTTCAAACCAAAATACAGGCGCAAGAACATACAGAGTTCTTGTACAGGCGTCACACTGAAATTAATGCGCATATGCATTAATATGCATGTATATACTACGCTAAAAATTACGTGACCAACATCTTCGTAATTACCGTAATTACGGTAATTACCGTAATATTACAGGGTAATATTACGACCTTACATCTCTATCCTTGCCTCACACATGACTCACATTGCTCGCTACTAACTACTAACTCACTCACGTACCCGAGCATAACCGGGGTTCAACGAACATTCACGATCTCCCTTCGGATAAATACTCACCACGTCACTGCTAAGCATGGACATTGAAACACATGGACTGCAAATCATCTGCAAGCGAAAGTAAACCGGTAGGTCAAAGCGAAGAAGCCCGAGTGTGCACGACCGAACCCGAATCAGCTTGACGTTTTCACAGGTTTTCAATTGCTTGTAAACAAATTACTGTTAATACAGTAAAGCGGTCCGATATTTTGTTAAGATTATTGGTATAGTACCCGAGAGCATTAAAGACAATTCATTCTGCATTCTTTTGGTTCACAATAAAACTCAAAAATTTATTTATGCACGATGCCTTAACTGTATCAGCTACGTAACTGTAATCTTGTGCACATAGCGTCCAATAAGGTGCTGGTTGACCGACTGGCTAGCCCCAGATGTTTTACCACAAGAGAGAAACGAGCAAACAATAGGTACTAGCAGTCCATGTGTCTCAATGTCCATGCTGCTCAGCCACTCGAAAAGTCATAATAATGGATACACCTAACCCTACTTTTTGTAGTTTTTAATATTCTAGAAACTGTTTATCACTTTGAATTAAATCACCTCAAAGCATCAAAAATTGGTGCACCGAACGACACGCTTCATCATCACTACCGTAGGACCTGTATTTTGACGGATTTTTGTCGATTTACGTACTTACTTTGCAACTGTCACTTGATGACTATTGCATTGTTTTCTAAACAAATTGCATCGATTTTGGTACTTTTCCCTGATTATTTTCTAAGTTTCATGCCAAAATACGTCGATTTTGATAAAAAAAATTTTTCAGGCCGTTTTCGGGAAAAGCCGCTCTGCGAAAGTTTTACCCACGAAAAAAGCGATAGTTTTCGCGTACCTGTTTTCGGTGGAAGAAGGGGCCGATTTTGCTGGATAAATCACAGCGCTCAGTGACGTTTGGTGGACGAAGAACGATATGACAATTTAGTATAGAAAAAGACAGCGCGACTGGGTCGTATCAGCGCCAATAAAACAATCGCGCGAAAATTTATTTTGAATTCAAATTAGGAATGTTAGATATGATATCAATATCTGAGATACCGATATTTTTGTTCCGATATATTGGTATTTTGATACCGATATTAAAGGTTGCGATACATCGTGAAATCGATATCACTCTCTCAGATATCTGGAATATCGGTGCTGTTTTAGTATTTCCCGGGAGTTATTTTTTTTATTGTGAAATGATGTTTCTGTAGATCTGGTTTGCTTGGAAATTGAAAAAAAAAAATCAAAACGACTAATTTACCTACGGTCAAATATTTATCTGGCTGATTTTTGAATTTTCACGCCCATATACCAAACTTTCATCCCTTCAAACCCAAATAGATATACGAGATATACCATATATGTGTATTATGTATAAATAAAAGAGAATCTGCGACGACTGCAAAGTATTATTGCGTCAGTAATAAACTAATGATTTATCAACACTCATAAAAAACTCTAAGTTGTGAATTTTCTACGTCAAAAAAAAAATGAAAACATGTATGTCCATACGCAATGTAATATCTAATAATAATAATATCTAATCAGGATTAAAGTGTATAAGGTTGATTTTTCATAACACTGTGATCTTTCAAGTTATCCATATCAAAACAACATTTTATTGACATCTAACACAAACTGGTTTTTCAGGTATAAAAAAATCAATATTCCCAATCCAATATATCGGATATCGATATGATTCATGACGGTATATCGGTATCGAATATCGTTGATGGCGAAATATCGCGATACCAATATACCGATATTTTCAGTCTCGGTATGCATCCCTAATTCCAATTAATCAGAGCTGCACTGTTTTGCCTTTTTTTATTTGTTTCACCTGACGACAATTGACGACGAGATTATTGCGCAATCAGGATGAAGCTGGTTGCGGGTGAATCACGAACAAACACGAAGGTATACGAAGCAGCACGAAGCGCTGTGTTAAAGGTTCCAGTGACTTTACAACAATACGTTGTTTGTAATTCCACCTGTTTGAAACGTTAAAAGACGCAATATTTTTACACTCTACCGCAAAATTGTGACAATTATCACGATCGTAGTATTTTTTAGAGTGTTTCTTGTACACAATACAGATTTTTCACGTCCGCAAAAGTTGTGTGAATGTGATATAAAACACAACGCATTAGTGTGAACTCGCATTTACGTGCGCATACACTATTTCGTCATCAGCGATAATCGGTCACTTTTTATATCGAAAATAGAGCGAAAAACTGTCATTTTTTCGTCGCTTTATAGAAAAAAGTGAACTTTCTTACTTTCTAGTCATATATTGCAATACAAAGCAACTTTTTTTGGGTTGTCTGATAGGTCATGGCTTCATATTCTTCAAATTTCAATGCAATGATCACAAAGTAAAAGTTTGTATGAATTATTTAGATGAAAAGAAAGAAGAATGAGTACATATAATAGATTCTTTTGGCAGGAACTGGATGAAGAAGTTAAGAAACTAGGACCAGAAAATTTAACATTAAACGTATCGAGAATTGGAGGTCAAAAGATGATAACTAACATTTTGCAAATTTTACACGGTCACGAAAAAGCGTTTGCATTTAGTTAGGAATCAATATTTTGTATTTCTGTAAAATGTTTTGTGTTCATTTTTGGTGCAACAACTATATTTGAATCTCTGTGAGATTGAATAAAATCTGGATGAGATACAACGATTGAAAGTTACGACAATGATAACTGCATAGCGTGATTTTTCAGTGTCATGATTTATTAAGGTAGTATTCATTAATCATCTCTTGCAATATTACAATTACTCAACATGAAAGAAATCCTTATAAATTAAAAGAAGTGTTGCAAAAGAACTGTTGCAAAACTTTTTGCAACAGTATTGAAATTTTTGGAAAATATGTAGCCATTCTATCGCAAAGTACATTCGTAGGAAAACTTATAACACAGTCATCAATCAATATGAATATACTGTGAATGACAAAATTAGAAAGACGAAACATTTTGATAACCCTATCACCGAGTTTAAAAAATTTGTGAAACTCATTGAAGATCTCTTACCAACAAAATTATAAAGTGCCTCAAGTTGGACTTGGTTTTTTTTTTTTTTTCATCAATCGTAGAAAAATGATTGACGCAATGACATCGGTCAAGTTTTTTAGACCAGCAGTATATATTTATGCTTGTGGTTTTGTCGAATCTTGTTTAGCATTGCGAAAAGTTCTTATAGATTTTTCATGCTAATTTGGTACCGCAGTATGCGATGTGATGCTCTTTAAGGTTGCAATGAAAACTGACCCAATCAAAGAGATAGGCGCTCAAAAGCAAAAACTATGCGAATATTTCTCATCGTTTCTAGAATCGTTGATTCCATGAATATTTCTGAAACACTCAAAATCTGTAAGGTTGCGTGGCAAAAAAATTTGTATTGTATGAGGTCGAAAAATTTTGATGTAACGCCGGAAATCGAACTTGTGACCTTTGGTTCACCTATGAAGTACGACGAGGTACTTCATCGATCTGGGTATAGAAGTTATGAAAACTTTGTTTTTTTTCCCAGTTAAATTAACTCGTACAAGTCTATTTTGTATATAACGTGCAATCTAGCTTACTTGTTCATCTCTAGCTCTCTAGCTCTCTCTATCTCTCTCTTCCACCGACATTCGATTATAATTATTCTTTATTCGACGTACAGATAAAAATAAATATAGCTCTATTCTTCCTCCAAAATAAATGCATTGAAAATGTCTATTTTGAAAGAAAAGCGAAGTCGAAAATATATAAAAATATGGAAGCTTGATATTGTTGGTTGGAAAATAATCAACACTCGTGTTTTCTAGGTGAAAATATGTAAATTTGGTACGAACAAAAGTTCCACTGATATTGATCGTTCTCGGTAATTTTATTCAGCTTTGTATATAAATCGAATTCGTGAGGGGACTTTTTGATTTTCATTGTAAATAAAAAGTTTCTTTTCTTATAACTGGAATTGTGACTTCAATTTTGTATGTCGAAATTCCGAAGACAGATAGGGGCAAATCGTCCTTATAAACTTCTTGTGAAAAAAGAAATGTTTTTTAGCAATTAATTAAATGTTAACTATAAAGTATGATTCTTTTAGAAGAATCGATTGTCAGAATGAAATTGGAAACCTGTTAGATTATTGATTCTGAAAAATTAGCCTAGGATGTGATTTTGGCATAGTCAATGACATATTCAGTTTTATACTTATTTCGTTTCTGATGATTAAAAGACATTATTCTCTGCTACTGTATCGTTGAACTGGGTAAAAATAATTGTTAATTTTAACAAAATTGAAAAGGAAATGGAAATCAAGCAGTCCCTTAGATGTTTTTCTAATGATTATTTTGTACGTGTGAACCTACGAACTCATGTTCCATGCAGGAAAAAATGTAACTCGTGAAACTTTGATTTTCATGGAAATCGCCCGTATAGACTCAAAATTTTAATTATTTATTGAAAAAGAATATGCTGTATAATCTCTGTTTTTATCAACAAATTTCTCTCCAACGATTTTTGAAGCCAACCTTCCATCAAAAGCCATTCAAATTAATGATGAATTCAAGTTATCATATTAATTCTGTAAACCTTAATCAGCAGCAGCGAAAACATAATTTATAATATCATAAATAATTATTATTATCCCAATTCATGAAGCAAGATAGGCTTCCGAATCACAATTATGCAGGAACAGTATGGTATAATTTGATATCTTCCATAAATGTTGTCGTTTTTCCATGAAGATCAAAGTTCTAGAGAAAAGACTGCAGGTTTTTCAACCACATCTTAATTGCGTTATTGTAAACAATGGAGCCAATAGAAAAGCGCTGATCCAAAGAAGGTCGACCGGTAGTGACCAAGACGTATAGCTTCGTATTCAAAGTATTACGCGTGACTTTGTAAATGCATGACTTCCAGCCAAAAATTTTGACTTTCCTCCATTTCACTCGGGTCGACCACGTAGTACAAAAAGTCTTTCGATATTTTTGAGTCGGTCGAGAATAATAAAGTCGACGTAACTCGAAAAGGGCATACAGCTGACCATGCATTTTTAATTACCCTTTCCATTTTTGAACTGAATATATCTCTTAATTTTCCACTGATTTCATTATGAAAATTTTAACAGGGCAATTCGTAGAATACAACGGGCAATCTGTTTAATTCAACAGTATCAGTTTCCCAGCTGAAAATATTCTAATGATCTCTTCAAGTGGCTCGACCAATGTATGGTAGTGATTCGTTGGTATACCAACGAATTTATAAACAGTGCGACGCGGTTTAATTTATAACAAGTGAGGCGGTACTGCGACGCTATAGCGTCGCACTAAAGTTGCATTTCATTTGCCAGGGTGTCTATTCTAATCTTCTAACAACCGAAGAATCATGAAAAAAAGAGTTAAACGAAATTCCATGGTTTCAATGATGAAAATTGCTCGTGAGACGGGCATCAATCGTGAATCAATGCACTTTATAGCAAAAAAAGAACTTGGACTCAAGCCTTACAAACCACAAAACGCCAGCTGCTCACCGATAAAAAGAAGAAAGTAAAGCTTGAAAGATGTCGCTCGCTCCGATGTCGGGCCGCAGGTACGGGCTGGGAAAAAATCGTCTTCGCGGATGAAAAGCTGTTTACCGATGAACAAGCTCACAATCGTCAAAATCACAGGAATTGGTCTACAGAAGCTCCTGGACCTTCGTCCATCGTTGAACATCGTCAAAATCCGCGATCTGTCTTGGTATGGGTTAGAACTTGCGCCAGTGGCAAGACTCCTCTGATTTTCATAGACCAAGGAGGCAAAATTAATAAAGAAGTTCACCGTCGTGATATATGAAAAACAGTTGTTCTTCCCTGGTCCCAGTAGCACTACAGTGACGAAGAATGGACGTTTCAACAGGACTCGGTGCCAGCTCATAGAGCAAAAACAACCCAAGAGTGGTGCAAAGCTCATTTCCCATCGTTTATTACATCCTAAGAATGGCCACCCTACTCACCGGATCTGAATCCATTAAATTACAGCTTGTGGTTGATTTTGAACGCAAGGGCCTGTGCAACATGCCACAAAACTTCGGAGTCCCTGAAGCAAGCTTTGCGTCAATAGTGGGATCGAATAACAGTAGAGGAACTACGGCCCATAGCCCATAATTTTGTGAAACGATCGAGCTTGTGCATTCGTGCTAAAAGTGGCCACTTCGAAACTGGCTGAATATATTGTTACTCGAACATTGTCTATCATCAACCTTTAACAGTTCATTTTGAACTACTGTCAATAGTAAATTTTTTTCACTAAAAAATGTTGTCTACGCTTATTCTTCGTCGCCCTGTATTGTAATATAATGCAGTTTTCGAAAAAGCTGGATAAAAGTAACGTAGTACATTTTTTCGTCATGTATGGTAAAAATTACAGTTTGTGTATAGTGAAATTTGCATTTTGAGGTTTTAAATTTTCCGAAATTACACAGTAAAAACTGGCATACATATTGTCATTTGTACATTAATAGCGGTTTCACTGTATAATATTGTAATAAGTAAAATGAATATTGCAGATTTTACAATATATACATCAGAAAGTACAAGATTTTTTTTTCAGTGCAGTTGATCTATGAAACCAATTGAAAACTAGATTTCTACTTTATTTTTTGACTAAAGCAGTACCCAAAAATTTTATACTGCAATAATCTACCATTTCATGAGTACAGTTAAGCCTATGGTAATAAGTACATATTCACAACTTCGTACGTATTATTGACATAATTTCTAGGAATAACAGCAGAAATATTATTTACGGACCGTTTGTAAAATAATAAATTTTTACTTTTTTGGACAATTTTCCTTTAAATCAGTCATTACCATACACTTTTCTACTTTCCTGTATTTCGATTCTGAAAATTCGAGTTCTCGACACCTATTTTTTCCATCATCATTCATTTTGTATTTCCTAGAAAGAAATTGATTGATTCTTCACTTAGATTCTAAAGTTGAATCATATCAAGACGGGAAGTCGTTGAGAAATAAAAAGCTTCGAATCCTACAACTACTCTTCCAATATTTGTAAATGGAAAGTTAATAGCATTAACAATACTTCCAGAATGTTCAGAATTAACGATCACAGAATATATGTTAGAAAAAAGACGTGTGTATCGGAGTTCGATACATCTAAAAATCATTAACTTGGAATGATTTCATACGAAGCCCACAATTTTTCGTATCTTCATGCTCTTTAAAACTCAAATAACTTTGATAGCTGAGGAAACAATTATGTATCGTCGGTGAACTTTTTTTTATTTAGTTGACGTGTCGCAGTTGTCATCGCTAGTATAAGTTATTTTCAACAAAATGATAGATCCTTGTGGAAGCTACAACTACAGCTATTTTAATGAGAATTCTTTTCAACCTAATGTGAATCAAAATGTTGCTGACGTTTCATTTCCTCAGCAGAATTCAGTGATTCTCGAATTTTACATTAAAACAACCAGAGAAATGACAACAGTTTGGCGCTGTATTTCTTTATCGGAAAATTGTACGCTTCGAGACCTCCATTACGGTATTATTCACTCTTTCGGATGGTCAAATGTTGCACCTCACTGTTTCATCATGTCAGATGGGCATGAAAATTATACCATTTTTGGTCATTCGATGGATCCTCGATCTCAATTGGATGAATCACAGGTTTTATGAAAAATGTTTTAAATTACGACGTAGAATAATGTACGAATATGCATCAGTCAAATACATTGAGAATTCACAAAGTGAAATAGAATATTATGCTGAAGTTGAAAAAGGTGACAATTTTTTACTGAATGTGAGGTTATGAGTCATTCGGATCGTAGCGGGGGTAATTTTTACGTAAACAAAATCGAACTTTTCTAACGCGTAAGATGTGACATTTTTTCTACGAATCTCGATGGTACAGCAATTTTTTCGAAAAAAAAAAAGTTCTTTTTCCACACGTCAAAATAAATTGGTGACTTTTTGCACGCAAAGGGAAAACCGACACTTTTCCGAAGATTATGGATTACTTTAATTTTAATAGTATTTATTGAATGTGTTTGTATTTGTGGAGTGTATTTATTGAAGTATTTAAACCTGTACAAATCCAAAAATTTTTAATGCGAAGTTCCATCTCTGGAAAAGAAAGTGTAAAGTTACGGATATCATGGGCGTTGGCAGAAAAAATGTTCGGGGGGTGTTTTCTCTGTGTTTTTTCAATTTTTCGGAATTCAGGATTTGAAAGATATACCACTTTTGAAGTTCAGAGTAGTGCATTTTTCATGTTCGTATTTAATGTAATTGGACTCGATTTTTGTGATTTCCATGCAAGTCACTGAGATTTAGATTTTTTCTATCATTTTCGGTATTTTCCGCAATTTTTTTTTATTTTATTAAAAATATTTATTTGAAGAAAATTCAAGTATAAAATGAATTTTTTTACAGCTTTTTAGAACTCGATACTCCAGAAATGGAAGTTCTGATTATTTTTTTAAGATATTTCTGGACTTCCATAATTCACGTTTTGTATATATTTTTATAACATTTTGTAATACTTTCTAGCATTTTGATAGATTTTTAGTATTTGATGCTAAAGTATTGCAAATTTGAACGAACTTAAGTACCTCAATTAACTTTAAAGCAAACAGTACCTTCCACACAGATTTTCAATACTTTTTGGATTTTTCTCTTATTTTTATGGTATTCAAACCATTTGGATAAATTTCTATTATATGAATTTTTTCACAGGTTTCTAGAATTGTATGTACTAGAACTCAAAGTTTTATATATTTTTCAAGAAATCATATTTACATACTTTTTGAGCATTAAATAATTTTCAGTTTTTCCCGCATCTTGTATATTATTCACGAAACCTGAACGATTTTTTAGTATATTTCACGATTTTCGGTGTTTTTGTATAATATTTATAGAATTGGATGCTGTATAATCCACTTTGAAAGTAATTTTCAATAATTTAATAAATTTTTGGAAAAATCACATTTATATAGTTTTTTTTTGTTTATAGATTTCTGGTATTTCCGTTTTTTGTAGCATGCATAAGATTCTTGTGTTTTTAAAGATCGTGGGGGTTTTTTTAGATTTTCGAGGAGGATGTTAATATGTAAAAATTGCAGAATTAAAATTTTTGCCGATTTTCAGTGATTTTGTTGATTTTGGAGTAAACTATATATGAATATGTATATTGAGTACATTGTCGTATTGGTAAAGTGTTTATAAGATTTTGTACGTTGTCTTCGTATTTTCACGGATCGTGTGTATTTTTTCAGATTTTTCAAAAGTACATGCATTCCTAGAATTCGATATTATAGAATTTGAATTTAAATCGATTTTAATAATTTTATAGATTTTGAGAGAAATCACACTTACATAGATTTTTAATTATGCACTGAGAAAAAAACCTTGTACTTTCTGCTGAATATATTGTAAAAAGTACAATATTATTGTACTTTTTACAATAACATTGCAATTCTTACAATATCATTGTAGTTTTTACAGTTATATTGTAAAATCTGCAATATTTATTCTACTTATTACAATTTTATACTGTGAAACCGCTATTAATGTACAAATTACAATATGTATGCGAGTTTTTACTATATGATTTCGGAAAATTTAAAATCTTAAAATACAAATTTCACTATACAAACTGTAATTTTTGCCATACATAGAAAAAAAATGAACTACGTTACTTTCATCCAGCTTTCTCGAAAACTGTATCATATTATAAATGATGCACTAGAAACCCAGAAAGTATACGAAAATATTGCAAAAAGAACCTATACAAATCTGCATACTGAAAAAGCTCTATGGGATTTTCAATAATCTGCATTAATAGGAATTACAATATGATATTGCAAAAATACAAGTAGTATAGTAGACAACGAAATATGTATAGGAGTTTTTACGACAAAATATATCTATAACTACAATATCATTCGACAATATTTACAATATTTTACTACAAAAACTGATATATTATTTAGCGAAAAATTACAATACGTCAGAGTGATTCCCGTTTACTATACAGTATTGTAATAGTTACTATATTTTTTCTCAGTGAACTATAATATTTATTATTTTTACATGAAATATCAATTTCATCCCGATTTCGAGAGGGGTTTGAACCCCCAAACCCCCCCTCTGCCTACGCACCTGACGGATATCCTAAAATTCAAAAACTTACGTTTGAAAATGTAACGATTATTGAGACCTAAATGTTTTTTGGGTCTAGTTTATTAGATCAAATTGAGTAATTGTATTAGACATACTCACTTCACAGTGTGTGCACAGCACATCTTGAAAATTCAAAAAATTTAGCAACTTCAAACATTTTACTCAAAATCACACCATGGGTCCGTTATAAAATTTTATCATACGGCAAATCATTGTCGACAATATTAAACATTCTTGAAAGCATGATTTTCTTCAACGCCATGTTCAGTCACAATAGAATGAATACATAATCTCATGTCTGCAATTCGAAGTATTTTAAAATTTTTAATATAGAGAAAAATTATCGAACGACAATTGCTGAAATTGTGTTCATTTATTAAGTCGGATAAAAATGATAATTCAAAAACCGACGAATATTGAATCTTATCGCAATGTACGATACGTTATTAAGTGAAGCTTAGTTGAAGTTAAGTTTCACGTTCTAATGTTAATTTCACGGTCTGCGAATTTTTTGTTGAAATAACTGGTTGAATATGTCTAACCTGTTAAAATCTCTGATCGACCAGTAATCGTAGAAATTAAAGCAAATGTATTCCTTTGTTTTCCTCAGGTTCTCCTCAAAGATATCCTTTGGAACAATAATTTTCCCGCATCGTACGACTACGATAACTCACGATGGATGCATGTGATTATCCTTGACAGATGGCATTTCGCGGATTCTGAGAATGTCATTCCCAGATGCATTTCAGGAGAAAGTTCAGGATATGACTTAGAAATACTCGAAAATTTGGGTATCGTGGTTGAGCATGAAGGTCATTTTGATCCAGATAATGTAAGAATCACTGTGCCACCTGTAGGACAGGAATTTATCAATGTTCCCGAAATGCAACCTCCGGCACAGAATAAAGACCAATCGATGACAACTTCGAACAGTATGGATGATGACAAGTTTAAGAAACCAAAGGTACCGAAGCGGAAAAAATTCCAGAATACAGGGCCGAAAAGGAAATATACGAAAAGGAAGAACCCTGATATCAAAGATGGCAATTGATAAGAAAATGCCATAAAAGGCTCATAACCCGAGTAAGAAGGCTGAATGATTTGTTTGAGAATTGATTTGGAAACCTTTGTTTGAATAAAGTTGTTTTCAATAAAACCTGAAGTGTCTTTCATTGGCTCTGATTCCAGTTGCACACACACTTATTGTAAAAATTTGGACCAACTGGTTCACATTTTTCGATCCAAACACTCTGCCAGGGAATCGTTCGTTGGAAAATCGAGACGATTCAAATTGTTTATTGCAAGACTAAGGAATATGAATTATTTATTGTAAAACAAGAAACATGAACTGTCAAATCGAGAAACAAGAACTGTTCGCTGAAATATGAATCGTTAATAAGGTGTTATATACACTTGTTCTAAAAGAAAAAAAAGCGTTTTCCTAATTTTATTTTCAAAAACACCACAATATTTTTTGAAAAACTTACTGATGCCTATTGATTTATCAATGTCACCATTGTCGAAATTTTTTCAGAATGAAATCTTCGTAATTGAATGCACTACAGCAATTGTGCCGAAATTCGATGTTTTTTTCGCGGTGAGCACAGTTTCTCGAAAACCATTAATCTGGACAGTCTAAATTTTTAAAATCTTTTGTTTAGAATCATAATAGCCTCTGCGTGAACGAAGGATTTTGAATTTTAAGCGAAACTTGTTTTTCTTGCTGCAAAAACCGAAAGTTGAAAAATCAAACATTTCAGAAAAATGACCACTATTATAGTAAAAATATTAATTCGGCGAAACCCTTGGTTCACGCAGAGCATAAAGGTATACAATAGAGGTTTTTTTTGTTTTTTGGTATTTTGAAAATTTCCTTAACTTTAATAGCACAAAAATTGCTAATTTCACATTGACAAGGAATTGAAAATTGAAATCTCGCATAATTTTTTGATGCATGCGCATTGTCTAGCATTGATGATCTGACTATGCATAGTCATGATGTCATTTTGAGCTCACGGGAATGATTTCACAGATCGTATTTCATATGTTTGGCATAAAGGGCTGTCCCCATATTACGTCATCACTCTTATGGGGGGAGGGGGTGTTAAGTTTGATGACGGATAATGACGCAGGGAGGTGTGGGGGTTCCAAAAATGATGACGTGATTGTCATATGCCCATTACAATTTATTTTTTTTGTTAATTTTATTTTCAGATTCTTTTTTTTAACTTTTTGTCCATATTCCACGATGCGAATCTGAGTGATTATGATAACATACGAGTACATCCTGTACTTGTTTTTCAGCTTTGCTCGTATAATTTATCACGTCTTTTGACTGCGATTATATGTACGTATCTTAATCCTTTTGACATTAGAGTCTTTTACTAATAATTTTATTATTATAAAATTATTATAAAAACCCCTTAGCTGTTGTCTTCTTTTTAAATTTCTAAATCATGTTTTTTTTTTTTCGAATGTTTGATTTTACTTACTCGTGTTACTTCCGAACCCTGTAATCGTTATTGAAACCAAATGTAAAATTGCAACTATCAGAATTTTTGAAGTTTTTGGACGTTTGCAACATCTTTGATAAACTCAGTAGAGACTGCGCGCAGCACCTGCATGTAGCGCGGATGCTGATGATCAATACTCTCAGAATTCATCTGATTCTCGTTCGGTCGCGTAATCGTGACCAAAAGTTGAAGAAAAATGGAAAAAGACTCACATACGTGTACACCAGAAGCCACCGGTGAGTTTAGACTTGTTTTGGAGTTAGTGTTTATTGTCTTCCTTCAGACATCACCAAAAATATCAGTGCTTAATCAGTCATTAGTAGTGATGATTTGATGGCGTTTCGTGTGTAACGTTTATCTTTTACGTAGAGTTTGTAGATGTTTTATACGATTCGAAGATAAACTTTATAAAATTTATGGGACACAGTCTAATTTCCAATCAATTTTTTCTTGATGCACGTTATGTGAAAGCAGTGAAGGATACTTTTTGAAAATACGAGACATATTTATTTTTATGCTAATATTTAGTTACTGAAAGATACAGTGTACAATTTTTTCAAGTTTATCTAATAACATAACAAATTCATCATAACGAAAATCTAGTAACTTTTTTTAACGTCAATAAAAATAAAATCATTTTTATTTTTTATCGATATGTTCAAGTAGTAACAACAACGTTTAGTCAAACATATCAGTAAAATTTTAAGCATTCTTGCACGTTCAATGTTATTGAGTGTTACTTTCACTGATCAAGTTTTCCTTGTATTTGTAGCTTCGATCCCTCTCAGCACACAAATGCAACTGAAAAATTTTTTTATAACCATTTGTACTTATAATTTTAATAAGTAAGAAATGCTATTGGTGAAACTATAGATGTAGTTTTTTAAATAAGTTGCTATTCCCACATCGGAATTGATTGATGAATTATTTTAGAAACATTCATTCTTTGTTTGAATACAGTCAAATAACTTAAAAATTGAACTTTAATATGTATAAATATAACTTATGTAAGATTCAAAAATACTTAAAGAATGAAGAAAATATTTATTCTTACGCTAATAACAATTTACTGACAGTTGGATTTTGTGGTCATTGGAACTTTTTTTCATTTTTTTCAAAGTCAGTCACAAAAAATTTTCAAATTCATCTCATAAACTAATATCACTTTCAAAAGAAAACAATTTTTTTGTTAGTAATATTCGTGCTAGCATATTTACATATATTTAAATTTCCATTTGCATATTAGGTTATTTATTATTCTTTTAAAGAATTAATTTTCAGAAAACATGCAAGAAACAATATTTTTTCATTATACGTATTGAACAGGAAAGCCACTTTTTTATAATTGAATTATGTCAGTAGTTGCATCAATATTTAGTCAAACATAGTAGATTTCTGAACATGATTCTATTTTGAATGTAATTACTCTGATGTTTTTACTAATACAATTTTTTATAGTATTTGTGACTTTTCTCCCTTGAAGAATATATTTCCCAATGTGAATAGAGATTTTTTAGTAAGATTTTACAATATGATGATATTTGCAAATATTATCATAAAAAATTAGAATGTACGAAAAAGATATGGAATCTGAAAAAAACTTTAAAATATGAAGCATAGAATTCTAGAAATCGATATAGAAATTCATAAAAATGCTGGGAAGTTTTTACAATCATTTACACTCTTAAAGAATATTGATCGAATTCTGTGGAGAACTGCTTTCTCAAAAATCTGAAAATTTTAGAGCATCAAATTTCAAAATATGTATAAAGCAATCCAAACAATTACTAGATTTCTATAAAAAATACTCAAAAATCGTACTCAATCTTATTAATACTAAAAACATAAGTAATAAACAAGAAATCTATGAAACACGAAAAATCTGTACATATAGATGATATTTTCCAGATACTTATAGACCTTCCACAAATCGATCAAAATTTAAATTCCAGAATACCCCAACTATAGAAATAGATACAATAATCTACAAAAAATCCATAATTACAAAAAATGCTGAAGAATCATTCATAGTTTCACATATACTGATAAAATAAAGAAATACTAGAAATTTTTTAATACCAATAAACAATGCAGATAATTTTGTCGAAAATTTATAAATTTTCAAACATAATACTATAATTCTATGTAGGAAACTATCAAAATACCAGCACATCCTTCAAATTGTTTTAATAAAAAAAGCAAATTCTAGAAATCTACTGAGCGAATTTATTCAATGGAATCCTTATCTTTCCCTCCAAATCACGAGATCTCTTTTTTAATGATTCAACAACTCTTTCTTCTGAAATATTAGTGAATAAAGAAGTCACATCTAATGAATCAACTCTATATCTCTCTGGTATGATAAAATTCATCGAATTATCCTTTAAAACAAAACTATTCTCAATGAGACTCTTAGGTTTCGGTAAATGATGAACCAATAGATCTTGAACATATTTAGCCAATTCGTAATTTGGACTCCCCAAAGAAGATACAATTAACCCAAGTGGGTTATCACTCTTATGTATTTTGGGCAATCCATAGGCTCTAGTTAAATTGCCATCAGTCTCAAGCAATCGTTTATAAGTGGGTTCCTCAATATATCCATTCTTTTTACATCTATATAATATATCCTTAGTTTGATCTCTTAATCTTTTTAAAATGTTCTTACTTTCTTTTTCATGCAACTTCTTATAAGTCAGTTCATCATTTGAAACATCCTTCATCTTTTTTGAGTAATCATCCTTGTACATAATAACTGTAGAACCCCCTTTATCAGCTTTAGTGACAATTAACTCTTTATGGTTCCTGAAAAAAACTTCCGTCATTCTAAAATTCTCTAATAAAAACCTATTGATTATCTCAACACGATCCTTCCTTTTTATAAATCCCCTCAATACATTCATCATTTTACTTCTTACTTCATTCTCACATCCTTCTTTAAAAAAATTTATCTTATTCTCGAGTTCTTTTATATAATCAAGTATCAAAATCTTTTTTTTATTTTCAAACGAAAAATTAAATTTCTCGCCTAATGCTTAGGTCGGTAATACGTAATTCGGTAATTCAATATCAGTTAAATTACAAACACTTTTTATATTAATATTCAGACTACGAACCTCCTTACTTGTTGATAATAATGAAAAAATAATAATAATAAAGAAGGAAATCATAAGAAAAGAATGGTTTCTGAAATGGTTTTCGTAAAGGGAACTGAAAACACGTTGAACAAGCAGGATGACACCAGATCTTTGAGTTCTATTTACGATGGATGTTTGAAAATATGATTATCAGTTCGTTCTTTAGATATGGCTTTTATAGATGCCGACGTTTGTAAAAGTTCAGTTCTTGTTAGCAAGCTGTTGAGTTCGTTTCTTGGTTTAATTTATTGTGAAGAAAGTTTGACTAAGTCTATGATGACGAATTATTGCAATAATCAATGTCTTGAACGTTAATGTGAATTCATGGAAGTGAAAAATGTAAGTAGAGAGAATTAGTTCAAATAGGATATTAATATTTAGAGATTAATTGTTATTGTAAATTTTGGTCGCTCCTGAAGAGGCTTCATAAAAGCCGAAAGCTCGAGGAAGAAAATGGGAAGTTAGAAGGAAGTCTTTCATTTTATAACCCATTGATGTTGGCTCCCAACGATCGTTTTCATGATGAATACTTTTGAATGAATCTTTTCGAAACATTTCACACAAAACTTTCAGAAACATTTCATTACTGTTTTTATGGAAACGTTTCAATATGTGCAATGAAAACATAAATAAAGCTTTAATACATACTTCGGTAGAAATATTTTAAGAGAAAGCTTTCCAAAACCATCCGGGAATATTTGCAGCCTTTTTGAAAGCTTTCGTGCCGACTGGGTATTTAAGTGTCTCTACCTTAATTCCATGTACAGTAAAATTGGAACCCTGTATTCAGTTTAATGGTTGATTTCTATGTCTGTGACGCATGCGACAGTGTTGGGGGATTTGCCGGGCGGAGAATCTAGAGAAAATATTGCAGAATCGGTTGGGGAACTGCGGAAAAAATTGGCCAACATGAAACGTCTTATGGAGGAGCGCAAAGGGAGCACTTTGGGGGAATTGAGCGCCCGGAAGCAACGAAAGGAAACGTCGGATCTCATCGACGGCAATTTCTTGTCCTGGATTTTTGGCTCCGCGCTAATCGTCATCCTCAGCGTCAGCTTTTACGCCTTTTACAGCCTCTACCACGCGGTTCTTAAAAAATTCCCTTCTCATCACACGGAACTTTAGAGCTTGTTTGTTGCCGAAAATTATGCGAATTGACTGAATGTGGGCGAAAATCGTCTAAAAATAGGCTATCAATACAAGGGAATTCGCAAAAAAGGGTTGATCTGAGTGGCATTAAAAATGCTCAAAATAATTGAAAGAATTTCGAAATTTAGGGGATCCATGGAAAATTCGAAAATTGTAATCATAGGTAGTTATTCAGTTTCTTTCGAAATAATATCGAAGTTGTACAGAAATTCCCTACAAACGGTCGTAAAATTTTTAGACGATTTTTTTTTACGTGAATAATCGATACAAATGACACTGAAGTAAATTTTGAATTATGAATTTCAAAAGCAAATATCTCAAAAAGCATCCAACGTTTTTGATATGTATTTCGATAATGATACAAAGACGTTTTCATTTTTCGAAATCGCTCTACTTGAATATTTTTTGTTTCTTGTTTGTCTTTGAGAAAAAAGTTCAGTTACAAAATTATCGTATTGTAAGGTATAATAAGTAAAATTAAATTAGAATAACAAACCTAAGTAAAAATTGTTACAGATGTTCTTATAGATCATATAGATTATCGAGAATCACGAATTGTATCACATTTCTCTTAAAGATTGTTTCTCGCAGTACAGATTAATGAATTTCTTTCATGAAACATGATGCTCAAATATATATTCCATGTACACTGTTATCAACGATTATGCGTAAAAAACCTATTCGATATGGATAAAAAAAACCATCGAAATTGTGTAAAATTATATATTTCTAACAAAACATTCATCGAATGTGCAATGTAATTTATACTATATTTGTTATATGACCAATTACAATAAAAATTCGTCTAAAATTCTGGGTTCCTTGATTTGTGTCGTAGATGATTATAATTTCGTTATAGTCAATTTTCTGCAGTTTTTAAAAACAAAAAATTGTTATACTTTGAAATTTCTGTGTATAGTACAAATATAATTTTTATTCTTCGATTCTTGATACAAATTTTTGAATTTCATCTGTGACCTTTTCAGCTTATAATTATTGAGGCTTTTAATAAAAGCTAAATTTTCAATAGTTAAAAACGCTTATATCGTTTTCTACATTATTAATAAATTTTCAATTATAAATTCTAGCAGTCAAGTTCAATTTTGTTATAACTTTCTTCCAGAAATTGTCTTATTAAAAGTCGTATTCATTGCCTGCACAGAAAAAAAGTTATCAATACCAAATTACTTCCAAATTTGCATAGAACCCTACAATATACCTTCGATTTTCTTCATACGGTCGTTGAATAACTCTTCGTAAGTTTTTTGTTGCTTATTACAAATGGAAAAATTAGGAGCTGCTTTTCAGTGCATAAGTTAAAAACATACGATTTTTTTACCTTTAAAATATCATCGTTTATGTCTTGCCTACGTTTAGAAAGTTGTTCCAATTCTTCTTTCAGGATTTTCAACTACAAAAAAATTCTTTTTATTTAGGATCACATTTTTATAACTTATTTAATAAAATTATACTTCTTTCTCTGTGAACAACAAATCTTCTTTCAATCCTCGTATCGTTGCTGGTTGACCATTTTTCTTCAATTCATTCGTACTGTTTATTTTCTGTATTTCATTCCCAGAGGAGGTTAATAACTAAAAATCGAGTAACATTTTACCCTTTTACATTGACAAAATAATGAATATTTTCATAATCAATTTGCCTCTTATTGTGAAATAATTTGAAGAAATTCTTGCGAAACTCACATTTTTTTGTGGCTCAATTTTGCTCTGCAATAAGAAATTTTTTCTTGGAACAGCATTATCAAGTATTTTTACCATAATATGAAAATACTTACCATGATTCTTATCAATACCACTACTGACAAGGCAACGAATAACGAAGTCCAGAAAACTTTGATACAGAAATTCTTCAAAAGTAGCAATGGGTAGGTGATGATATTAAGATTCATAATAATTTCGAGTTAAACTGTGACATTACGAGGGCAAAAATATTTCAGAAAAATCCCACAACTGTGATGCCTTTGATTTTAACTCAATTCGACTTGTCAATACACATTAATACATCATATTGAAAAAACAAAAGATAGCTGATCATTTTCAAATAAATCTTTTTTCATTTTCCTGAGAACAAAAAGCTAGAAATTCAGCAAGTTCAGTTCTCAGCAGTTCTCAGTTTTTTAGTTTTAAACGTGAATTAACCCTGCTAAAACTTTTCAATTGGTTTTCCAGTTGGCTGTATACTATTGGAAAATTTTTCATTAATTGCACTATATTATAGACTTAATTTATAATTTTTTTCTTTCGGAAATATACCTTTTCCAGTTTTAATCAACCAAACCAATTTCATGACAAATATAACTTGCAATAGAATCATGATGTTTTCTAGGTTTTTTTTTTAATATGATTATTAAAAGATTGTTTCATACGACAATGTTATAAACTTTGCTTTCTTTTATTACTAGAAGATTCAAAGAAGATTCTACGGGGACATGTCTCATATATGTTTTTTGCAGTGTATCTTTTTAACTTTTAAGGCGATTAATTCCTAATATGCACCGAAGTTTTTCTTTTTCCTGGAACTTTACAGCGATGCACTGATTATAGCGAAATTCTTCTTGAAACGAAAATTATGGGCAAAATTCTAAAGGTGGTCCAACCCTAAAAACACTATAACTTGTAACGAATGTATAGGTACATATATATATCATGATGGTAATATTCCATGGCAATTCATGAAAAAAATTCCAGATTCTTTTTCAAAATAGAGTTATGAACAGTCGATGTAGCAAGGAATTTCAATATCGAGTGGAGTATGCTGGATCGATACGAGCCAAATCGATGAGTATCGATTCTTGTTCCCCTTCCTTCTTCTTCGTCTCTGAAAATTAGGCGTCTCCGACCGCCATTATTGCATTTTTTCATTTTAGCCTTGTTGTACGTTACAAAAGTTCCACAATCCAAATCTCAATATAATCACTGTTGAACGCGGAAATCTTGTTCCTAGAGGTGAGAATTTTCCTCCAATTCGGTTTCTATCGTTAATTAGCGAGTTTTTCGATAATAAATTGCGTTCGTTTGGTCTTGTCCAAAAAAGAATTTCCGCGGGTCAAAATAGAGGACAAAAAAAGTTCAAGGAAAATGAAATTTCGAAAAGCTGCTCAAAGGTTCTACCTGTTGCTACTTTCCACAAAATTTTTTCTGTTTGACAATGTTTATGATTGAGTGACAATGTTTGTGATTTTTTTTTTTTTTTTTTTGGTTAATATTGTCTATGATAAAAGGTCAATAAAGTGAAGGAGAATTTATTTAAATCGATAATCTAAAAAGTATAGGAAAAGAGAAAAAGAGGAGATAGAAGGTATAAATTTCATAATTATGTGAATTATTACACACGAATAAAAATAAAATGAACAAAAATGTTACAAACTACTAATCTAAAAACATCATACTGCCAGAAATTCGGTATACAAGTGAAAAAAAAAAAACACATTCTTCATTTTTTCTTTTTCGTTTTATTTTTGAGCAATATGAAAATTTCACAATATAGTTCAAAGCTATGCTTCCCAGAGATTCATACAAATTACTTTTCATTGTAAACGAAGGCATTCGCAGGTCGACCTTTGACCTTGAGACCACTTACAGTAAATACTGAACCAGCAAGTGGGAATTGCTCTTTTTGTAACGCAGTAAGGCCGTAAGATGACGTAGTTACATACAAAGTTTCCAACCCAAAGCCACCAAAAGCAGCACTTGTAACTCTTTCAGCTGGCATTTCTATCGTAGTTATGAGCTTTTTCTCCCTTGGGTCTATATTTATTACCTTCAAAAATTTGATTGAACAATTTCTTACCCTAGTGATTTTGAACCTTATAAAAACTTTATAAGAAAAAGTAATTTTTTATAAGAATTCGATTTCTTATAAGGCGACCTTATAAAAACCTTATAAGAAACTGAAATTTCTTATCAGAATGTATGTTATAAAATTTTATAAAAAAAAACCTTATAAAATTTTTTCGACCCATTCTTTATAAAAAATTTAAGTTTCTTATAAGGTTCAAAATCATTAGGGTATTCGGGAAAAAAACATCAGTAAAGGAACAAATCTGAAATCTATGCCAACAACTATAAAGAAATACAAAAAGACGCTCACTTTTTTTCCATTGAAAATAGCGACCCACAAATTATCATTAATGTCAATAGTCATTCCATCAGGACTTCCAGTTATATTTTCAGACGTCAGATCAAAAACTACTTCTTTGTTTTCTGAAAAATACAATATATTCACAAGTTTAGGAACTATGAAAAGTAATGAATTACAGCTGTGATGAGTGATTACTTATGTCTCCAGAAACTGCATTGAAGTCGTAAGAAACAATTTGACGAGTTTCACTGTCAATATAATACATTTTGTCATCTTTCGAAGACCAAGCAATCCCATTGCTGATGCTTACAGGAGAAATTTCTTTTTTTGGGACTAGGTTTTGGTCAATGCTGTACAAAGAGCCTCGGTTTGGTCCAATTTTTCCATCGATTTCATTTCCCATCGTACCTGAATATTATTATGTTGACTGCCATCATCATCATTAACGTATGTCAAGATGAAAAAAAAAAAATGTGGAAGTCTTTTCATTACGAAACGATCAAGGAATGGAATTAGCAAAATGGAAAAATGTCATCTATACTACGACAAATGACCAACATTTAGTTCTTTGATGTGAAATTCTTGTCGATGTTGAAAAGTATGTGAAAAGTATTACAAAATCACAAGAAATCCTTATAAGTTGTATAATTTTTTTAAAAACTTTGAAAGTTTGAGTACCTGGTTTGATGATAGACATTTCGAAAAGTTTTAAAAATCAAAACCCATCAAAAATTTCAAAAACTGTAAATAACTCTAAAAAAATCAAAATTTTGGTAGAATTTCAGAAAATGTTTATAAATTTCGTAAATTGTGTTCATTATTACATTCCTTCGAAACACGCATTTAAATTTTTTTAAAATTTTTTTATGAAAATTCGCAATACTAAGTAAGTATTCAAAAATAAGGAGAGCTTCTTCTTTAAAATATGCATGATATTTTTATTTCAATTTTTTAACAAAAATCTAAAAAGAACTTGGAAAGTGTTACAAAATCACAAGAAATCTTCATCAGTTGGACAAACTTTTATAAAATTTCAAAACTTTTTAAGTTGGTATAATGTTGAAGATTTTGAAAATTTTGAAAAATCAGAACAGATTACAAATTCCGATAATTTTCAATAATAATACAAAAATCAGAAGTTTCGTAGAAATTCAGAATACATTGAATAATTTTGTAAATTTCGTTCACCATAATTTTTTGAAATATGCATAGTAATACTTTTTCTTCATTTTTTAATAAGAATTTGGAATACTTCAAAAATATTTATAAATTAGGAAAAATCTTGCATGAGTTGGATGTGAAATACCTACTGAAAAATTGAATAGTCTATTACGCTTAAAATATTCAAAATTTTTTGAAATCAGAAAACATAAAATTTCTAAGAACGTTCATCATTCTGAAAAATTTGAAGAATCTGTAATATTGAAAAAAATGTTCGTACATTTTGAAAGTTCCGTAGAACTACCGAAACGGTGTGTTGAAATTTTTTAAATCAAAAAGTTTTCACTGAAAGTCCTAAATTTCAGAAAATTTTGATTAATTCTGTAGTTTAAGACGGTAGAACTGCAGTTACAAAAATTTATGCATTTTTGCGTGGGTATTTTTGGATATTTTACCCATGCAGAATTTTCCTTGTGGGTAGTGCTACCCACCATACCCAAATCTTCCACCACCCCTGATTACTTACTCATTTTTTATATTTCTTAATATTTACTTTAAACACATTTTTTTAATGAAATCTCTGGGATATGTCTTCTATCAAAATATTTTTCAATATTTTCCTATTTTGATAAAAAAAAAAAAAGGTCTGAAGTAAGAATAACTCGATTAGAATCCCGCATATGTATACATATCGTCAAATCCGTAAAAATCATCATATTGACATGTGTAATACGTCATTTTCAGCGAAAAAATATTACGAATCGATGAATCTACTTTGGATAGATTTTGTAATTTAAGTTGGGAAGAATGGGACGTATTTAGATTCTTTGATTATGATGCATCCCATTGAAATTCAAGAAATTGGTTTACCAATCCATAATCTTCCAGTGGAATCAACTTTTCCATCATTGCATCTAGTATCATTACGATCAGTATCAAGCTTAGCAAGTTCTTTAATTGGCGGATCAGTGGTGTTTGAATTTCCATCCCAAGTGACTAGGACAATATCTGTCCCAGAACACGCAACAAATTTGTCATGACTTCCAGCAACAGGTACGGCAGTGCCAACAGGACCATTTTCTGGTGAAAATTTTTGTTGAAAATAAATGTCACACTTCTGAACTTTATATAAACTTATATTTGGTTCAACTTTTTTTGTGTTATTATCACAGATAATGATATTTTTAGATTCCTTGCAATATTCCGAGACGGAAGTCCCTAAGCGATTTTTTTCTAAACCCAAAATCGACCGAATGACGTGTACTCAAAGTTTATTTACGACCGTAAGGCGTGGGCGTGGCTTCAAAATTCGTATGCCCGCGCAGCGCTCTAGCACTAGTGCCCTCTATCTTTAAAATAGCCCACTCATCAAGAAACTTGAATCGCTCGTAACTTCGTCAATTTTTAATTCATAAAAAAACCGGAAAGGCTGTATCATCAAGAATTTCGATAAGTAATGAACTAACATGAATTTCTCTTTTTTTTCTCTAAATTGAACGTGAAACCTTACTTATGAAAGCAGAATTAGTCTGTTTAGTAACAGAGTTGTAGCTCTGAATTTTGTTCTGATAAATATCAACGAAGTATAATTTTTGATCCATTTCATCCCAATGGGGGCCTTCACCGAGTCCAACTGGCTGTGTAATTGGTTTGACAATAGTTTCCTGTGCATGACTGAAAAAATTGAGAAAAAAGTGTCGGGCTCAAAGTTATGTCAAGTGGAATGAGGATATTCTTTATGGATTAATGATCTTGAACGGAACGAAATGTTTAGAGGGACGCCGATAAATACGTGATTGAGCTCTATTGTTGGGAGCTAAATTGCTTTATTCTTCGCGTTGATACATGCTATTTTCACATCCTTAATTGTTTACAATTCATAAGAAACATTTTTTTCGTCATATTTCGTTTTCCACCTGTTCTAGAATTTTGTTATTCTGACAAATATTCATCGAGGAATTTCTTTTTGCAAATAATACGTGATTAAAGAGAAAATTTTTGAATCGAAATAATTGTTTAAAAATTGGAGACTCGAAATTATTAATGTCCGAAAATTCGAATGGAGGGATTGAAATGCCGCACTTTGAGAGAACACGGTATTTGAGAGAAAAATTATTGATGAAGTTAAGATTTCGAACATTCGATGTTATTGTTTTCACTTACTTACCACGTTAAAAATGTCGCAGCCAAAAAAATCAAAGCGGAGGTAATTAGAATATTCATTTCGTAAGATGTATGAAATGAGCGTTGACTTTTGAAATGTATCAATCGCTGTCGCGAGCGAGAAAATATAGACTGAGATCGAACAGCTGTCGTCATTCGGTTCATTCCGATTAGAATGTTTCCCTCTCCCAACTCGCTACAAGTGAAAATAGGTATTATTACGCCAGCACTTGTGAATGAACGCAATTATACCAAATGATCGAAACAAACAAAAAATGACTTACTAGAGTCATACAAAAGTTTCTTGCAAATGATGATGGTTCGACCTTGCAGAGAAGAGTTGACTCCGTGATGGCAAAATTGTTTTTGTTTTCAAAAAAATTAGTAATCGTTTTTTATCAAGATGCAGATATTTTTTGGGTAACTTATCGAACTGTAAAACAATGTTGCAACGTTTAATCACTGTTGGCCCAATCCACCCACTACGATAACGACAAAATAGCAAAAAAAAATTAATTAATTAATTGAGATCAATAAGAAATAACTCGTATTTGAATCAGTCAATTAATAATTTTTGTTGATGTAGATTAAAGAAACGAAGACCATTGAAAATCAACATGAAAATTTATTCAAGAAAGTTTGACAGTTTGTTATACGATGTTATACGATCAATAAATCCCGCTGTCAAGCAAAAGTGCAAAACAAGAGATAAACGTGCAGTTTGAACTTAAGTCAATTCTAATTAACAAACGAAATTTAAATACTTGACTTCAACAATTTTTATATAAATATAGAAATAACGATCCTTCCTCTTTATTCCATCTTCCATGAACATATTCATTCGTTTGAAAAAAAAAAAAAAAAACCATGAAATTCTATCAATTCAACTTAAAATCATTATTTATTCGACATAAAATCCTTATCAAATCCATACAAAATCATCATCAATTTGACACAAAATCCCTATACCCGGCCCATCATCATAATCAATCTACCGAATAATCACTATTCCAAATAATCCCATTAAATCAGTCAATACATCAAAAAATACTCACAATGCGAACAATTTGTTTCTTAATTTTTCACTTCATGCAAAAACTATTGTTTCAAGAGCTACGCAAATCACGAGTTTTGAAGATATAAATATTTTGAGTATTGTTGGACTTCACATCGAAAGAGTAAGGTGACGTCGTAAGCACATTTCAAAGTTTCAAAGGACTGTAACACGATCTATTTTCAATATTCTCATGAAAGAAATAACGCGTTACCGCATTTCTTATCTTCATTCTAAATCAGCAACTATTCATCACCGTAGAATTCATGGCCTTGCACAAAACAGAACTGTTTCTCGTCCTTGGGTTGTGAAAACGAAACATTTTTTACTTCACTATTACAAATAATTAACAACTTATTTCCAAAAAGTGCGTTTGGCCATGGCAAATGCTAAAAAACGAAAGAAGCCTTAATTAAGGAAAAATAATCCACTCATTAAACGGTAATAATTTTTTTATTTCTTAAAACATGTACTCATAACAATTGATTCCGCGTACTTGTACTTGTAACAATACATATCTTGTAATTTTTCGTATCACAGTTATCGAGGAATTATTTACACTGAGAAAAAAATTCTTGGATAAATTACCATAAACTTTATAACGGTGGTACTACTAAGCCGTTTCTAGAAATAATTCAGAAACTTTCCTGAAATTTTGCATTTCTGAAGAGTACATTCCACCACAACTATAGTAAAAAAAAGTATTGCCTGTTTGGGTCACCAAACATAATGAATTTTGAAAGAGCTTTTTGGCAAGTTTCCCGTCCGTTTAAACAAAAATTACTAGTTTTTCACAAACCTTTTAAGTAGGTGCTAGAAGTGAAAATTTTATTGATTACATGATAAACTGACTCGGAAAGTAGTACTCGGTCCTATAAAACTATAGTAGAAATTTCAATCCGTTCATTCAGAGTTTGTATATCTGTGTAGTGTAGTGTTTTGTTTTTTGTCATTCGTCTGCTCACCGAGAAAGGTGGAGAAAGAGATTGGAAAACTTTATTTCACGGAACAGAAACACGAGGTAAGCCCAGAAAAAAATTATTATATACCATAGAGTTGTAACTGTTGTTGTTTTTTTCATTAAATACGCGTAGAGATCAGACAATCAAATTACAATTAAGTACAATGACAGGAGGGAAAAAAATAACCTCAGCCTAAATTGTTTTTGTTTTTGTCGGAAAAGCTATTTTCGAGTTTTATTTTCAAAAGTCCAATCGTTTTTTTTTTTTTTTTAAATCAATTCATTCTACCAATTTTTGACACCATCGTCAATTTTTCCTAATTATAAATGAATTATTTCCACATGATGAAATCAAAAATATTTTTTTTACAGCAACTTCGAATTTTATTACGATTAAAATTGACATTTATTTGTTGACGAATTAGCGATTTTTTCCGTATGCTTTCAGCTTTTTTTAAAAAGACATTATGTGGTTTATTATTTAGATAACCGTATTTTTTTCGGCAAGTGCTTTTGCTTTTCACTATTATTTTTAAAAGTAAAATACGTTATTTTCTTGCAATAAAAATCGAGGTAGTAATGTTTTGAAATTAATTTTTAGAAATTGATTTAGGTAACAAATTTTCATGAATTTTAAGACAAAATTTAGAATTGTAGCATGTTACCGACGATATCCTTTTTTTTTGTTTTTGGAAAAATGTTTGTAAAAACAATAAAATTATCGACCTCTTGAAACACATGATGAATTGCAATGCAAATGAGTATTTACATTGTCACGATTGATTAAAACTTGTGAGCTATAGTAAATATGGACAAAAGTCGCTGCACTAAAAGTTTTATAAAACTATGGTAATTTATCAGAGAAATTTTTAGAGAAACCGATGTAGTTGAATGAAGTATTTCACGTTTATATTTAATAAAAATTACTATAGTTTTTTGAACAACGTGACATACGCTACTAAAAGAAAAAATCCTATAACTGTATGGCTTTCCGCTACAATTTTGAAGAGTTATCGCAAAAGTTACATGAAATCATCCTATAATTTCTAACTTGAACAGTTTATAGTAATCTTTGATAGAAACGGCTTGGTGGTACCACCGTTCTGAAGCTTATGGTAATTTCTCCTAGAATTTTTGTCTCAGTGCACAATATCGCAGAAACAAATGCATCAGTCGTCAAGTTTTGTTTTTCGAGTGCCGGTATTCGTAACATTACGAATGAAATGAAAAATAGTTGGGTTTTTAAGGCCTTTATAAAATATTTGTGTGTATAAATAATTTACAATTTTTTCCTAATAAAAACTCTCTTTACAAAACGGTGAATCCACTTCCCTGGCACTGTTTCTTCGCGACGTTGAATACCGCGAGCAAATAATTGCGCGAATCAGGGCTTACGTAAAACGACAATGTATTTTCGGGATGGGGCGCAACGGATTCTTGAGTGTCAGACTGGGCATCGCTGTTACTCGATATGCTCGTTAACCCAGTGCTGCTCGTTCGCAAAAATTCGGCGACTCTCGCTCTCATTTCCTGATCCATCTGCAAGAATTTTATATTTTCTTAAATGAACTTTAAAAGACTGAGAACCTAAATTTTCGACCATTAAATGTCTCGACATTTTAAAGAAAACTATACCGCATTGGTTACGGAAAAAAAAAAATTTTTTTCATCACCTGACTCAGTACTGTCAACACAGTAATTACTACTATATCCACCGCAATGAGTACTGTGGATACCCTAGTAATTACTGTATTAACAGTACTGATTCAGGTTATAAAAAAAAAAATTTTCCCCGTAACCAATGCGGAATTCATTCGTCAGTGTACGTATTCGAGATTTTTCATGATGAAATTTTCCTACTTGCATTTTCCTGGCAATGGTATTACTTACAAAATTTTTTTCAAAAAATATTTTAGATATCACGAAAATTCTTTCGAATAAATTGAATTCAACCAGGCCTCCTACACTTCCTGGGAAAATCCTGTCACGACGAAAACTAAGAATTAGTATTGGTAGTATGATTTCGAAATCCCTAATAATCTTTAAAATTTTGAATATTTAAGGAATTTTCTAATTACTAAATTTGTATTAATATTTCAGGATCATCGACGATCAATTTTTTGTTGTACCTTCGTAGAACAAAAAATTTATTGATTTTGAAAAATTTCAAGATTATTACAGAGGTTTTGTACTTTCACGTGATTTCGGAATTTTCCAAAATCTACGAAATTCATCGACATTTTCGTAAATTCTTGTATTTTTGGAATTCCTTAATGATATTGTTGACGATTCTTACAAATGTTTGATATTCCTTACTCACTCAAAAAGTTTTGATATTTTTATTTTATTTTTCAAAATTCTTCACGATCCCCGTACGCACTAAGAATAATTGATTTTTCAAAAAATTGTAAAATATTACAGTATTTACAGTAATTTAAAGGAATCTTTTGCGATTTTTCAAAATCTACAAAATTTATCGAAAATTGTACAAATCCTGCGAATTTTTTAATGTTTCGAGTTATTGAATGTCTTTCACGTTTCCAAAGTTTTCCGATTTCTCACAATTTTCCATGTTTCCACATAATTATTGAAATGTCTTAAAATCTTCAATTATCGAGCGTCACTGTGAGACGAAACGTTTCCCGAAATTGAAAAAATTTTGCACAATCTAGAAAATTTATCAACAATTCCTTCTTCATGTTTTTCAAATTATTCGAAATTGTTCATAATCTTTCAAATGCCTAATATTTTCCAAATTTTTATAATTTCCACATTTATCTCAAAATTTTAAGAATAATCGACGGTCCTTGTACAATAAAACAAATTTTCATTTCAAAAATTTTCCGAATTTCACGTAGTTTTTATGATTCTACGGAAATTGTGAAAAAAAAAAATGCCTCTATTCTCTAAATTCTCTCAAACGTGTCAATATTTCTTGAAATTCTACAAATTTTTCGTAAGTGTCAATTTTCCGAAATCACAAAACTTCTAATTTGTTATTAAAAATTTGACAATAATATCGATTTTTCTGTACGATTAAATATTTTTTGATGGAAAAAGTTCAGCTTCAGAAAATTATGTTTAAAAATGAAATAGAAAAATAAATTTCATGAAAACTATGTTCAGGAAATGACTAAATTAGGAAACTTAGTAGAAAAACGTTCCTGAAAGAATCTTTTTAGATTATTTTAGAAATATTGTCATTCTCGAAATTTTGCTTGAAAATATTCTTAAGTCGTCCTTTTTTTACTTTTTCTCGTGATTTCTCTGGATTAAAATAAAGTTGGTTAATTATGAATCAAAAAAGATTAAAAAATCTATTCATATTGCAGGCTTTCAAAAAAATTTACAGCTACAATCAAATTTTTTTTCATTTTCGATCAAAAATCAACTTTTTTTCATGGTTCGAAATATATTCAAACTTGAGTTTTTATTCAAGACGAGCTATCCCTGAATCGTTAATGAATTCTTAACGTAATAAATTAACATATATACTGATTTTCAGTTAAAAAACATTCCTATTAAGTTTGTCGAATTCACCTAATCCGAAAAATAAGCTTTGAAACATAGATAAACTGAATTAAAACTTGCTTATTTTTCGTCTTATTGACTTGCAGAATGTTACTACTGTAAATAAACAAAAGGTGAATATTTATTGAATTCAACGTACCTCGTTTTGCTGAGAAGGTGACATGTTTCGAGGGTGCTGAGCTTCATTGGAAGGACAGTGAAGACGTAATAAGGTCGATTCTGATGGATGGCCAACACCAGTAAGATCCTAATAATAATAAAAGTAAAAAATTGTCAAACAATGCAACTTCTCCACAAAAATTTATTTAATATCAAATTAAATTTGTATCGAATTTAGAATTTTCTTCATTGAGCTATCATTTTTATTAAGATGATTCTTACAAAATTCTAATGATTTTCAAAACTTTCATCAAGTAGCTGTATCGGAATCGCATAAAAGATTTACTCCTGAATATAAGATAAAATTTTATTATGTTCCTGTCATTAGGAAAATAAATATTATTATCAATAATGTTCTGAAGACATTTTTTTTCTTGTGACGTTTTTCTGATAATCATAATATTGATATTATAAGAAATAGAATCTTTGAAAGGAAAAGTTGCAAGAAAATTCATGGATTCGTCGTGAATTTACAAATTTGAGTTACTCCCAATCATCAAAACTTTTTACAATTGACGTAATTCATCAATACTTTCTAAAATTGTAGATTTTTTTTAAATTTTCAAAACTGTAATATATGGGAATGAAGAGAAGACCACAAGTTTTACTTAGTAAATAGCTTTATTAATAACTCAGACCTCTATCTATTAGTTACAACCTTACCGTCGGAGTAGGCGCTCTGCGCCCAAGTATTCACGCATATCACGTGACATTCATGCGCGCCATCTGGTGTACATTACATACATCACACTCCTCCACGCCTAATCCGGAACAATTCATAAATCGAAAATCCGTCGCGCTTTTCCCATACGATTCGAACGCCTCAATCCAGTGGTGCCAACAGGCGAACAACCCCCCGCTAGAACCGCGGCCCCAATCCTGTCGCTGCCCGTCACCGTTCCCTGCACTACAACGTCGTTTGGTTCGTCGATTCGCATCGAACATTCGATTGGTCCCCCGATAACGCACCGTGCGGAATCTAACACGTCCCCACCCGTGTCGTCATTCGGAGGCCCCAATTGACAAGCACGCAGTTGATCAACATGCGTGCTTGTTCTTCTTCCATATCCTGCCATCATGCGTTCGCGCCGAATACGTCACGGGACCCAATCTCTCCGCGATTTCTGACCTACACCAATTGTCGTTGGCGTAATCTTTCGCCATGACAGCCTCCGCGACGCGGTTGCCCAAAAAATGGCGTCTGTGGTCATCGATTTTTCTCGCAACTCGCTCCCCCACCGCCATCCTCAACAAGTCCCAACGGGTTCTGAATCTCCCCAATCTCTGCAATTCAGCAGGGGCAACCCCCGTAGTACAATGTGGAGTAGAGCGGTATGAAAAAAGAAACTCCAACAGAGCCTCATTCTCGTTCAAATGGCTCCTCAACAGCCTAAATTTCCCTTGAAAAGTCCTAACCAAATTTTCTGCGGCCCCGTTAGATGCCGGGTGATACGGGGCCGTTCTTATGTGCCTAATGCCGTTGTTCTTCACAAAATTCTCAAACAGTCCCGACGTGAAGGTCGGACCATTGTCAGTCACTAATTCAATCGGAAGCCCTCAGTTGCAAAAATACTCCCTTAGAGCCTGAATTGTCTTCTCTGTCGTTATATTCAACATCTCTTTAACCTCCACCCATTTTGAGAAAGCATCAACAATCACTAAGTACATCTTGCCCTCGACTGGCCTCAAGAAATCAGCGTGAAGTCTCTCATTTGGCTCATTTGGCCATCCCCAAGAATGCAAAATGGCCCTAGGTGGGTTGTCAGCACCGGTCAAGCAGGGTTCACATTTCTTAGTTATTCCCTCAATATCGCTATCCAACCCGGGCCACCAAATGTAAGATCTTGCCATGCTTTTCATCTTGACAACACCCATATGCCCTGAGTGAAGCTCGTCCAAGAGGGTTCTCCTCAATACTAGGGGAATAACGACCCTGTGCCCCCACATGACACACCCATTTTCGACATACAATTCGCGACATTTCCTGAAATACTGCGTCAGTGCATCTGGCACATCCATTGGCCAATTCCCCAAAGAATACTCCCGGACTAAATTCAGAACGTGATCTCTATCAGCCTCTGTCGCTATCACGTCAGCTGTGATGGTCGGAATGTCGTCAATCACGAAATTCAAATACGAAAATTCATCCGTCGGTACGTCCGATTCGGTTTTGTCTGTCGGTTTCGACATACGCGACAAAAAATCGGCACACCCGTTATCAAGACCACGTACATGACGAATCTCAAAATCGTATCCCGAAAGAACACACCCCACCTCTGAATTCGTGAAGCTGCCATCTGAGGCAATCCCTTTTTACCCCCAAAAATGAACGTCAGAGGTCTGTGATCTGTCTCAAGAATAAAATGTCTCCCATAAAGAAATTGATGGAATGATTTCACCCCAAAAACAATCGCGAGGGCTTCCTTGTCCAACTGCGAGTAATTTCACTCCGGTTTCGAAAGGACTTGCGATGAAAACGCGATTGGACGTTCGACACCTCCCACTAAAATGTGTGATAATATGGCTCCGATGCCAAAAGGAGAAGCGTCAACTGTCAATTTAACCGGGAGTCCAGTGTCGTAGGGTATGAGTACGTCGCACGAAGCCAGGCTTTTCTTCGCTTTCGAAAATGCCCCTTCGCAAGTCTGCGTCCATTTTCACATGTTCCCAGCCCTCAACAAATCGTACAAGGGTCTAACAATGTCAGAATACCCCCTGATAAATTTTGAGTAATAATTCACCATCCCCAAAAAAGATTTCAGTTCAGTTTCGTTCCTCGGTCTGTCAATTCTCAAAATAGACTCTACCTTATCCTTACAAGCCTTAATCCCGTTCCTACTCAGTTCATAACCTAAAAATTTAACCCTGTCAGAAGCAAATCCACACTTCGACTTTTTCAATTTGAGGCCCGCATCCTGTAATCTACGAAGAACCTCCCTTAACCGCGAGTCATGCTCTTCCTTTATTGCCCTCGTGATCAAGAAATCATCAAAAAATCCCAGACGCCATCTATGCCTGTCAAAAGTCCTTCCATCTCCCTTTGAAACAAGCCCGGCGCGGACGCGATCCCGAAACTAAGTCGATTATACTGAAAAAGTCCCCTATGCGTCGAAATGGTGGTGAGCGAGCGAGAACCCTCGTCCAACTCAACCTGTTGGTACGCGTGCGATAAATCCAACTTTGAAAAATACGCATCAGGTCCCACCCCAACTGTCGCAAGCAAGTCCTGAATTCTTGGAATCGGATACCTGTCAATCTTCAAACTTGGATTCAAGGTTATCTATCTTATAATCTCCGCAAATCCTAATCGACCCGTCTGATTTGATTACCGGCACAATTGGCGTAGCCCATTCACTACTCTCAACCGGCGATAATCAGTACGGCACTGGCCTCGGTTTGCAAAACACTGGTTTCGCCCCCTCTTTGATGTGAAGTTTAAATTTCCCCTTCGTATACGTGCCTAACCCCCCCCCCCCCCCCCCCCCCGAGAAAACGGAGTCAAATTCACTCAAAATCTCAGTCCATTCATTTTTGACTCAACCCTTCCATTTTCGACTCCATTGTTCCCAACTGGGTCAACCACTCGCGACCCAAAATCGGCGAACTATCTCCGGGTAAAACAAAAAGCTCCAGCGAACGACGCCTGTCCCTAAATCGCACGCCCACATTCAACAATCCCCTTGGAACAATCGCGTTGCCTGAATAATTCCTAAATTTCCGTGGCGTCGCGTTAATCGGCACATCCTTCAATACCGACGACCGAAAATACCAATCGGAGATCGCGGAAATTGGGGACCCGGTATCAATCTCGAAAGTCGTCGCTACGCCCTGAACTTTGAGTTCCACCTCGAATGGTTTCACACTTTTGATTGACTCAATCTCGGTAACCGTGAACAGATTATCGAATTCGCCACATTCCTCAACAAAATTCTGCCTCTCACGCGAAGAAGTCCCCGTTCCCCCCCCCCTGTAACGGGTTTTTCACGCATTTCTCGGTTCCGATTTACAAACACTCGCGAGATGTCCGATTGACCCACACTTATTGCACTGGTACTCGCTGACATTCCGAAGGGGTGTGGTTACGTTTACCACATCGGTGAAAGGCCGCAGTCTGTTGCGACAGCTGTGAACGGGCGGCGCTCTTTCCGCCACTAGCGCCACCTTTCGCTTTGATGAGGTTGATGTCGTTGTCAGCTCCGCCGGTGTCGTTCCAGCTGGATCCGCTACGAGCGCTCCCGTGCGCCTCGTTCAACCCCGCAGCTCCCCTGGTCGCCAAGTCTGTCGCCACCGCCATCTCGACCGCCTCCTCGAATGTTAACTCCTTTTCTCGCAGGAGTCGATTTTGTATGGATTGCGAGCACAGGCTCCAAACAAATTGATCGCGCAAATTCTCGCTGAGTTGTGTGCGGAATCTGCAATGCGTCGCCGTGCTTTTCAGGTTCTCGGCGAAGGACTGTATAGTGGCGCCTTCCCGCTGCATACACTTCTTGAAATGAAAACGCTCCAAAATGACGTTCGGCTCGGGTTCCATATGCGCTTTCATGATTTCAGCTAACTGCACAAACGTTTTTTCAATAGGCGAGACTGTGGGGCCTTTTTAGTTTCCTTTATGTCGTTTGCCAGGAAGTACTGTTCCAGCCGCTCGAACCAGAAGGTCCAATTTTCCTTGCGGTTGTAATCGTTGATCGAGCCCACCAACGGCGCCATGTCTTGTTCCCGGGTGAATAGTCGCTGGTTCTCGGCTGCCAAACGCTGGCCTTCTCGATTCAGGGCCTCGCGTTGCACCCTGATTTCTTGTTCCGCCCGCACACAATTTTGCTGTTGCTGCGTGAGTTGCGCCTGGCCCTCTTGTAACTTCCGATCGGCTTCTAGTAGCTGGTTCTGCCACGTGGTCAACTCGTCTCCGCTCATGAGTGCATAACTTTTCACTCCTATCGCGTCCTTTCACGCACTTTATATCACGCACGACTCGATTCAGTTGCACGCGTATAACCGATTAATCCTCGTCGCCAATGTAATATATCGGAATGATGATAGGACCACAAGTTTTACTTAGTAAATAGCTTTATTAATAACTCAGACCTCTATCTATTAGTTACAACCGTACCGTCGGAGTAGGCGCTCTGCGCCCAAGTATTCATGCATATCACGTGACATTCATGCGCGCCATCTGGTGTACATTACATACATCACAAAAACTATCGACCATTTCAGTGAGCAAAAACATTTTTTTTTCTTCAACATTTTGAGGGATATCACAATCCTAAAATTTATCAACTTTTTCTGAAATCCTAAAAATTTTTAGAAAGTATTTTTAATACAAAAAATTTTCGAAGTTCTTTGAAATTATTGTAACTTAGTAAATTTTATTTTCAACATATTTCAAATCGTTTTTAACTTTACAAATATTTTATAAATTCGTTGAACTCATTTGGATCTTTAATAATTTTTTAATTCCAATTATTAGATTTCTGTTCAGAAATGAAAAAAAAAAAAAAAAAAACATGAGCATGCATATTTTGAAGGAATATGATGATAAACAAAATTTACGAGATTTATAAAGATTTTCCGAATTTCATACTCAATTGTTGAATTTCTCAGAATCATTCACGATCTTTGAGATTTTTATTGTTTTTTTTTCATTTTTAAAAGTTTTGTGAATTTCACACAACACATACTATCTATAACTTTTTACATTTCACAAAAATGCGTTTTACTCTTTTTAATTTTTAATAATTTATTAATACTTTTCAAGTTATACAGATGTATATTAAAACCGAAGTACCATTATCATGCATATTTCAAATAAACATGATGAAGAACACAATCTACAAAATTCATGAAAGTTTCTGGAACTATCAGGTGTACAAATTGAAAACCGCCGTTTTTTTTCAGAATTTGAGGTTTTATTGGGGGAAAATACTTATAGTTTCACTCTTGAAAATATTGTCCATTGCTTGATACAACTTTTTCCCATCTTTCTGGCAACATATGAATTCCGCGTCGAAAAAATTGCTCGTTTTTTGATGCGATCCATGTATCTACCCAATTTTTTATCTCTTCGACAGAACGGAAGTGTTGGTCAGCCAGGCCATTAGTCATTGATCGGAATAGATGATAATCAGAAGGAGCGATGTCAGGTGAATACGGCGGGTGAGGTTGGATGTCCCATTTCAGTGTTTCCAGATATGTTTTGACGACTTTAGAAACATGTGGCCGAGCGTTGTCATGCCTGTCTTTATATTGTGGCCGTTTTTCCTTCAACGCTTTGCTCAAACGCATCAGTTGAGTTCGGTAGAGGGCTCCTGTGATGGTTTCACCGGGTCCTAACAATTCGTAATACACTACGCCGAGCTGGTCCCACCAAATACACAACATGACCTTGGAGCCATGGATGTTCGGCTTGGCTATCGATGTTGATGCATGGCCAGGGGGCCCCCATGATTTTCTTCGCTTTGGATTGTCGTAATGTATCCACTTTTCATCACTAGTGACGATACGATGCAAAAAACTTTTTCTTTTTTGCCGTTGAAGGAGCTGTTCGCAAATTAAAAAGCGCCGTTCGACGTTTCGTGGCTTCAATTCATGTGGCACCCAGTGTCCTGTCTTTTGAATCATTCCCAAGCATTTCAAGCGATGGGAAATGGCTTGCTGAGTCACGCCTAGAGAATTTGCCAGTTCTCGTTGCGTTTGACAAGAATCTTCTTCCAATAAAGCCTCCAATTCTGTGTCTTCAAATTTCTTCACAGCTCCAGGACGCTCCTTGTCTTCTACGTCGAAATCGCCATTTTTGTAGCGTTGAAACCACTCGCGACACGTTCTTTCACTTATACAAGCTTCACCATAAGTTTCTACAATCATTCGATGCGCGTTGGCTGCAGATTTTTTTGAATTAAAGGCGAAAAGCAAAACCTCCCGCAAATGACGCTTATTCTGCTTGAATTCCGACATTTTCACAGAACGAAACAAGGAAGGAGAATTGATACTTGACTGATGTGGTGATTTGTAGTTGTTGACTAATGCCTTAGCTGACAATTCAAGTTTTCTGACATGATTTTTTAACCGACTGTCAATGCTGGCACCATTGAAAGAAAGACGGCGGTTTTCAATTTGTACACCTGATACATATACAAATTTTTCCAAATCCAAACATTTTTTCATGTTTTCGCAGTTTCTCAAGACCCATAGTTTCAAACGTCGGTAAAACTATCGAAAATTTCTGAATTCAAATAAAATTTGTCCAATTGAACAAGTTTTTTCACAGTTTATTAATACTTTACAAAGTTTTTTAAAATTTTTATATAAAATTAAAAGACATTTTCATTCATATTTCAAAGAAATATTACAATGAACACAATCTACAAAACTTATGATCATTTTCTGTAAGTCTACACATTTTGTGAACTGTTCAAAATACTTAACAATTTTTCATATTTTTGATTTTTTTCTGTTTTTCAAAATTTTCTAAATTCCAGGCGTAGTTTAAATTATCAAAATCTTTTCAAATTTCAAACAAACGTGTCGAACTCATTGAGATTTTTGTTATTTATTTTTATAAAAAATTAAAAGAACGTAATCACGCACTTTGTAAAAAAAATATGAAAAATTCACATACATGCATGTGAAATTATTTAGCTGTAAACGATATGAAAATTTTTCTATACTTTTATGTAAAATTTTCATTCATTTATAGGAATTTTTCCATAAATGCATAGAAATTTATGCAAAACTATGGGAAAAAGGGGCTAAGTAATGGAAAAATTCCAAACAAATGAGATTTTTCCCATACAATGACCATTTTCAGGCAGTATGTGAAAATTTCCATACTAGGTATTCCATTTATTTTTAACAGAGAATATTTCAAAAAAATACAATAAAGGAAACAATCTACCAAATTTAGAGAAGTTTACAAATCATGCAAATTTTTGGAATTTTACATAAATACTGGCAACTTTTACGAATGTCAATGTTCTTTTGGTTTTTTAAAATTTCAAAATTGCAAACGTAATCTTAACTATCCAAACGCCAAAAAATATGTATTACTAATCAAAATATTTCATAATTTTTTTCAGATTTTTAAAATAAACCAATATTTTACGAAATTCTCGAGTTTACTAGAATAATCGAAGTTCTTCAAAATGTTTAATATTTCACTGCCACCCACCCAAAAAATTGTATTCTACAGCCCTAGTATTTAATATTTCTATGTCAACGAGAACACTGTGTAAGTAGAGATGGGCGATATATATCGATATATCGGAATATCGATATTTACTTCTGACATGTTTCCGATATTATATCGATATGTCCCAATCCGATATATTGGTATATCGATATCGAGTGACCGATATTTATGTGTATGAATGTAAAATATTATATATTTTACATGCAATTGTAACATTTAGATGCATATTTAATAAGATGTCATAAAAGGTAAGCGAAGCTATATTAATCAATAGTTTTTCTATTGCTGTTTTTTTATCACATATAATAAAAATTTTGGAAAACCGTGTACTATACCTTATTTTACTATACGTCTCTTTATCTTTCACTTATGTGAGAGACAAAGAAAGTCTCATTCGTCGATCGGTGTCGATCACTTACGGAGTTGTGTTTTTGTGTATCCATTATAATTGCCATCATATACATATTGTATGTTTTGAGTTTATACCTTAGAACTTTAGATTTCATCGCCAACAATCAAAACACATTGCTATCGCCAAATATTTTACTGTCCTGGTAAATTTGACAAGTGACTATTTATAAAATGACATACAAATTGTCGGTAAAATATCGATGATCCTAACGGGGTGGTCGGAAAATGGTTGGATATGCGTGGATTTTTCCATTTTCCGTGGGCGACAAAAAAGGATTGTTATGTTATACTGAGTGAAAGATGTTTTTTTGTTCGTGTAATACACTATTTTTCTGCAAAAAACCTAAAAATGGCGGCCGAAAGCTCAAATGTCAAAATAAATTCAGAGGAAAAAGATGGATTAGAGGGATGATTTAAACTTCAATTATTTCAAACTTAAATTTGCAATAATTCAAAAATTAAAATTCAAAATGGCGAACACTTTTGTTCTATGATCTTGAAAGATTTATGTTCACAATTTGAAATGCCTCAATAAATTTTTCTCTATTGTATGTGATTCTGCTAATACAGCTAATAATAAAAAACACGAAATCCTTTCGATATACTCCATATATCGATATTTTTATATCGATATCAGATATCGCAAGATCCAATATATCGAAAAGGTCAATTTCAATATTGTCCCTTTAAAAATATTGTTCAATGTAATATTATTTTATGTACCTTGAGAGGGAAGATTTTCTCGACGCTGTCTTCGGCCACATTAACGAGCAATAAGGCCTGCCTCGTGAGTACCAAAGTTACTGCGCGATTACTGCCTTCGAGAACGACATGATCGGCGTTGGCCACGTGCAAAATGCTATCACGACTGTTGACGAGCATCGGCATCAGCCTCCACGCATATCTCAATGACACAGTGTTGCAACCAACAGAGTACTGCATCACTGGCCTTTGACGAGGCTGAGAAAAACAACCATAAATACATTTTTTATTTTATTTCCATCTTTTATTTATTCCTACGATTTTGTTTAAACGATTTAATTCTATAGTTCATAGATTTTGTAATTTTGATACACATCACTAAACTGTAGATGCAAATGGAAAACAAACTCATATTATATTTAATTTAATTATATGTATATTATATTTAATATCAGAAAAAAATTGAGGCAGGGAATTTTTGAAAAAATATATTTCTTTCGGAATTTTCTCATTTTTAATTTTTGATGATCTGGTTACAGGAGTATGATTTTTTAATTTCAAGAATTTCGGGAATTTTAAGTAGTACAACTTTTGGAATCCATACTCATTTTTACGTATTAGACGTAATGGATCTCGATATTTGTGATTTTCAACTCACTAAATTGAAGATTTTTTTTCTCGTGTTTTTTGTATTTTGTATATTCCTTAAGTATTCATACAATTTTGATGATTTTCCGATATTGTTATAAATTTATATACAGCTTTCTGAAATTCAATCCTCTAGGAATCAAAATTCTGAAAATTTTTAATACTTTTATAGATTTTTAAGAAAGTTATACCTAGAAATTTGAGTTATTTCATAGATTCCTAAAGTTATCATATTATATGTAATCGATAAAATTTTGCAGTATTTCCTGGTATTCTTCAAGATATTTAGTATTTCTATGGAACGCTCTATAAATTTTCAAAATTTGATGCTATAGTATGGAAAATTCCAACGATTTTGAATAATTTATATTGAGTTTTCAGTAAACAATATTTCCTATACAGATTTCCAGTTTTTTTTTTTTTTTTTTATGTTTTATTTAGCTTAAATACAATTTATAGAAGTTTCTAGTATTTTTATGGATTTTTCCATAGTTTCTAGAATAATATGCTCTAGGATTTAAGATTTTATACATTTTCGAGAAAATTATATCTACATAGTTACTGCCTATTATTACATTAGGATTTTCTCGTATTGTTATAGAGTTCTAATACTTTCGTAGATTGCAATAGAGGTTTCTAGAGTTTGATGTTCTAGAATTCTAATTTCGGAAGAATATTCTGGAATTTGATACATTTCTGGTAAATTTACATATATATAAATTTTTAGTTATTATGTATCTGTTGTATCTTCATATTTTTTGAGCATTCATAGCGTATTGTAACGTTTTCTAGTATTTTAAGTATTTAAATTTTAACTTGTAATTTATTTATCATCTATTCACATGATTATCTTTTTTTGGTATGATTATTTAATAATTATTTATTTTTATTATCTATTATATATTATATTTATTTCCTATCTATTTGAATCTGTATAGAAATTCATAATCATTTCAGAAAACCATTCGAATTGTATGAATACTTAAGAAATGTGAAAAACGCAAAATTTATATTTTTTAAAAATTCAACTCTAGTATTTTAAACTATTTAATGTATTCTATTATTTGAAGGTACTTCAAGTATCCGAAAGTATTTCTAGTATTTTCAAATATTTCTAGTTTTTCTGTAGATTTCTACGTGCATATTTTAGAATTTCATGCTCTATAATACGAAATTTCATAGATCTCATGTATTAGTTCAGATTTTTCAGGGACAGTTCTTTCATATAATTCTATTACTTTCAGTATTTCTTGAGAGTTTGTATGATTCGGAAGATTTCTTGATATTTCTATGGATTTCTATGTAGATTCTTTGAACTCAATGTTCCAGAGCTTGAATTTTCCTAAATTTTCAGAACTTTCGTAGATTCTAATTTTCTCTATGATTCACTGGGTTGAAACGATTTTCCAAATTTGTTTTCTACGTTATCCCAGCAGAACATTTATGATTGAAATTTTCTTCAGGAAAAATTATTCTGAGGCCAGGATTATTGTTATTTTCAAATTAATCAAATGAATAATTCTAAATTTTGTTCAACTTCAAGAACTTGCATGAAACCACTGGATATGTATGTCCTCTAGATTTCGACAGTAAGTACATTATTGATAACTCACTTATTTTATAATAAACCATTATTATTTCTGAACGTTATTTCTTATTATTTGTATTTTTATGATTTATTTTGATTTTTTTTTTTTTGCATTTTTACATGGAAAGTCAATCAATTTAATCCGGATTTTGGGATGGATTTGAAACCCTCTCTGCCTACACACCTGTATCTGATAAAATCATGAATAATATTTCTTATTTTGACATACCAATGGCAAGGAATTCCAGCCGGCGCCCTGCAACAAGCCTTGGCCTGTAAGGGCGACAAGTTCTGCAGCGCCACTCAAAGGTTTTGTGACGACCCCAACCAAACCAAGACCGACTCCAGTGACTAGACCTTTGGTAGTCGATTCTCCAGACCAAACTTGCTGTAATGGGTGGTGCGCCAAACCGGCTACAGCCGCTGTTTATCACCAAAAATGAAAATATTTAGGTCAAAAAATGTTTCATAATTTTCATCAGTTTTGCCATGATTTTCAGAACACTAACTCCTTTTAAATCTCAACTATTGCATTTGGACACAATTCCAAAATGAATATCGTTGAAGTTTTTTCGAAGTATAGTAACTCATTCAGGGGCGTAGGCAGAAAAAAATTTTGGGAGGGGTTTTTCTGCAAAATATTTTTCCATCGGGATTTCATAATTTTTCATCTTTGGCAATATGTTACAAGAGAGCGATTTCGACATATTTTACATTTCGGAATTTGAAAGTTATACAACTTTTGGAATCCAGAGTTGTATTTTGCATGTTCGTAAATAATAGAAATTGACTTTTGTAATTTTCAATTAGTAACTGAGGTTTCTATTCTTTTTACTAATACTTTTTGTATTAATACCACTTTGAGAATTATCTGATATTAAGTAATATGGGTTTCTATAGAGCTTTCTGAAATTCGATGCTCTAGGGATCAAACTTCTAAAAAATTTATATACTTCAATCGATTTTTAGCAAATTTTAGCCACGCAGATGAAAGGTACATCATAAATTCATGTTATTTTTGTATGGTATATTATTCGTTAAATTTTGTAATATTTTCTGTTATTTTTATATATTTTTAATATTTCTATGGATCGCTTAAGAGATTTTTGGAAATTGATGCTATAGTATTAAAACTTTCAACAATTTTAAAAATTCAAATCAATTTTTTAGACGACAACTTCTTTTATAAAGATTTTCAATACTTTTATTCCATATTTTTTTAATTAAAACCTCTTAGGCAGCATTATCACTTTTCAGGAGTGTAATTTATTCTAGAAAAAAATTTATGTAGGGAGTAACTTGGAGATTTTGCATTGTAACATGGAACACTGTAAACTGTAAGACTGTAAAATGTAAGTCTGCGTGTAGGGAGGAATTTTGAGATTCTGTAATAGTGAGAGAATAAAAATATTACAAAATGTCACAAACATACAAAATGTAAAAAAAATCCAAAATATCACAAAATGTCACAAATCACAAATATTACGAAATGTCACGAGATCATAAAATGTCACAAAATCACGAAATATCTCAAACACACAAAATGTCACAAAATCACTAAAATGCCACAAGGTCACAAAATGTCACAAATCGCAAAAAGTCACATAACCTCACAAAATTACATAATGTCGCATAATCCGAAATGTCAAAAATCACAAAATGTCACATCATCACACATCAAAAAATCGAAAAAAGTTACTAAATGTTACAAAATGTCCTAGAAACACAAAATATCACAGTATTAAGCGTCACAAAAAATTGTTAGAACTAAAAAAGTTAAGAGGAATAAAAATCTATACATCAGAACCTCAAAGAAAGCATCATGGGAAGTTTTACTTCTAACGCGTGTTGATTCAACTCGCTCCAATTGTGTTAGTATTTCTACAATTGAAGGTATGTTTTATTGTAGAAAGTGTATATATTAAATTGGATGTATTTTTATTGTTTTTTATATGAATCTCTGGAATTATTTCTTGAATAAGTACATAATTTTTTGTATTATATTAATAAAATACTCCAGAACAGAAAGTTTTATAAATTTCTAAGAAAATTATATCTACATAGTTTGTATTTATTGAAAGATTTCTAGAAAACTAGTAAGCTAGTAAACTAGGAAGCTAGTTAACTACTAAATTAGTCAACAAGTAACCTAGTAAACTAGTAAGGGAACGTCTATAAATCTCGTGACGCTTAAATTCTTCAAAACTGACCCCACCCACCCCCCTTGTGACAGACTGTGACGGTTTGACAGACCCCTCAAAGTGTCATGTGACGGTGATGACCCCTCCCCTCTATCCTTGCTAAAAATAAGAACCTTTTTTGAAATGTTCCTTTTTTTTTTCCCTTTATTTTCTCTTTCATAAAAAAAAGACATACCTAAGTAAAAGTAAATGAACTTGTGATTTTTTTCAGGAATTAAAAAGAAATCCATTTTTACATTTGAAAGTTTTATTTTCGCATTTTACAAATACAATCGTGTAAAAGTATATAAAAAGTTTTAATCCACTATTAGTCCTACTTTAGACATAATCCATCGTTTATCCTAGCTTATTTCTTCCCAAAGAGACTCTAAATGCTCCTAAATGGTTACAATTGGTGCTGGAGAATCGATTTTTTTATTTTCAATAAAATCACTTGTTTCGATATTTTCTTGATCTACCCATTCAAATTCATCTTCATTTCCAAAATTTCTAATGACAGCTAAAAACTATTTTTGCCGACTTGCTGCTATTCGTACAGTTAGAATTTTACAAGGAACTGGTTGGACTCCACAGTTTTTTTGATGTGTCTTTAATTTTCCCATTAAAGCAATGTAAAGACCACATTTCGAACATGTTTTGCGTTCAATATCTTTTTTGATTGAAGGACACATAATGTCATATGGTATTTTTTTAAATGACTGGAATTCATCATTAGCTATAGTATTTTGTATCGTTTTTAATAAGAATAATGACGGAAACTTCCCTTTTTCAGCTGATAAAACCAAACCATTTTCACTTTGAGCAATCGCTAAAGGTGTTGGCAAAAAACGTTCTGGAACTATTTTGAAAATCGAACTACGTAATTCAGAGCAGCATTTTGAATCTTTACATTTGACAATTTGTAAAAAATATTGACTTGATCTTACATGAACATTTTGCCAGTCTTGAGATTTCTGTATTATTTGTGACTCTTGAATCTCTGAATTTTCTGGAGTTATAACTGGGTTGTTCAGGTAGTTCACTTATAACTGGGTACCCGTCAATAACTGAATTTGACCAGATTTCGGCTAATTTCTGACCAGCAAATTCAAAATTCTTCTTCTCTCTTTCAGCATCTATTGTTTTCCCACTATCGTTTAACTGACTACCGTAATGTTCATGTGGCAATATAAGACTCGAAAGTTCTTTACTCAAAGGAGCCATTCTCCTTTCAACTCTGTTGAATGCACTCCTTCCAGGTGCATTGCATGCAATAAACAATGCATCTAGGTTGTTTTCAGTGAAATGATGAATTCCCGAGGCAACAACTTTGAAGTACCTCGGGTTTTCATCCGGCCTTCTGTCAACAATAACCATCATAACTGGTTTTATTGCACCCAATGAAGTTTTTGTAATTTCATCGAATTCTGGCAAGCGTTAAACTTTTTGAACGTCAACGACGTGAGACCAAGCAGTAGACGAGGAATGTTTTGCGGATCTCACTGCAACATAACTTGGTCCTGAATAACTTACTGCATTTTTGTCACCAAATTCGTTGTCTTTGATTACAATTCTCGCATACACAGACGGAATGAGCTTATGGGAAGACGCAATTACTGTCATGATCTGGGAGACGAACACGGTATTCCATGTGCATCAGTAAAGGACTTTGTTTATTCGCAGCTGAAATTTTAAAAAAGAAATCAGTAACGTAACAGTAATGGTAGATAAATAGTGAAATACTTTTATCAATAGTGAGTTTAGTTTATCATATGACAAATGATGTCTCTGAATGTCATTAGTTCATAGTTTACGACAGTTACTTGTGGATATTTAATTTTCTCTTACATACGTAAAAAAGTTGCATGGTTTTATAGTTTGTTATGGAGTTTTCAATCAAATTTTTACCTGTTATTCCGATTGGTACCAGCGATTTATCATCTTGACTCAAAAAAGCTACTTCTTTGTGTCCTAACCCAAAAGCAACTTCTTCTAAATTGTTATTGGTCGCACGAGCAAATTCTGCGTCAACGTGTTTCTTATGAAGATCAGCTTGGGCTTTTGATAATTTGACTGGTACTATCACAATGTGTTTTTTTCCTTCGCTTGTATTAAACCTGCGAGGAAGTAGCCTTAGGTAACAGCCACTTATGCTTAATTTGAATCCATATTCATTCTTGAGAACATCAGTCAATGCAGTTAAAGATTTGATACAATTTATGCTTTCGTTTCGACGTTTTTGAGCTGCAGATGAACCATGAGTGCAAATTTTCGTGATAACATTCAATAGTTCACGTTGTTCACCTTCAAGTCTAGGACGCCCACTTTTTTCTTGCTATTTCAGTTTTTTTTTTTTTTAATGTCAGGGTTTTCAGAACACAAATCTTCAAGAAGTTTCTTTCGCTTCTCTCCGTATTTTGCATTTCTGCTTGTACCTTGTTTTCTTTCTTTAAGAGCCTTTTCAGTTTTCTCTAAATCAACTTTTTTCTGTCGCAGAATTTTCTCTTCATCTGCAGTTAATAAATTAACTTTGTTTCGAACTTCAAGCATTTAAATTTCTTGTTGTAGTAATGAAATATTTTGCTCCAATTTTTTTTTTAATGGGAGTTTTATTTTTTGTCTCGCAAATCGGTGAACCATCTCGTTCATTTGGAAAATTCTAGAAAAAAAGAAATATTGTTGGTAAATAAAAATTATCACATATTGAAATATTGTTCATGTTTTCAAGTGGAAATTTTTTTTTTTTTTAGATACAATAGAATATATGTAGATTTTTTTATGTTAAATGACAAAAAATATATATAGCAAGTAAAGTATATCTCATACGTTAAATGAATTCATTTGTAAAATAGTAAAAAATGAGGTTACAATGATACGATAAAATACATGAATTCAGGTATGAATTGCGATTCAAATTATCATTTTATTCTAAAAAAATTTTCAATTTGAATAACTGAGTAGAATTTCAGTTATACGATTTGAAATTAAAATTATACACATTAAAATGTTATACAGCTAATAATTTATTAAATACTATTATTTTCAATATTTTGTTTTATTTTTGTACAGTTACTTTTCTTACGTGTCAAATAATACGTCTTCAAAATTATGTGCTATTTTTTATCTTTTTCTCTAAATGATTATGTCGATTTAATTATACTTTTTAGAAAATAATTTTACAGCATCACATCATACATGTTTTTTTTTTTTTTTTTTTTTTTTTCAAGAAACATAATCATTGACTTGAATCTTAAACTTATAGCAGGTATCAGATCATCAAGCTAACGTATGTAGCTTAAATATTTTTAATTATACTTTTTTTGTAATTTATCATCATATATACATACAATCATTATAAATATTTATATTTTTATGAAGAAAAATTTATATATTTTTTTTAATTATTAACATTTTTAAACGTTTTTATTTACATATATAAATATTTTCAAATTGCAACTTTCTTTTCTTGTTAAATTATGAATTTAATTTGAAATAAATTCGTACTAATATTTGAGTCATTCTTCAATTTTATTTAAATTAAATATTTATTTCAATTCCGACAATTTAGCTTTCAACAATGACTCAAAATTTTCTTCATTTTTTATGGAATTCCAATGTTGCACGGCCTCTTTCTGCAAATCTCCACTTTTTTTTAGAGGGAACGTGGCTTTATACTGCGAGAACAAATCTTGAAACAATTTTCTTTCGTCCATGTTTATACCTGTTGAAAATAATGAGCTTCTTAGTTTACGGAAACAAATTTTCAAACCTTGAAGATCCTGTTTGCATACATCAATTATGTTTTAATACAATTTTATATCAAACTGCGAAACTGCATCGTATTTTTTTTACTCTTCCACATAACCTTCTTTTGTAGAAACGTAATGAAATGTAATTTCAATACAAAAATGAAATGAAGTCAATTACTACTTACGGCTAAACACTCATGATTCGTTGTGTTGTTCACAATTATTCACAATATCAAGCATTTCGTTGGCAGCACTGACACTCGATGATCTAAATAACCCAACCTCACGAGCGTATTTCATTCGTACCAACAGCTCAAATCTCGCGCAAAATTCTTAAAAAAGTCGATAATGCACAGTCACGTGACGGTACGCAAATTCCCTTCTCCCCCTCTCGTGACAAACCGTGACGGTAGCATAGATCCCCCCCCCCCCGCCCCTTCCCAGCGTCACGAGATTTATGGACGTTCCCTAAACTACTGAAATTGTAAAATAGTAAAATAGTAAAGAAGCAAAGAAGTCAAATAGCAAACTCGTTAACAAGTAAATTAGTTAATTATTAAACTAGTAAACTTGTCAAATTTGTAATAGCAAACTGTGAACTAGTAAGCGAATAAACTAGTAAGCTAGTTAAATAAAAAACTAGCTATTAATATAACTAACTAGTAAACTCGTTTACAAGTAAGTTAGTAAGCTAGTAAACTATTAAACTAGTTAACTAGTGAGCTAGAAAACTAGTAAACTTATTTTTCACATTTATTAGTATTATACATATAATATACAAAACCCTGGAGGATTTCTACGTATTCTAATAGATTACTTATATTTTTGTAGATTGCTACAGAGATTTAAAAACCTCGATGATTTAAAATGCGAATTTCGAACTATTCTTAGTAATTTCAAAAAAAAATCATAAAATTTCAGTTATATAAATTTTAATATTTTATGTAGTCAGTCTGTTTCCGTATTTTTAAAATATTTAAAAGATTTCGTTACGTTTTCCAGAATTTTCATAGATTTGTAGTATTTCTAGAATTTGATGCTTTAGAATCCTAAAATTTACAGATTGTAAAGGCATTTGTCGAGATTTTTTAGAAAACAGTTTTTTCATAGAATTCAATTTTTTTCATTATTCTTTTAGATTTTGTATGAATCGAAAGATTTTAATACTCTTGTATGGATTTTTTTATAGATTTCTTAAATTTGATGATCTAAGATTCAAAGTTTCGTAATTTTCCAAAATTTTCGTAGATTTTAATTTTTCTCGATTATTGACTGGGTTGCAACAATTTTTCTGATTCATATTTTCAAAGTAATCCTACGTTTTTATACTTTTACCTTTTTTATTAAATATATACTGCTAAAATTTTCATGCATTTATTTTCAACTTATATTTTTATTGTTTATCGAAGTAAGTTTTTTTAATTTTACATTAAATATTTATTGATTTAATCACAATTTCGGGAGGCGTTTCAACCCCCAAAACCCCCCTCTGCCTTACGCGCCTGAAATCATTGAATCTTTTTTCCATACCAAATAGTGAAAGCTAAATTCATCGAATTATTGCAATTTTGACCATTTATAACAGAAAAAATATAAGAAAAGAAAATTGTTCGTAGCATAAGCTAATCTCAATAATGGTAAATATCAATTAAATACAATAACTGAATTAAATTCCACTTTCATACCGAGAAGACTCATTCCAAGTCCAGTGAGTCCTTGATAAAATCCTTGAGCAACTCCTTGTGGCCTGATCCTTCGAAATTCCTCCTGTCTTTGGAGATGTTCAGCATCCAAAGTCAACCTGTCCAAATTTCGAGCGACGCTCGATGCCAATTTCGTGACCGAATTGACAGTTCCTACAAAATTATTGCTCCGTTCAAGTAAAGAAAATTCATATTTTTTAAAAATTGCCTTCATGAGTCAATTTTCACGTTTTCAAATAAAGATTGGCCCAAGTCATGAATGGAAGAGTCTATTCTTTGTAATATATTCCGAATATCAATTTCTTGAGAATGTTGAAATATTATCGATCAACCTTTATATTTCTAAATTGCAATTTTTAAAAACATGATTATAAAAAGTCAGAATAACCTGCTGTAACATGCTTCATGAGACTCGCGGATCCATGAGTGATTCCGCAAATAAATCCCCAAGGACCTTGTAACAATCCTTGAAAAGGCATCGACACAAAATCTTTGAGTCCAGAACCAAGTGCTTGTGCCAAACCTCCAGGTGAGCCAATTATTTCTAAAGAACCTACGACCCATCCTACGAAAAATCACAAATTCATAACACCATATTAAAAAAATATCCTCCATGCCTCGAAGAATAACAGAAAATTTATGGAAACTCTAAAGTCTCATAAAATGCAACTCTACATCTTTTCCAAACTCTATTAAAATTAGTAAATTCATCAGAAAAGTGATGATTCAACAATTCAGACGATTCACTTCCAAAAAACAATTTACCACTCACAAGTTCTTTAAAATTCTATAAAAAATTAGAGTAGAAAAAGAGGAGGGTGTCACTAAGGATAAAAATTGAAACGAAAATTTTCAATACCGGCTTGTCTGATACATTCAATATCGATATATCGGAAAGAAAATGTCGATATGTTGATATATCGCAGAGATTTTTATGGATTTTTCGAAAAACAGTTTCTTCATAAATTTATAGTACTTTTAGTATTTCTCGTATTTTTCAATACTTGTACTATTAAAAGAATTTTCTTGTATTTTTATTTATTGTTGCATGGATATTTAGAATTTCATTCCATAGGGGTCAAAATATTAAAGATTTTTAGTAATATCATACATTTTTGAGACAATCATATATACATACATCGATTTTTAAAATTTTTTAATTTATCATATTTTTAGTACCTATTCATAAAATGTTCTAGTATTTTCTCGTACTTTCATAGATTCCTAGTATTATTTTTTTTATATGATTTAGATTTTTAGAAAATCGTGCTTTATTTATTTTTCGTATTTCTTCAATATTTATACGATACATTTGAAGAATTTTTCGGTATCTTTAAAAATTTTTGTAGAAATTTTTCTTTATATCAATGCTCTAGTCCATTCTTAAAAAACACATGCCACGGCCTGAAGCTGTCTATTCGGATCAGAAATTCGCGCGCATAACGAGCAGAAGACGTGCCCTGTGTTTTTCAAAACATTTTAAAACAAAAGACGAGAGCGAGCATTGTCAGCTGTCAAATGTACAGTGCCAGATTGAAGCATTGGCAACTGCCCAGGGCGGCAAACTTTCTTTTTTTAGAGGGGAGGGGGGGAGGTGGCAAATTTTATGAGTCGTAACAAATCTCAAAAAAAAAAAAAAAAGTTCTTGATAACCGTTTTTCAGAAATTCATTACGTAAGTTCGATTTTATTCAAAAAATGTAGGCGTTTTACTAAGTTCCCAAAGACGGTACTAAAGGAAAATCTGGCCGTAGAAATACCAAGAATAAAAGGTTATTTTTGTTATTTTGACAAAGAAATTAAAAAATATGTAGCCTGCGAATGTCGAAATCGTATAAAATAGTTTCTAAATTTATTTCATATTTTTTTAAAAGCCAAATTATAATCAATAAATTTCGGTTTTAATCACTGTAAACAAATAACCGTTGTTGGGGTTGAATTTTCAAACAGAAATCGAAGGGACATTTTTGCAGTTATATGAAGGCTTCATTTTCTTAAAATTCTGTTATTGGACGGAAATGGTTTGATAAAAAATTTTTTATTAAGGTCTATTTTTTGTGAAGATTTACTTTCCAAGGAAAAAAAATTTTGATGCTTATTTTTAGTATGTTTTCAAACATTTTTTGTAACTATATACTGGTGTGTACTAGAACATATTAAAAATAAGTTTGATGTCGCTATATTACGCTCATTTTTTTTTTCTAATCAATAATGTTGTGTTGAATTGAGAGTTAAGATTATTCAACAATTTTACGCTGCCATAAATATGCTGCCGATAGTATTTAAGATGAGGAAACATATTTTTTCTACAGTTCAAAATTTAATCACACATTTAAGACGAATTTGAAGATAATACATTGGAAACGAACAAAAATTTGCATGAAAAAAGGAATCGAAAGACCCGCGGAGTATGAAAACTTTCGGTTCGAAAAATTTGAAATTTTTTGTTAAGAAAAGAAATTCACAAACTTTAAGGGAAAGAAGGCATAGAAATGATTGCTGAAATGGCACTTTGACTTTGAAAAATCGGAGTTCCTAAACAACGAGTTTTCGCTCATAGATATTAATACTGGATGTTGCGTAATTAACCAATGGAAGAAAACTGATGAGAAAATTTTGGGGTTCTAAATCTTAAAAATTTTAAATTAAAAACACAATTGCAACGAAAGTGTTTTATTTCAGTTAACCCTCAAAGTGCACAAGTCTAAGAAATATCATTAACTGCACTCAAGTAAAAAATTACAATCTGCAATCTGCTCTAGAGTAAAAATTGTTTAACTTATCATTCTGAGATTTTAATTGCACTTTTTTCTAAGAATGACGCAAAACAAAGTCAATATATTAGAAGTTCAATATGTCATATTTCCCATACTTCTGTTAAAAAAAAAAAAAAAAAACTGAAAAAAACTGAGTGGTACTTGCATAAATAAAGTAATGAGTTTGTTTGAATGATACTGTGCAATTGATACATAAATCTACGTCAAGTCCTGCAAAAATTTTATTTTTAAATCTAATACTTTACAAATAAAAAGCGATTTCAAATAATTTAAATGGTTTTATCTGAAAACTTTAAAAAAATCAGAACTGGTGGATATCACGGATCAAATTGAAAAAATAAAAAAAATACGTATTGATTGAAAGCGTATTTAATAATTTAAAAAAATGTTTTTATGAGCCGAAAAATTTTTCAGTGGAAAAAACTTGGTTGTTACCCGAAGTACAGTAATTCGTTAATTTGATGGACACACAAAAAAAAAGTACATAAAAATGATACATTTTAATATGTATTGAAATTCATGAATCAATCCAAAACACGGGCAAAAGGTGAAGAGCGGACAGTTTTCATTGAGTTTGAATAACTTGTATGAAATAAATGATAAAACAAGTAAGAAACGTAAGAATAGGAATATTCATAATGTAATGAATATTCGTATTAGTGTTAAAGTTATGAAAAATAAGTTTCCAATGGCGCTAGACTGCCTAGACTGTGAGTGACTGATAAAGCTAGAAACATAACTTTAATTTATCGTATGACTCTAACAATAAGTTGTGAAAACGTTTATACTTAAGTTTTTCAGAAAAGACTATTCCTTATAAAACTTGTTTTTGCTATGACTAATAACATGTTTGAAGGACAAACATTTGAAAAAATCGGCATTCATCTTTATAAACTATATCTACAGTTATCGATATATGTAGCTACACTTAGAGTTTGACCTTGGAATTCTTCAGGAATATATCCCAGCAACAAAGCGAATCAGAAAGTCACAAAAAATTATGTTAACAAAGAATTCCACGCATATTGAACTTGTGATATACGTATATTGTAAAATTTCTCTAAAGGAAAAGGGGAAGCAAACCAAACACAAAAATACCGTCAACCTTCTATGATATATTAGCAAAACGATTATCAAAAGGTATTTCCGATTTCGGTATATTACGATATTAATTATAAAATTTAACCAGCCGTCTGTATGCAATGGCGCGCCCATCGGGCGCGCGAAATAACTCTAGTTGGTTAAATTTTATAAACTATTGTATTATTTATATTTCTAGTATTTTCTTTTTTCTTTTTTAATTTTTCAGTATTGATTAAGCGCTGTAAGTTTTCGTAGTGTTTTTACAATACATCTTTAGATTTATAGGATATCATTTCCTGAAATTCGAAGTTTAAATATTTCAATTATTTTGATATATTTATCAGAAAACATCATTGATTTCAATTACTTTTACTATTTTGTGTATTTTGTAAGAATTCATACGATACGAAGAATATTCTAATATTCTCGTGGATTTGTGTATGGATTTCTGTAACTAAATGCTCTGGGAATTAAAGTTTTATTGACTTTTTATTTGTGTAGATTTTTTCCAAAAATTTAATCAGTATTTACAAGCATCTAACGGAATTTCGTTATTATTTTTTTCCGACTTTTTTCAAATTATTGAATTTAGTAAGATATTTTATGAGATTCAAATATTTTCAGAGTTTTTAATGATTTCTACATAGATTTCTTTAATTCAATACTCTAAGAATCAAAAATGTACAAACTTTTATAGTTTTTATAGATTTTCGAAAAAAATTAAATTAGTATTTACGCTTTTGTTTTCTAGTATTTTTAATATTTTCGTGTGTTTATTTAATTCAGTAAGATTTTCTAGCAGATTTTGATGTTTCAAGTATTTTTAAAGATTTCAATACAGATTTCTAAACTTAAATACTCTAGAAATCAAAGTATTATCAACCTCAAGAATATCTATAGATTCTCGAAAAAATTAACTCAGTATTTATTTTCAGAATTCATTTTTCAATTCCAAGTTTTTTCAGTATTTACAATCGTGTACCGATTAAATTTCGTTGTATTTTTCAGCAGATTTAGATTTTTCCAGTATCTTTAAAGATTTCTACATAGATTTTTAAAATTCAATACTCCAGTATTCTTAGTTTTGTTGATTTTAAGAATTTATATACATTATCAAAAAAAACCGAATCAGTATTTATTATCAGTGTTTATCTGTTTTATCTCTAGTATTCTAAGTAATATATTTTCATGTGTTCATTGAATTTCGTATAATTTTCTGAAGATTTTGATATTCATAGCGTTTCCAAAGGTTTTGTGTATTTTCGATTCCTAAAATTTATTACTACAGAAAACAAAGTTTTTTTCAATTTCCAAAATTTTTATGGATTTTTGTAAAAAGTAAAATAGCATTATTATTAGTCCTGATTTTTTTAATTTCTAGTATTTTTTGTATTTTTGGACGTTTAGAATTTCGTAAGATTTTTGGACAGATTTTGATATGTTTTTTTTACAGATTTTTAATATAAATTTTTAAACTTCAGTGCTCTAAGAATCAAAGTTTAACTTATCTCAAAAAATTTTATGGAAGTTCAAAAAAATTAAATCAGTATTCACTATCATATCATTTCAAATTCTAATATGTATTTTTAGTATTTTCGTGTGTTTATTGAATTTCATAATATTTTTTAGCAGTTATGAAAATTTTTATTATTTTCAGAGATTGCTGAATCAAAAGTGTCATTAATTCTTACAATATTTATCAATCGTTCATAAAACAGCTACTTCATAAATTCATAGTATTCCATAGATTTTTGTTAAATTATTATAAAAATGTATGTAAAATTATTGTATTAAATTGGTTTTGGAGTAATATTCATTACGAAAGAAGAAAATCGTGAAAATTTTTATGAAAGAATATTAACGTCTATTCAATATTCTTCCATATACACCATATCACTAATACTTTGAAAGTTACAAAATGTGCAAAAGAAGAAAAAAATTCGTTTTTGTAGAAATCAATTATCTAAAATCCGTATAAACAAATTTAAAAAACATTTGTTCATACATAATTTTTTAGATTTTAAATAAAAAATTTGTAATTTAAAAATATTTATCTCCCAATATATCGAAACGTATCGCACATCTCTCGGTATCACTTATAAAAACAAAAGCCCGTAAAAGAATTTTCCAATAAGGATGAGAAATATCGAAGAAAATAAAAATCGATTAAGGTGATGCCTGAATTTTGCTTACTTTTATCGATATTATCGATTTTTATCGATAAGTTTCCCACGTCATACAAAACATATCGATATTATCGATAGATATCGATAAGTTTCCCATCGATACTTTCTAAATATGTTTAACTTAAATTGAAAAACAAAATTGCACTAACCTGCTCCGAAAATAGCACCGGACAAGTAGTGCATGATGACCGCATTGCCGAATCTGTAAGGGGTCGTCAGAAGATTTTTCTTCTCAAAAGTTCCAAAATAAAGAGGTGAATGGTCCAAAGCCAAATAGAGCCGAATGGAAGTGTGGACGCTGAGCAAAATGGATATTGGCTCGACGCAAAAGCTGCGCAGTCTCCAGGGTCTGCCGAGGATCCAGGCGTCGACCATCACAGAATCTGGGATGTGCACATTCGAAGAGGATAAGGGCGCAAGTAGGGCTTTGTTTTTGGCATCGCTCGATGTCGCGAAGCATGGGGGTGTCATTGAAGTCGCGTACTCGAGCAATTGCGTTATGAAGGTGTCCTCAATGTACGCGCTGATCGGGGCGACTTTCAGGCGCATCTCTTGCCATGCTGGAATGAATTTCGTCGAAAGTCAGAATGGAAACAATAGTAATTCGGTCGTTTCATAATTTGTTATGCTTGTAACATTACAGAAATATGACCTTAAAATTTTTTGTACATTAAGAAGATAGTAACTTGACAGGAGCATGATCATAACATGTTCGTAACATGTGTGTGATACAATTGCAACATCAAACTTTAGAGACATGATTGTTGCAGGACTATAAGGATAGAAATTTTATTGGGTTATGATCGTGACTTGTTTGCAACACAATTGATACATGAGCATGCATAGTATTGGGTATGGGAATAAGTTTCCGCTGTTTTTTGAATGAAGATTGTTGTTTATTTAAACAATGAAAAATATAGTTACTTCATTCAAAGTATGCACCATTGGAAGCGATTACTTTTTCCCATCTCTCAGGTAGTAAACGGATTCCTCGGCGAAAAAATTCTGGTTCTTTTTATTTGATCCACTCATCAAGCCATTTTTTGATATTTTCATAAGAAGTGAACCGTTCTCCAGTAAGGGCCGATTGCATGGATCGGAACAAATGGAAATCTGAAGGGGCAATGTCTGGGGAATACGGAGGGTGGGGCAAGATTTCCCATTTTACTCCTTCCAAATATTTTTTACCGGCTTGGCTATGTGCGGTCTTGCGCTGTCATGCGGTAAAATGATCCGATCATGTCTATCGTTCCATTCCGGCCGTTTTTCCTTCAAAGCTCGATTCAGATGGATGAGTTGTAGTCGGTAAACATCCCCAGTGATTGTTTCGGACGGTTTTAAGAGTTCATAATAAATGACACCACTCCGATCCCACCAGATGCACAACATAACTTTTGAAGAGTGAATATTCCGTTTTGGCGTCGATGGACCTGGTTCACCTGGCATCACCCAATGTTTCGGTCGCTTGGGGTTATCGTAGTAGATCCATTTCTCATCCCCCGTGATAATGCGATGCAGAAAACTCTTTCTTTTTTGTCTTTCGAGAAGCATCTCGCACGTCACCAAACGTCTTTCAATGTCCCTCTCTCACAGTTCATGTGGCACCCAAGTTCCGGCTTTTTGGACCATTCCCATGGCGTGCAGACGTTTACCGATGGTAGATCTGTCAACATCCAATTCCTCCGACAATTCTTCTAGGCTTCGACTTGAATCATCATCTAGTAATTCCCGTAGTTGTCCATCTTCGAATTTTTTCGGTGCCCCCTCACGTTTTTTATCCGTGACATCGAAATTGCCATCTTGAAATCGCCTAAACCACTCTCTGCAAGTCGTCTCAGACGTAGAATGATCACCGTAAACACTGAGCATTATTCGATATGTTTCAGCAGCACTTTTCTTTAAAATGAAATAATGAACTAAAACTTCCCGCAAATGCTACTTATTCGGTATAAATGTCTACATATTCAAGACCAGAAATAAAAATAGTGTTCACGTTTCAAACGAATGTCGACTACTGCGTTCGAGAGCCTACCTATGCACCTTTCGATTCCGAGAAATGTACCTCAGCGAAATCAAAAATAGTATTTTTAAGGACATCTAGTCGAAAACAGCGGAAACTTATTCCCATAGCCAATAACATAATTTTGACATATTCGTAACAGTGTTACAGCTTCAAATAACAGTAATAACGTCATTTTCATTCCATTGTTACCCGGTCGTAACATTCAAAATATAGTTACTTAATTACAACACGATTCCAACACATTTTAAACATGATTATAACTTCTAAAAATGATAGTAACATGACTGTAACTTGATCGTAACATGTTGATAACACGATTGTGATATGAGTTTATCATTAATGAAAAATTTTAACGTTATAAACGTGATCGTGAAGTGTAAAAAGATGACGATATGACTGTAACGTGATTGTAACATTAAGACGATATTGAATAAAATGTAACATAATTGTTACATGACTCTAGCTTTAAATCAGCTCAGCCAATATTCAATATCGATATATTGGAAAGAAAAAATTGTTATTCCGAGGTATCGCTAGCTTTTGATGGATTTTTTATAAAACAGTTTGTTTATAGATTTATAGTGGGTACTTTTAGTATGTTTCGAATTTTTTCAGTTCTCATACAATTTAAAGAATTTTCTGTTTGATACCATAGAGTTCAAAGTTCAAAATTTTTTAGCAATTTAGTAGAATCTTAAGAGAATCTTATTATCTGTATTTTTACTATTCTAAAAAATATTCACATTTTTGGTATTTATGGAATTCTATAAGATTTTATAGTATTCTTATAGATTGCTATACAGATTTTTGGAATTTTGTATTCTGTAGGAAGGTTATTCAATTTTTTTGTATTTGAATAGATTTTCAGACAATATCTCCATAGGTTAATAATTCTTTCAATATTTTTCATATTTTTTTAGTATTTATACGATTTGAAAGATTTTTTGGTTTCTTTCGATTTCTGGAATTTGATATTCTAGTTATTAAAGTGTTATAGATTTTTAGTACTTTGTACTAGTATTTTTTTTTTTTTTTTTTTTTTTTAATCTTTTGATATTAAAAGAACGTTGGAAGATTTCATAATTTTTTTAAAAATATCTCTTACGATAATTAAAATTCAAAGTTGGAAATATTTCGAATTTTTAGTTAAATTTTGTACAAAACAGTATCTTTGTAGATTTTTAGTGCTTTTACTGTTTTTCGTTTTTTCCAAGGATTGGTAAGATTTAAAAAATTTGTATTACTTCTACAGATTTCTAGGATTCAATGCTATAGAAATCAAAGCTTCATTGATTTCCATAACTTTTTATAGTTTTTTTTTTTAAATATGTTCAGCATTTACTAGTACCTCAGAAAATTCTGTCGTTTTCAGTGATTTTTGTAATTTTTTGTATTCATTAAATTTCATAGGATTGTCTCGCAGATCTAGAAATTTTTATTAATTTTATGAATTTTGATACCTATAGATTTCTCAAATTGAATGCTCTAGGAATCAGTTTTGAAAATTATCAGATTTGTGGAAAAATTAAATCAGCATTAATTATTTAAAAATTCTATTAATATTCGTATTTTTCGTACTTATTTAATTCCGTAAGATGTTCTAGCGGATTCAAAAACTTATAGTATTTTTATAGATTTCTATACAGATCCCCGGAATTTATCGCTTAAGAATCTAAAGTTTAATAGATTTTTAATGAACTGATAAATCGTTCATAGAACAGTTACTTCATTGATTCCTAGGATTTAATAGTTTCTTCGATATCTTTTTTCAAAACATTTCGTGTATTAAATTTATAAAATTGATTCCAAATTATACTTATTTTATAAGTAGAAAATCATTAGAATATCATTATGAAAAAAATTTTACATCTATTCAATATTCCTAAATATTCCTCCATGTAGACTTTACCATTATGATATTTTGAAGTTAACGAATTTCAAAAAAAAAGTATGAAATCGATGTTGAAAGAAATTACTGTCCTGAATACCTCCTACAAAAAGCTTACGATATTTGCATATTGATACAACGATCATCAATCAATTATTTTATCGATACAAAAGGGTAAAAGTCCGTTTAAATTATTCAAAAACTCACATCGTTTGACTCGATCAGATTCCCAAACCATTTCGACGGAAATCAAAGAACTCTCCACAATTTTTCCAACGTCCGCCTTGATCGCTCCGTTCACGTAAGTAACCAAATCTTTTTTTTCGACCGAGGTTTGGCTGATGAAAACCACAGGAAAATCGAATCCACCCTGATCGAACGTTTGATTATCTAGCTGCAAATCTCCAAAACAAACAGTAACATTGAGACGCTCGTTTTGCGAATCAACGTTGACGATAGCATCAGTCAAAGAACAACTCGCAACTTCATTTCTTTGCCCATTCTCGTTCATGTCCTGCATTATTATAAAATTAACTCCGTGGAAATAAACCATGGCATATTTTTCCTTTGTCGCGTTCGTGTCCTCGAATTTTTCCGTGACTTTGATTTGAGTGGTTGAGACGTTTTTGGAACTTGTGAATCTTGGGGTGGAAACAATGGAAGAAGTCGTTTCGAGCATTTCGTCTTGGGCTGAGAAGAATGTTGTTAAGGAATTCGAGCTGCTGGAACTCTGGAAATTTTAAAAAATGATGTAATATGAATAAATTTTCATGATAAACGGTTTTTAGAGTTGAGAGAAATTCAGTAAGTTCAAGAATATTTCGAAAGGAAACTTACTGGAACGTTACCAAAGGTCCTGTTGTCCTTGATGATTTTTGGAAAACGGTGATCGTCAGCGTCTTGATCGTCTAGTGTTCCCAGAGTTTTCCTCATCAATTTACTTCTTATGTCACGAGCAGAAACTTCAATCTTGAAAATAAAACATAATCATAAAATTTTCTAATAGAAGAGCTTTTTTTCATGAATCCATAGTTATTAAATTCATTTTAGCTCGAGGACTATAATTTCTTATTGTTAATACTATTGTACATATTTTCAAAGTTAACTTGAAAAGAAAACGCTTACCTGGGATATATGACTGATGTTCACGATCGTTGTGTAGCATCGCGTTTTCATTGTTAATTTAACATCGCCAAAATGAGGTAAACGCACGTATTGATCGGAAAATTTGCTCAACGATAAATTCACAGCACGTGACCACGAAATTTGTTGTTTATCTGAAAATGAAACACAATTCCATGTCATTATAAGCATTATGAGAATCATACAAGCAAACTTTAGCCAAGATCTTAGTAATTTTCTTTATTAATTATCGATGACGATTTCAGAAGAAAAATATTTCAATTAAGAAACATGGTTCAAGATATTTTGAATTGAATAATATAAAAAATACTACTATAAGAATAACAATTTTTGGCCTGACCATAAGAAAATAACACTCGACATTTTGTGACTGCAAACAATTAGGTTTCTTTAAAACTTCATAAAAGTTACAAGAAGATTTTTTCCAATAAGATTGATGCTTGAACAAAACGAAAATTCATTTTTTCAATTTCGTAATATTACTTTATTACATAATTGAATTTGTAATATTTATTATGATTATTAGTAATTAAAAAAATATTACTTTTAATATATTATAATTATTGATGATTCATCAATGATGAATAGATTATTATAATTATAGGATAAAATAATAACATTCATTCAATCATATTGATATGGTTATTTATTATTATTCTTTAATATTTATGGTTATCAACAATTATGCTTCACTATTTGATTCTTATAAAAGCATTGCAACTTGACATTTATTTTTTATTTGTATCTACGTTTCGAGGATCACCTGAAATTTTTTTTATAGCAAATTTTCCTTAGGTTATTGCCAAGTTTTGTTTTCATCAATATTATTATTCAATTATATTAATACTCACATTTATATTTATATTATTATTATTATTGGTAAATAGATTATTATATTAATAGCATTGAATATTAAACATTTATTATTTTATATTGATACAGTTTATTTGTCATCATTCGTTAAAATTTATGGTTATCAATATAAGTGCTCCAATATTCAATTTTTCTGAAAACATTGTAACTTTACATTTCAAGGATCACCTGAAATTCATTTTTGTAGAGGATTTTCCTTGGATTATCGCCAAGTTTCATTTCCATGTATATTATTATTTCATTATACTGATACTATTATTATTATTATTATTATTATTATTCTTATTATTATTATTATTATTATTATTATTATTATTATTATTATTATTATCATCATCATCATCATCATCATCATCATCATCATCATCATCATCATCATCATCATCATCATCATCATCATCATCATCATCATCATCATCATCATCATCATCATCATCATCATCATCATCATCATCATCATCATCATCATCATCATCATCATCATCATCATCATCATCATCATCATCATCATCATTATTATTATTATTATTACTCTTATTATTATTGATAAATAGATAATTATATTAATAGAATAAAATATTACCATTTATTTAATCGATATTGTTATTTATTATTGATTTTTATTAATGGTTATCAATATTAGTGCTTCAATATTCAATTTTTATAAAAAACATTGTAACTTCACATTCATTTCGTATATGTACCCACAGTTCTAAGATCACCCAAAATTTTTTTTAATGGAGAATTTTCCTAGGATTATTTGCAACTTTTTTTTTATCCTATAAACAGGGGAGAATGGATAAAAATGTTGAAATTGAATAAAATTTTATTTAAAATTTCATGTTTTTATAGTTTTTAAACAGTGTTCAACATATTCAAGATGAATTCTTCTAGCCCAATTATATTTCTATCATATTCAAAATAATTTTATACTTGAATTATTATAGATTCTAAAATTATAATAGGTATTCTTACCGATAGGTTTTGCATCCTCGTCACTATCAACAGAAACAGCAGAAAATAGCAAAAATGTCGATGATTGTGGAAAAGGAGAATCTGGCAATCTACTGCTCATTGTTGGAACCGAGTAATGACACGTTCCCCCACTTTCCACTCCACAAACCCAAGAAAAGTGCATCGAATCATCAACTACATCCTCTGTAAACAAATATTATTTCATTTCTTTCTGAATCAACCTTGATTTCATAAAAATTTAATAGCAATCTACTCAATTTCGATTTGATGTCAAGAAAAACTTTGTCTTATAAAATTTTGAACAATTATTGAAAACTAATTAATTAATTCGTTCATTATATTACAAAATTTCAAATCACTCTTGTTGAAAAGTCGAGTTATGAAAAATGTCAGATGATTTTTTACAAAATTGCCATGTTGAGAAACAAACTGTTTCTCTTGCATCGAGTAGGGTTGTTGATATCTTTAAAAATATCGATATCGATATTTATCGTTCGGAAAAAAAATATCATCATAGGCCGACATTTATCATCGAAAAAAAGTCGATACTCCGATATATAGATAAAAATCTGAATGTACGAGATTATACAATAATGTCGATATTTATCGTCAATAAATATCAGTAACCGATAAATATCGTCGAAAAATATCGATAATATTGGCGATAAAAATATCATCGTAAAAATATCGATATCGTCAGTGAAAATATCGATAATTTATCAACAAGCCTAATTGAGATTCTTTCTTTTCGAAAAGAAAAATTATTTTGAGGCCATCATTGATAGACATGAAATTTACATACATGAAAAAAAATTTTTTTTCAACAAACCTTCATTTTCATCTGTTTGCCCAACTAGTATTTTGAAAGAACAAGTATTTTCAATGAGCATTTGTGGATGTGGATCAGAGTGTATCATGATGTAAGTTGTGTTTTTATCTTCCTGGGTCGTTATTACAACAGGAACTGTACTGTAACCATTCTGCAAAAGAAATAATATAAATAATAGTATTAATAAAGTTTATCGAAATAATACTATGTATAATACTAAATTGGTTTTCTGTTAATTCACTTACAAGAATATTCTAGAATCTACTTAAATAAAACCTGATTTATACTGAAGGTATACTCATAATTAAATGATATAACGGAAAACGTACAGAGGAATATCGGTTTCAAAGAATTTACTGAAGAAAAGAATTGATGAAACTTACAGGAATGGAAATGCAACGTCGAGTTATGACCTGGTCCACTTTGACAGGACATGACCAACGGTTTCCTAAACTCAAAGAAACGTACAAAGCAGCACTGTCCATAACAGGTCCATACAATGTGTGCCATTGCACAACTGGTACACCCAATCTGTAAAAAATTTTATTTTTTTTAATCTATGAACATTCGACCAATTCAAATTTTTTCGAACTGGTTTCTTTGCTTCTACACAATCGATAAATCGGTTAATTCAAAAAAGTGAATTTTCAACTGCATTATTTAACATTTTATAATTTTTTTTAAATTCTTCCTCTTTTTGCACAAAAAAAACGCGAGGAACTTAAGAGGGAATAAAATTATGCCAAGTAGTATAAAAATAGAAAAAAAAAAACAAGACTTTTTTATCAAGAATTGTAGACCGATTTTTTCGATAAGTAGAAAATTAAATCTTTGTAAGGAATTTTAGATACTTTAGGAAAACGAAGAATATCTTTGGAAACCTCATGAGAAATTTATAATTTTTTATATTTTCAGTTAAATCTTCAGTGAATTGATGATCGTGTATACTACTTATTTAAAAAAAAATATTTTGGAGAGATCAAAACAATTTCGATCTAGAGCTATATTCTTTTCATCATAATGGAAAACAACTTACGTCATTGTAAGATTTTTTCAAATTCTGTGAATTCTATGACACGAGAAAAAAATGTTTAACCACAATTTCTATTCGACCCTTCAAAATTCATTTCGATCCACGAACTCTAAAACTTTAAAAACGTTTTATAAAGTATATGAAAATCAAGGTAAAAATCGTATTAAATATACATTATTATAAAAGAGACTTTAGAGAAAGTGGTTTCAATACTCTCCACAAATATTTTTCGTATTATTCAAATGCGTAGAAAAAGTACAGAAACGAAGAAAACTCTGTAAAATATACGTACTTTGGGTCTTCGTTTGGCGGGATATTGATGCTATGGAAAGTAAAATCATTTGGGAAATGAAGATTTGCGGAATCCTCAGGAACAGCTAAAGTAGCCACGTATAATTCTTGATTCGTCATGTTCCCAATGACGAAATTACAGCTGATTCGTATCAAACGCATGTCTTCTTGCATACTTGAATTAATATTCAAGAAACAGACCTAATGAAAAGGTAATTAAACAAAATAAAATATATATGATGAAAAATAAACATGGAAAATTGATATGTGAAAATACACAAGGCCAAATACAATGTTCTGTGATCTCAAAGCCTCAAAATTTTCGAAACTGTTTGCATCTTAGAGAAACTCTGAATTTAAAAATCTGAACATGAATATAGTATGTATTTAAAAATTTTAGACTTCAGGTATTTCTTAAATATAGAAATTTTAATTAAAGAACTTTATCAATTTAAACCACAAGACTCAAAAAGTTGGTAATTTACAAACTATCAACTTTACCTAATTTATTTGAATGATGTTTATTTATTTCTTATAACATATTATGTTTACATATTTATATCGTACATAATTATATATCATCATATATTAAATAAATTACATTATTTTATGTAATATTTACTATACTAATTAAACACCCTTAATTTTTATTTATCTCATTGAATTTATGAATAAGTTGATAGTTTATGAATCATAATTATAGCTTTTATTTGTATAATTATTATTGATAAATTTTAAGTCATTGATTTAAAGTTGTGGCTTGAACATCATTTCCCTCGTACTTACATAAAAGCAAAGAATAAACTTGACACATTTCTGGTTTTCTCAAGCTTTCTATAAAGGGTTAATTGAAAAGTTACTTAATGAAAAATAATGATGGGGAAAATTATCAAGGTAAAAACATGTAAGACCTTTAATTCTATTCGTAACAGATGTATAGATGTATTTGAAATGGTAAAGTTACTCACACTCGACCCACAATCCACAGAAATTTTGGCGTTTCCTGTAACAGGGATCAAGCCCTTAATTTTTGGCATGTAAAAGCTTTGGCCCCAATCAGGCTTCGCCAATTGAAGAGTACACGAGGTGTAATATGTGTCACCAATCCCAATTCCCAAATGAAAAGTCGTCTGAAATAAATGAATTTCCTTTAACATCTGCAAATCATAATATAAAACGAACAAACAATATTTAGGATATTTGTAAAGTTTTCTTTGTGTAAGCACGCTTTTTCATCAATGCAAAAAACTTTGGAAAATTATACACTAAAAAATTAGACGCTAAAAAGGAATAATTCCCCTGTTTTTTCGAATTTGCTTGATTTAATACTTAAATTATGCAAATGTGTGAGGACAATCGAGTTTGCGATTGAAAGAATTCACTTACTTCTAATTTTGGAGGGGTTACAATTCCATAATGTGGAATCTGACAGAGTTCTATGTCATCTGCCACAATGGAAACGTGGGAACCCAAAGAATTCAGAATGAAACACCAGGGCTGAAGCTCCAGTAGCAACGTACTTGACGCTAATCCTGCGTCGCGATATTGTACCTACAAATAAACATATTTCCAATGCTATATGATAATTCAAAAAAATTTCTATTTCGTATTTTTGCCTTGCATGTTATGAAGTTTCTCAGCTTCTGCAAAAACGATGAACATCTTTTATACGGAAAAAGTTTTAGTTTCACAAATCCCACAAGAAGTCAAAATATTTTATTTTTCTCAAATTTTCAGCAGAAGCAAACAAGCGCCACTAAAGAAATTCTCAGTTTTAGAAACTGAAAAATCAAAATAATCTGAATTAGTGCAAAATAATGATTGTAACTGAATAAAGTAGGGATACTGTTATTCGAAAAAATTTTAATAACTCGAAATTTTTATAATATATCTTAAATACTGGGTCTTTCAAATTTTAAGATTTATCTAAAGGAAAATTAGAACTCATAATAGATTGATCGTAATGCTAGTAAATTACTCATTTATTCATAGCTCATTCATTAATTTATATTGATTACTATAACTATTTATTTAACTGCAAATGCATTTATTTATTTAGTCATTCATTGATTTGTCAAATTATTCATTGATTTAAAAAGACATTCATTAATTAATTAATTCATTAATCGATTTATTTATTCATTTTCTCTTATTTTTTTCATTTCTTATTCATTATTTCATTGATTCATTCACTTACTCATTAATTCACTCTTTTATTCATTCTTTCACTGATTCATTAAGTATATTATTCTTTTATTGTTTCATTTATTTATTTCTTCATTCGATAATTCATTCTTTACTTAAATAAATCATTATAAATCATTAGTTGATTACTGTCTTCATTTATTCACCTATGCATTCATTTATTGATGTATTCATTCCTCAATTCATTAAATCATTCTTCGATTCATTTATTCATGATTCCATGTATTTATTAATATATTCATTTATACATTGACTGAATCGTTGATTTATTAATTAATCGATTTATTTATTCATTCTTAATTAATTTTTTCATTTCTTATTCATCAATTCACTGATTCATCCATTTATTCATTAATTTATTTATTCTTTCATTTAGTTATTGATTCATTAACTTGTTTATTAATTCACTCTTTCATTCATTCTTTCGCTGATTCATTAAGTATATTATTCTTTTATTGTTTCATTTATTTATTCCTTCATTCGATAATTCATTCTTTACTTAAATAAATCATACATTAATTGGTTGGTGACTGTATTCATTTATACACTGATGCATTAATTTATTAATTTATTCATTCCTTAATTCATTAATTTATTCTTAGATTTATTTATTCAATAATCCATATATTTATTCATATATTCATTTATTCATTGAGTTATTGATTCGTTTTTTTATTTATTTATTGATTGATTGATTAATTTAGTTATTTATTTATTTATCTATTTATTAATTTATTCACTGATTCGTTTATTCATCCACTTATGAATTCCATTATTGATTGATTCATTTAATAATTCATAAACATATTTATTCAATAATTTATTTTTTTTTTTTATTGATTCATTCACATATTCATGCATTCATTTTTTAATTTATCCATTCGTTTATACATCTATTTATATATCATCATTCATTTATTTATTCACTATTATTTGAATGGGAATCTGTTCAATCTATTTTGATAATAATTTGCTTCCAGTGATATATTACAATTTCTACCTGAAGAATCTTCAGTATCACTCAAATTTCATGAATTGTAGAATATTTCTAGACAAAAATGTTTTTCAAAAAATCTCGGAAATTGGTAATATCGTGCAATAATATCAACGTCCATGCAAATTCGACGATTTGCATTTCAATTTCTTTTCCAAAAAAAAATTCTGGTTCGTGATTTTAACATACTAAAAAGATTGTCTATATGTTTTTCAATGATCGTTTTAGTTTCTTATTGGAATTATGTAGAAAAACAAAAATTACTTGAACGTGAGTTTGAGGCTGTTCAGCAGCAATCCAAACGCAGTTTTCGTCAGTTTGGAAAGGCCATTTAACTTCTTTATTTTTCAGAGCATCGATTTCGTTCAGAATACTTTTTATGCTTTCCTTTTCAGGTCTTTTGAAAAATTTTCGTTGATCGACAGAACTGTATGATAAAGGCACATACGGATTCGATGCGGAAATCCCTGTTCTGAAAATTACAATATCAGCTGTATTTCGATGTTACTTATTGCAATAACAAAAAAAAAAAAAAAAAAATGTACGTATAACAGGGAATATACTTCTTTTGCTTGTTTGAATTATAGTTTTGAACCATGTAGTTAACAGAAAATTTCAATATCTAATAAAAAATCAGTTTTGAAAAAAGTCGATTATTTCCTGACTTTCTTATTTATTATATTTGAAACTTTTTCGATATTTCAAAGAAATTTAGAACTTTTGGGCCATTCTGAATACTTCGGAAAAACTTCGGAAAATTTTACTTTACTTGATTAAAATTTAAAAATTTGACAGCCTTTTTAACATTTCTAGCAATAATGATGTTTATTTAAAATGACACAAGAATGTAAGACAAAAATTTCTCACTCAAGCTGGAAAGTAAGCTGATGGAAATGCTCAAAAGTTCCAGGGCAGTAAAGCTGTTGACGTTCTCCACGACCATTGACAGTTCTGGTAAGTGACGTTTTTAATGACGGAGTATCAATCTGAACTTTGGCAGAAACTGGCAAGTGAGACTGGATCATGTAAAGAGGGCTTAAAACTGCCTGAAAGTGAATGAATGACAACTTATTTGAAAAAGAAAAGTTGAAAAAACGAAAATTGTATGATTTGACTTTGATAACTCACAAGAATTTTTGTTCGTCCATCAGTCGTCTCAGTTATCATTCTGACCCAAATACTTATGAACTGACCTCTTTCTTGCAAAGGCACTGGAATAAGAAGAATCAAAAAAGCGTTAATGTCAATTACAGTTTATATCAAAACAAATTTCACATTGTACAAAAGTTGAATTTCACTAAACTGTGTGATAATAAAACAATGAGTCCATAAATTTTTATTTCGAATCGATCAATATCTTGGACGACACCGAACGTAACATGTTACATAAAATTGTGATATAACAATGTTACTGATAAGCAACGTTGAAGTTACTAAATGTTATAGTTACTGGTGTGAATTAACATAAATTATTTATTGATATACTGAAATAAATACATATTGACTCTTTCTACATTTAAGTTCCCCCCCCCCCCCCCCATGTAAAATTTTATTGCATCGCCCTGTAACATAATATGCAATGTAACCGTAAGATGAATCAAATTGTTACGTAATCTTAATACTTACAATACCTAGCATAAGTGTAACAGCATCGTAACAATGTTACGTAACATTGTGGGAAATAGTAACTATCTGTCAAGCTTCAAGTTACGTAACTGCAACGTCACAATATAACACTGTTACATAACGGTTTCATTAATGTTACGTCACATTGCGGACCATGTTTTCAAGAAAAAAAAGTCAACTAAATTCCTCACCTTTCACCAACCACGGTTGATTCGACTTGGAATTCAACTGCAAGGGAATGTCCCCGGTCCACGATAAATTGCCCCCACTCAAAAACCTCAGCCTCATCGCCATATTGACAAAGTCACCAAGCACAATCGAAGAAGCTTTGCTCTCCCCGTTAATCACGACACCTTTTAAAACCGTCAGGTTTTTCTTGTCATCGTCCTCATGTTTCACGAGCTTCATTTCCAAGTTCTCGACGAGCGCGTTGTAGATGAAAAATTGCCCCGAAAACGTGACTAATTTCTGTGTCGCGGACAGAGAGGAAACTTGGACGCAAATCGCGAGGTTCCCAAAGTCAACGTTTTGTGAACCATCTCGGCTCACGGAAAAGGGCTTGCTCCAAACCCAGGAATTCTCCTCGATCGAAATTCTCAGGGTTTTGTTGGTCATGTGGCGCCAGGAATAAAAATGACACTGCCTGCTTCGTAGCAGGACGCTGTCATCGGTGCCACTTTGGCCAAAGCGAATAGGCACGTTACTGTCATTGGCGATGACGTAGCGAGTGAGGATGACGCTTTTTTTCCGGCTCTCGTAGAAGAAATTGGTCCAAAGGCAGGCAGAGACGGACAGAGCGTGACTTATAGCTGGGCTGAACTTCAAGGAGAACGGTTTCGATGTCATCGAAAAGTCGATTTTCTTGGATATCGAAAGTTGAAGTTTTTCCTCCAGATTGTCCAGCAACTGCAATCATTTCAAAACGAGTTCTTCGAGTTGGGTTTCCTTTGAAACCACAAAACAGGGTAACATTGTTTTTCGTCTTCGTACTTACTTCTTGCAGCATCAAAAGCTCGTAGTCCAAAACGTGAACGCTCATGCTCCCATTGACAGCGAAGAGAGTGGAACCGTCTGGCCATTTGTTGAACACGAACGTAGATGCTTTATGCTGAAGACTCAAGAAGCATTGAACTTCCGGTATCATTCCGTTCAACGTGTACTCGCTCAATGGCGGCGGAAGTTGATCGTAAGCGTCGGAATCGATGTGATTGTATAAAGAAACATGGATAACCCCGATGCTGAATGACGCCTGGATGCTCGGGATGATTGCTGGGTTAAAGTACGAGTCGATCTGGAGACAGGCGACCAAAGCTCGTGTCGCCACGAGAGTTTTCATGGTCGACGGCCCGGAGGGGGCCAAAACTATTCGCCAAACACAAGCCGCTGCCTGCGATGGAATTTCGTTGGGTAAGTCTAGCCGATAGCTGTCGGTTTCCGAAAGGTAAAAGTCGAGGTAGCGTTGGAAGGACATTTGGTTTTCGCTCCAGTATTCAATGACGCAAGGGATTTTGCTTTCGTAGGTTCCATCGTGGTTCCAGGTCTGAAAGAAACCATAGTCTTCTATTGTTCGGAAGATTAAAATCACTCAGAGCCACTGTGGAATTCGCCTCTTACACTAATGACGTGAAAGCGTTCAGGAAGAAACTTTTCCATGACTTGAAAATATCTCACCTCAAAAGGAACAGGCGAAACCTGTAATCTCGTCAAGGTCCTAGGTTGAGGATAACGCCAAGCCATCGCTTGTTGAGGATAAGAAAAAAAGATGACCTGAAAATCATCAAAATAAGCATACTGGAGATAAGTTGTTGAGGTATTATGAGCATCGAGAGACAGTGAAGGTGGCTCAAAGCCGTCAAAGCCGTACTGTTTTTTTTGGCTACCCCGGTCGCCAAATTCAGTTCGTAGAGATTTGGCAACGCTGTGAGTTTTTTGCTGTTTTTCGCTGTCGGCAGCTGTCAAAAAATTTGAAGCACGTGTCGCGAAAAAAAGAAACATGCGGAGAGTAGGTTCGCGGAATAAGGGAAAATGGAGAAAAAAAAATACGTAGAAAATCAATTGAAAAATTTGAAATACGTACAATAGAATTCAGGACAAAAATTCAGGATATCAAATTAATTGAAAAAAGATTAAATAATTCAAATACATAATTAAATTATATTCGAAAGAAATACATGAGTTTCTAAAAAAACCACATGAAAAATTTTTTCTGTGTTGCCCCTGGACTCATCGTTTGCAATAAAAATTTAGTAATACATTCAAAAATCGTAAGTATAGTTTACTATACTGATACTTTAACTTCATTGATAATATTTTTGAATAAAATGAATGAATAATATAACTCTAGAAATGTACATACCAGAAATTTCTTCAAATTTTATACATACCCAAAATATGAAAAAGAAAAAAAACAGACAAAAATTATTAGGAATCCTTGTAAAGTTACTGTTTTCTGAAAATCAATTAAAAAACACAAAATCTTTAAAATCTACAATTCTATAGCATCAGATTATTGAAATATTTAAATACATTCATAAAAATACTATAAATTTAGAAATATGCAAGAAAATATTACAAACATTTCTCAAATTCTATTGACTGCATGTTTTTTTTTAGGTTTGTAATATTTTCTTGCATATTTATAAATTTATAGTATTTTTATGAATGAATTTAAATATTTCAATAATCTGATGCTATAGAATTGAAGATTTTAAAGATTTTATGTTTTTCAATTGATTTTTCAGAAAACAGTAACTTTACAGGGATTCCTAATAATTTTTGTTTGTTTTTTTTTCTTCTTCACATTTTTGGGTATGTATAAAATGTGAAAAAGAAAAAAAACAAACAAAAATTATTAGGAATCCCTGTAAAGTTACTGTTTTCTGTAAAATCAATTGAAAAACACAAAATCTTTAAACTCTTCAATTCTATAGCATCAGATTATTGAAATATTCAAATACATTCATAAAAATACTATAAATTCATAAATATGCAAGAAAATATTATAAACCTATAAAAAAACATGCAGTAAATAAAATTTGAGAAATGTTTAAAATACTTTACACCAATGAATGTATCAATTTATAAAACTTTGATGCTTAAAGCATTGAATTCAGGAAAGTTATTTGGAAAAAATGCATTATATCAGAACATCCTTCCATCCAGTGGATTAAGTGCTAGACGATAATCATAAAAAATACGGGAAGTATACGAAAAATAAATCTGAACCTCGGTAACTTGCATAAAAATCACACAAATCTAATTCTATAATATATAATACGAACTGAAAAACGTGCATTTCTAAACTCCAAAAGTGTAACCGTCAAATCCTAAAATTCGGAAAATAAAATAACCGTACTCCCGGAACAAGGTCGTCAAATATTACAAATTAGAAAGCCCCGAAAAAAACATATTTTTTCGTAAAACACCCCTCCCGGGAATTTTCCCTGCCTACGCCCTTGATAAATAAAAAAACAATACATCGAATAAACAATAACAAACGGACGCGGCAAAGTGGGACGTTGCCAAATGTGAAAACAAGCAATGACAGGTCGTCGAAAGTGACTTTTGTAAGTATTTTTTGCAATAACTAAATAGAAATGGGTTTGGTCAATTGAAACTTGATTGTTAATATTTAATGTGAAATCCAGCCAAGTTTCAGGAAAATTCCCTTATTCGTTCTCGAGTGATGCACCAAAATACGATTCGCTCCGTAAGAACACGTTTAAATCGACGCAAACTTTAGAATTTTTTTGCTAAACAACTAAACAGACAAAATACTTGTAATGTTGCGTGCACATTCTTTTGACCTTAATTGGCAAATAAGAATTTTTTCAGAAACATTCCTTTATTTTTGTTCACGCGCTCATAATACCTTAATGTTTGATTCAAGCTTCTATTTTTATTTACTTGATACGGGTAAGGCAGATCATCAGTCGAACCATCGACGAATTGGAACACACCCGACTTCAGGTCGTCCTTGTAATGTTGATCCGCTATGGAAACCCTCGATTTTTCATCGCATTTCTCGTTTTCTTTCGGCCCATTCTTATTCTTGAATAATCCTGCGTATTCCGAGAGAAGAACTTGAATAGCTTTGATATGCTTTGGTCCCAAATCGAGGTAAAGACTATCACTGTCAGCTTGGATTTGGACTTGTGGTTGGCTATTCTCGTCTTTCCAGGACTCCCAGACCAGACAGATCGTGACATTGCAGCACCAAGGATTCAAAAGAACTTTCACGTTTTCCTCTTCTACGACCGAAACTACCACGGAATCGAGTGACAAATTTTTGTACATTCGATCAGGTTTTGAAAGTCTCATCGTGTTTCCTGTCAAGGAGGATAAACTGAATAGAACTTGGACGCCTGATTCAGATTTCAACGAAAAAACAATTTGACTCGTCGTCAAGTGAAGATCAGGATTGCTGAATTTTTCCTTTTTCGTTGTTTCTGCTGGAATGGGCATAGCAGATGGATTTTCCGACTGGTTTTCTTGAACCGGTTCGTTTTGCAAACATGAAACGATCTAAGGAAAAAAAGAATAGAAATTTAGCCACGGAAAGATTTCGTGATTCAATCCTCTTCAAAAGACATTTCCAAATTTCATACCTTTCGTTTGATGAACTCCAATTTCTTCATGTGCTTCATAGAAAAGTGAACTTTCACAGGACGACCCAGGTTCACAACGAATTGAGGAGTTTTTCCAAGAATAGTTTCACATTTCATTGTGATGAATGAAGGAGGAATTCCTGTATCAGGATGAAGTTCTCCAATTTTTGTTTCAATCAGAAGAACATCGAAATCTGTCTTGGTTGGAATCGACATCAGATTTTGCTCTTCATTGGCCAAAGACAAAGCCACGTCAAAACACGAAACCTATCAATCGTAGAATGCAAAAAACAGCATATTTCAAGAAACTTACGCCAAATTCAATTACCTGAACTTTCTGCAACAATTGCTGTTGGGAGATGTAAAGATTCGGTTGATTGATCATTGCATAAAGCAAGGCTTGCTTGAAATAATTGTTATCTTCTTCCATTTCAGGGCCATTCTGCAAAAAAGTTCAATCGTTCGCAATTTTATTCATGGACTATATTTCCTAATGTCTCGTAGAAAATAAATCACAAAACATCTCACCACTTGCAATGCAGAATTCCCTTGAGACTTTTTCAACTCGTAAAGTACAAAACTGATTTTTCCACAGTTTATCAAAAATTCGTAAGGTGGAAACTCGGCCAATTTTTGAGCTATTGATTTTCCCTGAAAAGAATAAGAACAATCAAAATCATTTTCAGGTTAAATGGTAAATGTATAACAAATTGTTGATTACAACAGAAGTTGAATTGACGCTGGACATTTCAAAATCGACACCACTGTCTTTGGTCCCATCAACGTCTAACTCTTCAATTTGTTTGCTCGACAATATCGTCTTGTAATTTTTGGGTGTAACGGAAAGTGCGCGAATAATTTCCGTTTCGTCGACATTTTTCGTACACGCCGCGAGCAAAGTTTTCGCTTGAGCGAAAAGTGACGATATCAGTCTTATTTGATCCGAATTAAGGGCAGTTTCTATGTCGGAAACGCAGTTTATTTCGGCTGCTGCGCTACAAACTACTATTTCCGGTTTGAAAATGATCGTCGGAGCGATTATGACACAGAAGTCGAATCTAGAAGAAGAAGAGATAAATTTTCATTTACGAATTGTTCAACCCAGTATAGAAAAAAAATATTTAAAAAATAATTACATTTCAACTAGAATCTAAATTACCTGGATATAATCGAAAAAGTGGAAAAATGAGCTTCCAAAGATCCTCTACTTTCCATTTTGTTCCATTCAACTGCGGGGTTTTCATTCATCGTGTATAAATAAGATTGCGACATTCTCTGTAAAGAAGATACAAGCTTTTCAAAATCAATATCAAAAAAGTGGATCCGATCAGAATTACACAAAAAAATACGATGAAAAAGTATTGATGAAGTTTTTCCAAGAAATTCTCAAATTTTACCTTTCTAATACTGAGTCGATAATTTTTCCATGTCGTTGTATAAGCAGAAACGCCATTCACGTTTATTTGATATTGTCGGTCTTCAACACTGGAACCTGGAGTACCCAAAATATTTGCTTGCGCCGCCAATTGATAGATATCGTTTCTCAATGGGGTTCGACAAATGGGATTTTCAGCGTGAGGAGAAATGCTTACTCCGTCCAACTAAATTTCATGGTCAAAGGTGAAACTGATTATAATTCTTTTTTTTTTTTTCATGGGAAATATTTTTTCAAAATGTAATAACCAGGCGCGTAGGCAGAGGGGGGTTTCGGGGTCTAACCCATCCCGAAATTCGGATAAAATTAACCATTTTTCCATGTAAAAATAAAAAAAGGTTATGATAATAAATAATACATGTGATAAATATAAAAAATAATGCTTTTAATATTAATAATATATAATGGAATAACTAAAAAGCATTAAAAATATACTTTCTGAAATCTAGAGTTTATAAATAATTGTTTCGTGTAAGTTCTCAAAGTAAAATATTGGGGATACTTGTCATAAATGTTTCAATCAAGTGAATTGTAAAGAATCATTGGAATCTACGAAAATGCTAAAAATTAAAAAAAATGTAGAATCTAAAGCATCGCATTCTAGAAATATATATATAGATATCTATTTTTGAAAAACTAGTAAATCTTTCGAATCATACAAACTCTGAAAAAATAACCACGAACTATAGAACTTTGAATTTCAGAACATGAAATTCTGAAAAAACATATGCATGAAACAATCTACAGAAATACTAAAAAGCTATACAAATACCAGAAAACGAGGCAAAATCTTTTAAATACTTTAAGGAATACGAAAATTCAAGAAATCTATAAAACATGAAGAACCATCTGCATAGATACAATTTTCCCAGAAATCTATAAAATATTGAATGTCGATCCAACTTTGAATTCCAGAGCATTGAATTCTAAAAATCTATATAGCAACGTACAATAAAACTAGACATTTATGAAAATACTCAAAAATTCTTCAATGTTTTAATATTATAAAGAAAAAAAAAAACACCAAAATATGAGAAATCTGTAAAGGATGAAAAAAGTATACAGATGCAATTTTTCCAGAAATCTAAAAAACTACTGAAAATCGACCGAAATTTTAATTCTAGAGCATCAAACCCTAGAAATCTAACAATCTAAATAAAATTCTAAATATTCATTAAAATACTATGAAATCCTTCAAAGTTTCATAAGTATTAAGAAAATACAAAAACACGAAAAACCTTTACAAACGTAATTTTCTTATAAATCTATAAACTTACTGTAAATCGATCAAAATTTACATTTCACAGTATCGAATTCTGGAAATTTTAAAAAAAATTTCAAATTTCAAATAACTTTTAATACCTTAAAAAAAAATAGTAGATAGCCTTTTAAGATTCGTAAACACTAGAAATCTTTTTATACTTATAAACTATGAAGATATAATTTTTTCAAAAATGTATAAAACTTTGAACCCTAGAAAACATATTTCTAGAAATTTATATAGAAATCAATAAACATACCAGAAAATTCTTCCAATAGTAGAAATACTAAAAAAATACAAACAAAACAAAAATATTTCGAAATCTGTATAAAAGATACTATATCCTGAAAAATAAATGAAAATACTCAAATTTGTTAAAATTTTCAGTACCATAGCATCAAAATATAAAAATATGTAGACAATCTATAGAAATACTAAAAATTTATAAAAATGACAAATAATATTACAAAATCCATTAATAACATACAATAAGGAAATTCTAAAAACCAGTAAAATACTTGATATCTTTAAAGCTATAAATTTCTTAAAAATCTCTAAAACTTTAAGAAAAATTTTAGTACTTTGATTCCTACCCTAGTAATTTTGATGCTTCTAAAAAACGTTATTAAATGATTAATAACATTAAATTTGATTTCTTGTAAGGTGACTTCACGAAAACCTTATAAGAAACTTAAATTTTTCATGAGAATGTATTCGATAAAATCTTATTAAAAAAACCTTATAAAATATTTTCAATCAATTATTTATGAATAATTAAATTCGGATCAGAAATTTCATTTTTTCATAAAGTTTTTATAAGGATAAAAATTACTAGGGTAGAGTGCTGAGTCCTAGAAAGCTATAGAGAAATTCATTGTTATATCAAAAAATCTTCTAAATTGTATAAATACTAAAGAATTACGAAAAATACCAAAAGTATTAGAAAAATTAAATCTTAACTTGTGACTTAAAAATCAAATAATCTTACTCCTATAACCAGATCATTATAGATCAAAAATTGTAAAATCTCGAAAGAAAAATACATTTTTCGAAAAATCCCTCCTGAAAATTTTTTCTGTCTACGCCCCTGGTTATGAATTAATTGAGAAATAAATCAAAGTTTCTGATTAAACTTTCTTTGTAACGACGTTACAGCAAAAGATCAACCGAAACAAACAATAAAACGAAAAATTACCTGCAGTATCAACAAATCATGTTGAAATTCCTGAGACTTTGCATTCGAAACTGGCAGCATTATTCGAAACCCTTTGAACTCCAAGTAAATCAACGGCAAATCGTCATTTTTCAATTCCGTTATTCCAATCAAAGGTGGAACAAAAGAGTACTCCAAACTCGTTTCATTCATTTCACTAACTCGACTTTTCACGTTCATGAATGGCTCCAAAAATTTCATGTAATTTTCCAAAATAGTAAACGAAACGATTACGTCAAGACTTTGCATTTTCACGTCGATCTCTGCTATGCGTTTTTCCGAAGAAGGTACTGCGTCAATTTTCAAGTTTTTCTGAAATTGCAATGTTTTTTTTATTTTTGGAATTTCCGCTTTCAAAAAAGCATACAAATAATTGTTACCTTTTGCGGTTTTGGAGGTTTATTATTCGTTGTGTTCCAACGTGTGTAGACATTTTTCGATTTTGCAATGGTGAGCATTAGACTCAAAAAACCCGAGTCGTCTCCTTTTTCTAAATTTTCTTCTCTTCCACAGAGTAAAAGGCCATCTGGGTATTCGCCGAGATCCCATTGTTGGGAATTTGGAGATCTGTTTTCGAATTAAAAATACTATTTTCAAGATTTGGAATATTTTATGATTTCGAGAGTATTTGACTATTCGCAACAGCAAATATTTTTCACTAAAAAAACTATCACGAATTCGAAAATTTTACCTCGAATATTACATTTTACCTCGTATAGTGAAACACCGATGCAGTCGTGATTTTATGCTTCAGTTTGAGGTAAATCTGGTGCACGTCAACGGAAGTTATAATATCCTCCAATTCCAGAACCAACTTGGAACTTGGCTCATTTTCTTCGTCGTTAACGTACAATTTCACCGCGATTTTCGCGATGGTCCATTGCACCCAAGCAGTCAAAGATAAACTGTATTGTTCTGGAACAAAATCTCTTATTCAGCAATTTATTCAAAATTTAATCATCTAAAAAACCAAATGACACTCTGGTTTTTGTAAATTTTGATTTCGTAAAAAAAAGTTGACACCGTGTGTTAGATGATCTTTGACTGTCGACACTGTAGAAGTCGTGGTAGTTTCTTCCAAATAAAACATTTGAGTATTGGTAGGCGAAGTTGGTGCAACTGACAAAAGAACTTCCTGGGAATCTTGAGTCATTCGAGCAAAGACGGTTTGTTTATTTTTTGGCATTGACAGTTTTTTCATCACGTTCATCACGTTCGACATTATTTCGCTCAAAAATGTAACCTTTCATGAAAAAAAGTAATAAAATTAGCAGGGTTTGGGAGTAATGCGTTACTCTAAAACGTTACATTTTTTACTGTAACGATAACGTAACGCGTTATATTAATTAACAAGTAACGATAACGGGAACGAGTCACTTTTTTTCGGTAACGAGTAACGAAAATTTCGTTATTTTACGTTACTTGTATCTGTCCCATTAAGTTTTAAGTACAATTTAGAACTTTTTAAAAAATGTTCTGAAACTGAGATCTTAGTAGTTTTTAACTTCCTCATTTTGAGACATACCATTCTTTATTAATAGATTTTAATGAAACTATGTGGGATAATCGTAATTTGAGTAAAAATCTTGACGAAGAATAAGCTTTTTCATTTTTGATTCTAAACTTTCACGACGCAAAGCGTTGAATTTCAGAAATTCGCATGAAAAGATATAAAAATATTTAAAATTTATAGATCGCAAAATCTATAGCAGGATTTTTATGATTAAGAGATCCTGCTAGAAAATTTTATAGAATAATAATGAATACAAAAAAAAAAAAAAATAAATAAATAAAAATAAAATGAAATACTAGATTTTATTAAGTTTTAAGTTACTCGATTTTTAAAATATTTATGCAATTCAAGAAATCAAAGAAATTCAATTTCTTGAGCTTTAAATTCTAAAAAATTTATGGTAATAGAAGTCTATGAGAAGATAAGAAAACTTTTATGTTGTATAACTCTGTAAAAAATACAAAAAATATTGTGGGCCCTTTAAATATATAAAGAAACTGTTTTCTGCAAAATCGATCGAAATATACTCCAGAAATTTCGAACCTTCAATTTTATTTCATTCTAGAAATTTAAATAGATATCTTCAAAAAAACTAAAAATTTCACAACATTCTTCAAATATTTAAAAATGCAGAAAGAAAATACATTCTGAAAAATACGTGCATATATATAAAACATTGAAAATCTTTCTAATTCCATAAATTCATACGGCAATATATAAAAACAATGAGCGATCCTTGAAATCATAGAAAAATTTGAGGAATGCAAAAAGTACTTGAATAAGTAAAAGTCTATCGAAACTGTTTTGTGGAAAATCCTGTAAAACACATTATGTTTCATTATATTCGAAATCTAGAGTTCAAAATTTTAGAAATTTATAGAGCAATTATTATTATAAAAATACTAAAATTATGTTAAAATACTAGGAAATTTTGTAATATTTTATCATACTGAAAAATACGAATGGTTTCGAAAATACTGAAAAATTCTTCAAATCGTAGAAAAATTAAAAAAGGTAAAAAAAAATCAAATGAAATGAAAATCTTCTTAGAAATTTTTTGTTGAAAAATCCTTTCAAATACAAATAATTCAATAAATTTTTAATTCTAGAGCATGAAATTCTTGAAATCTATATATCAATGCACAGAAAAATAGAATTTATAGAAATTCTAGAAAATCCTGCAACATTTTATACATACTGAAAAGTACAAAAAGATTTAAAAATTCTGAAAATCTGGATGGGTATTTAGTTTTTCTCAAAAATCTATTAAATTTGCAAATGTTTTCTTGTGGATAACATTGAATCAAATGTCATATTCAGAAATTTCGTAAACTTGAAAAAAATATAAAAATTTGAACAAGCTGATTGATTTTTTTCTCAGGGTGAAATATTTCAGATTAACATTTTTTAGTATATCTGAAATAAACAATTTCTATACAACAAAATCACACGTACGTTGAAATTGTATTTTTTAGCCTTGGTTTTTCGATTCTGTTATTTACATTCAATTTCCTCCAAAAAGTAACGTCAAAGTAACGGAACGTTACTTTTTTTAAGCGGTAACGGTAACGAGTTACTATTTCTTTTTAAGTAACGATAACGTAACGGATTACTTTTTTCACCTTTGTAACGGTAACGTAACGCGTTACATTTTTTTAGGTAACTTTTCAAACCCTGAAAATTAGTGTCGATACATTGCTCGTTAGCTTTATCTATCGAAAATCTATCGAATATCTATTGAATCGTACAAACTCTGAAGAAATACTGGAAGCAATATAATTCTATGAAAAAACTGTTTTCTGAAAATCCAAACTTCGAATTCTGGAGTGTCAAACTAATTTTATTTTAAATATTTGGAAATATTTTATTATCTATTTAATTTTTCATTCAATTCATCGATAGGTACCTAGGATGAAACTTCCCTGAATTCGAAAATGAAATGTGTAATTCAAAATTGAAATATAATTAATAATTCATTGATGTGATGTTAAAAAAAATAATTTCCTCTTTCTTTATCAATCTAATAAGTCACTTTGAATGACAAGCGTGGGTTGATATAAGTAAATTATTATTCATTTATCATTGTAATATGTTGAAGGAAATTAATTTCTTTTTTTTTTATCACATTCTTATATTTGTATTCGTTATGAGTTAAATTAATTATTTATTGTGGTATATGAATTTTAATTTAAGGATTTCCGCCTGTTAATGGATTAATAAGAAACAGCTACAAAATGACAAACAATTCAAGTCATAGATAAAATTATCAACCTGTTCTTCAGAAAGCGACATCAAAATTGGTGTAGTATCCACATAAACACAAAGATTCATCATGGACGTTTTGTTTTCGTCAGATTCCACAAAAACTTTGGTTGGCAAATCGATCGTGACATTAGACGAAACACTTTTTATGAAATTTCGCAGAGTCTGGCCTTTCAAAGTATAACACTGAAAATCAGCAATGCCCAAGGTCCAAGGAAAACTGCGCATTTCTGAAACGTTAAAAAATAAAATAAATGTTGCATAGAGTCATGTTAATGTAACCCAAGTAATTCAAATAATTTTGAATATTACGTTGTGTCCACATTGTTCGAGGCAAAGCAATGGGAAGTTTTTTCAAATACGGCATCAAACTTTCAGATTGAATATTTGCAGAGTGAACGCTGAAGGATGGCATTTTTATCACCAAAATTTGCAGCTTTGGATTTTGTGCTGATGCTCGATCTTTGGCCTGTTCAATTCCTGTATTTTGTTTTAAAAAAAGTTGGTTAAAATAAGGTATATTTTGTTTACTACTTTAGATATTAGAAAAAAAAAGTTAAGTCATTAAAAAAAGGTTCAAAATTTATTTTGCAAAAATGCTCACTACATTTTTTTTAAAAAGTTTTCTGAAAATAAGCAGTATAAAATTTTTACCGTCAGCCCCGATTCCACTCATCGTAATGGACGGTGCGTAAACAATAATGTGCTGTACGTAGCCATTCAAAATAAGTCCATTCCATTTCGGATACGAATCCACGAGTCTTGTCAAAATTCCTTTACTCTGAAATAGTATGTAAAACAGAATATTGAAAATTCACATTAATAACATATGTTTAAAAACTTCCAAATCAAAAAAAAGTTAAATTAAGTGAGTAGGGAATGACAAATAAATCATTGTGGAAGTAGCGAAAAAACTACAAAAGTCAAAATATCATTCAGGGCAGTGATTTCTTTTAACATTGATTTCATACTTCTTTTTAAAATTTAATAACTTTCAAAATATGAAAATTACATTGCCATATTGTGAACACTCTGTGGTTGTCAGTTTCAAAAATATAAATGCAGGAATATTCAATAGACATTAAAATTCTGACATTTTGATATTCTGATGATTTTCTCCTTTTAAAATAAATATAATTTGTAACCAATGTTATTGATCAAACCGAGAAAAATTTTTGAAAAATTATACATCGAAAAATGCATGAAATACTGCAAATCTATGAAGTAACTGTTATATCAACAATTTATAAATACAATAAAAATCTATCAAACTTTAGATTCTATAAAAATAATCTACATTGAAATCTATAAAAATAATAAAATCTTTAAATCTGCTAGAAAATCTTATGAAATTCAGTAAGTACGGAAAACAGTAAAATTTTTTTAAATACTTCGACGCTCACTTAATTTTTTTATAATCCATAGACATTATGGAAATTTATAAAACATTGCTTTCTGGAACATTGAATTTTAGAAATCAATATGGGATTCCGTTAAAATGCTAAACGTTTCTAGATCTGCTAAAAAATCTTACTGATTTCAATAAATACACAAAAATACGAAAAATACTGAAAAGACTAGTGGAGCATTGGATTCTAGAAATCTGTATAAAAGTACTCGAAAATCCTTCAAATTGTATCAGTAATCTCAGTTGAGATTATAGAATTAAAAAAAAAGAAAAATGAGAAAAGTTAGAATTGCAAAAAAAAAAAATGAATTCGTACAAACGTTTTGGTCATTATGATAAATATTCTAATGCATGCCTGTATCAATATTCTCAGTTAATAAATGTTACGAATCCAATTAAGTAGGTTGTTGATTTTAGTTTATTCCTAATTTAATTTAACTTTTTTCAAACAATTACTTGCAAAACTGGAATTTTTGCAGAATGCATATACTTTCTAAGGTTTTCAGGTGCGCTGATAATGAATCTTGTGTCATATTTGAAAAATAGATTAGTTTAAACTTTTTTTAACAATTACTTGCAAAATTCAGGTTTTTGAAAGATGTATATGCTTTTCATAGTTTTTTAATATGCCGATAACGATTCTGGTGTCAGATTTGAAAAATCGATCTGCTCTTACTTTTTATCGACAATTACTTGCAATATCGAAGTTTTTTGCATGATGCAAATGTTTTCCATAGTTTTTAGGCGCGCTGAATATAGAATCTAATATCAGCTTTTGCAAAATTGAGTTGTTCAAACTTTTTTCCTTAAATTACTTACAAAATCAAAGTTTTTGGAAGATGCATGTGCTTTCCATGGTTTTCTAGGTCGCTCATCATAAGTTAAATACCAGATATGGATAATTTATTTATTTTACGATTTGTTCAAACACTTGACGCATAATAATTGGATTATTTGAGATTCTTTGATCAAATTTTGAAATAAGTTTGCTAATGCTTTTCCGAACAAATACTTGCAAAATTAATGAGTTCGCAGGTCACGTATGCTAATGACAGTAATATAATTCACTGATAAATAATTAATTTGGTTTTAACATTGCACAATTGTCTCCTTTAACTATTGATTTTAATAAACTATGTCTAGAGATTACATTGTTCGGAAGATACGCATGCTTTTCATGGCTTTTTTAGCTGCTTATTACGAATCCTATTTTCGCAATAGATATTCAATATACTACGCAAGTCAGCCCAGAAATAATTATTTACAAACTTTCTAAAAACAAGCTGCAGCAATACCTTATTATTTTTATTATTATTTTTTTTTTTTTTAATTCTCGAAACAGAATAGAAGCTCGTGTTTGCCACTTATTTGACAAAGCCAGAAAAAAAACAGTAGAAAAAGTTTGAAAATTCACTGATTTCATTCTTATCATTTTCATATTTTTTGTGCAAGCTTCGACAGGCTCATACGATAAGATGAAAATAAATTGAAACGACTTTCGTTTCCTGAGATTTCTTGCCTTTTCCACATAAAATCACATTGTAGATAAATATAATAACAAAGCTGACTATTTTTATCAACTTTTCATCAAGTTAACATTGCAGGATGAAAATTCGTACATATTTTTTCAATTCTAATTCATCCGTTTTCAGGTGAATTGTGTCAGGACATCCTTAACGATTATTTTGCTATTTTCAAAATTTTTTCTATATATCACGTAATTAGGTATAATTTGGTATGCTTGATTACACTTTTGTAAAATTACATTTAATGACTTCTTTTTATCATTTTTTTCGTTCATTAGGCACATGGATTGATTATTTTAAGACATTTTTCGAACGAAGAGTCACAGTCCACGTCAGCTGCTGTAAACTTGAGTGATTAAGGTAATGAAAATAATGATAATATATATATATATATCATTCAGAACTGTTGAAACCTAAATTTTTATGTGGGAGAAAACTCTAATAGCAAAAAGGTCAATCAATATTCATTTGAACGTATCAAAGAATTAGATGATTAAAATTTCGACGCTCTAGGATAGGAAGTAATATAGATTTTTGAAAAAATTAAATCAATATAAATTATAAATATTCGACAGATTTTCAGAATTATTTACTATTTTTCATTATTAATTAAATGTTGTAGAATCTTCATCGATAGCTATAAAAATTTATATAATTCGAAGCTATAGAATTCGAAGTTGTACATATTTTCCAGAAAACAGTTTTTTACATATATTTCTAGGCATTTAATTATTTTTTGTATACCACATCATAAACAATTTTGAAGATTTTCTAGTATTTTTATAGATTTGTAGAATGCAGTGCTCTGTGATTAGAATTTTTATATATTTTTTATATTCAAATTATCCTCTCACGATCATTCTGGAGCCACGCCAAATGAATAATTCCGACAAACATCTTCTTTCAAGCTTTCGGCATTTATTTTGCCCTCTTCAGGAAAACTGAATGTACAAAATCACAACAACAATCAATAAATTTCCAAATCAAACAATAATTTTCATCACAATATCACTTCATACACTTACTCAGAATATAAATTCCAGTTTAAAATTATCTTATGTGTAAAAACATTTCATCAACTTTTTATAATATTGTCTCATGTGTAAAAACATTTTTTTTATGTGTAAAAATATGAATCATGAGTTTAATTGGGATAAAGTAAAGATTTTGGATAAAGAGGTAGATTATAGAAAAAGAATGTTTTCCAAAATATTTTTCATGAAGAGGACAAAAAATACATTAAACAGACAAGAAGACACGAGATTTTTGAGTTCAATCTATGATGCATGCATTGATGACGTGATATGAATTCTTATCGGTTCGTTTTCTATATAAGGAAATGAAAACTGAGGTAAAGTTGTAAGTCGTGGACAGACCACTGATAAGTTCTTGTAACAACATATTGTTTCTTTCCTATTCACTTAATAAAGATGACGAAATGTTTTTACACATAAAATAATTTTAAACTGGAATTTATATTCTGAGTGAGTGTATTAAGTGATGTTGTGATGAAAATGATTGTTCGATTTGGAAATTTATTGATTGTTGTTGTGATTTTGTACATTCAGTGTTCCTGAAGAGGGCCAAATAAATGCCGAAAGCTTGAAAGAAGATGTTTGTCGGAATTATTCATTTGGCGTGGCTCCAGAATGATCGTGAGAGGATAATTTGAATTATAATTAACGGAGCGTTAAAACAATTGTATATTTTTTATATCTTTCCAGATTTGTGGAAAAATGTTTAGTACTTAGATTTTGAGTATTTTATTGTATTTTTCGTTTTCCAAATTAATGATATTTTTCAGAATTTTAGTAGCTTGCTTGTATTTTCTGAGTCAACTATATAAATTTTGAGAAATCGATGATTTTGAATTCATAGTTGCATTAATTTTTAAGAAGACAGTATCAGCATAAATCTTTCAAATTTTTATATGTTTCCATTACTTTCTCTGTTTTTTCAATATTCTTGCAATTTTTAGAATTTTGCAATAATTGTATTAATTTATATGTGAATTCATAGATTATGATGTTCTAGAATCCAGAGTTTTATAGTATTGCGATTTAAAAAAAAAAAATGTCATGAGAATCATATTTACAGAGGTTCAATACATTTTTTAGACTTTCAATCATGTTCGTATTTTTTTATTATTCGTTTGATTTTGGCAATTTCTGGTACATACTTCGATTTCGTAGCTGAGCAGATTTCGAAGCTGTAGGATTCAAAGTTTTAAAAACTCTAAGCCTTTTTACAGATTTTCGAATTACGTAGATTTCAAGTATTCTATAGATTTCGAGTATTTTGAAAATTTTTCAGTATTTTGAGTACTTTTAAATATGTTTACTGATATCGACAATAATTTCCAGAATTCCATTGAATTCTTCATTCATTTTTCGTTCATATTTTATGGTCCAACCATTCAAATACTACTTAGATTGACAGTAAAAATGATCAAACTTATCAAGATTCAAAAATTTAGACCAAAATTTAATCAAAGCGAGAATTTGATTAAAGAATATTTTCTTATCCACAGCATCGTCAAAACTGACTTTCCAGCACCAAAGAGATCCTGAATCAATTGGAAGAATCTGCAAACTAACACACTGGTCTCTCCCAAACGCTTTCTTTTTCGAAATTTGCACTTCTTGACCACAAAATTACCCGAAAGGTCCAAGCTTAGATTCGTTAACTTACCAATAAAACTGTAAGTTCATACTTCGCCTTATGTCCACGAAACTAAAATGATTCGCAACATGTATCAACTAGCAATTCAAAAAACAATCCTCTTCATTTTTTTCTTCGCATCAACGACTTGCGCGCCAACAACTTCTCCGACATCCTCTATCGTGAACCTACGAAATGCACCATACGAAGAAATAACAGCGACAGAAGAAACAATAACAACCATAGACACAGATGAACAAGGAAGAGCATACATACTGCAATATTATCCACAACGAGAAATCAACCACATGGAAATTATAGATTCTGCAGAAGACATGAACTCGCAGATAGAACAGTTTAATAATTATGTAAAGAAAGGAAACCCTATGATGAACTTCCGAGATCACATAGCTCTAACCAATTACGAATCTTACGGATTTATAGCAGTGAACAGCCCAGCATTAAGAACGCGTTTTCCGCATCAAACGTTCGAAATGGCAAACACGTTATTCAAACTTGCTGACAGACTCGGTCGGTACAATGTCATTTATGACCAGCATTTAGAACCAGCAGCATTATGGCGTGGGGAAGCAAGGTTGGAAAGTGAGATTCATGACATATTACGAGAAGGAGAATTCGACAACAAAGATCGATTTATGTCTTTTTCCAGTAACAAAGACACAGCGACAAGATTCATGAACGTCCGTAGAAGACAATTTCGTAATAGAATAAGAATACTATACGAATTGAAGGCAAAGAATAAGTTATTTTATCTTGATATGAGTGACGTTAATTACCATCACTCTACACAAGAAGAAGTCATCTTATTCCCAGGTACGAAATTCACGGTGATTGATAGCAAAATGAAAAGATTGCCTAACAGTGGCGAGAAATATTTGCATGTACGGTTGCTGTACACCCAAAAAATAACTAAGGACGAATGGAGGCAAAACCACTTTAGAATCCTCACAGAATATTGGGAAAGGTCCAAAGATTCGTCCTCGTTCTCTTCTTTAGCTGAAAAGCCACAACCACCGGTGCCAGCAAGACGTCGATCTCTTGAAATGGCTGAGGCATCTAAATGCCTTTCAGGTCCAAGGTCAAAACGCTCTAGCCAAGCATGTCCGATCACATGGGCAGACTTGGAAGAAGTCAGTGCCAACAAAGTTAAAAATTTGGAAGCTATCACATTCGATTCCGAAAAGGCTTTAAATTACATCAAAAACAGTAAAGACCCTGCGAAAAAGGAAATCATACTAGCTCTAGCCAAAATAACAAGACACAAGGACAACAACAGGATAGTGGGTAAAAACCAAGAAGTATTTAAGCGAGTTTTGGACGCAGGCAGTTATGAAAACTATATAAAATACAAACGCATCAGTTTGTTGAGAAAAAGCGGTATTGTTAAATCTAGAAGAGTAAGCTTTCAATGCAAATATGGACTGCTAATCGTTACTGGTAAGATACAGTTAATTCAGGGTGCGTACAGTATACTGAAAGAAGTTGACGACGGAGACCCAAATGCTGCTTATAGCATATCCGCTTTCGGATACTCATTCGCGTCTCGAAAAATCGAAGCATCCATCATGAAAACTTACTTTCAAACAGTCAACGCTCTAACGATCGCCCAGCAAATCAATCCGACTCCAGAAACGGGACTTGTACGTGAATTGGTTGCATCGGAAGCTGCGAACATAGGAGTGCGAGCTAGCATCGGCGCAGCCATTTCTGTATTCAATGTTGCAGACATAGCGAGATCATCATGGGCACTCATCAAATGCAGCAACGAAGAGAATGCATGTAGTGCCAAGGAAGTTAGAGACAATATTGCATCCATTACTCTGTCAGGTGTTTCTCTTGTCTCAACTGTAGCTCTATCGGTTGCGGGAATGACTGGTCCCATTGGAATATTTACTGGTCTAGGAATAATGGTCACGGGTATGATCTACCAAGGCATCAGTACAGAAATAGAATACAGTAATCATTACGACCTAACTTTTAACGAGAAGCTCAGTATTTTTTGGCAAACAGCTCTGCTGCAAGGCGTGCCAGAAGAAGTTCAGCAATTGGCGCAAACGAGTGAAAAAGTTGATGCAATAATGTCAAACGCTTGGATGAAATTGCAGAATTTACCTGGAAACGTAGTAGGCTATGCCATAGGATTCGGGAAACAGACTTTTATGAAAAAGGTACTTCATGAATACAATGAGTTCATATACGGACTTTCTCCTACACCACTGCTTCAAAAAGTTCATTCATACGCTTTCGTAGAAACAGATAACATACACAGTGAAATCGACATGTCGAGAAAAAGTAACGACGCGATCTTGCTATCCCGTGTTTTACCAGATCCTATCAAAGATGCCACGATGGTTTGCTTACCCAAGTTTTCTACAGCGTCAGTTTACGATCCAGGTTCAGGTCGAAATAGAGTAGGAGCTGATTACAATTGCGATAATGCAGCTGTTGTAATCGATGATCGTAGAAATGATATTCAAGTGAATGATAAAACTATTTTCTATGACTTTGAGCATATATTGGACGGTAAAGTGACAGGTAGTCATGAGATGAACAACGTCTTCTATCTGTTCAATGGGACAAGTCTTATTTTCGGAGGACGTAACGTCGTCAACTACTTTTATTTCACTTCACATTACGCTTATCGAAATAAAATGATCATAGACATTAACAGCACTAACATCATTGATATTCGTAAGCTTGAGCATGAAAAGATATTGATCCACTATCATTCTTATCCATCGATCGAAAAAACCTCTCTAGATTCACACGATGAAAATAGATACTTTTCCGATAACTCGTACAAAAATCTCATGGCCTCCAATGCTGCTAAAGGCATTGATTTTGATGTTTTGCAAGTTACTTTTGTATCGAACAATGACACAAAAAGCACTCTCTATGTAAACAGCGATGCAACAAAGTCGAATCGTATTTCATGCGCTGGCATATTAGCTGGAGAAACAGTCCTTATCAACAGTGGAGGAAGTGAAAATGGAATCGATGTCATTACTGGTTGCGAAAATGTAGTACTGTCGCCAAACACCATACTAAAAGATCACGATGGTGACGAACTGAATTACAATATTTACATTGCAGGAAGACAAACAGATTCGGATGCCTTCTCTCAAATCAAAGTAAAACAAGGTAGAATTATATTCACTGAAGTATCTTTGTTTCAAGATGTTCGTGACATTGTGTACCATAAAAATGGTGACCAATTGGTCGTCACCGTTTGGTCTGGAAAAAATATCCATAAACTCTCCATTCAAGATTATTGGAATAAAACGAGCAATACGTCTTCATACGTTTTGGTGGACAAATACAATAGTGTGATCGTACCAAGAATCGTTTCCCATAAAAATCATTTCGTCGCTAGTTTCGAAGTGCATCATATGCTTCCTAATCATCTAAATAATACCGATAAAATTATCGAGTACTATCAGAACATTACAGCTAATGAGAAAAACTACGCTATATACGGTACTTTGATAACCAAAAATGGCCAAATTTTGAAAATCGGTACAGCAGGAAGAGATGTTATAGAGAACAGTCAAGAGACCATTTTCATAAAAGGAAGAGATGGAAATGACGTATATGCTTTTACTAGTTCTGGGCCTGACCATCCTTTTGAAGTCGAAATCGACAATGAATCACAAGACCGATTCCTCGACATTCTTTTGGTATCATATGGAATTGAGAATACTAAACTAATAAAAGTTGATAATCATCTCAAAATCATATTTAGCAACAGTATAACACGTCCGAACATTTGTTTCTTGAACTACTTTGAGGATGCGCGATTTCGCCACATAGCCATAACAAGTCCTAGCTCCAATAACTTAGGGATGACTTCGTGGATTCCGTTGATTGTGGGGGAACAACTACTGTATGCACAATTTTACTCTCACAGTTCAGATAATAACATTTTCTTCATAGATCAGTCCACAATCGACCATAACCCATTCGTTGTTGTTGACCTCGATATTGACAACATAGCATTTTATCAAAGAGAAGGCGATTTGTTGCTAACTAGTAAAAGAAGTCGTTATTTTCACAGTTTGGTGCTCATTTTGACCGACTATTTCGAAGACAGAGAATCGTGGTGTAATTTGCGTTTGTACAGTCACTACAAAGGTCAAATTTCTTTCCTTCATTTGGATTTTTCAACATTATCTAATCACCACTCACTAGTTTACACGCATTTCATCGATGAATATGTAGCAGATTTCACTGAACACAAAGAAATCTCACATAATCAAATTCGAAATGAGAGTTATTTCGTTGGCGTAGAAGTGGAAAAAGAAAAAATAGGTGTCATTTTATTCGAAAACAGGTCATTGAGTGATCTGATATGTACTACTCAGAATCAAAATCTTGTATTCGTCGACTCGATATCTGGGAGAGAACTTGTTTTGATAAATTGGCTGAGAAATAAAAAATCTTGGATATCAATGTTCGAATTCGATAATGGGATAGAACATACTGTGTATCGTTTGCTTACGATTTTTTCCAACGCAACGACCAGATCTAAAGTAATTAAAGTACATTGTCCTCCAGCGAATATAGTCCTTAAATTGGCTTACTGAAGTTTCAAATTCACTGTATTTTTCTGTTCATCAAGCATTCTTTACTTTGTTTTGTGTAATAATCTACGTTAGATTAAGTTGAATGCATGACTTTGATGTCGTCATTAAATTTGTAATTGTTTGCATTCTCTCGATCAAAGATGTTTAAAAATACTAATTTCTTTTTATTTAAAAAAATTCAAATACCTGCTCTTTATTTTCTTCCGACGCAGAAACGTTTTTCACATCATCTTCGGATTTCACGTCTACCCTGAATTTTCCTGCACTTCCTTCTGCTTTCTTTTTTTCTTTGTCCGAAGAACTGTGCACACTCTCGTGCAAACTCCGAAAAGTTCGTCGTTTGCTTCCAGTGTCGGACATAGTTCCTTCACTCACATGTCTTTGGTTTTCCAATTTGACGGGAGGCGAAATTTTTATTTTCGTATAAATCGCTTGATATTCTAGCCATTGTAAAAATAAGGGATCCATGCAACCAGTCATTTGAGCGACTCGAAACGAAAAAAGAGCAGGGTGAATTTGCATGGAACTATTGTTTGGGTACTGGACTGCAGCAGTCAGCAAAACGTTTTTTTTAGCACTGCTTCTATAACGAAAAAATTAAAGTACGTTTCGCTTTATACTCCCAATTTTGTCGTTTTTAACTCATTTTACTGCTCAAATAAATTAATTTTTGAAGTAAAACTTCTTAGGCGGCATTATCACTTTTCTGGAGTGCAATTTATTATAGAAAATAAAATTGATCAGGGAGTAATTCGGAGATTTTACATTGTAACATGTAACACTGTAAACTGTAAGATTGTAAGATGTAAGTCCGAGTGTAGGGAGGAATTTTGAGATTCTGTAAGAGTGAGAGAGTAAAAATACAAGGAAAAAGTGGAAGTTCCTGCTGGCACTTGCCGCAAACAAAGACGACATCGTACAGAGTTTGGAATTCCCGATTATGATGTAAGTAAAATCTACTATATAATTAAACGGCTCATGACGAACCACAAAATATCACAAATACACTAAATGTCACAAAACCACAAAAGGCCACAAAATCACAAAATGTCACGAAATCACAATATGTCATACTATCACAAAATGTCACAAAATATCACAAAATCGGGAAATGTCACAATCACACTAAATGTCACAGAATCACTACAATGCCACAAGGTCACAAATTGTCACAGTCATAAAATCTCAAAATGTCACAAAATCTTACAAAATCACAAAATGTCACAAATCGCAAAAAGTCACATAATTAAGAATGAAATACTTTTATAACTGATTTACAGTAAAAAAACGAGGGAAATACAACACAGAAAAATTGAGGGATTTGTTAGAACTAAAAAAGGCGAGAGGAATAAAACTCTATACATCTGAACTTTAAAGAAAGCAGCACGAGAAGTTTTACTTCTTACGCGTGTTGATTCAACACGCTCCAATTTTTTTCATTAAAATGATCTGAAATAATGATTTTGAAGTTTTTAAAGAGAATTTCCTTACCGATCATCTTCGTTTTCTGGGCCTGAGAGTATAAAAGCCTGCTGATGTGCGTTGTGGACAAAAACTTCGACAGCGCTGATTTCAATTACATTTGACACAGTAACCAATGAAGTTACATTCTTGAAGCTTATATTTTCCAAACAAAACTCGAGGTAGATTGGATCTGCAAAAATTGTTATTCAACCATGTTAAATTAATTAATTTAATTTGTAGATAATTAATTTTTTGCTCACTCGTTGATTTTGTGAAAATTTAATGACAGAAAGTCTGGAAATAACGATATTTTCAAAAATTCAAGAGAAAATTTATTTAAAAACTTATATTCATTGCATTGAAAAAACGTTTAACAGATAATTAATTGTATTTGTGATTGTTTAATATTTTTATTTTTTGCATGATTTTGAACTTACTGATTTCTTCGCAAGCGTCATTGAAAAGCGAAGAACACAACAAAAGATTTCGAGGGTCGTTGGGGTACCAAAAAGAGTGAACTATCGAAAAGGCTGCCAGGATTTTTGCTTTCGTCCCTGTGACAGTCGCGCTGTCAATGTGCGCGGAAAATGATTTGTGCAAAACCTCGGGGTTTTTCCAGTATTGAGTGTACAGCAGAGATTTGTAGCTTGAAATCACTGAGCAGGGCATAACGATCGATGTGTGGCAGTTTTTGGTTAAATGCACTTGACTGTGGAAGCCTTTGACCTGAGACAATCAATAAGAGAAAATATCAATCTTCACATTTAGATGATTCCTAGGACAACAAAAAAGAAACTTACGGAAATTACTTCCTACTGTCAATTTCTGAATTTTAAAAGTGTACTAACGATGTAGGTGAATTTTTTGGGCTTTGAAAAAAAAGAGGATGAATTTCAAAAAGTTATCTTTAATGTTTTTGACATTCATTCATTAAAAAAGAAAATGAACAATTTTCTGGAAAAAATTCAGAAATTTTACAGCAATTGATAGTCATAATAATTTCTTTTATCATGCAGTTACTTCAAGTTTCACAGTAGTTCACATCAATATGTAGCCAGACACATTTCAGGGAAGTTTTTATAAAGTGGAAATTTGAATGAAACTCGTTGGGATAAAATAAATTAAAGCCTTAACCAACAATTTTTCAACGAATAACCTTTATTTGTTTCAGGTGAAAATATCATTGAAAAAATTATCTTGATAACTTAATCAATTTTTCACGTCAAATTGATTAAGAAATAATGGTTTTTTTAATGTTTCAGAGTATATAAATTAATCGAAATTTTTCGAGCAATGTAAAAAACTTCAATTATAATTGTTATTTAAATAATTTACTCACTGCAGTTACTTCTAGGTAGTTTTTCCAAAAATCGAATGGCAAATATTAGAAACTCTTGCAATGAATACATTTTCATTTGGTTCTAATGAGTATTAAAATTTGTTAAATCACCAAACGAGAACATGGATAAAATCATTCCAAAAAGTCAAATTTTTTTGTTCTATGAATAGTTACTTTGGTAAATACCAAGTAAATCGAAGAAAATTTTTAGAGTTTCGAAAAAGTGTTTCAACTTATTTTTTATTTTAGTCATATGATATTCTGGAACATTTAAAAATTTGACTGAGTTTCTGTAAAATTGCAAATTACAATTATTGATTTCAGGAACCTAATAAAATTATTATTGAAAATTCTTTAATCTGAAAAATAACTACTTTAAATAAAGAAAACGTAAGATGAATTCAACAATTTTCAAATTTCTGAAAATCTTCAAAAAACTATTTGGAAAAACTGGAAATTCAATCGAAAAGTAATACTCTCGAACATCTCGGAATATTCACCAATATTTTTAAAATTGTAAAACTCATCATTAATCCATCCAAATTAGTTATTTAGTTTCAATATCTACAGATTTAGCTGCATCCTCATAATTTCAGATATTTTCAGTACAATTATTTTAAAATATAGATTTTTTATTTATTTTTTTTTTTCCAATACTTATCTGAAAATTTCTTACGATTCTCAACTATACTGAAAGGAGATAGAAACATTCAATAAATCATTTTATTTTCAAGAAGTACTCTGAAAAATTTTCATTAATTTTTCGAAATTTTAAAAAAGTGAACTTATATTAAATTTCACAAAATTTTTCCAACTTTTTGATTATTTCAAGTTCTAGATGATTCTCGGAGTTTCATTAAAATCAAGTTCACATTTAATAATTGCATAAGTTGTTTACTAACTCAAAAAATTTAAAGAGTTCTTGAAAATTCAAACAAATTATTGATGGTACTTTTAAATATCTTCAAACGTCATAATTTTTAAAAAAATAAAATGGATGAATTTTCTGGTAAAAATGTGTGAAATTTCAAAGAAATGAATCATCATGTAAATTTTTTTACCACGCAATCACTTCTAAAAATTCTAAGTAGTTCATATCAATATATAGTTAGAAACATCACATCGAAGTAAACTTTATATTTCTTAAAGTCAAGGAAAATTTCCGCAAAAAGTCTACATTTTTTTGGAGGGAAATTTTTGAATACTTGAAAAATTAGAAAAGTTCTTGAGAAATCAGAGAAATTATTGATGGCACTTTAAGTATGTACAAACGTCTTTGAATTTTATCCATTATTTTATACGTTAGAAAAATTATTAAACATTTTCACTGGGGATTCGAATTTCATAGCACAATTTTTTTTCAAAAGACCGTGAAAAATTTTTCAAAATGGAAAGCTGTGAACGACGGTGAGGAACTAAATAAATGTTTTTTTTTTTTCCAAAAAGGGATAATTTTTCAAGAGAATTCGTAAAGATGAATGTTTAAAAATTTTGCCAATATTATGGATTATTGTGAAAAAAAGTTTTATAAATTCTACCTCCAACTTGCAGTTTTTGTAACACAGTTCCAACATTTCTGGACTCAGTTCAGTCTGTTTCGAGGCACAAGCGACTAAACGAAATGGGTACATTGGTTGACACAATGTACCAGTGATTGATTCCCACTCAATGCTCACATAAGGATCACTGGTAAATGCAGGAAGTACAGGCAATGCCTGAAAAAAAAATTCAACATCTTTTTCTACTAACAACTTCTAAAAAGGCCACGAATTAGTGACCAAAGTAAAAAAAAATTCAACCATCGCAATTGAAAAAATATTTATTGAATTTCTCGAATTAAACTTAATTTTTTTTTCTATCAAATGCATACATATGTAATTGAACAACTGCAAAATAAAAGAACTCTGCAACAATTCTAGATCAACAACAGTACGGAAATCAAAGTTTTGCAATTACTATATCTACATTCAAGTATTACAGATGAATAAATTCGAAGTAATAATTGACGTTTCTCATCTCGTCTTGTTCTGAATTATTATTTTGTATTCAACCCAACAAAAATTCATGTTTGAAAAATTATTTTTTGATGAAAAAAATTTTTTTACCCGACTATCGACAGACTTTCGTTGACGAGGCAAACCAGTGTCTCGATGATCAGCGAATTGCAATTGCAATGCACCTTTTCTCATGTACAATTGCAGTTCAACAAACGAAATACCTTCTCGCAAAGCTTCGTACTCTTCCACAGTTACAGGTGGCAATTCGTCTATCGTTGGGTCTGCATGAACAAATGTATTATTTGAAACTTCCATTGCAACTATCAAAACCACGAAATGAAAATATTCCTCAATTACCGGGTTTGATTACAGCATAAGGACTGTAATTGTACTTCGAGGCTGATTTTTTTATCGAATCAAAACGATGGAAAACTCCTGAGCACAATCTGAATTTCATGTTCCCGAAAGCGTATCGTGTCTTCCTTTGTTCTAGTAAATTACTAAAAAATCAAAAACATTAAATTTAGGTATGAACTTTCACACACTTAAACTCCTCTCAAAATTTAGATAAAGTAACTATTATTTCAAGTAGAAATAAACAAAAATAATGAATAATAAAAATGCAATTTATAAAAAATATGCATAAGAATATTATTGAAAAAAATTAAATACGTAAAAATTATTTAAAAAGTACTTATGAATTCGAGAGGATATAATAAATGGTTTCATGTAAGTTCTCAAAGTTGAAAAATATGTGCGATTCTCAATTTTACCAACTCCAAAATAACAACAATTCTGGACTGGAAACATTTTATATTAAACGAGATTCCAATCATGAATTTGTAACTAGGATAACGTAGAAAGAAAAAATGTTTAAATTGTTTCAAATTAAGAGACTTATTAAACAATTAGAATCTACGAAAATGATGAAAATAATGTTTTTGAAGTTCTCAACATTTATAAATAAACAAAAATTGAAAAAAAAATTCTCTCCATTATCTTTCGTGGTTGAAGTAATAAGTAATGGTTAATATTTAATAAATATTATCAAACGTTACTATTTTTCACTTTGACCTTGTAGAAACGGAAAACTTATATTTTTTCGGTTTTCGTTTAATTAAAAAACTTTTAGAAATTTAGGCACATTAAGAATCTAAAAAATTTTGAAATTTGAAATATGGAATTCTAGAAATCTACATAGAAGTCCATAAAAATATCAAGAAATCTTTCAAATTATGATTCTCTGAAAAAATACTAGAATATAAATCTATAAAAGAACTGTTTTCTGAAAAATCTGAACGAAGACCTACAATCTACAAAACTTCGAATTCCAAAACATCAAATTCTGCAATACTAAAAAACGTGACAAAATCTTTGAAATACTTAAAAAAAACGAAAATAAAAGAAACCCATAAAACAGGAAATATCTATAAAAATGCGATTATCCACGAAACTATAAAATTACTGAAAATCAATCTATATTTTAATTCTAAAACATCGAATTCTAGAAATCTAAATAGCAATTTACAAGAATAACAGAAATCTATAAAAATTCTAGAAAATTGTTTAAAATTTCTAAAGTACTAAAAAATGCGAGAAATACTAGAAATCCTTTAATACTTAAAAACTATACAAATATATTTTTTTTAAATATTCATAAAATTTTGGATCCTACAGCACATAATTTTAGATTCCATATAGAAAACAACAAAAATATTATAAATCAAATTTATACAACTTATAAAATTGGACATTCCTTATATTGTATAAATACTAAGGAAATATGAAAAAAAGGCCTGGAAGTCTACATAAAAGATACTGTCTTCTGAAAAACCAATTTAAATACTCAAAATCGATGAAATTTCAATACTATCACATCAAATTGTAGAAATATACAGAGCTATCCACGAAAATACTAAAAATCTATAAAAACACCAAAAAATACACAAAAATTTTATAAATAACATGCAATACGAAAATTCTAGGAATCTAGAAAAAAATTAGAATCTGAAGTTATAATTTTATCAAAAATCTATAAAAACATTAAAAATTTTTAGAACCTTAGTTCCTAGAATATCGAACCTCGGAACGCTGAATAAATTTCCATAATAATATTGGAAAATCTTTCAATTTATATGAGTACGAAAGAATTATGAAAAATACCTACATTATCAGAAAAAATCTGAACTTTAGTCACTGGAAAGTCACCAAAATCGAAACCTACTATATTATATACGAACATGAAAAATATGATATTCTGGACTCCAAAATTTGTGTAGCTTTAAAACCCTGAAATTCGAAAAATTGAAAATCGTTCCCTGGTAATTATATCGTTAAAGATTATAAATAATGAAATCTTCAAGGAATTATATTTTTTCGAAAAACCCTTCCTGAAAACTTTTTCTACCAACGATCTTGAATTTTCTTATTAATGAACTTCATATCAATAAAAATTTCATATTGATTTACGAGTTGCATTTTTCATTTTCATGTTTTCTTATTGAAATATTTCAGTTTTTGAATTCAAATTTGAGAAAAATGTATTTCTATTCTTTCAAAATATTTTTACAGCCCTCTTGATGCCATTGAACTTGATTCCAATCAAACTTGAATGAATTTCTTTTCCAAACATTTTGCTTTTTGTTCTTCAGTTTTACCTGTACTCCAAAGACGGGCCTAATTCGTAGAATTTTTCAGGGGTCAAGTTTTCCGGCAATTCAACATAGTACACATAGTCCATAACGAAAGCTGGGCATCTTTCGAGTAGTGTCTCAGCTAAAAATAAAAATTAGTATTTTGTTATCTTATTTCAAGACATGGTTTTTGAAAATTGCTGAATATACCAGTGTGAGTTGCAAGGTAATGGTCCATTCCTTTTTTGTAATTTCTTTTTCTTCCCTTGTTTTCAAGGGCCTCCTCGTCGAATAAAGTGTCTTTCAAATGATTTGTTCTCACGTTTCCAGCTGAAAGATACAATGGTGGCTGGAATAGAAACAAAAATTATGTAATATGTAAAGAAAAAATGGATTGTTTATTACGCGTTCGAAGGTGCATAAAAAATTACTTTCTATAGCAGTATTTGCAATTTTATAAAATATTTTATTTATTTTTAATTATAATTTGACAGAAATAACAGTGTTTTTTTATTTTCATTTTTGCAACGATGTGATATGAATTACAACACTTATAGAAAATATAAGTTATCAACATTTGACAACAATCTTACCTGAACACCATCAACGACTTCGTGGTAACCGCAGCTACATGGTCCCCTCGGGAAAAGCTTTATACTGCCACATCCAATTTGGGAACTGGACATCGAAAGTCCTTGCAATAAAGTGTCCATCACAACGCCAGTAAATCTCAGCGATAGAAAAGACTGATAAGACTGGTACCGGATTTTACGGGATTTGTAAAACATTTGCTCTTTCGCGCTTTCCATTGTCTACGAAAAAATTTACAAATATTATCGTATTACTATTTATGAAAAATTGTTGAAAAAAAGCGATTCATAAAGTACTTGTTAAAACGTTAAGAAAAATTCTAAATTTATAGAGAATTTCTCTTATATATTGTTCTTTCTTCACTTGGCTGGGAATTTCATAATGTCAAATTTTTACTTGATTTTCCAGTCAAATTTTATTCATAAAAATTTCTTGTTACATAACGATGTTATGTAACATTGTTATGATTTAAAAAATGTTTCTGGAATAAAAATTACCTTGAAAGTCATGGTGGCATCATCAACGTAGACTCCAAGGTGCACTGTGTGACCAGTATAAGCAATTTGTTGCTCTTGTGACCACTCGTTTTCCCAATCAACTGGCAAAATTGAGGACACGGTGTTCCATGCCCAGCCACCCCATCCCACAGCATCTGATGGTGCTCCAGAAGTTTGAGCCACTTCGTCTTAATTTTTTTCATAAATGAAAAAATGATTCTTTAATTTAATGTACCCACATAACAATACATGAGCAATGATTAGATTCTAAATTAGAAAAACATATATTTTTATTTTTCTCTGAGCCATTTTCAGCGGAAATATTTACCCGAAACAACATTTTCTTTTTCTTCGTCCGACAAATTTTTTTCTTTGTGCGTTAAAAACTGTTTTGACTGCAGAGCCATCAACAAAACGAACAATCTCACGAGCATTGGAATTTGCTGTTCGGTAATACTGAATTCCATTTTTTCGCAATGAAGATCTAATCGGGTTATCGAGGCTCTTTTCGCCGTATTGCTGTGGTAATTCATGAGAAGACGAATCATCATTGAGCAACGATACAAAACTGGATCCTAAAATTTTTACCAAAAAAACTGTGAAGTACAATCCAGCACTGTGAAAACAATTTTTCTTTTCAACTAATCTAATGTATTTTACTTGGTATATTTCTATTATTCCCGAAGCGTCCATTTTATCCAGGCATAGTGTCAGATCTTGAACTGTTATTACTTTCCTCAGTGAAATATCGTAACCGCCAACGTCTGGAATTGAAAATGAAAAGAAAAATTTATAGAGTTTATTTCTTTGATTAACGAGTGAAATTTTATTTATAACAATTTTTCCAACTTTTGAGTCCTACTTTTCACTATAAAACGTAATGAAAAAAATTGCAATACCTTCTTATTTTGTTCATCATTATGTTTCACAGTTCTTAGTCAGGACTTTTAAATCCAGAAAATTCTTTCATCGAATGAATGACAATCTCTCCGCAAAAAATTCAAAAATAATTTCTTTTTAACAGACACTTGTCTATATATAATGATTAAGCGTAATTCCAAGCAATGAATTTTATTTTAAAACAGAGGCCTTTTATTATTTATTCCAGTTATCAATAAATTTTATTTTCAACTTTTTTCAACCGTCTTATGAAATATTTTCTGTGCCAAAACTTACCGGTAAAAACAGGTTCCCATTTTTCATTGGCCGTTTGCATACTCAAAAATCTAACATTGATACTGAGGACTATGTCTTCTTCGACATATTTTAGAATCAAATTGTTGCAATTTATGGTGATGTTGTTCGTCACTCTTTGTACCATACTTCGTATGTAACCAGGGGGAGCTTCTTCTCTAAAAAGTAAAAATAATCGGAACTATCATACTCGGTAATTTAAAAATATTCGATAAAAATTTGAGAAAGGAAATTTAATAGTTTTATACAATTTAAATTTGGTAGATATAGGAAAAAATTTCAGAAATTAAAAAAAAAAAAAGATTTTCATAAGTGAAACAAGTGAAAGTATTACTTGAAGAAATTCAGATACTGAAAACTTGTATTGAGTAATTTCAATTTTCAATATAAAATATTCTAAATACAATATTTAGAAAAAAGAGTTTCGCATTGAAGAAAGGGCAAATTGAATAAACTATTCATACTTTTGAATCTAGAAAACGAAAAAGAAAAAGGAGTGTAAAAGTTTTGCTTTGTGCATAAATATTAATGTAAGCACAATACATTGTACTAACTGCGTGATTTCTTTTTGTTTCCTCCTTTGCGCCGACGCCGAATTTTCATTGCCTCTCTCATCTTTCAACTTCAATATGCATTCTAGAATGAAAAACAAAATTTTCCAATAAAAAATATCAAAATTGATAAATAAAAATATTTTATACATGCACGATTTTGTATTTATATATACGCTCTGTAGTAAAAAATTATGTTTCTTTCTACCACTAAAAAATGTTACCTATAGTGTTAATCGTAATGACGATTGGTTCCGAGTTTATTTTCACCCAAGGAACATGAATCAGTAGTTCGTGTATGTGGCCGCTGACAAAAGTAAAAGGAAGATTGAGTTGCTCCTCGAGCACCTCTAACCGTAAATCCAGATTTTGAAAAGATGCGTCTCCGCCCCATAATGAAACCTTAGTAAAAATAAATATGCAGTATTTAACATTTTTCACCTAGTATTGAATGTTGCGATTAAAACAGTTTGAGATAAAAAAATGGTCAGACTCCATAGCTAAATCATTATTTCAAAATTGTATTTTATTAAATGTTATTATTATATATTTATAATATAGTATATAAGATACATATTATAATATAAAGAAGAGTGAAAAAATCTAATAAACAAAAAAAAAAAAACAAGCGAAAAGTACGTGAAAGTAGAAAGTTTGAAAGAAGATAATAATGAATTGTAATGTAAGAAATGTTGTTTCGTTAATAGTAAATTTGGATCTACATTAATTAATAATGATTGATAAAATCGGAGTGTATTTGTAAAAAAGAATAAGGTGCGTAAGTATATTTCAAAATATAATAATATAGTATATTTCATACATAATATATTATGTTACATATATTTACATTATATTAAAATTATATCATATTATTATAGTTATAATTGAAAAAATTTGAATGAAAAATGCTACTTTGGAAGTACATTCTATGCCTAATGAACAAATTATTATTTTTTGAAAATAATTATTATCATCGTTCGAAATTGAAAAATTGTAATTTTCAAAGTTGTCTGCACTTGGGATTGAAATTGAAAATGTGTGAAACTACAATGTAGGCTGTGAAAAATAATTTTTAAAAATTTGGTTGAAATCCAAACGTTTTCAAATCATATTAAGAAATATAGGGCGTGAGTAACAAGATACATTTTTAGAAAATTCAGAAAGATCTATCGCTCTATATTATTCAATTTCTTCAGAAGTGTAATGGTTTATAGGAGCCAAAGGAGTGGGAATGTATCAACTCATAAAGTGGAAATGTTGCAAAGTGTATATTTTTTCCAAGCCTTCTGTCACCGACAGTGACTTTTTTCAAGGATATTACACAAAATTTCCAATTATGAAATTCTTCCAAAAAGGATTTCCTTCATAGCAAGTGTCAAGCAAAAACCATCAATGTACTACAACATCCATCGTCAAAGATCGTTCAGTGACAAACATTCATTTAAATGTTTTTAAAATCAAGTAATTTGAATTTGTAATAAAAATTGTTGTATCATGTGTAATAATCTAATGTATTAAAAAAATAATTAATAAGAAATCCGCTGTTCATTCATAATAGTTGAGTAATTCATTGTGATGAACATTATTTTGATTTCAAATTCAATATGAAGCAGAATAAATTTTTTTTCATTTGTAAATTGGTGATTTATCATCAGTGTTTTTTCTTTCAGTCATTTTCCTGATTTTGCTAGTTTCGAAACTAGTTGAATAAAAAAAAGTTCTGAAATTTTAAACTTATGTGTATCCATTATTATTATTTACATATAATACTATAAGTTTGTGATTTAAATTTTTTTATAATTATCACCTGAGATTGTTCTGGCTTGAAATTCTTTACATATTTTTCGACGTAGCTCAGAATTACAGGAGTTATGTATGACTCTAATTTGAACATTTTTGTGGGTCAAAATGTGCCACATAATTTTCCATTCAGTTGTTTCCTGAAAAAAAGAATTCATTTTCAGTACGTGAAAGATTTGTAAAATAAGTGAGTAAAAATACGCATAGCCGAAGAAAGAAATTTGCATAAAGTAAAAAAATATCGTAATCATTTTTCAATACATATTGGTGCATGAAATTGTACCTATATACATTTTAAATATACTTCTTTCTAATTGACATAGATATTTAAAATATATGATTCAAAAAATAAGAGCTTCTGATTTTATAAAATACAAATTTTGTTTAAATTTTCCTTGGATTTACACAAGACAAAAATTGAACGTTTTGATTGAATTTCGTACAAATTTGCAATATGTTTGACACATATTTGACGCGATGAAAAATTTAAAAAATCAACACGTAAGATTTTGAATGGAACAAAATTTAATGAATAAATAAATATGTACATTAAGGAGCTTAGTTAATTACGTTGTGAATCGGATTCCGCAAATAAAATAGTTTTTCGATTTAATGTAAATGAGCAATAAAATCTTGAAATATTTATCGTTTTCAAAATCTATTTTTTGACACTGTCAAAATTGTTTTGGACATGACAGGTTAAGGGAGATGTTGAAAAACTAACCTCACGACCTAAGACACTCAAAAAAATTATTCGCTTTCAATTAATGATGGTTTCTAATTGACAATCAAAAATCAACAAAAACAAATCATTTAATCGATGACAGTTCAAGATGTAAACAGGTGTTTCATATTTTGCAATATTTTGATAATAACAATAATAAGGTAAACTGTCAGTTAGTATACATATATATATGTTTTTTTTTGGTGAATCAGATGGCGTTTTCACCCGAATGGAAAAAAAAGTCGGGAAATAATCTTAACATATCGGAGCGACATCATATGTCAGATATTCTCAGATATTTATGACAGAATATCGCGAAGATGTTTTTTGGCATATTATTTCCGTAAATTCCTGGTAGAATGTCGCGAAAATGTTTTTTGCGATTCTGTTCATTTCTGGTAGAATGTCGCGAAGACGTTTTTTGCCATAAGATTTCTGTTCATTTCTGGTAGAATATCGCGCAGATGTTTTTTGACATATGTTTTTGTGCATATCAAAAATGGTACTCTCTTTAGAAAAAGGTTGGAAGGAACTCACCAAGCTCCGTCAAGCTAGTTATCCCACTCTTGAAAATCATGTTAATTTTTATATCAGAATTATGGGCTAGTTATGGGCTATTTTTGGACAGTAATTAAAATTTTTGAACGTTTTTCGTTTTTTTGGAAATCGAATTTCTTTGAGGGATAACTAGCTTGACGCCAAGCTAGTTTTCCACTTTGGAAAACGTTGTTTTATCATCAATTTCTTTTGCTCATATTTTTGATCTATTTATGGGCTCTATGAATAACATAATTTATATTCTCAAAAGCTATTTAATAATGAAAAAAAAGGTTTTCGTAATATAACTCGTTATGAATTTTAAATCGTCGGCTGCACGCATGCGCACTCAAGTGGTTAGGTTAGGTTAGGTTTGAATGTAAGTAATGTAATATAAATTTGTATTTGACAAAAATTGACGAGTAAAGAAAAATATATGAGCTTTTAATATATTAATGACGTTCAGATAAAAAATTATACATATTCTATGGAAGACAATAAAAATTATATTTCTAAATACATTCAACTGATGAACATATACTTCAATTATTACAAATAAATTGTTTCCTTAAAATGAACGTGAATATTATTTAAGGATGAACACTAATATAACTATTCAATTAACGTTTGCATTGATGCCGTGTAAAATGTATGTTTATATATATACTGATTGTATTTATTTGAATCTTAAATATTAACTATTGTATATACCCTAGCAAACACCCCGGTACCTAGTCAGTATTTAAGCGGTACCTTATAAGTTACCAATTAGGTACCCCTTAGGTACCAGTTAAGTACTTTCCCAAATATCTACTCCTTTTCATTGAAAATTCGTAAAACTTTTTTTTTATCTTGTAAATGAAGTGTTTTTCTTCATTTTCCAGTGGGCAAACATCCGAAAAAATAGTGCATTAATTTTAAAAAACGAAAATTAGAAACACTAATTGTCAGATAAGTGTAGATAACACACTTGTCATGCGGTAGATAACATTCAGATAATGCGCTACGCGGGAAGTTTGAAATGCGCCATCAACTCAGTTGTTCTCACAGGGGCGTACGTAGTCGGGGCACATCAGTCCGCGATTATTAGGTATTTTTTTGGATAGTTCTATTGCATTTCGAGTATTTTCAGCGTTTTTGAACTTCGCCATAATAATGTAATAATAGTTAACATTCAGAAAATTTTTGCTTAAGTTTTCCCGAACTTTATACACGATGAACATCGAAATTTTGTGTTGAGGGTTTTTACGACTAATTTTACCTTTAAATTATTCAAATTCATTGAGAATTTTTTGATTGCTAGAAATGTTACAGGTATAAAAAAGTACGGTGTAAAATATTTCTGTTTTTTCTTCACGATTATCATCGACATTTTGCGGTAAGAGTTTAACATCTGATTTTACCTTGAATTTATTTGAATCCAATTTCGATGTACATCGTGTATAAAGTTCGAAAACTCTGGGAACACTTGAAATGCAATAGAACTATCCAAAAAAAAAATAATCGTGGACTGATGTGCCCCGACTACGTACGCCCCTGTGAGGACAACTGAGTTGATGGCGCATTTCAAATTTCCCGCGTAGTGCATTATCTGAATGTTATCTACCGCATGACAAGTGTGTTATCTACACTTATCTGACAATTAGTGTTTCTAATTTTCGTTTTTTAAAATTAATGCACTATTTTTTCGGATGTTTGCCCACTGGAAATTGAAGAAAAACACTTCATTTACAAGATAAAAAAAAAGTTTTACCTATTTTCAATGAAAAGGAGTAGATATTTGGGAAAGTATTTAACTGGTACCTAAGGGGTACCTAACTGGTACCTTATAAGGTACCGCCGCGTTTGCTAGGGTTACACGTTCCTGCTTTATATTGTCTAATCTCAACCGTTTCCGCCCGTTTTCGCCTAAAAATAAGCCTTTCCCGCCGTTTTAGGTGAGAACGGGTGGGAACGGGTGAACTTTCTCGATTCCGAAATTTTAGCCGTTCCAAACGAGTGGAACGGGTGAAACGGGTGAGTACAAATAGCCACAAATATTGTTTATTCGTACTCGCCCATTCCACCCATTCCACTCGTTCGGAACGGTTAAAATTTTGTGCATCAAGAACGTCTACCCGTTCCACCCAACATTGATTTGCTCGTCTATTTTCCCGTTCCCGCCAAATTTCTCCCGAAAACAGCCCGTTCTCACCGTTTCGGGTGTGAACGAGTCGGGACGGGTGCACGTTTTCGGTGCACAAAATTTTACTTGTTCCGAACGGTCAGAAAGTATAAGTACAACTTGACACAAATAGTGTCTATTGGTACTCACCCGTTTCACCTGTTCGCCTGTTCATGACAGGTAAAATTTTGTGCATTGAGAACGTCTGCCTGTTTCCACCCATTCCTGCTTTTTCTCGTCTATTCTTACCCGTTCCCGCCTGGTTTTGCCTAAAAACAACAAGTTTCCCACCGTTTTGGTTGTGAACGGGTTGAAATGGTTGGCCGTTCTCGATGCACAAAATTTTTAATTGTTACGAACGGGTGTAACGGGTAAGTACAAATAGACACAAACAGTGTCTCTTCGTACTCAACGTTTCATCTGTTCGGACCGAGTAAAATTTAGTGCATCGAGAACGTCCACCCGTTCCTGCGCTTTCTCGTCTATTTACACCCGTTCCGGCTTGTTTTCGCCCAAAATAACCCGTTTCCAGCATTTTGGGTGGGATCAGGTGGGAACGGGTTGGACGTTCTCGATGTACTAAATTTTAGCGGTTCCAAATGGGTGGAACGGGTGTAACGAGCGTGTACAAATAGATACAAATATTGTTTATTCGTACCAACCTATTCCACCTGTTCCACCTGTTCACAAAGAGTAAAATTTTGTGCATTGAGAACGTCTATCCGTTTTCACCCGTTCCTGCCCTTTCTTTTTCGTTCTCGCCCGTTCGCGCCCTTTTTCGCCTAAAAACAACCCGTTCCCACCGTTTTTGATAAAAACATGTGGAAACGGGTGGGCGTTCTCGATGCATAAAATTGTACTCGTTCCGAACGGGTAGAACGGGTGAGTATACATAGATACTATTCGTGTCTATTTGTACTCATCTGTTCCACCCGTTCGGAACGGGTAAAATTTTGGGCATCGAGAACGTCCATTCGTTTTCACCCGCTCTCATCAAAAAAGGTTGGAATATGGTTGTTTTTGAGCCAAAACGGGCGGGAACGGGTAAGAAAGGACGAGAAAGGGCAGCATCAATTGGGAACTGATAGACGTTCTCGATGCCCACAATTTTACAATTTTATTGTTTAACAATTTTTTTTACAATTTTTTTATTTATCCAACATTTATTTTACGATTTTACAATTTATCCGAACAGGTGGAACGAGTGGAAAGGGTAGGTACGAATAGACATCATTCGTGTCTATTTGTACTCACCTGTTCTACCCATTCGGAATAGGTTATATTTTGTGCATCAAGAACGTTCATCCGTTCCAACCTTTTCACACCAAAAACGGAGAGAAAGGGTTGTTTTTGGGCGAAAACGGGCGGGAACAGGTGAGAACGGACGACAAATTGCAGGAACGGGTGGGAACAGGTGAAAACGGAAGAGAAATGACAAGAACGGGTGGCAACCTCAGTTAATAAAGTACATGGACTGAGCATTCAACATCGCGCAATTACCGCAACATTGGAGCGTGTAGTAAAAGCCGAGCGACAAGTTTATACATTCATTAGTATATCTATATATGTAATATCATATATATAGTACATCTATATATACAGATATAGTATCTCACGTCATTGCTTGCCGTTCGGCCGTTACTACACGCTCTTACGTTGGGGTCACTTTTTCCAGCACCGAACAAAGGCGATGCTCAGTCCATGTACTTTATGGTCTAAGGTGAAACAGACGGACGGACGCTCTCGATGCACAAAATTTTACCCGTTCCGAACGGGTAGAACGAGTGCAACAAGTGAGGACGAATAGACAATATTTGTGTCTATTTGTACTCACCCGTTCTACCCGTTCGGAACAGGTAAAATTTTGTGCATCGAGAACTTTCACCAGATCCCACTCATTTCCAGCCAAAACGGCGGGATTGGATTGTTTTTGAGCGAAAACAAGCGGGAACGGGTGAGAAAAGACGGGAAAAAGCAGGAACGGGTAAGAACGGGTGTGAACGGTTGGACGTTCTCGATTTATAATATTTTAAACGTTTGGAACGATCGGAACAGGTCGAAAGAGTGGGTACGAATCGACACTTTTCGCGTCTATTTGTATTCATACCTTCCGACCGTTCGGAACAGAGTGAATTTTGTGCATCAAAAACGTCCACCCGTTCCGATCCGGTCACACCCCAAAGGGTAAGAACGGGTTGTTTTTCGGCAAACACGGGCGGGAACGTGTGAGAATAGACGAGAAAAAGAAAGAACGGGTAGGAACGGTTGGACGCTCTCGATGCACAAAATTTTAAACCTTCCGGACGGGTGAAACAGGTAAAATGGGTGAGCAGGAATAAACAATATTTGTGTCTATTTGTACTCACCTGTTCCAACCGTTCCACCTGTTTGGAACGGAAGAAAATTTTTGCATCCCTAACACCCACCCTTTCCCGACCGTTCACACCTATTACGATGACAACGGGTTATTTTTGCGTGAAAACGAGCGGGAACGGATTAGAACGGACGAGAAAGGGCATGAACGGGTGAGAACGGGTGGATGTTCTCGATGCATAAAATTTTACCTGTTCCGAACAGGCAGAACGGGTGAGTACAAATAGACACAAATAATGTCTATTCTTACTCACTTGTTCCACTCGGTTTTTCCGTTCGGAGCGAATAAAATTTTGTGCATCGAGAACGTCCGTCCGTTTCCAGCCGTTCCTGCCATTTTTCGTCCGTTTTTACCTTATCCTGCCCGTTGCTGCCTTTTCTCGTCCGTTCTCGGCCGTTCCCGCAAGTTTTTGCTCAAAAACAACCCTTTTTTACCGTTTTTAGTGAGTACGGTAGAGAACAGATTGACGTTCTCGATGCACAAAATTCTTCCTGTTTCGAACCGGTGGAACGGGTGAGTACAAATAGACACAAATAGTGTCTGTTCGTACTCACCCGTTCCACCTGTTTCAGCCATTTGGAACGGGTAAGATTTTGTGCATCGAAAAAGACCACCCGTTCCTGCCCTTTCACGTACGTTTTTAGCCGTTCCCGCCCGTTTTCGCTCAAAAACAACCCTTTCCCACCGTTGTGGGTGGGAACGAGTACACGTTCTCGATGAACTAAATTTTTCCTGTTCCGAAAGGGTGGAACAGGTGAGTACAAATAGACACGAATATTGTCTATTCGTACTCACCCGTGTCACCAAGTCCACCCGTTCGGAACGGGTTAAATTTCGTCCATCGCGATCGTCCATCTGTTCTCAGCCTCTCCCACCTGTTTCTTCTTTTTCTAGTCTATTTTCACCCGTTCCTGCCCGTTCTCACCCAAAAACAACCTGTGCCCACCGTTTTGGATGGAAACGAGTGGAATGGGTGGATGCTCTCGATGCACAAAATTTTACCTGTTCCGAACAGGTAAAACGTAAAAGTACAAATAGACACGAGTAGTGTCTTGTCGTACTCACGCGTTCTACCCGTTCACTCCCAAAACGGTGCAAATGGGTTGTTTTTAGGTGCAAACGGGCGAAAACGGGCGGGAATACACGAAAAAAAGAAGGAACGAATGGGAACGCATGAACGTTCTTGATGCACAAAATTTTACCCGTTCCGAACAGGCGGAACGGGTGAAACAGGTGAGTACGAATAGACACAATTCGTGTCTATTTGTTCCACTCGTTTGTTACGAGTAAAATTTTGTGCATTGAGAACGACCACTCGTTTCCAACCGTTCCTATCCAAAACGGTGAGGACGCGTTGTTTTGGGTGAGAACGGGCGAGAACGGGCAAGATAGGGTGAGAATAGACGAGTAAAAGAAGGAACGGGTGGGATTGGTCAAGAACAGATGGACGTTCTCGATGCATGGAAATCTACCCGTTCCGAACGGGTGGGACAGGTTGAACGGGTGAGTACGGATTGACAATATTTGTGTCTATTTGTACTCACCTGTTTTACCTGTGACACCTGTTTGGAACGGGTAAAATTTTGTGCATCGAGTACGTCCACCTATTCCCACCCGTTCCACCTTAAACAGGGATAACGGGCTGTTTTTGGGCGAAAACAGGTGAGAACGGTAGGGAAAGGGCAGGAACGGGGAAGAACGGGTGGACGTCCTTTATGAACAAAATTTCAGCAGTTCCAAACGAGAGGACATTGTAAAACAGGTGTGTACGAAATGACACTATTCACGTCTTTTTGTACTCATACGTTCCGATCGTTAGGAACAGGTAAAATTTTGTGCATCGAATACATCTACCCATTCCGACATGTTCACACCTAAAACGGTATAACCGGGTCGTTTTTAGGCAAACAGGTGGGAACGGGTGAAAATAAATAAGAAAATCAGGATTTGGTGGAACGGGTGGACGCTCTTGATGCACAAAATTTTACCCGTTCCAAACGTGTGGAACGAGTGGATCAGGAGAGTACGAATAGACAATATTTGTGTCTATTTGTACTCACCCGTTCCACTCGCTCCACCCGTTTGGAAAGGGTAAAACTTTGTGCATCGGTAACGTGCACCTGTTCCTACTCGTTCACGTCCACAACAGCAGGAACGGGTTGTTACTGGGCAGAAACAGGCAGGAACGGGTGTGAATAAACGAAAAAAAGCAGGAACGGGTGGATGTTCTCGATGCACAAAATTCAACTCGGTCCTAACGGGTGGAACAGGTGAAACGGGTGAATACGAATAGACACTATTTGTGTCTAGTTGTTCTCACCAGATCAACCTTTTCGGAACAGGTAAAAGCTTGTGCAATGAAGACGTCCACCCGTTCCCACCTATTCTCACCCAAACTCGTGCGGAAGGGTTGTTTTTGAGCTAAAACAATCGGGAACGGTCGAGAAAGGAAAAAACGGGTGGTGACGGGTGGAAGTTCTCGATAAACAAAATTTTTGCTGTTCCAAACGGTTGGAACGGGTGAGTACGAACGGGCATTATTCGCGTTTATTTGTACTTACCCGTTCCAGCCGTACGGAACAGGTAAAATGTTGTGCACCGAGAACGTCCACCCGTTCCCACTTGTTCCTACTCAAAACGGTGAAAACGGGTTATTTCTCGGCGAAAACGGGCGGGAACGGGTGAGAATAGACGAGAAAAAGCATGTACGGGTAAGAAGGAGTGTAAACAAGTGGACGTTTTCGATTCACAATATGTCACCCGTTTCAAACGGTCGGAACAGGTCGAAAGGGTGAGTACAAATAGACACTATTCATGTTTATTTGTACTTATCTGTTCGACCCGTTCGGAAAAGGTAAAATTTTGTGCATCGAGAACATCTACCCGTTCCCACCCGTTCACACCCAAAACGGTGGAAACAGATTGTTTTTAGGCGAAAACGGGCGGGAACGGATGGAATAGACGAGAAAAAGAAGGAACGGGTGGAAACGGATGGACGTTCTCGATGAACGAAATTTTACCTGTTCCGAACAGGCGGAATGGCTGTTGCAGCCGTTCCGTGTGAGTATGAATTAGACCGAAAACCCGCTAACACAATCCAATTAAATGTAACCTAATCTATTCTTATCCAACTGAATTTAATCCAATCTACATGAACCCAACGAAAACAAAATTAACTCAATCCCCAATATTACTCCTTCATAACCCAATCAGACTTAATATAATTATATTAACCCAATTCAACCTAATCAAACACAATTCGTTACAAACCAGTCCAATTTCATTTCCTTTCCGATCGAATCAAATGGAATTTAGTATATACTAATCCGTTCCAATCCAAATAAATCCTCAAGCCAACCACTAACCAAGACAAATCCAATCCAACCCAATCCTAGCCAATCAAACCCGATGCAACTTAATTCGACCAAATCCAATCTTTAATCCAGTCCAATCCATCCAGTCCAATACAATATGATTCGATTCCTAATCCAATCTTAATCAGATCTAACTTGATCAATACTAATCCAATTCAATCCAACCCAATACGACAAATACAATCCTACTTCCGCACCAATCCATCCAGTCCCATCCAATATGATTCGATTCCTAATCCAATCCCTTATCAGATCCATGCCAATCCGAGCCGATTGAATTGGATCTAATCAAATCCAATCCAATATGGTTCATTTTCTAATTGTATCCCGTACCAGATCAAACTCAATCCAATCCAAACCAATCTAATCTTCAATCCAACCTCTGATTAAGGCCAATCCGATCAAACCTATCCAACCCAATAAAACTCAATTCAATGCAATCAAATTCAGTTCGAACGAATCAAATCTTTATTCCGAACAAAGCCGTCCAGTCTAATCCGATTCGATTCAATCGCTGAACTAATCCCTAACCAGATCCAACTCAAAGCCATCTGATCCAATCCGATTTAATCCTCAATCCGACCTCCAACCAAGGCCAATCCAATCCAACTCAATCAAACCCAATCGGATTTAATCAAACCAAATCTGACCTAATCCGACGGAATTCAATCTTTCATCCCTACCAATCGATTCGGTCCAATCTAATACGATTCAATTCCTAAACTGGGCCTTAATCAATGATAGTATCAAATTAGCCCGATGCTGGTATCATATTGGCGTGATATTAGCATAATATTAGGATGACATTGGCATAACATTAGCATGATATTGGCATGAAATTAGCACGATATTCGCATGACACCAGCATGACATGAACATCATATTGACATGATATTATAATAATATTATCATGACATTGGCATGACATTGACATGACATTAACATGACATTGGCACGATATAAAAATTTTTAAAGAATAACTTTGGCATGACATTGGCATGATTTTGGCAAAATATTAGCATTATATTAGCATCATATCAGCATCATATTGGCGTCATATGAGAATCATATTGGCATTATATTGACATTCCACCAAAATTATGCTTTTATTACACTAATATAATGAACGTTATTGGGTTCGACTGGGTAAGATTGGGTTGAATTGGGTTTGTTCGGTTTGGATTGGGTTAATTGGATTAGATTAGGTAGAATTAGATTGGCCCCTATTGGGGGTTAAAATGAGTATTGGATTGGATTTGATAAAAACAGATTGGATTAGGTTGGATCTAATGAAGAAGTGAATAAGGAATTGAATCATATTGGATTATGCTGGAACAATAAGTTCAGACTTAAGGTTGTATTTGGTTCAATTGGGTTTTATTAGCGTCATATTGGCATCATATTGGCACTAGATTGGCACCATACGGGCAAATTTTCAGCATGGCATTGTCATGATATAAGAATAATATTAACATAATATTAGAATCCTATTGGCATTCAACAAACATCATGACTTTTATATACTATATAATAAATTAGATTAGGTTTGATTTGGTAGGACTGGGTTGGATTAGATTTGTTCGGTTTGGATTATGTTTGATCATGTTCGATTAGGTAGGATCGGATTGGCCTTGGTTGGAGGTAAAAGTAAGAATTGGATTGAATTTGATAGAAATGGATTGGATTTGGTTGTATCCGATAAGGATGTCGATAAGGAATCGACTCATATTGGATTAGATTGGATCAATTGCTTCAAAGTTAAGATTAAATTTGGTCGGATTCGGTTTGATGGGATTAGATTGGGTTCGATTGGGTTTGATCGACATCATATTAGCATCATATTGGCATTTAATTAGCATGATATTAACATGATATCAGCATGATATTAGCATTAAACTAACATTATGCGTATATCATACCAATATAATAAACGTGATTGGATTTTAATGAGTACGATTAGATTTATTTGGTAAGATTGGATTGGCCTTGGTTGGAGGTTAAGTTCAGGATTGGATTGGATTTGGTTGGATCTGATAAGGAAGTGGATAAGAAATCGAATCATATTGGATCAGACAGGATCGATTAATTCGGACTTAAGATTGGATTTGGTCGGACTCGGTTGAGCAAGATTAGAGTGGCATCATATTGACATCTCATTGGCATCATATTGGCATTATATTGGCATTATATTGTCAAAATGTTAGCATGACATAAGCATTACATTGGCATGTTATAAGCATGATATTCGCATCATATTGGAATCATATCGGCATCATATTGGCATCATATTGGCATTCAACCAACATTATGCCTTTATTATACCAATATAATAAACGTCATTGTGTTTGATAAGGTACGATTGTGTTGGATTAGAATTGTTTGGTTTGGATAAGGTTGATTGGGTTCGATTGGGAAGGATTAGATTGGCCTTGGTTGTAGGTAAGAATAAGGATTTGATACACTGGGAAAAGAAACCCTGTCGCTCCAACAGGGTGGAGCACTGTTGACAATTCCATGTTAACGCAACGTTGCTCACTTGTTGAATCAACAGGGATTTGAAGTGCTGCAGAGCCGGTACTGCCAACATAGCATGCGCGTCGTCTTGTTATCTATATTTTATTATCTAGATAATAATATACAGCTTTATATAGATATACCTATTATAAGTTTTCACCGCATTCCAGCGCTGAGCACCCTGGTAAATCGACAGGGGACCGTACGGCTGGATTCACGTGAGTTGGCAACGCTGAGTTTACATGGCAACCACGCTAATGCAGCGTTGTAAACTCGCCTGTACCCCGTTCTGTTAATACAGCAGGGTTTTCCGGTCAACCTGACGGGATTTTTTTTCCCAGTGTAGAAACTGATTGGATTTGGTTGGATCTGACAAGGAAGTGGATAAGGAATCGGATCTTATTCGATGAGACTGGATCGATAGGTTCGGACTTAAGATTGGATTAGGTCGGATTCGGTTTGATTGGGTTAGATTGGATTTGAAAGGCATCATATTGGCATAATTTGAGCATGACATTGAAACGACATTAGCATGATATTGCCATAATGAAAGCTTGTCATGGACTTCATATTAGCATCATATTAACACCATATTATAGTAATAGTATACCAATATAATACTATATGCTAATAGTATACCAATATAACAAACGTGATTGAGTTAAATCAACTAAGATTGAGTGTTATTGATTTTGATTACGTAGGATTCGACTGGCCTTGATTGGAGGTAAACTTAAGGATTTGATTGGATTTGGTCCGGTTCGGTTCGATGGGCTTCGATCAGGTTTGATGAGGTTTAATTGGCATAATATTGACATGATATTAGAATCGTATTGGCATTCCACAGTAGTATAAGTAGGACAGTTCACGGGCACTTGGCGGGCCGAGCTCCAGCTGATACGTAGCCAACATTACCTTGAACCTACCGGTTTGCTCCTTCTATCACGTGACCCTCCTTATCCCTCTCGTCGGAATCATTATTTTTAATATTTTTATTATTATTATTATTATTATTATTATTATTATTCTTGTCGTTGTTGTTGTTGTTGTTGTTGTTGTTGTTGCTGTTGTTATTATTATTATTATTATTATTATTATTATTATTATTATTATTATTATTATTATTATTATTATTATTATTATTATTATTATTATTATTATTATTCGAATGGCGTGAAAATTTGGATCGCTGGAATATTTAAATATTAGGGGAACCTGAAAATCATGAAGTGGTAGTGAGATCTGACATATACATAGGCTAATACATTGAGCTTGGGCATCATTTTCGTCGAGGCGTTGAAGTGACTACATCGTAGCGCGACAACGTAGTACGAAACAGTGAACGGTGCTATCGCTCCAACGCCAAGAGCCGAATAACTTGGAAGCGCACTCGCTTCTTCTGAAGTGCGGCGTCCCCACCCCTCCCAATCCATCCTTTCTTCTCTTCCTCTTGCTGATTGGTTAAAATATTCAAGATGGCGGAAATAGTGTTAACTTTTGAAATTGATTAAATAAAGGCACGAAATTCAAAAATTCCGTGGGTTACATGAAAAAATAGTGTAAGGAAGCGGGAAATTCAAAAAATACTTGAAAAAAAAAAAAATTTATATTTCCAAAATGGTTGGAAATTGAGAATGCCGTGGGACATGTACTTTTTAAAATTACGTGAAAAGGCAGAAAAATTTTTAAAAATTACTTGAAAAAAAAAAAATTATACTCTAAAAAACGGGAATTTGCAAAATGCTGTGAATTATAAACGAAGGACGGAAACTGCGGGAAATTTTGAAAAAGTAGTTGGAGGAAATGTTAGAAATTAAAAAAATATTTAAAAAATTGTGCATATTTGAAACATGGCGGCAACATTTAAGTGATTGAAAGATATAATGTGTTAGTGTAGTGGCAGCACATTTGACGTTAGTGGTAAGGTAAACTCTATAATAGGGGCCGTCGCTTGAGTCGGACATTAGTTTCGTCAAACTTTTTTAAGAGCACATCGTAGCACGACATCGTAGCGCGGCAGCGTAGCGCGACAACGAGCTGCAGCAAGGCTTCAAAGAAAAAAACCAGTCCTTTTCAGGGCTACTTCTCATTACGTCAACGTGGTGGCAGCACAGTCAACGGAAACGATCATAGGAGTGGGGAGCATTGTATATAAAGAACGTCTTCTTGGACTTGGACGTTTCAACAACGAACCGAAGCGGATACATCTCGAAGAAGCAGAGCAACATCGCAGCGCGACAACATAGCGCGACAACGGAACTTCAAGAAATCACCACTGGCAGCAGCAGCAGCAGTTGGAGTGGGGAGAGGTCCTATATCAAGAGCGATCCCCGAGCAGAATCATCAGTCTCAACTAGGAACCGAAGCAACCACATCTCCAGCGACATCATATTGCTACAATGGAAAAAGATAAAGAAATTGGCAAGCGTCAACGTCATCTTTTGAACGCCAAGGACATCAACTCCGAAGAAGTCCAGGACTTGATCGCCGAAGCGGAGCAGATCATCGAGGAGTTGGCAGCCCAGGCCAAGACGAACAACACATTGATCCGCCTTCACTGCATCCAGGCAGTAAAAAATCTCAAGAGCTACAACCATCTGCTGAGAGGACGTTCCGTGCAAGGAGCTGGCTTAAACCCTGGAGGTCTCGTTTGGGAGGATGTCAACTCGACCTTCCAGCAACGTCTCAACACAGGCCTCATCATCAACGACACTCATCTGGAAAACGAGGAATTTCTCGAGGACGCTCTAACCTTATTCATCGAGAACATCCGGGCTGCCTTGAAAAAACACAACGCTCTCAAGGTCAATACTACTCTCGAAGGAAGGTACACCGTGCTCAAGAACAACGAGGAAGAAACGGAAATCAAGGCTTTCCACACGAAGAACAAGCCGATTCTCCAAACGACAGGCCTCTTCAAGTGGTTCAAGGAGAACGTCAAGAATTCCCTGATGAGCAGTGTCAAAGACTTTCAAGATACCGGCTCCGGGTGGACTCTGCGCAGGATTCTCAACCTCAATGTCAACATCAACAAGTACAATCCGATGAAAGAAAGCTCATACATTGACCTGCTACAATTCATAAATAAGAAAGAGGCTTGTATAAATGTACAAAATAATGATAATCAATGCTTCAAGTGGGCTGTACTCTTAGCCTTGTTTCCTGCAAAAGACAGTGCTAAGCGTGTTTCAAAATATATGGCTCACGAATCAAAGTTGACGTTCGATGATATCAAGTTTCCTGTACAACAAAAGGATACACCGAAATTCGAGAAACTCAATTGCATCTCGGTCAACGTGTACATACTACAGAAAAAAGGAAAAGATATCTTCATCGTTGCTCCGATCCACATTACCAAGGACAAACAAACGAAACATTTGAATCTGCTCCTGATTCAAAACCACAACGTCAACGAGAAAGAGCTGGAAGAAGAAGAAGAAGAAGAAGTAAACAACGAACCGATCCAGTTCCATTACGTGTGGATCAAGAACTTGTCACGATTGGTCAACTCGCAGCTTAACAAACATGATGGCAAAACCTTCATCTGCGATCGCTGCCTTCATTTCTTCAGGACCCAAGAGAAATTGGATGCTCATAACATTGGTTGTAAGAAAATTAACAAATGTGGCGTCATCCTACCGGATCCCAAGAACGACATCCTCAAGTTCAAAAACGCCAAGAACATTGAGAAAGTACCATTCGTTGTCTTCGCCGACTTCGAATGTATCTTGAAGAAAATCGGTGGGCAGTCCAATACAAAGACAAAAGTTGAGCAGATTCACGAGGCCAGCAGCGTTGTATACTTTGTGAAGTGCAGCTATAATGAAGATCTCTCTCGCTACAACTCCTACTGTGGCCCTGATCCTGCAAAGTGGTTCGCCGAAGAACTTCACCAACTAGGGAAAGCCGTCGACGACATTCACAAGAACCCGATGGACATGAACCTTACCGTTGAAGAAGAGGAAGCCTTCAGGAAAGCAACAACATGCCATACTTGCGGAAAACAACTGGGGCCCGATCGAGTTAGGGACCACTGCCACCTGACTCGACGTTTTCGGGGAGCTGCACACAACGCTTTCAACTTTAACTTCAAGGATTCCAGGACCATCATCGTCATGTTCCACAACTTCAGCAACTACGACTCCCATCTCATCATCAAAGACCTTGCCAACCACGTCGATGGGAAAATCAGCCTGCTGCCACTCAACATGGAAAAATATATTTCAGTCACCAAGAGGCTGAAATATATCGACGTCAACTAACGGTTCGTTGACTCTTTCCGATTCATGGCGTCTTCACTGGACAAGTTGGAATCATACCTGGAGGCAACACCGCTCACTAGGAAAGAATTCAGCGACATCAACGACCAGAACTTCAAGCTTCTCCAACGTAAAGGGGTCTTCCCCTACGAGTACCTCGATTCTTGGGAGAAACTCGACGAAAGAGAACTACCAGCTCACGACCAATTCTATAGGCACCTCAGCGGAAGCAACATCACTACGGAAGACTGCAGGCTTGTATCTTTTTATTATTCTTTTTTTATTATACAAATTGTGCTAATTTTTTTTCTTTTACAGGCATGCTCAAACAGTGTGGCAAACGTTTAGGATCAACTCTTTGGGCGAGTACTCGGACTTGTACTTGAAAACAGATGTCATGCTGCTCGCTGACGTTTTTGAAAATTTCAGACAAAAATGCTGCCACATCTACGGGTTGGATCCAGCACACTACTATACGGCTGGCGGCTTCACATGGGACGCAATGCTCAAACACACAGGCATCGCGCTGGAATTGCTGATGGACATCGACATTATGATGTTCGTTGAACGAGGCATCCGTGGTGGCATAAGCCAATGCAGCAACCGCTACTCCAGGACGAACAACAAGTACATGGCCGACTACAACCCGGAAGAAGATGACATGTACCTCATGTACTACGATGTGAACAACCTCTACGGCTGGGCGATGACGCAGTACATCCCATTCGGAGGCTTTAAGTGGGTGGACAATGTAAACGAGGACTTCAACTGGAACGTCACGTTCAAATGGATTGGACTGGACAGATCGGTTCGGATTAAAAATTGGATTTGGTTTGATTAGGTTGGCTTGGGTTTTATTAGGTTGGATTGGGTTTGTTTAGGTTTGATTGGGTTTGATTTGGATAGATTGAATTTGATTGAGTTGGATTGAGTTTGCTTACACTGGCCTTGGTTGGAGGTTATATTAAGGATTGAATTGGATTAGATTGGGTTGAATCTAATAAGGAATTAGATTAGACTGGATGGATTGTTTCGAACTGAGGATATAATGTGGTTGGACTGTGTTTGGTTGAATTTAATTGGGTTTGATTAGGTTGGATTGGATTGGCCTCGGTCGAAGGTTCAATTAAAGATGAGATTGGATTAGATAGAACGAATTGAATTTGTTTAAATCTGATAAGGAAATGGATAACTAATCGAATGATATTGGATTGGACTAGTTCGATTTTTTCGGATTAAGATTGGATTAAGTCGGATTCGGTTTGATAGGGTTGGATTTGGTTTGATTGGGTTCGATTGGATTTTGATGAGTTGGATTGGGTTGGCCTTGTTTGGAGGTTGGATTGAGGATTAGAATAAATTGGAGTGGATCGAATAAGATTTGGTTAAATCTGATCAGGGATAAAATTGGATAGAATGGAATGGTTCGGATTTGGTTTTAGATTGGTCGGATTGATTAAATCAATCTGACTATATCTAATCTTCTAAACTAACTAATCCATTAAGTTCAACCCAATATGATTCGATCCCTAATCCAATCTCTTATCAGTTCTAACCCATTCCGACGAAATACAATCTTTAATACAAATTAATCCATTCAGTCTAATCTAATACTATTCAATCTTCAATTCGATCCCTAATCAGATCTAAACCAATCCAATCTGAACCAAACAAATCTAATCCGCAACCAAACCTTTAACTAAAGCAAATCCGAATTAACCCAATCCAACCCAATCAATCCTAATCCAACCCATTCCAACCCGATCCAACCACATCCAATCTTCAATCTAAACCGATCCATTCACTCCAATCTGATACTATACAATCCCTAATCTAATTACTTATCAGTTCGAACATAATCTAATCAAACCCAAACCTCAATCTAACCTCTTATCAAGGCCAATACAATAAACCCAATCAAACCCAATCTAACTCGATCCAAAAAAATACAATTTTCAATCCGAACTAATCAATCTAGCCTAATCCGATATGATTGAATCCCTCATCTCAACCCTTACCAGATCGAAATCAATCCAGTCAGATTCAATAAAATCCAACCTAACCCAATCAAACCGAATCCGATCTTTAGTCCGAACCAATCGGTCTAATCCAATCCAATACGCTTCGATTCCTTATCCACTTCCTTATCAGATCAGACTAAATCCAATCCGTTCCTATCCAATCTAATCCAATCTCGAATTTTACCTTCGACCAAGGTTAATCCAATGAAACCTAATCAGACCTGTTTCAACCCAATTAAACTCAATGAAACTAAATGGAATCCTGAATCCAGACCAATCTATCCTATCAAATTTCATCCCTTATCAGATCCAACCTAATCTAATTCGATCCGATCCAATCCAATCCAATCTTCAATCCAACCTTCAACCAAAGCTAACCTAATCCCTCCCAATCAAATCCAATCATACTAATTCGAACCTTATCAAACCAAATCGAACCCCATTAAACCGAGATCGAATAAATCCAATCTTGATCCGAATCAATCGATCTGGTCAAATCCAATACGATTCGATTATTTATCCACTTCCTTATCAAATCCGAACAAATCTAATCCGTTTCTATCCAATCCAATCAAATCGAATCCTCAATTAGACCTCCAACCAAGGCCAATCAAATCTAACCAAATCAATCCGAATCAAACCCAATCAAACACAGTTTAACTAAATTAAATCCTCAATTCGGAACAATCCATTCGGTCCAATCCAATCCCTTATTAAATAAAACTGAATCTCATACAATTCATTCCTCAATCCAACCTTTTCAATTATGTCAAACCAATTCTATCAAATCCAATCCAACCCAATCAAACCCAATGAAACCCGACTAAACCTAATCTAACGCAATAAAACCCAAGACAACCCAATTAAACCAAATCCAATCTTGACTCCAAACCGATCCATCTAGTCCAATCCAATATGGATTGATCCCCAATACAATCTCTAATCACTTCAAACCTGTTACAAGCCGATCAAATCCAATCAAATCCTTGTTCAATTCTCTAACAAAGGCGAATTCAATCCTACCAATCCAACCAGATCCAAACCAAGTCGACCCAATCCGACCAAATCGAATCTTAAATCCAAAACAATCTGTTTAGCCTGATCCAATATGATTCAATACCTAATTCAATCCCTTCTTAGATTTAACCTAATTCGATTCAATCTTATCCAATGAAATCCCTAATCTAACCTTTAACTAAGGCCAATCTAATCTAACCTGACCCAAACCAATCACTTTCATTATATTGGTATGATATTTGCATAATGTTAGTATCATGTTAGGTTAATGTTAGTATTATATTGGCTTAATATTGGCATGATATAAGCATAATATAAACATAATATCAACAAGATACAAGCATTATAATAAAATGATATTGGTTTGATAATAGCATGATAAAGTCACGATATTAACATGATTTTTGCATGCTACAAGCATCACATGAGTAGCATTATGTAGGCATTGTATTGAAATGACATTAGCATGACATTATCACCCAAACAACATCATGCCAGTATCATGCTAATATCATCCTGACCTATGCCAATTTTATGCCAATATAATGCCAATATGCTAATATCTTACCAACATTATGTCAATATTAAGCTACTGTGATGTCAATATCATGCCACTATTATTCGAACATCATACCCATATCATGCTCCTACTAAGTCAATGTCATGCTAATATTATGCTGATATCTTGCTAATAAAATGCAAATATAATGCTTATATCTAGCTAATATCATGCGAATAGCATGCCAATATGTTGCGAATATCTTGTCAATATGATGCTAATATAATGTAATTTTGATGCAAGTATAATAATAATATCATGCTTCCATCATGCCAATATAATTCTAATATGCTCATACTACGCCGATGTCATGCTAATATTATGCTGATATCTTGCTAATATGATGCGTATATTATGCCAATATCTTGTCAATATAATGCTAATATGACGCCAATTTGATGCAAAGGTTCTGCTACCACCAGGCCAATATGATTCTAACGTTACAAAAATAAAAAAAATGACCTCTAACCAAGGCTAACCCAATCAAACTCGAACCAACTCAGTCCAACCCAATTTAACCTGATGGAACCTAATCGAACCTGATCAAACCTAATCAAACCCAATCAATCCAAATCTAATCTTAAATCTAAACCAATCTATCCAGTCCGATCCAATATAATTCGAACGCTAATCCGATTCCTCATCAGATCCAATCCAATCCGATTCGAATACAATGAAAGTAATTTTGTTCGATTGGGTCAGATCGGCTCCTTGGATTGGCCTTAGTTAGAGGTTGAATGAGGGATTCGATTGAGTTGGATTGTATCAGATTAGGTTGGATCTGATAAGGATTTGGATGAAAGATTGAATCATATTAAATCGAGCTGAAAAGACTGGTTCGGATTTGAGATTGTATTCGGTCGAATTAGGTCGAATTAGTTTTGATTTGGATGGATTGGGTTGAATTGAATTGGCCTTGGTTGCTGTTCGATAAAGGATTGGATACTATTGGATCGGATTGGTCCGGGTTTAATCTGATTAGGGATTGGATTAGGGATCGATGCATATTGGATTAGACTGGATGGATCCGTTAGGATTGAAGTTTGGATTTAGTTTGATTAGGTTGGATTGGGTTTAATTGGATCGGCCTTGATTGGATGTTGGATTAAGAATTGAATTGGATTAGATTAGGTTTAATATAATAAGAGATTAGATAAAACTAGATAGATTGTTCCGAATCGAGGATTTAATTTAGATGGACCGTTTTCGATTGGGTTTGATTGGGTTATATTGGATTGGCAATGGTTGGAGGTTCCATTGAGGATCGGATTGGATTAGATTGGATTAGATAGGGACGGATTGGTTTTGTTCGGACCTGGTAAGGAAGTGGGCAAGGAATCAAATCTTTTTGGATTGGACTGGATCGATTGATTCGGATTAAGATTAGATTAAGTCGGATTCGGTTTAATAGGGTTGAATTCGGTTTAATTGGGTTCTTTTGGGTTTGATTGGTTTTAGATAATTTGGATTGGGTTAGCCTTGGTTAGAGGTAAGAATGAGGATCGGATTGGAACGGATTAGATTTTCGGTTTTGGTCTGGTAAATGACATGACACTCGGCGTTCGCTTCGAAAAAATGGTCTTATTCGTTTCGTGGACGGAAGTACAAAAACAGTACAATGGTGGCCATGCCACCCGCGCTCTCCCTTCCGCTTCCCCCCTCCCACCAACCTTCTCGGTTCAGTGAGTGCGAGAGAAAAAAACTTACTGAGCAAGAGAGAAGCGCGGCGGCCATCTCCACATCGAGTACAAATCACGCGGCAAATTCAAATGAATCAAGAAAGCCTCAACAATTGGATTGGATGAGAATGGGTTTAATCTAATATAAGGTTAGATTGGACTGTATAGATGGTTTGGAATTAAGGATTTAATATAGTTGGACCGTGCTTGATTCAGTTTGATTCAATCTTACCTCTTATCAAGGCCAATACAATCAAACCCATACAAACCTAATCCAACTAAATCCAACTGAATTCAATTTTCAATCCAAACAAATCTATCAAGCCGAATACGAGACGATTGAATACGAGACCTTAACCCTAAACAGATCCAAATCAATCAAGTCAGATCTAATCCAACCCAACCAAACCCGATCGAACTGAATCCGACCAAATCCAATCTTTCGTCCGAACTCATCGGTCTAGTCCAATCCAATATGATTCGATTCCTTATCCACTTCCTTATCAGATCAAACCAAATTCAATTCGTTCCTATCCAATCCAAACCAATCTCAAATTTTAACTCCGACCAAGGTCAATCCAATCCAACCCAATCAGACCCTATTTAACCCAATAAAACTCAATCCAACTAAATTAAATCCTAAATCTAAGCCACTCCATCCTACCCAATTTTCTCGCTCATCAGATCCAACCCAATCCGATCCGATCCAATCCAATCCAATCTAATCCTCAATCCAACCTTCAACCAAGGCCAACCCAATCCAAGCCATCCAAATCTAATCGAACCCAATCAAACCAAATCCAACCTCATCAAACCGAATCCGATTGAATCCAATCTTAATCCGAATCAATCGATCCAGACCAATCCAATATGATTCGATTACTTATCGACTTCCTTATCAGATCCGAACAAATCCAATCCGTTCCATCCAATCTAATCCAATCCTCAATCGAACCTCCGACCAAGGCCAATCCAATCCGACCTAATCAAACCCCATCAAACCATATCAAACACAGTCTAAGTAAACTTAATCCTTCATTCGGAACCATCCATCTAGTCTAATCTAATCCCTTATTAGATTTAACCCATCCTGATCCAATCCAATCCTCAATACAACCTCCAGTCAAAACCAATACAATCAAACCCAATCCAACTCAATCAATCTTTATTTAACCCAATCAAACCCAATCGAACCCAATCCAACCCAATCAAACTTAAGTCAACCCACTCAAACCAAATCCAATCCTTAATCCAAACCGATCGATTCAGTGCAAATCCATTGTGAATCGATCCTTAATCCAATTCCTTATCCGGCCCAACCCGAGCCGATCCAATCTAATCCAATTAAATCCCTAATCCAACCTTCAACTAAGGCCAATCCAATCCAACCTGATCTAACCCAATCACTTTCATTTTATCAATATGATATTGGAATAATGTTGGTATTATGTTGGCTAAACGTTCGTGTTATATTGGCACGACATGGGCATGATATTGGCATGAAATTCACATTCTATCGGCAATATATTAGCATAATATCAGCATTATATCAGCACGATATTGGCATGACATCGGCATGTTATTGGCACGATATGAGCACGTTATAAGCATGACATTGGTATGTTATTAGCATGACTAAGCATGATGTTGGCATGATATGAGCATGATATTAGCATGGCATTGGCATGTTTTTGGCATCATATTGGCGTGATTGTGATATTATATAAGCATGACATCAAAATCATATAGGGATGACATTATCATGATATAAGCGTGCGATTTTCATGAGATTAGCATGATATTAACACTGTGTAAGCTTTATACGGGCATGATATTGACATTATATTAGCATGATATCGGCAAGATATGAGCATGATATTGACATACTATTAGTATGATATTGGCATGATATAGGCACGATATTAACATGATATTGGCATGCTACAAGCATCACATGAGCATCATATTGGCATTATATGGGCGTTGTATTGAGATGACATAAGCATGACATTATCATCTTACCAACATAATGCCAGTATAATGCTAATATCATTCTAAACATCATGGCAATATTATGCTTATGTTTTGCTCATACAATGCCAATATTATGCTCATATCATGCGAATAATATGATGCTCATATAATGCTGATAACATGCAAAGGTCATGCCAATGTCAGGCCAATATAATCTAAATATCATGCCAATGTCATGTCCATATGATTAATAATATTATGCTAATATCATGCTAGTGTCATCTAAATAAGATGTCAACATCATGCCAATATCATAACAATTTGATAAAAGTGATTGGGTTTGATTGGGTTGGATCGGGTTGGATTTGATTGGCCTTAGTTAGCGGCTGGAATTAGAGATTTAATTAGATTGGATTGAATCGGATTGGGTTGGATCTGATGAGGAATTGGATTAGGGATCGAATCATATTGGATCGGGCCGAACAGATTGGTTCGGATTTAAAATTGGATTTGGTCAGATTGAGTCGAATTGGTTCGGATTAGGTTGGATTGGGTTGGATTGAATTGGCCTTGGTTAGAGGTTTGATTGAGAATTGGATTAGATTGGATCGGATTGAATCGGGTTGAATCTGATAAGAGATTGTATTAGGGATCAATCCAGATTGGATTGGACTGGATGGATCGGTTCGGATTGAAGATTAGATTTGATTGAGTTAGCTTGGGTTTCATTAGGTTGGATGAGGTTTATTGTGTTCGATTAGGTTTGATTGAGTTGGATTGCGTTTGATTGGATTGGCCTTGGTTGGAGGTTGACTTGAGGATTGAATTGGATTAAATTGGGTTTTATTATAATAAGGGATTGGATTTGACTGGATGGATTGTTCCGAATTGAGGATTTAGTTTAGTTACACTGTGTTTGATTGGGTTTGATTGGGTTTTATTGGATTGGCCATGGTTGGAGGTTCAATTGAGGATAGGATTAGATTGGATTAGATAGGAACGGATTGGATTTGTTCGGATCTTATGAGTAATTGGATAAGCGATCGAATCATATTGGACTGGACTGGATCGATTGGTTCGGATTAAGATTGGATTCAGTCGGATTCGGCTTGATGGGGTTGGATTTGGTTAGATTGGGTTCGATTGGGTTTGATCAGGTTTGATTAAGTTACCTTGGGTTTGATCAGGCTTGATAAGGTTGGGTCGAGTTCGATTGAGTTGGATAGAGTTTGATTGGGTTTGATTAGGTTGTATTAAGTTTGATTGTATTGGTGCTGGTTAGAGGTTATATTGAAGATTGGTGTATGAAATTTGGGTTGGAATTGGATCTGATTTAATTTTCGGTTTGGTCTGGTAAATTACAAGACACTCGGCGTTTGCTTCGAAAAAATGGTCTTATTCGTTTCGTGGGCGGAAGTACAAAAACAGTATAATGGTGGCCGTGCCGCCCGCGCTCTTCCTTCCGCTTCCCCCCTTCCACCCACCTACTCGGATCAGTGAGTGCGAGAGGAAGGAACCTACTGAGCAAGAGAGAAGCGCGGTGGCCATCTCAATATCGAATACAAATCACGTGGCAAATTCAAATGAATCAAGAAAGCCTCAACATCCTGCCCGCCTCTCACGGAGTGCAAAACGGAAGCGAGGAGGGCTGAGGACTGAGACAACGGTATCATCAGGCGTCATGAGGGATCCTACACAGCTTCGTCACCGGTCGAGTATAGGTCCCCGATGCTGTGGTGATGACTGCCGAGCGCACGAGACCGTCGCTGCCTGGGTGAACGGCTGAGATCCGGCACGAGCGGCCACTTGGAGGGGGGTGAGCGGAGGTCGGCAACGAGCACCAGGTCTCCAACAACGAAGTTACTCTCCTCGGATTGCCAGCGTGTTCGACGTTGAAGGTGGGTGACATGGGTCGCCATCCAATGACGCCAGAAACACTGGACGACTTGTTGGACCAGTTTCCAACGCTTGGTGGGTGGGACGTTGCTTGGCAGTTCAGGTTCCGGGACCAGGAACAGCGATGATCCAGTCAGGAAGTGCCCTGGTGTAAGCACGACGAGGTCTGAAGGATCTGATGACAAGGGCGCGAGCGGCCGAGAATTGAGACAGGCCTCGATTTGACAGAGAACGCTGGTCAGCTGTACGAATGTGAGCTTTTGGGACCCCAGTGATCGAGACAGCATCCTCTTGACGGACTTGCCGCCAGCCTCCCAGAGGCCTCCCCAGTGAGGAGCGGCTGGTGGAATGAAACGCCAGGTCGTTCCATCGCGCTCCAACATGGGGCCAATCTCCTTGTAGAAGGCGGAGCCCGCTCCAAGAAGGCGAGTGAGCTCTGTGTTAGCGCCGTGGAAGTTTGTCCCGTTGTCGCTGAAGATCTCGGCGCACACGCCGCGACGAGCAGCGAAACGGCGGAACGCCGCCAGAAATGCGGCCTCGGAAAGTAAGCTGACGACTTCGAGATGCGTCGCGCGTGTGGTCATGCAAACGAACAGTGCGATGTAGGCCTTGTATGCTCGTTGACCGCGACCTGGTGAAGTCCTGCAGAGAATCGGGCCAGCATAATCGAGGCCACTCCTGGAAAAGGGTCGCCCTGGCACGAGACGTGAGGCTGGAAGCTGCCCCATGAGTTGCCCGCCGAGCTTGGGCTTGAATCTGAAACAAATAACGCAGTTGCGGACATATTGTTTTACCAGGCTCCTTCCATGAATGATCCAGACTTGGCGCTGCACGAAACCGTAGGTGAGGAGGCCGCCCCCGTGGTGCATAGTCTGGTGCGCGTCGGCGATAAGGAGCTTGCTCAGGAGTGAAGCCTTGGGTAGAATCGGCGGATGTTTCTCGTTCTCTGGTATCGGGAGTTGCTGCAGTCGGCCACCGACGCAGATGAGCTCATTGGAATCGAGGTGGGGATGCAGTGGTCGTAATGGTGATCTCCGAGGAAGTTCCTGCTGGCGGCGCAGGCTGTCGAGCTCGGGCCCGAAAAAACGAGCTTGCTCAGCGCGGATGAGTCGGCGGCGTGCAGCTAACAGCTTAACAGCTCCTCGGCGGTGATGGAGTCGCGCCCCTTAGGCCAGTCTACTTGACGTGAGGTGAGAGCGCGGCTGGCGAAGAGCATCAGCAGAGAGGACGTCGTTAGGAGTCGCTTCAGGGATGAGAACCTAGCCAACAGGTAGTCTGGCTACTCCTCGACGTTCTCGGCGAGCATGATGTTGACGGTTGGGGGCTGGAATTCCTTCTTTGTTTCCTCCGTGGGAGGAGTGGCAGGGCGGCCAGGTTCCGAGGGAAACTCTCCAGTCGGCAGCCAGGGTGGCCCGTTCCACCAGAGTGCAGAATCCCGGAGCTTGGCAGGTGAAGTCCCGCGTGAAATTAGGTCGGCTGGATTCTCATCGGCGGGCACGTATTTCCAGTGAACCACCGGCAGGTGGTCCTGGATGTGTGAGACTCTATTGGCCACAAAGGTCTTCCATCGCGCAGCGTGGCCGCGGATCCAGCCGAGAGCGACCATGCTGTCGGACCAAGCAGTGACTGGAAGATCCTTGTATCGAGGTGCCCGGCGGATGTGCTCCATCAGGCGTGCCAGAAGCTGTGCGGCACACAACTCCAAGCGTGGAATTGAGGCGGGTTTGATCGGTGCAGACTTGGATTTTACGGCTATCAGAGTGCAGCGGGGCGGTGATTCGTCCAGGGGGGCGACTCTTAGGTAGATGACGGCGCCATACGCCTCCTGAAACGCATCAGCGAAGCCGTGGAGGTCCATCTTCGGGGATGGCCTGCAGGCTCCGGTCCAGCGCGGGATCCGGATCGTGTACAGTGCTCGGAGTGAATTGCTGAGCTCGTCCCAGCGGGCCAAGAGATTGCTCGGGAGCGGGGCGTCCCAGTCGAGTCCGGCGATCCAAATATCCCGTAGTAGGATCTTGGCAACGGTGACCACGGGTGCGATTCAGCCCAGCGGGTCGAAGAGTTGTGCAATCCGAAACGAGATTACCCTTTTGGTCGGACTTTCCTCGTCACGATGAGACTGGGGTTGCTTGTAGGCGAATGAGTCGTCGCCGGGGAGCCAGATGACTCTGAGTGCTGTGGTAGGCTCGGCCAGGCTGTCGCAGAGCCCCACAGACTGGGACTGGGTGATTGTCCCCGAGGGTTCCAGTAGCGAAGGATGGTTGGCCGATCACTTGCTGAGGGAGAATCCTCCTCGACGGAGTATCCCGGTGAGCTGAGATCTGCGTTCACTAGCCTCTTCGAGAGTGTCTCCGCCCGAGAACGAGTCGTCGACGTACGTCTCTTCTTTAAGGCACTTCGCACCAAGGGGGAAATGCTGGCCCTCATTCTCGGCGAGCTGGTGCAGCGTCCTGATGGCCAGATAGGGGGCGCAATTAGTTCCATAGGTGACCGTATTCAGCTGGTATGGGGTTGACTCTTGGCGTGGGTCGGTCCTCCAGAGGATGAGCTGCATTGGCCTGTCATCCTCGTGAACCAGTATGTTTCTGAACATCTTGACAATGTCTGCAGAGAAAACAAAGCGTAAGTCTCGCCAAGCGAGCAGAATCAGCGAGAGATCTCTCTGCAGTTCCGGCCCTGGAAACAGGAACTTGTTCAGGTTGTGTCCCTGAGCGTTCTCCTTGGACGCGTCGAACACCACCCGTAGTTTCGGTGTGGGTCTCGAATGTTGAAGGATTCCGTGGTGTGGCAGGTACCAGCGTGGTGTGGTTGGCGCGAGCGGTGGTGCGACGCTCATGTGGCCAAGCGCCTCGTACTCCTCCATGAATTTCCGGTACTGGAGTCCCAATTCCGGATCTCGCTCGAGGCGTCGTTCGACCGAACGGAGGGTAATCTTGGCGGCGAGACGGTTGTCCCCGTGGGAGCTGCTGGGTTGTCGGCAAAAAGAAAGCCGTACGATGTACCGGCCTCTCTGGTCTCGGGTGTGCGAGTGAGCGAAAGAGGACTCGCATTCCTCTTCCTCTGGCGTCTGCGAAGCGACGTTCTCAGGTACCTCTTCGAGCTCGAAAAACCACCGGAGCTGGGCGTCGGTGGGTGGCGGCGAGAACCCGCAGTGGAAAGCGTGGATAACCTCCTCCGAGGCTCTGAGAGGGTGTGTCTCGAAAGAGCCAAATAAGACCCACCCGAAGGACGTGTTGACTGCGGTGAGGCCGGTTCCGGGAATGGAGCGCCGTCCGTCGAGGAGGGCGGCGAAGAAAAGCTCGGCGCTTAGAATGAGTCCAGCGTGGTCGGGATGCCAGAACTGGGGAGTGGCGAGTTGCAAGCCGGTCCGTCGCACTAGCTCGGGTTCTGCGACTGCGCGGCTGGGCAGGAGTCCAGTCAGCCGTGGCATAACGTAAGCCTCTACGTCGATCGCGTACTCGGACCTGGTGAGAGAGTGAACCTGAAATCTTGCCTTTGACTTTGCAGGTTCAGTGCGGAGCCCGCCGATGCCGCTGATGTTCATCTCGACCCTGGTTCGGGTCAAGTTCAGTGACTGAGCGACCCGCTCGGAGGTGAAGCAAGAATCTGATCCCGTGTCGAGGAGGGCTCTGGTGATGACGCCTTCACCGGTGCGCGAGACGACTCTGACCAGTGCCGTGGCGAGGAGTGAGAGCGCCTGTGGTGATGAGCGTGAGCCGACGTGGCATTGAGGCTCGTTGATCGAGGATCTGGTCACGGGGTTGAACAGCGGCGCCGTCGTCGCTGAGAGCTGTTGCCCGGGCCCGAGTTGGGGCGGCGATGCGGTCGCGTGAAGCTGACGCCCGCTGTTGTGGTTCTCGCTGAGGGCTGGGCTCTCTTCTGGGTGCAAGAGCGTGTTGTGCGCTGCGGCAGGTTGTCGTCGACCTGCATTCTGCACGTCGGTGTGTCCCCAGGCAGTTGAAGCAGAGACCTTGCTTCTGCACTAATGCCCGGCGTTCCTTTACGCTCAGGTTTCTGAAACTTGGACAAGAAAAATTTGCGTGGTTCTGCTGGCAGAACAGGCACTTACGACTCTCGTAGCTCGTGCTGGATCTGAGGACGGCAGGGGCAGCCACGTCGGTCGCGTGGTGGTTAGTTGAAGTGGCCCCGGTGACCCTTTTGATCGGTTTGGGAGCTGATGTTGATTCCGGTATCGGGATGGCGGTGGTCATCTCGAGGGCGCGGATTCTCGCCTCGAGGAAGTTCTCGAACTGGGGCCAAGTTGCTTGATCGGCTGTGGAGGCTGCCATGGATGCTGAGTCATCCTTCACTTCCCTGTTCACCTCGCTGGGCGTGTTAAGGAAAGATATCTCCCACTCACGTCGAGTCCGCGGGTCGGTGCGTTGGAGGGTCAGGAACACAACAATCTCGTCCCACAGGTCGATGGGACAGTCAAGTTGCTCCAGAGCGCGGAGCTCCTCTCTGATGTGGTCGAGGAGGGATTCAAGGTCCTTGGGCTGCTCTTTGGTCACTGGTTCCAAGCGGAAGAGGGCCGAGAGGTGGGTGTGCACCAGGAGGCGGCGATTCCTGTACCGGTTGCAGACTGTCGTCCACGCAGATTCGATGTTGGCGTCGGTACACTTGACATTCTTCAGCAGGAGCCCGGCTTCGCCTTTTAGAGCGCGTTTCAATAGGAGGAGCTTCGTGGTCTTGGGCAAGTCGGCGCAGGAGACAACCATGCCCTGGAACGCGTCACGGAAGCTCTCCCACTCGACGTAGCTCCCGTCGAATTCGGGGAACGGCACATTGGGGATCGGAAGGAGGGATCAACCACCAGCCGCGACGGGGGGAGCAGATAAGCTTTCCACTGGTCGTGGTCGTAGGCCACGAATAACTTGTAAAGCAGTCAAGTACGCTACCTCTGTTTGGCTGGAGAGATCCTGGGTCACGTAGGCGTGCGCCGTGCTCTCTGGATTGGACATGAATCGCACGTGGTTCGAGTAAAAATCTGACCAGTATTTCGTGATGGAGGTCTCGGCGGTAGAGAACAACGCTGAATCTGGATTGAGCTCACCATTCTCGATTTTTCCTTGATGGTAGCCGCACTTTCCGAGATGCGGCGCATCAAACCTCCTGGATTCGTTGTGCATCGTTCAGAGTCGTCATGGCGGCGCGTGGTAATCACCCCCTGGGAGAGTTGAGCGGAAATATGTGGCTGGATGACGCTGGAGGATAGGCTCGTTGCGGGCGTGCTGTCCTTGTGGGAGGATGTCTAGCGATGTACGTGATAAAGGCGAATTTCCTCTGGACGTCGGACTCAGGTTGCTCGTGAGCACGTGCACTTGAATTCCAACTTTCACCCACAATACACATGCGACGCGACGAGATCCGGCTCGAAGGACCTTAAAATGTATGAAATTCGGGTTGGAATTGGATCTGATTCGATTTTCGGTTTTGGTCTGGTAAATGACATGACACTCGGCGTTCGCTTCGAAAAAATGGTCTTATTCGTTTCGTGGACGGAAGTACAAAAACAGTACAATGGTGGCCATGCCACCCGCGCTCTCCCTTCCGCTTCCCTCCTCCCACCAACCTTCTCGGTTCAGTGAGTGCGAGAGAAAAAAACTTACTGAGCAAGAGAGAAGCGCGGCGGCCATCTCCACATCGAGTACAAATCACGCGGCAAATTCAAATGAATCAAGAAAGCCTCAACAATCGGATTGGATGAGAATGGGTTTAATCTAATATAAGGTTAGATTGGACTGTATAGATGGTTTGGAATTAAGGATTTAATATAGTTGGACCGTGCTTGATTCAGTTTGATTCAATCTTACCTCTTATCAAGGCCAATACAATCAAACCCATACAAACCTAATCCAACTAAATCCAACTGAATTCAATTTTCAATCCAAACAAATCTATCAAGCCGAATACGAGACGATTGAACACGAGACCTTAACCCTAAACAGATCCAAATCAATCAAGTCAGATCTAATCCAACCCAACCAAACCCGATCGAACTGAATCCGACCAAATCCAATCTTTCGTCCGAACTCATCGGTCTAGTCCAATCCAATATGATTCGATTCCTTATCCACTTCCTTATCAGATCAAACCAAATTCAATTCGTTCCTATCCAATCCAAACCAATCTCAAATTTTAACTCCGACCAAGGTCAATCCAATCCAACCCAATCAGACCCTATTTAACCCAATAAAACTCAATCCAACTAAATTAAATCCTAAATCTAAGCCACTCCATCCTACCCAATTTTCTCGCTCATCAGATCCAACCCAATCCGATCCGATCCAATCCAATCCAATCTAATCCTCAATCCAACCTTCAACCAAGGCCAACCCAATCCAAGCCATCCAAATCTAATCGAACCCAATCAAACCAAATCCAACCTCATCAAACCGAATCCGATTGAATCCAATCTTAATCCGAATCAATCGATCCAGACCAATCCAATATGATTCGATTACTTATCGACTTCCTTATCAGATCCGAACAAATCCAATCCGTTCCATCCAATCTAATCCAATCCTCAATCGAACCTCCGACCAAGGCCAATCCAATCCGACCTAATCAAACCCCATCAAACCATATCAAACACAGTCTAAGTAAACTTAATCCTTCATTCGGAACCATCCATCTAGTCTAATCTAATCCCTTATTAGATTTAACCCATCCTGATCCAATCCAATCCTCAATACAACCTCCAGTCAAAACCAATACAATCAAACCCAATCCAACTCAATCAATCTTTATTTAACCCAATCAAACCCAATCGAACCCAATCCAACCCAATCAAACTTAAGTCAACCCACTCAAACCAAATCCAATCCTTAATCCAAACCGATCGATTCAGTGCAAATCCATTGTGAATCGATCCTTAATCCAATTCCTTATCCGGCCCAACCCGAGCCGATCCAATCTAATCCAATTAAATCCCTAATCCAACCTTCAACTAAGGCCAATCCAATCCAACCTGATCTAACCCAATCACTTTCATTTTATCAATATGATATTGGAATAATGTTGGTATTATGTTGGCTAAACGTTCGTGTTATATTGGCACGACATGGGCATGATATTGGCATGAAATTCACATTCTATCGGCAATATATTAGCATAATATCAGCATTATATCAGCACGATATTGGCATGACATCGGCATGTTATTGGCACGATATGAGCACGTTATAAGCATGACATTGGTATGTTATTAGCATGACTAAGCATGATGTTGGCATGATATGAGCATGATATTAGCATGGCATTGGCATGTTTTTGGCATCGTATTGGCGTGATTGTGATATTATATAAGCATGACATCAGAATCATATAGGGATGACATTATCATGATATAAGCGTAAATAAATCCTTAATCGAACCTTCAACTAAGGCCAATCCAATCCAACCTGATCTAACCCAATCACTTTCATTTTATTTATATGATATTGGCGTAATGTTGGTATTATGTTGGCTAAACGGTCGTATTATATTGGCATGACATTTGCATGATATTAGCATAATATAAGCACGATATAGGCATGACATTGGCATGTTATTGACATGATGTCAGCACGATATTCGCATGACATTGGCTGATTATTTGCACCATATAGTATGATATTGGTATCATGTTCGTATTCTATAAGCATTACATTCGCATGTTTTTGGCATTATATTGGCAAGATAATGATATTGTGTAAGGATGACATTCGCACACATTTCCATGACATCATCATGATGTAAGCATGCGATTTGCAGGAGATCAGCATGATATTTCTATCATGTAAACATCATATTGGCATGTTATTTGCAGTTTATGAACATGATGTCGGCATGATATGATTATCATATTGGCATGATATTAGCATGATATAAGCATGATGCAAGCACGCTATTAACATGATATTGGTATGCGACAAGCATCACATGAGCATTATATTGGCCTCATATGTGCATTGTGTTGGTATGACATAAGCATGAGATTATTATCCTAACAACATAAGGTTAGTATCATGCTATAGTATATCATCATCATGCAAAAATTATGCAAATGTCATGCCAATATGCTAACATCTCGCCAATATTATGTCAATGTTTGGCCACTATGACTCCAACATCATGCCCATATCATGCTCATATGATGTCCATATTATGCTCATACTATGCTACTCTCATGTTAATATTATGCCGATATTTTGGCAATATGATGCCAATAGCATGACAATATCTTGCTAATATTATGCTATTGTGATGCTAATATAATGCAAATATCATGCTTTAATTGTGCCTATGTCATGCAGATATTATGCTAATATCCTGACAATATCTTGTCAATATGATGCTAATATGATGCTAATATTATAACAATATCATACTTATATTATGCCAATGCCATGCTGATATCATGCTCATATCCTTCCAATATCATGCCTATATTATGTCAATGCTGTGCCAATATGATGCTGATATATTGCTTATATCATGCAAATGTTCTGCTAACTCCAGTCAAATATGATACTAACGTTTTGCCACTTTTGTACCAATATAATGACAATGATTAGGTTTGTTTGAGCTAGATTGGGTTGGATTACATTAGTTTAGGTTGGATTGGCTTTTATGAGGTTCGATTAGGTTGAAATAGGTTGGATTAGATTGGCCTTGGTTAAAGGATGTATTGAGGATTGGATTTATTGGATCGGATTAGATTGGATTTATTGGATCGGATTAGATTGGATTTGGTCGGATTAGGTTGGATGGGGTTCGATTGGGTAGGATTGGGTTGGATTGAGGATTGGATTCTGCCAAGGGAAAAAATTTACTAGCAGTCCATGTATTAAGGTCTTTTGGGATGGGAGGGGTGAGCGATGCTGTGTAGTGCCTTGAGGGATGGGAAAAGGGAGCGTAGCCTCGAAGCGTCGGTCTAAATCGACGCTGTAGCCCAGTCAGTGATGTGCTTTGACTATATACATCGACTGTTAGTCCCTATTGCCAGAGTAACTCCTTAAAAGACACCTCGAGCTAGCCAGTAGGTTAATCGGTCCTGCACATTCTGGCTTCTCCGTTTTGACCAACCGGCTATCTCTTATTTGCTGATGTTTCGCTGAGGAATAACACTTACTAGCAGTCCATGTGGTAAGGTCTATCGTGATGGGAGAAGTGAGCGTCGCTGTACAGTGCTGTGAGGGATGATAGAATAGAGCGTCGCTGTGTAGCGCCCGTCTAAACCGACGCTGGAGCCCCGTCAGAAATGTGCTTTGACTATACACATGGACTGTTAGTCCCTTTTGCCAAAGTTACTCTTTGAAAGACACTTCGAGCTAGCCGGTAGTTTAATTGGTAGTACATACTCTGGCTTCTGTGTTTTGACCTACCGGCTATATCTTACTTGCTGATGGTTTGCCAAGCAATAACACCTACTAGCAGTCCATGTTTTGAATAAATCGACGCTGTAGCGTCGTGAGGGATAAGCATAGACTCTTTTCATCGACTGTTAGTCCCTATTGCCCGAATTACTCCTTGCAAGACACCTGGAGCTGGCTGATATGATGCCAATATTATGCTCACACCAGGCCAATATGATACCAACGTCATGCCAATATCATACTTACATAAAAAAGTAATTAGATTTGATTAGATCGGATTGGGTTTGATTGGATTGGCCTTGGTTAGAGGTTGGATTGAGGATTAGATTGGATTGGATCGGATTGGATTGGTTCGGGTCTTGTAAGGGATTGGATGAGGAATCGAATTTATTGGACCAGACTGGATTGATTGGTTCAGATATATAATTGAATTTAGGCGAGTTAGGTTTGATTGGGTTGGATTGGAATGGATTGGCTAGAGATTCGTTTAAGGATTGGATCGGATTGGATCGAATTAGATTTGGTTGGATCTGATTAGGGATTGGATTAGGAATTGAATCATATTGTTCACTCGTCCGTCCTTAAGGGAGCAGTCTTTAAGGGAGACTCGGGCAGATATCTAATAAACCGCGAAGAAAAGGTATGCGTCTTCAACAGTTCTTTAGTTTGTCTCGGGCATCGAGGCCGGTGATGGAATGCCCTATGCCGATTTTGACGGGAAATTTCAGTACTTCGGCCATAAATAACCCGTTCCTACCGTTTTAGGTAGGAACGAGTAGGAACTGGTGAACATCCTCGATGCACAAAATTTTACCCATTTTAAACAGGTGGAACGAGTGGAACGAGAAAGTACAAAGAGACACAAATAGTGCCTTATCGTACTCAACCGTTCCACCTGTTCTTACAGGTTCCTGCCCTTTCTCGTCCGTTCTCACTCGTTCCTGCTCGTTTTTCCCAAAAACAACCCGTTCCCACCGTTTTTTGTAAAAACAAGTAAGAACGGGTGGACGTTCTCGATGCACAAAACTTTACCTGTTCGGAACGGGTGGAACAGGTGAGTTCAAATAGACAAAAATAGTGTCTATTCGTACTCACACGTTCCACCCATTCAGAACGGTTAAAATTTTCTGCATTGAGAACGTCCACCCCTTTCTGTGCATTCTCGTCTGTTCTCGCCCGTTTCACCTTCCTCGCCCGTTTTATCTAAAAAACAGCCCGTTCCAACCGTTTTGGGTGGGAACTAGTGAGAACGGGTGGAGGTTCTTGATGCACAAAATACTACTCGTTCCAAACAGGTGTAACGGGTGGAACGGGTGAGTAAAAATAGACACATATATTTTTCATTAGTACTCACCCGTAAAACCCGGTCCACTCGTTCGGAACAAGTTAAATTTTGTGCATCGAGAACGTCCATCCGTTCTTAACCGTTTCTACTCTGTTCCTTCTTTTTCTTGTCTATTCTCACCCGTTCTCGCTCATTCTCGCCCAAAAACCACCCGTTGCCACCGTTTTGGATGGAAACGGGTGGAAACGGGCGAACGTTCTCAATAAACTAAATTTTTCCTGTTCCGAACGGAACGGAGTAGTATCTATTCGTACTTGCGCGTTTAACCCGTTCCTACCGTTCGGAACGGGTAAAATTCAGTTTATCGAGAACGTCTAACCGTTCCTGCGCTTTCTCGTCCGTTCTCACCCGTTCCCACCCGTTTTAGCACAAAAACAACTCGTTCCCGTCGTGAAAAGTGGGAACGGGTGGGAACGGGTGGACGTTCTCGATGCACAAAATTTCACCCGTTCTGAACGGGCGGAACAGCAAAATTTCGTGCATTGAATACTTCCACCCGTTGTTACCCGTTCCTGCTTTTTTTCGTCTATTTGATGTCGAGAAAATTGAGGACAAAGTTGCCAATCGTTAAATTGCAATTGCTGCCAAAAGTAGTTGATAATGTGAGGGGGGCCCTTGAGTGTCGTCAAGATTCTCAAAAATTCTTTTATGATAAAAGTGCAAAAAACAGAGATACTTTCAGATCAGGTGATAGAGTAGTTTTACGTGAAAAAGGGGAGTGGAGACCAGGGGTAATCGTAAAGGCTGAAAATACTCCTAGATCATACACAGTAACTAATGAAAAAGGAAATATTGTAAGACGTAACACCATACATATTAGAAGGTCGCATATCGCAAAACAAGACTCAGGAGTTCTCGACGGGCCTGAACGGAGCATAATTGTGTGCGGGTCGGGGTCGAGAGGGGAGTCTTGTTTTGGACAGCAGCCTGAGTCGGTTGAACCATCCAAAAGGGGTGATTTAAAATCTGATCCAAACGTAACTGTAACACGAAGTGGAAGAATATCTCATAGACCTGAACGTTTAGATTTATAGGTTACAAGTTGTGCGTGGATTATTTTGTAATTTAGACTTTTGAGCTACATAATACTTTTGTGAGTTTTGTACCAAAAAGAGAAGATGTAATGTATGTTGTGACGATGGCATTTTTTCCATCGTCATATTTTAAAGTTGCTGTCTTTATTGCTCGTACAGCAGCGCATTTTTGTTTTTTTTTTGGGGGGGGGGGGGGTTTGTTTTATGTTTTATTTCTAGGGCTATCTTTCCCTCGTTCCGGCGGTAACTCGCACTCAATTTTTGTTTTTCATTTTTTTTTTGTCCGAAATTATTATAATTTTTTTTTTCAACTTAATCTCCCAATAGTGATTCGGGGCCCCAGAATCTATTGTTTCATTTTTGCCATATTAGTTGTGCCTAAAATTATTATATTAAAATTATTATTTATCGGGGTCCCAATAATAATATTGTCGTGCTCGCCAGAGGCGAACTTTTATGTAATAAAATTATTTTTGTTTATGTCGAGCCAAGGCTTCTCCCATTTTGTTGGGATTTTCTTGTATCCTCGTTATATTTCTTGTTTTTTTTTGTTTTTTTTTTTTTTTTGTGGTAATGTTTTTGGGCAAACGCTGATCATTGCTCGTTAGTTCTAAGTTTAATTTATTTCATTTTATTTCCCAATTATTATTTTTGTGTACTTTTATTTAAGGCAAGCGGTTATTTTTTTTTTCTTTTCTGTAACTTTAATTATTATCATGCACGATTTCGCTACTGATAATGGCATTACCTTAAAATCTGTTATTAATTTTACTAGTCACATAAATAATTCAATAGGGAATATTTAGCCCAACGCAAGCCAAAGAAAAATTACCTCTTTAAAGTCAGTTCGTTTTTAGTTTTGGGCCACGTGGATGGGAAGAAGGAAATGCGTTTCGCCGCCTCGTGGTGATCGGTCTTTTCCGTTTCATTTAGATAAATTATTTATTACATTTTTTTTCTCTCTCTCTTTCTTTCTCTCTAGTCGGATGCCAGTTGCTTTTCTATCGCTTTCCGCTACCTAAATGGCGATTGTTTTGAGGAGTAAGCACGCGTGCCAGAGCGGAATCGCGCGGGGTATTTCGTTTTCCGGTGTTCCCTCGCGTTCCCTCTGCACTCCCCTGCTTATGGCCCATCATGAATTAATTCTTTCAAGGGGGAGACCGCGGGCAGTCCCGAGCGCACCTGCGGGTCGCTATTTTTCGGGTTTTCCTTGCTGCTCCGTTGGGTTCTTCTTCCTTGCGTGCGGGGTAACGGTGGCGAGGAGGACGCATGAGATAAGCCTCGCTCCCTCAGTTGCCGCGGTCTGGAAAAGCGCTCGTGGGGGGGGGGGGGGGGGTTCACTTGGCCCGTGCCCCGAGCTGGCGATCCGAGGAGGAGAAAATGAGAAATCAGTCGCTTTTAGGAGATCGTTAGACTCGCGTTAAGAATTGTCTTTTGCTCTGCTCGAGGTTGACGTGGCTGATTTTGGGCGTTGACTTCGAGAGTTGTGTTTCATTTTTTTTGTTTTGTTCCTGGGATGCATTTTGGGCTTTGACGCTGTGACGATTGGGGCTCTTTTTGGATTTTTTTTTCTTCTCTCTTTTTTTTTTCTTTTTCCCAACCATCACTTAGACGCTGGAACCGAATTTCGCCAAGTTCAACTTTGTCGATTCCTGGAATAGGGGGTATTTGGGGGGGGGGAGGTAAGAACGTACGCGGCGGGGAAGTAGTCCCGCCGCTAATGGAAAGAGACAGATTCCCAAATTCGGGAGGTGTCGTGAGCTTTCGGGTGGTTTCGGCTCGTTTTGTCGTGGAGTGGGGTCAGAGGGATCCCGCTCGTCTCGACGCGGGAGCAGGCAGTACGCGGTCACGCACGATCACAAGCGAAAGGTTTTTTTTTCGGTGGATTAATTGGCGCGTCGAGGGTTCTTTTTTTTTTTTGTTCGGGGTTGATTTGGGATTGGTGGTGAGGGAGAGGAAGGAGGGGACAAGGACGACATGGAGGACGAGGTGGGTTCCGGTTTCTTCAAGGAGGGATTCCTAACCAGAATGGCCGGCTGAGGATACCCGGGTCGTCGCGGGAGGGCGACGAGGAGCAGCTCGGCCATGGCGGCGTCGTCGGCGTCGGGAGGAGGAGGCCTCCGGTGTGAGTAGGAGGTTTTGGGGTTTCATGACTGTTCGCGCGCGGAGGGGGGGGGGGTATGATTGAGGTGTCGAGGGTTTATGTAAAATGTAATGTATAATTTCTATGATACTTGAATATATTCTTTTGTTGTTATTCAGGACTTGTAAATTCTGGAATGTGTGTGGTGTTGGAAAAATTGCATCATCCCCTTGCCCACTCCCCTCTCCGGCATCGGCCGGGTGAGGTTTTCTGTCGTGCCGGCGTGGGTTTCCCGGGGGCGGCATGGGTTGTTCCCGCTGCCGGGACTCGTGGTCGGGGTTTGTTCGACGAGGGTTTCGGTTTTTCATGGTTCATGATTATTTTTTTTGGTAACGCGGGGGAATTCTAGGAAGTGGTTTTCCCCGTTACAACGGGGTATTTATTTCCCCGGGTGAAAGTTCTATTCCTATTTTTTTTTTTGTTCTCGTTATTTCTCGTGCCCGGGAGTGCTTTTGTGGGCTCTTCTCGTGCGTCGCCGCTTTCGAGGGAAGGAGTGCGCGATGTTGAGGCTCAGCTGCCAGGGCGAGGGACGGATTGGTCGTCGGCGTGGTCCGACTAATTTTTCTTTGGTGATCAATGTTTTTTTTTTATTTATTTTTTAATTTTGATTTTCAGGGGGAGGGGATTAAAAATTTTTGCACTGTTGCTCGGGCTTGCGGGGTAAGGGCGTACCCTAAAAATTTATTTTTTGTTGTTTTCATGGTGTTGAATTTTGTTAAATATTTTTTTTGTTGTGGCTAAGAATAAATTGAACATCCAGTAGAGTTGATGCATTTTTTTTTGTTTTGTTTTGTTGAAAGTTTTTTTTTTTTTTTAAAAAAAGGTAAGGCATTTTCTTGTTGGGTGATTGCAGGTTGCGAATTTCTTTGTTTTTTTTTCCGCTTTAGGATTTCCGTATCCTGGCGAAGGTGTGTTACGGAGAGTTAATTTTTTTTTTCATTATTCTCCGTGACGTCACAATGTATACATGGAAACGCTCCCGATGTAGGTGTCGCGTGTGAACGCGCCCAAAAGTCAGTGACTATATATCGGTGTTGGGAACCACTGTGTCACCACGCGCCCAAGGCCAGTGGTGACACAGTCATGATGGCGAATAAAATGCCCGTATGTACAAATCGAGTCACCCTTCTTTAATCCTAATAAACACTTCCTTAAAAGTCCTCACAAAAAATAACACTTGAATTGCTTTGTGATCGTCCAAACGAGATTGAAATTCGCAAACTAATTATCCCTATCGTGCATCTTCTAATATTAGAGCTATTAGAACTATTAGAATCGTGGGGGAAAGGGAATTTCTATTCGCCTCTGACCTAAGTGTGAGGGCGGCTCCGCTCGATCATTGGCTTTCCCCCCACGATTCTAATAGTTCCAATAGCTATAATATTAGAAGATGCACGATAGGGTAAAGTCAATGAGAAATTGGAAAAATTTTCCCTTCATGTTCAAAACATAACACCATATCAATATCGACAATATCAAAGGCATTAACAAGTTTTCCAAAGTTACAAATAAACTTGTCAGTTTGTTGAGACAAGGAACCAGAGGGTGACATTTATCCAGTAAGTTTATTGACCTATATTGGTAATGCGGCAGCTGAGAATTTTCTTTTCCAAATGTACTTATATTTGTGAAGATAATTTTGATTTAGCATTAAATTCAACTAAGCTTGTTATTATGCATGGTATTGAACGAAAAGAATGTTTCAAAAAAAGTCAGCTTCTGAAAAAATTAGCTCAATTTTTTTAAACTTGCTTCTTTTATAAAATTTGTCAAAATATATAATCTTGGTATATTAAAAGCATTCTAAATTTTCGTGCTTTTCAGGTTGTGAAGCATCAACAATGCCAGGCATCATTGCGCTGAAAGATTGTCACAGTCTCAAAATATTGACTTAAGAGGGTCTCAAAATACAACCGTTCCCCCTTTCTGACTTGGTGAAACCAAATTTGAAGTATTTTTAATTAACTAATCTTCAGTATGTTCCTGAAAAATTTGTGGTGAAAAGTATTACAAATGAAACGAGAAACTCTATGTCAACGCTTGTGTACGGCTGGACGAGACTCTTTTGATTTCGTTTACTTTATTGGTTACTATTATCTGTTAATTGCAGAAATTGCAATGGAAGATCAACGAGAAAAAGAAAAATTAACGACTAGCATTTATTAAGTGCAGTAATCAGCCTTTGTATTCACGTGTTGAATAAATGTATAGAATTAGAAATAAAAAATGAAACAAAAAAAATTCTATGAAGTTGTCATTCATGAACAGAAATTTTTGAAATTATAATAATTTTTTGATTGCAGAGACTCCTCAAACTGAACCTTAAAGCATACTCAAAATATTCTAAGGAAATTGTGTCTAATTTTTTTTATTTAAAAATTTTCAACATCTTGAAGTTTTGAAAAACCGCAGTGAAAAATTCGAGTAACTCATATTTTAAAATTAATTATATTCTTTAAATATACTTCTTAAGCATTTTTTTTGAAGCTTTTACAAATTCAATTGAACTTCATTCGACGAATGAAATTATATTATTCAAATTCAGGTAAGTTGTTTTTGAAAATAAAAAGGAAGCTTTTGGAGATTTGAATGTGTGTTTAACATACTCGCACACATTTGTATACACATAAATTTCAACTAATCAGAGCATTTTAAGCGAAAATGCTGCGCTCTGATTAGTCAAATGAGTTGAGTGGTTTTTTGTATTCAAATTTAAATATTCAAAAGAGTGTACACGTTTATATGGAAAATGTGTTGACTGATGTCAAGTATGTCGTGCTATGTCTCACATCTCAAATTTTGCTTTTCTCGCACTGGAAAAAAAAGTATTTCAGACAACACTAGATTGTGCTGACACAGCACGACTTAGTGTTGCCACTACATGGAAGAAAGTATTGATAAAAGGGATTCAAAGGTGTTGTACAGTCTTTCTCATTAATGCCTTCACTTTGTACCCATGTAATCAAATGCAATACAAGTGAAGGCATTAATGGAACCAACACTTTTGGGTGTCGGTTGAACTTGGGCATCAGATTGACATATGTTAAAGCACTAGTGGTGTTGGTTCAACTAGAGAGACTCAAGGGAGAGAGTGGCAATTGAAATCGCTCCTAATTGGAGATGTAGGTATGGCAGCCATCTTGGACACAAACAAAGCATAGACACAGTACTACTCAGCGTACTCGGCCGTCTGTGTGAGGATATATATTCGAGTTTACTAATAATAACTGCAATTGCACTTTACTTGATTATCAAATGAAATTTGATGAATTTTAGATACACTTTTAAAACACGTATAAAAAAGTAAACAGAGTCAGATGTCTTCGCACAGGCACGATCTATTTTGTCAGACGGCGAGTTTGTCAGATACAGGGAATTCTGGGAAATTCTAGAGAATTTATTGGGAAACCTGGGGAAAATCCTAGGCTTTAATCCTCAAATCTCCAGAATTTCCTAGAACTCCCCATGTCTGACAAACTCGTCGTCTGACAAAATAGATCGTGCCCTCGCACAGACGGCAGAGTACGCTGAGTAGTACTGTGTTCGTGTTGAGTTTGTGTCCAAGATGGCCGCCATACCTACATCTCCAATTAGGAGCGATATCAATTGCCACTCTCTCCCTTGAGTCTCTCTAGGTTCAACACTCTTGTATGATTTCGGTTGAATCGCTAGAAGCGCTCGCACAACTCCTCAGAGCTTAGACCATACAGTACACTGTAAAAAAAATCGTTTGTGAAATCGCGGTCGAGTTACATAAATTTTGCCTAATTTTGTTGTGCTTTGCGAAAACTGGGACATGCTCGCGATATGCGTTAGAGGACAGTCAATTCGCTGTGCTCAGAGATGCGATTTTACAAGCCCGCTTGTGAAATAGCTGGCCATCATCAAATTCCCTATGCTGGGCGCGGATAAGGAAGTGACCAAAGTCCAGCAGAGAGAATTTGAGAAGCGACATCTTCTTCACAGCCGCTTAGTTAAATCACGGTCGATTATCAGTTTTAGAAAACGAACGTTAAAATCACGATCAAAAACACAAATCATACAATACAAATACAAATCTTGCGAGCATGCGTACAACTCTGACGAGTGTCCACGCATTTCTTGTTAACGGCCTGCAATTTTTGGTTCCTGTCTCACAAATCACCAGAACAAAAGAATGCGCAAATTCATGCATATATGATTTGTCCGATTGTGTCTGATAAATACTGCTACGTACACCATCGCCAGTTCCCATCAGAATCACACCGGAAATAACAAAAAAAAACGTAAGTAACTGATTTTTAAAATCAAATGTTTAATTTTTCTTCCAGATATTTTTACAACGCAAGTGCAACGCTACCGTGTTTCGCAGACTTTGCCAGGGTTTTATGTCCTAGCTAGGTCAAATAAAATCTAATTGTATTCTGTAAAAAAAAAAAAATGCGTAAAAGGAAGAATAAAATATTCCTTGCTGATTTTTGTGTTTCTTTATGATTCACCTTCATACTTATAGTTAAGTGTTATGGTATACCTAGAGAGACTCAAGAGAGAGCGTGGCAATTTAAATCACTCCTAATTGGAGATGTAGGTATGGCGGCCATCTTGGACACAAATTCAGCACAAACACAGTACTACTCTGTACTACTCACGCTGAGTAATACAGAGTACGCTGAGTACTCTGCCGTTTGTGTGAGGACAGCTGACTTTGTTTACTTTTTCAAAGTGTATCTCAAATTAAATTAAATTGTACTTTCAAAGTGTTTTAAAAGTGTATCTCAAATTCATCAAAATTCATTTGATAATCAAGTGAAGTGCAATTGCAGTTATTATTAATAAACTCGAATATATATCCTCACTCAGACAGCCGAGTACGCTGAGTAGTACAGAGAAGTACTGTTTGTGCTGAGTTTGTGTACAAGATGGCCGCCATACCTACATCTCCAATTAAGAGCGATTTCAATTACCACTCTCTCCCTTGAGTCTCTCTAGGTATACCAACACTGTACATATTATTTGCCTTTTATTTATTTTAAATATTAGCTATAGCTAATATTTAAATACCATAAATATGAGCTATATTTAAATATTTTAAATATTAGCTATAGCTAATATTTAAAATATATATCTACTCAAGAAAATATGAGCACACTCGCTTTTCTGCTAGTTTTCATTATTTTTGCCATTTTTTTCTTAAAAAAAAACAAACGCGCATCATTTTTGCCATCTTTTTCTTAAAAAAGCGAACGTGCATCATTTCTACATCTTTTCCTCAGAAAAGCGAACGTGTATTAATATTGTCTAGCGCTCCGTGAAAAAAAACGCGGTGGTCAATTTTTGTGGGAGTCCGTCAATTCTGCGGTCGTGCTCGCTTTTTTACCGTGCTGGGAGTTGGTCACTTCGTTATCAACACTGGGCATCGCAATTTCACAAACGAATTTTTTACAGTGTACATGGACTGCTAGTAGCCTGCCATTTGCCGGTTGGATATAAGAGCAATTAAAGCTAGCGGAGTTGCGGGCTAATTCAACGGAATCAACCGACCGTATCCGAAGGTACCCAGTCGTAACCCTTCGGCTGCTGTCGTTTTTATCCGTATCGTACGGAATGAAACGAGCATTCCCGAAGGTGCCCGATCGTATACATTCGTACGACGATCGGACACCTTCGGGCGCGGTCGGTTCGTTCCGTCGAATTAATCCGCAACTTCGCCAGCTCCTACACTGAGAAAAAAATCCCGGCGATTCAACATGGCTGCTTTACGTTACTGCTTTCACGTCAATCCAGCCTCATGGCCACGGGAAATCCCCGTGTGCTGCTAATGCTGATCTGACGGTCAGCTGTGCTTTGTTCGTTGTATCACTATATATATATGCTAGCGATTTTATATTTTTATGGATGTTTATATTGGGAACTGTCAAAACATTATCGATAGGATACAATAGAATGCAATAGAATGCTATAGAATATCATAGAATACCATGGAATAATATGGAAGGACATAGAAAGGCACCAGAAGGTTCTAGAACGGTGTGGAGACATTGAGAATACAACTAGAAACTTCTGGAACAATCTAGGTCCTAAGATTACCCTATATAAGCAGTGGTAGGACTGCAAGCGGCAGTTTAGTTGGAATCGAATCGTAGTCGAGTGAACATCGATCGAGTCTCTAAGTGCGCGTGCACGAGTAAGAGAAAGAGAGCAATATCGGTCGTAGCCGTTACTCTTGTTGCGTTATTTTACGGTCGGAGCCGTAAGAACTATTGTGCGCGAGTGAGAAGATCTATTTGAATTGTATAACAAAAGTTTAACTTTGTAATTAAATAAAGTAGTTGACTTTGAGTTATATTCGTGTCGTCAATCAACCTCACCTAACCCATTAAAAAGAATAATTACGCTCTCAGTAAAATTTATAACATATATATCAAATTCGGTCGTTTCAGCGTTGGATTCCCGTTGATTCCCCGTGGCCAATCGGGGCTAGATTGACGAGGTGAATTCACCGTGGCCAGCAACGCCAACCTCACGTTGAAACGTCACGGTTTGCATCAACGTTGGCACAACCGGATTTAACGGTTAATACGATAGGTTTTTTTTCTCAGTGTGCTCAACGCTGTAATGCCGTTAAAAGTTATAATAGGTATATCTATATATAGCTGTATCTAATTATCTAGATAATAAGATATAGATAACAAGACGACGCGCACATGCTATGTTGGCAGCGTTGGCAGTCCGGCTCTGTAGCACTACAAATCCCTGTTAATTCAACAGGGGAGCAACGTTGCGTTAACAGGGAATTGTCAACTGTTCCTCCCTGTTGGAGCGGGTTTTTTTTCCCAGTGTGCATTTCTGCCTACCCTCTGAAATACTTTTTTTTCCAGTGTATGAGTGTGTTCCAGTGCGGCTTCAACCGACGAATTTGGCGCTATTTTGCAGAACATTGAGAAAATACGAAAATTGTGAACGCCTGTTTCTGTTAAAAAGGTAATTTTTTTGCTGAAAAATTGGTAATTGTTGCCAATTTTTTCATCGCATCTTCGAACAAATATTCGCTGATTTTGTGTCACCAAATAATATATTTTTTCTATGTAATAGGTCAGCTTTTTCGGCCAATTTATTGATCGATTCCATTGAGTCCAGAAGTTTGTTGTCACGCTTTTTTCTTTCGTCCAAAATGCCGCCAAAAAAAAAAGCTGCCGGCGCGAGTCAGGCCCAAAAGGTTTATTTTATTCTGTCTCCACATTTTTAAAATATTGCTTTTGGTGTTCAATAGATTTTTTTTTTTTTCAAGGTTGGGCAGAAAAAGGTAAAATAGCAATTTACAAAGCAATTAAAAGAAATAATCTGAATTTTTAATTTATTATTAATAATAAATTATTACTCTAATTTTTCATTTGTTGAAATGAATTCGGGAGTTTGAATTAGAATTGTATCTAAATTGAATTATTATATTATAATATATATTTTTTATAATACAAAAATTCTTTATTCTTTTTTCATAGAAATTATAATATATTTTATTAATATTTACATAGAAATTAAAACGAAAATAACTGTCACCAAAAAATGAAATTTATCTCATTATCATACTCCGTGGTTCCAAATTTATATTTTTCGAATTTCAAATTTTTGAACTCCAAATATTAACAATGTGCATTCTTGATATCGAGTAAAATATCTGAAGTTCTAAAGTATCTTTGATTAAAAATTCTAAAATTTGAAATATTATTGAAAAGAATTGTTAGAATATAAAATTATGTTTTATTTGAACTTCGTTTTAAGAAAAATCAGAATTTGCTAAGTAACGTTCCAAAAATTGTACTCGCTTAATATTTATAAATTTTTAAAATTTTTGATTTTTAAACTCCAACAATTAACAATATACTTTCTAGGCCATGATTGACATTTCCAAAGTTTAATTGTATATTCATTTTTATCTTATCGAATTTACTGCTGAGTAAAAGAGCAAAAAAAAAACTAATGGTTTCTAGTTCTAATTATACACCCCCAAGTCATAAAAATTCTTCATAAAAAAAGATTTAAAAAAATAATACCAAGTTTTTTCCCTTGCAGAAAGCCCCAGGAAAAAAAGAAGTTGCTGAAGAAAAGCAAGTCGAAAACCCTCTAGTAGATGAACAAGTCGATGATGAAAAAGTTGAAAGCGACCAAGCCAAAAAGGAAAATGGTGAAAAGTCAAAACGTGGAAGGAAAAAGAAAACTGAAGAAACGGTTAAAAATGGCAAGGCAGAAGTGAAAGAAAAGGACTTGGAGGATGAGGACTCGGAAAAAGAAGAGAAAGATGAGAAAGATGAGGCTCCACCAGCCAAGAAAGCAAGAGTAGGAGCGAGCAAAGGGAAAAAAGAAAAAGATGGTAATAACGATATTAAATCGATTTCCTAATTTTCTTAGATTAATTCGTGATCCTTTCCAAGGACTGAAAGTTACATACTAAATACCATTAATACAAAAATTCTAAAAATTTTTAAATTAAGATGTAGATTCATATGATACATTATTTTAATGATTCCATTACTTGAATTATTTTATCATGATTAATTATTTAACTATTATAAACTTATTATGTTATTATCATTTGTATAATCATTTATAAATATTATCTACTTATTTTTATTGGTTATTTTCAGGGTTTGGAAAGTTACTAAAAAAAATGTAACGTGTTACGTTGCCGTTACTTAGATGAAAAAAAGTAATTCGTTACGTTACCGTTACTTAAAAAGAGATAGTAACTCGTTATCGTTACTACTAAAAAAAGTAACGTTGCTTTACTTTCACGTTACTTTTTAGAATAAATTTGATGTAAATAACATCCACAGAGACATTGAAAAACTCAGGATAAAAAAACAAAATCAACATACTCATGGTTTTGCTTTATTATAGAAACTGTTTATTTCAGATATAAAAAATTGTTTCAGATGAAAATAGATTAGACATATTTAATTTATTTTCGAGTTTCAACAAAACATTTTGCTTGAATATCACATCGTGTTTTTCGAGATCTGTTTGTCAGGGCGAGCCCTCTAGGAATAATTTTTTTATGTGAGAAAAATTATCAAGTATTTGGTAATCTTCACTTTTTGATCCTGAGGAAAAAATCAGTAAGCTTGTTTAAATTTTTATATTTCTTTCAACTTGGAAACATTTCTTAGTATGACATTTCATTCAATGTTAGCTGCAGGGAAAAATTTGCAAATTTGGTAGATTTTTGAGAGAATCTTTTCTACCCAGATTTTCAGAATTTTTGACGCTTTTTATATTTTTTAGTACGTATAAAATGTTGCAGGATTTTCTAGTATTTCTATAAATTTATACTATTTTTCTGTACATTGATATATTGATTTTGAGTATTTCATGCTCTATAATCCAAAGTTCATTAAATTATTTGTATTTGAAAGGATTTTTCAGCAAATAGTGTCAATGTAGATTTTTATTTCTTTTGATTTTTGTGGTACTTTGATACAATTTGAGGGGTTGAAATATTTCTGAAACTATTCGTATTTTCCAGGATAATAGAATGCTGCAGAATTTTCTAGTACTTTTACATACTATCAGTATTTTTTTATAAATTATTATATGTTTCAAGGACTTTGAGCTCAAGAATTCAAACTCAATGGAACTTTTAGGATTTTTCAGAAAACAGTGTCTCGATAGAACGATTTTTACTTCTTGCAGTACTTATCATATTTTTTCAGTTTTTCTATTATTTCAAGGATCGTTCATTATTTTTATACATAATATGTTGCTGTATAAAGTTCTGAAATTCGATAAATTGTTAATGTTTCATATGTATATTTACTCGTATTTTTCTTTTTACTGCGTACTTTCTTCCTGTATATTTAAGTATTTATAGAATCTTGTAGAATTTTGTGGTTTTTTTTTTTTTTTCAAATATATCTCTTTGAATTTCCAAAATAAGATTTGCTAGAATTGAAAGTTTTAAATTTGTGAAGTATTTTGATCGATTTTGTAAAAAACAGTTTGAGCCCTAAATATTTTTTTCAATTTCGCAGTACCTTTATGATTTGAAAAATTTTCTAGTATTTTTACAGACTTCAGTACACATGTAGTTTTACAACTCACTGCTCGAGAAATTGAAATTTCGTGATTTCTGGAATTGCATAAATTTTTGAAGGATCTGATAACATGAAACTAATTGAAATCTAGTATTTTTTGTATTTTTTTTTGTATTCACTGTGGATATTAAAGGTCCTGTTATAGGTTTCGAGATCTATATTTTAATGCGAATTTCTAAAATTTAACGCTTTAAATTGTAAAAGTTCATATAAAAAGAAAAAAAGCATATATTCTCTGTCAATCTTTGTACACAGATCACTAATATTCCACACTGTTGAATTAAAAATTATAAGTATAGAATTTTCCATTCAAAAATGAGGAAGTTAAAATTTACTTATATCTTAGTTTCAGAATACTCCTTAAAAAGTTTCAAATTGTTCTAAAAACTTAAAGAGACTGATAAAAGTAACGTGAAATAACGAAATTTTCGTTACTCGTTACCGTGAAAAATGTAACGTTTTAGAGTAACGCGTTAGTTCCAAACCCTGGTTATTTTATCACAATCATATTTTCGATTTACATAAATTATTGATGAATTTTTCATAATATTATCAAAATATAATTGAAATAGTAGAGCTTGATTATAACGAAATAATAATCTTAATAATATAATATTCGATAGTTCTTTTTCTTGTATATTTCAAAATTATTTTATTATGTGATTCATAACTATGTAATTTCATTAAGAGTTTATAATTAATCAATCATTAGTAATAAATAATTAATTTTCGTAGTTTTATTACGCTCATTATTTCATTTGTAATTATCATTAATCAGTAATATAATAATGATGTATGATTGACTTGCCAATCGATTAAAAATTATAATTATTATTATATAGTCCAGTAATTTAGAAATTACAATGATTTATGAAATAGATGATGTCGACAAAGATGCGAAGGAAGCCAAGAAAGAGCCCATGAACAAAATGACCACTGATTTGAAGGAAATCGATTTCGGATGCAAAAAACTTAATGCAGATGGAGAGAAATACAACTTGAAAATCTGTTGCTGGAATGTTTCTGGGATTCGAGCAGTTGTCAAGGTAAAGTGCAACCTTGAACCATATGCTGACAATAATAGTATATTATTGACAGTTTTGAAAATGCCTAGTTTGACAAAACAAAAAAGGCAATTCCCCAGGCAGTCGCCATGGACGCCTTTGGCTCCTTACGATTTTGTAAAATTTCATGTATTTTCCCAAAAACTTTGGGCAAATATCTGTCGCAAACACATTGGATACCGCTTTATTCATAAAAATTTCACATACATATCGTAAAAAACTGTAAAACCATAACAATAGTGACGTGCTAATGCAAAGTCAATTTTTATATTCAGATATGCTGAAAAAACTATTTTTTAACAGATCAAGGCTCATAATTCGGCTAAATTCGATTCAACAATTGTCAACTATATATACAATACAATTTATTAAAGTCTTTATCAAATGGAACACATATATTCTCGCAACGCACGCATTTGGAATCTTTTTGGATTCTTTAGGCGCCTGGATCGTCAGGGAAAACTGACAATACAATATTTTATTGACAGTTTACTTATAATTCACGTCAAAGTGTCCCATTATTAGTAAATTGTCAATAATAGTATATTGTGTACCTAGGTGGAGAAAGCTGTCTTCTCACTTCGAGAAGACAGCTGTGGTACACACGATATTTTTCATGGCCAAATCATGAAGAGCCATTTAAGATGGATAGTGAGTAGTGAGTTGAGCCAAAATTACATGTTTCTGCATATTACAGAGAATTAAAAAACAATTCTAGAAAAAAAATGCTCGGAAAATTTTAACAATAGTGAATACCTTAGGTAAAAAAAAAAACAAATCCTTAAAGGACGTTGAAAGTTTAGTTCGATTTTTCGAGTTATTAACAATAATAAATATAAATTAAAATACCTCTTACAAAGCGTCTAACTACATTTTTATTTCAAATAGAAATACCATGATCAGCTTGATGCAAGGAATTCATTTCTAAAAATTTTTTCGTGAAAAAATTTACAGGATTAAGAACACAGTTCAACAAAATAAAAAGCTCAAAATATTTTTGCAAAACGGTTCCTGTAATTTTTCCTAGAGGCTAATTTTTCTCAACTGTGAAATTTGTAATCAATGCTTAAGAGAAAAAAAGATTAGATTTGGTGGCAATCATGAGGTACAAAGGGGGGGGGGGGCTCCATTTATCCAAACTGTTGTAAATTAAAATATTAAAAGGCACAGTTGAAAAAAAATTTATTTAATACTTTGCGAACAGTGAAAAATTAGCAATGTTTACATCGTTCCTTTTCATAAAAAGAAGCCAACAAAGTCATATTAGTAACTTAAGAATATAAGTTTTGGACAATAAAAAAAAATATAAATTTTTTTCATTTGCTAGCATAGTGATTGTGAATCGTCACATTACAATTCTGGAAAATGAATCTTCTTGGAGAAGACACCTCATAATTTTTTGTACGTTTGGCTGGTGGTTCATCGAAATTTTCTGTTTCAATTTCAATTTTTACATTACTATTTCTTATTGTTTCATCGATAGATGTCGAGATTGAGGAAGCAATTTCTTCCTCGCTCGCTGTGGACTGATTTTGTGTAACGTTTATTGATTCCACGTCCCCAAGTCCTTGTAGTTCTGCTACGGTGGCTCCTCCGTATGTTGACAGTGTCGCAGAAGTTCTGCGAAAACAGTGCCCTGTGTACGTCTCTGGTTTCTCCAGATTCAAAAATGTAGCAATTTTTTGTGGGATCTTGCCAATTTTGTGCTTGCCAATCGCCTGAGTGGTACATATGCCATTTCGGTAGTTAAGGAAAAAATTTTTTTTCGGCACTTGCCTTGGCCGAAGTGCCATGTACTGCTTGACGAATCCGGCAAGCTCTGGGGCTACGACGAATCGTCTTGTTTGGCCAGTTTTTGAATCATCTATTTTTATATAGACAAGGTCCCCTTGTTCTTCAACATTGTCAACTGTCATGCTGTAGAGTTCATTTCCCCTGCAAGCACCTGAGATGCCAATTATAAGGATCACCTGTTAAAATACAAATAATTAGTGTCTCATCACTGTGGCCCTGTAACATTATTGCAAAAATATTCGATTAATCCACAAAAGTGTTCATAAGCTTTTGACAAAAAAAGTTTTTTTTGCAATAGTCAATTTAACAAAATTTTTTAATATAAATAAAAAATGATGGAATGTAAATGTTTGTAATTTTTATATTTAGAACGGCTGTGCACAAAAAATTACGCTTCTAAACAGGATTGTGACATTACGTGACAAATCAGACACGTCAATAAATAAATTAATTAATGCATTCACGCAATTGAAATGTTTTTCATTTACATCAATAATTCTAGGATATTGAAAGATAATACTTCAGAAGTATACCCACAGAAAAATTCAATATTAATCAATAGGTACGTAAGCATAATGGGTTTTTAGGTATTCAAAACTCTTCCGAAATTCTAATTAAATCAATTAATATTTCATGTAATAATAAAAAAAGGTATATCAATAAATAATAGAAACAAAAGCTACAAAAAAATGCATAAAAACGTTAGTAATATTTACAAAATAAGTGAAAATTATCAAAACATAGGAATATCTAGTGAATGTCAATGTGAAAAATTGTTGAAACCCAGTAAATAATAAAAATAATTTCAAATCTACGAAAATGATCATCAAAGGTCATTAAATCCAAGAAATTGTTATAAAATCCATATAAAAGTATTAGAAAATCTTTCGAATCATATAAACTTTGAAAAATATTCAAAGTAACTGAAGTCTATGAAAAAACTGTTTTCTGAAAATTCTCGACAAAACCCTCTAGGATCTATGAATTTTGAAATTCTAGAGCATCTGGAATTACAAAATTGACACTTTTTCATTTACACTAATAATAATTGAACAACACTACAAAGAAATATTTATAATTCAATACTCTTAAATTTGGTACAGTTTCAGAAGTTTTCACACAAAAATAACTAATCTATAGTTTTTCCTATGAGAAATGAAGATTTGAAAAAAAAGTTTTCTACAAAAGTGAGGTAACTCTGAATTTGACAGCTTAATTGAAAATCAGAAATTCCCCCCCCCCCCCCCCCCCAAAAAAAAAAACAATTTTCAGCCCAAAACTAAAAATATGTATGTTTTGAAACTAATTTATGCATCCATTTAATAAAAATGAGAGTTAACGATGATTCTGTCAGTGGCGACCAAACTGATTCTAAAAAAAAATAACCCAGATATGATTTTCAAACAAATTTTTGATACTTCTAATCCTAGAGAATATTTATTAATATAGTTCTATATAGAATTCAATAATAAAATAATGTGAGAAATTATTCTCTAAATTAATATAGAAAACAATAAAAATACATCCAATTCAATTTCTACAAAATTTATATGATACTGTTTTATAGTTCATCAATTTAAATATTCAAAATCATTGAAAGTATGTACCTTATGTTTCAAACGTTCAAAATTGAACGAAAATAAGAAATATATGAATCTTACGATTTTTCATAATGATAGGAAGTGTGATGAATATTTTTTTAGGGATTATCAAGTTTGTTGTTACGATCAAAAAGTGTTACAAAACAGCTATAAAATTTTTTCCCCTATATCAACTTATAAAAATTTTTCGTTTAATTTTAAACGTTTGGAACTTCAGGCACATTTGAAAGTTTCGATACTGTATGAATATAACATATACGAAAATTCTGTAAATTCATGAAATACTTAATATCTGTGTATATATAGTTCCCTCAAAAATGTATCTGAATATTTTAATTTTTCAGAAATTTGAATCTTAGAGCATCAAATTCTAGAAATCTCTATAGAATCCATGTTAATATCATAAAATCCTTGTAGTTGAATAAATGAAAAAAGTATCAGTAAAACAATTTTAATCTCAGTGACTAATTAAAATTTACGAAAATCAAATTTCATTGTTTATGAACATAAAAAATGTACGACTCTGGACTCTGAAATTTGAATTGAATTAAATTTAATTTAAATTTAAAAATTGGTCCCTTTTAGTTATGTTGTCAAAGATTAAAAATTATGAAATCTCGGGCGAAATATATTTTTTTACAAAAACTAAAAAGTTTTTCTGCCTACACCCCTATTAATTAATAATTAAAAATAGTTAACTTTTTTGTTTTTGTTTTTTATTACATTTTGTTATATGGGTTGTGTTTGTGTTTATGTACACTTATTCTTCTTTTTTTTTTGGACTTCTGCTGTTTGAGTTACTCTTCAATTTAATCATTGAATTACTCGAATTGAACGGTGTTTATGATTTTCATTTTTTATCTCATTATCATTGTCGAATGCGCCTACATACTGATTATTGTAACATTTTCGTTGTCCTATAATTGGGTATTGACCTGTTGGACATAACATTGTAAGAATAAATAAATAAATAAATGTAATTTATAACTGCAAAATTTAAGAAATTTAAAATTGAGAAAAAAGAAAATTGAATTATAAATTATGAATATTCAAAATCTAGAACACCTACTGATTCAAAATTATTGTAAAACTATTTTCAAATAGTCGACACTTGATGTGTAGAAAAAGTCAGAATTTCGGTGTGCAGTTGCAGATTGTTTTTCTCACCTTTGAATCCAAATAAAGTTGATCGGGAGCTTTCTTTAAAAAATCCTTTATTTCTTCGTCCGTGAGTGTTTTGGTTAAATTAGGTTTGTATCCTTTGGAAATATTCGAGAGAAAGTTTGTCAATTTTTTGAATTCATTGATGTCAATTTTTTCCTCCAACTGTATCATCTTTTTCAACATTGAATGTTTCGCCCATAAAGTCGTCGGTTTGTAGTTTTCATTTTGAAGTTCTTTGAAGAAATCAATCAGGCCATTTTCTGAAGAATCGGCATTGTTCGCGTTTTTCCAGTTTAAAAATCTTTCATACGTTGCTGTATATAGCTCTTGTGATTTTTTTGGCAAAGATTCCACCGGAACATGTTCCTCTATTTCCTTGAATTCAAACGGCATTTCATCCTTGATATTAAACAACGAGTCTTCGTCGTCAGACATTTCTCAATTGTTTTCAAGTTGCAAATAATCGTTAACTTTCCTTTCGCGAATGTTTGCAAATTTTCCCAAAAGTGACGTAAGCTGCTGCGCCACATAAAAACATTTGTCTGTGTTCTTGAAACGTTCGTTGCGCGCGCATACAATGTGTATATATGTCTCTTTCCAACTTGTAGTCCTATGTAGAAAGACTCGAGGGAGAGAGTGGCAATTGAAATCGCTCCTAATTGGAGATGTAGGTATGGCGGCCATCTTGGACACAAACACAGTACTACTCAGCGTCTCTGCCGTCTGTGCGAGGACAGCTGACTCTGTTTACTTTTTTATGCGTGTTTTAAGTGTATCTCAAATTCATCAAAATTCAGTTGATAATCAAGTTAAGTGCAATTGCAGTTATTATTAATAAATTCGAATATATATCCTCACACAGATGGCTGAGTACACTGAGTAGTTCTGTGTTTGTGTTTAGTTTGTGTCCAAGATGGCCGCCATACCTACATCTCCACTTACAAAAATCGAATCATATACAGGGTGTCCCAAAGTGACACACAAAAAAATTAAAAAATTAAACCTCGGATTCCTTACCCTGTCGGAAAAGGGAGCACGAAAGATAGTATGATTATTATAAAAGATAGTAATAGTTATTCATAAGATAAATCACAGTCGAAAGTTTCACTGTCAATCCTGTTTCGTCTGCTCGGATGTGCTCAAGCACGGAAAATTCGAAAATAAAAATGTTTCAATTTTTTTGAGTTCTTTATATAAAAGGCAACATTTTGAAATAAAAATGTGAAATTAAATGTAAAATAAAAACATAATATAATATAGCATATAATAATATTATATCATATCACATCATATTATATGTCATTATATATTATCTTATAGTATCATATATTTTACTATATTGTATTTCAACAAATTATACTATATTATATTATTCTATATAAAAATATATTTTATTACAATTTACTATGTAATAAAATAATATATAATTTAAAATAATGTAATATTATATTATCTTACACGATATTTTTTATATTACATTATTATACATACTATTTTATAGTATCGATAAATAATAGAAACTTGTAGCTAATTATAATATATACTGTTATAAATTTATCATAATACAATCTAATTATGATACACAGTTTGAGTAAATTTCAAATTTCCCGGGTATTTTTCGATTATCCCAGCAGGCTTATCACATATCATCACATAAATCACACAGTCCTACAGTCCTCCCCTTTACGCCAGGGTATTCAGTTTCAAGTCGAGAAGTCAAAAACTTTTTATATAACTCAAAATTTAAAAAGTTACCTACAGTTAGAAATTTTTGTCTTAAATTTAGTACAACGCAAATTTACATAACCTATATTAATAATGCATTAAAAATATACAAAATATATACACACGTACATTAATTTAATATACCGGTGTCTTAAATTTTATACATGTGTGTTTGAATTTATACACGACATTAATATATACTTCTATTATATTCCAGACGAATTTAAGTCAGATTTGTATTAATGCAGTGATGTATTAAAATCATACATAAATGTTTGAATTAAATTAAATACAAATAATGTTTAATTTGCGTTATATCCCAATAAACCATGTCGACACCAAATTTTTTTCTGTTAAAATTCTAATACAAAAAATTTTAGTTTTGAGAAAACATTTACAAAAAACATTCTTATATTAAATTTCCTTTTTATTTATTTCAGTTATCAGTTATCACTTCACCTTAATATTAATATGATTAATATGGTTTCCACTCATATTTGAAGGACTTCCACAAATATTCGCATTTGAGAAAAAATTTGATGTAGCCACCTAGCGCGCACGGGCGTAGTAACCAACTTTTGTGAAAAATGTATTTCACTCAAGTGTCTCGAATTTATAAACATTTAAAGTATATGTATCTTACTTATGTTTCAAATATGAATTTTGTGAAATTTCAGGTACATTTTAATACAGAATATATATGGAAAATGTATTAAACTCAAGTAGGTGTCCCTAAATCATACACTTTTAAAACATGTGTATCTAATATACATTTTATACAGCTGACTTACCAAATTCAAAGTACATTTTAATACATTTTGAATAAAAAGTGTATGAAATTCAAGAAAATTTTTAACAGTGTAAGCCTGAAATTCGAACAATAATTGCACTCTCTCGACAAGTGAGGGTCGAGTTCATATTTTTCTGAGTCGAAAAGTTCTTTAGAACTTTTCTCAAAACTCAAAATCAAAAAAGATTATCGAGTCTAAAATCTAAGAAATCTGATTGGTTAAAACTTGTCACCCGAATATCTTTTTTGATTTTGAGTTTTGTGAAAAATGACAAAGGACTTTTCGACTCAGAAAAATGAGAAGGTAATTTTGAGTAAAGTTAGTTTGTGAATTCGACCCCCACTTATCAAGAGAGCACAATTATTGTTTGAATTTCATGCATAAATAACTTTTTAAATTTTGAGTTTTATAGAAAGTGGTAAAGGACTTTTTCGACTTGAAATTGAATAAGGAATTCAATGTTTTTTTTTTGTTTATGTTCACTGTTAAAAAACTTCTGGAAAAGTATTGGAAGTTTGTAACCCATATTCTGTATGGGGTTTTTCCTATAAATCGATCTAGAAAATTTTCCATGCGCTCTAGGAATTCTTCCATAAACTATGGAGAAACTTACATATTTATGGGAGAATTCCCTTTGTATATAGAAAATTTTCCAGATCTATTTATGAGGAAAATCCCACACAGAATATGAGTTAATAACTTTCAATACTTTTTTAAAAAATTCATCTCTCATATTCTGTGAGAGAGATATAGGATTCGATTTTTGTGATTTCCATGCAAGTTACCGAGATTTAGATTTTGTTGCTACTGCTTTCGGTATTTTTCATAATTTTTTTGTTTGTTTTATTATAATTATATACTCGAAAGATTTTCGAATATATATAATGAATTTTTAAAAAGCTTTCTAGAATTTGATGCTCTAGAAATGAAGGTTCTTAAATTTTTTAATATATTTCTAGATTTTTGAGAAAATCATATGTGCGTTACAGATTTTCAGTATTTAATGGACTTTCAGAATTTTCGTATTGTACATATATTTTTATAAAATTTTGTAATACTTTCTGACATTTTATTCGATTTTTAGTATTTTATGCTATAGCATTGCAAATTTAAATGAACTGAGTATCTCAAATAATTTTAAAGAAAACCAGTATCATTCATGCAGATTTCCAATACTTTTATATTTTTCTCCTAATTTTATTGTATTCAGACCTTTTGAAGAACTTTCTATCATGTTTATGAATTTCTTTATAAGTTTCTAGAATCGTACGCACTAGAACTTGTATAAATTTTTCAAAAAATCATAATATCTACTTACTTTTTGAGTATCAAATAATCTGCAGTATTTCTCACGTTTTGTTTATTATTTGCGGAACCTGGAGGATTTTTTAGTATACGAGGGGGGACCCAAAAGTAACGGGAATTAGGTGGTGGGGGGACCGCGGAGGGGGGGATCGGGTTCTCCACTGGTTCTCTTCCAAGCTGCTACTCTCCCAAGTCAGTGTGCAAAGTTCATTTGCTGTGAGTGCATTCGTTCGTCCGTAAGAATTTTTCTAGTGAAACGACTTTTTCCGTTTCGGCGAAAACGTGAAATGGCTGAGTGCGGAGAGCAACGCGCGGCTGTAAAATTTTGTTTTTTGTTAGGAAAAACACCCGCGGAAACCCTTGTGATGCTGAAAACAGCTTATGGGGATAATGCTTTGAGTAAAACGCGTGTGTACGACTGGTTTTCGCGTTTTAAGAATGGAGAGATGTCAATAGAAGACCAACCTCGTTCTGGGCGCCCCTCGACTTCAAGAACGGACGAAAACATTGAAAAAATCAACACTCTTGTTCATGAAGACCGTCGCCGAACCATCGATCAACTTTGTGAGATGTCTGGATTGTCATGGAGTTCAATTCAGAGGATTTTAACTGAAGATTTGAGCATGAGGAGGATTGCAGCCAAATTTGTTCCTCGCCTTCTCTCCGACGATCAAAAGGAGCGTCGACTTCAGGCCTGTCTTGAGCTGCAAAATCAGTTGGATGAAGACCCAGATTTTTTTCTCAAGGTTATAACTGGCGATGAATCATGGTGCTATGGCTACGACCCCGAAACAAAGCAGCAATCAAGCCAATGGAAGACACCTCTCTCGCCTCGTCCAAAAAAGGCACGCCAAGTGAAATCCAACATCAAGACATTGCTCATTTGTTTCTTCGATTGCAGAGGTATTGTGCACGCAGAATTTGTTCCTCCAGGCCAAACGGTCAACCAACACTTCTACTTGGAGGTTTTGAAAAGGTTGAGGGAGAACATCCGGAAGAAAAGAGCGGATCTTTGGCGCACAGGAGATTGGTTCTTCCACCACGACAATGCACCTGCCCACACAGCGCTGTCCGTGAAGAAATTTTTGACCAAAAACGGCATGACACCGATTGTTCACCCCCCCTATTCACCGGACCTTGCCCCCTGTGACTTTTTTTTGTTCCCTAGACTCAAAAGGGACATGAAAGGAAAACGTTTTGGGACTGTAGAAGAGGTGAAACAAAAATCGCTGGAAGGTTTAAAAAACATTGAAAAAAATGAATTTCAGAACTGTTTTGAACACTGGAAAAAAAGATTGAACAAGTGTATTACAGTCAATGGGGGTTACTTTGAAGGTGATAAAAATTGTGTGTGAAAAAATTTGTCAATAAAAAAGTTGTAACACAATTCCCGTTACTTTTGGGTCCCCCCTCGTATTTCACGATTTTTAGTGTTTTTGTATACACATTTCTAGAATTCGATGTTCTAGAATCAAATTCAAATCGATTTTCAATGAGTCATAAATTTTCGAAAAAATTACAGGTATACAGATTTTTTGTGTTTTATAGATTTCTGGTACTTCCGTATTTTTTTAGTATATGCATAGGATTTTGTAGCTTTTTTTTGTATTTTCATAGATCGCGTGTATTTTTTCAGATTTTTCAGAAGTAACTATACATTTCTAGAATTCGATGTTCTAGATTTTGATTTTAAATCGATTTTCAATAATTTCGTAGATTTTCGGAAAAATCACACCTGCATAGATTTTTGGTGGTTAATAAATTTCTCATATTTTCCTCTTATCAGCATTTTATTCGATTTTGTAATTTTTTTTTTGTATTTTATAGATTTAAAGTATTTATACAGAGCGAGGATTGATGAGTAAGTTTTTTTAAAATTTGATGCTCTAAAATTTAGAGTTTATAATTTTTTTCTGATGTTTTAGAAAATTATTTTACAGAACACCTATTTAAATTTTTAGTATTTTTTCTGAGTTTGCAGGATTAGAAAGATTTTCTGGTATTTTCCTGGATTTCTATCGTAGATTTATAGAATTCGATGCTTCAAGGTTCTAATTTTCCCAGATTTTTAAGATTTTCGTAAATTCCAATTTTTTATAGTATGATTGCATTGTATAATATGTACAAAATATATACGTGACGCGATCGTAGAAAAGGGAAAAAAATCACTGTCATTAAACTTTGATTGAAAAAAATAAGAGATCAAATTCAAAACTCAAGAATCACTTCCCTAGTATCTCCGTCAATTTTTCGAATTTTCGAATTTTCGAAAATCGCAAAATTAGAATTTCGTAAGGAACCACCAGTTTTTTTCTGTACCGTCGACTTTGCGACACCCTGTACACTAAAAAAAATTAATAGCAAAAAAATGCCAAGAGAGCTCTTTTGCTATAAAGTTTTTTTTATCTGTTTTTAGAAACAAGGAATAGAATACTTGAAAAAAGAAGACGCTGACATAATCGTTCTTCAGGAAGTCAAATGCGATTCCCCCAAATTGCCGAATGAAGTCAAACTACCTGGATACGAGCGATATTTCCTTGACAGTGCGATTTTTTTATTAATGTCAAATTATGTGAACAAGACATGAACTGTTATTAATACATCGTCAATTTTTAAAAGGCAAAAAATCCGGATACTGCGGCGTCGCCTTGTACTCGAAAGTGAAACCAATTGATGTCAAATTCGGAATTAAGAATTCCGAGTGCAACGACGAAGGCAGGATCATAACGGCAGAATACGAGAATTTCTACGTCGTAAATGTTTGTAAGTTGAACAATTTCATGAAAAGAAAAAAAAATAACTTCCTCGATAAAAGGTTTTTGGATCATAGTAGAATATTTAAACGTTCACGTGAATTTGCAGATGTTCCAAATTCGGGCACCAAATTGGTGACCATGCCAAAAAGATTGCAATGGAATAAGGATTTCAAAAATTACATGAAAACATTGGACGAGAAAAAACCGGTCGTTATTTGTGGAGACATGAACGTTTCTCACCAAGAAATTGGTATGTTGAAATATACTTCGACTTTTTTTTTATGAGTATTTGATGGAAGGACGAGGAATTTTTCAATTTTCATTCTAGACTTGGCAAACCCAAAAACCAATCAAAAGAATGCTGGTTTCACCAAGGAAGAGAGAGAAGGGATGACGGATTTCTTGGCCCAGAATTTCGTCGATACTTTCAGGAAATTGTATCCCGAAAAAACAGGAGCTTACACTTTTTGGTCGTATTTTAGTAATGCAAGAGCCAGAAATATTGGATGGTAAGGAATAGACCTTTTGCATGAAAAAAAATGCGTTTTGATGCTTTCGGATAACAATATTGACCGATAAGAAAACGAAGTTCAAAAATAATGCATCACGAACAATAAGAACGTTGTCAAAAAAATTTCGAAAATTTGCTCTTCTTAAAATGATTTCAAACGACTTCAATATGGCGCCATTGCTCATGTGACGTCAGTTTCCTGATCGTTTTCAAAAATTTGAATTTCTACGATTTTCATTAATTCTTTTCTCGATATTACAGACTTCCAAAAATAAGGGAAAAAAGTAGTATGTTTTCCAAGGCATCAACTTTTATTTAAAAATATCTTCAAAAAAATGTGCTAAATGTCTATTGCTTGATTGTGAAAATTAATGATTTTAGTACATACTTATAATGAATGATACTTTCAAATTGCAAATTGATTATCCAACTTCTAATAATGACAATGTAATAAAAAAAAAATAATAAAATTTCAGGAGACTCGACTACTTCTTGGTTTCCGAACGCATCTTCAATAAAGTTTGCGACAACGTCATAAGGGACAAAGTGTACGGAAGCGATCACTGTCCCATCATTCTCTACGCAAACCTGTAAACCTGGTGTTTACCACATTTCTTGCGTTAATATTCATTCCAAAAACAATTTGTACTCATTTTTCACCTTCTTTTGAAATTAAAAATTCTTAAAACAAAATCAACGCAATTTTATTTCAATACACTCACATCTACTCTACCATATCCACGAAATAGACAAGTAAATTTCCTATAACCAACTCAATAGCCGACAGTAAAATAATAAAGCTCAAGTATCAAAAGTAACCAACTCTGAAATCTGGCAATTTAGACACTAAGATTTCTAGAAAATAAAAAAAAAACAATGTATTAAATTATTAATCCTCTCCTGCTGGAATGGCGTCTTCTAAGCGCTTGATGAATTTGATTCGCAACTCTGTGACATTGTCGTTTTTCAACTGGTCCTGAACAAACCACGAGGCGACTTCCATTTGAACCATTTCACAAGCGCCTCGTATGACCCCGGGCAAAACGTTGCAGTATTTCAAGTGCAAACAATGATCCGGAAGTTCAACCAATTCTGTCAACGGATTGGACTCGAAGCAGAGGGAAAATTCATCTCCAGCTGCACTCCAATTCGTGATTGAGGGCGTGATGCCGAGGAAAAGTTTGAATCCACTTTGAATTTTTTCTGCCGTATCACGGAAATCGTAGCATCGCCCGGATCCGGTGCGAGCCAGGAAATCCTCGATTAAGCGAATCCCCATGTTGTACCCCATTCTCTCCAACTGTTTGTTGACATCGTCGACGTTTTCATAGTCCTTCAGTAATTGGCCCACGAGGGATCCATAGGTCAATGTGAACAATTCCGAATTCTGGTAAACAAAGTAGCTACGTAAAATGCTGATGTAAATAAAAATTAGGTTGAAATTTGGAGACTTCTTTAAAAATCGGCTTCAAAATTAAGGACGTTATTAAAAAGAAGGTTCAGGAAAAAACATTATCAAGATGCTTATTAAAAAAAGTAAATTACGAGCCCTATAACAATATTATAAGATTTACGAAAATCATCAGACAAATTTCATCATTATAATTCTTGACTATCATTATTATACTTTGGGATACTTAAAGAAATGAAGGTTAAAAAATATGGAGACTTATACCAAAGGTAATTCGGGAAAACTCATATGATACATGCAAAAACGATGACTAGTGAAAATTATGGGAAAAAAATTATCCCTATCATTTGTCAATGCAATTTTGGAAGATGCAGACTATTTTAAATGTAGGGGAAAAAAAATAAAAAGCCTCACAAGAATTATAATGAAAATCAAAATGATCATAAATGATTATAATTGTAACTATGATTTGTGATAAAAATTATAAAGAATAATGAGATTTATAAAAAGTTAGAAAAAATAGAAATTTATTGAAGGGACTTACCAGATTCATAAGAAAAATAATTATTTTATCTCAAAAATAAATAATTAGGAATATAAATTATATCAATTTGAATATAATTAAATTATTTAAAATGAAAAAATTGCATATGTTATTCATGATTTAAATTATAAATAATCACAAAGCATATTAGAAAATAGGAAAAAAATTTAATTTTTAATTTAAAATTACACTATATTAATTATATCAATTACTATAGTATTATAGTAATCAATTATTTATAGAGTATTTTTATAGTATTAAATAATAGTAATCAATTACTTATATATTATATCAATTATATTGTAGTAATAATACTATATAATTATTCTAATTATCATATAAATATAAATTATCTAATTGAATGAATCTAAATTGTGTTTGTTTGAATATAATTCGATTCATTGAAACTATAATTTGTGATTAAAAAAAAAAGAAGAGCTACAAGAATCGTTATTTGAATTATAATTTTAACTAAAAAAAATCATTCATAAAATCAATACATAAATATAAACACATAAATTATATTTTTTAACGAGTACATTTATTTGATTTAAAGATGATTCAATTGATTTTATTATAATTAAAAACTATAACGGTGATTCGTGATAATATGATAAATGATTAGCAGATTTATTTCTGTGGCTTCCCGCCATAACCCAGAAAGTCACTTGTGCCATAAGGCTCAGTTTACATGATATTCTGATAAAATTTTAAACGTTACGGGACAAGTGATTTTCTCGATTATGGCAAGAAGCCACAGATTTAAAAGTAGCCTTAAAAAAAAAGAAACAGAATTAAAAGATTTTTAAAAGAAATTACGATACTTGGAAAAGTTATAAGATAAAAAATACTTATTTCTGATATTGTTTAACTTTTATCAAAATAAAGGTCACATTTCGATTATAATTTGAACGTAATTTTTCACAATTACCACTTTTTTAGCATCCAATCTCGTCGAAGATCTTGACATGTTTGTAAACAATAATAAAAACAGCCTTAAAGAACTAATGTAATTTTTGTGACGATTCCCACTTGATGTTTATGATTATTTGTTTTTTATATTGTTTTCATGTAGAATCGTTTGAAATTGATGAAAATCAATTAAAATGTAGTGTTTTGCATTTATTTGTTTGTTGTGTTTTGTGTATTTATTGGCATATAATGCAATCACACACAACACACGTACCCGAGTACTTCAATTTGAGATACTCGTGTACCTGACTCAACGTCAAAACATTGAGTCAGTTTAAAATATAAGTAGTGTTCACTAAATGTCGATACATATCGATATTTGTATCGATACTCCAACTACCGATACTCCGATATTTTTTCCGATACTACATGGCTATATCTATATATATGATATATATAGGTATGTATGTATTCCGATATTTCGATACTATATCGATACAGTATCAGTGTATCGGCCGTGCTACCGATACTGTATCGATATACAAATATCGATTTTTAGTGATCACTAAATATGAATAAGTTGATTGCTGAGTATCGAGTCCAAAAATCTCAGACCATGCACTGTGAAACATTTGTTTGTAAAATAAAGGGCAAGTTCACAAAATACAACAAAATATCACTGTTGATCACTGTGCTCAGTTCAGTGAAAAAAACAGCTACAAATATGATGCATGCTAGCTCGATGTCATGCCTTTACTGCCCATGGGCAAAATATTAATTTTAACGTCTTTTTGTGGCAATTATATGCTCCTGAAGTAAATATAATAATATAATGTATAATAATAATAATAATAATAATAATAATAATAATAATAATAATAATAATAATAATAATAATAATAATAATAATAACAATAATAAAATATATAATATAATGAACTGAAAAAATTAAATAGCGCAAATTTATACTCAAGTTGTGTCTAACATAACGTAGAAGATTAACAATAAGCACCACCGACAATCATTCCATATTGCGTCAGACAAAAACACGAGGACGAAAATCTAGCCTATCACAACGTGGCCAGGTCTTGATATATGCACCTTGCACTCAAATCAACGCGCCACACTTATAAACAATGACAAAAATAAAAAAAAATGTATAAATGCAACGACCACAAAAAATATATGCATATTATTAGTAATTTTTACGTGTCCCGAATAGCATTGCCATGCAGTCAACGCACAAAAATCACAGCTGGCTGCAGCTGACTGTAGTTATTACGTAAGGAGGGGATACCTCTCCCCCCACGTCTTTCTAGAAAATTGTTGAAACAATCGTTTGTAAGCAATTATCATGAACCAATCCTTCAATTTTTAATTAATTCATTGATGGTAATTTGTTATAAATAATTCTTTATGGATAAATAATAATTTGACTAAATTTTTTAACACATTTTGCAAAACGGTCACATTTATTTATCCATATAAACACACTTAATAATTTTTCTATTGTAAAAAAATTTATGATTGAAGAAAATTTTTGTCGACAAATTTCAGTTAGTTTATCAGTTCGTTTATGACCAAATGTTTATCACTAACAGTTTGCCCTCAAATTGGCATCAGATAAACAAAAATATTAATACGAAAAACATTTCCAAAAAACTTCAGTCATTTTAAAGTTACGCATTTGCTATAACAGTTTGTACCTAAATTTGCAGCAGTTTCATTACAATTATTGCTCGTTAATAACGGCAAGACATTGATCATTTTTGTTGCAAACATTTCACAAAGATTAAGGAAAATAATGTATATGAATATTCTTAGCTGCATACTAGGGGCAAACTAGCCGCATGATATTGATGCCATGACATTGTACTGATTTGGATGTGCACGCTTGGCTTACTGGGTTTGTAATTCTACTACAAGCGGTAGTAAATTAACTAGCCTCAGCAAAGTGATTTTACAGAGATCAAGTAAATGTACGCAAAAGTTTGTGGATTTACCACGCTCAGCACAGTAAAAGAACAGATTTATCAGAATGTAAATTTACGAAGATTTTTTACAGTGTACGTGAAAACGTATGCAAGCCGATATCTGTTATATATCCGTTAGATATTTGTTTAGTACATCGAAGTATAAAAATTTCGATGATTTTAATGTGATTAGGGAATATCTCGGGCCGTATATCTTTCGTACATATTCATGATATCGGATTTCCAAATACCCGAGGAAGAACATCTGGCGGATATCTTTCGTACACAAATCGGACATTATCGGACATTTTTTTTTGATCGGGCTCTCTCGTACGAAAACTAGGGAAATTCGGGGGTTTTAGGCCTGTTTTGTTGGTACATACCAACTAAATAAGCTTAAAAACCCTAAATTTGACGATTTCTCGTACGAGAAAGTTTTTAAGAATAGGCCCCCATAAAGTACATGGACTGAGCATTCAACATGGCGCAATGATCCTAACATAGGAGCGTGTAGAACAGCAGAACGACAACTTTATACATTCATTAGTATATCTATATACATTTTCATATATATAGTACATCTATATATACAGATATAGTATCACACGTCATTTCTTGCCGTTCGACTGTTACTACACGCTCCTATGTTGGGATCACTTTTTCCGGCACCGAACAAAGGCGATGCTCAAAAACATGGAGTTCGATTATCCCCGGGAAAATTCAAAACCCTGTAGTGAGAAAGAATGTATATTAGATGGTGCCGTAGCACGATTTTTATCATTTATATATGTGTAAAATGTTTATATGCTCCGTTTCATAATATTGAAAAACTTCCTATTGATTTCTCGGAGCCACGAATGAATATGGATTACATAATCCTCAAATATTAATTTTAATTGTTCGTCTATATTTCAGCTATAATTAAGCCTTCTTCAGGAACTGTACATTAAAAAAACCCTCAATCAATAAATAACTAGAAAATACATATAAAAAAAAAAGAAAACCAATCGCAAATAAAATCCTGCATAAACTGAAGTTACTCACAAAATAGAATTCACGGCGCCCATTACAAATCATGGTCAGTACCCGTTGTCATTAAGTATAAAACTAAGCCAATGTATAAAAAAATGATTCCATCGGAAGAAATCTTGTCAAAATTCAATTTACAGATACTATTTTACAAAGATATTAACAGTATGCTTCCTTGTGAAAAGGCGCCAATAGTAAGTGGACGAACAAGTCATAAGTCCCACTATCAATGAAATTGAAGACCGACTGGTACCCGTCGGAAAAGCAATCTAACCAACAGAAAACCAAAACAGACAAGGACGAAAATTACAATCATTAATCAGAAATCTTTCAAAACATCCCCAGATATCTATCATAAACCCCACCCTGGCAAGTTCGTGAAACGCGAATGCAACACGAAAGAAACGTTTCTTTTGGTTACGCATGAAACGCGTTTGAAACGTCTTTGAAACGTCCTAATTTACCTAAAAATAAAAAAATAAATCGAGTAGTAATTAGATTGATGATGATGGTGATACCTGAACAACGCTGTGATCATCGTAATCAACCTGAAAAAAATCCTTGCCACAGACGGGATTCGAACCTGGATTGCCGGTGTAATATCCTGGGACGATGACACCTGAGCCATTTTGGAAGATCAGATTATAGGTTAAAATGTTGTGCCACAATTTTCACCAGGGTACAGTTGATGACAGAAAATATAAAGTACCTGAAACTCTGATTAAACCAAATTTTTAACTACTTTTTTTCATTTAACGAAATGCAATATTTTAAAAATGTTCTAACGCAAATCGTTTAAACTTCCAAAATTTCAAAAAATCGAAAATTTTGAAGATTGCTCAATAACTATTCAAAATTAGAAACATCTGAAGCGTTCTAAAAATATTTATAAATTTTGTTGTATATAGTTGATGACAGAAAATATAGAGTACCGAAACGCAAATGAAACGTTTTATTGGCGTTGCAGTAACGACAAAGAAACGTTTCGGTCGCGTTGCAGAAGACGTTTCAATATCGACCATTTGAAACGTTTCAATATCGTTGCTTTAGTCTTGCAATAGCGTTTAAAAACGCTGAATAAATGCAAATGCAACGCAAATGCAACGGAAACGTGAATGAAACGCCAAAGCAACAAAAAAGACACGTTTCGCGAACTTGCCAGGGCATTTAAATTTTTCGTGTCCTCCTGTCGATTAATAGTACTGTCCGTCTTCTTTATGAAAATCATCTCAGATACACATCTTTTAAAATAATTAGCCTCATCATCCAAAATACCAATATACCGTCTTTACTCTATGGTCCGTTATAACGGAATGAACGTTGTTAGACCTCATATTATTCTCGCGAATTTTCAAAAGACATTTCTAGGGATAGGAGGATGATAATTCAATTTTTTCAAGGGTATCATATTGTATATTCATTACATCAAAACTTACAACGATACAATGTAAAAATTTACACATCTTCAAACGAATAAACACTCCCGACATAAATCGCGAAAGTTTTAGGTTATGGTTAATATTTTCCTTTGGGCCTCGGACACAAAAATGAATGTTGAAAAGATTTATACAAAAACTGGTATTTCGGATATTATCTATGTAAATTTGTAATGAAATAGTTTTTTAACAGCGTCCATGTTCTAACAGCGACCGGTCCAACAGAACAAGCATAAATCCCCTAAATTCAGAAGCGATCTAATGCTCCTCAGTGTACCAGCTGCGTGTGATGTGGACTGAAATGAACGCGTCCAGAATTCATAGTGGATTCACTACAGTGAATTCATCTTAATTCACTTCATGAATTTTTTGTGAACTCTACGCCGTCGGTGCGCATGCGTCTATGACTGATTGTACACACTGAATTCATGAAGAATTCATTTTACCGGAACTGGTGAAATTCACGCGCGTGAAATTTTCGTGCAATTCACCAATGTTGACTGGGAACCTACTGCGGAGCAACCTAAACCTACCCGGAATGACCAGTGTGAAAGGGCTATTATATGTAGCACATATAAGATTCCCATAAATTTATATGTTCGCATATATGAGTTATGAAAACATATAAGTGACTTATAAGTAAACATGTAAGATTATATATGGATATATAGATGTGCCTTACTTTCAAATCAGCAAACTTGTGAGTAATTTGATCCAAGTTATTTCTCAAACGATTTTTTATTATGCTCAAATTCTAGAGGTTGAAATTCTTGAAATGTTTATATCAATTTATATTATGAAAATACTAAAATTATGTAAAAATAATAGGAAATTTTGCGACATTCTATCATCCTGTGAAAAACGAATAGTTTAGGAATACTGAACAATCATTCAAATCGTATAAAAATTGAAAAAGTAAAAAAAAATGAAAGGAAATGAAAAACTTCATGATTGCTGAAAAATTTTCACAGATACAAATAATTTAATGAACTTTGGATTCTAGAGCATGAAATTCTTGAAATTTATGTATCTATGTACAGAAAAATAGTAAAACTTCATTCGACGCCAGAGACACATATTCTGCTTGCTATATTTACGTTGAGAACTCTGCAAATATAAATCGAATAATAATCGTTTCTTCGTGGTTTCTGTTTCTTTGAAGTACTGGCATCACGATAAAAATAACGATTTACTTCTTTGTTGCTTCGCTTGTTTTAATTATTGAATTTTTTACGAAAAGTAAACGTTACCTATGGAAATTAAATCGTTTTACGTACGGCATTTTGACTCAAAATCATCAAAAAATACAAGAACTTAAAAAGTGTAGGAAAGGCATGATTTCATACATTTTTATGAATAAAATTTTTGAATGTTTATATGAAATTACACATTGACAAGGCATCATTAGTAACGGTCAAAATAAAAATTTTTTTTTATTTTCCTGACAATTTAAAAAAAAATCATCAAAATGACTGGTTATTCAAAGATTTGGATAGTATTATATTACTTCATTTTTTTTTATACCGACATTTAGGCACAGATTCTTCAGTGAAGGTGATTGGATCCATTAATTTTTAAAAAAGTGGCTGGTTTATGTATTGCTCATAATTTAATAATATAACAAACGTGTCAATAATAAAGTTTCGAGGATTCAGTTCTTCGATATTTTTACGAGACTGGTCGCATTTTAAGGTCAAGTCCTTAAACTTTCGGGGAATATCAGGAAAAGATATTCAAAATAAGTCTTACATTTTCGTGATATTGACAAATGCCTACACTTTAAGGCAAGTGAACCAAGTTGTATAAATATATGTAATATATAATATCTGAAATTTTTAATGTACTATAGTTTTGTCTATATCTCAACCATTTTCTTTGGAAAATAATAATCTGAACAGAAAGCCTAAGAAGTTTCGAAGGTGTCAGAATGTCGAAGTTCCTACATTTTTTGAAAATCTAAACTTGTTACATTATTATGCGTTGAATTAGTTTCTTTGAATTTTCTTCATACGATTGTATCATTTTCAAAATTCTTAAAAAATTTAATGATGAAAAGAATATACAGTAACGTTATCGAATTCGATGAAATTGATTTGAAAGTCATTATTATTTTGTAAAAAAATTTGTGAATCAGAGTGGATTACCGTATTCGTGGGATTAAAAAAGTCATCACTTGATAGTTCTAGAATTCACGGTTCGAGGATTTCATTTGCATATTCGGGATAGTAGAATTCTTTATATGGACTATAGAGCTCTTGAGTTCTTAAGTAAGAAATTCGCAGTGATTCTTCAACGAAATTATAATAAATTTCTCAGCGTTCTAAAACCCCTAGTGATTTTGAACCTTATAAAAACCTTATAAGAAAAAGTGATTTTTCATAAGAATTCAATTTCTTACAAGGTACATCTTATAAAAACCTTATAAGAATTCAATTTCTTATAAGGTGGCCTTATAAAAACCTTATAAGAAACTTAAAGTTCTTATAAAGAATGGGTTGAAAAAATTTTAGGTTTTTTTTATAAAATTTTATCACATACAGTCTTATAAGAAATTTCAGTTTCTTATAAGGTTTTTATAAGGTTTAAAATCACTAGGGACTATTCTCCTTTTAATGAAGAAAATTTGCTGTAGTAGATTCACAAAATATTTTTTTGTACAATCATGAAATCCATAAATTTGAAGGTTCCATGAATTCAAACGAAAGAAAAAATCTAGGACCTTTTTTTTTCACTTTTTCCTACGATAGCGTTACGCTTGTAGAAATGAGAATATAGTTCATTTAAAAAATTTCAAACTTTGATGTTTTTACGAAATGCGAAAAATAGCGAGATTCGTTTTTAGTTTCAAGATTTATTCTCGAGTTGTAAGAATGATTTGCGGTGTAATTTTAGAGACCGTTGAAGAACCGTGATTTCATAGTCACTTGATGACAGCGTGTCTTATTTTCTGCTCTTCGAAAAGGGCTCACAGCAGAAAATTCGGGTAAACATATGACAAAATTAGAGTTTTTTCAAATTACTCAAAACTTTTGAAATTTGTGGATTTTTCTATTTTAGAATCATTTGCTCTTCTTTCTCATATTCTTTATTCAAAAGTTTACACAATCACTTGAAGAAAAATTTAAGCGATTTGAATGATAATTAGAGAAACCGAATGAAAAATCTAAAAACCATTCACAAAAGTAAAAAATTTCAACTATACTGCATTTTATGTTTATCCTGAATGTGAAGTACACAATCGAATTCTGAATTATATTGATGGAAACAACAGTTCAAAAAGTTACGAAAATTTATGAAACATTATATTATGTTTTTGATTGTAGACCCAAAATTAAGGAATTTCAGTCGAACTGCAAAAATAAAATTAAAATGAAAAGTTATTAACGAAATTCGGAATCTGTAGCAATATTTTACCTTTCATCACAAACTTTTAATTCAATTTGTTGAAGTTTTGTTTGAACTTGTTGAACTTTGAAGAACTCAAAAAGTTGAATTGAACTTTTTGTATAAATACATAGTTCGGTTTAGAATCCAGTAACAGAAAAAAAATTTGAAACGATCGAAAAAATTCAGGATCTGAAAAAGTTTTGAGGTATTGAACGAAAACTTTTAATTGCCCATACTCCATATTGGTTTAGTTAAAAAATTCAAAAACGAATTAGAAAATAAAAATGTGTGGAAGTCTGTATTTGTGGTACAAAACTTTTAATATTTGATTCTGAGTTTAAAGAAGAAAACAGAAATTTCAAGATAAGTAGCAAAATTTTAAAAAATTAAGTAATTTCGCAATTTTTTCCAGAAATTTCAAGTTTTATACACCTTTTTGTACGTAAAAATTGAGGATGGATTGTATTGTCTTTTAAATTATGAAGCAATAATTTTATTACATCAAAGTTGAACTTTTAATGTTTTGTTTGCGATGTTCACGATATCCCCTAGAATTAAATTTTTTGAGTTTCGAAACTTTCATTAGGATATTGTAAATATTGTTATCTGCAAAATAAAAACTTTTCTATAAAAAAGGAATCGTTTAAGAACTAAATGCATTCCTAGACTAATAAAGTTTTTTGGATTTTATGATTCAACTTGACTTATTTGACTTGCATCGCGGTCACCGTATAAGCCCCTTCAAAACATAAATTGTTTCGGCGAAAGGGCCATAACTCCGTCAATTGTTAATATTTTTTTATGAACAAATGCTTGTTTTTGTAAGCGGACAATACACTACTAAAGAGCTATAACTTTGATGAAAATCTTCAGCAATAACAAACTTTTATTTTAGAAACTTGGAAATAGTTTTTTTTCGGAATTGATGGTCTTTTAAAATACTAAATATTCTTTTTTGAGTGCTCTCCTAAGCATTTATGCGTGCGTCGACATAATTTATTAAACTGCAAAAGCTTTTCAAAAATATTGTTTTCAGTACAATCAAAATTTTTGCATGTTTTGTGTTTTTAATGCTAATATTGTAAAATACGGAAAATTGGTGTTTAGTAATGATATTTTTCTTTTAAAGAACGTGTTACGTTATACCTTGTGGGGGGAGGGGTCAAAAAATCATGAAAATTGCGTCATGTAATTCATGGACAGCCTCTAATGTATAGAAAACTTTCTTTTTCTGCTGCATTATTTGAAAACGAGCCAGAAAAGGAAGGTTTTCGAAGCGAAAAATGAATGAATAATGATTCAATTTCTGGAAAGTCTAAGAAAATGATACAAATTTTACGTTTTTTTGTACAAAAAAAAATTTAATTTTCTACAATAAAGATGATCAAGTAGCCAGATGTATGTACATAAATATACAAAGTATATAATAAACCAAAAAACTAAAATAATGCAACAACAAAGTCATTATCACAATCAGGTACACTAACGACGAGGCTTATCAACATGCCGCAAATCGCCGGTAGACAAGCTATTATAAAGAAAATGTCTGAATCCTAGTAAAGAGTCAGTAAATGATCTTATACAGAAAAATACAGGGTGTATCAAAAACCACGGACGACAATTTGTCTGATTTTTCCCATATTTTTCTGAGTTGAAAAGTCCTATGCCGCTTTTTACAAAACTCAAAAACAAAAAAGATATAAAAGCCACAAGTTTGCACCAATAAACGCGCTTCCTCGACAAGTGAGGACAGGAACCTCAAAAAAAAAAAAAAACTTAAATTTTCTGCATATTTTTCTGAGTAAAAAAGTCACTAGCCACTTTTCACAAAACTCCAAATCAAAAAAGATATTCGACGGACAGGTTTAAACCAATTAGAATTGTTCAACTTGCCCCTCGAATATCTTTTTTCATTTTGAGTTTTGTGAAAAGTGGCAAAGAAATTTTTTATCGAGAAAAATATGTAGAAAATTTCAGTTTATTTTGTTTTGAGGTTCCTGTCCCCACTTGTCGAAGGAGCGCGTTTATTGGTTAAAACTTGTGGCTTTTATATCTTTTTTGTTGTTGAGTTTTGTAAAAAATGACAAAGGACTTTTTGACTCAGAAAAATATGGGAAAAAATCAGGCAAATTATCGTCCGTGGTTTTTGATACACCCTGTATAATCATTAACCTGCCTTCTAATGGCCAATGTCGATATCCCAAAAGTGGATTCAATCGGCGAATAATCGTGATCGGTAAAAGCCAAAGGACTATTCGATAAGTTAGCCAATCGTCTAAGGAATTCGTGCTGTACCTTCTCAATACACGACGCCACAATAAATGACTGTAGTATACTCAAGGATGGACATTAACAAGGATTTATACAATGAGATATGAATGTCCACACTCCTTAGTTCCGATATAACTCTGTTGATAAGACCCAATCTTTGATATTTTTTCCTACAAATTGAATGTATATGATCATTGAAGGAAAGAGAATCTGTAAAATAAACACCAAGATCCAGTTGTGAATAATCGTTGTCTAATGTAGTGTTGCCTATAGTACAAGGGAACACTATGCGTCTACGACACCAAACGTGCAATCTAGAAAAACGTGCAATTTCACACTCAGATAGATTCAATGGCAATTCATTAGAAACGGATCAATCATATAATCCATTTATCTCAATTTGGAACGTTACTGCCCCCTCAATTGATCGAATCATTGCAAATATCTTAGCATCGTCGGCAAATAATAAACATCTTTATATAGCAAAACAAGACGGATGGTCATCTATAAAGATTATGAATAAGAGGGGACCAAGATGTGATCCTTGAGGTACTCCCGATGTCACCTCATTTTCGGGCAGTTTCCTGGATCCGAACCTAATCATAATTAGAGCTATATTTCGTATATTTTCATTTTTGTCAATCTTCTGTCTTCATTTAGCTTTTAGTTAAGCTAATTTTGTGTTCATCGTGGGCAAAATTGAAGTATTAGAAACGAAAGGATTCGAACTAAAAACGTGCGTAAATATCTATGAAGACGTTCGCTCGATCTCGAAGGCAATGGACAATGAAGGATCTTTAATTAAGTTTGAACAAATCTTAGCTCGCAACGTTGGGTAGAAATTAAAGATATTCTTAGCGGGCATCTGCGAAATGATGGCGCTTCTAATGAATATGTAACAGCATTGTCGCCATCCGGGATTGCGATCTTCAAATTTTCTAACCTAACTTCGATGGATGTCGAACGTTCTTTTTTTACTTACAAATCTGTTTTAACTGAAAAAAGGCGATCTTTTGAATTTGACAATCTTAGATCTTATTTTAACGTGCGACAACGAACTCCTGTGAATATTTCTGTGAACGAAAAAAGGCAATCTTTCACACCAGCATGATCATCTCAAACATCACCTCATTTTGACTTGCATCAATGGTTAGTTGTAAATAATATGTGAGGGAGATAAAAGTAGATTGACCAAAATTTAACAAGAAAAAGCCTTTTTTTCACATCTTGATCGTTCTGTCGGCGACTTTTTTTGCACATTCTAGCATTTTTATTTGCATGTTTCAGAGCTTATTTCAGTCTCTTTCGTCCATGTTTGCATGCATATTTTGGCTTTTTTTCGTGCATGACTATCGTAGCTCTAATCATAATAATCGTCTTCTTATATTGCTTCTTTCAATGACTATTTGTTTACTGCCCTTGACAAGGGGGGCCAAGTTGATGTAATTTACACTGACTTCTCTAAGGCTTTTGACAAGGTGGACCACGCTAACTTGTTGTCCAAATTGAAATACCATGGAATTGATGGCTCTATTCTTGCATGGATCGGCAGTTACTTGTCAGGTAAAACTGAAGGTGGAAGGTACTTATTCTGATCCAATCAGTGTGACTTCGGGAGTGCTTCAGGGCTCACATATCGGACCGCTTTTGTTCAATATTTATATCAATGACTTAGCGGAAGAGGAATGCTTTCGAAGAGGAAAATGAAGGGATGACAATTCACTTTCTGAAAGATTTCAGAAAAAATGATATTTTCTTCCATTTACTGCAAATTTCGCGAACGTTGATGAGGTCTAGATGAAGAGGTTTCAAAAAGCTGATGATTAAATTTTTTTGGGAATCGCGGACCCATGGGTTATCATCAATGAAGAGAAAGAAGAGGAATTTCCGACAGCGAAAATAGATGCATTAGGGGATTGAGTCGCGCTTGCGCTTGGTACTTTTTAATATAGAGATAAATTGTGTTGTACTAATATTAGATCGGGGAACGGTGCGGTGGAGGTGGTGAGAAAACTTCGCGTTTCGCGTACATTCGAGACTAGGGGCTCGAATTTAGAGCTGCCGCGGCCGTTGCGGACATCACACCCCGACAACAGCTCACATTTCGGGCACTTTTACACAACCCGATTTTCGTTCCTTACATTTTCCTCATTTTACAAAAGTGCGTAAGTTGCTCAACACAATTACCAGCCAATTGTGCGCCAATTTATCATGCGATTCGGAAAAGTGCAGTTAAACGTGCTTGCAAACTGGTGAACTTTTTTTTCCTGTTCTCGGTGTGATTCTAATTGATCATTGTAAGGAAGGTAATTTAAGTTTGGTGTTCCAAATTTCAAGACATTTTTTTTTAACTTAGATGACTGAACTAAATTTTTACCCTGTGTAAGGTCATATTTTTACCTTTACTTAAATAAATTGAGACAAAATTGAGACTACTGTTATTCCTTATCAAATTTAGAAGTGATTCTCAAGAATTATTTTACATCCCCTATAGATCGAACTGCAAGTCGATTTCCAATGATTCGGACCTTATTTTCTAAAAAAATATTTTATATCAATTTTTCAGTAAGTGTCAAGGTGTTTTCGAAATTTTAGAAAAAAAAGTTGAAAAACAGCCTAAAAACCAATTTAGACAAAACTAGAGCGAAATATATACAAAACGTCAAAATTTCCAAATGCTACAAATAATTTGCAAACAGGAATTAAAGGGTTACAAAATGATGAACATTTAAAAGACCTTGAACGTTGAACTTGGAAAAACCTTAAGTTTGTAAGTGGTCAAATTTTGAAGATATTTCAAAATTTAATCTGATTTTCAATTGAAAAAATAAAACTTTCTTCGAGTTCTCGGAGCAAAAAATGCTTCATGTTTTTTACTAGAAATAGATTGTGAAAAATTAGAAAAATATTAACATTTAGATTCTTTTCGATGGCATATCTGAGAATGTCCAAATGCAAAACTTTATGACTTCCACATTTTTTGGAATTCAAACGGTTATTAGACCTATAAAAAAATCTAATAATATTCTTTGGCATACGAAAATATTACAAAATACTCCAATATTTATGTATTCTATTTCATTTGAACTATCACATATACTTCGACAAAAATTAGTTCATGTAAGAAAGTAAAAAATTTCTTAATACATAAACAAAAAGGTAAAGTCTACTTACATTGCCTTTTTTTTGGTAGTACCTCTTAAAAGATTTTGATGTCCCATACGAAGAATTCGAACTCATGGAGAATGATAATTTTGATAGTATTTAGACATTTTTATTATATTTTTAAATTTCGTGGAGAATTTATTTTTATTTTCTATTCCTAACAAAACCTAGATACATGAGAATACTTCGAAATAAAACCAACACAGCCATAAAAGTACTGACCTATTTCGAACTTAGAAACACATATCAAATTTCAGAATTACGAAACAGTCAAAAATACGAAACACGGATTTTCAGTAAATTATTGTAAAAAAAACGCACAATATTGAATTTTTTTACCCTTGAAAAATCTGCTCATCAGAAATATGATTTTTTTAGCAAAAATTTTAGTTGAACTTTTTTCGAAATTTTGAACGATTGTTGTTGAAACCCAGTAACAAATTTGTCCCCCCAAATATATTTTGAAACATTTTTCTTCTATTTGAAAAAAAATTGATTTTAAGATAATTTTATGATTAAAAAAGTTCAGCAATTAAGTTATGAAGTTCACTCAGACACTTTTTCATTTTTGTATTTGGAGTTTATAAAGGTACATTTTTTTTACTCTTGTTTTTATGAAATGTATAATAATTACATTTTTTCGATATTGATTCAAGACTTGTATTTTTTCTGATAGAATTTTGAGTCTTTATTCGTTACTAAAATATTATTGAAAATTTACTGGTTTAGTATTTTTTTTCTGAAACATATCTTCGAAAATTTCAAATGTGCATAGTTGAATTTTTCGTGAGGAATTTTATCTATTGGAGGAATATTCTCACTCTATTTCGCAAAAATTGAGACAAATATCTCAGTGAAGTATTTGAAATTTACTCAAAAAAGCTTCTGAAAACGAATTTGTTGAACTCAAAATATAATTTTTCTAAAAACGATTTCAGTAGATTTCTGATTTGCCTTGTAAAAATTTCAATCTTTTTTTTAGGGGTTCTAGACACTTTTCGAAAATAGGATTATACTTTAAACAATAAATTTTTGTTTAAAAACATGTTCTTAGGAACAGTATAAAATAACAATCTAAAAATGAATAAAATTTTGATAAAATAGAGATAATTTGTACAAATTTGAGATGAAGTTGTAAAAATTCAACATTTTTTCGATTTTTCGATAATTTTGAACCTCTTATTGAAATTAAAATCTTGGTTTGAAAAATCTTAATTTTTAAGGAATTTGGGAAAAAATCTACTTTTAAGAAAGTTGTTTGAAAAAAGAAGTAATTTACTCTGTAAAACTGTTCAAGGTTATTTATTTACCGAAATACAGATTAACCAGGAAAAAGAAAATTATAATTTTTATCAAAAAAATTTGGTAGTTTCGTAATAGTAAATACTAATCTGCAAAGTTGTGAAAAAATTGAGAGCATTTTCTTACATGTGTTCTAGTTTTCTTTTTTTTTTTTTTGAAATCTGTCTAGTAAAAACTCTCTAATGTCTATCAAACTTGTAAAAAAAAGTGATTTTCACTAATTATATAAAATTTCGATCCATTGGAGCCAAAAAAAATTCTTCTCTTATTTCTTGTAAGAAAACAGAGAAATAAATATCAGTTCCACCTATTTCTATTTTCAAGTTTAAAGTTAACTAAAATTACATTATATTTATTCAATAGTGATAAATACTTACTACGTCAAAAAAAAACGAATTCTTAATTTTTCATAAATAATGACTAACATCGTAAACCGGAATTCTGATCTCCAAACTATTACATATCCAGAATAAACCATATTCTAAAAATTTTCAACAAACTTTTTGCTAAACAAATATTCGTTGATCGGTTCTGAAATTGACGAGCCTACTTGAATTACGTAAACCAAGAGTATCATCAAAATCTGAGACAAAATTCCGTCAGTGATCGACCTTAAATGGCCTCTGGTGTCGATGAAATTTGAAAAAAAGTATAGATGATTTTCGAGTGGGGTGTTTTCTGAAAATAGTGTCGGGCGAAAAATCGCGTCTCGCGTGGAATCCGATCGAACGATCGGGTTCGCGGAGTGGATTAGAAGAAATTTTCGTGCGAGCAGTCTCGGTGGACTTCGGATTCTAAAATTAGGGGCGCGAAAGCGCGAAAGAGCAAGAAGGGGTCGACTCCATATAGAGCCCGGGACGTCGAGCTTACGGCCAGGGTTAGCAATCCGTTCCCTATATCAGATTACACACCAGCTCCTCAGTTTCCACTCTCCTCCCACCTTTTTTACACCCAAACTCACTCCATGAAAAACACCCAACACCCAGAAAAAATCATCAAGTCATTATCTCATTCCTATTTATGGTTCATGCATTCTATACAAAGATTTCTGGTTTTATTACTGCTCCTGTAGAAAGTTTGGTTCAGGCAACGCAACAGCTTACTTATGGGGAAAAACAGTCTTGCATGGCCATTGAAAATTATTGATCATGGGGACTACTGAATTCAGAAACTTGACTTTTGGATGGCAACATTTTGAATTTAACATTTCAAATGGCGATATTGGTCTTATTTCTTGGTTTTAAAATTGACATTTTGTCAGAACGATGTATTTCATATAAATTATTGCCATACGAGGTTTGGTGAAAACGAGACGATCGTATCTCGAAAATTGGGAATCAAATTTCAGATAGGGTCGATCTTTTTGATAGGTCAGTTGACAGATTTAGAAGCAACCTTAAAATGGATCACATATCGGCAATTTTGGACCTTTGATAAATGGATTGTGATTTATTACAATGATTCATTCCTCGGTTCGATAAGTGTTTACTTCATTTTACTATATTTTCGACGATGTCACCGGTTGTTAGAAAATGGCAGTTTTTTTTCCCTGGATTTTTGATGATTTTATTGACGAGATCCTTGTGGTAAAGGAATTATTGAAGCCTTGTGATACATATACCCACTAAGACGGATTGATTAGTACGTATCCCAGAAGTTAGAAAAAGAAAAGGAAACAATTAAGTAATTTGAAGGAAAAAAGTAAAAATAAGTAAGAATTATTTTTGCTCCGGAAGATCCGCTTAAAGAGATAAGGAATTTTCATTGTTCTAAATCGAACTTCCTTGTTCTCAATTGAGTTTTTGTCAGAACGATGTAAAATTTTAAGATTTTACATCATTCTGAAAATTGGTAGATGGCCTCTTAAAAATTAGGAATCAAATTTCAGATATGATCTATGTTTTTGATAGTTCAGTTGACAGATTTAGAAGCAACCTTAAAATGGATCACATATCGGCAATTTTGGACCTTTGATAAATGGATTGTGATTTATTACAATGATTCATTCCTCGGTTCGATAAGTGTTTACTTCATTTTACTATATTTTCGACGATGTCACCGGTTGTTAGAAAATGGCAGTTTTTTTTCCCTGGATTTTTGATGATTTTATTGACGAGATCCTTGTGGTAAAGGAGTCATTGGAGTCTTGACGAGACACGATAATGTGATACATATGCTCACTAAGACGGATTGATTGATACATATCTTAGAATTTTCCTGAAAAGGGCTAAAAACTTGTAGGCCGAAAGTTAGAAAAAGAAAAGGAAACAATGAAGTAATTTGAAGAAAGAAAGTAGAAATAAGTAAGAATTATTATTTTGCTCCGGGAGATCGCTTGAAGAGATGACAAGATATTTTTACCATGATTTGCGTTTGTCAATTTAATAGAAAATTAGAGGACTGTTATATCGATGATATCAAGTATATAAGAGGTTGCATAAATATGGAGTAAAATGTTTTTACCCGTGCACGTGTGTTAAAATAAAATAAAAAGTAAAATATCCAAAGATAAAAGTCTGGCAGATATAAACTTGTTACTCAAACCTAATAACTTAGGAACTGTAAAATTATATGCTTTTTCGTTCTTGAAAGAAAATTTGATGAATCTAAATAATCTTGTACTCTATTTTATATCGTTAATAACAAAACAGTCATGTTAATCTTTACAATTAATCAAACATACAAGTATCTTTTATAATATCTTGATGTCCTTTAATTTCCTGAACGATTGTAATGAATATAATCCAGTCAATACAATATAACTCACAATAAAACACGAACAACATTATCTATAAAATATATGATATTTTATTATTATCTCAGAAATTCCGCTATTAAATTTAAGGGACTGTTTTTGAAGCAGATTTCCCATACTGTCTATTAAAGTTTCTAATAAAGCCATAGATGCATCTATAAAAAAATAGACACAGTCTATGAAGTCGAAGTGTTTATTTTATATAAGGTAGACATTAAAATCATTTTAACTTTTTTAAACTTAAGTGGATTTCGACGTCATACATTTTTTTGGAGCAGATTTTTCCCTATTTATCAACAGCTATTTCATTGAAACAAAAAATGTATATTAATTATGTGTATAGAATATAAATTGTTTAACAAAAATTATATTCTATATTTGATAACATACAAAATATATTTTTCAACAAATTATTGAACAAACATTTTGATACAAAACAATATAATTATTTATAACACGATTTTAAGAGAAAGTCTACGAAAGATGTTTCAAATTTCGAATTTTTTTGACAGTGTGACGTTACACGTCGATGTTTTCAATACGATGGTTAGGAGTAATTATCACTGTAATAATAAAATTACTTGATGCGAACCCACTTTCAGGATCGAAATAAAGAATTATTATATTAAAAAGAAAATTTATTAATTCTTGGACATGGTCCAATTCTTGACTCTAATAGAATAAATCGCGATTAAATCGAATTTCATTCTCAATATATTTAAATTTTTTAAATTTCCATAAGTAGACGATAATTTTCCATTATATAAAATTTCACTGTGTTAATAGGTTTCACAGAGGTTGCAACGAAATTTTTAATGGGATGGGAAACTTGAATTTTAAAAGGGGCAATGCATATACATGTTCTAGGAATAAAAGGAGCTAACTTTTACTAATTTTTCGAAATTAACCTTTTTATATTTTTTATTTTCCGAACGTTCGATATTTTAATGGATTATATTTTTATTTATATGTGGTTCATATCTAGAAAATGTGTAGTGATTTCTTAAGATTGTTAATAACATGCTTTGATAGTAAAATAGTGTACAATGTTGACTACTTTTTATTTCTCCAGAAATTTGAAAACAATTTGAAAATAAGGTCAAGTATTACAATTTTATGTCCCTCAAAAATTTTTCGGATATGGGTAACCTTTTTATTTCTAGATTATTGATTTGGGGGTTGAAGCTTTTAATTTGAAAATACACCACTTTTTTTAAAAAAATCACAATATTAAATTCTAATATCTTTTGGAATTCATCATTTCAGTATTCATGCTATTTTTAAGATTATCTTGTGACTTTGCATAAATTTCTATACATATTTCTAGAATTTGATACTGCAAGATTCAAAATTTTATAGATTCTTCGTATTTTTGTAGATTTCAAAGAAAATTCTGCACTTTTTCGAAAGAAGTTACACCAATGAGAATTGGCGAAATTCGTGTACGTTTATTCACTGAGAATTAACAAGAAATTTTGTATTCATGTTTTTAGTCTAAGCAAGCTCAACCATGTCGGACGACGAGGAACAGTACTCGTAAGTTTTTCAAAAATTTTCAAGTCCAGTGATTGTGAGTGAATGGGTGAAAATGGAGAAAAAAAATTTGATAAAGGAATAGTATTTTCTCCAATGGAGAACCAAAAAGTGAAGAAAAGAAGAGGGAAGTTTTACAGTAAAAAATGTTATCCTCAAACTTGAAAATAATTTATTAAAAGATTTTTGAAAAAATGTATCAATAAAAAAAAGTATATATTCTAAATTATGTGTAACTATTTGAGTGACGTTTGGGATAAAAATTATACAACTTTTGAATAAAATAAAGAATAAAGGAACCAGCTACGAAATGTACTTTTTTATTGTTAGTTAAATTTTAACAAAAATGTCTTCAACTGCGGGTTGGTATACAAATATAATTTCTCGCATGTCTTGATTATGTCAATAATTACATGAACTAAAATATTTGACGAAAACAAAATATTATAAAATGCGTTCATTCATTAAAATTCTCGTTTTTGCTCGTGATTTTGTAACTAATTTTATGTCCTTTACGTGGTTTTGAGAATTTTCGTAAATAAAATTTTCGTAGACTCTGGGTTGAAAGTTACGAATGCGAATTTTATTTAATATTTTTCTTGAGTGTGCATGCGATGAAAAAAATCCAAGTGAATGTTTTCTAGTGAAATTGAATGATGCCCATTTTGAATTTTTTTGGAATGAGGATTTTCGAATGTTTCGAGAAGGAAATGATCTATTTCCAATTTTTCTGAGTCAACTTTTTTTAGAAATTACAATATTTCGTGGTAGGTCTGAGCAAAAAGAGTAATTCATTCATCAGCATAATCTAAATTCATAAACATCAATAAACTTTGTAAAAAGTTGATTGGTAAATAATAAATAAAATCATTATTTACCAGTGCAATATTGGGAACTGCTAAAATTTCGACAATATTTCCATATTTTTGAAAATTTGTAGAAAATTCTGAATATTCTAAGATCTTTTCGAAACTTTGAAATTTTGGAAATTTCTGAACCTGAACAAACATTTTCTAAAATTCTTCAACTACTAAATTTTTCCCAAGTATGTGTATTAAAAATCTCATTTTTTACCCTTGTGTAATTCACCACGAATGAAAATTGTCCTAACGCAAACTTTTTTCCCTTTTATTTTACAGCAGCGAGGAAGAGGTCGAAGAAGTGTAAGTGCCCTTTGAAAAAAAACCCCAGGTACCCCAAAAAACCATGTAAAAATAAAATGATATTTTTTACAGGAAGTAAGTGGGCAATGCTGAATCATCCTACAATATAATGGTTTCGAAAAAAAATGATGAAATAGGTTTGAGTGTGGATTGTTCTATTCTTGAAAATCCAGAAAATAATGTTCAAAAAAAGGATCACAGTTCAGAAACAAAGGGAATTTCGATATGCAATAGAGTTATTAAGATTGTAGGAGAGAAGATGAAAAATTTCGACAGGTTTAAGATTAGAAGCCGAGTTTTCCTCACAAAAATAGAGCGGCCGGGTGTCGCTCTATTTTTGCGAGAAAATGAGCTCAATATAACGGGTGAACACCGTGTAACGTAATATCCAGCCAATCGTGTTTCGCTTGTATTCCGATGAAAAAATTGCCAAATCCAAAAACGACACATTGGAAATAAAAAATCATGTGCGACGAGTTGAAAATAGCTCGTCGAACATGAGATGGGTTATTGTTAGAACCACACATGTATATCGAACACGAAAATCGTACATCACTTTTAGCCATTTCCTACAGCAAACATAACTTTAGTGCATGGTTTAATCGCCATTCCAGTGATTAGAATTTTCCAAAATTAAGAACCAAAAAAAAAATAATTTCGTTGGTCAGTGCATGCTCAAAAGTTTGATTTGATTTTTAGATCCTAGAGTTTAGATGGGAACAAAAAAAACTAGAGCAATGAAACAATAATTTTGAATTTCTTCCTATATTGTCATGTTTTATAGATGAAGTTGTCTAGAATGTTTGTGAGAATAAATGGGTGTTAAAATTTTTGTGCTTATTTCTGGAGGAGACTGAAGCATTTGATTAACTCTAGTTTTTTTTATTCTTTTTCCTCCAAAATGTCCTACTCAACCATAAACAACACACAAATCGAAATGAAAATCATCAATTCGATCATCACCCGACAACTTGACCTGCCCATGACGCGAATGGTTTGATATGATCCATAAAAAAGGCAGCCGGAAAAAAAGATCGAGTAAGTGACGCAAAAGCAACTACGCAAATTTGTAACTTTGTGCTCTACGTGTATCTGTTTTGTCGGTCATTTTTGTCCGTCTGCTCTTATCAATTTTCTGTTGCTGCTATAAAATGTCGATTGAATGTTCGTCACTGAATAAGTTGAGCTCACCTACGCTACTCTCTGACACTTTTTATTTAGCTACATTCTTTGATAATTCACATGGTTCGTTTGGCGAGAACGTCTCCAACTCGGAAAATGGAAAAATTCGAGGATGATCGGCGAAAATAAAATCTAATCAAGAAAAACCTTTTAAAAAAAAAATATTGAAAACTATTGGTAACTATTGATCAATAGTTTCCAATAGTTTTTTAACCCTATGGTTTCCAATATTTCGATAGTTTCCAAAATTATTGAAACTATAGACATTATGAAATGTACTGAAAGATAAATTATTGAAACTATGAAAACCATGGAAACTATTAGATGATTAATTATTGAAGCTATGGGAATCATTAAAATGATTGAAAATCATTGAAAATCTTGAAAATCATTGAAATCATCGAAAATCTCGAAGATGATAAAAAATTGTTTCCAATTAGAAAATTGCACTAAAAATTGTAATTTTACAGTTTCCATGCGAATAATCATTAAATTGCGATTTCAAATCGGATTTCAAAATCATTGAAAATCTCGATAGAAATTGAAAATCATTTCTAATTTGAAAATTTTGCTATAAATTGTGATTTAACCATTTTCATGCAAAAACTCGATAAATTGTGATTTTAGATCGGATTTGAAAATGATTGAAAATGATTGAAACTATTTCGATCATTGAAACTATTTCAATCATTGAAACTTTTAGTCATTTAAACTATCGGCAGGAATATTATAGGAAATATTGAAACTATGGAAAGTCTAAGAAGGGAAATTATTGAAACCACAATAACTAAGAAATATACTGAAAGATAAATTATTGAAACCATGAAAACTATGGAAACTATTAGAAGATAAATTATCAAAGCTATCGAAATCATTTAAACTATTTTAATGATTGAGAATCATTAAAAATCTTGAAAATGATTAAAAATTATTGAAAATGAAAATTGTTCTTAATTTGAAAATTGCACTAAAACTTGCGCTCCCACAATTTTCATGCAAATAATCATAAAAGTGTGATTTCAGATCGAATTTGAAAATGATTGAAAAACATTGAAACCATTTTAATGACCGAATATCACTGAAATGATCGAAAATCATTGAAAATCTTGAAAGTGATTGAAAATCACTTTCAATATAAAAATTGCATTAAAAATCGTAATTTAACAATTTTCATGCAAACAATCATTAAATTGTGATTTCAGATCGGATTCGAAAATGATTGAAAATCATTGAAACTATTTTAATGACTACAAATCATTGAAAACCTTGAAAGTGATTGAAAATCATTTTCAATTTAAAAATTTCAGTATGAATTGTGATTTAACAATTTTCATGCTAATAATCATTAAATTGTGATTCCAAATCGGATTTAAAAATGATTGAGAATCATTGAAATTATTTCAATCATAGAAACTTGCAATCATTGAAACAATTGGCAGGAATATTATAGGAACTATTGAAACTATGGAAACTATAAGAATGGAAATTATTGAAACCATAGAAACTATGAAATATACTGAAAGATAAATTATTCAAACTATGTAAACCATGGAAACTATTAGAAGAGAAATTATTAAAGCTATGGTAATCATTTAAACTATTTCAATTATTGAAAATCTTTAAAATCATTGAAAATCTTGAAAATGATTGCAAATTGTTTCCAACTTGAAAATTGCACTAAAACTTGTGCTTCCACAATTTTCATGAAAATAATCATTAAATTGTGATTCCAAATCGGATTTAAAAATGATTGAGAATCATTGAAACTATTTTAATGAGTGAAAATCATTGAAATGATCGAAAATCATTGAAAATCTTGAAAGTGATTGAACATCATTTTCAATATGAAAATTGCATTAAAAATCGTAATTTAACAATTTTCATGCAAATGATCATTGAATCGTGATTTCAAATCGGATTTGAAAATGATTTAAAATGATTGAAGTTTATAGTTACAATGATTTAACATCACTGAAACTATTTCAATCATTGAAATTATTGGCAGGAATATTATAGGAACTACTGAAACTATGGAAACTATAAGAAGGGAAACTATTGAAGGCATTAAAACTATTGAAATCATGGAATAGTTTCTCGATAATTTCCCAACAATTCAAATTAGTTTCTAATAGTTCCCAACAGTTGCTAATAGTTTTTTTTTCATAAGGGAAGTGAGACACTACTTTTAATAGTTATTATTGGACAACATGTAGAACAAATTTGAGTTCAATCCTCGATATGCATCATGAGGGTTCACCTTGTAAGTTTAATTCAAAAATACAGGTTGTCACGTGTGTTTTTCATTACAACACCTGACTGGCGAGTAAATAGTTTCGTAAAGTACAATTGCTATTGTCCAATAGTTTCAACATGAAACCATGGGTCACGACTGGCGATTGTTCATAATTTGCATATTGTTTTTTCTACAGTTCCAACTTAATGTGAAAATTTGAAAAGTTTTTTTTCCTGTTTTGTAAAGTTGGGGATGTTCTTGCTGAATGTAATTAATGTCAATTACTAGTCACTAAGCTTGCTGTCGTAATGTTGCAAAAATGGAGTCAACTAGATGTTGAAAAAAAGCCACCTAAAAGTTTGAAGAAAAAATTTTAAAGTTTTATTTACATGATTAAGCAGAAATATTTTGTCAGCTACTTTTTTTCAAATTATTTCATTTCCAAGTAATACAATTTTTTTCAACTCGGTATGGCTAAGTGTCTTTTGAATTTGACAATGATGAAAATTGAAAATGATTTTCATTTTCAAATTTACTTTTTGTTCCGATTTGTATGTTCATTGAAAATATCTAAATAAGAACAATAAACTATGTAATTTTGAAGATTTTTACTTTTTTATACTTTACCGAAATGTTTTACTTTATTTTCAACAATTATGTTTCCATTGCTCACAAACTCTTAAACTGTGAAAAAAGAATTAATAATTTTTGATAAGTAATATTTCTTAATTATCGCAATATTAGTGAGGAGTAGCTGAAAATAATTGATACGTGAAAAAAGCTCCCCAAAAAAGTTCTGGTTGACTCCATCAAAATTTTACGACTCAATGTGCGTTTTTTGTATTACTATTATTCTATAACTTTTACGTCGTCAAACATTTATGACGTGGATTAAAAAAATATGATTTTCATGTTGCTAGATAAAAAAATTGTTTCGAAAAATACATTTGCGTGAAAACATGGAATTAAGAGCGTTTATCCAGCTTGAAACTTTTTCCTAAAATATTAAGTGTTAACAAATTTGATTTAAAACGACGCCATTTTTATCAAATTTTTTCCGCAATGGCAAAAAACAAACTTTTAAACATCGAAATAGGCAATACACGAATGCGTAAATTATGATATGCATGAATTATTCCAAAAATTCAATTACGCCTGACCATCGCCGATTTTTTCTACTTATTTTCGGCACGTTGATAGAAATTCTCAGTGAATTTTTGTGTAAGTTCTGAAATTATAATTTCTCATTGTTTGTGATTGTTTACAGATATGATTTTCATTAATTGAAACCTGGTTTTTTGAGTGAATCGATTTCTGTCCGAAACGTCACAATATTTTGAACGAAAAAAAAAAACAGGTTAAATTTACAATACCAGAATGCAAAATACATCGATAAATAGTTAAAGTAAATGTTTTAAATTCGAAAATTTCCATTCTAAAAAATTAATAATTTTTTTGTTTGAACAATTAATTTTCTGGCATTTTTACTCTTGAGAATTCGTTCTTCCGTATGAAGTTGGCCATTTTCCAAAAGTGAGGCCAAACTATCTTTAGGCGTAACCATTACATTCGCGATAAAATCGATTTCAGAGTATTCATCAAAAATTTTGTGTAATTTTGTAAAACATTTCGAATTTTATCGCTTCGTCAACTTTTTAACACCATTTTTAATAAAAATTTTTTTCATTAACATGAACAATATTTGAAGAATTCTTACTGGCTCAAACTGTGGTTCACACACTAAATTTTCATTTAACAAATAATGAAGGCTTTTTTCTTTGAGGTAACCCTTAATTCAATGCTCTTCTTAATTTATCTGTTGATTTCAAACAACTATTTGAAAAACTATTTTCTATTCGTAAGCAAACCAAGTTTGCTGCTACACGAGTATTCTTCTTAAATGAATATTATTAATTGCATGCTTTCTTTTTTATAGGGGTAGAGCATCTCAAAAGTAAGTCGATCTAAATTTACTCTTTACTTTTAACAGCTTCGAAAAATCTGCAGTGCAACCTTTTTCATTAACTTTCCCTTGGAATTTTCCGCTTGGTGATATTTTCCATGTGTAATTTGTTGTTCAGGTGTTTTACTGCGTTGTTATACTCTAATTTTGCTTGATTTTTGTTTTTCGCCTTTTTTCAAGTATATGCTAAAATTTTCATCACTTTTTTTTATTATTATAAAAAACCAATAATCAATATTGAGTAACTCAAAAAACTGAATTTTCACTTGCTTCGTTCACATGAAAAATTGATTTTGCGACAGATGTTTTTTACGTGGAGTTTGGTGATTATTTTTATCAACTCATGAAACTGGCTTTTTAACTTACTATATATGGCTTTTGAAACAATTTTTGAGAGCGAATGTCGAGAGAAAATGAAAATGCTGCGTGCTGTAAGTTTTTACAATAATTTCTTGTTTAAGATGTTCTAAAATTTGTGTTTTTTTGTTCCCGTTCCGGATTTGTGCAGGGACTCTGGCGAGGGAGTTGAGTTTATGAAGGTAATTTATTATATTTTTCGAATTTTTTAGAATTATTGACGATCTCCAAGTAATAGTTGTTTTATGATTTTTCGAAATATCTGAAATTTCGGAAACTATTCTACACTTTCTAATTTTATACAAGTTTTTCTAACTTTTTTTGGAATTGTGGGATACTTTTCATGTTTGTTAGATTTTTGTTTAAAAATTTGAAAAACGTTATAATTCGTATTTTGAAGGCATATGATAGTAAACATTATCTCCAAAAGCCATAAACGTTTTCTTTTTTGTAAATTTTTCATTATTTTTCAGAATAATTGATGTTTTTGAATTCTTTAAAATTTTCAAGATTCGAAACATAATACGAACTATTCTAAACTCATACGATTTTATTAAAATTTGCCAAACTCACGAAAAACTTTTGTAACGTTTCATTTCTCTTAAAGTTTTCAAAATTGTGATTGCTAAATAAAAAAAGATTACCATGCATATTTCGAAAGAATATAGTCAAACAAATTTTTTCAAAACTTTCAAGAATCACTGGCATTTTCTAAACATGCCTTTCGAGTTCTTAAAATATTCAAAATTTCAAGAATATCACAAACTTTTTAAAACTTTCCGAATTTCATCAAAATTTGTCCAAATCATTAGGAATTTTTGTTATTTTACATAACTTTTCAAGTTAATGAGATTTTTGTTAAATTTTGAGGAAATATAATGAACACAACTTGCAAAGTTTGTGAGCATTTTTCAAATTCGACCAATCAGTTAAATTTCCTAGAGTTATAGCTAATTTTCAAAATCTTGAATACCATACCAAATATTCGAAATTTTCCAAATTTTATAAAAATTTGTCGATCTAGTCAGATTTTTTTTTGATTTTGAATACTTTTCGAGTCTTTCGAATTTTCGTAAGGGAATAAAAAAAAAAATTATTGTACATTTTTTGAAGACGTAGGATGATGAACAAAATTCACAAAGTTCCTGAAAATTTTTCGAAATTCTACAAAAATTTTTTGTATTTCTTAGAATTTTACGTAGTATAATTAATTTTCCGAAATTCACGAAATTTTAAACATTTTGCAAGCTATTTTAAACTTTTTGAATTTCATTAGGATTTTTCGCAATTCGTTATTTTCTACAATTTTTTTCGATTTTGAAAAAGCATGAAAATACACATTTTGAATGAATAGAAAATGAACACAGTATCCAATGTTTAGAAAAACTTTCCGAAATCTTACAGGTTTTTCAATCTTCGAAGATTTTCAAAATATCAAACATGGTATAAATTATTTGAAACATTTACAAATTTATACGATTTCATCTAAATTATCAAGATTTTTCCTGATTTTCAATACTTATCAGAATTTTCCATATTTATTTGAAAATAAAAAGAAGCTATGCGTACTTCGACGAAACATGAAAATAAATACAATCTATAAAAATTAACTAATTTTTTGTGAAATTCTACAAATTTTTCGAATTTCATGAAAATTTGTCTCATTCACTAGGATTTTTCAGAATTTGTTAATGTTACTAAACTTTTTCAAATTTTTCATGAAAAATTCTACTACAGTCGCACAGTCATAAAAATGTTTTAAAAATTTCTTCGAAATGAAAAGAATTTCAGAAGATTTACTTTGGAAACATTTCAAAAATGTATAGTTTTCTTATTTCTTATTTCTTTCTCTTCTGTTCCTTGTTTTTTATAATTTAAAACAGGGTTGCAATCATTCTTCTTTTTTTTCTTCATAAAAATGAGGAGGGCCCAAAAAATGGGCCGGGACGTCGCTTAAAAAATTCAATAAATTCACTGGTATACTGTCAAGAAAACAAGAAGATTTATAATTATTGGCATCTAGTGATAATAAATGCATAATATGTAAAATTATCTTAATGACTACTTATAATTTTAGAGACAAGAGCAGAAAAGAAGTGATCTTGATGACCAACTCAAAGAGTACATCTCAGAATGGCGGAAGCAGAGGGCCAAAGAAGAAGAAGAACTCAAACGGTTAAAGGTAAAAAATATTTTGTTTTCAGGAAAAATGCCGACGAAAAAATGACTGGATATCAAAACTTTTCGAACAGTATTTTCAACTGTATATATTTTTTTTTGCATTTTCTGGTTTTCCATTACAGGAAAAACAAGCAAAACGTAAAATCACCCGCGCTGATGAAGAGAAAAGATTGGCTCAAAAGAAAAAGGAAGAAGAGGAACGACGTCAGCGAGAAATCGGTAATTGTTTGTAGTAAACAAAAATATGAAAAAGTACACAAAAATTGAATTTTCATTTTATTTTTATGACTGAAATAGTTGGGGGCGAAAAGAATTGCTTGCATTTGTTTATTAATTTTGTACCCTTCAATTTGTAGAGGAGAAGAAACAGCGGGACATGGAAGAAAAGAGAAGGTAAGAATGATAGATTCAGAGGAATTTGGAAGGTTTTTTCTGTTTAAAAAATGTGATTTTCATCTACAAGTCTGTAAAATTTACAGACGCCTCGAGGAATCTGAGAAAAAACGTCAGGCTATGATGCAAGCAATGAAGGACCAAGCTAGCAAAAAAGGACCCAACTTCACCATTACCAAAAAAGATCTTGCTGTATGTCTTACGTTATTCTAACATGGGACTCCTTAAAGTGATTTAAAAAATCTGAAAACATTGAAAATTTGGATCTCGTTTTCAGGGAAATCTATCATCAGCACAAGTGGAGCGCAACAAGACAAAAGAGCAACTCGAAGAAGAAAAAAAAATTTCCCTAAGCATTCGTATAAAGCCATTGGAAATCGATAACTTAAACATCGATAAACTCAGAATCAAAGCCACTGAACTTTGGGAAGCAATCGTCAAATTGGAAACTGAAAAGTACGATCTTGAGGAGCGCCAAAAACGCCAGGATTACGATGTACGTATTTATTGATGTGAAACTTCTAATGGCTCGTTGGGAGTAAAATCCGTTTGAGAGCGTGACAATGGTTTTGAAACAAAACTTAGACCATATTATGATAGACATTTAAAACGCTGATTCTTGCAAGAATTTTAGGAAAATAGAAAATATAGAACCTACCTTTTTAGCTACATCTTTTTGATTAATTTTATAGTAAGTAGAATTAAACAAATTATTTGTTATTCAATTCAAAATAGTGGAAAAATATTATGAAAACATTATTTTCAGACAAATGAAACTGAAATTCAATATCTTATAATTTTTTTTTCTTTCTTGGTATTGTGAAAAATATGCTCATTCTGAAATGAATTTCAGAAAAATGGTCACCATGAAACCCACATTTTTATTTTCATCTTGGTTCAACTTGGTTCTAATCATTTTGAGTTTTTGACTGCTTGAGCTAAAAGTTTTCTTAATTTTGACAGTCTTTCGACAGTCATGGATTTTTTTTCAAATTTTTTACAACAAATTTTTTTATCAAAACCGTCAAAAATTTTGTTGTATGAATTTGCAAACTGTTAATATTTGAATGAAAATTTAACAATAGAAATCGATGAATGCCATTCACCATTTTTACAAGTTTTAAGAGCTCAAGATAAAAAAAAAAGTTAAGAATTTTTAAACATTTTTTACAGTTTTTCCAGTTTCGAACTTTTTTACGACTTTTACGATTCATTACGTAACTTTGGCAGTTTCAAGAATTTTCAAGAATTATTAAAAATGTAGCATAGTTTTGAAAACAAGCTAAGTTGAATATTTTTTATACTTTTTATAATTTCCACAGTTTTGACATTTTTTAATGTAGCCTTGACACTTTTGACGGTTGAACAGTTTATGACAGTCTTGACAGTTCAATAGTTTTTGAAATAGTAGTTTTTTTGCTATCTTTGAAGTTTTCACATTTTTTAGCTTTTTTCTAGTCATTTTGACAGTTTTTGAGAACCTGACCTGTCAGTTTTCTTCTTTTAACAGTCTTTTGACAGTCCCGACAGTAAAAAGAAATATTTTCAAACTTTTTACAACAAATTCGTCTGTCAAAACTGTCAAAAATTTTGTTGTATGAATTCGAAAACTGTAACTGTTTAAAAACCGCGGTAATTCTCAAATCTGTCGGAGCTGTCATAAACTGTCAACATATACAAATATCGTAACTGTTCATATTTTTATATAGACCATAAAAATTTTCGAAACTATTAGAATTTACAAAAATTTCACAAACTTTTTAACTATTTATACTGTCAAAACTGGTTTGACAGATATTAATAGTTTTCACAGCTTGATAGTTCATGACAGTTTGAAATGGTGATTTTGACAGTTTTCTAACAGTTTGGACAGTCATGGCAAAGTCGTTTTTATGATGATCATGGATTGCTAATTTGACAATAAAAAATGATTTATATCATTTTTAACAATTTGAAACAATTAACGATTTTTACAGTTTTTCTAGTTTTGAACGTATTTACGACTCTTTGGCAGTTTCAAGGATTTTTGAACATCATTAAAAATGTAGCATAGTTTTGAAAAAAAGCTGTTTGAAAATTTTCGACACTTTCAATAATTTTCACAGTTTGGACATTTTTAATGTAGTCTTGACACTTTTGATAGTTGAACAGTTGATGACAGTCTTGACAGTTCAATAGTTTTTGAAATAGTAGTATTCATTTTGACAGTTATTGACAGCTTTACATCAAAGTTTTCTTAATTTTGACAGTCTTTTGACAGTTAAAGGAAATTTTTTCAAATTCGTAACAACAAATTTTTTTATCAAAAGTGTCAAAAATTTTTTTGTATTAATTCGCAAACTGTAACTTTTTAAAAACTGCGATAGTTTGTCAAATCTGTCAAAGCTGTCATAAACTGTCAACATATAAAAATATCGTAACCGTCCATATTTCTATAAACTATCAGAAATTTCGAAATTATTGAAATTCATAAAATTTTCACGAACTTTTTTAATGTTATTATTGATGTCCGAAACAGTTTTGATTAGTGATTTTGATAGTTGTCTATTAATTTGTACAGTAATTACAGTTTTAGCAGTTTTGGCAGTCTGACAATCCAAAAGTTCTATCAGTTAAAATTTCAATAGTTTTTGACAGTCTTAAATTGTTTTTGATAGTTACTGTGAAAATATTAGCAAGTTATAAGTTTCAACAGTTTTTACAGTTCAGAAAGATTTTCAAAATTTTGACAGTCCTTCAATAGTTTTGACAGTTAACTTAAAGAAGATCTGTCAAAATTATAAAAAACGTGATGTGAACTATCCAACTACAACTGGAAAAAATAACGAATCCTTTAACAATTTAAACTGTAAAAAACTGCAAAAACTGTCGAAATTGTCAAGAGTGAAAAATCGACAGATATTTTTACAAATTTTTACAGTTTTGGCAAGTTGACAATGTTTCCTGGTTGTTAAGAATTCGTCAAAATGTATTTAAAAATGTATATTTATTCGATTTCATTGTAATTTCAGCTGAAAGAGTTGAAGGAAAGGCAAAAGCAACAGTTGAGGCATAAAGCACTCAAAAAAGGTCTCGACCCTGAAGCTCTCACCGGAAAGTACCCTGTAAGTGATTCTTCATATTTTCATTATATTTCTTCAAAAAATAAGACATCTTACCATTTACATCACTAAAAAGTGTTTAAATCCAACAAAAATGTGTATGTTACAAAGAATCAATGCATCTTTTTTCCAGAATTTTGAACTCTACTTAAATTGTTAGTAAAATACAGAAAGTTTAAAAGACATTTGCAAACAAATTAAAATGTGAATGTGAATTTCTCATAACCAATTGAATTTAATTCATTTATGTCCACAGCCAAAAATCCAAGTTGCCTCCAAATATGAACGTCGAGTGGACACCAGGTCCTACGACGACAAGAAAAAACTCTTCGAAGGTGTAAGTATACTTTCGAAATTTTTCCTCCCATCGGAAAAACATAAATCAAGATATCTATACCATTAAACATCCATTCAAAAGACAATAAATTCTTATTCATTACTCTTGTTACGAAAAAGTACCATGTTCACAAAAACTGATCATCTTCTGGATTACATCTTGATTCAAAATCATCGAGTTGTTTCAAATAGGGACAAAGTTACAAGCTTAGTTACACATTCGATAAAACATGCACTTGCTGAATATTGTACAGTATAAAAAAAAAGTTGGCGAACTTGAAAAACATGGAAATAGGGAAAATCTAGTTTCAAATCCAAATGTACTATTTGAAGACGTTTGTTTCAAGTTTTGAGAGCCTTTAGCTATTTTTGATTGAAAAATGATAATTTTCGAAACTACATAGTCGAGAAAGAGTGTAAAAAGTATAAAAATCGAGACTAGCGTAGAAAGTGAATTAAAGTCACCCCAAAGGCAATGAATTGCATCGCAGGGTTATGACACGCTATTAGCTGAGATCACCGAGAAAATGTGGAAACAGAAAACAGACCAATTCATGAAACGCAACAAAAGTGAGTCGATCCATGACCGGTGTTCCCATGCCTGAGATTTTTTGTTTGTACATTCCCCCCTTCGTTTCATTAATACAAATAGAAGATGTGTTTTGTTGTTAAACCCAGACATATTTCACTTACAGCCATTGCGAAAATTACCCTAGATTTTTCAAGGTTAATCCTTCATTTTTAGGGTTGACCCCCATTTTCAAGGTTGACACTCAAGTTTCAGGGTTTACCCTTGGCAAATTTCTGAGTAAACTCTCAATTTCCAGGGTTGAGCTTCAAACTTGAGGGTGAACCACAAATTTCAAGGTTGACAGTCAACTTTTAGGGGTATCTCTCAATTTTCAGGGTTGAGCCTCAACTTTCAGGGTTAAACCTTGGCAAATTTCTGAGTAAACTCTCAATTTTCAGGATTGACTTTCAGATTTGAGAGGAAACCTCAAATTTCAGAGTTGAATCTTAACTTTTAGGGGTATCTCTCAATTTTCAGGGTTAACTTTCAACTTTCGGTGGTACCTCTACATTTTCAGTGTCAACTCTCAAATTTCAGGGTTGATCGTCAACGTTCAAGGTTAATCCTTGACCAATTTCAAGGTTTACCCTCAATCTTGGAGATTAATTATAAAATTTCAAGGTTTACCTTGAGATTTTAAGTTTAAACTTCAATCGATTTCAGGGTAAACTCCCAACTTTCAGGGTTAACCCTTGGCAAATTTCTGAGTAAACTACCAGTTTTCAGGGTTGACCTTAAGATTTGAGAACTAACCTCAAAACCCAGGGTCGACTCTCAACTTTTAGTGGTACCTCTGCATTTTCAGTAATACTTCTCAACTTTCAGGGTTAACCCTTGGCAAATTTCTGAGTAAACTCTCAATTTTCAGAGTTGACCTTCAAATTGGAGAATAAACCTCGAATTTCAGAGTTGACTCTTAACTTTTAGAGATGTTTCTCAATTTTCAGGATTAAATCTCAACTTTCAGTGGTACCTCTAAATTTTAGTGTTAACTCACAAACTTCAGGGTTGAGCGTCAACTTTCAAGGTTTATCCTTAACCGATTTCAAGGTTGACCCTTAATCTTGAAGCTTAACTATAACATTTCAGGGCTTGCCCTCAAATTTCAAGGTCAAACTTCAATTGATTTCAGGGTAAACTCCCAACTTTCAGGGTTAACCCTTGGAGAATATCTGAGTAAATTCTCAGTTTTCAGGGTTGATCCTCAAAGTTGAGGGATAGACTCAATTTTCAGGGTTGACTCTCGACTTTCAGAGTCGACCCTTGCCAATTTCTGAGTAAACTCTCAATTTTCAAGGTTTACTCTCAACTCTCAGTGGTATCTCTGAATTTTCAGTGTTAACTCACAATTTTCAGTAGTAGGTACCTCTCAACTTCCAGGGTTGATCCTTGGCAAATATCTGAGTAAACTCTCAATTTTCAGGGTTGACCTTCAAACTTGAAGGTTAAACTCAAATTTCAGGATTGATCCTCAACTTTTAGGGGTACCTCTCAATTTTCAAAAGTACCTCTGAACTTTCAGGGTTAACTTTTCTTTTTTAATTTCTGAGTAAACTCTCAATTTTCAGGGTTGACACTTAGGTTTTAGAGGTACCTCTCAATTTTCAGGGTTAACTCTCAACTTTCAAGGGTGTCTTAATTATCAGTAGTACCTCTCAACTTTCAGGGTTAACCTTTGAAAAATATCTGAGTAAACTCTCAATTTTCAGGGTCGACAATTAACTTTTAGAGGTACCTCAATTTTCAGGGTTGACTCTTAATTTTAAGCGGTGTCCCAATTTTCAGGGTTAACTGTTAAATTTTAGTGGTACCTCTAAATTTTTAGGATTACCTCTCAATTTTCAGGGTTGATTCTTAAATTTCAGGAGTACCACTCAATTTTTAGGGTTAACATATATCAGAATTGACCCTCAACTTTCAGGGTTAACCCTTGACCAATTACGAATTTAATTCTCAACTTTTTTGAGAGTAATGTATACCTTTTTTTCATCATGCTTCAACAATAATATATTGTATGTTAAATTTGTATTACTATACAGTGGTAGAATGAAAGTTTTGGTCAAAAAATTCACGATATTGATAGAAAAATTCAGTAGTACTTCCAATATTCTTCCGTAAGAAAGACAGTCAACACGATTCTCATCGAAAAGTTTAAAAATGCTGCTTAAACATTAGAAACAGATTCAAAGAAGTTAAAATCTACATAAAATATTTTAAAACTTATAATTCAATACTCATTGTGATTTTATATGGACAAAAAAAGCTGTACAAAAGCAATCTTCAATAAACCATAGAATATATTTTTAAAGCATTCATTCTTTATACATATAAATCAAGAAACTGAAAAGGCTAAGAACTAAGAACAAACCTCGAGTTTGAGTATTGATCTGGAAAATTGAGAGTAAACGTCCTTAACTTTTGTAGATAACTCTCAACTTTGAGAGTTAACCTTCGAATTCAAGCCTTAACATTCAAGGTTAAGGGTTAACCCTAAGAGTTGAGGATTAACCCTGAAAGTCAAGGGTTAACCTAAAGTTGAATGGTCTAAATATCCCTAAAAGTTGACGGTTAACTCTGAAAGTTGAGGGTTAACCCTCAAGTTATGTGGTCCAAGTAACCCTGAAGTTGAGGATAAAATACCAGAATTGATCTTTAAAAAATTTACAGGTAACCTTGAAAAATTAAGGGAAATTTTCGTGAGGAAGTCATCTGGTTTTAAGAGTCTTTTTTTCACTTCTCATTTTCATTACCAATGGAAAAAATGAAGCTGTTCACAAATTCACAGAATCAATTTTTTATAAAATTTAATGTTTTCAATCACAGATTATTGATGTTGGATTCTGAATAATTAAAGGTGGATACAGAAAGGGGGTGGCCCATATCCTATGTAACTCTCAAAATTGAGGGTCTACCCTGAAAAAATGAGGGAATTTTTCATGACGATTTTCAACAACATTTCAAGAACCTGAAATATAAAACTTTCAATTTCATTTTATTTGTAACCCCCCCCCCCCCCTTCTCTAAATAAATGCCTGTCTCCACAATTTAGAAGTACACATTTCCTTGAACATTAAATTCTAAAAATTCTGTAATTACGTTCAATCCCAATCCCAATTATTTTTCAACATCATTCCTCTTAAAAATTCTTAAAATCAGGAGATCTGGGGAAATGACTCTGTAAACACATGACGTCACAAAAAACATCATCGATCGTTAGGAAATTGTTGCAAAATACGTATCTATTACTTGGCATGGCACATCAACGATCCAGACAAAATGTACAGACGAAGAACTGTTTTTTGTTGTGACTACTGATTATGTGAAACAAGTTTTATCCGCCAATTTTGAAAATTTTTACCCTTCTGCCCCCTCCCCCAATACCCCGAAAAAACCCTGGAGAAGTCGACTTTGAGCGTCAAAAGATTCGTCTCAAAAATCAGTTATGGACCACTTGTGTGTATTTCCTAGCATGCCATGTTTTCCATTGTTGTTCCAGGGTTTAACGGATCAACTGAAAGAAACCATGGAAAAGCAATGGACGGAGCAAAAGCAACAATTCCTTGGGCGCCAAAAAAGTACGTCAAAATCACGCCAATATTTTTCAAAATTTAGAATAAATCAAATCTCATTGATTTTATTCCATTTTTTTCTGATATTCAAACATTAAATTACTTCGAGTTTAAAAAATGTTGACCAAGAAAATTTCAAGGTGAAATCTGGATTTTCATAACTCTTAAAATACTTCAGATCTTTGACCTCCAGATATGCAAGTCCCTGAAATTGTGTGAAAAGTATTTTTCTAATATTTTATGAGAATAGTAGGAATTTTGGTTTCTCCAATGTGTTGATGAATTTTACCTCCCAGAATGTTTTCAAAATTAAAGCGCTGTAAACTGCGCCTCTAATCAGTTCAGTGTTCGTAAATAACTTGTTTTTTCTCAATGGAAAAAAAGTTACTGACCAACGAGAAATATTTCGTAAACGAATTCTCGTTTTTTTTTTTCAATGCTGCTTGTTTTTGGAGATAGTTTAGAAAGTACTCCAAATTACAAAATTTCTTTCGGAACATGTACGTAAAATTTATGTCACATAGGTCATTTCACGTTCATTCCAATTGTATAAAAATTTTAATATTCGAACATCATGCACAGTAAAGTTAGAATCAATCTTCTTGGAGTGAGAAATGTGCTGTTCATAAATTTAAGACCTTGTATTCACGTAAAATGACCTTGGGCAAAATAGAAACTATACTTTATAAATAAGCGTTCTCACCATCTCTTAACAGCAAAGTTGCCCAAATGGTTTGGCGAGAGACCAGGCAAAAAAAGTGGCGACCCAGAATCTCCTGAAGGTGAAGAAGATATTAAAGCTGCTGCTGACGATGATTTAGAAGAGCCTCAATTCGATGACGAAGAAGAGGAAGGTGAGGAAATTTCTAAAATTAAATTACAAAGTTTTTGACGAAAAAGATTATTTTTACTTCGAAAAAAAAGAGGAGGAGATATCAAAAATTATTATTGAAGAATTGAAAGTTCTTTGAGTTATAATGGTTCGTCAAAGTCTTCGATTGAATGTTAAAAATTTGTTTTAATGAGAGTTGTTTTTATCTTTGAGGGTGAACTTCAAAGTTCAGATTTAACTCATAATTTCCATGGTGAACTCTCAATATTCAGGGTTATCCCTCGATCAATTTCAGGGCTGACTCTCAAACTTTAAGGTTAACCCTAATCTTTGAGGGTCAACCTCAGATTGAAGGGTTAACCTTTAACCTTAAAGGTAAACTCTAAATTTTCAGTGTCAAAACTTCTTTTTAGAGGTTACCCTCAAACTTAGAGACTAACTCTCAACTTTCAGGCTTAACACTCAACCGATTTCAGGGTTCACACTCTCTTGAGTTCAAGGTTTATCCTTAACCTTGAGGGTTAACTTTAATTTCAGGGTTAACTCTTAATTTTAAGGGTTGACACTCTACCGATTTCAGGGCTGACTCTCAAACTTTAAGGTCAACCCTCATCTTTGAGGGTCAACCACAAGTTTCAGGGTTTACCTTTAACCTTAAGGATAAACTCTCAACTTTCAGGGTTAAAACTTCTTGTAAGGGTAAACCCTCAAACTTAAAGGCTAACTCTCAATTTTCAGGCCTAACACTCAACCGATTTCAGGGTTTCAACCCTCCTTTTTGAGGGTCAACTTCAAATTTCTGGGTTAACCTTTAACCTTATGGGTCAATTCTCAACTATCAGGGTTGAAACTCATTTTTAGAGTTTACTCCCAAACTTCAAGGTTAAGTCTTGATTTTCTGGCTTAACACTCAACCGATTTCAGGGTTAACATTCAATTAATTTCAAGGTTTATCCTTAACCTTGAGGATTAACTCTTAAATTGCAGGGCTAACTTTTAATTTTGAGGGTTAACTCTCGACCGATTTCAGGGTTGACCCTAAAACTTGAAGGTTAACCCTCATCTTTGTAGGTGAACCTCAAATTTTAAGGTTAGCTTTTAACTTTCAGGGATAATCTTTACCTGACTTCTGGGTGAACTCTCAAGCTCGAGAGTGATCTCTTTACTTTCAAGCTTGACCCTTAACTTTTAGGGTGAACCTTGAACCAATATCAGGGTCAACCCTCAACTTTTTGTAGTTTATTCGTATGAATGTTATTCGCTCTTGTTTCCTATATTATTCTATTGTTTGTTACATGTGTGTTGCTATAAAGTGGTAGAATTGAGGTTTTAATCAAAAAATACATGAAAGCGAAAGAGGAATTCAGTAGTGGTTTTATAACTCCTCTTTAAAAAAGGTAGTCAATACATTTCTCACTGAAAAGTGCTAAAATTTTGCCAAAACATTGAAAGGAAATTCGAAGTGATTCGGATTGGAATCCAATATTGTCGAACTTTTGATGCAATACTGTTTGTGATTTTATATGCACAAAAATGCTCTACAACAGCAATCTTCAATAAATAACCTAAAAAGGCTAAGAGCAAACCACGAATTTGAGAGTTGATCCTGAAAATTGAGGGTGGTAAACCTCAAGGTTAAGGCTTAACCTGAGGGTCACCTTGAATGTTGAGCGTTTACTCTAAAACTTAGAGGTTACCCTTAAAATTGAAGGTTAACTATGAAATTTAAGGAATAAACATGAAAATTATAAACCTTTAAAGTTGAGGATCAACCCTGAAATATGAATGTTTACTCTTAAAGTTGAGAGTTAACCATAAAAGTTGAGGAATAACAATGAAAGTTGAGGATAAAAGAATATAAAACCATTATATACATTTTTAATAAAGTGTTCATTCTTCATATACTTAAAATGAGAAACTTTAAAGACTGAGAGCAAACCCTGAATTGGCAGGATGATCTTTAAAATTAAGGGTATATACCTTTGAGATTGAGGATCAGCCTTGGAAGCTGAGAATTCCCCTAATGTTGAGGTTTAACTCCCATAGTTGAGGGTAAACCATGAAAGATGAGGATAAAACTTCGAAATTGAGGTTTAACCCCGAAACTTAAGGGTTACTCTTAAAGTTGAGAGTTAACCATGAAAGTTGAGGAACAGCCTTTAAAGTAGAGGATAAAAAAATGAAACCATGCAATATATTCTTAAAGTGTTCATTCTTTACATACTTGAAATAAAAACTTTAAAGACTAAGAGCAAACTTTGAAATAGAGGATTGATCTTGAAAATTGAGGGTATAAACCTTTAAGATTGAGGACCAACGTTAAAAGCTGAGAGCATTCTAAATGTTGAGGTTTAAACCTAAAACTTGAGGGTTAACTCCTCTATGGTTGAGAGTAAACCATGAAAGATAAGGCTTAAACCCTTATCTTTCATGAAACTTAAGGGTTATTCTTAAAGTTGAGAGTTAACTATGAAAGTTGAGCAATAACCTTAAATGTTGAAGTTGAAAGAATATGAAACCACGAAATGTATTCCAAATATTTTCATTCTTTGCATAGTTGAAACAAGAAACTTTAAAGGCTAAGAGCAAACCTCGAAATAGATGGTTGATCTTGAAAATTGAAGGTATAAACCTTGAAGATTAAGGATCAACTCTGAAAGTTACTTGTTTCCCAAACGTTGAGGCAGTATTCTCAAAGTGTAGTTTGAACCCTTAAAGTTTAGGGTTAACCCTGAAATTTAAGGGTTACTCTTAACGTTGAGAGTTAATCATGAGAGTTGAAGAATAACCATGAAAGTTGAGAATAAAAGAAGATAAAAATTTGACATATATTTTTCAATTCTGCATACTTCGTATACTTAAAATGAGAAACTTTAATGGTTGAGAGCAAATCCCAAACTGGCAGGTTGATCCTGAAAATTGAAGGTATAAACCTAAAAGATTGAGGATCAATCCTGATAGCTGAGAGTTCCCTTGATGTTGAGGTTTAAGCTTGAAAGTTTAGGGTTAACTCTCATAGGTGAGGGTAAACCATGAAAGTTGAGGATAAAACTTCAAAATTGAGGTTTAACCCCGAAACTTAAGGGTTACTCTTAAAGTTGAGAGTTAACCATGAAAGTTGAGCAATAATCTTGAAAGTTGAGGACAAAAGAAAATGAAACCATGGAATATATTCCTAAAGTTTTCATTCTTTGCATCGTTGAAACAAGAAATTTTAAAGACTTTAAGGCTGAATTAGAGGGTTGACCCTGAAAATTGAAGGTATAAGTCTTAAAAATTGAGGATCAACCCTGAAGGTTGAGTGTTCCTTTAATGTCGAGGCAGTGTTCCCAAGTCGTAGTGGTATATCACTACTGAGCAAGGACAAGCTCATGTTTTTCGATGCTAGAAAGAGAACGACAATCGATATTTGGGAACACTGTGTTGAGGATTAACCCAAAAACATTGAATTGAATATCCATCAAGGCGCCTCTACTCTGCATCTTCAAATGTCACAATAATAATTTAATATACCAAATCTTTCATTTTCTTATAAAAGGTGAGGGTGGTGAGGAAGAAGAGGAGGAAGAAGAGGAGGAAGAGGAAGAGGAAGAGGAGGAAGAGGAAGAGGAAGAAGAGGAGGAGGAAGAAGAGGAAGAAGAATGAGGTCCTTCTCCCCCGAACTTTCCAACTTCTCCTCACTCCAAAGGAAGAACACGACTCTCACATTTGGCACTATTATTTTGTTACTCGCATAATAATAACAATTGTTCGAGATTCCCATTCATTCGGCGCAGCGTCCACTTTTTTATTTCATTTTCCAACTCGGAGCTGCGCTACGTGAAATTCAATGTTTACCGCTGTTATAACGAAAACATCGTTGTTGTTTTTGTTGTTTACATCTTCTCGTGGGATGGAAACTTTCCAAAATGTAAGAGTTTATGAAAGAAATGTGTCAGATATAATTTAATTATATATTTATGGAGAAATATGGTTATATTATGTAAACGTATAAAACGGTCAATAAATATGTTCTTTTCTGAATGAGATGTATTAATTACCTTTTTTGTGACACTCTAATTCCTGAATTGATGAAAATAGAATTTTAATCCTAGCAAGGTCTTGTACTCTTAATGCAGTGCACGTGCTATTCGTCATCACCATTTCCTGGAAAACGATCGTACTTTTATCTTGTCGCGATGAGTGATAAACAAACAACATTTCGTATCTGATGATAGCATTAACAACAAAAATCGTTATCTAAACAACGGTTAATGTTGACAGAGTTCATCAATCGCAGGGAGTTAATTGTAAAATTTTCAACCCATCAAGCTGCAAAACAAATATAAAAAATAGCCAGGACGTTATTTTTATATTTTCAAAGTCTGATTTTCTATTTCATTGGAAAAATGTTTGTTGGGAATTTTAGAAAAAAGTCAGATTTTAAAATGCACACATTCTTGCTCAGCTCTATATGGAAAAATCTAGAAATGCACATTTTTGCACTAATCTTCGGAAATCGATATCGTAAAACCGAACGAATGGAGCACTGATAAAATGCACTGATAAAAATAGGTTTAATGGATTATCCCCTTTATCAGTTTAGCTCTCTGTGTTTCGATAACAGTGAGCTACTAACCTTCGCAGTATTAATGCAAAAGTGTCACGAGTTTCGTCCACTATTCTGAAATTTGTCTATTTTGCTATCATCAAAAATCCCTTATTAACAATAAATAAAAAGTCTCAATAGCAATTATATAATAGATAATAATTGGCAAGGTGCAGAAATTTTTCTTGATTACGTTGCTTGGGTTTTTCGTGAAGTATTTTGATCATGGTGTATTATAGTTTTGTAGATTATAGGTTTTTTTACTGTGTTTTGCAATAATTTAATGTTGCAGTGATTGAAAGTTTCGAGTGCTATTGGAAGTTGGATGTTAGGTATTTGGTGAGTATGCAGTTTTATGATAAATGATATTTCTTCAGGTGTGCAAAAAAATAGTTAATTTTTCACTGTTTTACATTGTTATTTGTTAAAGTTGATGAACATATTTTCGACAAAGATTAATTTTATAATGAAGTTGGGTGCATAAGATATGGATGCAAGTACATCGACAAGACATGGATATTAGCAAAGAATGGTCACGAGATGATCATTTGACTAATTTTGTAAACAATGATTTCGATGGGAGCATAGCAAATAAAAATGAACTGTAAGTGAT